>CM062652.1:53710996-55128199 GCA_031772095.1 Zeugodacus tau
TGAATTAAAAACTTTTATTTAAGTGCATGTTTTAGGAGAGTCACTGCTGCTGCTATGACAACAGATATGAAAAGCATCCTTAGTCGCTAATTTATAGGTATTAATATTCGAATTTATATATCCAGTATTCACTGATTAAAACGATTTTTAAGATAAGGATAATGAGAAAGCATTGGGAGCTGAATGTTTTCATCCATGTACAGTAAAACTTGTATTTCATTGTGCATTTCATGCTCTAAATAATTATAATTAACTGTGAATATATATCTTCAATTAGTATTACAAAATAGAATAAAACATATTTTTGTAATTATGCAGTACAAAGTGATTTTACGCTTATCAAGTCTAGTTGTCAAAGAAAATATATGAATGGACTCCTTTAGAACCTATTTTGCTGATGTTTAATTTAAAGAAAACTGTCTACAGGCACCCTATATTTAAATAAACCAATACAATTTGCCATTTTGCGCCCTAGTCTCATTTGTACACTTCACACATAATTTGTTGTTGTACAATAAACAAATGTTGCTCAAAATCATAGATGCACAATGATTTACGATCGATGACCATGACATTAGAAGTAACAGCACCAGCAAATAAATAAACGGATACGAGTTGGAAAGCTAAGCTGACTGGCAGCAAATCTAGCCTATTATAGTAAAAGTATAAACTGGTAGGCAAAGAATTATAAAGGAGTAGCATTTCTGCGGCAGGTTATGTCGGGTGTAGCAAATATGTTTAAAGCCGGATTGGAAAAGTGGCACCTACCAAGCTGGCTTTGCCAATTTTTTCCAGACATGCAATGGGTGTGCACCACAGACGTACAGCTTAAACCTTTACATACGGAGGTCTCTGCCGGCATGTTGTACCATTCTTATGTATTTATATGTATTGTACCAAGCATTGCGGGTTTTATTGCCGAATGGTTATTGCGCATACATCCATGTTATATTTGTTATTGTTTTATTTCTGGTAGTTGCTGGTGAAGTATTTTATTTATTCGGTGGCTTAATTGGCAATCTGTGTAGTCAATATTTGATTTGTGGCCATTGCGCTCATCAGTTGAGCACACATTACAGCGGTAGAAGATGGATGTTGGTTTCGAGCTCAGTTCCTTAATCTAAAGGATTTATGTAACCAATCACATGTAGGTTTGAACTAGAGTTTTAGTGGGGATAAACCCGGAGGCATTTCTAGATAAGTGCTTAACTATTATACATTTAGTCGTGGGTTCAGTCTCAGTTGTTGTTAAGACATAACGTAGTTTTCGTCTAGCGATACAGAGACAACGAAGTTCATAGCAGGACGTAAGCTGTTCGATTTCGAAGCTTTAAACATTTTTTAACAAAATAAATACATTTAAATTTAAATTAAATTTTCTTGTTATTAAATTCTGCACTCAGTAATAGACATTTAAGATTTGAGCCAATAACGGTCATTATTATTTTCAATAGCACATTATCAATCTATGCTATTAAATATTTTAACCACTTTCACCACTTATATAGTATTTATTCTTAAATATTTCAATTAAGTTTTATTTCACTGTGCTTTTCATTCATTTCTGTTCATAAAATAAGTTTTATCTTTGCTTACCTATTTTCTCTTAGCATAAAATAGTGCGTTCGTCTGCAATCAAATGAATAACAGTACTTCGTTCGTTATCTGAAATTGAAACAAAATAACGGAAAAACATATGAGAATTTAATTAAACTCAAATTCTACGAATTTCAACTAAAACTTGATTTGTTCACTTGATTGAAAATGTTGAGTATAATCAAGGCAATCGTAGCCATAAACTAGAGTAAGAGCCGAAATGCATATATCTATGTATGTGTGAGTGTGATCTTGTGGGTAATCAACACATAGTTAATTAAAATTAAAATCTGTAGAAAACAAAAACATATTTGAGGCAGGCGAAAATTGGAAGATATTGAAAGGTAAAAAGGTATCAATTGAATATCTTTAAATTGTTTAGCTTGCATGTAGAAAGAAAGTCAAGATGATACGTAGAAAGTCATCTCACTGCTCAAAATTAAATAGGCTGGCAAAATTTTAAAGAATGTATATAGAATAATAATTTGAGTATCCACTCACTAAATACTCGTAGCTGAATTCGATTTAGGTATTTTTTTTGTTAATTTATAGAGAAATTGTTTTAAAAGAAACCAGGGCTTAACAAAGGGAGCAGAGAAGTGGCGAATAGAACATTGCTATAACAAGAAAATGTAACGGGTTGTTCATCAAACGGTTAGATTAAGGGAGAGTTTGACACTTTGAAGTAGTTGAATTTACTATATATTTCATTCACTTACTTATTCTCTGCAATTCTTATTCGGTTTATACATTTTTTTTTATCGTCACTGAGCTGAAGTAACTAAACTAAGACATTATCCTATATCATCAGCTTCATAGCTGTCGTTACATTTCCATCATTTCAACATTTTCTATTACTCATTACCTAATGAAAATGTGTGTGAGTTTCCGTGAATTTTCGCTACATCTTCCTAACTACTACCTCTACTACACTGCTTCTATGGTTGGGCATCGTCGCGTCTCTTTGTTTCTAACGGGTGATTTTTTTGAGGTTAGGATTTTCATGCATTAGTATTTGACAGATCACGTGGGATTTCAGACATGGTGTCAAAGAGAAAGATGCTCAGTATGCTTTGACATTTCATCATGAATAGACTTACTAACGAGCAACGCTTGCAAATCATTGAATTTTATTACCAAAAAGTTGGCAGAAAATCCGCTTTTTATCGACAAATTTTGTTCAGCGATGAGGCTCATTTCTGGTTGAATGGCTACGTAAATAAGCAAAATTGCCGCATTTGGGGTGAAGAGCAACCAGAAGCCGTTCAAGAACTGCCCATGCATCCCGAAAAATGCACTGTTTGGTGTGGTTTGTACGCTGGTGGAATCATTGGACCGTATTTTTTCAAAGATGCTGTTGGACGCAACGTTACGGTGAATGGCGATCGCTATCGTTCGATGCTAACAAACTTTTTTGTTGCCAAAAATGGAAGAACTGGAACTTGGTTGACATGTGGTTTCAACAAGATGGCGCTACATGCCACACAGCTCGCGATTCTATGGCCATTTTGAGGAAAACTTCGGAGAACAATTCATCTCAAGAAATGGACCCGTAAGTTGGCCACCAAGATCATGCGATTTAACGCCTTTAGACTATTTTTTGTGGGGCTACGTCAAGTCTAAAGTCTACAGAAATAAGCCAGCAACTATTCCAGCTTTGGAAGACAACATTTCCGAAGAAATTCGGGCTATTCCGGCCGAAATGCTCGAAAAAGTTGCCCAAAATTGGACTTTCCGAATGGACCACCTAAGACGCAGCCGCGGTCAACATTTAAATGAAATTATCTTCAAAAAGTAAATGTCATGAACCAATCTAACGTTTCAAATAAAGAACCGATGAGAAAAATGAAAAAAGTTATCAAGCTCTTAAAAAATCACCCTTTATGACTTTGCAACTCATTTGCATTTTAACGTGTTTCCAAAAACTTGTTATGTCCATATACATATATTTTGACTTCATCTCATCCTGGTCGGATACACGCCGATTTTGTTTTTGGTTTTATTATTATTTTCTTGTTTTAAGTTTTTAAGTTGACATGACTATAACTTTATGGAATTTCTAATAGGAAATATGCTAATTCGAACAAACTTAGACCGCGTCTTGCTTGATAGACACTCGGAATAAAATAAATTTATGAATATGTAAACACTTTGTGGTAAGAAATTGCAGATAAATAATGTTTGAAGTGAAGTTCTTTGTATCAGATGGTAATCGAAAATTAATTATAATATAAATTTATGAAATATTATCCAGCATTAATATACAACATTTTATAAATATAATAAAAATCGCCAAAACAATTCCATTATTGAAACCTGGTGAAGCATTGCATACTTGAGTCAAAAATAATTTAAATTTGTTCAAATTTTTAATTACACTTCTCTCTATTACAGACAAAAATATCTCTGGAAGTGGGTGCTGATGAGTGCAGACCAGAGAAAAGCTAACAATCAACTTCACTGATCGTTTCCCCTTTGAGCAATTGAATTATAAATAGAACACTATTTATATCTTTGAGACTAGGAACTATGTATAACATTTTTTAAAAAATGTAAATAGGTCTCGTTAAGAGTCATCATTCTTTATGAAGTCCGCTAAAAACTCATATAATTTCTGGAAAAGACAAACTGAGTATACTTGATTATTGCTTAAGCACTATGGACGATAATCTATGAGCGTGGAAATGTGGAGCTTCTAATAATCAAAAGTGATATCTGCATTATCGGAGAAAACGCTAAACGTTTATCGAAGTAAAAAAGTAACTGAGGATCATCGGTGAGATTGGAAACTTCTGTCGGTATTGCGTGAAGATGATCGGTATCTTTAAGTGCGCTATCATTGAGACTGGAAGACCTTAGCACATTATCCAAACAAGAGACCCTTGGGTGGGCAACGTAAAGCTACGGCCTCATTGTTAACAATTTTAATAATTTAATTGCTTTAGTTTGTTTATTTTCTGGTAAGTCAACACTGACCTCAGGTCTCTTAGTCCCTTCAAATGATGTCTATGAAAGTCTATTAATTCTAGATACAGTTTTCCTTTTCCAAAGAAATGAGCGATTCAAAAAAAAGACAAATGCGAAGGATTTTTAACACTTTTTGGTTGTATCATCTATCTGATCGTTACGAAAAAAAAAACAATCAATACAAGTAAGGAAGGGCTAAGTTCGGGTGTAACCGAACATTTTATACTCTCGCAATTTATTTATTTAACTTTATTAATATAACACACAATTAGACCCACATATTCGTCATATATATTGTATAAAATCCACTGAAAGTTGGAAACCATAATATTAGGTTAGAAGCACCGAGGTCCTCATGTTCTATATATGGGGCCTTAAAAACCTATGGTCCGATTTCGGCGATTTTTAGAATGGGGCTGCCACACTATAAACGTAGTATTTATGCAAAGTTCTGTTCCTATATCTTTCACTAGTGTTTACTTTATATATTGTAAAGTAAACGATTCAGATCATCAAAGTTCTGGGTATATAGGAAGTAGGCGTAGCTTGTAGAACCGATTTGGCCTATTTTCACAACATATCATTGGGATGTAAGGAAACTATTGCAAACCAAGTTTCATTGAAATCGGTCGAGTAGTTCCTGAGATATGGTTTTTGACCCATAAGTGGGCGACGCCACGCCCATTTTCCATTTTGTAAAAAAATCTGAGTGCAGCTTTCATCTGCCATTTCTTATGTGAAATTTAGTGTTTCTGACGTTTCGCTAGTGAGTTAACCTACTTTTAGTAATTTTAAACCTAACTTTTGTATGGGAGGTGGGCGTGGTTATTATCCGATTTCTTTCATTTTTGGACTGCATTAGGAAGTGGCTAAAAAACGACTGCAGAAAGTTTGGTTTATATAGCTCTATTGGTTTTCGAGATATGTACAAAAAACTTAGTAGGGGGCGGGGCCACGCCCACTTCCCCAAAAATATTACATCCAAATATGCCCCTTCATAGTGCGATCCTTCATACCAAATTTTATTTCCATAGCTTTATTTATGGCTTAGTTATGGCACTTTATGTGTTTTCGGTTTTCGCCATTTTGTGGGCGTGGCAGTGGTCCGATTTTGCTCATTTTCGAAAGCAACCTTCCTATGGTGCCAAGAAATAAGTGTGCCAAGTTTCATCAAGATATCTTAATTTTTACTCAAGTTACAGCTTGCACAGACGGACGGACGGACGGACGGACAGACAGACATTAGGATTTGAACTCCACTCTTCACCCTGATCACTTTGGTATATATAACCCTATATCTAACTCGTTTAGTTTTGGGTGTTACAAACAACCGTTAAGTGAACAAAACTATTATACTCTCTTTAGCAACATGTGTTGCGAGAGTATAAAAATGATTTGTTAAGACTCTGCGCTTTCAACAATGCCGGCATTATTTCATAGTTTTGCGAAAAGTGAGCAGTGGCGTTAAATACCAACAAGACGGCATGTATGTGTGTGGCTGTGTGACAGCATACTGCCAGGCATACGGGCGCCTAGACGGGCTGCTGCGCGGTGACCAACAAAAAAATTGCGGCAAAACAGATTAAATAATGGAGCTCATCAAAGTTTTTTGTTTTTGTTGTTATTTTCAGTGTTTTTCATTTCTGCTCGCTCTTTTTCGCATAGCCAACTGGTGAGTGCGTGCGTTTAGCGGACTTTTTATGAACTATGCCGCAAAGTAGTAATCAGCAGCCACACTAATATGGTTGTTGTTGCCATTTTGGTAGTCACTTTAAAGCGCATTTAGCATTTTAACGAAAGTGGCAGCCCTCCAGTGTGCGTGTCCAGCAACAATAATTTGTTGCTTAAAGTGCAGATCATAATCCAGCTGGTCCAATCACTAGGCTTCATCATCAATCTCATCACCCGCAGCCTCGACCTGTCGTGGTGCCTCGTGCTACACTACCCAAACTTTATACTTACATATTCTCATAGTACTTTGTTTTTGTTGTTTTAAGTGCTTTTTCGTTTTCATTTTCGCAACTTTAATGCCTTGCTTGGGGGCGTGTCTCATCGGCAATTTTGTTTATAAAGTTGTACTCATTCATAGTGGTGTTGAAAAATTGCCTGGCTTTTTGATTTATTTTCAAGTGCGTGCACTTAATGTGCGATTAATAGCTTTTGAGGTGTTGCAGCTGTTGTTGTTTTTATTTTCCATAGAATTATAAATTCGCTCAAGGTCGAATATGTTTTTGATGTGTGTAATATGTGTTGTAGGCGTGCAATCATTGATACGCGCTTTGGAAGTTTAATGAGCAGTGATTATGCTTCGTAATTAATGTTTTTGGCTAGAAAAATTGGGCGTTCATAGGTACAAGTCTTTAAAATTTTATATTGCTTTGCTTGACGTGTATGGTAAAGCAAGAAAAAGGAGACGAAAAGAAAGCTATTTTGGTTTCAGAATAGCGCATGATTCCAAAATTTTCGGAGTAGCACATTTTTCGGAGTTATTTTCAAAACCATTGAGACTTTAATTTCAAAGTTGTAGACTTTTGGACAAAAACAAATTTTCGAAATTTTCCCAACCATTCGAATGGACAAAATTTTTAAAAGAAAAATTATAGGAATAAGGGTTTTCGGACTCCAATTAATTTCGGAGTTACTTTTTAACTCTTTTAACTTTTGAACTAAAATACTTTTCGCTGATATTTTTTAAATCGACTTTCCGACTAATATCAGATATAGAATATAAAATAATGGGAAAACTAATTTTTTTCTTTCAAATAACTTATTTTCGGAGTTAAGCAAATTTTCATAATTTTGTTGAAACTATGACATAGAAATAAATTAAAAAATAAGTCTGAAATCTTTATCATCAAATGCGGAGCAAAAATTAAGCCAATTCATGTAGAATTGTTCTGAACATTCTTTCGGAGTAGATTTGTACATAAATTAAAAAAGAAAACTTTTATGAGAAAAAATATCGAAAAAAGAATTTTCGGATTGTCTTAAGAAATTAAATGCATCTATTCTCTTTTACCTTTCAAGATAAAATAAAAAAATGGATATAGAAGTATATATATATATATTTTTTCTCTTCACTATCGTTGTTTGTTACCTCCCAAAAAAACTTCAAAACCGAAAGATAAATAAAATGTTTCATCATAATTTTCACATCATCCGACAATTTATGCAACCATCACTTCAATTATTTTTTACCACCGCTCAATGAAAGGCGGTCTCTTGTCCACGAGCACCGCTCATTGTTATGAATGATTAATGATTTTTTCTGACCTTAAGTGCATTTTTCAAATCGAAATTCTCTGCTTGCCACAAAATAAAATATCAGATGATTGGTGGATAGTGTAACAGCCACATGGTGCATGCGGCATGCCGCGAAGTATCACGAAATATGTGATATAATGATGATGCAGAGGGCAGCAAAGACCTGCCGCTGAACGACTTGCAAATTGTTTTTCTTTTATATATAAAAAAGCAACGCCGACAACAATTCAAAGCTGTAAAATGTTTCTCGCTGATTTTTTCTTTGGATACAAACTTCAAACTCATTCAAAACGTCGCTCCAAAAGCGCCGGTAGCCATGAAAGATGCGCTAAGCCACAACCGAAAAGTTGCATGCAATAATTCAATGCGGCAGTCGTCTTTGTCGTGCAGATTCTCTCAGCGCAGCTACCTTCCATCTTCGGCTAACAAGCAAAAATACGCTCTTTCAATGTGTTGGGAAGCGCATAATTGTTGAAGATGCCCCTACGTCTATGAAGATGCTGCCGCCAACAAAAACGAAAAGTTGTGCAGAAGAAGAAAGCGAAATCATGCCGCAAGCAAGCAACTCCAACTGCAGGTCATGTTGAATAACTCCAACTAAAACACTTTTTATTGTTGCTGCAGGCGGCTATAACTCCCGCACTGTGGTTCATTGAATCTGGGTAGGCGGACAACTGAATAAATTTATATATGTAGGTATGTCCAGACATAAATCCAATTTTGACTATGTATTTTAATTTATTTCAATCTGCCACATAATACTTTCAATAACTTCATTTATTTATGAATTATGAGCTTATATTGTTTGCTATAAAAGTTGGTTATTTTTAGCCACGGTTTGCATGGCGCCAAGTCGAAGCAAGAAACCAATTTAAATTCGTAATCCTGTCATCAATTTAGTATTTCCGATGGTGTGTGTGCAACAATGCATTGTGAATTTTAAGCGGTTTTGTTAATATTTTGTTAGCACAAGTTAGAACAAAGTGAATCCTTAATTTTCGGAGTCAACTCCTGATTATCGGAGTACATCTATTTTTGAGGCTAGTTTTCCGAAATTAATTTAAAGCTTAAGACTGATGTGCTTTACTATAACAAACATTTTCGGAGTCGCAGTTTTAGTTAAATAACTTATAATTTTTATATAAATATAATATAAGTTGGGTGTATTTTCATATTCGCATTAAAAAAGTATTCCGAAAAATTTCGGAGTAAAAAATTATTTTCGGAATAAAGTTTTTTCGATAAATTATATTAATATATTCCAAGTTAGTGTTACATATATTGCAAATAAACTTCACTTACTAAAATATTTTTTTTTTGTAATTTAGCTATATACTTGGGAGAGTACTGCTAACCTGCGGTAATATTATGTATCCAATTAGTTACGTTTACTCATTAACCTGTGTAAAATGTTTACACTTTCATGTTGCTGCTATTTTTACATGTTCAAAAATATGCAACAACACCATTGCAAAACCGAAATTTCAGAGTACCTACTCCTAACACTAAGTATATGTATATTTATTGTAAATACTTTAATTACCATACTTTGCTTCAGCTTTTGCAAATTTGCACCTCTTCATCGTTGCGGCATCATATGTGATTTGTTGTTGTTGTTACCACAGCTGTTCCCGACAATTTGCGCACCCTGCTTGTCATACCAACAGCAAAAAAGCTACAAATATATTGTTTTCCGACACCACTGTCTTTGCTAAATTCCGCCAATGTGAGCTGCTGATTGTGATTGTGCGCAATTGGGTGTGAGTCACGTGCCACATTTGACATTATTGCCACTTGCTTTTGATGGGCGCACCATTAAAAATCTTTACGTTGCCGTTATTGCTCCCAATATTATTTTTAGTCACTGCAAGTATGAAGGGAGCAAAAATATTCGCGTAATTCCAGCAGTCGACAGATTGGGACGGCACGGCATTTCGCCTCGGAATGTCTGTCTGTCGTTGTGTGCGATTAATATTTAGGTATATATGGAAGAAGAGAGAACAGTAAAAAGCGACACCGTATTTTCGGACTAATTGAGTGCTTTCAGTATAGATTTTTTATGAGGATTTCAGTATTTCAAAAATTGTCGGGATTTTAGTAGATACTTAATCTAATTTTCGGAATGTCTGTCTGTCGTTGTGTGCGATTAATATTTAGGTATATATGGAAGAAGAGAGAACAGTAAAAAGCGACACCGTATTTTCGGACTAATTGAGTGCTTTCAGTATAGATTTTTTATGAGGATTTCAGTATTTCAAAAATTGTCGGGATTTTAGTAGATACTTAATCTAATTTTTTACTTAACCTGCAAACTAATTTTCTTTTAAAGTAATTATTTTTGGCTAATTATTTCGGTTTACAAAAGATAAATTAAGCATGAATGTAGATATTGGAGTAGAACTTAGCTCAGATAGTGCTTTCAAGGTGCGTAAACTTGTCGAAATTAGACTATACTTTTTAAGACCTGATTTGAATATAGGAACCTCAATGCCTATGGCTAATTTCATACCGAAAAAGTCGGTAAATTTATGCAATCCATAACAATGTAGTTTAAGTTTACTGCTGTTGATGAACATGGTGTGTTAACTATTGATAAAACCGATTCAATGCTTCCCCAAGTACCTAATAGAACGATGATAAACGTCGAGTTGATAAAAATAATAATAATAATAAAATTCCGCGGAACTATTTCTTAGAGAATATTTAACTTCTATGAAGGATAGAAACGGTCCAAAGCAAGTACCATTATATCAATATAATGATTCGGTTTGAAATGCTGTGAAAAAATTTAGATAAGCAGAATCAGTCATCTCGATTAATACATTTCCAACACTTATCTTTACTCATTTTTATGATTTATTTTCCTTTGGATACATCATAAATCATACATCTGAATGCACTGAAAAGTGCGGTAATTTCGGTTGAATTGTTCAATGCAATGACGAATACGAAATACAATTCTTTTGAATGAATCAATTGAATTGAGTGCTGCTTCCACAATTATTATTGGAAAAGATTAAATAATGCATTATGTACGGGAACATAATTGGTGATATTTATTATTTATTTTGTTACAAAAAGTGCAAAATAACGAACAAGGTGTAAAAAAAACAAAAACCCAATTAGTGAAAGTGATGAACGAATAACGGTATTATTCAATATAGTCTGATGTCATCAGCTATGGCATATGCATACAAAAAATAAACTGTCCAAAACGTAGCGTGAAGTGAACAGAAACAGAATAAATAATTGACATAATTATTAAGAGCAAAAATATATATTAAATATATTAATAATAATTGTCTCATATTTAAATATGTAAATAAAAGATACAAATTAATGCTATTAAAACAATAAATTGCATAAAATTATCCAAAGTGATGGCAAAAGGTGCACTGTTGCATAAGCGAAGTTAAAAACGTAATTAAAAATGGTTAATTATACAAAAAAGGGACATCACAACAGCAAAAACACGCATAGTCATGAAACATTTAAGCAGCAGCTTTCTACATGTCCGCTATGAAAGAAAAAATTAATAATAATATAACATAAAATATAATAAAAAACATCGTTATAAACAACAACCAAAAGGTTCACTCTGGCCACACTGCTGTTTGCCTACAAATTGATGGCTATTGTTGAAATCGTAGTGTGTAATTAACTGTCATCTTCTGAAGTGTTCATCAAAAATAACAACACCAACACGTCATCTACGTCTTCATTATGATTTGCTACGCTGGTGCAACAGACAAATTGCGTTTTTTTATTATAAGAAAAAAATGTATTTAATAGAAAATTATGAAATGATGAGCGGATATGCGATTGACGAACGCGCGCATGCGCAAAGGTAAATTAGGCACTAAACGAGTATAGAGATGATGTTGTCTTTGCTTCGCCAAGTATTTGAGAGTGGCGAATCAAACAAATATAATATGTATAACATATTATATTTTGGTATAAACATATAAATTTAATAACAGCGGTATATGACCTTAAGATACACTTTCTTGTAATGAATTTAACCATATAACTTAAATTTATCGTAATATGTAAATTAACATTATATATATAATGCAGAGTACTTGAAAAACTTAAGTTATAAAATAAATATATTATATCAACAAATATGTCATGGAAAAAATGTAAATATGTAGATATTTTTTCTGTTTAACACTTTCCAGAGACACGAGTAGAAATATAACAATAAAATTCAAACTTTTTTTTTCGGAGTATGTTACTTACCTTAAAGCCGTATATTTTTCACATACTGTTTTAAATATGCATTAAATATTTGGTTGCATTAAATAAAGTTGACAACAGCATATATGCTGATTTGAGAATAGTGATTATATCAGTATTTAATGAATGTTAAAAAAATGCATTGCGGCAAACTACTCGACCGATTTCAATGAAACTTGGTTTGTAATAGTTTCCTTACATCCCAATGATATGTTGTGAAAATAGGCCAAATCGCTTCACAACCACGCCTACTTCCTATATACCAGAACTTTGAAGACTATCTGAATCGTTTACTTTACAATATATAAAGTAAGCACTACAGAAAATATCGATGCAAAACTTTGCACAAATACTACGTTTATAGTGTGGCAGCCCCATTCTAAAAAACGCCGAAATCGGACCATAGGTTTTTAAGGCCCCATATATCGAACACGAGGACCTCGGTTCTTCTGACCTAATATTATGGTTTCCAACTTTCAATGGACTTTATACAATATATATGACGCATATGTGGGTCAAATTGTGTATAAAATAATATAAATAAAGTTAAATAAATAAATTGCGAGAATATAAAATGTTCGGTTAGCCCTTCCTTACTTGTTTGCAATATTTTCATCAAAAACATAATTTCATAATGCAATGACTTTAATCAAGCAAAAATTACAGTCAGTTATGGTATATTTTGATGCCAAATCGGTACGAAAAAATGGAATTGTAGTTGTAGTTATAGTGAAGATAAGGTTACCGACACTGATAAACTATACAAATGAAAATGCATTCCATAATTCATATCCCAAATTCAATTCCAACCAGGTGGTGCAACTAGACATTCAACGCTTAAGAAATGAATCGTAATCGAAGGTCACTTTTTATAGGGCACCATCAAGTCAATCGTCTAATTTACCATTTAGAAACGAATATTCAGTAAAATATTTGATTTTAAAGCCGTACATCTCCGAAAAAAACCTACATCAAAAAGTGAACTAAATTTTATATATGAAATCTATTAATTTAATTTCTATTTAATTGAAGGAACGAATTTTATTTAAATATTTTTGAGAAAAAAATTTCATAATGACGTTTTTGCTATTAAGTGTTTAAATCTTATATTGTTAACTATTGTTAACTGTTTAAGGAAAACAGTTGAATTCATACTTCAGTTACTTCCCATACATATAGTACATTGATATGATGTGTATTATTTACATATATCAGCTACTATAATTTTAGTCGTCACACCTGACTATTCTTCAAACTGTAAAAATGAAATAAGGTCATGAAAATGTTAATGAAAAACAGTTCGGTTGATGCACTTTACGTACAGAGACTACGCATATGCGTTATTTTCAATGCTAACCAACCCACTATGTTTAATGTTCTATGCAATGGCAATAAATTCAACACCGTTAGTTCATTTAACTATAATGAGGGCAAGCGGTACCTTCACACAAAATTGTTTAGTTAAATACGCGATTTAATGGTGGTTGTTACGGAAGTATAAAGAAATTTAAAATTAAATTGCTGAGCTCCTCTAAAGCTTTGAGCGATTAATTGCATGCCGCTGACCTGCAACCATTTGCGCATGCGCGTCAACTATTCATTTTTGTGACACATAATAAAGGGTTTATCGAGACACCGGCAAGTCACGCTTTTGAGAGCATTCACTAACAATTATTTCAAAATACAAAAACATATACAAATATCAATTACATACACATGTGCACCCATACAAATTCCCCCGGTTAGTCATCGCGATGGAGTGCGTCGATTGTGTTTGATTTAAAATTTTGAAAGCAAAGACATACATAAATACTTCTAATCAAACATCATTCATTCATTCATTCAAACATGTACATATTTATAAATATATTTATTTATCTGTGTGTGTATTCTGATGTTAATAGACGCAGTCAGATTCATTCTAAACATTTCGCAAATATTATTATGCGTGTATGAATATCATATATTATTCAAATATCCATGTGTAATTATTTGTTTGACTGAGTGTACCGTTGCTTTATTTGCGATACTGATTTATTTGGTTGCTTTTATTTGACGATATGTCAGTTATGTGGACATTTGCGTGTGTGTAAATATATATATTTATTGGTAAAAATTAAAATAACTTCATTTCTATGAATGAACCAATGACTCACAGACCTCTTCCTTAGGAAAAATCTACATCATTATTGATAAAGAATATAATAGAAAGACATGTACTGTTAGCCCCGCATATGATTGAAAAACGATTATAGATATAAAATCTAGAAGAAGATTTTTTCAGATAAATGTCATGAAAGGGTTATCTGGTATCTGACCGCCATCAAGGCTATGAGTTTTTTACATATAGAAGATTTTATTCATATAGCATTTGTTGAGACAACTAAAATGATCGTATATCTTGTACATGCGGAATATTGATCAAAATAAAAAGTTTAGCACCAAAGCTTACTTGAAAGACCGTAAAGCGTCACTTAAGAAGATGGGAAAATGACAGACTGAAATATTTAGAGAATATAATACGGACGCTATATTTAAGGTGCTTCAAACCCGTGCCCATCAAGCAACTATTCACTTTTCCGTTTAACTATAGTACTCTTCTTAACGTCACAATTTGTGAACTAATAAAAATATGCCAAATTATTATAATTATTTTTATCTTTTTTTTGCTATGGCATAACAGTTGTTGTTAAATCGCACACATGATTATCAAGATAACTGTTGTGGTTTTATGTTTTGTTGGTTCGTTAGCATTGCATGGCGTGACGCAGCGCGGCGTGTCGCGTGGTAAGGTGTGGCTGCTATCTATATACATGCTTAGATATGTGAGTATGCCTTTTGGTGACCCACATATCAAGTGATATATTTTTGTATGTTTGTATTTATAATCTTTTTAGTTACACATACTGTCACATGTATATACATAACTTGCCACATATATGTGATGCAGACTCTCTACATACATTCATATACGTATAAATCAGTAATATGTGGTTTAACCATTAAATTCTTGTTGGTACCGCTGAGCATATTCACATCTAAATTGTGGCTCGACATGGTGAGCGGCGGTCTGAAATACAGGTATGTAAGCCATAAATTATTGAGCTGGAAAAGTAAGTGCGTGCGTGTATGCGAGTATGTCATATCAATTCACTTATTTTTTTGTTGTGTTTGTTTTTGTCATGCATTATGCCGATTCGCGTGCACGAAGTTTATTGAACTTTTAAGTTTGCTGACAGTTTTCACACTTTGCACGCAACCGGCTTACACCGGCGCCGACTGTTGCCATCCATTGTTGTTGGTGTTATTGCGAAGCAAAAAAAAATAAATTTAAATGCTGCCAACTTATGCAGTGCAGTGTAGTGCAGATTAGTTAAAGCTGACTGACGGATTAGCAGTGGCGCACTGCCGACGTGTGCACACTTTTTTGAGTGACCGCGGCGAATGCAATTCGTTTTCAGGCAAGGCTTGCATTGAGTTCAAATTTTTTATTAATAATTAATTCAATATTTGTTCAAATCATGCAGAATATCCATGAGAGTCTGAGAGACATATTTTTGATAAATGTGTATTTTTTCTCAATGCGGATTTTCCCCGAATGCAATTCGTTTTCAGGCAAGGCTTGCATTGAGTTCAAATTTTTTATTAATAATTAATTCAATATTTGTTCAAATCATGCAGAATATCCATGAGAGTCTGAGAGACATATTTTTGATAAATGTGTATTTTTTCTCAATGAGTTCACTTAACTGCACACCAAAGCGGATTTTCCCCGAAAATACTTAAATCATACTTAATCACATACAATATTTTCAGTGTAGCCACGCATAATACCGTATTATTTATAATAATTTATAATCAAAAACAGGTATTCATAGCTTCGTTACTATCATGCCAGCTATTGGGATTAAATTCGGATTTGATAAAATATTGAAATCCAAATTCCTTGGTTGCATCGAACATTAATTTAACCTCATCTGTAACATCTATATGTATGTACGAGTATATTAATATCTCCCCCTCTAATCACTGCTCATTACAAAATATTTTAAATACGTCGGTTAATTAAATTAGTATTAACCATTTATACGTGGTTTAAAAGGGAGATTGTCCATCTAATATAATACCGTTCGCATTTTATGCATGAATAAGCGCTATGAGCTCGAAATTATGGGCTAGTAATAATCACGGTTACTTCATATGATGGTAGAATAATATTAGGAGTAAAGAAATGACATTTTAGGATTAAAAAATTCGGAGTAATAATGTTCATCGAAATTTATTTTTTTTATCTAATTGGATAAAAGGAAAATTTCGGTGTAAAAATACCTTTTGGAATAATATATTTTATTGACTGTTCTTTAAAAGAGTCTTCTCGGACTAGTTTCTTCTTTTTGGATATTTTTGGGGTTAAATATGTATTTTTTATTTAAAATTATGTTTTCATATTTATTTTCACAATAAGCTCCAATGTTATAAAAATGAAAATTTTATGTAAAAATAATGGTACTGAGCATCGAAAATCGGATCTGGCTCAAATTTATTACTTTCTGCTAAGCTATATTCGATAACTTATTTCTTATTTCGGAGTTTCCAATTAAATTAACTTAATTTTATAGCAGAAAAATTCACATCAATATATCAATAATTTCAAATTTAGCTTAGTGGAAAAAATTTTCGGAATAAAATATTTTCGAAAAAAAAAAGTCTTTCGGAGCAAAGAACTCGGTAATATTTGTATAAATAATTCTAGTAATACATAAACAATCTACATAAACCTGAATATATTCAATTTGAACTTATTTTCGGAGTAAAAGTCATTCAATCACTAAATTCAATTAATGACTGCAGTAGGTGTGAATAATAAGACAGACTTAACAACTATTTATTTTGGTAGTATTTTAGTAAATTTAACTTAAGTTGCCTTCGGAATATTTTTAATTTTCGGATAAAATTATTAATATAAAGTTTCGGAGTCATATTTATTGGTGAGTTTATACTCACTGACGCTATGAAATTCATTAAATCTATGCTAAAATCCAAGGAAATAGATCAGAATTTAATGGAAATATTTACTTACTTTTTGATAAGAGCTTTGTCAATTTTTAAGGAAGAATGCTAACATAAAGAAATTAAAGGTTTAAATTCTCAATTTAATAATATTGAATCGTGCCGCTTGCCTCTAATATCTTTCTTGGAAAACTTAGACTGGAAACATAGCGTATATTGGTCAGATTTACATAGCAAAGAGGCTGCTGTTAAGCGTTTTTAAAGCGATTACTTTATTAATAATTAGTTAAAGCTATTTCAATACAGTTTTCATCTTATTTGTCCGGGACTCTCATCATCACTGGGCACAGCACTATGTGCCCAGCCTAAGAACTTTATTCAGAACAAGTAGTTTTATTCTAGCACAGCAAGCATTTATGTAATTGAGGCGCCCACAAAAATCTACAAAGCTAAATTACCGTTAAATAAAAGCTTGCCTTTTCACTTAACCTCCATTTATTCAATCTTCATGAATTTCGCATAAAATGTATACTCCTACTCTGCGCAGAAGAAATGTAATAAAGCAATTTTGAATAATTACAAACCGATTTAGCTTAATTACAGAAAAACAATCTGCAAACTGCAAAAAAGTTATGAGAAAATAAATTCTCTCAGCTTCGCATTATTTACACTTTGCGGCTCAAACTTCAAGCACATTTCAACTAGCCATGCTGGTGTGCTGGTTGCTATTGTTGCAGCGTTTAGATGACAAACAAAAAGGAACAATTCTAAACGCCACAATTACGTCGTCAACAACACACTAATGGACATTTTTGCTGTAACTACATTTATGTCAAGCGCGTAGCATTAAGCACGCATATATTCACACACATATATCTGTATATCGATTTTACGTTGGACACAAATAGTCCATGCTCCCCTGACTCTTCACCCTCGCTGTGACGCAACAAAAGCCATTCAACTTCAGCTGCAAGCGCGCATTGGGCATTAAATGGCTTTTTGTTAAAAAATCAAACACAGACACACTATAACTCTCATGCTCTCATATTGGAACATTAATGCTTGGTCAGCACTGTCATTCGGATATGTGGCCACAATGATAGCACGAAATGTCCCAGACAGAACGCTAGTCACAGTGTCCGAAAGCGGCAATTTAAAGATATTAATAGCTTCCTCCAAGCATTTTAATGACTATGAAATCGGATGGTCAATCAGCATCACATACCATTTGAGTTATTTTGATAATTTTAATGGGCAATGCCAAGTTTTCTAAATCCGCCCAAATGTAAATTATTTCGAAAAACGGAATAGAAATTAAAACTGATCGCAAAGACCTTTCTCACTTCAAATAACAGCTTATAGTCACTCGAAAGAGGCAGTAAAGATAGCATCATATACGAGTAAATGCATGAAAAGACAAGTTTTTATGAGTGTGTTGAAGAGAGATTAAGTTAGGTCTTAAGACGGCGATAACGTTAATCTCACGTGGACAGTTAGGTTAGGTTAAAGGGTAGATCTCTGCAGATGCAGAGGATCTCATTTAGACAGATTCGGCTGTCCAATGTGACACCCGGAAAACTCTTAACGGATCACTAAGACAGTTTCAACACCACGAGAAAAATATTGTCAGCATTCAGACATAGGTTGACGATTTTATACGACAGTTGGGCTGGAACATGTGTCGAGTTTGGATTTTTAGTCATAATAGTCTGTTATACAGATTACATAATAGTCCGGATCTCAGATGTCAAGGTGATGTCGGGTTAGGTCGGTTCGCGAGTTATTAATTAGATACTTTTTCGGTATACACTTAGACAATAAGTCTAGTACGGAATTTTGATTCATTATGTAGACAAAGATAATGTGTGATGTTTCGAAACCGGCACAGTGGGGCTTATATCTATAGAACTCTGGAAACCGCCTATAGAAGTCGCGTTGATAGGAATTTGTCCTTCTGAAAACTATAAACAGCAAAGGAGATGTTTGAAAAAGGAATTATAAGGCCTACAGTACAGACAAGCGAGGACAACAATATTTTATGATTATTATTATAATTATTTTTAAATTAATTTTTAGTGAAGAAACTTAAACATTCTCCAAAAAAATGGATACTTGTTATTTTTCAATTAAAAATTTATAACTTTATAATGTGACCACCTTGTATATGTAAATTAGTATATCATATTTTCATTGCAAAAATTCGGTCAATAAAAATATTGTAAACCATAAAATTGCAACAAAGTTAGTTGCAGTGAGTCTTTGTTATTTTTATAATTCGTAATAAAATATCAAAGAACATTAGTTTACTTAGTTCTTGTTTTCATTCCGACACTACCAACAAATAAAGTTAGCAGTCATTTATTTTCCTCGCAAATGTACGCCGGCTTATCTTATCTAGTTGCAGTTTTTGTTGTTGTTGCTGATATCTGTTACAATTGTTACAGCAGACGCTGCTCGCTATGACTACAACTTCAACTATAACATGTACCGCACTTATCATTCCTAGACGCTGCCCTCCAGCCCGAAACAGCTTCCAAGCTGCCGCACTCAAAGTTCAGCCTAAGGCCATTCCATACACCTTCATTTATTTAATTCTATGCATACTGCTTATCTTACTTTGTTGTTATTATTATTGTTGTTGGTGTTTGCATTTCATTTGTCCGCCGCTGCCGCATACCAACTTTTACAACTGGTTTCTGTTTCTATGGAAAATGAAACCAAAACACATCATCAACAACAAAGCGTGTTTTGTTGTTGGGCTCTCCGACTCGCGTTTGCCTTAAGCTGCGCTCTGCGCTACGCTTAGTTGGCTTTAATGTTGCAGCGGTTTGCCCACTTAAAGCCGACTTGACTTAGCATTTTATTACTTTGGCTGCGGAATTTCTTAACTGTTAATCGCGCTGGAGGTGCAACGAATGTCGAGAAAACAACAAAAGCAACAACAATACGTTTTTTTTTGTTTAACAAAGAATAATACTGAAGTGTGGCGCACGCTGCAGCTTTATATGCGAGCAAGCCTGTATCAATGGTACCTTGTATATACAGGTATACATATATGTGTTTATACATATACATCTTTTCATTTATATGCAGTTAAGAATCGAAATCAAAAACGCTAACACTGCAGCAAACGCTGTTCCAGAAGTCAGCACAACTTAAGCAGCCCAGCGGTATGGTGAGCAGGTGACAACGCTCTTCGCTTGAGTTGCGGAAATGTTGTGCGCGTTAAAAGTAACTGATGTCATTGCTAATAGCGGTTTTCCATTTACTTTGTTCTGGCTTTGCCATTTTTGAACGTTCGTTTGCATGTCGCAGCAGCTGAGACACACAGAGACAAAGAAGCAATACAACAACAACAAAAGCAACATAATGTTGATATTTTAAATGCCAAAAGCATTTAGCCATCAAATCAATTAAGATTTTTATAATACTGTGTGGCTGCTACCAACGTTGTCTTTTAGCATTTCGCTTGACGATTCGACGACAACAATCTTGGAGTTGGAAGGGTGTCGGTGTGTTTGTGATCAAATTGAGCGCCTGTCTCTGCGGCTATCTTTCGTGATAAGCTATAGTTTATGGTAAATTGTTTATCTCCAACCTTCAATTATTTTTTTTTTGTTGTCAAGCGATTCAACCTTGACCGTATTTGAAAATTGTGACATCTCGAGACAAAAAGTGTATGTATGTACTGATATGCGTTATGTAGTAACATCTAATGACGATTTGAAATGTTGCTACTAGTAGTTAAAAATTTAGAACTGTAAATATATGCGTAAATATGTACAAACAAAGTTATGCAAGAATGTATAAAAATGCTTGTATTGTACTTTTTTTTTGGAGTAAAACTATTTCTGAGAAATATAAAGATTTCATAATGGTCTATGTTATAAAAACATTTTTCGAATGCAAGAATTTTAGGAAATAGTAAACCTAATTTGTTGTATAGATTGTAAAAAATGATTTTTTGGAACCACAATTAGAGATAATGATATTACAGAAAAGGTTGAAGGACCTCATATTATTTGGGGTAAGTAAATATTTTCGGAGTAAATTCATATTTACGAAGTAAATTGACATTTTTGGAGTAAATTGTCATTTCCGGAATGAATTCACATTTTCGGGAAAAATTATATTTCCGGAGTAAATTTATATTTTCTATATTACTTCCGTCAAAGAAAAAAAAATCATTTTGACACCACAATATTATTTGCAATTTTTTTTTTCAAATTTTTTTCAATATTTGCCTATTTTCGGAGTACATAATGATTTCCAAACTAAAATTATATTAAGATTTAAATTGTTTGCTTTCAGAGTAAAATTATATTTTCGGAGTTATATATGCCAACGAAAAAATATTTTTTTCGATGATCTTGTAGAAACCCTAACATAGCAAATCAAATATATAACAGTTATTAAATTTTCGGAGTAAAATTACATATTCGGATTAAATTATATAAGAGAAAATATTTAATTTCAAATGTACATTACCATTTGTAGAATTATAGTGAATTAAATATTTTAAAGTAGGAATTACAACCGTTAACGCATTGATATATACATACATAACATATGTATGTACACAGGTCGAACCAACACTCCTAATTCATACATAATTTGAATTTATGACTCTTATTTGAATCATAGAACCTTCCTGATCTGTGAAAATATTTCTAGTCTCATCTTTGCAGTTGCTTATTTATTATTTTAAAATGACATTTCACATTTAAAGTCATATCTTGCTTGTAACGCACACTTGCTGACGCCATCAAACATTAATATTCCACCTTTCAGTCTCATATGCAGTAAATACTTTTGTATCTCCTTTTTTGCCGAGGTTTATAGCGCTTTTCGATTATGGAAATATTTCGCAATAACAAATAATGGCATGCCATTAAAGAGCCACATCGAATAGTTGCCACTGTCTGATGTAACGCGCTTTGAAGATAAGCACAGTAATATCTACACAAATATTTTTTAATCAACGTGTTTGCTTTGTAGTTAAGGAAAATATTAATAAATGAAAATATTTTCTTATTATTCGCCATTGATGGTAATGATGTGGCCTAAGCTGAGATTGGCCAAGAGTTGCTTTGGTGACAATGTTGTCGCGACAACTCATCTGCCAGTCGCAAAGAACAACAATCGTGCGCTGTCGTCAGCTTGTCTGCTCATTAACGGCAATATGAATGTTGAAGGTCGCCAGTTGACCAACACGAATGCAACCAGCCTCTTAGCTGTTGTGAAGAGTTACTTAGATTTTGAGATTTTTTACTCGCAAAAATATTATTATTTTGCCTTCGAGTACAAGCGTTTGAAAACCTGTAGCAGACAGTGTCTTGAAGTGGATTGTTGCATTTCTGAGCAAACGATAAACTGAAGATGTTTAATAAAATTTATTATTGCAGTATTTTCAAATTAATTAGGTTGTGTTTGTTATTGTTGTTGTGTCTGGTCTAGCAACTTGTTTGAATAATCTATTTTTACTTAGTCTTTATTAGATTTTAAAGAAGTGGCAATTAAATGCTTTGTTTACAGCCAACGTAATAAAAAGTCGGCATAATAAAATGTTACGCTCGTTAATATATTTATAAGGAAATAATTTTTTCTTCAGTTTTTATAATTATATTTTTACACTTTTAAATTTTTGTATATATTTTAGATTTTTATTTGTTATTTTTAGCACATAGCTTTCTAAAAATAAATACAGGTTGGTTAAGAGAAGAAATACTGGTAGCACTGATCAATATAGTAACGACATGAAACTCAAATTTTGTAAAGGTTAAATCCACATTTTTTGAGTTTAAGCTTGGAAGCTCATTTCAGAATTTCATTAAAAAATGTGAACTCAACTTTTGGTCCAATAGTTATTAAAGCCTTATAACAATAACCTTGTTTATCATTGTAAAACTTTAAATTCACCTCGTAAACTCAACCGAGAGATCACAGTGATTTTTAATGCGAAAAAACTTAAGAAATTCAAAACATTTCGAAGAGCACAATCGGTTTAGAATTTTTATAACGCTAAACATTGGTTTCATAGATCTGTAAAATCTGTAGCAGTAGAGACTTGTTTCATGTCCATCCATAGGCTTTTGTTGGTCCCACTAAAGGCGTCTATATATGATAACTACAAACACAAGAATATTCATAAACTAAAAACAAAATCAATCAGAAATATTCCCACACATGAAGTAAGCAAACAAAAGGCGAAGCAGACAATTTTTAACTTTTCAAAATCCAACCCATAAATCTAAAAATGTAGATTAACAAATCAAAATCTGAAACTAAAACCAAAAGCAAGTCAAAAGTCAAATGATTACTGGTTAGTCTAACATTTTTATGTGCGCGTTCACCTCCAAAAAGGAATGGCGTGAATTAAAAAACAGCAACAAAAACAATTACTAAGGTAATAAATTGAAGAAGCAACGCCGCCGTTAAAGCTTCGAAACACCTACGTTTCATGTGCGGTAAACGGGCTGAATTTAAACCACAAGCTATATAATTAACGAATTAAAAATAATTTATAGAATAAGCGGAGTCGAAATGAAATTAAATCATTCCCTACGAATGGAAGTGAGGAAGATCGACAGCTGGCCTTGACCCCGAATAGAGATGTATATCGACTACAATGTGGAATGAAGTGTATTAAAGGTGTTGCAACAACTCATTCAGAAAAAAAGCATGTTTTATGAAAAGAGATTAATATAATTTAAGGCAGACCATTATGTAATTTGTCTGAAATAAACACATTTTCGAAAAAATGCTGGAATTATTATAAAGACAATTAACAGTCAAAGAGTCAAGAGACTGTTTTATGAAAATTCGCGAACAATCAAATATATCTGATAAATTAGTTATTTTAAACGAAACCCCCCAACAAATAAGACCTGAGAAACATGACGTCTGGTGGTACAATGAAAATAGTTCTATGTTTTTGAAAACTTAACTTCAAGATTGAAATTATTGACAAGATGAATCGACTGATGACTTTGGTGAACACGACTATAAAAGCGTAAGAGGGTAGAACGACTATAAAAATGAGAAGTAGAAAAAGTGGCCCTGATTAATGAAAAATCCAAACCGTATTTAAAATGAAATTTTATATAATTACCAAAACTGAAGTTCCCTCTAATAATGTGCAAAATCTTTAAGCTTCTTAAGCGCCTGCCACCTGATGCGCACCCTACTGTGCATTTCTTCATACACAGCACACCTTCGATCAACCAGTCTATAATGCCATTATCCTTTTAAAAGTAAGTAGCGGCAGCTCACTCACAAAGCATTTATTACATGGCGCATGGCGCCTTCCAACTATGGCCATTAGCACACGTCATTAACTCATTTGTGCGAATGCCACAAAGTGTCCATCATTGCAGTGTGAGGCACACGGTGCAACAGTAGTCGTTCTTACAAAGAATACAGTAGCTAATAGCCGTTCAGTGGATTAAGTTGGCTATTAAGCATACCACTGGCAGGAGTCTATGTATATGTGGGTAAGCTTTGATGGATAAATATAACGGGTGCAAAAATATGGCGGATGAATGGTGATTTAAAATGTGCTTGATTTAGTATTTATAGATCTGATTTTATATTAGGACTATCTATATACTATATATATATATATATCAAAATATTTTTCTAAATTAAGCTTCAAAGCTTTAACAGTAAAAAAAAAGCTCAGACAATTTTCACTAACATTAGGGTGATCGTTTTGCTTTTTAAAAGATATTGCAAGAGAAAAATCGTATTTGAATTAGAATTCAAAATATGAAAACTATTTTTTAATAAACCTAAAGAGATTTGTTCATATGAACTTCACTGATGGGACAACTATTTCTATAGAGGAAATATAATTCTTATAATTCTCATGAGATTACATAAGAAATGACAACTCTGTAGCAGTAAGTAGATAGTAGAATAGATTGTCACCACTCTATTCAAAGCAGCTTTGCGTATATATAGCGAAGATAAAATAAAAGCTATATTAAAATAAATAAACAAAACAATTTTATTATATAAAATTCTATAAAAATACAGTCATAGTAAACTGATACGACAGCGCTGCTTGTGCATCTACAGCACCCAATAGAACGTGAAAAATTCGTTATGCAAGCGAACACGTTTGCTGCAGTTGAGGCACACATACACATACTAAAGCCAGACTAAAGACAGCAGATCGCAACCAAACACCAACAAGCTCCGAACAACTTGGATTTCCCGCGTTTAATCTGAGCAAGCTATATCTGAGGAAGGTAGAAAAAAGCGTAAAGAATGGCGTAGTACAAAAGATGCAAGCCAGCAATTCGAGTTGCAAGCAGCTAACCACGAAGATGACGAAGAAGTTTAGAAGTATCCGATGAATGTAGCTCTATAAACCACACTCTAACGACTTGTGGCCGCAGCGACAGCGTCAGCATTAGCAATAGAAGCACTTGAAGATAAAAAGACATACAATAACAACAACTATATATATGTATATGATGATTAGATTACGCAGAGAGTCTTCTTAGGAGCCAGGGAATGCGTTAATGTGGCAAGAGATATTCAATATACGAGTTTAGTTGCATTTAAAAGAGCAACCGCAAGGAAGCTCCTGAAGCAACCATGCTGTTACTTAACTAACATTAGCAGCTATGGCAACAACAACAATATTCGTAACAGCAGCGTCAGCAGAAGTAACAAACGTTTGTTAATGCTAGAATTGCTTGAATTGTTTGGAATGATGTAGATTTGAGATTTCCTGCTGTGACTTACAGAAAAGAACTCAGCAACTGCATTGCTTTGATGACACAAAAGAACATGCAGCAGATAGCTACATGTGCATATGAATGTTTGTATGTATCGTAGAGTGTTTGTTCTATGGTTAATAGTCGCTGCGAACATTTATGTGACCACTGCCGCATTCTTTGCGGTGATAAGTTCGCCGACATATACCATTGGTAAGTGCATACTCGTTAATATGCAAGTATATAGTTAAGTACATATGTATATGGTGTGAAGTTATAAAATATATATTATGCAGAAATTAATATCTATTCGTGTAGAGGAATATAAAATAGTAAAGATAGGTGCAGTTGCTGAGTAAAAACAGTTGATTATGGTATGCTATGCTAAGGAAAAAATTGGATAGGGAGAGGTTACTGGCAACTAAACTGCGCAAAAATATTGGAATTAACAAGAATGTTTAGTGGTGTACCCAGCAACGGGTGAAACGTTTAAACCTTAAAATTTAATAAAAGTTGTAAAATATTTTATGTAGTTGCCACCTGTTTTGCAGTTTTTGTATATGAAATAACTAGTTAAAAATTACAAAAAAAAAAACATTTTAAGAAAAATTTTATAAACAAATAATTCTACAGAACTCTACCATTAAATAAATTTTATTTTGTAAACATAAAATAATATCAATATTTTCAGATTTGATTTAAATGAGATTTGCCACTTTAATTTTATTATTATCCAGTGCTGTCATTTTTAATAAATTCTGAAATAATATCAACAAGAAATAATTAATAAAGTAAGGCACTGAACTCATATGTTCTGATCTTCTCAAGTTAAATATATAAATTTCACAAATGTCGACAATATGTTGGTGAGGTGTGACATTACGTGGGACTCAGGTTTTGGTATTTTGAAGAAAAAGAATTTGGGGAAATTCTGTTTATACAAGCAGTATACTACAATATGTCTTAACGTTCAAAAGAGACTGATGTGGATGAAAAATAGACAAAATAAGTTTGGACGGTCATAAAATGGGAGATAGCGCACACTTTATGAAAGAAATGAGTTGGAAATCTGTAGTAGGTGCTAAGAAACTTTGCTAGTTTTTTCGAATAACATACGTACCGCCCGGTATAGCTTTTCCGATTTACTTCGTAAGAACCATGAACAATAAGGACAATCCATCGATTTTTTACCAGTCCAAATAAATATTTCATGAAAAGCTTAACCACTTCATGGATTACCCTATGAAGATACATTTATTCACAACATATTCACTCACTAGAAACTCACTGCACTCCTAAATATAGACTCCACGGTTCTCCTTCGAGCGCTGTGTCATTACAACTAGGAAGAGATTGTGCCGCAACCAATGATGCAATTAAGAAAAGTCACAAACAAATAAATAGGCCTAAATGAGAAATAACCATAGAAGCATACTCATAAACTCATTCACACACTCATATATGAACGGCAGCATGCGGTGCGCTTCACGCTACAGTTGTTGTTGTTGCATGAAAAATGTTGCATTTGATGCTACATGCACCTTATTGAGACAGTGCAGATCTCAAAGCAAAAGTTGCAATAAGTGTACACACACAGATGCATACGCGTATTGGCATTGACAGTGGCTGCCGAAACAAGGAACCTGTTTTGGAGAATTATTTATGAGTGTGGTGACTGGCCAACAACAAGAACGCGTAGATGCAAGCAGAACGAGGAAGAAGCAGAATTAAAGCAATAGCAACAACAACACTAGCTGCAAGAATTCAATGAACTCGATGGCGTTGGAGGTGACGACCGAATTTGTTTGCGGGCCGCAAGCGCCAAAAGGCGAGTGAGGGTGCTACTATAGCTACTACATACACACGTGCACATATATTGGCATATCGGGTGTTTGCTCCTGTTATTTGCATGTTGATTGGCGGGGATGCGGTAACAAGGCTGTCTGCATACGAAAGCAAAAGGTGTTGCACTCACATTAACAAGCCTAAAAAAACGTAAAACAAAAAAAAAAAAAACAATTCTAAACAACAACAGTAACAAGAAAATATTGTTTGCAAGGCATTTCAAAGCATATGTAAACTTTTTATATTTTTCTTAGGCATAGGAATGCGGCGTTTAATGAAATATGGATATGACAGCTTCCAATAAAAAAGGGGAAAAAAGAAACGAATGCCAAGAAACAGCGAAGTTTGTAGTAGAAAAAATGATAGCAAAATAAATTTTCTAAAAGTTTCAAAGTAGCGAAGATGAGAGATGAAGATACAGAAAGAATCCTACAAGCTTGTGGGCTAAAATGAATGCCAAAACGTCGAGGAAATAGTGTTTGCAATTGAGTAGAAAGCTGGGAAAGAGTAAGAAGAGTTTGAAAACGTTTAGTTAAAGTTCGGACGTAGCTTGAAATAGATTCCATTTTTAAGGTTATGTATAGTTTTTAATTCCCTTTGTGTTCGATTGCAAAATCCCTTCCGCATTTATAGGTTCATGGTTAAATTGTATATGTATATAAACAAATACTGAGTAATAAGTGTTAAATTTTGAAAAAAAACAAACATTTTAATCTTCGTGTGGAAAGTTTTGTCACATTTATTTCCGCATCAGTCACTAAGTTACCGCATTTATTTTTATTCAGAATATTATATTTGAAGTGTTAACAAACACATTAAATTGTTCAACACTTGAATAAATATGTTTCATTGTCGTCTAGATGCAAATACATAAAAGCAGAATAATATTTCGATAATTTTCAGCCAAAGAATTTCGACTCTAAAAGAGTAGATATCATATAACTTTTCAGCTTGCTTTCAAATGTTATTGAAATGAAATCAGCTGAACACATGCTTTTATTTGCTCCATTCAAGAATAAAGAAAATGTGCTCGCCCTTTGCGTAAAGTGCCATTACCCTTAACCTTGAATTCTTGTGAATTTCATATTTCTCTGCATAACTTGTATAACATATTTGAACAAGTTGACTTTTTTCGGTACTTTTATTCTATCAGAATACACATAATACAAATTAAACTGAAAATTATGTAACTTACAAGAGTTCATATTAGAGGGTTAAGCTATGAAGTAATTTGTATGAACATATTTAATCAGCCACGTATTTAAAGATCAATTGAAGTTATATATCCACGTGAAAACATGCATTAATTCATAACACTTTTTAAAAAATATGCCAGCTGAATAAACAAGAGGGTTTCTACAATAGTTTCTAACTGGCATACAATTCATATATTTAGAATATTTTTGGATTTCTGCACGCTTTTCATTCTTATTCTAAATTACTTATTTGAATTAAAAAAGTACTCGTATAATAAGAAAATAATAAAATATGCGCTTAGCAAAAACACTTATAATTTTTATATCATACTAAATGTAGGCAGAGCTAAATCTTAGTATGCATCATATATGAACGAGTAAGTTCCCGATATCTTTTGGAATGTAATTCTTTATTTCATAGATACCTCTTAATTCGTAAAAATATTTTTTTAATTTCAACCTTTACAGTTTTTCATAATTTTTATTTTATTATTTTCCATTTTTACTAGCGTCAAAAGCCCAACGCATGCGGTGGCACGCAATCATATATGGTTAACCTCGCCAGCCGCGAGTACTAAAAGCAACTCACGTGTACAACTTTACCACTCTAGTGGTGCTTGCCTTGCGCACTTTTAATTTTTTGGTTCTACATGTCGGCATTTACCTTGTATTCGCAGAGCACACGCTTCACGCTCGTAAAACTCCGAAAAAATTATGCAAAAAAACATATTCACTCTTAAAGTGGAAAGACGTAGGAAAGTTATATGTATAAAGAAACATGAAGTTAACATACGTTTTTGGACTGGTTGTTGCTTTTTGTACACAAACGTATCTCTTTCTGGCCACTTATTTAAATATTAATTTCAGTGATTTTGATTTGAAAAAATTAATGAAAACTTTTTTCTTAGTTCTTCTGCATGCAAAATAATATCACTACAACAGGGTTAAAATTATAATTGGAGTCAAAAATGTCCCCTAAACCACAGTGGACAGAGTTTTTTACTTTATCAACAAAACCAACGAACTGCAGCCTCAGAGCAAAGCCAATGCTCTCTCACTTATTGAGCGTGCTTTGCATAGCCAATTTACCAATTGCCAGTAATATCACACAACAACAACAACTATTGACGAAAATCAGCTAACAACAAATTCTTATTACACGCACATTTTGGCCGCACTCGCTTCTGGGTTGAATCAGAAGCGCGCAAAATAAACTTAAAAACAACAATCAATACAAATTGATTATTTATTTACGCCAATTGCATACTGATAACTAATTTACACATGAGCAAATACTTACATACATATTCTACATATTCATATGATTGTTTGAATGGAGAGGTAAAGTAGGTGACCCTATCTGGTTGGTATGTAGGCAAGTGTGTACTCAATGTGGCATCAATGAATTACTGAATTCAAATTACCGGCAAATATTTATTTTTTTATTATTTTTTTTTATTTTCGGATCTTTTTTATATCCAATATTTATTTGGTCGAATTTGTTTGGTTTTTATTACACTTTTGTATACAAATAAATATACATATGTATATAGTTGTGTTTATGGCCGAACAAATAAATACTTACTTACATACATAAATGCAAACAAGAGATCATTGACTCTGATTCACAGTGAAACAAATATTTCGCCTTTGTGCCTATATGCCTTTGAAAATATTTGTGTGTGTGTTTTTACTGAAAAATTTTTTCAATGACTACACAATTTCGCAAAGGGCACAGGCATTTACTTGCTATAAAATTGAATATGTATAACATACATTATTTAAATTTTTGTATAGCAATATATTTCCCATAAATATATACACACCCGTCAGTTGGCTCTTTATAAATTAAATATAAGCTCTTTGATTCAAATTTATTTAAGATTGTTTTCAATTGCACAAAAACAAAGAAAATCCCACTAGCGCTAGAAAGCGGAACGAAGTGACAAGTACCAGATTTTTGAAGAATTTATTTTGAATTCTTTCTATGACCTCAATAACACAAGTGATTTTGGAGATACTTTTTGTATGTATATATTAAACAATATATTTTATAAAAAATTAGTTTAGAATGAAAAAAAAAAATAACAGTATATCGCTCATTTAATTGAATAGTGTCACAACTCAAAAAATCGACTTTTCTGGAGAGTGTTTTAAAGTTTTAAATTTATTTAGCAAAAATAGAAAAGTGCCATCAGTTTATTTACAAATCTAGTGGTCTGTAATATATTAAATACAACGTTGAGCATAAATTGACCAAATAGAGTGTACTAATGGTTTTTCTTGGGAATAAATGTGACTCACTTTGAATTATGTCGTTATTTGTGAAAAATATGTGTCGTTTTTGCTGAAAAAAGCAATATGAAAAATTTAATTACTTTTTCGCCAATATCGTTGTAATACAAAATGTGTCGTTCTTTCTGAAAAGAAAATCAAATTCACCTTTTCACAATATGTGTTGGAACACAAAATATGTCGTTATTTCGTAAAAAAATTATAACTAATTCTTGCCGTGTTTTCTTAGTTATGGCACTATTCAAGTAAATGAGCGTATGTATATGTATATTTAAAAATAAAAAAGTGACGAAATCAATAGCTTTACACCCAAGTGAGTTTAGTTTGATCTAAGGCATAAGCCAATCTACCGTGTTTTGAACTAGAAGATCGCTCGAGAAATCGATTAGAACTCAATCCATTCTAAAAACGTAGTTTTAATTTAATATGTTTTTCAAATGTTGTGAAAAATACTTTTTGGAGATAATTTCTTTGAAGTATATTGCTACTGCTGTTTTTTAATTATATCGATCAGACGTAATTGATCTACTTCTTATTGTGTTTTTCGAATACTCCGTTCTAAGCCTAACCACGTTTCAGTTGTACTCGAATATGTAGATACTTCAGCTATTGTAGTTATTTTATATATACTCCCCTCTCCATCCAATTGCCCGTTTAACCCGCTAGCAATCACAGTGAAATGAAATCTGAGTATTCATAGCGGACGCTAAGCAACCAACACGGTTGCTGCCGACGAGCCAACGACGAGAACTTTCACCAGATTACAATTAAAATAATCTAGTTTTCGATTAGCCATGCCAAAGCACCCGAAGCGCAGCCAGAAAGTGCGCATATAAGTTACACTTAATGAACGGCAGAGCGGCCAAGCGCACCAAAGAAGAAGCGGCTTTGAATTGAAGGTGCACAAGACCGCAGATGGTTGACCGGTTTACCAGAAGACGCCAACGAATGAAATAATAACAAATCAAAGACATTAAATGACTTTCGTGTCAGTTGAGCAAGTTTTTGTTGTCGTTATTGTTTTTTCAACGAATTCGTTTTGCTTTTAATTTCTTAATTACAAATGTTGTGGTTGAAATATGGTGGTGGTGTTGCCAGGTTGTTGCATTTGTATTAATATAAATAACTACACAGCGCAAAGGAAACAATAATTAATTATGGCTACAGATAACAGTTAAAAATCGTGAAACCAACAACAAAATAAAAACAAATAGACAAGCGTAGCGATCAACTAACTTACCGTTAAGTGCAAATTAATTTTGTATGGCTACAATTTGTTGGTAGATACGCGCTACATGAAGCTGCAGAGTTCACCTTCGTATTACCAAATCGAAATTAATTCGAAACTGTCGATCAGTCGAAAGAAAGTGAAACTTATGACGGCAATTTTTTTTTGCTTTTATTTTTGTTATTTTTTCTTGCAATTTTACTTTGTTAACTCTTCTGCCACTCTTTATTTCTATTGTATATTCCGCTTAGTTTTGGCACCGAATCCGGTATGTTAATGAGGCTGTTGTTGTTGTGCGTCGCCGTTGGTTACCGCGTCTATGAGTGACAGGTTTCTCCTTGGTGGCGTGCAACCAGCTTCGCATTGATTTTGTTGAGTTACAGCTATGTGTGTATTATGCACATATTTTACTTTGCTATTTCACTTTTACAACGATTGCTCAGTGGCAAACGCTATTTTTTGCACAATCACGATATTTATTAGTCTTCTGGGATGTTGCTGGTTTTGCTTTTTCTTTTTTTTCGCAATTTTTTCGCAAATTATTGTATTGACTGAAACGCTTTTTTATAGTGGTTTTAGACTGTAATACACTTTTGGAAATTTTAGTTTATGGCTGCACCGGATTATTATTCTGAAAAGAAATCGAAGTAGAAATTAATATCTGTTCAAAGCAATAGATAGTTATTTAAAAAATATATGTATAGAATATTCTCTCGAATAATATAAAAAATAGAGGAATTTAGAACTGCAAATTCGAAAGACAATTCCTAAATGGAGACTACACTTAGTAGTTGCAATACAAACAGCCAAAGATTACTTGAAATACATACAATATTACCTATAGTTAAAATTTTTTTAAAGTTGAACACCACATTAAGTTCAACAAGGCGATGAAAGTTTAATTTTCAACCGTAAAGTGGAATAATTCACCCTAAATGTAGGCAACACTTTGGAGAACTAGTATAATGAATGCAAATCATTGCCTACCTTTAGGCTCATTAATCATCAACAGCTTTTATTATCCACATAATATCGGTTCTTTAGACCATTTCATAAAATAACGTCAAAATATAGCTCTGAGGAACAATGGACATCCCTGAATCGACCAAACACAAAATTAACGATTTTGAAACCCTTGGTTGATCCATAAACTGTATAAATGTGAGACTTGATTATCTCTATCTTCGATTTACGGCCATATAATGCACTCTTAATTGAAATTTTCCGACTAAAAATTACGTTTCAAATTCATATTACCATTTAGTATCTTTAGGTTATATTGGTTGGTTGGTTTAACCTGCTTGGTCTTACTATTTCTAACTTTTAACTAACCCAGGGCAGAACCATATTTCATTCAATTAATTTATTTTACTACTGCCTCTGTCCAGCATCTTTAAGAGGTGAGGGAGTTGCCAAAACCTCTGGCAAAATTTTTGCTATGAGTTGAGTATGCTTCAAGGGGCTCCAAAATATAAATATAACTTCTTTAATTTAATTTTTAAAGGCATAACAACAAAATGTCCAATCAAAAACCAAAAATTGCTTAGTTTTCTTATAATCGCATAATCATTCTCCCCTCTTTACGAAATTATTTTAAATTCCAAACATTTAATAATAGTTACAGCATCAATTATTCACGTCTACATGTCTTCCAACTTTTAATATACAATATTCAAACATACATAATTTAATCTGTATAGCAATCATTAAATGTTTTCTCCACCTCACATTAGTTATGGCATTTTCTTTAGCAGAGAAAACAAGCAAAAAGAAAAGCGCCACAACAATCACCATTTACAAGCCGGATTTCTTCAAATGCTCGGAACATAAAAACGCTTATCAATTCAGCAACGCAAAGTGGAAGGAAACATTAGCACAAAAACAAAGTAGTAATAAAAGAAAAACAAGAATCACTCACACAAATAAAGTGGAGCTAGTAAGTAGCGGCAAATGAAAAAAATAAACAGATTTTTGCTTCAACGGAAGTGCTTATTTGTAGTTACTTGTAATGAATGACTTCAAACATTCAATTCTGCTTCCGAATTTTAATATAATGGGTATTCATGGAAGCCTTCTTGAGAAAGTGAAACCAGCGTAGCTTTTTTCTTCGAGAAAGCTTGACTTGCACAACAAGCTTTAAGAAGAACTTTAGCTATTACTGATAAGTAAAAGAAAGAGCTTTTAATATAAGTTCTAATGCAGTTTGAGCCGATTTTTGTTATAAATGGGTGTTATAAATTACTTACTAGTAAAATGAATTATACTACTTATGTTTAGTATAAAACCTTCCATTATAAACCAAAGCTTTCATTAAAATTACTTGAACTTTCATCCATATAAATCTAATTTATCAAAATATATTGAAAATAAACTTTATAGCAAAAAACTATTCCTTGAAACACTTAAAAATTTTTCAAAGGAGCTTTCACTCACAAGAAAACTACCAAAGCTTTCATTTAAGTGAAAATTTTACAACAACATGTTCAAGAACCTGCAGGGTATTAGAGTGTCGCCATTGACCGTCACTCCCACAATACTTAAGTGCCCGCAATTTTTCGTGAATTCATCAAGGCTTTGTTGTTGCGAAAACTTTTACAACCACTGTTGTTTTTAGTTGTACCATTGTGTTCGCCGTTGCTGCCAGTGATTTCCTTGCTATCTTTATAGTTTTTTCTTTTTTGAGTTTGTGCGCTGCTTTATCGCCTACCATCCACAATTGCCTTTACATTTTAGGGTACATTGTTTTGCTGGAAACTTTTACTACTGTCTTCTTCAAGCTCTAGTAGCTGTGAGTTGTTTGCTCTTATGTAGTTCCAACACTGAGTGTTTTAATATAATCTTATACATATATGTATATTTTGAGAATATTTGTTATTGTTATTCTTTACATATTTTATTATTTATAGGCGCTAGTCTTAATGATATGTATCATAGTTCATTCTTCAGTTTTTTTTCTTATCTTCTTTCTTTTTATTCTACCATGTGTTTGCATTTTGTTCCACACACAACCCGCACTTTGGTGGCATATATCCAACAAGTATTGCATTGACTTATCTGTAGTTTATGCCCTCACATTCTTGCAGTTAACACCATTGTAAATAAAAATATAAGAGAAGTACATATGTATATATGTACAATACGTGTGGATGTGTTGCAAGTCATATTGTAGTTTCAGTTACTTTACAACTTCTATGGGTCTCGTCACGACTCAAAGTCACGGAAAAGTAAAAAGATTTGGTGCAGAAAAAAATAAAACAATTGTCTGGAGATAAGCAACAAACCGAATACATCCTCCAAGTTCTTTATTACATAAAGATAAGTCCAATTTTGGGCTTAATAATCGAGTCATTTAAATATTTTGAAGGATAATATGATAGGTTTATTCCCCGATTAACGGTTATTTACAGAAATACAACATACTGAAATATATTATATTATTCAGTTCTAATTCTGCGCAAAATAAATAAGAAATGACAACACAATATTTTATATGTATTATAGGTCGAAACAAATTGCTGACACCTCTGAACAAGTTCCAGTTCAAAATACTTTTTATAATAAACTAGTTATTGCTATTGAATAATGTTTGCTTTAGTTAACATAGTCAATAATCATCTTCCTATTTGTTTAGTTCCGCAGTTATATTGAGATGTTTTCACACAAGAAAAACCACGTGCTAAATCACTATACTCCGAAAATAGTAACACTATTTCAGTCACTTTTGAAATCCGCAACTGAAACCAGTTTAGTTAATCGCTATTCATCTCACAAAATATTAATTTCGTCTAATCACCGTCTAATAATCTTTATACAGATTTCTTAAAAGACTAACCCACTCACATACTTAGAATTTAATTTAATTTCGCTGCACACTTTTGGTAATAAACTCGTTCACTTCCTGTGTTCTCGCACTGCTCAACGAATAGCAGTCATAAAAAAACATAGAGTTAGCAACAACAAATTGAAACTGAAACTGTATCGTGTGTCAATATGTTTTTGGGAATCAATTTACGCGTTCGCATAAAACTTGAGATTATTTCAGTTTTTGTACATTTCTTTATCAGTTTTCTTTTTATTTCTTTCATTTATTTAACTTTATTCTTCCAATTCTTCTAAGTGTTGCCGTGGGAAATTTTCACCGATTTCACTTAAATGAGTTTTAATTTATTGGTATCATCATAGTCATCTTCGATTTGCCGTTATTTTACTTGCTTCGTCTGCTATCTGCTCTCTTATCAAAGAATAACAGATCTACAACAAAGTTATCCATTTGAATTTAATACAGAAGCGTATGTGTATAATATCTTATTAGAGCGGTATAATAGCTTGATAATCATTATTTCTCTTTGAATATGGCGGTTTATGCGATTTATACCAGTTGTTTATTCGATTCTTCATTAAAACAGTATAAGTAAGGTTTTGTTGCTATTTGATTATTATAAGGTTTATACCAGTTTGTGTTCGATAAACGCCTAATTTTATTTTATTGAAAGTATTTGTTTTTTTATGATACTATGAGTATTTCACTATTTTGTCACATAATATTTGTTCATTAATCAGTCACTTATATCACCAAATATTTTCTCCCCAACATGTTCTTCATTTTACTCAATTGTACTAATTTATTTTGAGTTTACCTATTATATTTTAATATGTTTTCAAAGACCTCAAAAATAACAACCTTACATAATAACCCAATTTCTGAGTTGAGTGCTAATTGGTACACATTTATGTGATGTGCTTATGCAAGAAGGTGTCAATTAGTAGCTTTGTTTCTCTGAGTTGCAATTAGCAATATTTTGGGTTATTAGCGGCAGGCAGCTGTTTTCTTAGCAAGTCATTTGAAAGTCATAATAAACTCTGGTCAACCATTAAATAAACACAAAATAATTATATGCGTTTTAGTACACCCAAAAAGGTTCTAGAGAATTTTGACTTAGTCTGTTTTCGATTACATGAAGACCTGCTAATACAGATTTAAATTCTAAGTCTCAAATGGTGTATAAAAAATATAGCATATATAGGAGTTAAAAGATATCAGTATTTGACTCCTGCAATCATGAAAGGTGGCGAATTGAACAAACAACTCGTATAAGTCAAACAGAAATAGAATAGCAAATAATTATACCACTTAAATATCTCATATACTATCTTCTATTGAATTCAAATATTTTTTTTACTATTTTTCAGTTTCACTTTCAATATTCTATATTCTGGAGTTATGAAGTATTTTTGTTGTAAAATTTGTTTCTGCTGGTACTGTTCATCATCTTCAGAAGTGATTAGTCTTTCTGAGTTCAAACAAAAATTAATACTCCTGCCAAAACCCACGAGAATAGGATTGCAACAATGAATGGTAGTCACGCCCGTCATCAAACGAAGTTTGACAATGCCACCGAAGCCCACAAATTACAGGTGTTGCTGACAATTTAACGCTTTACCAAACACAATTGCAAATATTTACAGACAATTGATTGCCGAATGGTGCTTGAGGAGAGGATATATTTACATAGAGCTTTGCAAATTGTCGAAATGTAATACCGAGGACTTACTTGTATGGATGTGTATAGCTCTCAACTTTCAGCTATTGAAAAGTTATTGAGTGATTTACTTGCAGGAAAAAAATTTGAATTAGTAGCATCATATGTTATCCTAACAGTGACAGTTTTCTTTTACCTAAAATATCGACTGTAAACTAAACGAATGCCTCCGAGGAGTGAAGTTATCAAAATTCGTATTTTGTTTCTATATTCCTTCGATATTTTTGTTCTAGAAATTTTCAAGTTCTAACGATCTCTAGATGCGGGTAAGCCAGAGCAAGGTCGAGCCACATGCATTTATATGTGGGTAAATTTAAAAATTATTTCGATATAGAGAAGGCTCCTTAGACAACAATGTTCCTAAAGCGTTATATGCAAATGTTGCAGACAATATTTTTAGAGATATGTTGCTAAACATGTGAGAGAAATATTTGTTGCAATACGCAGACATGTGCAAGGATATTTGTGAATATTACAAAGGGTTACTCAAAATCAGCTGTGAGAGAGCTAAAATATACAGTTACAGAGGAAGAGAGAACGAGTTTCAAACGCCGCCAATGTCCTTCATCGATTTTTAACAGCAGCGCAGTAAGAGTCAGCAAACTCAGCCAACTTCGGCGTCTGCCATTGATTATAGGCGGAAATGAAGTAAGCAAACAATGCTAAAGCACTGGATAATGAAAACCGGCGTAAAACAATATGACAATCTCAACAGTAGCAATGTTAATAGTTATACAATGCGTGCTTACAAAAATAAAATTTATTTTTGGTAAAAGCATATTGTTGAAGACAATACTAGCGAGCGAAGTCGATGAACGTACCATAAAATAAATACAACACGGAAATTAATGGATAAATAAATGCAAGAGAGCGTGAAGAGTGGGCGGAGAAGCCAAACAGGCCGCAAAGAAACAGCAGACAAATTCTGTGGCTGTCACTGAAGCGCCGCTTACAGCGCTCTTCCAAAAATGCAACAAAAACAAAATAGAGACACATTACAGTTCTTACTACGAATGAGAAGTAAAATACACTTGATATAGGAAATACAACGGCATAAAATATTGCAGCAGCTGCTGTAAGCGCCATGGAAGGTGTTAACAGAGGTGCTAACATACTATCATGATTTTAATGTTACGGCGAAACGAGGCATAATTTAGAATATGATACAACTACTAATCTGCCAGGGAAAGAAAAACAATAATTAAATTAAAATATATAATAATAGATCAATTTAAAGCAAATAAAATATTTCAAACAAATATTATTTTTATTAACAGAATTTCAAGAAATTAATAATTAATAAATACCTGTGCATAAACATTATTATTATTTTTAATTTTTAACAAAAATATAAAATATCTTACAAAATAGTTGTAATATAAAAAGGCGGTTCTAAACACAAATAATATCAAATAAGGAAAACCCAAAAAATAATTTTACGAACAACAATAAGTCTACTAAAGGGTGATTTTTTAAGAGCTTGATAACTTTTTAAAAAAAAAAAACGCATAAAATTTGCAAAATCTCATCGGTTCTTTATTTGAAACGTTAGATTGGTTCATGACATTTACTTTTTGAAGATAATTTCATTTAAATGTTGACCGCGGCTGCGTCTTAGGTGGTCCATTCGGAAAGTCCAATTTTGGGCAACTTTTTCGAGCATTTCGGCCGGAATAGCCCGAATTTCTTCGGAAATGTTGTCTTCCAAAGCTGGAATAGTTGCTGGCTTATTTCTGTAGACTTTAGACTTGACGTAGCCCCACAAAAAATAGTCTAAAGGCGTTAAATCGCATGATCTTGGTGGCCAACTTACGGGTCCATTTCTTGAGATGAATTGTTCTCCGAAGTTTTCCCTCAAAATGGCCATAGAATCGCGAGCTGTGTGGCATGTAGCGCCATCTTGTTGAAACCACATGTCAACCAAGTTCAGTTCTTCCATTTTTGGCAACAAAAAGTTTGTTAGCATCGAACGATAGCGATCGCCATTCACCATAACGTTGCGTCCAACAGCATCTTTGAAAAAATACGGTCCAATGATTCCACCAGCGTACAAACCACACCAAACAGTGCATTTTTCGGGATGCATGGGCAGTTCTTGAACGGCTTCTGGTTGCTCTTCACCCCAAATGCGGCAATTTTGCTTATTTACGTAGCCATTCAACCAGAAATGAGCCTCATCGCTGAACAAAATTTGTCGATAAAAAAGCGGATTTTCTGCCAACTTTTCTAGGGCCCATTCACTGAAAATTCGACGTTGTGGCAGATCGTTCGGCTTCAGTTCTTGCACGAGCTGTATTTTATACGGTTTTACACCAAGATCTTTGCGTAAAATCTTCCATGTGGTCGAATAACACAAACCCAATTGCTGCGAACGGCGACGAATTGACATTTCACGGTCTTCAGCCACACTCTCAGAAACAGACGCAATATTCTCTTCTGTACGCACTGTACGCATTCGTGTGGTTGGTTTAATGTCCAATAAAGTAAACTGAGTGCGAAACTTGGTCACAATCGCATTAATTGTTTGCTCACTTGGTCGATTATGTAGACCATAAATCGGACGTAAAGCGCGAAACACATTTCGAACCGAACACTGATTTTGGTAATAAAATTCAATGATTTGCAAGCGTTGCTCGTTAGTAAGTCTATTCATGATGAAATGTCAAAGCATACTGAGCATCTTTCTCTTTGACACCATGTCTGAAATCCCACGTGATCTGTCAAATACTAATGCATGAAAATCCTAACCTCAAAAAAATCACCCGTTAATTCATAAAAAAATACGAATTACTACTGTACTAAAGTATCTAACATAATAAATATACATTTTTATACTCTCGCAACAAAAGTTGCTAAAGAGAGTATTATAGTTTTGTTCACCTAACGGTTGTTTGTAAGTCATAAAACTAAACGAGTTAGATATAGGGTTATATATATCAAAATGATCAGGGTGACGAGACGAGTCAAAATCCGAATGTCTGTCTGTCCGTGCAACGGATAACTTGAGTAAAAATTGAGATATCTTAACGAAACTTGGAACACGTATTCCTTGGCACCCTGAGGAGGTTGCTTTCGAAAATGGGCAAGATCGGACCATTGCCACGCCCACAAAATGGCGAAAACCAAAAACTTATAAAGTGTCATAACTAAGCCATAAAAAAAGTTATGAAAATAAAATTTGGATCATAGAATCGTATTAGGGAGGGGCACATTTGGATGTAATTTTTTTGGAAAAGTGGGCGTGACCCCGCCTTCAAATAGGTTTTTTGTATATAACTCGCAAACCAATAAAGCTATTTAAACCAAACTTTCTGCAGTCGTGTCTTTCAGCCGTTTCCTCATACAGTCCAAAAATGAAAGAAATAACCCATACAAAGGTTAGGTTGAAAATGACTAAAAGTGGGTTAACTCACTAACGAGAAACGTCAGAAACACTAAATTTTACATAAGAAATAGCAGAAGGAAGCTGCACTCAGATTTTTTTACAAAATGAAAAATGGGCGTGGCATCTCCCACTTATGGGTCAAAAACCATTCGAAATTCGGTATATAATACTTTCTTGACACCCTGATGACACATGTCAAAAATGGATGAAATCGGTTCATAACCACGACAACTTCCTATATAACTCAATTTTGAATTCCATCTGATTCCTTCACTTTATAATGAAGATGGCGGAATAAAACTTTACACAAATAGTACATATCATCTCTGGCTTCACTTGAGAAAAAATTTTCGAAAACGGACTATAACTCTTCAAGACCCCAGATATCGGACATGTTGAACTCAGCGCCTAAGGGTAAATTTTAACCGAAAATATTGGTAAATCTCTTAGATAATTTAATGTAATTCAGAGGAAATTGTTTTATTCTAATAGTGTGTCTCTGTTCCAAAAATTACTAATAGGATAATAACATCTCCTAGGTCCCATAAGCCTAATTATAGGTTTTTCAAAAATACGCTGGGCTTTAATCTACATATATGTATTGGTTAATATGTGAGATACTATATTGCGAAATTAAGTGCGTGTATAGATTTTGATATAGTGTACCTAGCTGGTGAAAATGAATGAAATCAGTTCAGGAATTACCTCAGCCCTCATACACTATATAGGACGATTTTCGTTATTCTATTAAACTTTGTGCCGAATTTATAGGTAAATTTGAGTGTTATCTTATTAAAATTTCTTCAATAAATTGCGAGAGTATAAAATGTTCGGTTGCACCCGAACTTAGCCTTTCCTTACTTGTTTTTTCTAATATACATTATAACAACAACAAAATAAAAAGTTTGAGAAGAACTAAACAAATTTATATGAAAATAAAATTAAGCAAAAAAATTATAATTTATAGAAAAAAATGAAATAGTTAAAACAATAAAAAATTATGGTACAACAACATATACATAAAAGAGATGTAAAATGAAATAAAATGGATTAAAATAACATAAAAAAAAACAAAAAAATTAACAATGAATTAATAAATTAAATCAAACAATAAATAAACTCAAAGAAATAGCGCAAAAGCAAACATTTCATGATCACGCTAATTTAAATTGAACTAAAATTTAATGAAATTGTCTAAAATAAAAATAGGCAATAATCCGTCATTTGTAAAAAAAATTTACTCCAAATACCTAACATTGACGACTACTCTCTTTTAACATTTGCTATAGAAGTACCCTCTTTCAAATAATTTTATTACAAATATAATATTCAATATATTCATCTTTCTAGACAGACAAACAATTGCAAATTAGGCGCTTGAATTCAAAGTCAACAAACACAACTACATAGTATTGCACAAAGTCAGCGAAATGCGAGAAAAAACTTAATGCAAACTAATGTCAGACGCCACAAAGCATAATAAAGTGCAATAAAGTAAAACTACACCAACAATGTAAAGAAAATACTTTAAAGTAAATGAAAACTATAAATTTATGCATCTAGTTAGTCTGTAGTAAATTATAAAATGTATTCAACGGCAGAACACTACTGCTTTTTCTATGCGCAACCGGCACTCGGAAAGCAGCATAGAACGGGAAGAAGATGCGTGTACATGCCGGCGGTTGCATGTGACACGCGCAAACCCACAGCGCAAGTAAACACCATAAACATACCAAAAGCGGAAACCCCACGACAATTCCGTTGTCACATTGTATTTGGATTCTTTTTAAGTGTTTTTGTTTGCCAGTTCTACACACTTTTCTTTGCTTAGTCTCTCCATTTTCTTTTTTTTCCTCACTTTTTGGCCACAACGATTGTCACAAGTGCACACTCACCTGGCTTAAGTAAAGTAGCGGTGTGCTGTTTGTGTTGTTGCCACTTAAGGTAATTTTTCTTATTTTTTTTGGCTGCTTGGGTGCTTTCTTGACATTGTGTACATAAATTATTTGTGCACTCAATTAGTTAATTATTGTTTTGTTAATATTTTGGAGACATTTATTCAGACTTTCTGATTTTGATTACCTAGACAGTTTAGTTGTTTGAGGGGTTAATTTTAAATTAATTACATTAATTGCGATGGTTTTATTTTTAAGTGAATTATTGGATTTATTATAATTTTTGACGAATGATATGTACTATTTTTGAATAATTCGAATAATTGACTATTGCATAGAGGATTCTGTCTAATTCTTTATTCTGTCTTATTCCAAGCGACTGAAGTTTAAAAGTATAGATTGATAGATAGAAGTCAAATTTCATACAAATTACATTTCGTAACTCGGTAATCTTTCTAACTGGATTTTTTTTGGATTGTAGTGATTCGAGTTAGGGAAGTTCAAATGTATATATGTTCTTAGGAAACCTATGAAAGCTCCAAGGGCCCTATTTTTAAATTAGCAGACACTTTTGATGGTAGATCATATAGTTTCATAAGTTGGAGATTTTGATTTCATTCTTGATAATATTTTCCCAATCAGATTATTTTCAAAAATACCAAAAGACCATAGAGACTATCGACGTTTCTTTCTGAATACTTTACTTAAGTTTGTCAAAAAATTACGGAAAATTTAATTTACCGCAGCGTAGTTGGAAGTAAATTATGGGATAATTGTTTTGCACTATTTTAAACTCTTTAAATATCAGATCATAGCTAGAACTTAAAAATCACGCAAGTTTTAAGATTTTATATAAAATTAAAATATTTTTTTATGTGAGAAATGTTGCCAAATTTACAGTTCTTGGTACAATAAAAATCTACAAGGTCCGCAAAACCAACTGTTGTGAGAACGACAAAAATCCGCTTCTTAACACTTAAACATTCACCATTAATTACTAATTTAGAAGAAATAGAAACAAAGGTTTAACCAAAACTCGAATCGCATTATTCTAACATGCAATAATATTGTATTCGTATTATTTTTTATAATATACAAAATTTGGCTTTCCACTTAAACTGGACCGTGTATCTTTATTATTGAATTTGAATGAATTTTATCTATCAATAGCAGACTCTTCAGCCGCTATTCCACCTGAAATGAGTTATAAGCAGCAAATGAAGCTTTAATTTTTTTTATTATTTGCTTTTGTTATCCGTAAAATGTTGTCACTTAAGTAATTTTGTAATAAATACATTTTAATTTTACTCAATTACAAAATATTTTAAAACTAAAATTTTTTGACTTCTTTTCGTTTGATATACATTTTTGGCCACTTTTTACTTTTTTTAAATACAAATTTCGTTAAAATATTGAGAGTGATAGTATTACACACAAACATATGTATATTCAACTTAAAAATTTTATCACAAAATGAAAAGATCGTTCACATTGAACAAAAGCGTTAAATTTATTTAACCAGCATATGAAGGAAAAAGAATTGTATCTCACTACAGATTTGATTGAACAAATCGAAAAAAATTTCCAATTTCATATTAATATTTTTTTATTATTCTTGAATCAAATTTATGAATTTATGAAATGCGCGTAATTTTATTCACATCCAATTTATTTTTGCACTTATAATTTAATTTAATTTCTCTTTTCTTTATTATTATGTCATTCTATCATAATTCATCCACATTGTATTTACATGAAATTTAGTTATTGTTTTTTACAATTAAACAGATTCAAAATATATGGAGGTTAAACAAAAAAGAATTATATTGTTAATTAAGTACACACAAAATATTGAATAAAAATATTTTCGAAATTTTAAGCTTTTTAAAAACATATAATTTCGAATAATTTTTATTTCATTATCAGTTCCGGACCTCTCCTATCACAACGGATGCCATTAAATAGAGATTTTATAAACAACACACATCCAATTTCACTACATAAATTTATGACTATGCGAAATGACCATAGAAATTTATTCACATGCTCACTTGCATACATACTTTATTCAGAGTTTTGTTTTGAACCGCTTTTCCGCCAGCCGCTTTGCACGTTTTCTCCCACAAATTCGCGTCGCACGCAATCGGCAGGTCAGCTGCAGAACGTGCGAATGTGCTATGCTTTGCGGCACTTTATGAAAGTAATTTTGTTATTTTCTCTTTTTTACTTTTCGCTTCTCGCTTGTACACACTTTACACGCGCGCTACGCTCTTCAATGGCCAATTCGATATCAACAATAAAATTCACAATTTTTTATGCAAATTACTTAAGAACGAGTGATTTTTTGTTAACACTACAGCTACAACACGTTGGTTGACTGACTGACACACCGCCGACTATTTTGTACACTACGCCGCTTTGCATTCAACACACAGTTCACTGGCACGACGCGCACGAAAAATATTAAGAAACACAAAAATTCTTTATAAAACTTTAAAATATGCCAAAATAATAAATTTTTAAAAATTATGTGACCTTTCAGCACTATTATTTATTTTTAAACATATATCACCTTTTCAATATTTTATTTGTTGCTTACACACGCGCACCTGTCACCATCAGCAACGGCCACGCTGTCAATATGTGTGTTGCTTATATGTATATAAGTATGAAAACACTCACTGAATCGAGTAGCAACGCGCTAACACGACACAACAATCTCCGCTGTATTTCGAGCAACGAACCAACGCGGATAACGGCGAAACGAAGACTGGACTGCATGCGCGCCCCCAAAGGTAACCAAACTGCAAAAGCCAAGCCAAGCCAGCCAACAAGGCAGCCAAGCAAAAGCAAAGGCAGCGGCAGAGCAAAAGCAGCAGCAGAGCAAAAGCAGCAGTAGAGCAAAAGCAGCAGCAGAAGCAAAGGCAGGCGCAGCAGCACGAAAATGTATTTGAAAAACCACAGCGAACAACGCAAGGCAGCACAACAGTGCTCATTCGGCAAGCAAAGAGCTGATGGATACACTTGCTGTTTGGATACATTGGGACTGACGTCGACGTCCATGGCTGCGCTGGCGTCACGGTAGCTGTTAACATCCCAAGCTAGCCGATGTTGTTTGCCATTGTGCGGTTCGGTTGGATCATTAAACATCGGTTGGGGCGAAACATGTTCGATTGCAATGAAGCAACATTTTTTTAGGGGAACCAAGTGTTTGTTTGAGTAGTTTGTGAGGCACTGTATTGTTTATTTATTTAACTTTATTATAAATGAAAAATCCATAAATAAATAATGGATGATGTTGGAAAATTAATTATATTGAAATAATTACAAATCTTATCATAAACTTTCATAATAAGGTAAGACAGTTTTATGAAACGTTAGGAGATTGAAGTAGAGTTAGGATTAACGTCATTTGGCTCATATCGATGCTGATTCAAATCACTTACATAATTAGGTATCCAAAATAGCCGATGTTCTTAAAATGCGATGCACTATAAAAGTTTCCTAGTCTCAAAGCCTATCAAATCTTAGATAATTGAGAGTTGGGGGATGGGGTCATATGTAGAAGTTCACGCAAGTGAGGAAAGTTTCTGATTGCCATTCACTTGGGAGTGGCCAGGAACGATTCTTTTGCATATGACTCAAGCAGCTCACGACTTCCGGTTTTAGACCAAGTATCCCCTGGGTAGCTAACAGACATCCGTTTGGAGGGGAGCTAAAGTGAGAAGGCGAAGCCCGCTTCTGCGGTTGTGCGTAGGGCTTGGGACCCACCCCCCAATGAAAACAAACACAGAGAGTTGTATAACCCAGTAAGACGTAATTTGGAGCTTTTTGAAGACATACACTTAATACATTGTTCGAAAAATGAATTTGAGATCTTCAATTTCAGAATTTAATATTTTTACACCCACTGTTTATAAGAAATACTAGAAAGATACTGATATATTCGCGCTTACTTAAGAATATAAGTTTGTTCCCTTTTGAAATCAGATAGAGTGAGGAAGAGAGTTTTTAGAGAATTCCATGTGACCGAAGTCAACAAAATTATTTGTTTTTGATAATTGTTAGCAGGTCTCACAGGTCTCACTAGGTGGTGACCTAGTTTCAGTTTCCACATTCCCAAACCACTCTTTTAAAGCAGAATGCGATAATGACTGTTTAATTCAAAAATCTATTTCCGAAGTATTAGTCATTCTTAAGCCGACAAATCTTCTCCATATTGACTGCATTTTCAACACCATCTTTGAATATATCAAATACAATCGATTCGGAAATACCATCATCATCAGTTCACCCAAGTCAAACAAGGGTTTCAAATTCATCTTCAGTTCTCAAGAGGCCGGACTTCATTTTCCGTTTTGAATTACCGATGCCTTTATGACGGCAGAAGAATTGCCTTCTTCCAGCACTGCTCGCCTAATCAGGTTCATAGAACCGCTATTGTTATTCTGTTGCCATGCAGCTTCTGAATCAATTCAATTGTTTTCGCCAATTTTACAGCATTGAATTTCTTCTGTGCCTTCGCCATAGCATGTTGCGCCAACTAACCGATTTTCGTATCTCATTTTGTTTGCTTTTTATGATGCTCATCTATGGTGTTGTTGTTTGCAATGTTATTGCATGATGTTGTATTGGGATTGCGCTAGTTGATATTCTCCTACTTTAACTGAAATTTACTGATTTCAATTTCGTAATCTGCGTGTAGGAGGCAGGCTACAATAATTTGCAAATAATTGAAGCGTCGGTGAAGGGATGTAAGAAGAAAATAATGAGAGAGAAGCGTTGTTATTTGAAAGATTTGTTGGCGATAAATCAAAATTGACTGTTATTATTAAGCATCGAAGCTTGCTAACACTAAACTAAGATCTTAAGGGAAAATAGAATACTTGGCATTCGATGAAAGAGTTCTCGCATGTCGGATATGAAAAAGTTACGGAAAGAACAGAGTGGCTAAAGAAAAACCAGAACAAGGATCCCCGGAGGAGCCGGCTAATAAAATAACGGTAATTTGCTGCGAATAAGATAAATTAGCGGAGCGACTTCATATAGTAGATACTAGTTAACTCACGAAGATAAGATACCTTCTGCCTGAGTTCATGGATATATGTATCTTTGATGATGTAGATAATACCTTCCTCAGGAAAACAATGTAATTATCGAAACGCGTTTGAAACAAACATAGAATTCTTCCAACAACCGTTATGATCTATGTATAGAATGTAGAATACAGATATATAGAGAAAGAGAGAGAGTGTGGAAGAAAAATATAGGGGAGATACAAGTTTACAAAAACATTCAATGTTCTTAAACCATTACCTTTTTATAATGATGAACTTCTTGAGTTTACCGAACTTAAAATAGTTGGGTAGGAAATGTATCCAGTATTCATACCACTCTAGGTTCGACAATAATATTGATCTACAAAAAGCAGAGATAACATATTTCCATTGCTTCAAGGCCCAGAGTTAAGTGTACTAAGATTTACGATGTTGAAATGGGGGTGTTCTCACCATATCCTACCTCGAAATGGTGTAAAATTGGTTACTTACTCTTCAGAATCAGAAACAAAATAAAATACCTTCGGTGATCGGTTTAATACTATCGCCATGGTAATTCCCATTCCTATGTACACAAAAGTATAAGCAAAACAATCAAATATCCACTTGCTTAAACTAAGTTTATGCGTAAAAATATATTAGTTCTCATGGAAATATGTAATTGAGTAAATACTGATAAGGTGGATGTGGTACTACATATGATATGTACATATATAATAGATAAGAATATTTGTGTCATTGCACTCTGTTGTCGGTTACGTTCATTTATAACTATCCACACTTTGCTACGCTCGTAAATGACTTCTATTTACTTACCATTATACGTTTTCTTCGAAGTTCTGATAAGATTAGGACTATAGTAAATTTGTTTATTTGGTTTCTTATCGCCGCTCACTTGCCAGCCCAATCTGGTGTTACCTTTATGACTAACGTAACGTAAGAGTATACATAAATAACTGCTTTGTGGCATATCTGGAGAGCCATATATTGAATGGAGACTTTATCTAATGGCACATACTTTCTGTAATATTAAATTCATGAGCGTGGAAATGATTTTATTAAAATTTAAGTGCTGAGTTATTCAGTTTGACTTAGCAGTTCGTTGACGAAAGACGTGTGTGTCCACTGGGAACTCCAGTATTGGGGTCCTACCGGGCAGTACCAAAAAATGTGATTCCTGTAGATTCTTGGGGTGAGTAGTTTTGAAGAAAAGTGTGAAGAATACGTAAAGTTCTAACTTTAGAGTAGTACAAAATGTAGAAGCAGATTTTGGGTAGAAAAATGAGAAAATATTAGATAATAGCGCAGGGTTAAAGTTCAGCGTTCCATTTATGAATGTTAGGGAGTAATATGGACAAATAAATAAACAAATGTTCAGATTACGACTAAAAAGCTCAGTTATTTTACGTCCAAGACAAATAGCATAAATAGAAATAACATTTCTAGTCAGATTTCTGATAATGTGATTTGTGGATAAATAAGATCCAACTATAAACGATCGGCCATAGAATCGAATCTAACTTATTCCAGAAAGTTGTCAAGCTGAGGATAGGTGAAGTAGAAACTAGAACTGAGTAGATTTTTCTTTTAGCTATTAACTTTATTCTTTCATTTATTTCAGTGATATACAACTTGACCCACTAAATGTGCAAATAGTTCAAATGGATTTGGTAACATCGCATCGGAACTGAAGTTTAACTCAACAAATTTCTAAAAGTCTGAAATAACAGATCAGCGCCTGTTATTTCTTTTTTTCAAATTCCGATCTCCAGGACATTTTAAATAACCTTGAATTATATAATAATTCATCCTTAAAAGTTTTTAAATACGCTTGAGAGATCGAGAGTGTTTGCGCTAACAAGAGATCTACAAAAGTTTAAAATATGCTGAAAATTATTTTATTTCCTTCTTGCTAAGAATACACGTTTCTTATTGATTTTTAAAACCTTCGAAATAACACTAAATGATCTTAGTTGATAAACCTTTTTAACTTTTTTGTTCTTCGAATACGATTCGGATGATTTATCGTTAAATTCTGTGTTCATAGGCGACAATTAATATATCCTTGCCGAAGAACTAGGCAACAATTTAGCAAAAATTGGGCTTCGTAACTCAACTGCCAGTGGTTTAAATAATTTGAATAAATTTATCGATAGCAAACATAGTTGACAAATACTATATATGATAATATGTATACTAAAAGAGCTTAACTAAGAAGTTGACGATTATATTCCTGACATTGTCAAACTATTTTTGTAACTCAAGTCTTTAAGTATTTTCGATAAATTTATCACAAGCAAACATAGTTGACAAATACTATATACTTAAATATGTATACATATTTAAAGAGATTAGTTGAGATTAAGAGTTGACGTTTATATTCCTGCACATTGTCAAAATGATTTAAGTGGTGTACTTGAAAAACTTATTGAATCCAAAAAACTGCCATAATTTGGCAGCAGAACCTTAGCAAACTTTGAGAGCGGGTCTGTTCTGTAAAAAAATTGTCAACGATCTTGCAGAAATCCCTTTTTTGAGACGAAATATTTTGTTTTTAATTATTTATTTTGAAATAATTAACTTGACAAACTCCTTGTAATTAACAAATCCTTAAAATTTGTATTCTATGAAATATATATTATAACACTATATAAATATGTTTATTAATAAATACTGTAATTAGTATTGCAGCAAAAGCTTTAGAAAGTTTTTCAAATAAATATGTTTAGTGCAAAAAATATTTCACCATCCTTTGAAAGAAAAAGCTTTAGAAAGTTGTGAGTTGCCTTAACGAATATGCAATTTGAGTTTTAGAAAGCTCAAAATTCGAAAATTGTATTTTAAATTTACTTTTAATACTACTTTAAAATGAAGCTTGTAATGTTTTTTGTATATTTGTGAATAAAATAAATATGTATCATATATATAATATACATCTTTTATTTAAAACGTTGTAATGTAAAATGTTCATCAAAATAAAAGCTGAGTAGAAGTAGCCTTTTCCCACCTGTATTTTAATCTCATTTATTCTCTCCGCGTAGCATTAACAATTTGAAGTTTTAAAGAAGTGCTTGCCATTTAAGAATGTATTAACCTTCTCAAGATACTTAAAACAGGTGTCACTTATCACTTGTGACATCATGACTTGTGACCAAATTAAGCGGGAAAACAGTGCGAATACAACACTTACACCGATCTGTGGCAAAAGCGCCGAGTATCCCATGGGAACTTAAAAAGTCAAGTAAGAGTAGTGTGTGAAATAAGGTATGGAGTTGGCGGTGTTATAGAACGCAGCAGAAAATTGGTGCCCGAACAAGTAAACAAACTTGCAATGACAGCTACTTACCGCCACCAGCACTTGGACCATTTCGGGAGGAATTTCCATTAAAATGGGAAACACGTAGGAAATGTCAACACGAACGATGATGATGAATTAACTGGTTACGAGCAAGTGTCATCAATAACTAAATTGTGCGTTTACAAGCTGGAAACTGCTGGTGAAGGTAACTGTGCCACTTTTAGTGTCATAAAAATGCAGTCTCAAATTGATTAAGTTGCAATAACGCAACTGCGTCTACTGGATGCCAAGCATCTGTTGTCGCCGTGGAGGCAAGGTGTTGTGGGTGCGGGTGCTGAGATTTTAGAAGCACGTGATTTAAGTGTGATGTTATTTAGGTTAAGGTGAATCATGCATTGAGTGTGACAGATGGAATATTGTATTTGGTGTAAGCCATGGTCGGAATTTCCAAATCAATGGTATATTCTGAATTTAAATATTTAAAATTTATTCTATAATATATACAAATTTTAACAGTTTAAAGACTTCAGTAAAATAACTACAGCCCAGAAACTTTACACATTTTTTAACGCTTTGCCTTTCTTTATTTTCTTATTCCTGTAATATAATATATTTGTATATTCTCTTTTCTTAGCTTTCTAATTTTTTCTCTTTTGCAAAGCATTCTTGCTGCACCATCCAAATTAGCGCTTGTTGCACGTTGTAATTACAAATATCGCCAATGGTTGATCTCTCATCCACCGGATCATTGACTGGTCTGCCGCCACTAGCACCATGTTGGTTTTGAAGGCACAGCTGTGCTAGCCGACATGCATTTAATTAAATGGCGAAAAAAATTTGCAAAGTTGTAATGAAGAGTCTCGGACACTAACTTAGTGGGGTAAGAATGCAGATCGACAATGACAGATTGTAGATGATGTGATGTACAGTGGTACGATGCTCTGTAATTTGAGATCAAAAATAGCCAAGGTGTCAGATCTATTTTATGGGTAAAAGTTTGATTTCATGAAGGTCTGTCTACTTTTTACTATCGAGCTTATAAATAAAACTATAGAGCAAAGGTCCATTACCTGGGATTACCGTAGAAAGAAAAAAATTGAACTGGATTGGTAATTGAGATCAAGCTAAAATCCAAAGCTTATGCATTCTAGGGCACCAAGCAAACCCGTCCAGAAGTCAATAGGCCACTCCTAGATACATTTGAGAGTTATGATACATAATTAAATACAGACTGCTTCCATACCTTGCTAATTAGGTTACCGGCTTTTTGGAACTTCTTTTATGTGCGTTTTTATACACCTATTAGTATCATCACAAGACACAGTGCACCGCATCAAGGTGACAGGAATGGCCGCCAGACTGGCAGGTGGTGCAAAGTAGCAGAAAAGTGGCTTCTCCGAGGAATTGAGCTTCAGTTGCTGCTTAAATAAGCAACTCAATGATCGGTGCGCGCAACTGTTTGCCTTTACCTGGAACATACACCCTTATCTACATTACACTAGGCCTCCAACTAAGCAGCCAAGTGAACTTGTATGCTCCACCATTGCTGCACATTAGGGGTATAACTTTTTTGCAACATAATATTTACATGGCCGTACATGATGAGCAATGGTGAAAAAATATTAACTGCGTTTTTACTTTTTTGTTTTCTTTCAAAAAGTTCCCGCACCAACGCAATTGAATTTTTTTTATTTTGATAAAAAAACAAAAAATTTGCAAAAAACGCGTTTAAAGTTTTCAAATCCCATAAGCCTCAATGTAAAAATTTGCACTATTTTGTGGATATCTCAGAAACCATGCATGATATTGATATAAAATTTTGATACGATATAAAACACTATAAAATCTACGTTTCGGCATCATTAACACAAAATACTTTTTTTTTTTGAATAGGTATGATTTCTTTATTGGGAACAATATTCCGATAAGAAAACGCACAAATAGAAGAAAGATTTCTACATTTTGTGAAAAAAATAATACACCCATAAATAGAAAAAAAAGCATCACCGAATATTATCAAATACGCAAAAGAACGCAAAACCACACAACAAAAACTTTACGATATGCGTCGACTAACTGTAATATTTTCCCAGTAATTCAATTGCTTTTGTATTCATTGTCGTTGCTTCTCTTCCTCACGTAACGTAAATATGCGATAAGCGTCGACTAACTGTAACATTTTACAATTAATTAAATTCGTTTTGTATTCATTGTCTTTATATTGCTACTCTTTGCCAGTCTTGGTTTAGCCAGCATCGCGAAAGCTATTGAATGTGGACAAATAACTATTTAACATCAAAAACATAATGTCTTTTAAAAAGAGTGAAGAAGATGTTCTTAAAAATTCAAAAGTGTGGACAAATAATTTAGTTGCTTTTAAAAAAAGTACAACGAAAAGACGTGAAATAGTAAACATTGAAAAATGTTTAACCGAATTGTGCAAAATTCCGAAGCAGGCCGCTATAATTGGAAGATACAATGCATTGGCAAAAATTGAAAAAAGCAAAGTGAAGAGGTGCAAGATTATTGGAAAAGAACTGATTGATTTGTGGTCAAAACTTAATTTTCCAATCATAGCAAAAGTATCCCTTGAACGTAAAATACAAAAACTCATAGAAACATACCAGAAATCGTTAAAAAAACGCAGTGAAACAAACATGGTAATCTTATTCAACAAATTATTTGATGTAACGAATAAAAACGGTATGTGGCTTGGTACTGAAGATAAAGAGCTGTATGAACTCCAAATAAGAACGAACGGAGAAGTTGGGTACACAACTACTAAGGATGTAAAGCTTCACCCATCCATAGCTGTTAAATTAAAAGAAAATACCTCCGTCAAAAATAGTAACAGTAATAGCATATTAAACTCATCAATATCTTCAATATCATCAAGCGACGCGAACAATGATTGCTGCGTCCCGAATTATGAAGAATTTGAAGTACCTTCAAGGCTTAAACAAGCGAATTGTTCAACAAGGGCAGCAGTGAAAATAGTAACAACTGCCAATGTGACCACCAAAAATGCTGCTAAAATATGCAAAGAATTGGCGAAATCAGGAGTTAATATAACAACACCAACACAACCAGGAATTTTAAAAGCAGCAAAAAAAGCAGCAGAACGTTTGGAAGAAGATTATAAGACTTCACTCAAGAATAATATTTGGTGTCTTCATTTTGATGGGAAGAAAATCGGTAAAAGGGAAATACAGGCCGTGGTGCTAAAAAATGAGTTCAGAGAAGTAAGATTGGCGGTCTTGGATCTTGATAATGGAAGAAGTTCAACCATATTTGAAGGCATCAAAGAAGTTCTCGATAATTTTCAACTGTGGGGCTCCATCAAAATGATTGTCTGTGATACAACAACCGTCAATACAGGACATAAAAATGGAGTTGTTATCTCACTCCAAAAATACTTTTCAACAAAAGGTTTACATTCACCGCAATATGTGGGCTGTCAACATCATATTTTAGATCTGATTTTAAGACATGTAATGGATGAGTCACTGGATGGAAAATCAATATCACCAAATATTCCGTACGATATATTTTCAGAAATGATCAATAATTTCGATGCTCTAAAACAAAGTTTCGCTCAAGGCAAAGAAAAATTGAAAGTAAGATGCATCAAATGGCGCGATGACATGCAGTATCTGTATGAGCTGGGACAAGCGTTCAAATATTATGAAAAAAATAAAATCTTTCCTTATATAAAATTTAAGACTCTACCATCGCTAAGCAACGCCCGTTGGAACTCAAGGGCTATACTCTGCATTTTGACATTCATACTCATTGCCAAACACCGAACAAAACTGTTGCCTATTTGTCAATTGATATGCGGCGCTTGGTATGACGTATGGTTTTCCGACCACCGTTTTCATGTAAATGACTTCACAAAATTAGAAACATCGGTAAAGCCTTTTAAAGCAGCGCACAAATGTTTTTTAAAACACTGGGTGAAGGAAGACTCATTTATTGCAAACCAACAGCGCTCGAATATATGCGCAGAACGAGCCATCAAATTGATACAAGACATTTATCCGAAATGTAAATCTAAGCGCAGTTTAAATCTTAAGTTTATTGCTTCTAACTCTAAATAAAATATATGTGTAATAAAAAAAAAGAAAATGAATTAACAAAAACAATTTTTTTCTTATATATAAATAATAATAAAAAATATTTGTTGCAAAATAATCAAAAAATTCTTTTTTTGAGTTAATGATGCCGAAACGTAGATTTTATAGTGTTTTATATCGTATCAAAATTGTATATCAATATCGTGCATGGTTTCTGAGATATCCACAAAATAGTGCAAATTTTTACATTGAGGCTTATGGGATTTGAAAACTTTAAACGCGTTTTTTGCAAATTTTTTGTTTTTTTATCAAAATAAAAAAACTTCAATTGCGTTGGTGCGGGAACTTTTTGAAAGAAAACAAAAAAGTAAAAACGCAGTTAATATTTTTTCACCATTGCTCATCATGTATGGCCATGTAAATTTTTATTTTTGAAAAAATTGTTAAAAGTTATACCCCTACTGCACATGCCTTCAAGTCAAAACACTGAGGTGCCTTTTGCCGCAGAGATTGTCCCGATTAACCTTTTGCATTTGCGCATCGATCGCATTTTCCTGCACACATATTTACATTTTGATCGTACGCGCATGCGTTGCTGTCCATTGCTTTGCAGTGCCCTGCGCACCCATCTGATCGGTATCGTATAATTCATATGCATACCTGCGCAAATAAATAGTTATACGCGTAAATATACACGTATGCGTTAGACTTAAGTGCGCGTGGCTCATCAGCTGCGTTTCACATATTTTAACTCAAAGCCGCGTTCTGACTTCGACCCGGACCTGCCTTCGTATTATTATCTCGTTGATCTTTTAATCGCCGTGACTGCAATGTGCGTCCCGGCGGTGAAGCTTTAGCACCTTTATAATGCATTGAATGCCGTAAACCAACCATGGGCTCTGTGTGTATAAATGGCTATTGTGGTAAAGTATTGTAAACTATTCACCGTTCACTAGTTTGTAGTGGAAAGAAGAGATACAAGAAAGTTAAATGAATGTGAGTAATGGATATAGAGCAATCAAGAACAAACTAACACAAGTCAACTGCATATATTATCATCTCTTGAATTCACCAATTCTGTTCATGTTAATCTTTCTATACACCGAATTGACGACAACACAATCAAAACCACCGAGTTTTGTTTAGGAAAAGATGTTCGATATTGAAGTACCAGAATGAAGTTTCAAATCGTATTGGAGGAAATTAATGATTCTCGGATATCTATATATATAAAAAGAAGTTACATTTCCTTGGTAATCTTATAACTCAAGAACGGGCTCACCTATCCAAACCAAATTTTTAGGCTTTGTTTGGACTATTCAGTAGATGGTTTGTGTTTTGAAATTTTAAGAATCGGATACCAGGGTCTCGAGAAATAGGCCAAAACGTGGACCCTGGTAACCCTAGGATGTGTTTGTACAATATGGGTAGCAAATGGAAGCTGTTGATGATATCTATAGGATAGAGTATTTTTGATGACGCTCCGTGACTAGGGTCTCGAGATATCGGCCAAAATGTTTCAAAAATTTCACCACACATGTAGGTATGTATGTAGCAGGCAATCAATCGGATACCAGGCAATCAATCGGATACCAGGGTCTCGAGAAATAGGCGAAAACGTGGACCCGGGTAACCCTAGGATGTGTTTGTACAATATGGGTAGCAAATGGAAGCTGTTGATGATTTCTATAGTGTAGAGTATTTTTGATGCCGCTCCGTGACTAGGGTCTCGAGATATCGGCCAAAATGTTTCAAAAATTTCACCACACATGTAGGTACGTATGTAGCAGGCAATCAATCGGATACCAGGGTCTCGAGAAATAGGCCAAAACTTAGACCCGGGTAACCCTAGGATGTGTTTGTACAATATGGGTAGCAAATGGAAGCTGTTGATGATTTCTATAGTATAGAGTATTTTTGATGCTGCTCCGTGACTAGGGTCTCGAGATATCGGCCAAAATGTTTCAAAAAATTCACCACACATATGTTACATTTTTGTTTATTTAACTCGTACCTACTTGGAAAGCTGAAAAACGCTCATATTAGCATACATACATCAATAATAGTTTAATCATTTACTAAACGATTTTTTACCTACTTAGCTACGCTCTTTCGCTCTCAAAATTTATGAACTTTCGTCTTAACTACCATACTTATTATTCCCACCTACAAACTTACTGCATTATATTTATATCAACATGTAGGTATGTATGTAGCAGGCAGATCGACAAACAAAGTAGGCTTTGAAAAGACATCGAACTATATAACGGTGCATTTATTTTGCATAAAGAAATACATGAATATTTTGTTTTTGTAGGTATATAGAACTTTGACTCTTAGCATTAAGAAAATTCAAATTAGGAGAATATATGACATTGGAGTGTAAACATCGCCGGAGCGTTTTCTTTGGCCCCATACGTTCAGTAGTGTCCGAAATTACCGCGGTGCAAAATTATTAGTTATTATATTTTTTTTAATAATTATTGAAGTTTGTGTGAATTTGTGAAAAAAATAAATATAGCGCAAAGCGAATTTCCAACTAGGCCAAAACATGGCAATGAGGCAATGAATTATCCAACTGAATTTTTAAATTCATTAGAACCGGCTGGTATGCCACCGTATTGCTTGAATCTGAAAGTGGAATTATTGCGAAATATTAATCCACCAAAACTGTGTAATGGCACCAGATTGGCAGTGAAAAATTTATTGCCAAATTTGATTGGAGCTACGATCTTAACTGGTAAATCAAAAGGAGAAGTTTGTTTAATACCGCGTATCCCTATGATTCCAACTGATATGCCATTTGAATTCAAACGATTACAATATCCTGTGCGTTTATCATTTGCGATGTCTATCAACAAAGCTCAAGGGCAAACACTTAACGTTTGTGGTGTGAATTTGGAGGAATCATGTTTTTCACATGGACAACTTTATGTTCCAGAGTCGGTACCCCCAGCCGTTTGTTTATTCATGATCAAAATGGAAAAACAAAAAATATAGTTTATCCAAATGTTTTGGATAGCTAGCAAATAATTAAATATATTTTTTTTTATAAATTAGTTATATTTTATATTTCACTTTATACGTAGCGAAGCACGTACCGGGCCGCTATAAATATTATATGTATTCATTGTATTGCTTTCAAAAAATCATAAAGTTCTGCTTATCTGTAACACCACATTCATTGACTGTTAGGCGGTACAAAGTTCGCCGGGTCGGCTAGTTAATGTATATATTTTAAAGCATGTTATAGAGATTACTCACATATATTGATATATTTTTATTATATATGGATATTATATAAATTAGTAAACACCTAATCCTTCACTACCTTCTTCGCTTAGTTGTGCTTATTTAAAGAATTCCATTGTTGTAAGTCATTTGAATAAATGATACTGTATTTCTTATTCCCTCACGAGCCTGTAAAATTCTCAGCAGAAATTCTTTGCATTTCATAAGATGTTCTGTTACTGTGGTTTTCTCAATTGATATAATAGTTCTGGCTTGTTAGCATTGTAGCAAGTTAAATACAAACTTACTGGTAGAGTAAGTAGATATATATACATAGCTATGTATTGTATATACATACTTACATACATTTAAATATGCATTTATTTATCTCGGACATGTGGTAAATGCTGCGTATGTCCTGCTGATGCTGAAAATTCATGACCAGGCAACAATTGATGGTGTTTCAGCTGTTGTCTGACTGCTTGTGGTATTTTGAGCTGTGGACAGCGATGTCTTGTGGTATGTCAGTGCAAATAAAAATTCCTGCAATCTTTCAACAAAATTGCTGATAACACCATGTTGACAATGCATTTAATTTGATTTAGTTCTTCTGTTCTTGTTGTTATTGTAAGTTTTGTCAGTTGCTATTGAAATTTGTTTATTTATAGCGTCTTCATGGGCTTAAATAGATATAAACTTGCAAACCTATAGAAATTGAGTCTATAACTTCCAACAAGGTATAGATGTCAATTAGAACAAGTAGAGAGTAGAAAAAGTATTTGAAATCTGCGATAAGGGAAATACCGCTCGACAACTAAGAAGTAATCAAGTAAACGGGGTCGTAATATCGCCTCTTTTTCTGTAGCCCTCTCCCTGGTTAGAAGAATTTTTTTAATTTATAAGGAGAATAAGAGAAATGCACTATGCACTATTTTTATTTTCACAACTACATTAACATTTCTAGGGTTTACTGAACTGTAATCTAGCATATGGTAAATATAAAACAGGAAAGAACGCATAGGAGCAAGGTGCAGCATTTGTCATTCTAGCGAAACCATTAAACTCTCCATCGAAAGCCCAATATGTTAACTCAGGCCAGTTGGTCCATTGGCATTACTGAAGTTTAATGTGTTTCTATGCGTTATGCCAAATGGGTTTCCGCTCTGGCGTTTCGTGACGTAAACAGTGTTGTGATAGCAAAAAGGTGGAGAAAGACATGCAACTAAAGAACATTAAATCTGAGGGCATCTCGCGAGATGGTAAAAAAAAATTGAGACATAACTTTAAAGATTTTTATTATATTTTAAAGCAATTATTGATTCTGTAGATATCTGTAGAGCTTATCTAAATATGTTAGAGTAATCTTTCACACGCATTAAAAAAATATAAATTAAATTAAAAAAATAATTAAGAAATATATTATAACATTATATATAATATTTGCAGGATCATGAAAAATCTTGCAAAATTGCAATAATGAAATTTTTACTCAGTAGCTCGTTCTTGCCGCCAATTTATAGTAAAAAAGACAAAGAATACTTAAGAATCTTGAACTCCGCTTACTCCCACAAAAAAACTACGCCTCCCATAGGACATGTAAGCTTCCAAGTGAAATACTACAGCAGCAGATGCAACAGAATTTAATTGAAATTAAATTTAAAACATAAAATAAAAAAAGAAACGAATGCAATGATTCAGAGGAGAACCACACCACCCCAAATAACATTTTCGCCGTATAATTCATTATGCCAGGCGCACGCATTTGTATTGCACAGTTATGAAATAATTACATTTGGTACATGCTGCAAGTGAATGTAACAGTAACTCATGTTTACAATAATTCACCACATCCACATTTTGCTTTTAAATTATATAAAGAGCGCCATTTACCTGCGGTTTGTTGGGCACATTACGAGCCAAACAGCGGGACCAATTTATTGCACTCGTTGCGTTGCTCCGTTAAGTAAACAGTAACAATCGAAACAAAGTGAATAAAGAAATTAAAACAAAGAGTGGTAAATGTGAGGAGCCGGCAAAGGATAAAAGAGTAACTAGAGTTGAAAGGGTACGCGCCACAAAGTGCGAGAGAAAGTGTGCGCTTTTTAATCGCAATAACATTAATGATATGTCCACACCATAAGAAAGGCTCGCATGCTCTCTCTATTCAAATTCAATCTATCTAACTCGCATACTGGGCATAATACTGTCAGTCTGCGCTAAATTTTATTGGGGCCACATGCTGATAATAGTGCATTGTAGTGGTGCAGTGTAACGACACACACAAATATGCTTAGCAATTTCAGTTGCAGATACCCGAATATATATGGATCTGGGTGTCAACTGGTCACCTGCTGCATGTGCTCATTAATATTCGACCACAGAAAAAAATGCATGGATGCCACACGATTAGTTGTGGGCGTTGTTGAGTAACCAACTTGAATGCATTGTCATATTTTGCTTGGTGGTGGAACCCTCGCTACCGTTAGCATAATAATGAGCATGTATGCCAATAGCTGGACTATAACTGTTGTCTATACATGTAAAGTTTGGCGTATAAGTGGGACCAGGTATTACATATACATAGATAAATACAAATTTATGCGGGTGTTGCGTTTCATTGTCACCTCGCAATAACCGAGAGAGGGCACTCGCGTCGGTGTATGTATATTAAATTAAATTTACAACATTATTTTAAGTGAGCATGGTTGCTTAGCGATTCGTTGGTTGCAGTATAGAATGCATGTTGAAATGTGGAAAAACAGTTACAACCACTACAATTAGGGAAAGATGATACTTGATGAGAACAAACTGAAAGGTTATGAATTTCATATAAGAAGTAATAGTTCAAGAACAATCAATAAAATGGCATTTAATTTCACATCACAATTCTCACATATATCCTGATTATCCCACAGATAAGTATTGAACTTCTCTTATTGCTCAGAAGCGTTTGTCTCTCCTCTTAAGCACTGCGACTCTCCTCTCTATGTCTATCAGCGCCTGTTCCACGATTTACTATTGTTGCTGAATTATTTGTTGTGAATACGAAAATTCGGTTTGAGAATTTTGACAATAAATTTGTTAAGCGATAAAAAACTGCAGGTATTTCTGAATTCAGCGCACGTTTTCAGGTTTGTCTGGGAATTTTTGCTCTTATTGTTAGCTACTGTGTACTTACTTTTTCGTCTGTCTTGTGCATTTTCGTTGCACACCTCTGGTGATTCTTGTGTGGTTGGTGTTCTTTTCAGTGGTTTAGCTGCTTTGTGAAGTTGTCATGTGCTGCCTCGTGTTTCTGTTATTGTTATTGTTGCTCTATTGACGTATTTTTGTTACTCACTGCGATAGTGTGAGTCGATGTGGGTGCTGCCGGCTGCATGCCATATGCGACATAAGTTGATATCGCTGCTGTCAGAGCGTTGACATGTTTATTTCGCATGCCTGACATGTCACAACATCCAGTGAACTACAAAATAGAACAAGAGAATGTGAAAAAATATAGATAGAATGCAGAGGAGATAAATACGAAATGCGTATGTTAGTTTTGTAGTATTATAATAAGGAACATTGGACACTCGTAAGTGCTCCGCTATTATATTTTCAAGGGCAAATGTTTGATTAATCAAAATTACTCATATAAAACTTTCACATTCCGTTCCTAACTCGACCAGAACTCATGAAAGACATCCCTACTTAACTGTAGCATAATAGGCTCAACTTAGCTTCCCTGAATATCCTCATGTTCATTCTTTTATTTTTGAAAGTCCAACGAATTTACCATTTAAAGACTGAATAAAAATCTTTCTCGACGGGAGGTCCTTTAGAAATTAATGAAACTTGTTTATTTTTACGCAAGAGGAACAAATATTTCCAATCCATGATATGAGTCATACTTTTGGTTACAAACATTGTTAGTTAAAAGTCGCCCTCGACAGTAATTTCTCAAAGAATTCTACGTTAGTAAAACCTAAATAATAAGTTTTGGACTTGGACTTTTAACTAAATTACGTCGATGGGAATTAACAGTTCATCCAATCACTAACAAAAGCAATGGATTAGAGGAATTAATAGTAATAGTATCTTACAAAATGCGAGCAAATTTAAATCTTCAGACATTTTCCATATTGACGATTAGAATATACTTCTTGTAAATAAAATGTAAATATTTTAACACAAAACTGATACCCTCGGAGTTATACGTTTTAAAAAGTTTCTAGTCCTATTATATCTTTATGTATCTTTTTTATATTATGGCAGTTTTTCTATGTGTATCTGTATCATACTAAATGTCCATCCATCCATCCATGTCTAATTAAAGACTACATATCTATGATATTTAGCCATTGCTTGTTTTGTATTGCTAACATTCATGCTCTACTACTTGACTTTAAATTAATTAAATTGACTTAAGTTATGTTATTAAATCACAGCAAATTCCAAAAGCAATACAAACAATGCATGTAGCCAACAAAAGCCGAGCGAAGCCATTTAATGGTAAATAGCAAAATTATCCAAATCTTTCTATGGGAATTATGGCTTTACTGTTCGGTCTACGAAAACATTCACTTTATTGTTGTTGTTATTACTACTCCTAATGGTGTTGTACAAACGTTATAGTACTCGTGTTGACTTTCGGTTTTCTTGATATCTCATATATGTCATAAATAAATTGATATGAAAGCTCTCTAGAGCGCCTTCATGTATGCTACACCAATTTGTACGCAAAGCTGAAAAGTACGGGCAATAGAAGTAGCGTGTGTAAGTATAATACTGGCTAAGTTGTAAAATTATTTTTATGTGTTCAATTGTGTGAGTGTATGGCTGTGGATTGAAATTTATTTATATACTCTGGCATAGGTCTTACAAAATACGCTTGTAATAAATCCCTGAAGAAAACCACTATGCCAGTCTCCTCAAACTTCAAGTGCATATATCTTCACACATACATGAAGAGATAAATTTATTCTATCTATTATTGATATGATATCCTTACTTGCCATCCTCAGTGGTGTCATATCTACATTTATATGTATATGTCTTCATATATAATACATATGTATTTGTGTTGCCTGTGTTAGAACTTTGGCTTCTTCTATTCATTGCACGTGACAAATGCTTCAATGGCGTCAAAGCCAAAAGCCATCACATGGGGTCACATTTATGCAACAATTAATAGATATAAGATAAGATATACATATATATACTACGATAAAATCATATTTTGAAAGAGATAGTTGCTGATCAAGATATGGTTTTCATTTAAAATAATTTCAATTGCCTTAAATAGTATTCATAGATATCTATCAACAATGCAACTCATATTCATTTCAATATATGTATGGTTGATTTACATACATTGTTTTATGGTAAACATTGACATGATCCTCATCACAGCCAAATAGCGTTCATTAAATTTCGAATCGCTTCTATTCACTGGAACACGAATAGGCCAGCAATTGCGTTGCAATATCTTAAATTAATGCAGATATGTATGCGTTGACCTCCTTCGGCAACCTCGAGCGATTTCTGGTTTAGCAGCTGATCACGTTTAAATGCTTGAACTAGTAGTAGCCGATGGCGCTGCAATAAATGAAATCTATGAAACTGACATAAATTCATGTTTCTACATGTAGTAGGGGAGCTTTTTGAGTCTGGAAGATCTTTGAATATGAAGATGATGTTTTATAGCAGAACGGAGCTCTGTAAGAAGCCGCGTCTGAATGCCTGGCTGATATTATTGGAGGTTTTTTCATTCAGAAATATTCTCAATGATTTCTTAAAGCCTGCTGAGGATCGACTCTATGTGAAAAGTACCTGTCAATGGCAGAGATATGCCTCTACGACTTATCGGGTTCAATCCCAAAAATTTCTCCCTAATCTTGAATTTTCTAATATACTTACTTTATCGTCTGTAGTAATTTGCGTTTGAAAATCGAACCAATGATCTACCAAGTATAAATAAGAACCCTAACTTAACTTAGTTGCAGTGGGACTAAATTTTGTGATATCAGAACAACTTCTGATGGTCGTTAGTAGTAGTCCTTTAACAACTCTTGATGTATTCACAAAAACAGTGTTGTCTTTGCAGTTACAGAAACTTAACAAACTCTCCTCGTGGTTGCATGATTAAGCACGACAGTGAGTGGAAATCGGTTGCATTGAATTGTACTAAAAACGCAGAGGATTGTTCATAGTACATCAACGCGTCCAAAACATGCCACCTGCCACATTGAAGACACATTTGTACCGATATATACATAATTGTTGTACAACAACAAACATGTCTTGTTCACTTAGAACTGTTAAGCCATAATTTAGCAAATAACACGTACTCTGGATACCTGCCAAAGCTTATCGTTCTGTCGGCCGTCCAAAGCGCCTGCCTGTCAATATGCCATTGCGGCGATTGTCTGGACTCGATTGCAACTAACTTGCGGCTGATTGCAAGTCTACGCGCCGGGGATGGCTTTTGTGTACTATGAGATAATATCTGCGGGAAATCAATTTGCATTGCACGCTTGAAATAACACAGACTCGCAAAATGTACCAACATAACGTCTATACCGACTTTAGTACATTGTGGTAAACAACAAATAAGATCGGCTCTACTTATTGTTGCAGACCATGGTGATAAACTGTGAAAGAACTAGTAACTAGGCACAGCACTGGAGACATGCATGTGCAGGCTTCGGATCTATCTTCGTTTTGTGCACGATTCACGAATGGTAGAGTTAGCAAATAGCCGAAATACTATCGTTGAGGGCGCTGCGGCGTCTGGCCAGCAATTGGGAACTAACCATGAAAAGCTGGCGACCAGCACGATTCTATACTAATTGTTAGCGAAAAGAAGTACATTGATGCCAATAGGTATGAAGTAGCAGTGTGGTACGAGTAGAATCAGATTACTGTAAAGTATAATTTCCACAAAAATGGAACTATGGATCTTGGATTATTTGACAACGATAATTATAGATTTTTATTTTCTAGCTTAATCGAGAAATCTCGATCACTTTATTATCTCTACACTGTATTATTTTAGAGGAGCTATCTGAGCGAAAAAGTCAGGATTCGATTAGTTGAGCCACTTAGTTTATTATACCAAATAATTGATAAGTTTGACCGTCAAGAAAAGATTAGGATTATCCACAGTCAGCATTTTTTCGAAACATATAGAAGTCTATTTTCAGTATCCGACCCACCGTGCATCGTGCGGGTCATGTTGCACGTCCAATGGCCAAGGGCCACTAGCCGCAACGCGTAACCGGTTACTTTGCGATGTCAATGCCAATACACATGGGTGGATGGGAGCTACATTACGATTTACTTTATTCAATTTTAGTTTCTATTTCCACTTTTTGCGATCGCTTGTGGAAAACACGCAATTCTCGACGCCATTGTTGTTGTCACGGCCTGTGCATGCAAATACTGATTGAAGTCGCTGTCGTGTGTCTCGTCTGCATGCAACACAAACTAGTGTCGGTGCACTTTGTAACGAGTTGCTTACAGCAAAGAGCACGCTTCCTCATTCCTGCTACACCTATGGCTCCCAGAGAAAAATGTTAACTCACGTTTTTACTGTATGTGCCAATGTTGATGCACCAAATAAAAGAAAAACAAAGAAAAACTAACAAATAAACTCGAGTGTGTATGTGTATGATGTGTGGAGGATGGAGTCATATGTAGAAGTTCACGCAAGTGAGGAAAGTTTCTGATTGTCATTCACTTGGGAGTGGCCAGGAACGATTCTTTTACATGTGGCTCAAGCAGCTCACGACTTCCGGCCTTAGACCAAGTATCCTCTGGGTAGCCAACAGACATCCGTTTGGAGGCGAGCTAAAGTGAGAAGGCGAAACCCGCTTATGCGGTTGTGTGTAAGGTTTGGGACCCACCACATAAAAACACCCCCCAATGAAAACGACGAAACAGCCTCGGATGAGAGACCCCGATTTTGATGACGACCACTGCAAACGTTTAAAGGACTACGATTTAAGGGCATGCACCTGGAATGTCCGGACCCTTAATTGGGAAGGTGCCTCTGCCCAGCTGATTGATGTCCTCGTAAGAGTAAAGGCTGACATCATCGCAATCCAAGAAATGCGATGGACGGGACAAGGACGGAAGAAGGTGGGTCCTTGTGACATCTACTACAGCGGCCATATAAAGGAGCGCAAATTCGGTGTGGGATTCGTGGTGGGAGAGAGACTCCGTCGTCGAGTCCTGGCATTCACTCCGGTGGATGAACGTCTAGCCACAATCCGCATCAAAGCGAGGTTCTTCAACATATCGCTGATTTGCGCCCACGCCCCGACGGAAGAGAAGGACGAAGTGATCAAAGATACCTTCTATGAGCGCCTAGAACGTACCTATGAGCGCTGCCCCCGCCACGATGTAAAAATCGTGCTTGGCGATTTCAACGCAAGGGTGGGTAAAGAAGGTGTCTTTGGCACAACAGTCGGAAAATTCAGCCTCCATGACGAAACATCACCAAACGGTCTGAGGCTGATCGACTTCGCCGGGGCCCGAAATATGGTCGTCTGTAGTACTAGATTCCAGCATAAGAAAATCCATCAAGCTACTTGGCTGTCCCCGGATCGAATCACTCGCAACCAGATCGATCATGTTGTGATAGATGGACGACATGTCTCCAGTGTCTTTGATGTGCGTACGCTTCGTGGTCCCAACATCGACTCGGACCACTATCTTGTAGCAGCTAAGATACGCACCCGCCTCTGTGTAGAAAAGCGCACACGTCAACAAACACAAGGAAGGTTCGACATCGAGAAGCTGCAATCACAACCGACAGCCGAACGATTTTCTACTCGACTTGCACTCCTGCTCTCTGAGAGCACTCATCAGCATCTCGGTATAAGGGAGCTGTGGGACGGCATATCAAACTCCTTACGTACAGCTGCAACCGAAACCATTGGATTTCGGAAAAGCCAGAAAAACAGCTGGTATGACGAGGATTGTCGTCTCGCAGTGGAGAGAAAACAGACTGCCTACCTCGCAATGTTGCGATCGACCGCAACACAAGCGGGATGGGAAAGATACCGAGAGCTGAAGAGGGAAGCGAGACGCATTTGCAGACAAAAAAGAAAGAGGCCGAAATGCGTGAGTATGAAGAGCTTGACAAGCTGGCCGACAGGGGTAATGCTCGAAAATTTTACGAAAAGATCCGGCGACTAACTGAAGGTTTCAAGACCGGAGCGCACTCCTGTAGGACCACCAGAGGTGATCTAGTTATTGATGACCAGAGTATACTGAGTTTGTGGAGGGAACACTTCTCCAGCCTGCTGAATGGCAGTGAAAGTACAACACCAGGAGATGGCGAACCCGATTCCCCAATCGACGACGATGGAGCAGATGTTCCATTGCCCGACCGTGAAGAAATTCGAATAGCAATTACCCGCTTGAAGAACAATAAGGCGGCGGGTGCCGATGGATTACCGGCCGAGCTATTCAAATACGGCGGCGAAGAGCTGATAAGGTGCTTGCATCAGCTTCTTTGCAGAATATGGTCGGAAGAAAGCATGCCTGACGATTGGAATCTCAGTGTACTCTGCCCAATACACAAAAATTGAGACCCCACAATTTGCGCCAATTACCGTGGGATAAGCCTCCTCAACATCGCGTATAAGGTTCTGTCGAGCGTATTGTGTGAAAGACTAAAGCCCGCCGTCAACAAACTGATTGGACCTTATCAGTGTGGCTTTAGACCTGGAAAATCAACAACAGACCAGATATTCACCATGCGCCAAATCTCTTTGTCGACTTTAAAGCTGCTTTCGACAGCACGAAAAGGAGCTGCCTTTATGCCGCGATGTCTGAATTTGGTATCCCTGCAAAACTAATACGGCTGTGTAAGCTGACGTTGAGCAACACCAAAAGCTCCGTCAGGATCGGGAAGGACCTCTCCGAGCCGTTCGATACCAGACGAGGTTTCAGACAAGGTGACTCACTCTCGTGTGATTTCTTTAACCTGATGCTGGAGAAAATAATACGAGCTGCAGAGCTAAATCGAGAAGGTACAATCTTCTATAAGAGTGTACAGCTACTGGCGTACGCCGATGATATCGATATCATCGGAAACAACACCCGCGCCGTTAGTTCTGCTTTCTCCAGACTGGATAAGAAAGCGAAGCGTATGGGTCTGGTGGTGAACGAGGACAAGACGAAATATCTCCACGTCACTGTTGACAGTCATAACTTTGAAGTTGTAGATAATTTCGTCTACCTGGGAACCAGCATTAACACCAATAACAATGTCAGCCTGGAAATCCAACGCAGAATCACTCTTGCCAACAGGTGCTACTATGGACTAAGTAGGCAATTGAAAAGTAAAGTCCTCTCTCGACGAACAAAAACCAAACTCTACAAGTCTCTCATCATTCCCGTCCTACTTTACGGTGCAGAAGCGTGGACGATGTCAACATCCGATGAGACGGCACTAGGAGTTTTCGAGAGAAAGGTTTTGCGGAAGATTTATGGTCCTTTAAGAATTGGCAACGGCGAATACCGCAGACGATGGAACGATGAGCTGTATGTGTTATTCGACGACATAGACATAGTCCAGCGAATAAAAAAACAGCGGCTACGCTGGCTAGGTCATGTTGTCCGAATGGATAAAAGTGCTCCAGCTCTGAAAGTATTCGATGCAGTACCCGCTGGCGGAAGCAGAGGAAGAGGGAGACCTCCACTCCGATGGAAGGACCAGGTGGAGAGGGACCTGGCTTCGCTTGGAATAACCAATTGGCGCCAAACTGCCAGAAGGAGGGATGCGTGGCGCGCTGTTTTGGACTCGGCTATAACCGCGTAAGCGGTGTCTACGCCAGTCAAGAAGAAGAAGTATGTGTATTGTTGTGTGTGTACCAAGTACTACAATGTTGCGATAAATAGTAACAACCTTGCTGCCAAATGTTGCAAACAAATTGGCAGTTAACATTCCGATATGTACGAGTTGCCACATCATGGTAAGTATGTAACAGCAACAACTGAAATGGCCACAGTGGTAAGTGCAGCGACAGATGAAGGGAAGGCGATAGAAATCTTAAAACTGAAAAATTAGATTTGCGTCATGTTGCCTAAATTGAATACAAATTGATATGTAACTGGCGAAACGTGGTCGGGTAAGAGCTCAAAGTGAGAAAGTTGAAAGCATGAGAAAGTACTTCATAAACCTTAAATAACACATAGGAAATATAATATATGACGAGGGCCAAGCGAACTTTATTGTGGCAAATAGAATGTACTATTTCACAGCTGGTCATAAGTAACGGTTCTATCGAGAACAAGTAAGGAAGAGCTAAGTTCGGATGTAACCAAACATTTTATACTCTCGCAATTAATTTATTTAATTTTATTAGTATAACACACAATTTGACTCACATATTCGGCATGTATATGGTATAAGGTCCATTGAAAGTTTGAAAACCCTAATATTAAGTATATGGGAAGTAATTATGACCCGAATTCAATCATTATTGGCAGACATATTATTAGAAGAAAAATATTCCCACTGAATTTCTTCAAAATATCTGAGCGACTTACCCATATTTTCGGTAAAAATTTTTTTCGAAGCTCTGGGGGGGGGGTCATCATGCTCGATATATGGGGTCTTGATTACTTATGGTCCGATTTCTGCGATTTTGAGAAGAGCGATGGTGAAAAGAATGGGCGGAACCACGCCCATTTTTGGACTATATACGGTAATACCTAAAAGAAACGACTCTAGAAAGTTACGTTAATATAGATTTAGTAGTTTACGGATATGTATAAAAATCTTAGTAGGGGCGGGGTCTAACTCGTTTAGTTTTAGGACTTACAAACTACCGTTATGTGAACAAAATTATTATACTCTCTTTAGCAACTTTGTTGCGAGAGTATAAAAATCGATGAATAGAGGGAAAGTAATAAACACTGGAGGGATAATTATTATCATAAAGTACCAAATTTTTAAGGTTAGTTAACTAAACTTGTTGAACTAAGAATTAAAAAAACAGCACTTGAAGTTTCTTCAATTGTCAAATATATGAAACTTTGGTGATTTATGGATTCTTGAGGTTCAAATAAAATCATCTGGTTTCATGGGAAGATTATATCGCCTGAAACCGACATTCCCATATCTAAATTCAATTGATCATTTCTATGATACGTATCCTAAAGATGTCATAAAAAGTTTACAAGGTTCCTCTAAATAATGCTCTAAAAATTTGTGTTAGAATTTATGTTTATTCGAACAATATTACTATTACTACATAATCATACTAGACATTTTATTTCTCTCTACCGCTTTTCTTAATATGAGTTGTCTTACGAATTTATTTCCGTCTTTTTTCTATTTTTATTTCAATTCTTCATATTTTAACCATGTAAGACGTGAAAAACGTATTTTCAATCAACTGTATTCCTAAAACATCGAACACAAAATTTCCTCATCTATATTTAAGAAGAGCATACTCTGTTTCTCACTCATTGTTTTTGCATTGGTATGCAATTCAATTTTCTACTTTTGTGAACTTTACATTTTCAATCAATGCGAAATATATACATTTTGAGCAACATATTTTTAACACCCACTGTATTGCAGTCGACCCGGTAAATATGACTCAATCGTGCGTGAAATAAATCTATGGCGACAAATGAAACAAAATATTTTGAAAAAGGGGATGTGAATGCGCGGGTATAAGTGAGAAGTTGTCTTTTTTAAATAAAAAATTGTATATTTCGCTTTCTTAGCTGACACAAACAACAATTCAAGGATGAAAAGGATTTTTGGCGCCATTTATATATTTTGCTTTTATGATTTATTTTTTCTCAAAGTGTGGACGACGCTTTATATATTTACACTGATTTGACTATGCTTAAGTTTTGGTAATGATACATGTATTTTGCTTAGCGATATTATCGTCAACCGTTTGTGCTGAATAAATCATTGTCATTTTTTCCATTTCGTTTTTATTTTTGGGTCATTTTACATATTTAATTAAACCAATCTCGGCAGGCAATCACAATTGACATTACACACTGCAGGGTAATGCAATTTATTTCGTGTTCTGTGTATTCGTAGTTCACTGATTGTGCAAGCTGTGTAATGTTGAGTCGTTGTAGACTTCCTAAAGAAGGACATTATAAAAATAATAAAATAAAAATTCAGTGTGAAAGCGTTTGGAAAACTATTATTATGGCTGTACTAATATTGATATTCGATTTTTTTTATTTTTCTAGCATTTAAAACATAGATTGACAAATTCGAATATTTTTTATTCTAAACAATTATTCCCTTGGCTTCCATGAATATTTAAAAGTTACGTATACGCACAGTACTTCATTGTGGAATAAATGAGCACTTAAGCAGAAGATTAGTTTAGTTTAGGATTTGTGAAGTAACGATTTAAATTTTTTCTTTAATGCTTAGAAACTACTTAAGTCCCAAGATGATTGGTACAAGCAAAAACAGGCAGCTGTCTTTTAAAACTCTTAATAGAGAGCTCTTCGAATTTAAGCCATATTAAGAGTTCTTACGCTTTCGTGGCTGTCATTTCATACAGAAGTTACGGTTCCAACAGAACTCAGATTCATTCGGAAACTCCAGTTACAGTATCCGTATATTCCCTGGGCTTATGAGCGGATATTACAATGGTACAAAGCATTAAATCTCTCAACTAGATTTGAGGAATGCTACCAAGTTGTTAACCCTTGCCTGCACGGATTAATAATGCAAAAGTTAAAACCAAAAGTGTCAAGAGAATTTAGAGTTAAAAAGAACTGCAGCATTCTAATGAATTAAATCAGGGACCGTAACTCTTATGACTTTTATCAAAAAAATCAAAAAATAAGAGTTATTTTTGATTTTTATATATTTAGATCAAAAAATAAGAATTATTTTTGATTTTTATATATTTAGATCAAAAATAAAAGTTATTTTTGATTTTTATTTTTTTAGATCAAAAATAAAAGTTATTTTTGATTTTTATTTTTTTAGATCAAAAAATAAGAATTATTTTTGATTTTTATATTTTTAAATCAATAATAAAAATCAATTCAAAATTTGTATTTATTTATTTATGCCGTATGTATTACAATATGCTGCATGATTCCAATTTTTATATATGAATATATGCGTTCTATCCCTTATCAAGTTCAGGGGCATAACATTTTGTTGTTATTATAACCGTACACCTTAGTTTTACTTTAAAGCTTAACAGAGATTAAGAAACATATTATGTCACAAATTTTGAATTGATTTTTATTATTGATTTAAAAATATAAAAATCAAAAATAATTCTTATTTTTTGATCTAAAAAAATAAAAATCAAAAATAACTTTTATTTTTGATCTAAAAAAATAAAAATCAAAAATAACTTTTATTTTTGATCTAAAAAAATAAAAATCAAAAATAACTTTTATTTTTGATCTAAATATATAAAAATCAAAATTTAAAAATCATACAATATTTCGCATATAGTTCACCTAAAAATCATGATGGTGTAATCAAAACTTTTCTACGATGTTCCTTTATGTATGATTTTTTTGATTAAAAATTGTAAAATAACTCTTATTTCCGGTCCCTGAATTAAATTATTTATCTCTCTCTTTTCATTTTCCCCTCATTTTGCTTTGCTTTTTCATTCCACTCTTTTAATTTGCAAACTTTTCTATTTAATATGCTTGCCCAGCACAAACTTACTGCAACTCTGGGCGATTCTTTCAAGCAACTACTCTCTACAGCTGAGCTACTTTAATGCGACGTCTATTATTTTTCACTTAGTTTTGGCGCACATTCATCTGCAGGCGCAATAAAGCTGGCTGCGAATGAGTTTGAAGATTTACTTAATTTCTTTTTGCAGTGTTTTCTACAGCCTTCTTTTTAATTTTTTTTGTCTTTTAAGACTTTCCATCGTCGTCTAAAATATATCCTTTACTTTTTTGTTTCATTGCTAATTCTAGCCGAAGAAACTTCGTCCACTGCCGCTTAAATAAAACATTGAAACTTCTTGTTTTACTTCACATCAGCCCGTTTTGGCATTCGGGAGCCCACTAAAAAGTTTATTCCTTGATAGCATTGCCAAAAGTTGACAGTTACTCGTTGTTCGTTGCAGTCACAAATGTTGTGTATTTCTTCATTCTTCGTCCAAAAATGGGACTTCCGAAAGCATTTAAAAAGTTTCCGTTAACGAGGAACTGCAAAAAAACAAAGTCGAGCTGATGTATCGATAATTGTTAGACTTAAGTGAAGAGCATGAAATTTCTAGTGTTTTTCGAAATAATTAAAATAGATAAATTAAGAATAACATTTATATTCCAGCCTAATTGCCGAATTTCAACAAATTTTCCTTTGAGTAGTTTTGGATATTTCAAGGGAGGGGTCCGGGTTTTCACTTTCGAAAAATCGAATCGAATTTTTTGTTTTATCTTATTCTTTAACATTTCAAGAATATGTCCTCAAAATTTTAATCCCATCTAAGCAATATTCTTGAAGTTATTGTTTAATTAGTCTCGGGGCCTTTAACGCTCTAACTCTAACAGCTACGGGCGGTTGGGATTGCAATGCAGCTTTAAACGCGTTTTTCTCAAAACTTCTCAAGATGTCCTAGGGGAAGCTCTTTCACAGGCTAATGGTTTAATATTTTTGCATGAAAAACATAGTCAAAACTATGCTCAATAATGTATAGAAGGTTTGAATAAAATTGCTTAAACGATATTTGAGATAAAAAATCACAAAAAAAGTGTTTTTTTTTTCGCTGAAACCCAGACCCCTCCCTTAAAACAAGGTTCGAAATTTGAGTCTTTCCCAAGATTTTCTGACAGCGATAGTACGATACTTTTGTGTTCAATTTGATGTGAAAAGCTAAAATCATATTCAATTCCAAGAACAGATGCTGATCCGGATGGAGAACATTCGGTTCCCACCTAAATAGATTAAATACCAGTATCTTGTAATGTCTTGAGTATTGGTCTGAGATTGTACATTGATTACATCACCACTAGGTATATCGTTAATTAAAACTCATCCATATGTATTAAGAGCTACGATATGAGATCAACGTTCACACATTTGTTTTGCTTTGCTATTGTTTTTGGTTTTCGAGTTTCTCTAGTGTTTTTTTTTGCTATTTAGTATTTGCTTTCTTGCCAGCTACTTTCCGTTTTAGCTTTGAATTATTGAAGCAATTTTCCAGCTAGTTTCCGCCGGACTGTATGGATATTTTAATTCATGACTTCCTAACATTTGTCGCTGTTCCTTTTTATAAGCGCTGCAATGCGTATTGTAAAGTTGCCAAATATCAATATGGTCCACTTGTGTCATGATTTGTTATATTGGCGGTTGTTTGCTTATTTGATAAATTATTAGCAATATTTTTTTAATAAACTACTAATAAAAAATATTAAGAAAAAGCTTTGTTTTAGAAACGGTGTTTATGAAATATTGGGAAATTCAATGAAAAATAAATTAGAGATGGGTTCTAACCGAAAGCAAAAACATACAACTAATGTGTGGTACTGTTTTATATGAAACTTGAATGAGTTTTGTGTTTCTCGGAGTTGACTGTTTACTAGTTTGCTAAAAGTTCGGAAATGCCAAGTTTTATGAAACCATTTAAGGCTACCACTTCACTTTCACCGTGCGACATCAAAAAACAACACTTGCACACAACACAACACAAATATAAGCAGCAAGCTCGCCAAATTTTGGGTATAAACTAGAGCTCTTGGTATTCGACTAATCGACTAACCGAATTAACCGAATAGAGCATTATTCGAATAATAATATTCGGTTTGCACTATTCGGATAGTCGTCAGTCATCGACTATTCGATTAACCGCTCATTTTCGACTATTCGGTTAACCGTTCGTTGTCGACTATTCGAATAGTGCAAGTTCATTAATTTTCTTATTTTTATTGAAAAAAGTGAAACATTAAAACTAACAAAAAACTCGCTATTTTTTATGACTGTCATACCAAAACTGTTGTTGTTTCACATGCAAAATTAAAATATGACTGATACAACACTGCGTGGTATGTTTCTTGAGTTCGCTATTCTATACCCCTACCCACTTGCTGCCGAATTTTTTCGGTTTTTTGCGGCATATGCCTAGTACTGCAGTAACCGGTTACTTTTTGGAACCGGTTTTTTTTGGGACACACTCGTGGCAGTGTGGGCAGTCGGTGGGTGGAGCTTTGGGGCATTTTGAGGCAAAACTTCGACGAGTGGGTAGTCGGTTTTCTGTGAAGATCCGGTTTTTTTGGGTCGGTCAGTGGTCGGTTTTGCTCGTGCCCTTCTGCCCGAACACTTCTCAACCGATTTATAACGCACATTGTATATATCTGGAAAATACGGACATATATCTGGAAAATCAAAGGCTTTTAGACTGCAAACAATTTTCATTTATTCGAATAGTGACAGTATAACTATTCGAATAACCGCAGTAGAACGACTATTCGAATAGTCGGAACATTGCGACTAACCGAATAGTGCTAACCGGTTAATATTCGTACGAACGGTTACAAACCGGATATTCGAATAATCGGTTTTCAGGTTAATCCAATAATAATAACGAATTATGCCGAAGTTTTGTTGGTATAATATTGGAATTGTACAAAGATTATCTCAATATAATCGATTTTTTTTTCGGTGACTAATTGGAATATATTGTCATCGAAATTGAACTGAAATATACCCCCATTAACCCATCTTTACCCAACGTTGCGCAAACGCAACATTTCAAATTTGTTTTTTTTTTATTTCTAAAATAAGGAAATAAATCTATGAAATGTAAGCCAGTCTCAAAAAGAAGTACTAACAGACAAATAAAAATTTTTTTTAAGGTTTTTCAAATACAAATGCATTTTATTTTTATCATTCAAAAACTGCTAATTGAGTCATCTCGGGATCGGTATATTCATCCAATCATAAGAAATATTAATTTAAATAAAGCTTTACTTTTTACACTGTACAAAGCTTTAACAATATCTTATTTGTGATATAAACCCTTTTGGTGGACAAAACTACCCACCCGTGTTGTTTATCTTACATTTCTAGGAAATGTTGCGTATACGCAACGTTGGGAGTAACAATAGTCAGTTGTTATTGTTACTCAGCATGCCATTCGTGTTAGAAATGTATTGTCAATAATGGGTTCTCGCTATTCAAGGAGTAGTTCTGTTTTGTTTTTATTATACAGTTGGTTCTAGAACGTTGAGCTAATAGCATAGATAACTTGATACGAGACTCTTTGGTTCCAGAGAGAGCTGTCAAAACTCACATTTTTTATAACATTTGCCAATGAAAAACTGCTGACTGCTGAAAAATATTAGCTTGGGTATTTAATAAATTATACAAAACACTAAATTAAACACTTTGAAAAGGCATACATATTTTGTTTCATTTCACACTAATTTCGTCAAGTAAATCATCAAAGGAAAGCCTGTAAGATTTGGATTCAAGATATGGTGCTTGTGTAGTTCAAATGGTTATCTGTATCGGTTTATTCCATATGGCGGAAAGGATACTAACGACAATAGAAATGATTTAGGTCTAGGAGAAAAAAATGTTCTGGACCTATTGTCTGTCATTGTAGATCCTCGCAAACATCGCATTTTTTTTGATAATTTATTTTCTTCACACAAATTATTTTGCATTCTGAAAGAGAATGGCTATTTTGCCACTGGTACTATTCGAGAAAATAGAACTATGAATAAAACCATGATAAATACGAAAACTCATCAGAAAAACGAGAGAGGGTCATTTGATTTCAGCTTTGACCAAAAACATGAAGTACTATTAGTTCGATGGAATGACAATTCTGTGGTGAATGTGGACTAACAACGCAAAAATCGAACCATTGGTTACAGCAAAACGTTACGATAGAAAACTAAAAAAATGGTGAATGTGCCACTGCCCCAGGTTATAGCAGATTATAATAAAAATATGGGAGGCGTCGATCTGCATGATTATGGAATTGCCAATTATAGGATTCGAGTAAGAGGGAAAGTGGTGGTGGCCACTGTTCATCAATTTGATAGATAGTGTTTTAGTAAACTCGTGGAAGATTTACAATCTGGCAAATGAGCGATCTATGACTCAATTAGAATTTAAATCTTACTTTGCTGTTAGTTTGATGAAAACCGAAGAAGGCCAACTTTTATCTGCAAGTTGCAAGTTCTCACTTTTTGAGTAATTCAAATAGAAATTTACGAAGACCATCCAAAAACGCATTACCTTCCAATACTCGCTTCGATAATATTGGTCATGTCATAGAGGAGCACTAAAATAAACGTCGAAGAAGATGTTGACAGTTTAGAAGTACAACAATTTATATGTGTAAAAAATGTCAAATACATCTTCATGCTGATTGTTTTAAAATATTTCACTCACGCTAGTCGCTATAGTATTAGCGTATGTGAAATATTTTAATTGTATTTTTATGACTTGCTTGTATAATATAAGTTCAGTAATCCCAACGTTGCGTAGGCGCAACATTTCACGGAATGAAAAATTATTAACCAATATTTTTTTTTAATAATTTTCTCTTAATTTATGTATTTTTAAACGTAATAAACAATAAAACCATACAATATGCATTTATTTTTACCCTTGGGATTTAATGGGTTAAAAGGTGTACGATTGTCACGTTCGACATGGCGGAAATGCCCATATAAAGTTTTTATGTACATATGTATGCAAGTGAACATGTCGTTGGGCAAACTTTTCTTGCCACTTGGAACAGCAATTTACTGCCTGCAATTGCCGGTCAACATAATTTTGTTGCTGACAGCCAATCTCGCAGCTGTTGCATGCGGTTTCCAAATGAGCTGGATGTCAACTGGCGGGGCGTATGTTATTAATAGAGAAGTAATGTTTAATTTTAAAGCTGAAATAATATGAAGATGGTTGTGACGCTGTTGTTGGTAGATACTAGGTGAACTAAGGCAACGATGGCGACAGTCACAGGAGTAGAATTGTAGACTGGAAAAAGTAATATTTTCACTTAAGATTATAAAAAACGAAATTTCGTTTTCTTAATAACTCTTTATCCTTCTAAGTGATTCCTTAAAACTATTTTTTCATTCGAGCAGTATTAAATGTGATTGGTCCCGATAAAAACTAAATTTGCTGCTTTAACATTTTAACATCTTAAATGATTATATACCGAACAACTCATTCAAGAAAGACGCCATCCGTCGATAGCAGTCCATATTTGGGCACGAACGCTACTGATATATAATACCAATATTTCGGAGTTTACTTACTTAGTGAAACCAACATGTGACGAAACTTTTAGAATCTTCACTCTGCAAAACAGAATATAAATAACCATAATGACCACAATATATTATTTATTGAACTAATTTTATTTCTTTTGCAATTATTTACTTGTATTTAATACATGTCCTTCATCGAAATCAGACATTCGGTTTGTTTATTTAATTTGTCATGCTTTCAACATGATTTCCTACTTTTCTAACTTTGGATGCTTAATTCTCTTTAGAGGCCGTACAAAAGAGCTTTTCCCACTCACTCATAGAAAATTACACAACAATGGCCAAAGCATTACAATCAAGAAACAGCCATATAAATCATAGCAAGTTCTCTTGAATCCATTGAGATTTGTAGGCTTCTTGAGAAGAATTAGTAGAGAGAAAAAAATACACCCGCTAAAGAGCTTTCGTCCACATCAAGGATGGAGTGCGATCAATGAAGTTGAATAGCAAAATTGTGTGCACAACTACACGGATTCACTTGCTATAAATACAAAATTTATTTGCAGATGAGTGAGTGGCTTACGTAAATCAAATATTAATCCCATGAAGCAGTTTAAAAACTTAAGCTCTTAAGCACAATTTTCCAAGATCTGCGCAAACTAGTTCTCAAAACCATCGACGGACTATTAAAAATAACTTTCATTTTGAACTTCTAATATATTCTTTCTTTTTTTAAGAATTGCATATACCTTCTTATAATCGTCAGTTGTCTTCCATAGATACAGTTATTTTAACCTTCGACCATCCACGGAAATTAAACACTATATATAATATAATCTTAACAGCTTTGGGCAAATTTTTCATGCACTTTTCATACCCTTTTTATCCCACGAAAGTATGCATCTTTGCATTTTCGCATCCGTGGGAAATTGTCTTTGAGTTATGAAATGCGAACAAATTGAGGTTTTCTTATTATTTTCTTGGAACGCTCTTCTTAATAATTTTCCGATTCGTTGCGCCAGGATTAAGACTGTCAGAAATTGAAGCAGCAACAGTTGCAAGAGCTGCAAATAAAATAGTTAAGCTGGTAGTGGCAACAACAACAACGATAACAGCAACAACATGCAAATAAATAATATGAAAACTTACCAGCCAATGAGGAGCAAAGTCAAACAAGGCTATAAACTATGCTATGAGAACCAAAGAGGATCATTGGTAGACATGTGCCTTTTTGCGACTACTAAAATGTTTGGTGCTAACATTCGGGATCTCGAAAATTTAGGCATATGCTAGTATCCATGGATCACCTCATTCGTTGATCGGGATTTGTAATAATGCACGGGATTTGTGGTCCTAGTACTTATAGAAAGGCTTTAAACTTGTGAGCAGAGGGTTAGATACCTTACAGACACCATTTATTAGCTCAAAAGCAGGCAATCTACCAGGCGCTGAGCAGCTGTAACTTTACTTATGCTAAAACCACTAATGCCAGGAACACCAAAGTATTACAGCAACAGCGCTACATACTATATAACCTGTCACTGTCAGCGGTTTCCGCTCGATGGCGGTGCTTTGAAAATGAAATCTTCATAAACGCATTAGAGACGCATGCAAGCGGACTAGAAGCAGGAATATAAAAGAGAAAACGCAAAGTGTAGAACGAGGGAAGTGTTGCGTGATGGAAAATTGAAAAAGTTGCTAGCCACTGAAGTGAATGAATGAGTTGGTGAAGAAAACAAACGTAGCAAATTTATTAAGTTAGAAAATAAAACCATTCCCGTTTAACGACGAAGTGTGCTACAGTTGCCAACGTCGGACTATAAATTCAACTATGAAAATGCATAGGCAAAGCAATTCCAAGACCAAGCAATCCAATTAGACGTCTGACCGCATTGCACTGAAATGAGTCGCGATCAATGCTGTTCGGCTACTAGTCAGCGTGACATCGTAAACTTGAAAATGTGGCTATCACAACAACTACTGCACAAACTAAACGAGAAGTAATGCGTTTTTGCAGCAGCAACCATAACGACATGTTGCTTTCAACATTACAAACAATCTTTGACTATGGTTTTTTGGCATCTCTTATGTCTTTGCTATAAGCTTCAAACTTAGTGTTGCAGCAACCAGCATGGTAGATTTGTGGCTTTCGGCAATTGGAACCTGTTTGCAATCGATTATTTGCAATGCATACGCTTATGTGCGCTGCTATGCAAGTCAGTCGTATACTTGATTTATATGCTAATATGAATGGTACGGTGTGCAAAAATACAAAATGTAAATGAGAAAATTTATGTTATATACTCGAACTCATACATACATAAGAACTGTGACCATTAGAAAGCAAAGAAATTATTATTGAGGTCATTATACCTTTAGCCTTAATATGGACAGGTATTTTGAAATTCTAGTTTAGAGACCGACCGATTAATCGGCCTTGGTATCGGCATCGGCCAGTATCGGCCACAAAATTTAGCATCGGCATCGGTATCGGCTAAATTTGGCCGATTCTTAGCCGATTCTTTCTACTTCTTTCGTATCACACTAAAGTACATTTTTTTTTACTTTTTTGATTTCTTTAAAGCATAAAATTTGAATTCTTCTGTTTACCATATAAAACACAGATTAAACATTTGACTAAACTAATAATTCATCACGATGATAATTTAAGTCTAGTATAAAGAAATTCAATAATTTTGCATTAAATTGAAGGTTTTATTTAGCACTGCTAGAAAGATTCGATTCGATTCAGTTTTTTTAACAACTTATTGAGATTTTGAATATAATTATAGAAGCATTCGTAACTAGGAGAGTCTATTTTTAAAAGTTCTCCATACACAGGATCATGTAATAATCACTTGGTGCTGGCCAGGACTATAAGGTGCATGCAAAAGAACATCCCAAACAAGCTTCCGAAGTTTCTATCAAGACACTATCCCCATGTGACGCTTTTCACAATACGAGATATAAAGGACAAAAGTTATCTCTTTGAAAATAACGGATTCTTTTTACTAGACCTACTATTTTCGATTATAGGCCTTAATGCTCATATTTGTCCTTAAAGAAAAGAGCTATATTGCTGATTCGCTTTGAGAAAACGCGAATAATTTATTTTTTCTATCAACAGACAGTGGAACTCCCATAACTCGAACTTCTATAACTCGAAGATCTCCATAACTCGAACACTAAATTTCATACAAATTTCCTTCCCTAACTCGAATTTCTATAACTCGAAGTTCTCCATAATTCGAACTTTTGAAGTGGCAATAGAAGGCAACTGTCATACAAATTTCCTTCCATTTTTGAACATTTCGGTCAGGGCATAATACAAAATTTAAAATTTTTATATCGAGGTAAAATGTAAGAAGAGTCCCTCTATATCTTATGGAGGCAGACAAAAAATATGATATTACACTTATGAATTGTATAAATCATGTAACAAAGGCATGAGATACAAACGTCAAGAACCAAAAAATTTCAAAATGCAACAAACAAAAACATGTTTTAATGTATTTAAATAAATTTTTTTGCGAAGTAAATAAATAAAACTGGGTATAAAACTAAATCTCTCTAACTCGAAGTTTTTTTGTGGATTATGATGATTCCAGTTAGAGAAGTTCCACTGTATATCTTATCATAATAATTTATTTAGTTTTGAATATTAATTAAATGAATCATCATATGAACTGAGTTGTTTACTTATTTTGTGATGTTATTTGTCTTTGTTTTTCATTTGTTACTTTACTAATTTACTAAATAAAGTTGTTAATGAAAGAATCGGCATCGGCATCGGCATCGGCCGATTCTTTGCCAACTGGCCGATTAATCGGCATCGGCATCGGCATCGGCCAAAAATTTGGTATCGGTCGGACACTATTCTAGTTATCTCCGAGCGTAACTAGTTGGGGCCAGATGTTTCTAGTTTTGTTCACATAGCCGTTCTTTGTAAAACTATACTTAAGTAGTTATTATGTAAATGACATATATATGACATATATTTACATAAAGACACATTTTTTAACAATCCGAAGAGAATCAGTGAACTTCTTTGATAATGGATTCTAGCTCAAGCCGGAGGGTGATGGAGATGCCGATAATATTATAGTAAATTCAGAGTTAGGGGCTCTAGGATTTGAAGGCAGACAACAAGGATGGCCTCTCCATCTCTCAGTTATTATCAGAGATTGATTTATTCTTTACTTTGTACTTTCTTCAAGTCCATTTTTATGGTCGCATTTAAATATGATCCAATAATGTTAGTAAAGTAAGTACATAAGCTAACATTAATATCACAATAATTCATTAAAAGCTGAAAGACCGTTCCAAGACTTCTTTTGAAAAAAGTACAAAAGAGTTCACAAGAAAACCGGCTGTAGTTTAACCAAGGTCCGGGTCGAAGTCATAACGTGGCTGATAGCTAAGGTATGCTATGAGCAACTGCTGATCACTGCGGTGATTCTGTATGATAGTATTCGGCGCATAACAATTGATTTGCTCAGGTATACATATAAATTATAAGATACCTATTAGCTGGGCAAGGCAGAGTAGTAAACATATGCGTGAGGGTGATCAAGCTGAAAGCAAAAGGATAATCGCGGCAATGCAGAATTTTAATTTAATATAATACCAGCTGAATTAAAAGCAAAAGGAGCTTGAAAAGTATGTGGTAGCATAAAATGTTTTGACTTGCGGGTGCGCTGCAACGTCATTGCGAATGAGCTTACTGACGAACTGAATAGGATGCTCACTAATGCAACGGTTCAATATGAAATCGAATTAATCTACGTAAAGGTGGATCCAACGAAAGAGTGGAAGAAAACAAAGAAGTCGCGCATATAATGGAAATTTGTCAGTTTAGTCAGTCGCATTTTACAGTGCGAACTGTAATTTTACTTGATAAACTGAATGTTTTGGTTCCTGGCTCATTGGCTTGTTGGACATTACCCATTTTAGTTGCACAACGGCCTATGGTAGCAACTATTGTTGGTCGGTAGGATCATAGTAAAATTGTTTTGATATTGATACCTCCAGCTTCTATCTGTCACCATCAATCTTCATACAACTTTTTGGAATTACATTAAACATATGTCGACTACACAACAAAGCCTGTAGCGGTGTTGTAGTCCAACAATCCATGTTCGGGTGTGGGGAGATCAACCTCTGGCGATATTTGTAATTACCGAGTACAATAAGCGCTAATTTGACTGTTCGGGCGACAAAGTGAAGATGGATTAGAAAACAAGTAGTTAAATAGTTAAAAGTGGATTTTTAGCGTGAAGTGCAAATTATTTTTATATTTTTGTCTGCATATTTTGCAGTTGCAAATGAAGTAATTTCATGCGCGCTTGTATTTGGTTGCCCTCTTTACATGCCGCATTTCATTCAATTGAACCTAATTAAAAGCACCAAGTAGCATATTTAAGCCCAGTCAGACTCTTAAAAGCCAGTAAAAGTTGCTTTTAACTATTTCGACATGGCTTAAAAGCGGCGCTTGTTTGGTTGGTACAACTTAATCAATGCTCGCGACTGGTTTTGCAGTCTTCAACAACGGTCGCTTGCTGCCCTACAATCTGCCAGCTGACGCGCAAACAACTTGCAACTGTTAAGTACTCACTTGATGCCACTTAATTCATCATGGTTCGTGTTGGACATTTCGCACGTGTTCTCCATTTTAATTGCAGAGCAGCCCTTAGGTGGCAACTACTGTTGAGTAAAGTTGGTCGCTAATTTTCTACCTTACGTAACTCTGCTTCGATATTTTTTTTTCACTTCAGTGTTGAGCAGTTTTTATTGAAATCGTCTTATTTAAATTAAGATATAGAAAAAAACTCGAGACCAAATATGTTGACATGCTCATTTGAAGTTGATTGTTGCCTTCTCCGATCTCTTTTTTTTAAATGTAGAGACAAGTTAAAAAGAGTTCGTTACCGAAGTGCACAATTTATGTATTGTAAGAATTGATTAAACTTATTTATATGTATACTTAAAGAACCTCAAAACTTGAACTTGCTCTATTGATTTATATGTATGTATGTAATTGGCGTAGATTCCATTGGATCTATTGATGTACCCAAAAGGGGCAGATGACGATATTGTAAAGAATATAACGATAAAATAATATTTGGAACTGGGAATAACATTGCTTGTAAATGACGTTCTTTGAAACACTAATTACGTCTCATTCGGATTTGAAATAAAGATGTATTATTTTTTGATTTTAAATCTCTCGCTGAAACTTCAATTATCATAATCTGGGGATATTGTGGGATTTGGTTTGGAATTTTAACATATGTATATGTGTGGGCAAAAAGTTAGTAAATAAAATTTACAAATAAGCAGTTTCGCAGCCTCAAAATATTTGTAAAATAAATTCAAAAATATAAACCAGACACGAATACGTCAGTATACACATGCTATGTAAGTTCATGTGTTCGTGTAAAATGTATAGTAAAAATTACATCGGTGTCCTGGTTGCATGCAGCCGCCGTTGTTATGTGAAGTATTTTACTCATTTTCCTTTTTTCGGAATTTGTTGTTCATGAAATAACATTTTTTCACTCGCTTCTGGTGGCGCTGTGTTCAAGTGGTGGTTGTGCCACTATGGCTTGCTGCAATATTGTATATGTCAAAGTTTTTAATACTATTTTCGCAAATAGAATTTGACACAAACTTTCACTAGCGTGCGCATCCTTATTTTTCCACAGCGTTGTGCCTCGTGCCGTGCCTCTTAAACTTTATATTTAAAATTTTTTGTGGCTGTATTCGTGTGTATAATTTCAACCAATTTAATAATACATTTGATAAGTAAAGAAAATAAATAATAAATATTTGGATTAATATAAGCGATTTTTGTCAGCCACAAGTTGAAAGAGGAGGATACATTTCAAATTAAAAAAAATACAATAAATGTTCTTCTATTTTGGCTTAAATACTTTTTAGTTTAGGTTACTTTATCGGTAATGGAACTGATATTCATGCTATTTAAAATTGTAAACTTTTTATTCTATAATCTGTAAAAGTACTGCATTAAGAATGATAAGGTAATTGACATGGTGTTAGTAATTATAATTGTCAATTCCTTCGATAGTCAGGTCTATATAATGATCCGGTTCAAACAAACTGTATAGACGATAAAATTTCAGTAGAAAAGATGGTAATCGATTTCTAAATCACCAATTCAACTTATGCAATTAAAATAGCATTTTCTTAGCACATGTTTCTTACCAAAACTCTGTAAATCATTGAGTAAAATTACTCTGTGCAAATGTCTATTTATTTCTCTCTCTCTGTATCTCTCCCCATTTGTAATATTCTCTCTTGAATCATCAACACTTAACAGTTGACTCGCCAATAAATCAGACAGTGCAAAACGCAGCATTTTACCTTATTATGTAACCACGAAATCAAACACGCTAACCACATTTAGCACAGTCGCAGGCAACCAGTCGTAATTATTAACGCGACACACAGATACAAACTTGTGAAGTTGCTAATGAACACAACACATTCACACCAGCTCATAGTATGTATGTATATAGGCTGCTGCAGGTCAAACCGAAGATGCTGTGGCTGACAGCAATGATTGCGCAAGCGCAACAGACCGACAAACAAGACAACAACAACGAATGTCACAGTACATTCACTCCGCAAATGTGATGTCATCAGTGACAATGGAGGGAGCGCATCTTCAGTTGAAGTTGGTTGGGTGAGTGCTTGCCGTATAACTAAGCAAGCAATTCTGTTTTTGTTTTGCGAAAAAACAGAAAAATCTGTTAACACTTTTCGTGTCATAGCATGCAACGCCGCGGCGCTCATGCTTCCAAAGATTGGCGTCGGCAACAACAGCTGTTGTGTTGTGTTTGCATTGACGCCTTTGGCAGTTGACGTTGGTGTTGCTGTTAATACTGTATATAGCGAGTATACAAAAGAAGAGTAACCCGCTGTTTATTTGTTGTCTCAAGTATTTACAACAAAAAACTGTTAACAGCAAGGAAATATTTTTTGACGACTTGTTTCTTTCCCGCTTGCCTCTGTCTCCACTCATTCCCTTAGTTGTCAAACTGCCTTCAAAAATTACATCAAAAAATCGCATGAGGCGTTACTGATTCGCTGCTCGCTTGGTTTCTAAAATGCCCATACACTTCACACGTCTGTGGCCGCCAGCTGGTTATGGCACTGCATTTTCGGCGTTGCTTTGCCTTTGTTTTTGTTATTTCCTTTGGCTTTTCTATTTTTCTTTGGGCGCATGCCACAGTTTGCATAAGTCTTCGTGGCACTAGGTATGGTGGTATGGCGGTTTTGATGGGTGCAACAGTTCTCATCCTCCTCGTTTCATCACAAAGCTAGATACTATTTGCTTCAAGCGTCCAAATATCTGGAAGTTATTTCGTTGCAGCAGTGAAGCGGAAGTTACATACCACTTGGTTGAAAACTATTATACGGGTAGTCGGATACACGCTTCTACAGTCCGGAGCCATGATTTTCAGACAAATCTTTTATTTTACATTTAATATTAATATTTAATTATCTTAACCAAGCATGTTTTTAATGAATGCTGACTTACGTAAATTCATGATTTGAATTAATTTCATTGGACTAATGCACTCGGAACTAACACAAATTCTCCACTAGTATAAAATTGCTGGTTATTTACTTAGCTCAGCTTTCAACCACTTCCAAATGTCTCGTGTGTACTTCCAACAACACACTATTTCAAATGTCAGAGATTGGACGCGACCGCACACACACTGCAAGAAGATATATAATACCAAGCTCCAGTTTCAATTAAGTCATACAGACTATAAGCTTCGCCGTTATTGTTACGTTGCAAGTATTTGGCGTTAGTTCTGCGCTTGTGAGCAAGCTATCTCCATCTTCCTACCTTCCATTCGTTCTTTTTCATTTTGTTCCTCTCCCTGGTACTCCATGCAACAGGCGTAGAGATTTCTAATTAGTAATGCCACCTGTCATGCATGAGTGCGATATGTCGCTTGTGCGTCAGGGCGCTGCAACATGCACGCATAACTAACAAATAATTTCTAGAACATGGTAGACAATAAATGGCGGGCTCTTTAGTCCCGTAAGCATGTGACAAGTGTTTTATGCCTCAGAAAAGCTGCAACATATTAACAACTCTTATCAAAACCTTGTCGACTTTAAACTTTGAGAACTCTCCATTTTAGAACTGACCTAAAGAAATAACCAACAATCGGGAATAAATCGGACAAATGTCCTTTAAAGTGATTGTAATACAATATGTTTGTAAACTCAGATAAGTCGGTCCAAGGATATACTCGTAGACCGAGTCACAACTAGTTTAACAGCTGATGGCGGGCGATTAAATAACTCTTCATGGGATTTAAATAAATACAGTGGTATACTTTTTTTGAGGAAACAGTGAGCATCAAATATCCTAATTCAACAACAACAGAGTTAAGGAAAACCATACCATGTTCGGTAATAAATGCTTCGGAGTTAACATAACACGAATCATGTTATTTCTTGGCTTCAACTATAGTTTCTTGCTAAGGATACTAAGAAATACATAATGAACTAGATAGCATAATAGGCTTTGTAAAATTAAAATATTTATCTTACTAACCTCGTAAAGTAAAATTAGACTACCTATACTTCAAGAGCGTCAGCATTCCACATAACAGGTGATTTAATTTGAAGTTGGCGGTATTTCCCAGCATGCGGTCGTTGGTTCTAACTGATATGTTTGTCTAACCAGCTGAAATGTTTGATGACATTCTCTTCAGCTTCTTTAGCTTTACATGCTAAAAATGTATATAAAATATAGAAAACTAGACTAGATCGAATACATATGAACACATCTGGGTAAACATTTTTAGAAATTGATATACTTTAAAATGTAGTCCTCTGAGGTTTCAGAATCCGTCTAGAAATATATATACCATAAAGCAAATAATATATTTGGGAAGTATATCTTTTGGTCTGAATGACGAAGCCACAATCTCTATATGCATGTCTACATATAAAGCGAGATTAGCTTAGTTTTTGAAATCATAACAGAAAGTGGAAAGTGTGTAGGAATCTTAAGACAATTTAGAACAGAACTTTAATCGGTAAGCTGTAGCTCTTGTGGCAAAAATTATAACATTATTTCTTTTTTTACTTTCTACAGATGTTATTAAAAATTTTAAAATTTTTATCGAATAACGATTGTAAGCTAAGATGGTAGTATAGGATGAGGCTAACATCAATTTAGTACCACCAGTATTTCATTCTGCAAAGTGTTGACTTGGAAAACTAAACTTAAGCAAAACTATCGACCTTTGTCACTCAACTAAGTAAACGAAAAGTAAACTGTTGCAATACTTGTATTTACTATGTGTAAATAATTAAGTAACTTAAGGTAATAAGAAAATATATATTATTCGTATGGGGTATAAAATGCAGTATAAGAAAGCCACAAGCTTCGCAATAATTTCTGAATATTAGTGAAAAGCGCTCGCGTCGATAAAAATTTAAAACTTTTACTTGGTGCTTTTTGCTTCTACTTCGCTTATACACCTAAGCATGGCTTACTGGGCGATAGCGACCCGCAAAGGGTCACCACCGATGAAGATCACACCAGTACTGAATCCAAATCAACGTGAATTCCTCGAGGATGAGCTGCTCTACCGCGAAAAACTGGAAATACTAGCCGAGAACAATACTATCAGCACTGACCTATTTGTGCGAAAGTTCGAGGATATCGACGACCCCGTGCTGCTGGATAAACACGATTCCTTCTACCATACCACAAAAAGTCTGCTGGTGCTGTTCCAGATAATGGGTGTTATGCCGATACATCGCAATCCGCAGAAGCCGGGTATGCCACGCACCGGCTACTCTTGGACATCGAAGCAGGTCTTCTGGGCAATATGCGTTTTCTCGATGCAAACAACGATAGTGATATTGGTGTTGCGTGAGCGCGTGAATACATTTCTCAACGATTCCGATCGGCGGTTTGACGAGGCAATCTATAATGTGATATTCATAAGTTTATTGTTTACGAATTTTCTTTTGCCGGTTGCAAGTTGGCGACATGGACCACAGGTAGCGATCTTCAAGAATATGTGGACGAATTATCAATTGAAGTTCTTGAAAGTGACTGGCTCACCGATTGTATTCCCCAATCTATATCCGCTCACCTGGAGTTTGTGTTTCTTCTCGTGGGGTGTGAGTATTGCGATCAATTTGTCGCAATACTATTTGCAGCCCGATTTCAAGTTGTGGTACACTTTCGCATACTATCCGATTATTGCTATGCTAAACGGTTTCTGCAGCTTGTGGTAAGTTGAGCTTGTCTTCTCCTTGAGATTAGTCATTGCATGTTCACTCTATAGGTATATTAACTGCACAGCCTTTGGTACCGCTAGTCGCGCTCTATCCGCCTCAGTGGAATTAACAATGATGGGTGATAAACCAGCGAAGAAGCTCACCGAATATCGTCATCTTTGGGTAGATTTAAGTCACATGATGCAGCAACTAGGTAAAGTAGACGAAGTGATATTCAAAATATCAGCAAATACGTGGTCTACCCCTGTGAAAGATCTTATTCATAAACATCAAATCAAGATTTCAATACATATCCGAAACACCGAAGTAAGGAACGGATGCCTCCCACTAGGGCAACCCATCAGTTTTGATCGATTGGTTTAACATTAAGTTTTCTCCTCACCGAGCTTTTGAGCTCTTCACGATTTCTGCACCGGAAACCAGCCATTTTCGTTGATCCAAGCTCTCCCTTACTCTTTGATTTCTAATTTTTTCATCTCCACTCTCTTTTCCAGGTCGCGCCTACTCCAATATGTATGGCATGTACTGTCTGGTAGTTTTCTTCACAACCATCATTGCAACTTATGGTTCACTGAGTGAGATTATGGATCATGGTGCTACGTATAAGGAAGTTGGTCTCTTCGTTATCGTTTTCTATTGCATGAGCCTGCTCTATATCATTTGCAATGAGGCGCATTATGCCACACAGAGTGTTGGTTTGGATTTTCAAACGAAGCTCTTGAATGTGGATCTGACGGCTGTGGATAGCGCTACTCAAAAAGAGGTGGAAATGTTTCTAATGGCTATAACAAAGAATCCGCCGATAATGAATTTGGACGGTTATGCTAATATTAACAGAGAACTAATCACGTCAGTACGTTGAGTATATATTTTTTCTTCTTGAAAGACAAACTTAATTAAGGAAATTTATATTTTGCAGAATATTTCATTCATGGCTACTTACTTGGTGGTGTTGTTGCAATTCAAAATTACCGAACAGCGGAATTACTCTTTGAAACAGAGCAGAATGGAGTCGCCAATGGAGGAATGAATGATTTGTAAAGCTTTTCAGTCTAAAATTGTTGCTGTTAGTGAAAGAAATATTAATTTCGATCTTTGCCTTTGCTCATCTCGGATAATTTGTGTATGAAAAGTTCAGTTGGCTTTGTTCATCCTTCGATTTTTTTGCTACCAACCCCATTATTAATTAAATAATTAATATTAAAAATTAAATTCAAACTTTGTTCGGTTAGTTTTTTTTGATATTCTTCTTATTGAAATTAATTAGTGGATATTCCAACAGTAAGGTAAAAGTGAAGAGTGAGCAATTATCGTAAAAGTGGAGCTGTGGAGTGTCAGTGAATGAGGTGGGTAACTACACTATCATAAAAGAGTGCACTATTTACCTTTACGTGTCCGCTTAATTAGAAATTCATAAAATTTTCGACTGAAAAAAAAATATTCTGAAATATTTGGATAGGCAACTTTCCAAGCAGAAACTTTAATGTGGCAGGCAAGCCAATTAATTAAAAACTCATCAATTAAGATTAAAAGGGATTGTGGTGGTAAGGAATAATATAGGTGGATACCTGAGCGTAAAGAGATTTGTGAATTGATATCCTGGGGAGCAAATGTAATGGCTTTCGTAGCAACGAAACGATAAAGGAGTTAGAAAGATAAACTGTAGGGTTCGCGTTCTCTGCTAGTAGTTTAGTAAATAAGAGTTGGCAATTGATGGGTTATGAAGTAAATACAGCTATACATAATTACAATACACATTTGCTTATCGCCGGAAATTATTCATGAACTTCATACTTGTGCTCAGAGGGGCAATATGCAAACAATATTTTACAAAAACATATGTCTGTTTACCTGATGTTTTATTCCCAAAATTGAACATTTAGCTGACGCAGTGGAGAACAGTGGGAAGAACATTGCTTCTTGATAAATATTTAAAAAATTATGTTAATTAATATGTTCTAAATTTCTATCATTATTTCCAATCACCACCAAAACCTAGCATAGGTCTAATTTTCATTATTTTACTAAACTTTGAGTTTTACTACAAACGAAAAGGATAATATTTAGGCAATCGGAACTTGCATTTCACATACAGAGAAAATCCACTACTGTACGTGAGCACTAAGTTCATATACATAGTATGATACCTACTCGAATTCTCCGTAATTTGAGTTCAATTGCTCCTTTACATTCGTATTTGCCATTGACAAATGCCATAACACATCCTCATCTCAGTGCACTTTGTTTGATTTTATTCAATAGCTTGTGGCATTGTGTTGCGAAATGTTTACTTGCACACATGTACAGACATATATATACGAATATGTTTTCATCGTTACGTATGTATCGTTTGAAAATTGATTTGAAATCGTTTGCAAAGTGGTCGTTAACATTTCAAAGGAGGTTGTGTTTGTGCAAATCTGTTCATTTGTCAAACTTAGATTAATTGGCAGCTATGGCATTTAAATTTCTTGCACGTCACCACTTGAGCAGGAACAGTGGTATAAATTTCTTCATACACTTTAATTAACAGAACTTAATTATACTCTCGCAACATGTTGCAGGGAGGGGGATATTTGGATGTAATTGGGCGTGACAGCTAACCACACCCAAACCTCAGAACACTTTCTATTACCACTTCAATACATGAAAAAGGATATAAAAGGAAAGGTATATATAAACCTTCCGCCCTTCCTTCAGTTCATTTCAAAAATGCGTTATAATTTCCCAGGTGGCAAAGGACAACTACAATATGGTGAACAAATGGTAGCAACAATAACAGACAATGATTAACCAAGCGCAAAACGAACAAGCAGGCCCACAAAATTGACAACACCTAGAGGTAGCACTCTTCTTAACATCTGACACCATCAATGATGACTGTGTCATCAGCTTTAACTGGGTCTACCAGCAAGGGCTTGAGTGGCAATATTTATTTTCCGCGTTGGTTATACTTGATATATTGAAATTTCTTTTTCTTTTATATCGCTCTTCGCGTATTTGGATTTTTGCGGCAATTTTTTGCTCCTCAACATATCATACATTTAGCTGTCACCACGCCGACATGTCTGGTAGTCGATTACCGTTCTGCTGCCATGACCAGATACCACCTGCGTAGATATGAATTACCCAGCAAGCAAATTTGAGGAATTTTCGAGAAGATTTCATCACGTAATAAAAATAAAGATACTGGATGATAAGCATAGATCAACTACTTAGAGGCAACAAAAAGATTATGTGGAACTTAAGGAATCAAATGGCCACGCATTTTTTATCTACCTCAGCAACAACAACATTTGCCCACAAGTTAAAGAATAATTCTAAAATTATCTCAAACAAAACTTGGTCCGAGTTTATGTTTTCCTAACCAAAGAAGAGTTGCCAAATTATGCAGCAGAAGAACGGAAAATTTAATTATGTGGACTAAAGGCCTGCGACAACATACCACCAAACCAAAGTACCGCATTTATGATCTAAATTCATAAATCTATAACATTTAAGATCGTACCTATTTATATCAGATTTGAAAAAGCTTTAATTTCTGTAAAATTATACAGCTTCCGCTTATCCGCCGAGACATTCAGCAGACACTTCAATAGATCAGCTCTACTTAAACTATTTTACCCTGCTCAATTGCTTCATCCAATTGAAGCTCTTCAATGGCTTTTGTGTACCGATTAGGTGCATTCGGTTGAAATTTGTCACACACGTGAGTGTTACAGGCCTACAAATGCTATATTGCAAATCTATACAAAAATAAATATATTGGTTTGTGCTGACAAAATGTTATTTTGCCATAAATATTGCTTGGTTCTATTAGTGACAAATAATAATTAGATTAGATACTAATACAAATGTACTCATACCGTAACAAATTATATCGATCTCTCAATAAATTTTGGGTGACCTTGAGTGAGTCAAATGAGTGAAATTCAATTTAAGTTCTATTACAGGTTTAAAACTTATTTCATCTTTGTGGGATGTAATTATTCGCAATTGGAGCGAAAACCCCTAAAAACAGATAACTAGATAACTCTCGAACAAATTCTACGAAACGTTATCGAGTTTATGAACTACATTTTTGTGACAAAACTGAGCTTAGATTTGCCTTTGGCGTAACACTTCTTATCCAGTAATATTTAATTTCTTCTAAGTCCAGCTTATGTTTCCTGTATCTGAGTAATTTAAAACCCGTTTAAAATTGGTAAAAACTAAAAGACTTAACTTATTGTCACGCTTTTGTGCATCGCCGGTATTTTGATAGCTTGTAAAATGCACAACAAAAGAAGCGTTTATAATAAATAGGAAACTAACGCTACATTTACATAGCTATCAAGCAACATATGCATAATGCTACAACAATAAAATAGCAAAAAGCTACACTTAACATGTATGAGCAAATGCTTTCAAGTGCACGTCATCTCAAATTTATACAAAGCTTTATACTAAATATCTGTCTGAAGAATAGTAAGATATTCCAGACATGCAAATATGTATGTATAAAGTAAGCACACTTGTAATGGAACAACCGAAGGAGAGAGTTAATGCTTTAAGACTTTATGTTACATTACTCGCATGAAAGATTTCTATATATACTCGTACTAATATTACTGGATATGGTTGGATACGATTTTTGTGAAAACTAGTTGTGGCATAAACATAAGCCAGTTTTATTCTGACGATCTTTGCATAAAACTCATGAAAGGTGACTGGATGGAATATACGAGTACCTCACTGCAATAATAATCTCAACTTTAAATACACAAATTAATGTTTATAAATTAAAACACCTCTGTCTTGTAATCCGAATTATTGCAGAGTTTCTGCAGACTCGATATTTCACAAGTTCTTAAAATATATCATCATCACTACAGTAGTTCCCAGTTATTAATATGTTACAAGCTGGTAAAATGTGAACGATGATGGTATATTGGTTTTGATTTAAGACTTTCCATATATAACCTTTTTATTCCAATAAAACATGAATGGAAGTGTGGAATAGAAGACAAATCGACATTCTTTGAATCTTGCTGAATAAGAACACTTTTGGTCTAATATGGATGAGTATATTTCTTATAAGTCAGATGTTACCTGAATTGATTTCCTCATAAAAAATGATTTTACCCAAAAAAATTCTTACACGATCCTTATGTTAAAAACTACTATGGCTATCACAAGGTAAAAATTGTTCAATGTTGGTTGAGGTTTTAAACCAAGATGATAAAAAATTGTATGTTCAAACCTTTTGACTCCCTCATACTAGTTGGAAACTGTATAAGAAGTAAGTAGAATAAGTTGTTCACTTATTCTAGGTTAAATTCAACTAATATAAGGAAAACAGCTTGAATATAACGTAGCTATACAGCTCGATGCACTGTAGCCACATTAAATTTCCAACTATAGCATTTTTCTATAGGGTATCTACTACGTGCGTAGACCCACATACATATGTATGAGTAATGTGCTAGAATGTGCAAAATCGCAAACCATGGAGCACACTCGAGCTTAAAATTCCATACATATGTATATATGTGGGTGAGAAAAATATAAAGTAATGCGGATATTTGTACATACATATATTATATAAATATGTTAGTATAGTAGTAAACATTTCTTAACATAAAAATGTCTGCATATTTTTCAAGATATAAAAATCCATCATATCATTTACATATTTACCCTCCTGTGAACGCGCGTACACTTATATGTACTAGAATATACTTACATACATAACTCCATGTGAATATTATTTATTTATTACATTCACATTTGAATTCGCTTCCATTTATTTTGCGGCACGTATGTACATAAGTATACTAAGTGTTTGTGCTCGTATTTCCTTCCTTTTCATTTGAATGTCAAGGTGTAGACAAACATAAACATGCAAAGGCACATTCTTTCTACATTCTTCCAAGGCAAAAACTGATTGAAATTACATTCAATTCACACGCCTTTTCTGTTGTGTACAAACATATAGATCTATATGAGTATTCAAGTACGCAGCATTATGCATCAGACATTAGATCCAGTGTTTGTTTGTTTATTTGATGAAGCGTTGCAATTGAAGTAGCAGTGGGGCGTTTATTTACTAAACCCACTCGCTTACTTACATACAAATTTACAACCGTTGTGAGAAAATTGAGAACACCGTAAATAAGGCAAAGAAAACATGGTGGAAAATAAGCTTAAAAGCTGTAAGAGCACCTTAGCCGAGTGGGTTGAGCACCCACTGCCGTTTAATCGTTGGGACAGTATTTTTATCTAACTACAGGTCTGGAAATAAAAATTCCATCCAAAATTAAATCGGAGGGGTATTGAAACTTTGTGGCCAAGTTCATATACGAGATAGAAGCAGTACTTTAGACAAATATCCAGGCATATTATTAATCTTATAATATTTTTTTTCTGCTCTCTTTTTAGTATGTTCATGTATGTTTTATTATATCTGAGACTCTTTGCTTCCTATAATATTTTGAGTTTTGTAATATATAACGATTGTAGAAATAATTAAATTCAGCTACATCAAATATCAACAAATTTCTGACAAATAATTCAGTGAAATCAAATAATAATTGCTTTTTAATTTACTCTTTTAAATCCACTTTAATGATGTTTCGTGGCTTGATTTAATTCCCATTCGCTTTGAGTTTTTATTTCTAAAAAATAGCAACACATCTTCTCACAGCTTTTAATAAATTTATTTCACATTTCATTCATAAGCTTAAAGTTACTCAAAAAACCATGAGATGACAGGCATTTATGTTTATCACGCATCGGTTAGCAGTTGGTTTCAAACTTCAATGCAACACATTTTTAAGAGCTTGAAGTTGTTGTACTGCTATAGGTGTTTTTTGTTTTTGTGGTGTTCAATCTAATGTCTCTTAAACCAAATAAGAAAAAAGGCCGGGTTATCTGTAACAGTTCTAAAGGGATCATAATATTTAGTTCGCCCATTTCGGTGTCCTAAAGTCGTTTCTACTATTATTAAGTTAATTTCGTCCATATTTCTGTTTTAAAACTAATAAAATCTACTGAAAGCATTTGCTAGTCACTGTCATAGGCAATTCAACTCCATAGATTAATTAGACACACGCGGCGTCAAAACCATTATAAATTAATTCAAAGTACTCGCAATATATCAAAAGAAAGAATAGTAATTATTAATTTTGAAAAGTACTGCAAAGACAACAACAGACCCATTCATATATTAAACACATAACATAAAATGCCGACACATGGATATATAATAATGTGTTATTTACTAATTGCTTACTCACGTTGTGCCATTGCGATTCTTTTCTGGCAGGTTTCTTCAGTAGATCTGGTAGCTCGTAGCTTTTGTTTTTTTATTGTTTGGAACACTTTTAAAGCCTCCTAAAGTGCTCGAAACAATTAAAGTGGTGGCTTTTATGACTATGTATAGGTATGGTAGGCGGATTATTGTGATTTTTGCTTCATGTTATTATCTTCTTATTTTCGATTATTCTTACAAATTACCTTTTAGCATTCATTTTTCAATAGCGAACTTTTTTGTTGGCTTCTGCCTACATAAAAATATGTATGTCCAAATATTATGAGGAATTCAAATTCGTCAAGTCATTGCTTGATGGAGCAATTACAATATGGACTTTTATGATAACTTATCTTAATTCTTTAGGTTGTTTCTTTGAATTAACTTTTCTTTTGTTACTCATAATAATAACCTAAAAGCAAAATATCTTTTATAAGTACATTAATATTATGATAATTAAGTTGTTTTCGGATTTTCCTAACATTCTATAGTCACTCTTATCGCAAAATATTCTAAAAGTCTTCTAGATATAATAAAATAAATATATATATTACAGTACCAGTTTCCATCTATCGTCACTTGCACAGTAATGTGGAAGGAATTTTATTATACTCACTTATTTCAGTCGTAATTTAGTAAAATCATTTTACGAAAATTCACTGCCATCCTCGGAGTTCAGTCTTTACCATTTCATGCAAATAAACTTAACTCTAAAACTTATTACCATCGATCCAAAATGTCGCAATGGCAAGGAGTCGCGATTGCTGATATTCTACGGTTGATTACTTTGTTTTTGTATTAGAGCATCATCTTATATAAACACTCACACCCCCTTTCGCTTACAATCGCCTGGGAAAATTATAAATGAGATGAATGTTCGAAATTAAATGGCAACTAAGTTTTGCGCTTTGTGTCAAGGTACTGCACCAACGATAAGAAGAGAGAATAATTAACGATATTGCGTGCTCCCACCGAAGCTCATATTGCACCGATTTCCCTTTCTGAAATTTGATTAATTTCCGGGGAAGATAGAATTTTGCAAAAGCTATAAAGTAGTTAAAGAATAGTGGATTGAAGCGGGATCATGAGGAAAGGAAGAGAGCAGAGTGCAGTGAGAGAAACATGTAAGTGGGATTTGATATTCAAAGTAAATGTAAAGTAAAGTAACTATATGTAACTATATGTACCAATATGTACTATATGTACCAATGGATGCCGGTTCTCCGCAGACTGGATTTAGAATGATGTGTTCAGAGGCAGCAGCTCTGCAGTGAGTTCAGTTCTATGTGTAGAGTTCTACATTTCTGACGCTTTTTCCATAACTTACAGCCAGCTTGCAATGCTAACGTTCCTTTCACTATCATGCTCATCCTTTTGACGCACTTCAACTTATTTATTTTAATGCAAATATTTAATTTTTTTTGGCTAAGTCCATTTGTTATCCGTATGGACGTATATATTTTAATACTCTATATTCTATATAATACGCAGCTGGTTGCCTTGGTCAGACCCTTCTGGCTCCGCCACATAATTTCATCGTCCGCATTTCCTCCAACGGAATTGTGTATTCGGGTTGTTGCCGTTGACGACGTCATTAACATTGTAGTAAAAATCGCTGCCAACCGTATTCGTTTTTTCTGTTTGCCAACTTGTTTCATTAATTTTCTACTGCTCCACTTTGACAAAATACTCGTATCTGTGTCAAGCTCTTCCGAGATGAGCAATCATGTGGATGGCTGTACATTCGTAATTATTTCTGTCAGTTACTAAAGAGATGCAATTTTTATCACATATATAATATTTAATTAGAAAAAACTACAGTAACTGAATGCAGCTCTGCATACTGGCAAATAGATGTAAAAGCATAAAAGTTCTTCTTCTTCTTCTTGACTGGCGTAGACACCGCTTACGCGGTTATAGCCGAGTCCAAAACAGCGCGCCACGCATCCCTCCTTCTGGCAGTTTGGCGCCAATTGGTTATTCCAAGCGGAGCCAGGTCCCTCTCCACCTGGTCCTTCCATCGGAGTGGAGGTCTCCCTCTTCCTCTGCTTCCACCAGCGGGTACTGCATCGAATACTTTCAGAGCTGGAGCACTTTTATCCATTCGGACAACATGACCTAGCCAGCGTAGCCGCTGTTTTTTTATTCGCTGGACTATGTCTATGTCGTCGAATAACACATACAGCTCATCGTTCCATCGTCTGCGGTATTCCCCGTTGCCAATTCTTAAGGGACCATAAATCTTCCGCAAAACCTTTCTCTCGAAAACTCCTAGTGCCGTCTCATCGGATGTTGACATCGTCCACGCTTCTGCACCGTAAAGTAGGACGGGAATGATGAGAGACTTGTAGAGTTTGGTTTTTGTTCGTCGAGAGAGGACTTTACTTTTCAATTGCCTACTTAGTCCATAGTAGCACCTGTTGGCAAGAGTGATTCTGCGTTGGATTTCCAGGCTGACATTGTTATTGGTGTTAATGCTGGCTCCCAGGTAGACGAAATTATCTACAACTTCAAAGTTATGACTGTCAACAGTGACGTGGGAGCCAAGACGCCAATGCGCTGACTGTTTGTTTGACGACAGGAGATATTTCGTCTTGTCCTCGTTCACCACCAGACCCATACGCTTCGCTTCCTTATCCAATCTGGAGAAAGCAGAACTAACGGCGCGGGTGTTGTTTCCGATGATATCGATATCATCGGCGTACGCCAGTAGCTGTACACTCTTATAGAAGATTGTACCTTCTCGATTTAGCTCTGCAGCTCGTATTATTTTCTCCAGCATCAGATTAAAGAAATCACACGAGAGTGAGTCACCTTGTCTGAAACCTCGTCTGGTATCGAACGGCTCGGAGAGGTCCTTCCCGATCCTGACGGAGCTTTTGGTGTTGCTCAACGTCAGCTTACACAGCCGTATTAGTTTTGCGGGGATACCAAATTCAGACATCGCGGCATAAAGGCAGCTCCTTTTCGTGCTGTCGAAAGCAGCTTTAAAGTCGACAAAGAGATGGTGTGTGTCGATCCTATTTTCACGGGTCTTCTCCAGAATTTGGAGCATGGTGAATATCTGGTCTGTTGTTGATTTTCCAGGTCTAAAGCCACACTGATAAGGTCCAATCAGTTTGTTGACGGTGGGCTTTAGTCTTTCACACAATACGCTCGACAGAACCTTATACGCGATGTTGAGGAGGCTTATCCCACGGTAATTGGCGCAAATTGTGGGGTCTCCCTTTTTGTGTATTGGGCAGAGTACACTGAGATTCCAATCGTCAGGCATGCTTTCTTCCGACCATATTCTGCAAAGAAGCTGATGCAAGCACCTTATCAGCTCTTCGCCGCCGTATTTGAATAGCTCGGCCGGTAATCCATCGGCACCCGCCGCCTTATTGTTCTTCAAGCGGGTAATAGCTATTCGAATTTCTTCACGGTCGGGCAATGGAACATCTGCTCCATCGTCGTCGATTGGGGAATCGGGTTCGCCATCTCCTGGTGTTGTACTTTCACTGCCATTCAGCAGGCTGGAGAAGTGTTCCCTCCACAAACTCAGTATACTCTGGTCATCAATAACTAGATCACCTCTGGGGGTCCTACAGGAGTGTGCTCCGGTCGTGAAACCTTCAGTTAGTCGCCGGATCTTTTCGTAAAATTTTCGAGCATTACCCCTGTCGGCCAGCTTGTCAAGCTCTTCATACTCACGCATTTCGGCCTCTTTCTTTTTTGTCTGCAAATGCGTCTCGCTTCCCTCTTCAGCTCTCGGTATCTTTCCCATCCCGCTCGTGTTGCGGTCGATCGCAACATTGCGAGGTAGGCAGTCTGTTTTCTCTCCACTGCGAGACGACAATCCTCGTCATACCAGCTGTTTTTTTGGCTTTTCCGAAAACCAATGGTTTCGGTTGCAGCTGTACGTAAGGAGTTTGATATGCCGTCCCACAGCTCCCTTATACCGAGATGCTGATGAGCGCTCTCAGAGAGCAGGAGTGCAAGTCGAGTAGAAAATCGTTCGGCTGTCGGTTGTGATTGCAGCTTCTCGATGTCGAACCTTCCTTGTGTTTGTTGACGTGTGCGCTTTTCTACACAGAGGCGGGTGCGTATCTTAGCTGCTACAAGATAGTGGTCCGAGTCGATGTTGGGACCACGAAGCGTACGCACATCAAAGACTCTGGAGACATGTCGTCCATCTATCACAACATGATCGATCTGGTTGCGAGTGATTCGATCCGGGACAGCCAAGTAGCTTGATGGATTTTCTTATGCTGGAATCTGGTACTACAGACGACCATATTTCGGGCCCGGCGAAGTCGATCAGCCTCAGGCCGTTTGGCGATGTTTCGTCATGGAGGCTGAATTTTCCGACTGTTGTGCCAAAGACACCTTCTTTACCCACCCTAGCGTTGAAATCGCCAAGCACGATTTTTACATCGTGGCGGGGGCAGCGCTCATAGGTACGTTCTAGGCGCTCATAGAAGGTATCTTTGATCACTTCGTCCTTCTCTTCCGTCGGGGCGTGGGCGCAAATCAGCGATATATTGAAGAACCTCGCTTTGATGCGGATTGTGGCTAGACGTTCATCCACCGGAGTGAATGCCAGGACTCGACGACGGAGTCTCTCTCCCACCACGAATCCCACACCGAATTTGCGCTCCTTTATATGGCCGCTGTAGTAGATGTCACAAGGACCCACCTTCTTCCGTCCTTGTCCCGTCCATCGCATTTCTTGGATTGCGGTGATGTCAGCCTTTACTCTTACGAGGACATCAACCAGCTGGGCAGAGGCACCTTCCCAATTAAGGGTCCGGACATTCCAGGTGCATGCCCTTAAATCGTAGTCCTTTAAACGTTTGCAGTGGTCGTCATTAAAATCGGGGTCTCTCATCCGAGGCTGTTTCGTCGTTTTCATTGGGGGGTGTTTTTATGTGGTGGGTCCCAAACCCAACGCACAACCGCATAAGCGGGTTTCTCACTTTAGCTCGCCTCCAAACGGATGTCTGTTGGCTACCCAGAGGATATTTGGTCTAAGACCGGAAGTCGTGAGCTGCTTGAGCCACATGTAAAAGAATCGTTCCTGGCCACTCCTGTGAATGAATGTGTGTGAATGACAATCAGAAACTTTCCTCACTTGCGTGAACTTCTACATATGACTCCATCCTCTAAAAGCATAAAAGGTGCGACAGCTTAATTCACAAACTCATTTGCATCTTTCATATAAAGCTTGCATTGAATATTACAATGAGTTGCCTCTTTGCTACGTTTCACCTCACTGCCCTATTTACCCAAACCTTTTCATTTTGCACCGTTATTTATCTTCATTTGCATTTTCTCCTTCTGTTCTATTAACATATTTTTCACAAAGCTCATTAGTAAAAACTTTACCGAAAGTAAGTCAAACTAAAATTCCAAGGGATGCGTTTTCGCAACAATGATGGAGATTTTCAATAGCTAACGCTTTTCACTTGGCATAAACTCGTATTTACTTTCTAATTGACTTTTCATTTCAATTATAAGGAGGTTTCACATTTTATGTCATGATTTACGCCGTTTACCTCATTAGGCCTGAAGAAAAATAAAAACCGAACGACAGTGAAGCTTGTTTATAACTTAAGTCTTGCAACTAGCCACTTACCATAAGTTTTATCAACATCAAACCTCTAATCACACTTTTTATGTGAGCGCTTTGTAAAGATGAAAGAAGATCTATGGCGCTAAGTAAAGTAAACGATAAGGTGAGCCTAAAGTAGGATTAATTGAAACACGTCCGTGTAGATCAATACAAGGAAACCTGTACTGATTTAATTTGTATTTGTTTCTAAGAATTCCTTCGAATTTTCTTATTACTTGTTTTCTAATAAGTAGTTAGTTGTTAGTTCATAAGGCTTGCCATATCTTCAATCAGATATTATATGGAAGCTGCATTTCCTTCAGACTCTCAGAAACCGTTTTTAGAAATCATACACCCCTAAATCTGAAGATAATTCTCATTGTGAACTCACACTAAATCTATACATATATACATCATAAATTCCCACTACGGGTATTTGCCCCACTTGCCTTTCGGTGATAGCATCAACATCAACACTCATCTCCAGCGTAAAAAGATTAGAGAGATGTTTTCCACGGAGAAAAGCCAAATCACACGAAAACAGCTTACGGGCTGATAACATAGCATAAGAGCTGGTCAACGCACACACATGTAATTCCGATGGCTTCAAGCGTAATGAAAACCGGACAAAGTTGCATTCACCTTGTGCATTGGAGATATTTTCGAGGTCAACGTCAAATTGCGCCACTAGAAGGAAAAATGTTAAAGTGCAGAAGCGCAGAAGAAAACGGCCAACCACAAAATCGTGATGCGCCGCTGATGGCGCGTTCACAACATGACAATCCACTTCGTCTGCTGGTGCATGGCACCAAAGCAACAGCCAGCGACAGAAAATTCGAAGCGCAAATCTGAGCAAAATTCAGTCTAATGGATTTAAGCCAAGCGGTTGAGGTGAAGTACTGGGGGAAATGAAAATCTGTGCAAGTTGGAGCTGCATGTTGTAACAAGTTTGTACTTGCGGCACTGGGATTCTGCTGTTTTGGTGGAATTATGAGCGATAGGAAAATTGGTGTACCAAATTGCCCACGAAATTCCTAGTTCAACCGTAGCATTGGTAGAAAGAAGCTTCGGTCAGGCAACCGCAGACAGACATTCAGTTTTGACGCACAGCGGCTTCTGGCTTTAAGGCACATGCGTTTGTCCATGGCGGTTAATACGGGTTTATGCCAACTGATTAAGCGTCTGAGTGATTCCGATTCGGGCCCATGCGCTGCACTTCTTAATTAGCGGTTGTTTCATTTTCTCACCAACTCAAATACAAATAAGATAAACTGTATTACTTTGTTAACAATAATCCACTCGCTTGTAACTTATCAGATTCGTTGGCAATATATTATCTTAAATGGCTACAACACCAGTCAAAAATAAGAAGGAGAATCGGACACCGTTAAGTTCAAAATAATTTCTCTTTGTGTAATAAAATCTAAGGCGTGCTTTATTCGACGGTCTGATTGATTTTCAACGGTAAAGTAATGCAAGCCATGAATTTCAATATTTACAAAGATTAAATTAATGAAAATGCACACATTTTGCTGAAAATTATGTATGGAGCGGCTCACATTGTTAATGTTATTTCAAGCATTCAATTAGTCACGGTTCGTTATAGGTATAACCAGGAATAAAGCACACATTCTAATTTTTGTTGTTGGAGAATTTATTTCATTAAATTTCCGCTGTTTATGCTTTTTAGAGTATTTTCCTTTATTCTTAAATATCTTTCTGACGCATTATAGGACCATTAATCAAAAATTAAATTTTTTCTATTACGTTCTTGGTTTGCTATTAACAATTACACTTTTTGTTTTTTACTTCTTGATATATTTTTCCAAAGCAGTAATTGAAAGGAATAAACCAAGAAACACCGAAAGATTCTGGAGAACGCAAAAAATAGTGAACATAAAATTGCTACTTAGTATTATAAGGTTCTACAAGGTTTTCGGTCTCCCGTACTTTCACAAAATTCAGGCTAGTGGAATCAATTCAATTGACTTGAAGCGTATTTGGATTAATATGATTCGGTGTCCAAATGTTCTTTCCAAGTTGGTTTCACGTCATGCACCGTTCTATTGACACCATCTCTCCTCAAGACTGTTTGCGTTTCAAATAAGTCAGTTTTATTTAATTAAAACAAAAAATTACTTCATCGTTTAAAAAGATTTGACATAAAAATCTGATTTATGAATTTATAGCACAGACCGTATAAACATAAATGTCAAACAGAAGCGCATACATTGACAGCTGATATGAAAAAAGAACTATCCATATTAAAGTTTATTAAAGGGATTCCCGAATCGAGTTGAGAAACAAAAGATTTCCTTCTGTTCATCTTTTTAATTTTTCTTTGCGTAAGGATTCCCCAGTTTTCGGTGCAGGGAACAAAAAAGAAGATATCAGAGCCAACTCACATTGCTTGTTACCAAACTCCTTCCACAGTTATTTAATTTTTCATTCTTCACCAATTAGTTATGAATACATATAAATATATAGGAGTGGATATATTTTTCATGCTTTCCCTTGTGCTTTCTTTTCCTTCTTTCACAGAAAATTTGTGTGCGCTACAAAACGAATGGAAGTGGGAAAGTGCCTTTAGAAAGACGTTTGATGTGACAAAGGAAACTATGGGAAAGACACCCTTTTTTATCAAACCAACAAAAAATTTATGGAAAATATTACTATCACCAAAAAAAATGCGCCATGTATTAAACGCAAGAAGGACGTTAAATTTTTATCTTTCAACTAGCAATCATTGGAGTTTCCCTGTTTTCTCCAGCAGCTAAAAAAGGAATTATGCACAAAAGTGGACTCGCTGCCATTTTCTAATGTAGTAGTTTCAAGTTTTTATTATACTCTCGCAACAAAGTTGCTACGAGAATATTATAGTTTTGTCCACATAACGGTTGGTTGTAAGTTCTAAAACTAAGCGAGTTAGATATGGGGTTATATATATCAAAATGATCAGGGTGAAGAGAAAAGTTCAAATCCGGATGTCTGTCTGTCCGTCCGTCTGTCCGTCCGTCCGTGCAAGCTGTAACTTAAGTAAAAATTGAGATATCTTGATGAAACTTGTAAGACGTATTTCTTGGCACCATAAGAAGGTTAAGTTCAAAAATGGGCGTAATCGGACCACTGCCACGCCCACACAATGGCGAAAACCGAAAACACTTAAAGTGCCATAACTAAGCTATAAATAAAGCTATGGAAGTAAAATTTGGTATGAAGGATCGCACTATGAAGGGGCATATGTGGATGTAATTTTTTTGGGGAAGCGGGCGTGGCCCCGCCCCCTACTAAGTTTTTTGTACATATATCGCAAACTACTAAAAGTATATCAAGGAAACTTTCTAGAGTCGTTTAATTTAGGTACTACCTTATACAGTCCAAAAATGGAGAAAATCGGATTGTAACCACGCCCACCTCCCATACAAAGGTTATGTTGAAAACTACTAAAAGTGGGTTAACTCAATAACGAAAAACGTCACAAACACTAAATTTCACATAAGAAATGGCAGATGAAAGCTGCACTCAGATTTTTTTACAAAATGGAAAATGGGCGTGGCATCGCCCACTTATGGGTCAAAAACCATATCTCAGGAACTACTGGACCGATTTCAATGAAACTTGGTTTGTAATAGTTTATTTACATCCCAATGATATGTTGTGAAAATCGCTTCACGACCACGCCTACTTCCTAAATACCAGAATTTTAAGACGGTCTGAATTGTTTACTTTACAATATATAAAGTAAGCACTAGTAAAGATATCGATGCAGAACTTTGCGCAAGTACTACATTTAAAGTGTGGCAGCCCCATTCTAAAAGTCACCGAAATCGGACCATAGGTTGTTAAGGCCCCATATATCGAACATGAGGACCTCGGTGCTTCTAACCTAATATTAGGGTTTCCAACTTTCAATGGACTTTATACAATATATATGACGAATATGTGGGTCAAATTGTGTATCATATAATATAAATAAAGTTAAATAAATAAATTGCGAGTTGCTTGTTTTCATTTGTTTGTATTTTTGCGCAGCGCTAATAATATTAACCGGCAGCGATTTTCATTTCATTTCATTCCAACTTCACCCACGTCTTCATCTTCTTCGTAATTTTCATCAGCACCCTCCCAGCGAATACATACATTCAACGCGAATTTCCTAAATTATTCGATATGACTTTGTAATGGTTTCCCTGCTTGTTGTAGTTTCTATTCACTACTTTGTTTTAAATGCGTCAAGAAATTTCGCAAGAATTTATGCGGATTTTACGAAGAAGATGTAACTACCGGGGAGAAGAGTAATCTTACAACTAATTAGGCAAAGGAAATTGTTTGGAAAGAGTCAAGTGAATTAAAGTTTTGCGCGTAAATAAATTTATGATAGTGTACGGAGGCGAGCAGTATCAGTATAAGTTGAAGGGCGCAGATAAGAATTGGCTGGTTAAGCCAACTCATGCAAAGTATTACGGGCAAGTTTTTCATTATAAATTAAAAGTGAATGAGCATGGACTATTGTAACTCAAGTCAACTTAAAACACGGTTCGTTTTGACCACACAGTAATAGATATGCATTTACTTAGCTAGGGATCAGTTTTAAGAATTTCAATAGAAAGAAGACGGGTAGCAACAGAATGTCCTATTAATTTGCTGAAGCGTACACTGTTTCAAGCTTTCAAAGTTTAATTGCGGATCAAATATTGGATCAAGAATATATAGTTAGATATTATGAAATCTTTTAATACAGAATTAATTAAATATTTTTTTGTGCGAAACATCCTGTTTCTTCATTTATTTTAGTTTTGTGTTTGTTCCTCCTTGTAACTATTCGACGTTTGTTTTTCATTTCAAACACAAATATTTACAAAATAATTGAAATGGCAGAAAATTAAAATGTGTGCCCAAAAATTATAAAAATAACTGCATTGGTTCTAGCATTTATATTGTTAGTCAACACATTTCTTTGTTTTCTTTTGTCATTTGCCATACTCGAAGAACCGCCTGAGGACTGGCCACCAAGGCTTAAAGGTAACTATTTGTAGCTTTTTCATAAAAAAATTGCATGCAAATATATATATACTTTCAGATGACTGCCATCCCAAATGGTATAGTTGGTTCTCACTAATTCTGAACGCTGTTGGTGTTGTGGTCTATTCATATATGTATGTATTTTGGTATTCTATATGTACTGCCATACAAATATGTACACGCTACTGCAACAATAACAATTTGATCACATTTTCCTCTCTTTAGACACACAAATTTAACCTATTGGTGGGACTTATTGGAGTAACTGCGTACCTCATAGTTTCCGTAACAGCTCACATAATACTGTGGATAGAACAAACAAAGCCACATACGATGATGCAATTAAATTGGATGGGAACCGGTGAGTAAATTAAATACTAATTTTTTTTTAATCAGTATACCGATATTTTTAATCAGTATATCGAATTACTGCTATAATTTCAACATACATTTTTATTTATAAAATTTATCACACTTTCAATACCCCAATACAATACATTTGTTTGAATCAAAGTGTATTCAACACTACTACTACTACTTTGGTTTGAATCAAATGAAATTCTCCAGTATACTATCTGCTAAAGTATTCAAATAATATTAAAATCCACTGCATATAATATAAAAGTATAGCAAAAATATGAAACTCCGTTTCCTCAATACATTTATAAACAGCTTTCAAAACTTTCTTCTGCTCTTAAAAATAACTAAATAACATAAAATATTATATTCATTTTCAGCGTTGTCCGTCGTTTGTAGTCCATTATCCTACATTCACTACCGAAGAATTATTGCCGATGAGCGAATGCAAGAAATGGAGGAGAGAAAATCATCAGAAAGTAAGCAAGGATGAACTATATATGAAATTATTGACAATATATAGATACATTTCACGGTTTCAATATTTTATTGAAATAATGTCTCAGTTCCAATAAATACTTTCGAGTTCTTCGAAACCCTAGGTTATCTTAAGAGTTTTGGGGCTCGTGAGTAATGAGTTCTTTCGAATTTATTACGTTTTTTTAAGTTCTGGTAAGTCTTTATGTTGGTACTATTATAAATTGGGTATTATCGACAGAATTTCAGAGATCATATCGATTGTGATTCTTAAACACAACCGCATAGGTACATTTTCCTAATTTTAATTAAAAAAGTAGTGTGCATATTGCCTAAAAAGTCAATTGAAATACCTTAATTCGATATTTACCAGGTCTTAGTAAACATAAATGTTCAACACATATGTTTTTTTTTGTTTTGAAAACAGCTTTCATAACTAAGCCTCTAGCTATTCTATACTTCTAAGGCAAATCACCCTAAACCTTTATATCAATACAATACCAAATAAGGTAATCCGCTCATGTACTTTTGTTTTCCTCACGCCAGTCGAATTATTGCCCTAACTCTATGACATTTTCGTTATGCTGTACGATTTACCAATTCGGCTATAAGCCTTCGTACGTGACAACATTATTGAAGAGAAAAATCTGTATATAAGTGTTATAGTGCTGACTAATAGAGGAACGTTAAAGGAAAAAGTTGACTGAAAGGGAAGAGCAAAGTATGTTGCAAAAATATTGTAGAGCAAAAAACGAATTAATACAAATTTAGAGGTTAGGTATGTATTCGTGGCACTTCTTTTAATCATTTAATGGGTTTTACTGAACTAAAAAAAAAAAAAAAACAAAGCCTTCAAGTCATTCAATTTGTATATTTCGAGTAAAGCGCACAATATATTTTCTTTAAGGTGGTCATTCCTTTATCTAAACTTTTCAAATTATAGTATTATAATATCAGAAAATGTAGAAATATTGATATCAATATTTTCTTCCTATATTTAAGTACCACCTTAATGCGCATTTCAGTAAGTATGTCAGAGTCGTGTGCTGCACGTTCGCTGAAAATCAAACTAAGCATTGACACAATTGACTGCAAATGCCGACAGGATACAGAAACAGCAATAGTTGAACCCCACTCACCCTTACGTTCAGGCTCACAGATGTGTGCATAGGAAAAGAGGGAATAAAAATCATGCCAAAAAAATCCAGTTTGTAAATCGCCCACAGGGCAAACGAGGGAATAAACATATGAAAGCAAGTGTAAGCTTCCAACTACACACACAATGTAATCCAATTACATGTAACGTGAAACCAAATAGAATACAACTATCGAACGCACGTGTTCTGTTGTGAGCTGTTTGGAAGGGATTGAAATACACCGACTGAGTGTTAAACTCATGCATATTCCCTATTTGATAAGTTTATGTATTCGATGGTGCTTCTGTTGCATAAATTTCATAGATTTTATCTCTGAGGCAGGGTGAGTGGGTTCAACCTGAAACCAAAAGCAGTGAATCCTGATCGTTTGTTTGGAAATGCATGTATTTGCACTGAATATACAATATTATATGAACTCTATGAAACTCTGAAAATCTGTCAGCGATTCTGCAAAACTTCAAAAGTAAAGAATCGAACAAACAACTGATATAAATGGATGTGGCACCAGTTCGTTGAGGTCAACATATATGTACTCTCTTCTTAATGGGTTGAATGGGGAAACTTTTCTGTTATCACATGAATAAGACACCAAAATTTTATTGTAGAGTGTAGATTTACTGCGATTAATACACTTTGAAGTCCATATATGTTTAAACAAATCAATATCTGTTATACAATATGCAATTAAATATTTTTATACTCTCGCAACAAATGTTGCTAAAGAGAGTATTATAGTTTTGTTCACATAACGGTTGTTTGTAACACCCAAAACTAAACGAGGTAGATATAGGGTTATATATACCAAAGTGATCAGGGTGAAGAGTGGAGTTCAAATCCGAATGTCTGTTGTCCGTCCGTCTGTGCAAGCTGTAACTTGAGTAAAAATTAAGATATCTTGATGAAACTTGGCACACTTATTTCTTGGCACCATAGGAAGGTTGCTTTCGGTTGAGCAAAATCGGACCACTGCCACGCCCACAAAATGGCGAAAACCGAAAACACATAAAGTGCCATAACTAAGCCATAAATAAAGCTATGGAAATAAAATTTGGTATGAAGGATCGCACTATGCAGGGGCATATTTGGATGTAATTTTTTTGGGGAAGTGGGCGTGGCCCCGCCCCCTACTATGTTTTTCGTCCATATCTCGCAAACCAATAGAGCTATATAAACCAAGCTTTCTGCAGTCGTGTTTTTCAGCCACTTCCTAATACAGTCCAAAAATGAAAGAAATCGGATAATAACCACGCCCACCTCCCATACAAAAGTTAGGTTGAAAATTACTAAAAGTGGGTTAACTCACTAACGGAAAACGTCCCAAACACTAAATTTCACATAAGAAATAGCAGATGAAAGCTGCACTCAGATTTTTTTTACAAAATGGAAAATGGGCGTGGCGTCGCCCACTTATGGGTCAAAAACCATATCTCAGGAACTACTCGACCGATTTCAATGAAACTTGGCTTGTAATAGTTTCCTTACATCCCAATGATATGTTGTGAAAATAGACCAAATCGCTTCACAACCACGCCTACTTCATATATACCAGAACTTTGAAGACAATCTGAATCGTTTACTTTACAATATATAAAGTAAGTACTAGTGAAGATATCGATGCAGAACTTTCCACAAATACCATGTTAATAGTGTGGCAGCCCCATTATAAAAATCGCCGAAATCGGACCATAGGTTTTTAAGGCCCCATATATCGAACATGAGGACCTCGGTGCTTCTAACCTAATATTAGGGCTTCCAACTTTCAATGGACTTTATACAATATATATGACGAATATGTGCGTCAAATTGTGTATCATATAATATAAATAAAGTTAAATAAATAAATTGCGAGAGTATAAAATGTTCGGTTACACCCGAACTTAGCCCTTCCTTACTTGTTATATAGAAATTTGTGTGTCCACAAATTTCTTCTGCAATAAAACTAGAAATATATGGATTTGTAATAGAAAGCGTAAGAGAGTAGAAAATACGACATTTTAATATTTTCAATTTTTAATCTTACAGCTCGTAAAGCTTTAAATAATTCAAAAAACTTATTTCCTCTACTTTATCGAATTCTCACAATTTAATAAAGCATGCCTTGCAAATGCGTGTTTGTATATCAAATCGAGTATGTGCCTGTCTTTTACTACCAACTTCGGCAAACACAAGGAAACCAGCAAGCAAACACACACAAACACAGAGCCACATCATGAAAAAGTTATTGAGCATTTCGTGGCGCAGGAGGAAGATTAAGGAGAACTTTGCAGCTGAGAGAGAGGAAAAAGCAAAATGTAGAAACATATGTGATTTCAGTTTTAGGGTAATCGAATTGCAACAACACACGTACAAAGAAAAAGTTACATTTTACAAGTTAATTGAAAACGAATAAAAGCTTTACAAATTTGTGGTGGCGCGAGTTTATAGGCGTGACTTCTGCGTGTCGCTTTGAAGGTAAACCACAAAAAGATACATGGGAGAAGGGTGTTGGAGTCGTTATGCTGTTCATAATAATAATGAATTGTAAATGGAATCCACTTACAATGTATTGCAATGTACCTTGAGTGAAAAATGAACTTAAAAAACGCACCAGCTGACGAAAGTAACAAACACCTGCGGTAGAAGGGGGCTGTAATTATTGTCGTTTATTTCAAATTACTGTCTTATAAATGCTACGTGTTGCCATATTCATTTCGTGCATTTTCGCCTGAGTCACAGTTATTGCTTTTCAAACTTTTCACACATAAACGACTTGCCGCATACGAGTCTTTGAATTTTTGGTAAAGATAAAGGTATACGGTCACCTGCTATGTGCGGCAGAATTGAAATTTGTAGCAATCGCAGTTGAAAAATATGAAAAGCTGAATGCTCTTCAATTAGTACCATGGATCATAAACGACTACATTTAATTCTGAACAGACACTAAGGAACAGAAGTTTCAACCTGACAATTCTAACATTTGCTTATGATTATTAGTTTCAGATCGTAATGTGTGTTCATGGCTATAACTGATGTTAGCTAGAAATCAATCAAAACGATTGTAAGCATGACTATAATATAGATTTGATTGTGACTTTGGTTATCGAGATTAATACGAGAATGACTATGGAAATGATTTTGATTAAGAAATTGCAGGATCTTAGAAATAGCTTTCAGAACTATATAAAAACAAAACTCATTTGTTGTGCTTATTCGAATCTTCTGCACCACCTTGCTTCTATTTTGCATGCATTCAACTTGAATAAACATCTGCCTCCTTCACCTCTTTGTAGAATATTTGCAAGTTTTCATATTGAGCTGCAAGTTCAGCAATGTTCACCAACACATCCCCACAGTAAGATTTCTAGATTTCATTTTACGGTGCATGTACCTCGCATGTATTGCGGGCATATCAGTTATGCAGGTGCGAAATAGTCACATTTGTCCGCTACAGTTAGGCGTTCAATGCAGAAACTTGGCAACTTAACAAATTGCTGAAACTTGAAATATGGTTACAGCTCGCCCAAATGGAAATCGCTTCCCTAACCTTTGTTAGCTGCCGCGTAAAGGTGACTGTTGGATAAATGCTTACTTACCGGAGATGTAAATTTTTATGATTTCCTTTTGATGGAAGAGGTTCCATGTGTTCTACTTAGGAATGCCATTTGGCTGAAAGTATATAATATTTAAAATCATCCAAGAGTATTTTAAGAGAGGAGAGAGATGACTGATATGCCTGATGCAAAATATTAATTAAAAGATTAAAAATTAATTAATAAAGCATACTGTCGCAGTATTTTTGAAAGATCTGAAACCTGTTAAATAATTTATTCAAGGAGAATACAAAAATATAACAAGTGAAATATTCCATTATTGATATTAAACTAAACAGGTTAAACAAATATTTATCTCTTGATGCTAAAGTATAAGGAAGGAGGAGTGAAAACCAAAGCTTTGAAAAATCATACAAAAAGTAAACCTCAAATCACACATTGAACTTGAAATGAAACCCCTGGTTTGCACCATATCACACAAGAATTCAATGATTCAATGCTACTTAGCACTACCTTGGAAGCAAAATTCAAAGGCTTGTAAAAGTACTGCAAACGAAATTGTAGCTCAGATATGTTTATGCTGTCAATTGCCTAATTGTACAATGAGCTTTAATTGGTAACTTCAATCAATGCAGTAAAAGTGTATCAATAGTACCCTAAAGCCCAACAACAACAGTAGTGAGAACGAAGATCAGATATCATTTGCTGTCTTTTGAGACACATTTCTAAGTGGTATTGCTTGCATCAGGAATGAATTTCAATGAGCCTAGCATGTGAATGAATTTGTGCCAATGATTAGACATTAAAAGTGTAAACGCAAACTGCATTTCACTGAATTGTACTGCCAGTTATTTGAGTGTATTTGCAATGAATGGCCGTCTTACATTTACGGTTTGCTTTAGTTGCAAGTTAAATCATGGATATTTCAGTTTTCGGATACTTGGAGCGGCAAGTCCATACTTCTGCAATAATGAGGATAGGTTCTTTAGAGATAATAACTAGCAAGAAATTATTTCCGCTCTCAGTAGTTAACCAACACGATTCCATCAGAGATAGAGCTAGAAACAAATTTCTTTCTAAAACACAAATATTTCATCTTCTAAAAATATATTTTTCTCACGCCCTAATGTGAACTCTCACATACACATATCAATAAAATAAAAAACCTTAGAGAAATCTCGAAGTAACTATTAAGGACTAACCACAACTCGCCTCCTGCTAAATTAAAAAGCTTTTCTTTTCATCTCTGCAGGCGCTTTTAGTGCACAACAATAAAAGCCTTGCAAAGCAACAATACCAATAACAAGCATTGCAGTGAAAACTTGTACCTTTCATCTTTGCGGTGAACCGCACGGTATGCCGACTTAATCTACGTAAACCAACAAAAACAATTTACTTTTATTACTCACATATGCGCATGCGCACTGTGCAAAGTCTGCCCCTGTATGTGTGCAGAGCTTATGCTTATTTGTGGGCATAAAAGCATCTCCAGCATTTATTCTTCGAATTTATGTTATCCACTTAGATTTTATTTCGCACATGCCACCCATACACACTCACTCACATACAGACAAATATGTTTATTTTCGCACAAAAGCTGCATTCACTTTTACTTGGGCTTTTAGGTCATGATGAGGTTTACGTGTGAACAAATGGTATATTTGCACACCTACGATGTGGAATATGGAGAAAAATAAATTTTTACGCTTCGTTACACAAGTATCATGGATAAATTCTATACTGAATTATTACCAACGGGGTCGACGTAACACTTCAATGCGTTCCGAAAATGATTCTTAAGCAACTAGAACTTTCTACTTAAGAGCGATATCTTGCTTTAGATGCACCCAGAATATCATAAAAGCATGTTTTGGCAAAAATTAGAGAACAGGATTCAAGTGTTAGAAAAATTAAGTCTTACGATTATGATCTTCGCAGAAAATGGAGGGCGCGTGAAATATTTCACCAACATATATTCCACATTTTGATATTGAAAATACTGTAGTTATTGATATCAAATCAAATGATACTAATCCAAAAGAAATTAAATCTCCTGGTTTCCTACATAACATCTGACAAGAGCTCTTTTCTCCAATTCCTCTTATGTCATTTTACTAATTATTCAATGAGTTATGTGGGTAATTGCATGTCATGCGCATAATATTTCAAAATTAGAAATACTATTCATACACAGCTACATACACAAACATGTTGACAGCTTCTTATACAGCTGAATTTTCACTTTATAAATATTTCGTACTCCTCGCGCAGCCTGCAGTTGGGCGTTTGAGTATTTTGAGGTACTTAAATATTTATGCGATAAGAGCATGTGGCACAAGGACATCATGAAACGAAAAATATCAGCTACCGTGTGAAGAAGGCTAAGTGCAGAAGAATTTCCTTTGAGCTTTGATTTACAGCGTCATCAGCAGCAGCGGTGGATGGGACATTTAACAATTCCGACATAATGACAGCAGTAACAATGACACATATGTATATAACTAGGCTAAAACGCCTAAAAGTTGGCAATGACAATTATATGTGGCATGTCATATGTGACGTGGGGGCATTGATAGCAACGAAATAAGTACCCATGGGTGTGATCATCATCAGGGTGGTGTGACCTAAAATTATATACAAAATTATAAAATAGTATAGAAATTTATCTCTCATTTTTTGGAAGAATAATTGTAAACTATAAAACTATAATGCAGATTTAATTACATATTTGTTCTCTGTTAGGTTCACTTTTTTCCTGTTTATCCATAGAAAGTATTTTACCCATTTTTATATCCAATAATCCACCTCGATGAAATTATGCAAGCATAGCAGACGTTAAGCACACGGAAAATAATGAGGAATACACAAACGAAATTATTTTTATCTGAAATTCTTCTGGAACAAAATGTTACCTTAAATTCGTTTTGAACACAAGAGGAGGATAAGACATAATAAACAATCACTATAGAAGACATAGATCAGCGTACAATGTTTAATACTTTGTACCTTATTTAAAAATGAATAGGTTTTAATAAGCCCGCCTACATATATAGTAATTAATACTAGTATCAAAATCTTAATAATTTTACAGTTTAAAGCATTTGAAGTTAAACAAGGCTCATATTACATTTTACTGAAAAATGTCTTCCCCTGCTAAATAATCTCTTATTATTCGATTGTCAAGTACATAGTGATTAACAAATTTTGACGAATTGTTATAGACTGTTAACCTAGCGCCGGATGCCACAACGCTTCACCACTCATTCTTTTAGCTGCAGATGGAAAAAACCAGGCCGCAACCCTTATCAGCATGCAGCTTAAGCAATGATAAATCGTTTGCCATTCAAGCAAATGGCATTGACAACAATTTCAAAACAAAAAAAACGAATAACAAATGGTAGGGTCATGGCAATGTTTCTTCCTCTTTATTGCGGCAATAAGTAAATGAGATGTACAGGGCGTATGAACAACTATTCACCAATTGATAATTGTGAGGCTATTTTGGAAATTCTTGCACATTCATTGCTTTTTTATTACCATTTTACTTGTTATCGCTCAAAGTACCGTTATCATTATACAAAAATATTTGCAACATATGGAAGGGTGCTGTATGTAATGCCCATGCACAACATAAAGGGTTTGAGAATCAAAGCTTTTCGCACAAATAAAAGTTGAAGCATTACGCGCAAACAAATATCGCGCTGTTATTTTAAAATAATCCAATAAGGAGGGAAAAAATAGAAACTGATAAAATAAAAGGAAGAAATTTTTATTTAACCTTTTTCTTCATGTAGAGTAAAAATAAACTATTTTGCGTAAAGATTTCACAACAGCAGCTTTGCCGATTCACTTCTAGCACGAAATGCTTTCGATAGCTATATTAATGTCCTACTACCACCCTTTTTTGATTTTTAACTTTTTTTTAAACATTTTACTGCGTTATCGCATCAATGTGATTATTTGTCCTAAATTCGTTTCCTTAATGTAACCCTGTATTAAGTATATAGCTAATATAAAAAGTTTTTGTCATTTATTTCTCGCTTATCAAGCCAGCAACCGCAATCAGTATATGTAGTACATATGGTCATACATACACGTGTTCGTAAAGAGTTTTTGTCAGAATAACTGTATTTTCATTTGTTTTTGTTTGGAAGCAAAAAAAAAGTATAATTTTAAACCAGCCATGATTAGTAGTTAATCGATTTAAATAACGAATACGAGAAAGTAAAAATTCGAGGAGGAAAAAAATATTAGAAAATTTCATAAGTACTAAATACTGGCACGCATGGAAATATGTGGAGTGTAGGAGGGGATCTTTCACAACAATAATGGAATAATGGCCGATTTAGAGATTGGCAGATGACCTTGACAACGAAAAATATGTATGTCCTCAGAGCTAGTTCCATTCTTAGAAACCCAAACTTGACATTTTCGCGAGAGCAAATACGCCAAAAATATTATTTAAAATAGCTTATTTATGACTTTAAATATGGTTATAAAATATGATGCGAATATTGTTAATAATGAATCAAATAAAATGAAATACGAGCAAATATTTGTAGTATTTTTAATTCTTATTAAATTCACCATTTCAATATCGTACGCTATGAGATCTGTCCTCTATTCAAAAACTTGAAATATGAAAGATAAACTAGGATAACTGAATAGTCTCATAGCCCGTGTATGTATGTATATGTATAAACGTACGTAAAAAAATGTCAAGTATCCCTTTCGAAAATAAAAGAACGAATGTTGAACTTGATATAAGATATAATAATAATAAAAACCTATTAATTTCAAAATAGCATATACGTTCGTTCGTCCCAATGGCAGTTAGGCTTTCGTAACAGGACATATCCCCAATTTTCACGTAACTCAAAATTATTTTGGAGTATGTTTATTGCTGTCAGAACTACAACAACAATGCAGACAGAAAAAAAAAATTATAAGTATACTGAATATTAATTAAGAAAGTGGGTTTAGATCCTTATATAGGGTAACAGGAATTTCAAAACCGAAGAGGTATGCTCTTTCCTTCTTCCTTAAGTACACCGATAAATTGAAATCGAACGTTTTGCGAAGATTTTAAATTTTTTTCCTACAGGCCATTCATTTTGGGTAACTAAATAAAAACAAATGTATCCATGTTTACTTTAAGAGAAAATTGTATGAAAAGTCTAGAAGCTGTAGCTTCTGTGGGCAGTAAGTTTACATTTGGGACACCTTCTTTTTTTGTTGTTCATACCCATATATACTACATTTGTTGACATATAACGATAAACAACAAGCAAACAAATATGCAACGAATTATTTAATCGGACCTGTGGCTGTTATTCGTCATGATATTGGCAGCTAACGCTGACAATGAACAGATTCATTCCAGATTTCTGCCATAATTAAATTGCTGCTTTTTCCACACCCTTATCCTACAAATACATAAACTTGATTTACCATGTGTACTTAAAATCAACTTTATAAATTGCCTCGAAAATGGCTTGAGATTCCTCTTGCGTACTTACTACTCACATTGTGCTGTTATTTGTCGCTGTGTGTTATCCACAACTTTGCTACAATTGTCCATCTTATGACCACATAATTTGGGCTATAAAATGTTTAGTACTTGGCCAAGTTTTAAGTACAATTGAAATTCACAAGTTTTTGAAAGAACAGGCATGGTGGAGCAATAAACAAGCGCATGGTGAGCACAAGATTGTGAGTAATGGCGAGTTTGGAGAGTGAGAAAGGGGCTTTTTTAGTTGCTGTAAATCGTTTGTAAACAATTTACATGTGCTATCAGTTGGATGTGTATTAGAGAATACAAAGGTCTTATGGCTTAGACAGGATTGCTACTAATATAACATGGGAAACTATTGCAATCCGAATCCTTAACAACTAATCAGAACTGGTGAACTGAAACATTTTAAAATTAAATTTATGGATTCTATAATGTCAAATTCAATAACAATAGTAGTTAAACCAGTAGAAGTGTTTGTCATTGTTTTTCTGTGACAATTTTTGGAACACATTGAACTGTTTTAAACAAATTGTTAATCTACTCAAAATAGTGAAATATGCGTCTGTTAATAAATATCTAATTTAAATTATAATTGTCATTTAACCGTCACAAAATTTGACATTTTAAATACGCGCTTTTTACAGACTACTAGAGCTCAAATAAAAAACGAGGGACTTTAGAAGGTTTAAAAGTTTCGAAAACTTACATACAATTTTATGTAACTTATTATGCTCCTCTTGATATATATTATGAGGCCAGCTTACATGAAAATATTTTTTAAGACTTAAAGCTCTCCATGCTCTGTTCTGCCCAGTAATGTTTTTATTTTCATGTCATTTCCTAATTTCTTATGAATGTAAAAAAATATATAAACAAAATACGAAAATGTTTAAAGGTGTCAGATTTGTGGCGATTGTGATAGTCTTGGTGTTTTGTGCGAAGACTTTCTCTATGTCCTTCTTTGCTCTAAACCAATATCCGCGTTCGTATTACCTAAAAGTGCAGATTAATGGTGGGTGTAAAAGAATGTTTGACTGTTTGAATGTTTGTTTTAATATTATACTACATACATATGTATGTATACAACGCTCATTTACATGCATAGTGTCACAATTCAAAAAAGTCGATTTTTCAGGAGAGCGATTTAAAGTTTTCAATTGTCTCTTAATTAGCAAATATAAGAAAATGTTTATTGACAAATCTAGTTGCCTGTAATTTATTAAATACAATGTTGAGCATAAATTGACCAAATTGAGTGTACTAATGCTTTTTCTTGGGCATAAATGTTACCCACTTTGAATTATGTCGTTATTTGTGAAAAATATAAATCAATTTCACCGTCATAAGTCAAATGAGTCGTTTTTGCTGAAAAAAGCAACACGAAAAACTTAATTCCCTATTCGCATATATACATAACATTCGCATGCATAACACAAAACATGCCATTATTTCGTAAAAAAAATAATATAACTAATTCTGGCACAACTGAGAAGTGTCGTTATAGCGGTTAAAAAATAACGCAACATAACAAGTTTAAGAACGGCACATTCTTATATCACGATTTATTTTCCTACGCATCGGAATGAAACTTTTATACAATATGGACGATGAAATTGCGCAAATTTCTGTATACTCAACTCAAAAATCTTCTTATTTGAGTTAAACGAGCGATATGTGATTTTCGTTTCAAAAATTTAAAAATTATCTTTTATTGTTTTTGCAGAATTTATATTCTTTCTTTTTGCCCGCTTTTGCCGTTATTGTATGCTACATTGTGGGCGATTTATCATTGCCTTTTTGTATTCATCACTACTGAATTTCATTTGCTTATGATTGTCAATTTTTGCTGCACGAGTGAGTTCTAGTTGATTTGCATAATAAAGAAAAATAATAATGTTTTCTCATGTTGTCGTATAAACTATTTTTTTCATTGTATGCTAGAACTTATATGAATGGTTAGTTTTAAATGTATGTATTATAATAATCTTAATTTTTTTGAACATGTTTTTAGTTAATAATAAATATACTTTAACTTTTGATTATTTTCATTTCAGTTGTATTTGCTGGCTGTATGTACTTTATCCATAGATGTAAACACTAAACAAATTTAAAATATGTCTAAACTCTGAATTTCGGTAGTTTTAGTATATAAAGAATTCACAATAAATGAATTACTTAGATATATAACAGCTTATCACTTATGAATTTGTAAATTAATTAAGAATTTAACAGAAAAATATGAAATTGCAGCCACAAATATAGACAGCAAACTCTTCTCCCTCTTCTAACCAACTCACAAGTTGCTCATACGCAGTGTCTAACCCACTCTGACTTACCCAAACGAGTAATAATCCAGCTTATTGACTTGAGCTAATAAATATAACATGGATTTATGAGTAAAGAGGGACATTTAAGCAGAACTTATAACACATTTACAAGACAATTTAAGCGCGCACATAACTATATGAAGAATGGAGTAGAAGTAAGGAAGAAAATTTTTACTCCCCAGTCAGCTGAAATGTGCAACAGAAATGCACACACGCAAAATCACTTATACATATATAATATAATATACATATGTGTGTCTCTAAGGTGCCATCCTTGCAATATTTCGTATAAAAAGAGAATACAAGTGTAAAAGAAAAGAGCGAAGAAGGGAATGAAAACGAAATGTGTAAAATGCTGAAAAAAGGCAGCTAACTAGAGTTTTACTGTGAACTAAGAAATCATTCCTTTAAGATACAGTAAGGAAATGAATATGGCGGCAATTTGGCTGATTTTATTAAACATAATTTTCAAGTATGTATAATGCCATACTTTTGAGAAAAATAGTAGCACATTGAATAAAGAGTTGTACTATGAAGACTGTTAGTCTTCTCACGACAAATATTTACAACCCGGTTCTACTTTCTCTATACTAGTAAAATAATTTATTTTCCTTTTTGCTATAAAAAATACTTTATTATTGTACGTCACATGTGCTCGGTACAAGTGTGTAAGTAAATGACAATTTAATTTCACTTTGAGAAAATAGCTTTCCATTACAAAATATTTACAAAGATTGCAAATGTATACAACACTTAAGGCACTGATGCGAAAGAAACCATTTTTGCCATGCCACCGTTTTTCCATACGAACACATACACACTAGGACATGTGTATTTTCCGCATCTGGGTCTTAGCTTAATTCACTTTTTGTGGCGTCTTCTTATTCTTCCCCTACTGCAAAGAAATGTGTGCAGCTGTTTGCTGTAGTTATTTTTTCATTGTTCTTACACATTTCGTTTGTCTGAAAATATAAGCAACCATGTTGCATGCAACATGTTTTTTATGGCAGCAACACGCAGTTACTTCACTTTGGAACTGAAAAACCTTACTGCATGTGTGTGAATGAGTCATTTGTGTTTCTTTTGCACTGATCTGAGCTATAGAATGCACTTTATTTTGTAAATGCTGCATCTATGACGCAAAAAGAATCATAAAAACAAGAGCCACAAGCACGTACTACTTCATTCTTCTCGTGCCCGCTAGAAACAGCTAGCAAAGCATCACTCAATTTAAGACTTTGCTGTTTTATTAACACATATGTACATCTTAATTTTAATGTCTGTTGTCTTAAAACATTGTAAGTTTGTAAAAGGTAACGAACTACCGCATCTGTCAAAGCACATATTCATCATTATGGATTCAATACCAACACTTATTTAAAAAATGTACGAGATTTTACGCTTTTGTCAAAAAGTTTCATCCGAAAACAACATAGTACCTGAACCCCCTGTGTAAAACTGGACACTGAGTTTGTGGATGAATAACTAATTATACTAACTTGACACTCAGTTGTCATCGACATTCCACAAACCAACCGTCATACTCCGCATTCACGGACTGAAAAACGCAATGAAAAAAAGTAAAGTGAAATAAATATTAATTGTAATACAATAATAATGTTATCCTTGCCGCTGGTGAGAGCTTACGAACAGCTGTAAAAATAGATTTAGCGCAATGATCATTTTGTTAGTGGAAAAATAAACTCATCAAATGTAATTATTCCGGAGCACTGAAAGTGAAAGTGGGCAACAGAAGAGTGGAAAAAACCGTGTCGAGTTCGCCACAGCATTCCGCGTAAACAAATGAGATTACAATAAGTGCGGAATAACAGTGTAAAATAAATAATTTACAACATTGAAATGTTAAAAGAGTTTGGAATTGATGAAGAATTCATTGAAACATGAAAAAATTAGGCGAAAGAGTCACTAAACGCTGCGCTCACAAGATTAGATAGGAAGTTAATTTAACAATTGGTCACCGTAAGGATGGACTCGGATTTTTATGCGCTTTGGAAGAAATAGCGGTCAGACTTCCTTCATCTGCCTCCTACTAACTCCTTATAACCTCACTGATTGTAAATTCATTCGAATTTCGCGGGATTTTTTATAATTTTAATCTTTAAACATTTTCATTCGAAAGAAATGTTTTAAGTCTAACCAAACTAGCATCCATGTTAATATCCAACTATTTTTAAGCCGATCCCCCGTTTCCTTGGTATTCGTAATCGTTGATTGCATAACACTTATTGACAACATTTAAGTACACCCCTGCTGTTGTTGAAACCTAGCTGCCTCATCTTCCACTACTGCAGTATTTATCACTTTGGTCGCCTTCGCTATTACACTTTACGATACAGGTTAATAGCCAAAGTCAACAAAGCAATGACTGAGATGCAAACTGGCAACTGAACTCGGCGTAAAGGGTGTAACCAACAAGAAGCTGGGCACTATGCAGAGCGTCGAAGAAGTTTTATGAGTGTGCTTCTGCAGAGATACTCTACTAAGATAGGTGGTCGGTTGGGATAAACGTAAGCAGTGAGAAGAACGGTTGTAATCACGTGCCTACATATTTACCGGACAACAGGCGAATGCATGTAGGTTTGTATGTAAGTAGTTATAGTATTTACCAGGAAATGAAGGAAAGGCCACGTCAAGGTACTGGTAAGATACCTACATCTGTATCTTAGTTTATACTCGAGCCCAATATATTTTCTTAGAAATATTGTTTTGTTTGACAGAGTACTAATATTTATTTGCACTAATTTGTTCACTTAAATAAAAGAGCTGCATCCGGAAATCATCGGACAGTCGCAACATAAACACGATAAACTTTCCCTTTTCGTTTAATTTCAGATATTTTCTATATAAGCTAAATTGATCGTCTTGTTGTAAAGACAAGAAGATCTGGAAAGTTAGCATTTTAGCCTCTTTTAAGAATCCCATATTTAAATAAGAAAGCCATGCTGGGTACCACTGAGTTGACTGCGATTCTACTAGTGGAGTAACCACGATATAATCGAATAGCTCGAATTTAAATATATAAAAGATAAATGGTCCCAATATACCGGCTCTACGTTTGAATAAAGTACATCATGCATGTGGTTGAACCAACAATAAAATAGTCGGTCCGACAAAACCCCGTTTCATATTTCTCCAGTACTCTCAGAAATACTTTATTTTATTGGTGCACCGTAGGGGATTTCCAACGCATTGTTGTGGAACACTTTTTGTCGCAGTGTAACAATTGCGGAGGACTCCACCATCTGCGAAAAGTGCACAGAGCCTACTGGCGAAGATTGAGATATACATATGAATGAGGATGAAAAAAGGATGGAGAATAGGCGAAAAGAATGCTTGTAAATACTTGAAGCTGTCATAAATGTATGCGAGCAATGTTACACACTGCAATCTAAAAAAATAAATATTGGAGCTGTTAAACAAACAGACGTCTAATTAGACGCTTGTAGAACAGAACCGCACATTATCGGTAATTAATACCTTAGCTTGAGCGGTTTTGTAGAATAAATTAAGCTTTTTTTTATAGTCACGGATGATTTGAGTTAAGCTAGGACATACCTATAAATATATGTACATATATACTTGTCGATATATCTTAAGTGAAGTTCGTCCAAGATCCAGGGTGAAGATATTCATATATACAGTAAGCAGTTTTAATTAGTTCGCTATAACAGGGAATACTTAAAATTATAAGTAAGACGAATTATCTCAAATTGTATATTTTTATATAAACGCATTCTTGCGACTAATGGGAAAATTTGTCTTGATCTATGCTTACCGAATCCATATTTATATAAATTAAATAAATATAATAATTAAATATATAAAATAAATTCAATTAACAATATAAAATCAAGAAATAGAGTTGAAGCGGAGCAAGGAAATAATAATGAACGTTTTGTATAGATTAAAAAATATAGATTATAGGAAAAGCCAACCCTGCATGCAAAAAAGCTTCTGTTTTTTAGAAAATACTTTGATACTTCGATTTCAATATCATTTCATTGAAAAACCTTGAAAGCGAAGACCATCCAATCCACATTGCCATTCATAGTATGTAGCGCTTGTCACTTGTTTGTATGGCATTCACTATCACTAGCAGAAAAACCAGCTACAAATAACGGCATTAAATATTTTATATTGCCAAGTCCAAGTTGGCGGACAAATTATATGAGCACATACAAAGGAGGTCTTTATGAGCTCACCCCTACACTTGTAAGCTGAATAGTGTTATTTAGAGGAATTACACACGAAACACGTCTCACTTTAAATGGGTTATGCACTTGAGACCGGCTTATATATTTGGCATACTAAAATGGTTGGCTACATACATACATATGTAGCGCGAGAGTTGGGCAGAGACGCGCTGAGCTGAACAGATATAAAAGATAAATCAAGCAACTTAAAGCCCATGTTCATAAAGTTGAATGAATGGTTGGATCTAAATACATTTATTGGAATGTTATTGAAGACTTGCGTGCTTTGTAAGGACAAACGGGTTTGGAGACAATCCGAGAAATGGAAGAATGCGGTCTGCACTAGGTTAGACTCAGAAGGTCAGAAGGTCAGAAGGTCATTACCGTCAGAAGGTCATTACCGTCCATATCAAAAGAAATACTATTTAAGTACAATAGCAGTAATAGAAACTTGCTTCAACTACTTCACACGCCAAACTGCCACCAAAGTAATTGTCTCTAGTTGTAGTGCACCGTCAAGCAGACCAAATCATTAGTCTACTGTGTTACGCAGTTAGTCTAAGTCGGTCAATCGCCGGTTGGACTGGGCGCTGACAGCCTGTACCCCGTTCACTGGTTATTGATAAGCACGTTATATGAAGCCCATGGCGATAGCTCAGAAAACGTAGGCGAGCGAATTGGACACATAGACTTTCCAAATGAGCAATTCCAAGTTGGCTAATGTGTGGGCTGAGCATTAGTTTGCACAATTGGCGAGTTCGACAGTGGAGTTCGTCAGTCATTTAATAAAAGATATTCAGTCAGTTTTAGAGGAAAGAAAACTGCAAAGTGTCGATATTTCGTCTGGCGTCAATTGTATGTCTAACGAGATGTAATAAAAACTAACACAAATACTCCAGCGAGCCTCTCAACCCACAAACTTCAACTACACAACAAGTGCTTTCTTTACACTTCAGCTTTACTATTCCACTATTAAAACGTTCAATCGTCTCTGTATTCCACTCAATGCCGCTGTGAGTTCCAGTCAGCCGGCTAAACCACTCCAGTTTCTCTGGTGTGACCGTCAAAAGCTCGGTCAACTGGCTAGCCATTTTAGTTAGTTGATATGCAATAAAACTATTAAGAGATTTCGCCTAAAGTTATCAGTTTTTTGCTGCTATTCGAGTCATTGTGCTGTGTTTTTGGCAGCACGGTTGGCTTGCCACAAATTTCCAAAATGTTCGCGCACTTGTTGCATTGTGTGTTCATGCGAAGTCAAATATAGTGTTTATTGGCGTTGTACTTATTTCGCTTGTTTTCCAAACAATTTATTACATTTTATTTTGTGGAAATTGATATCTGTTGCAATTTGAAATAGTTTAATTTTGTTTGAGGCTTTTACTTTCTGTATATCCAAAGACACTGGATCATTGGGTTACGACAACAAAAAAAAACGAAATATCCTTCACGGACAGCGTTGTTTATTGCCACGATCTGAGGGTAAAACAATGGCAAAAAGTAATTATTTTTTAGTGCTCCTTGTGAACTGTGAATATAAAGAGAGTTATTAACGTATCAAAGTGCGCCACTGTTTGGCTATATAAGAGTTTAACCTGGAGATCAGTCTAGCCGGAATTTAGTTCACTTCATGTTCTCAATCAATTATTTGGTTCGTTATATTGTCTTAAACTCTTATCTGCGAGCATACCTTTTGCAGACCCTAAGCTTTATTTCTTCATCTCCATCCAGTCAATCCTTAGTATACCTGCAACTTACTTCAGCCGAGGCTATTTTTGTTACCAAAATAGCTTAAAGAAAGGAAATAGTTTCTATATCTCGTATTTTGTTCTCATAAAAGTCTAGAGGAGACCTATATTAGGATAGTGAAGGCTGTCATTAACTAAATCTCATAAAGAAGCGAACCAAGCTCCGCCGAGGACTACCATATCTTACAAAGCGGCAACAATTCTTATATTTGAAAAAACTGGTTTATTGTTGTGATCTGTCGTCTAAATGGAAGGAGTTCAAGAATGATAAAGTCTATCCCTCTCTAAATTTTTTTTAATTATATAGAATTCTATCAAAGATTCTCACATTAATGTATGTATGTGCATAAATCTTCCAGTAAAACAATAAAGCTAATTTCAGAATTATAAATAATCGCTCTCAAGCAGCTCAAAGGCAGTGACTGCGCCCGAAGCAGCTTTCAGGAAAGAGCTCTGCCACCAGCTGCTTTAGAGGTAGCCACCAATGTACGCATGGAGGGAAATGCGCAAATGCTGATGCTGCATAAGACGACCAGAAAGCTATTAAATGTAGCACCAATAGCCGTTCAGAGCTTTGACAATTTACTTGGCTGTGGCAAGAGTAACCGACTATTCTCTCTGAGGTTTCAACGCTGTCGGTGATATGTAGAATCAACTGCAGTATTCCATCTATCATGGAAGAATGTAGTATTTTACGTCTACACTATTTAACAATTTTATATTTATTATTATTATAAATACACGCAATTTTAAAATATTATTTTATTTTATAATCAATACTTCTCAACATATGTATTTACTTCAATGGTGTTGCACATTACCACGAATTATTTATCAGGTACTACTCAACGCTCGCTCATGTTCCAAACACTGCAATGATAAAGCTACATACTGTATTTATGTGATATACACATATATGTTTTCATACACAGGTATGCGTGTACGCATCCTTTTATTCCCACTCAGTCCAGCTAATTTAATATGTGAGCATACAAGGATTGCGTGTAATTAACAATTTAACATTTTATCATTTCAATGCAGCGGTTGATTGCGGAACAGCTGTCGAAGGCGTTGCTGTTAGTTGCACTGCGAATGTGAGTTTTTTTCGTTTTTGACGTGCCACTGCTCCTGCCCATTTTGGTTGATTGGCTTGGTAATTGCGTAGTCTTAATGAAAATTGCATGCGTTGCGTTGATTCGGAAAATGGCAAAAAGGATGGCTTGAAAAAAATACAAAAAAAATAAATAAACATTTGTTAAAAAAAAAGCCATTAAAATGGTTATGCGAACGCACACTCGACCATGTGCAGTGAAATAATTGAAATTGAAACATTTTCCCAGTTGAGTGGTTGGCGAGTGGGCTTGGTAGCGGGCAACTGAGACTTACTAACTTTCAACGGCAATTTAAATAAGCAAATTTAAAATTTGTACAAATGTTAACTTTGTTAAACAAACGAGAAATATATCACAGTGGACAACTGAAGTAAATTATAAAAAAAATAATTGCAGTGGTTGCATTTTAATTTTAAGTTTTCATTATCAAAACTGTTGAAAGTAAATGGCTGCTTTTTTGTTTTTTTTAATAATTTCAGTATGAAGTATAGTTTCTCAGTGGAGACTCGAATAAAGGGTATCGATTCGGCAGATCCATACTATGTGTTGTAGATAGGACGATCGACGATGTTTAATAGTTTTATAGCGGACTCGGAATGTTTATTATTATTGAATTGAATAACGAAACTATGGGTTTTAAATGTCGTAAGAGATCATTAGGTATTCCTATTCCTTTATGTGACAAATCAAGCAACTTAAATGTTCAAGCTCATAAAGTTGAATGATTGGATGGTTGGATGTTGATTTATTGTATTGTTATGAAGACTAGAGGACTTTGCAATAACAGGCCGGAATGTGGACCACTGTAGGTTGGTTGTCTAAAGCCGGTCAGAAAACCACTACACTCCATATCAAAAGCCAAAACTAAAAAAAAATATTTAAGTGCAACAAGAAAAAACTTGCCCCATCATCGCCACACTCCAAACTGCCACCAAAGTAATTACATCTAATGACAGAAAAGGAAGTGCGCCTCCAAGCAGACCGAATCATTAGCCTACTGTGTCGTCCTGCCAATCAATAAGCCGGTTGGAACGGGCGCTAAGTCAGCCTACATGCCGTTCCTTGGTAGTTACTATGAGCGTCTAACAACAACGTAGGCAACCGAAATGGGCACTTAGACTTCGCAAATGAGCAATTCCAAGCTGCCTACTGTGTGGGCTGAACACCAACAAAGTGTCGATATCTCATCTGACGTCCATTATCTGTCTATTGAGCCATACTACAAGCTTATACAAATACTCCAACAATCCCCTCAATTCTCCCCAACCAAACAATTCAACTGTTTCCGTAACAGTTCAGCTCAATTATTCCACTATTTAGACGTGCACTGCGTCCCACTCCATGCCGCTGTGTAGACTTAGAGCTAGCCCGTTCCAGTTTCTCCATTGTGACCGTCAAAAGCTCGGTCAACAGGCTAGCCATTCCAGTTAGTTGATATGCAATAAAACTATTAACAGATTTCGCCTAATGTTAACGGTTTTTTTGCTGCTGTTCGATTTGCTGTGCTGTGTTGTTGGCCGCTCTTTTGGCTTGCCACAAATTTCCAATAGCCAGTTTCGTGCACTTGTTGCGTTGTCTGTCCATGGGTGATAGCTGTGGCTTCGATTGCAGCGTCAAATATAGTGTTTATTGCCGTTGCGCTTATTTCGCTTGTTTTCTAAACAATTCATTACAGTTTATTTTGTGGAAATTGATATCTGTTGCAATTTGAAATAGTTTAATTTTGTCTGAGGTTTTGAGTTTTTATATATCCACTGCGCTGAATTATTGGGTACAATAATAAAAACGGACTATTTTTGATAGCTTAATCTCATAACAGTCTAGAGGAGACCTGGATTAGGAAAGTGAAGGCTGTCACTAACTAAATCTGTTAAAGAAGCGAACCAAACTATTGCAGTGTCTCGTGACTTGTTCTCACATAACTCGGCCTTCGTGATCGGAAATCACGTGAATTTATAACCGCCGAGGACTACCATATCTTACGAAGCTAAATCAATTCCTATCTCTGGAAAACCGGTTTATTGTTATGATCTGTCGTCTAAATTGAAGCAAAGTGATTTGAGGAGTTCAAGAATGATAAATTCCATCCTTCTCTAAAGTTATTTTAACTATATCTATGACGTAAGAATGTAATATTTAATATAATGAAATATAGATTTTACGACTTCTATTATAGTTGAACATTGTATAGTTGTTGTGTGCTTACAGGCAGTGCTTGTGGCACTTGATATGGGCATGAATAAATTTATGAGGCCAATATGCATGGCAACACGCCCTCCGAAATGTGTTCGGCTTGTTAAATATATGAGGCCCCCTTTTAACTACTCACACATTATGTATATAATGAAAGCACTTGAAGCGAATCTTGTACGGCTGCTAATTTTGATTTTGTGTTCAAAGCTGATGAAGAGCTTTTCAGCAGGTGGACAATGGCAGACGAAGCCATTCCAGCTGCTTTGATTATAGCGGACACTGAGCCTCAATAAATTCATGGAACGAAATTATACAAATGCAATCTAGGTTAGGTTAATTTAAGTTAGATTAGGATTGAGGTTATGTTAAATTTTTTTTAAATCATTAAACTTAAATAAACAATTTTTTTATCTTACACTTCCTCTTCTCATTCGCTCATGTCTTGTCCTTTGAAAACAAAGAATATTTGTGAAATTTTAACTGCTCTAAGAAAGAACTTCTGGTATACTTTCGTTTGGGAGCTGAACGCACGACTCACCGAGTAGTTGAACAAGCACAAACAAATATACATCGCTTGAAATCAATAATGCAATTAATCAGTATAAAATAAAACAAAAAAAAATGAACTTTTGAGGGATTAATGTCTGATGAGTCCAGTGTGCAAAAATATTGAGAGATATATACAGAATAATCGAGAATATACATACATATGTTGGCAGAGTATAGTACCTATCAACATCATTTTGGATTGATGCATACATATGGTAATTTATTCATGATGCCACATTTTTACGGGACTCCTGTGGATATTATATTGATATATATTTTATCTATGTACATGCCGCATAAAATTCAAATAAAGGATGATTATACAAAATTTCTTACAGAAATAGCAGCCAAAGTAAACATATTTTTTGACATTTAACACATATCAAGGAACAAAAAAATATTTCCAAATCACGGGCTTTTGAGTGACTAAATTTTCGAGTTATAAAAGTTGAAATTTCTGAAATTTCCTCTATAAACTACAACCCTATAAATTTACTTATACATACTCGTTTCAGTTATAGAAACATATCCGGAATAAGACACATAAAGTGCTCCCACATCTGGGTATACCATATACGTCGTTTCCTCACTCATATACTCTAACGGTATTGAATATTGCTACGAATTATTTATCAGGCAGCTTTCAGGCTCGCTTATATGCCAAGCATGGTGATATTTGTATTTCTGTATGTGCATACAGATGTATGTGACATCCTTTTATTCCCACCCACCAGCTAATTTAATATTTGCGCATACAAGGATTGTGTGTAATTAACAATTTAACATTTCAGCAATTCAATGCAGCGGTTGATTGCGCCACAGCTGGTGAAAGCGTTGAGGTTAGTTGCACTGCGAATGTGATTTTTTTTTCGTTTTTAACGTGCCACCGCTCCTTAATGAAAATTGCATGCGTTGCGTTAGTTCGTTGAAATGGCAAACGAAATGAATTCAAAAAATACAACAAATAAATAAATAAATATTTGTTCAAAAAGCACCATTAAAATGCAAGCGTATGCGAACGCACACTCGACCATGTGCAGCGAAATAAAAAATTTAAACATTTTCCCAGTCGAATAGTTGTCGAGTGAGCTTGGTAGCTGGCAGCTGAGGCTTACCAACTTTCAACGGCAATTTAAATAAGCAAATTAATAATGTGTACAGATGTTATCTTTGTTAAACAAAAGGGAAATATATCACAGTGTACATCAGAATTATGAATATTCTTTTTATACTCTCGCAACCTGTTGCACAGAGTATAATAGTTTTGTTCACATAACGGTTGTTTGTGTCACCAAGAAATATAAGAGTGAGATATGGGGTTATATATACACAAATGATCAAGATGACGAGTAGATTTGAAATCCGGATGTCTGTCCGTCCGTCTGTCCGTCCGTGCAAGCGATAACTTAAGTAAAAATTAAGATATCTTAATGAAACTTGGAACACATATTCCTTGGCACCCTGAGGAGGTTGCTTTCCAAAATGGGCAAAATCGGGCCACTGCCACGCCCACAAAATGGAGGCAACCGAAAACCTATACAGTGTCACAACTAAGCCATAAATAAAGTTATGAAAATTAAATTTGGAACATAGGATCCCATCAGGGAGGGGCACATTTGGATGTAATTTTTTTGGAAAAGTAGGCGTGACCCCGCCTCCAAATAGGTTTTTTGTATATAACTCGCAAACCAATAAAGCTATATAAGCCAAACTTTCTACAGTCGTTTCTTTCAGCCATTTCATTATACAGTCCAAAAATGAAAGAAATCGGATAATAACCACGCCCACCTCCCATACAAAGGTTAGGTTGAAAATTACTAAAAGTGGGTTAACTCCCTAACGAAAAACGTCAGAAACACCAAATTTTACATAAGAAATGGTAGAAGGGAGCTGCACTGAGACTTTTTTTACAAAATGGGAAATGGGAAATTCAATTTTGAATTCCATCTGATTCGTTCACTTTATCATGTATTCATAAGGAATCAATGAAGCTAGCGGAATAAAACTTTATACAAATACTGTATTTGAGCTGTGACATCACTTGTGGAAAAATTGTCAAAATCGGACCATGACTTTTCAAGGCCCCTGATATCGAACATGAAGAACTCAGTGCCTAAGGTTAATTTTTCACCGAAAATATAGGTAAATCCCTCAGATATTTTAAAGTAATTCATTCCCTCTGAATTTTTTTCTTATAACAGTTTCTATCTGTACCTGAAATGGTAAAAATCGGGTCATAACTTCCCCCAGATCCCATATACCTAATTATAAGTAATATTAAATTAAGTGAGCGAATAGTCTTCGATACATTGTATCTTGGTGGTGAAAACGAGTGAAATCGGTTTAGGAATTTCCTCAGTCCCCATATACTATTTATGAGTATTTTCGTTATTCTATTGAACTTTATACCGAATATCGTTTGTTATATTAATAAACTTAAATAAATAAATTGCGAGAGTATAAAATGTTCGGTTACACCCGAACTTAGCCCTTCCTTACTTGTTATGATTACAATTACAGAAATTATACTTTATTCGATAACAGTAGATGTATCTTACACGATTAATTTTCCAATTACTACTTTTAAAATACAAATTCAATACAATTTTATTACACCATTTCTGAAGGGGTTTGGTGGACATTTACTTTCAACCATTAACTTCCCCTAGGTAAAACAGGTGCAAAATAGAGCACACATGCAATTTAATATTTAGGGCATACGAATCAAGAATTTACACATGTATGTATGTAAAAAGGACGTGATGAAAAAGGAAAAAAATAAGGTAAACAGGTAAGTTTAAACAATTTATAGCGAATTTCCGAATGTGTGTTTATTTCGTCAAGATGTGTACGGTAAAATTACATGCGTACAAATCAAAGTGGAATAAACTGCATTTGTGCGTTGAAACTGTGCACAAGTGCACCCCCTTCGTCAAGTTCCCAATGTGTTTCTCTTGCATTAGTGTCCCACTTTTGTGCAAACTCCTACATTCTCTTTGAATAAGCGTGCACATGTGGCCCGCTTTTTTGTTGTTGGTTGATGACATTTGGTTCAATTGTTTTGTGTTTGCTCACATCGCTATTTGGATGAGTGTGCTCGCAACGGTTCACAGCGCTGACAGCACAATGGTAACGTTCCGATTCTATTTTCTTTGATTGATGTTTCAGAAAGCCAGCGAACTTTTTCCTCGAATCCTTTTGTTGTTTCTCTGTTTTCTTTTTGTTATTATTTTTACTATAATTTATGCAGAAAAAACAATATTTTGAAATCCAATTACCTTTTAAAGCAGACTTATAGGTTCCTTCAATTGTCAATTAACATTGTGGTGATCACCGAAAATTAAAGGAAAAACTCAAATTAAATTGGTATGCAATATCCCATCAAGAATTTAGTCGTCATCCATTATTTGGGATCATCTTTAATCATCCATCTATGTATGTCGTTCACACTATTCCCACTGCAGTCACATCTACGTATTAGGAACGGATGCTTATTAAAATCCAGTAAAAGTCTGTCCCTCGCTAGCATTATTTGGAATGGTGCTTGGAGTGTTAAGCTTACTCATTGCCGAGATTTATAATTTGCTATATATGGGAGAAGACTTTCAATAATATGTTAGGAGAAACCGCATAGTTTCTTTTAACTATTTCATTACTTTCTTTCAAGTGAATTTTTATGCTCTTTGTTTTTGTTTCTGTTGGATTGTGAAATATCCTTTTAATGCGAAAGCGTTCTTTACATCCTTGTCGCATGTCTTCTGCTTTTTTATGTCATTAACGCCAACGACATACTATAAAAATTGTGCATTGCTCTACCCACTCCTGCTTATAATGTAATTACACAACAACATGCATAATAATTGTAAAAGAAGTAAGAGTACAAAAAGGTTTTCACGCGACGGGGATTAACTTACCACAGAGACACATGCCCGTATTGCAACACAACAAACCGCTAAAATGGATTTTCTACATTTTTTTGTGCTTTAATCATTTTGTATTCCACTTGTTGAAAGTCGCCGACTAGATAAAGACTCAGACTACGTTGTAAAATGGCGAAAAAGTAGACATATAGCATTATATGTTTATATATATACGTATTTAGAGAATAGAGAAGATAGCAAAGTGTATATGTGGGCAAAGTATGGTATTTACCCCAATCATTGTCCTGCTTGTTACCTCTTGTAGTAAGTAAACCATTGACGGTGCAAATGACTTATCCCCAAATGCATAATCCCCACTTAAGGGCGATTAAATTTAAATAATATTTTTTACATTTTATTCCTTTTTTTGAAACATGGTTACGTAGGATGGAGGAGGATGGAGTCATATGTAGAAGTTCACGCAAGTGAGGAAAGTTTCTGATTGTCATTCACTTGGGAGTGGCCAGGAACGATTCTTTTACATGTGGCTCAAGCAGCTCACGACTTCCGGTCTTAGACCAAATATCCTCTGGGTAGCCAACAGACATCCGTTTGGAGGCGAGCTAAAGTGAGAAACCCGCTTATGCGGTTGTGCGTTGGGTTTGGGACCCACCACATAAAAACACCCCCCAATGAAAACGACGAAACAGCCTCGGATGAGAGACCCCGATTTTAATTACGACCACTGCAAACGTTTAAAGGACTACGATTTAAGGGCATGCACCTGGAATGTCCGGACCCTTAATTGGGAAGGTGCCTCTGCCCAGCTGGTTGATGTCCTCGTAAGAGTAAAGGCTGACATCACCGCAATCCAAGAAATGCGATGGACGGGACAAGGACGGAAGAAGGTGGGTCCTTGTGACATCTACTACAGCGGCCATATAAAGGAGCGCAAATTCGGTGTGGGATTCGTGGTGGGAGAGAGACTCCGTCGTCGAGTCCTGGCATTCACTCCGGTGGATGAACGTCTAGCCACAATCCGCATCAAAGCGAGGTTCTTCAACATATCGCTGATTTGCGCCCACGCCCCGACGGAAGAGAAGGACGAAGTGATCAAAGATACCTTCTATGAGCGCCTAGAACGTACCTATGAGCGCTGCCCCCGCCACGATGTAAAAATCGTGCTTGGCGATTTCAACGCTAGGGTGGGTAAAGAAGGTGTCTTTGGCACAACAGTCGGAAAATTCAGCCTCCATGACGAAACATCACCAAACGGTCTGAGGCTGATCGACTTCTGCCGGGGCCCGAAATATGGTCGTCTGTAGTACTAGATTCCAGCATAAGAAAATCCATCAAGCTACTTGGCTGTCCCCGGATCGAATCACTCGCAACCAGATCGATCATGTTGTGATAGATGGACGACATGTCTCCAGTGTCTTTGATGTGCGTACGCTTCGTGGTCCCAACATCGACTCGGACCACTATCTTGTAGCAGCTAAGATACGCACCCGCCTCTGTGTAGAAAAGCGCACACGTCAACAAACACAAGGAAGGTTCGACATCGAGAAGCTGCAATCACAACCGACAGCCGAACGATTTTCTACTCGACTTGCACTCCTGCTCTCTGAGAGCACTCATCAGCATCTCGGTATAAGGGAGCTGTGGGACGGCATATCAAACTCCTTACGTACAGCTGCAACCGAAACCATTGGTTTTCGGAAAAGCCAAAAAAACAGCTGGTATGACGAGGATTGTCGTCTCGCAGTGGAGAGAAAACAGACTGCCTACCTCGCAATGTTGCGATCGACCGCAACACCAGCGGGATGGGAAAGATACCGAGAGCTGAAGAGGGAAGCGAGACGCATTTGCAGACAAAAAAAGAAAGAGGCCGAAATGCGTGAGTATGAAGAGCTTGACAAGCTGGCCGACAGGGTTAATGCTCGAAAATTTTACGAAAAGATCCGGCGACTAACTGAAGGTTTCAAGACCAGAGCGCACTCCTGTAGGATCCCCAGAGGTGATCTAGTTATTGATGACCAGAGTATACTGAGTTTGTGGAGGGAACACTTCTCCAGCCTGCTGAATGGCAGTGAAAGTACAACAACGGGAGATGGCGAACCCGATTCCCCAATCGACGACGATGGAGCAGATGTTCCATTGCCCGACCGTGAAGAAATTCGAATAGCAATTACCCGCTTGAAGAACAATAAGGCGGCGGGAGCCGATGGATTACCGGCCGAGCTATTCAAATACGGCGGCGAAGAGCTGATAAGGTGCTTGCATCAGCTTCTTTGCAGAATATGGTCGGAAGAAAGCATGCCTGACGATTGGAATCTCAGTGTACTCTGTCCAATACACAAAAAGGGAGACCCCACAATTTGCGCCAATTACCGTGGGATAAGCCTCCTCAACATCGCGTATAAGGTTCTGTCGAGCGTATTGTGTGAAAGACTAAAGCCCACCGTCAACAAACTGATTGGACCTTATCAGTGTGGCTTTAGACCTGGAAAATCAACAACAGACCAGATATTCACCATGCGCCAAATTTTGGAGAAGACCCGTGAAAATAGGATCGACACACACCATCTCTTTGTCGACTTTAAAGCTGCTTTCTCCAGACTGGATAAGGAAGCGAAGCGTATGGGTCTGGTGGTGAACGAGGACAAGACGAAATATCTCCTGTCGTCAAACAAACAGTCAGCGCATTCGCGTCTTGGCTCCCACGTCACTGTTGACAGTCATAACTTTGAAGTTGTAGATAATTTCGTCTACCTGGGAACCAGCATTAACACCAATAACAATGTCAGCCTGGAAATCCAACGCAGAATCACTCTTGCCAACAGGTGCTACTATGGACTAAGTAGGCAATTGAAAAGTAAAGTCCTCTCTCGACGTACAAAAACCAAACTCTACAAGTCTCTCATCATTTCCGTCCTACTTTACGGTGCAGAAGCGTGGACGATGTCAACATCCGATGAGACGGCACTAGGAGTTTTCGAGAGAAAGGTTTTGCGGAAGATTTATGGTCCCTTAAGAATTGGCAACGGCGAATACCGCAGACGATGGAACGATGATCTGTATGTGTTATTCGACGACATAGACATAGTCCAGCGAATAAAAAAACAGCGGCTACGCTGGCTAGGTCATGTTGTCCGAATGGATGAAAGTGCTCCAGCTCTGAAAGTATTCGATGCAGTACCCGCTGGTGGAAGCAGAGGAAGAGGGAGACCTCCACTCCGATGGAAGGACCAGGTGGAGAGGGACCTGGCTTCGCTTGGAATAACCAATTGGCGCCAAACTGCCAGAAGGAGGGATGCGTGGCGCGCTGTTTTGGACTCGGCTATAACCGCGTAAGCGGTGTCTACGCCAGTCAAGAAGAAGAAGAAGAAGGTTACGTAGGATTTGTATCGCATACAAGGTGTTGAAAAAATCCGGTAAATCTTCTTGGGCTCATCGATTCATATCGTTTTTTGAATGACTATGCCACAGTTAAAGTATGGTTTTATTCGATCGGCTAAGCTGTTTTCACATCTGTCTGGTCTACGAAAGTGGAATATCTTCCAATAACTCTGCAGTATTCCACCCTAATATTTGAGGTGTTTTTTCTTCCGCTATAAGCATATTCAAATTATTCCGAGGAATTTTTGTTAAACACCTTAAATTATACTGGTGCCACAAGCCCTCCATGTCTAAGTGGTATTCTCCAGACGCTGCTGGCTTAATCATTTCTTTCTACAGTAATGGGAACTCTGATTGATTTTTTTAGAGATTGGTTTTTGATAGAGATTGGAATTCGGGTCTACAGCTGATAATGGAATGCATGTTACCCAAACAATATTGCGAAATAATTGCTTCCTACCTAAAGATAGATACTTCCGCATAAAATAAGAGGACGCATACTCAAACTTGCAACCGATAGAAGCCGGTGGTCCCCATAGAAGCGTGTTGGGGTCAGTGCTTTACTTGCTTTTTAGAAGTGATATCTCCACTGACTCAAGTTATGTGACAGCGACATTTGCGGATGGCACAGTCCAAACATCAACAACAGCGACCGAAAACCTTGCATTGTTTACCTTCTGGCAACCCAAAGAAAACAAAAAAGTACTTAGAAAAACACAGAGAACGATTTAAATAAATTAAACTTATGAATGTATTTGCATAACAAACTCTTATAAGTCTTCACTTGTGTGTGTTTCAGAAAAGGTTAAAAATAAATAATTAGATTGACATGACAGCCGACAAATCTCAACGAAGCGGTAAATTATGGTGAAACCACTTTAAATGATAAGTCAAATTGAGGGAACCAACAAAACATCTTGTATCCAAGCAAAAGCTTTTATACGTGTGTGTACCGTAGGCGAGAATTGTCCCTTTAAGGTAAAGTGGAGAGCCTATAAATTATGCAAATGACGAAAAGACTATTCTGGGAAAACTAACAAAGGCATAATAGAATATTTATTCAGGCACTTTTGTAAGCAGGGAACCATACTTGAGGGCGTACACCGACGAATATAAATTAAATTGTGCAGCTAATTTGCTAAACTATTCATTAATTTACTTTCATTATAATCATTATAATTTTTAAATTTCAGGCAATTTAAAATGGTTTTATAGTCAATCTTTTATTTCAATAAGGTAAAATGCTGAGACTTTTATGGAAATTATGGCAACATTTATGGAGAAGGTGATACAAATAGCTTTGAATTGTGAAAAGTAGTTGACGTTGAGCCATCAATTCCAAGGATTATATATATAAATGTAAACAAATACTTATTAAAGAGGTTAGAACATTTGTGTTTTAAGTATTTCATTAATAAGTCAAAGTACATTGCTTGACATTTAATTTCATTTGTTGTTTAAGCCAACGGTCAAATTCAATTTAACTTCATTATCTATTTTTAATTAAGACAATTCCGCAGGCATATTTAATACGTATTGAATACATGAATGAATATAATATACTACATTATTTAATAGCATTTATGTACATACTCCTAGGAGCAATAAGCAACAACTACTAATATAATTCAATAATAACGGTGTATTAATTACTCAAGCAGTTAATTAGTTAATTATGGCATACGTTTTATTTGTATAAATTTATTAATATGCCTCGGCGTATACATACAATTATTAAAATAGCTTGAAAAAATATTTGATTTGTGTCCGCCTCAATTTTAGATTCATTTTTTGGGTTTTGATTTTTTCGTCATACGAGTAAAGATTTAATTCGTTCTAAGATTTTCTTAATTTAGATATTTAAATAATATTCGAATTTTAATACAACCGTCCAAATTTTTAATAATTATATACTTTGAATCAGCTGCAGACATGTCAAAGCATCCCTGAAAACCATCAACAAAAAGGATTCGGTTAAAAATCGAACAGCAGTCCAGGCAATGCCTCCTGGTCTGTTTTCGTCGACACCTTGTTGAAATAGCAATCTTTTAGGAGTATCAACTGAACTTTCTTACCATTATAGGAACGGCATATTCACACGTCAAACCTTGTAGCTTGCTACCCATTAACTACACTTCATTTATCGAAGGTCTGGAGGAATGTCACGACATTATATTTCATTAAACTCTTTCCCTTTTTCAGGAGGAGGTTGATACTGGACTCTTTCCACTAAACAGAAATTTCTCATATCAAAAGTAAATGCCAAGAACCAACAATTTATTTATTTAATTCAGTATTTTCACAGTTATAAGCGCATCTTTATTTGTCTAGAACAGAAATTTCAATATTCACCACATTCAATTTAATATGTTTTTATTATCGCTTGTGTGTGAGACCATGTGGCAATTTTTGCCAATGTTCCACGAGACGCGTGTGGCATGTGTCAACAACAGTAACATCGCCACCAATGGGCGCCAATAAAAGGGCAATCAAGCTTATCAGTCGGAGGCGCAGATGGATGCGTTAATTTGACTTGAATGCCCCGACAAATAAGCACAGAAAAGAATAAGCGAAGAACCCGCCAGTAAATAAGCAACACATTGCCGACTTTAGCATTAAGCTTTATTGACAATGAGCAAAGCAGCTGCTCTTTGTGCCACCGCCATTCCTTTACACGCTCATCTTGTGGCTTCTGCGCGCGCTTTAAAATTGTGATAAAAATTGGCAATGCGCACATCAAAAGTTAATTACTTCGTCACAAGCGAGTGCATATTGGCTTCTCAGCACGTGGAAATATTCACATAGATAAGAGGGAAGAGAGATATTGATGAGAAGCTGCCTTTTGCAGTGCATGCTAGGCGGGAGAACTACCTGTGGCCTTCCGTGCATTGGCAATTGCCACCAATCAATAACAACAGTCGGTCAGCTAAGCTCAACATTGTCCCTCTTCCTGTCGACGCTGCTGGTGATACTCGCGTATTCATATTGATCGTTTATCCACATTGTCAGTGATAATTGTTTGCTGTTAGATGGAGCGGAAAAGAGGCCCCTTTATATTATTATATTTGTTTCGATTACTTTTTACTTTTCCTTTATTTTGAGACTTCTTGCAATACAGAAGTCATCATATTTATGTGCATTCAATTAAAAAAATGTTCTTGTTGTTTTTGTTGTCTTATTTTTTAGACTTTATGGGCTGTTACTTTGTAATTATCTTAAAAATACATTTATTTGTTTGAGCTGTGCTCTCTGCGTCTTCTTGTCTGTATGCGATATTATAATAATTATTTTTCCAAACCCAAAATATTGAGCTCAACAATTAATGAAGCTTCAGAGAAGTCAAGCGTATAAAATAATAGAACAATAGAATACAGCCTCGAAGAAAACATTCGAAACAAAATGTAAAGTGATACGAAAAGCATTGAATAATAAAAGTAGAAACAGATGTAGAGAATCTGCAAGACTGCAAAAAATTTAAAGATCGAAAAAAGAACCATCGTTGCAGTCTTTTAAAGTCATACAAAATCTAATGGACTCTTGAAACCAATAATATAACAATTTATATTTCTAGCCGTAAAAGTCTCTAACTTCCTTTCTCTAACACTCTCTAGCTTTATAGACTAAGATCACTTTAATTAAGATTAGCCAAATCCAGTAGCTTGTGTAATTATTAGTAGTGATTCCTACCGAACCTTAACATGAACTCATACTTTTCCTCCTTAACACCTTTTTAATTGGAGCTTCCAACTTACTTAATGGTAATATTTACTTTGTTCTCACTAATCTCTCCAAAGACTTTCACCACCTGTGAGAATAGCTGCTTCGGCACGTTTAAAATTCCTTTCGTTTTTTAATGATGTATAGAAGCGTTTACCTTGTAAATGATTGTAAATTGGTTCGAAACATGCGCCGTTTTAATGCCTCCGGAATACGCTCTTTGCTTCAGCTTCATTAACGCAGCAATTTACAAGAACATTGTTACGAGTACTTAGCCGACATCCTAAATACATACACACATGACCAGCAGGAAATGATTTCGCATACGGAATTTTTTTATAGATTATGGATGGAATGATCTGAGATGTTCATAAACTGAGCAGAAAAAATAATTTTTCATCGGAAGTTTTTAAATTATTTTTATAAAGAGTGTCGAAGATCTTCAAAGTAGTACAGACCCCGCATTATTAGTATCAAATATCAGACTTGGAACTAAAAAGTCATCATCACCCATCGGATCACCTCTAAGTTGAAACCATGCCACATTTTCCTAATGGGAAAAAACGTTTTACGTTTTGAACATCTAAGTACACTCAGCTTGGTATTAAGGCGTGGTGTGTGCATGGCAAGCGCGGCAATGCGGAGAATTGTTGAAATTCTGTATGCAATTAGCGAACAGACACAACTGACCGACAGACAAGCAAGCAAATAAGCAGCAACTACAGCAGCAACGCACTAAACAAACAGCGAACATGCAACATGCAGTAAATAACAACAACCCGCAATAAGAACAACAAGTAGACAACTGCTGCTAGGCAATGCAATGCGCAAACAAATCGCATAAATCGTTTCGCGCTACAAATATTCGCTGATTCTCGAACTTGGAAGAGGAACTACCGGGTATTGGCAGATTGGCTGGCTCTCTGGGTCCTTTGCATGCACCCATGCTCATGTTGTTATTCATTAGAAACACTTCAAGCACGCTGGCACGCACGCACTCACGCTCGCAACATATGCGATTACATGCAATCTTGTCTCGCATTTGCGTTATTTATGTGAAGCAAACGCGTTCCAGAGGATGGAGTCATATGTAGAAGTTCACGTAAGTGAGGAAAGTTTCTGACTGTCATTCACTTGGGAGTGGCAGGAACGATTCTTTTACATGTGGCTCAAGCAGCTCACGACTTCCGGTCTTAGACCAAGTATCCTCTGCGTAGCCAACAGACATCCGTTTGGAGGCGAGCTAAAGTGAGAAGGCGAAACCCGCCTATGCGGTTGTGCGTAGGGCTTGGGACCCACCACATAAAAACACCCCCCAATGAAAAGAACAAAACAGCCTCGGATGAGAGACCCCAATTTTGATGACGACCACTGCAAACGTTTAAAGGACTACGATTTAAGGGCATGCACCTGGAATGTCCGGACCCTTAATTGGGAAGGTGCCTCTGCCCAGCTGGTTGATGTCCTCGTAAGAGTAAAGGCTGACATCACCGCAATCCAAGAAATGCGATGGACGGGACAAGGACGGAAGAAGGTGGGTCCTTGTGACATCTACTACAGCGGCCATATAAAGGAGCGCAAATTCGGTGTGGGATTCGTGGTGGGAGAGAGACTCCGTAGTCGAGTCCTGGCATTCACTCCGGTGGATGAACGTCTAGCCACAATCCGCATCAAAGCGAGGTTCTTCAACATATCGCTGATTTGCGCCCACGCCCCGACGGAAGAGAAGGACGAAGTGATCAAAGATACCTTCTATGAGCGCCTAGAACGTACCTGTGAGCGCTGCCCCCGCCACGATGTAAAAATCGTGCTTGGCGATTTCAACGCTAGAGTGGGTAAAGAAGGTGTCTTTGGCACAACAGTCGGAAAATTCAGCCTCCATGACGAAACATCACCAAACGGTCTGAGGCTGATCGACTTCGCCGGGGCCCGAAATATGGTCGTCTGTAGTACTAGATTCCAGCATAAGAAAATCCATCAAGCTACTTGGCTGTCCCCGGATCGAATCACTCGCAACCAGATCGATCATGTTGTGATAGATGGACGACATGTCTCCAGTGTCTTTGATGTGCGTACGCTTCGTGGTCCCAACATCGACTCGGACCACTATCTTGTAGCAGCTAAGATACGCACCCGCCTCTGTGTAGAAAAGCGCACACGTCAACAAACACAAGGAAGGTTCGACATCGAGAAGCTGCAATCACAACCGACAGCCGAACGATTTTCTACTCGACTTGCACTCCTGCTCTCTGAGAGCACTCATCAGCATCTCGGTATAAGGGAGCTGTGGGACGGCATATCAAACTCCTTACGTACAGCTGCAACCGAAACCATTGGTTTTCGGAAAAGCCAAAAAAACAGCTGGTATGACGAGGATTGTCGTCTCGCAGTGGAGAGAAAACATACTGCCTACCTCGCAATGTTGCGATCGACCGCAACACGAGAGGGATGGGAAAGATACCGAGAGCTGAAAAGGGAAGCGAGACGCATTTGCAGACAAAAAAAGAAAGAGGCCGAAATGCGTGAGTATGAAGAGCTTGACAAGCTGGCCGACAGGGGTAATGCTCGAAAATTTTACGAAAAGATCCGGCGACTAACTGAAGGTTTCAAGACCGGAGCGCACTCCTGTAGGACCCCCAGAGGTGATCTAGTTATTGATGACCAGAGTATACTGAGTTTGTGGAGGGAACACTTCTCCAGCCTGCTGAATGGCAGTGAAAGTACAACAACAGGAGATGGCGAACCCGATTCCCCAATCGACGACGATGGAGCAGATGTTCCATTGCCCGACCGTGAAGAAATTCGAATAGCAATTACCCGCTTGAAGAACAATAAGGCGGCGGGAGCCGATGGATTACCGGCCGAGCTATTCAAATACGGCGGCGAAGAGCTGATAAGGTGCTTGCATCAGCTTCTTTGCAGAATATGGTCGGAAGAAAGCATGCCTGACGATTGGAATCTCAGTGTACTCTGCCCAATACACAAAAGGGAGACCCCACAATTTGCGCCAATTACCGTGGGATAAGCCTCCTCAACATCGCGTATAAGGTTCTGTCGAGCGTATTGTGTGAAAGACTAAAGCCCACCGTCAACAAACTGATTGGACCTTATCAGTGTGGCTTTAGACCTGGAAAATCAACAACAGACCAGATATTCACCATGCGCCAAATTTTGGAGAAGACCCGTGAAAATAGGATCGACACACACCATCTCTTTGTCGACTTTAAAGCTGCTTTCTCCAGACTGGATAAGGAAGCGAAGCGTATGGGTCTGGTGGTGAACGAGGACAAGACGAAATATCTCCTGTCGTCAAACAAACAGTCAGCGCATTCGCGTCTTGGCTCCCACGTCACTGTTGACAGTCATAACTTTGAAGTTGTAGATAATTTCGTCTACCTGGGAACCAGCATTAACACCAATAACAATGTCAGCCTGGAAATCCAACGCAGAATCACTCTTGCCAACAGGTGCTACTATGGACTAAGTAGGCAATTGAAAAGTAAAGTCCTCTCTCGACGTACAAAAACCAAACTCTACAAGTCTCTCATCATTCCCGTCCTACTTTACGGTGCAGAAGCGTGGACGATGTCAACATCCGATGAGACGGCACTAGGAGTTTTCGAGAGAAAGGTTTTGCGGAAGATTTATGGTCCCTTAAGAATTGGCAACGGCGAATACCGCAGACGATGGAACGATGATCTGTATGTGTTATTCGACGACATAGACATAGTCCAGCGAATAAAAAAACAGCGGCTACGCTGGCTAGGTCATGTTGTCCGAATGGATGAAAGTGCTCCAGCTCTGAAAGTATTCGATGCAGTACCCGCTGGTGGAAGCAGAGGAAGAGGGAGACCTCCACTCCGATGGAAGGACCAGGTGGAGAGGGACCTGGCTTCGCTTGGAATAACCAATTGGCGCCAAACTGCCAGAAGGAGGGATGCGTGGCGCGCTGTTTTGGACTCGGCTATAACCGCGTAAGCGGTGTCTACGCCAGTCAAGAAGAAGAAACGCGTTCCAGGGGGCAAATAGCGCAAGTCATCGACAAAAAACGCACGAAGAGCAGCGTGAGACGTGAGTTGTAAAAAAACACGAATGCACGCTCACACATACCTCACAAGTGTAGATATGGAGCCGCAGCCGGCAGCCTCACGCACGTATGCTCGTGCCAACTTAATTGCGTGTGGATTAAAGACGTACGTCTTGGATATCTGCGACATAGACGCGCGCACCTTATACGCACTTCGAGTAACCTGCTCCACAGAGTACGCATATTGAAATTATCTCGCGTGTACCCTTCACATTATATCGCTTCCATTTGTTGCGCCTGTCGCACCGCCAACGCAACTTAATAGCCCATGCGCGACCGCCTGCCGCTTCTAATTCTCGTTATTTTAATATTTTTGACCACCGGTTTTTTCAATTATGTAGACTTATGTGTTGTGCAAGCTTACAGTTACTTTTTCTGATATGAGCTGTGCACGTGTTCATTCAGTAAGAGTTCTGCGCAGAGAGAAATTGTCAAAATCGGTTTCGCGAAAAAAGTTATTCAAAAGCGGTTATACAAAAAATCTTCAAAGATATAAAAATAATTGTTTTATTTTAAAACAAAGTGAACTATGCATGTAACTAATGAACCATTCTTTGAAATTTTTATCACTTCATATTTGAGTTAAGACAAATATATATCTCCTAAAAAAAAGTTTGCTCCGCCCATTTTAATTCGGGCATGAGAGTGTTAATGTTCAAAAAATAATTTGATGCCTTCATCATCATTTAGAGAGATGAGTAATCACACTCTTGTCCCAATAACGAATTGAGTACCATTGTCATCTTGTGACTTACTACTGGTTGGCTAGATCTGGAGTGAGGATTATGACCTTAACCATTAGTTATTTCTGGTCCCTTTAGCACAGGATCCTTCTCAGGCAAACTCACAAGCAGTCTATTAAGATCATCTATTTTGTTAGTTGCCCTGAATTCCTTTTAAGATCCAAAATCCAGACGAAATAGGGACCCTAGGTTTCTTTGGTGCTTTCTCTATATGAGTTTTTAGATTAATTCTGATGAGTTTTAGGTTTGGCAAATTCAACTTAACCTTATTAATACTGGATGTTGTTTTAGTGCAATTTATTATTATATCTTTTGAGTTAGAATCTTATCTAAGCTTAGATATTACTCAAGCAGTCAATTTGGTCTTAAGTTAACAGAACTTATGCAATACCAAATAGGAAGTATATATTGAAGTTTAATTGTTTTGGGGAATACTGCTGAAGTGATTATAAATTGTGGTCACGTGGATCTGGTTGTCGTAGAAACTGAATTATTTGTTGCCTTCCTTCAGTTCGTGGTAAAAAGAGATAATGACATTTTGCGCTATGCAAATCAATTTTAACGAAATAAAAACAATTTCTCCTACCTTACCATCTTCTCTTTGGCTATCCCTCCCATTTATTGTTATTTAAAAAAAAATGTAAAAGAATTTCCATTTATAACGTAAAATTTTTATTATGACACGCGGCGCGCATTTCACTCATGAAACGTCCATTGGCAGGTCCTAACATCATTAAGCGTGACAAGTCTTCCTTTGCCAAGAATTGATGCGGTTACATAAATTCCACAGAAAGCTGCTATCACTCAGTAGCTTACAGCAGTGAGGTGATTTTTTTGTAAGACATTTTCTGTGTTTGCATAAACGCCATTTTACGATTTCATTATTAACAGTTTCCTCAATTTTATGTGGAAAATAAAAATGAAAAATTGCACATCAGAGGGAAAGCCATGAAATGACGGTGAAATTCCTGCATGCGAATACGACTATATATATGTATACGTATTTAGAGGAGTCCTCTAAAATATGTGTGGCAAAGCATATAACGGAGGTCGCGCAACGCCGAATATGACCTATCCCCAGCCATTATACGCGAGACTGGACTTGCCACAGTCCGACAGTAAATTTTCGTGTTATTTATGCGCATAATTCCCTTTTGATGCAGTCACTCACACCGCTGAACCAAGTGCTAACCAAATTCGCACACATACAGACTTTCCTTGATCTCCTGCTAAATGACCAAGGTCATTCCGGCAACTAAAACAAAATTAAAGCTATAAAATAAAGCTGTCATACATCATAAATGGCAGCTCGTACGTATGTTGTTGTTTGTTTCGCACCGTTAGCGTGAACATTAAAGTTTTATAAATATGTATGTGTGTGGTCGCCATGGGTACGAAAATAATTAGGGATTATGTGCTGGAATTTTCATATTAAGTGGTGCGTGTTGTGTAATAATAAATAAGCTCTGCTGAAACTGGAATATATAATAACACTATGAAATAATTTACGAACCCTAAAAATCACACTGAAATTAAAAAATAACATAATAGAGCAGATAACTGAGATTTATTAGTTATCCCTCCACATCTTATATATATATATATATATATATATACATACATATATACATATATATATATATACATGTAATCTCTATACAAAGCTGCGTTAAATAAATTAAATTAGGTTAGGTTACGGAAATAATTTCTGCGTGGTCCACAAGTACTCTGGGACTAAAGGATCTCGCAAACGAGCGCACTCAACAAAAGGAATGTTGTGCTTACGAGTACAGGCCATTAACGCCTTTCATCATTATATCGGTCATTTACATGAATAGTGACATAACTCAAAAAACACGATTTCTGAGTTGAGTGCAGAAATGTGCGCAATTTCATCGCCCATATTGCATAAACCGCGAAATAAGAATGTGCCGTTATTAAACTTATTATGTCAGTTATGTTTTTAATGTCGTGTCGTTTACATCTCAGTTGTGCCAGAATTAGTCATACTTTTTTTACGAAATAACGACATATTTTTTGTTACAACACATATTGACATAGGGTGAATTTGGTTTTCTTTTCAGAAAGAACGACTTATTTTGTGTTACAAGGTTTTTGTTGATAAGGTAATTAAATTTTTCATATTGTTTTTTCTCAGCAATAACGACACCTTTAACTTATGACAGCGAAATTGAATAATATTTTTCACAAATAACGAACGACACAAGAATAACAATAAATCACGTTTATGCCTACACCAAAGCTTCAGTACACTCTTTTTAGTACACTTATCCTCAGCATTACATTAAATATAAATACAAGTGTTCTAGGTTAGGTATTTATATATAAATAGAGACACATTATAGTTTGTCTTCTAAACTATTATCTGTCAGATTTCGCCTCGAGGAGAGCTAATAAACTTTTGTTGGAAGTAAAAAAATACAAAATGGCAGACAAACAACATTGCCACTCCACTTCTCTCTTCTCTGACACAGCAGGTGGTAAGCTCCTGTTTTCTGGAGCCGCTATGCGAGATTTGCTTCATTACAAATTTATATCCATGTAGTCACTTCTATTGCGCTTAAAATACTCCGCAAGTGAGTAGATGAGTAGAGTAAGCTTTTCAAGAATTCAACTCCAAACATACGAAGTTAAATGAAAATTCTGAGAATTTTGTTACTAATTTGAATGAGAATTCAAAACTGAAAAGCCATCTGTTGTAGAGATTAAATGAAGCTTTCTCTGAAATGCCTCAAGCTCATGAATACACTTAGTAACTTTGTGAATTATTCAAATACTTAAATGTTTACTTAAGTAATGATTCGGAAGAATTTTAAATGGGGGTAAAAAATTATATAATAGGCAGTAGATTAAGAGAATTATAGGCATTCTGCGATTCATAGTACCAAGGTTGAGTTTGATTAGAGCAGACACACTCACTATTTAAACCTTAAGACATATTTAGAAACAAATTAGTGAATCTTATTTATGTAGCTAAAGCTTTGGATAAAAAAAAGGTGCTACTCATCATGAAATTCAGAAAATATAAAATGATTATAATACTTTAGTATGCACAATGTGCAACCTTTCACTTCTAAGAGTATTTATGTAAAGTAACGTTTACTTGTTCACTCAACCGTTGACAAGTTTCCAAATGAAAAATATACGTTTAAAATTTACGTTTAGATACCAGTTTACTACTACCATTCAAATATGTGTGTATGAGCAATCACATGAATCTTTCGCGAGGAACTCAATTGCAAACATACAATATTGGCTATCCAAGAACATGCCGTCATCTAAGCCATCCATATGTGAAGCATTATGGTCGTGTCCCTCAACTCACTCGCTCTCCCGTGCCCAACGCCCCACACTCCACATCCTCACTTTAACACTTTTCTTTGTTCCACTTATTTCCACCTCAGCCCCTTCACCTTGACTGCCAAACCAAGCGAAAATTTTCGGAAAATCACTAAACAAGAAAAGCCAAGGAGCCTCAAGCCAACATGTGGCAACGCGTGTTTTTATCGCCTTGCGACTGGACCTGCCGCAAGTAAGTCACACACAAATGTTACCAATATAATTTTCTTCCTTGTAATGTTTGCTTATTCGTTTTTGGGATTTCAATTTCGTTTCTAACTTTGCACTCAATGAAAGGTGTTCTGTATTTGATTAAATTCTACCCACCTAAACGCACACTGATAAACACCTACACGCTTTATAGTTGTTGGAATTTGTTGATATTTCGTATTACTGCGCATTCTTGTGCTTCCTGGGATTGATTTGGGAAATTTTGCAAGACAGGTCGAGTGGACAAATTGCATTGATTGCAAAAGGCGGAATGTTTTCTGGTTTCACATTGTGTATAAATTTTGAATTCAAAATTCCTTTGGAATGATATGGTATAAAGTAAAATAAAAGGTGTTTTTCTTAGAGCTAACGAAATTTCTTTTCCAATAAAACACATAAAATATAATAATAACCGATATTTTGGCAACCTCCGAGTGTACGTCCTAAAAACTATCATAACAGTGCAATTTTCAAGGTAGAGATTTCATGTAATACTCGGTCTGACTTCTTTCTCCTTCATGTTGAAACTATTTATGATTTAGATTGATATTGACCGAAATGACGTAAAGGAATACGATCCTCTAGCGTCCAAGTTTAACGGTAACCTTAACTCCAACTATACTTTTAAAAAGGTATCAACAAAAATACTAAAATTTCTTCGTTTCTTATTTAAAACTAAACTAAACTTTAATTTGCTTATTTGTTTGGAATGCTAGCCAGTGAGTCGTATACTTCTAACATCTTTCCTAAACTTCGATTACATTGAAAATTCTTCTCAAAATTCCTCTTCTACAGGCTTCTGCGCACAAAGCTTCCGCAAAGCATACCCTAAATTTGGAATTATTATCGATTATAATACGTTACATTGTTTGGGAAGGTCTTTTGTGATCTCTTTTAGGCAAGTTTACATATGTAACCGAAACTGACTCGAACATGTTATAATGGCAAAGACTAATAGCTCTTATTTAAAGACTGAAGAACAAGAAAAAAGTAATATGTCAAAATGCTCCTTACCTTTCCATGGGTGCTACTGCTACTGCGTTAACCTCTTCATTGAAACATATGTATGAGCAATTTGTGACTAATTTTATAGAAAATTTCGAAAACTTTCAGCATGCCAACTCATTCAAGAACTTTCATCTAGCACTTCACCTTCAAACAAAAACTATTTGCCGTAAACTCAACTCTAAATATGTAGTTAGAATTATACGAGTATACAAAATGTTGATTCAAATATACTGCGACGTTAGAAAATGATAAGCAACAAACTGACATTAAGAGCTTTTTGCATAATCCACAAAGGTATTTCATCAAATGACGCTTTCCTAGTATTCGCACCGCTCTCCCCTCTCCGCTCGCACGTATAATGAAATGACAAAATTACAAAGTAGATCTTAATTTCAGCCGCAAGGAATACCTACGAAAAATAAAATCTTACAATCCACTGAACAAAGCGGAAAGAGAGTGAAAGATGGAGGGGAAAATGTAAAAGAAAATGTACAGAGCGCGATGCTTGGTAGAGCTGTTGGCTTTCATTAAAACAGTGAAGGCGTCAAGGCGGTCGCAGTGTGCAAAGACAACAAGAGGTGGGCTGAATTTTGATAGGGAAAAGCATAGTCACCAGCAACATTTTAATGCTTTTATCGACATTGCCTTACTGTAACCGGTTAAGTAGTTGTTGTAGTTGTTCTTATTTGCATGCTCATCATGACTATCGCAGCATGTAAATGCAGCGTTGCCTTATTATCCTTGCGGCAACAATGACTGCGTCGGCGTCGTTAAGGATCGCTTGTTGTTAGTTTCTACTAAATTCATACAATTTTGGGTGAGTTATGGAATTAACTTACCATTTACTTCTCATTTTTGTTAATTAAAGATTGGTTCAGTTTTTTTAAAGATCGTTTAGTTCTTTATTTAAAGACTTTTTATATATATTATTCATAACCTAAGCATAAAAGTAAATAATAATCATAATATAATAATAAAAAGTAATAATTTTGATACTTAAATTGACCGAAGATAAGAGCATTTTCTGCACCAATTCAGAGACAGAGTAGGGATCAATGTCACTACCGGAATCCGCATCATCAAGTTCTAGCCAATCCTGAAAAATCAAATATTAAATACATACCTTCAAACTTGCTTTCCAAAAAATCATTTTCGATATAAAGCTGCACCACATCCTTCTCGTGATGAGCGTGACATATAGGCTTGGCAACATCATATAGAATATTTCTCAAATAAATGAACGTCCGGGCCACACGAAACCAATGGAAATGATCGAAGATGGTATAACTACCAGTTATTTTGTCCATATTGTAATCAAGTGAATTAGACCCAAATTTAGCCTCGTTGTGATACATTTCGCACATTAGGTCCAAGCGTTGTCTAAGGACGAAAGCAAAAAGATACAATAAAAAAAGTGATTAGTGTTGAAATAGGTATATGTAAGAGTGAAAAAGTTGATTAGCTGTTGGAATTGAGGCGACAACAAGAGAGTAGTATTGAAATTTTTTTTTTATATTTATGCAAATTAATTGAAAGTACATTTAAACGTTGGCCATATTGGTAATAAGTTGCCGAGGATTTTCCCAATTCATTTCCAAACTTCTGTACCCTCTACTACTATATATAGAAAAAGTGTAAAGCTCTTAAAACGCATAAAATTTGCAAAATCTCATCGGTTCTTTATTTGAAACGTTAGATTGGTTCATGACATTTACTTTTTGAAGATAATTTCATTTAAATGTTGACCGCGGCTGCGTCTTAGGTGGTCCATTCGGAAAGTCCAATTTTGGGCAACTTTTTCGAGCATTTCGGCCGGAATAGCCCGAATTTCTTCGGAAATGTTGTCTTCCAAAGCTGGAATAGTTGCTGGCTTATTTCTGTAGACTTTAGACTTGACGTAGCCCCACAAAAAATAGTCTAAAGGCGTTAAATCGCATGATCTTGGTGGCCAACTTACGGGTCCATTTCTTGAGATGAATTGTTCTCCGAAGTTTTCCTCAAAATGGCCATAGAATCGCGAGCTGTGTGGCATGTAGCGCCATCTTGTTGAAACCACATGTCAACCAAGTTCAGTTCTTCCATTTTTGGCAACAAAAGTTTGTTAGCATCGAACGATAGCGATCGCCATTCACCGTAACGTTGCGTCCAACAGCATCTTTGAAAAAATACGGTCCAATGATTCCACCAGCGTACAAACCACACCAAACAGTGCATTTTTCGGGATGCATGGGCAGTTCTTGAACGGCTTCTGGTTGCTCTTCACCCCAAATGCGGCAATTTTGCTTATTTACGTAGCCATTCAACCAGAAATGAGCCTCATCGCTGAACAAAATTTGTCGATAAAAAAGCGGATTTTCTGCCAACTTTTCTAGGGCCCATTCACTGAAAATTCGACGTTGTGGCAGATCGTTCGGCTTCAGTTCTTGCACGAGCTGTATTTTATACGGTTTTACACCAAGATCTTTGCGTAAAATCTTCCATATGGTCGAATAACACAAACCCAATTGCTGCGAACGGCGACGAATCGACATTTCACGGTCTTCAGCCACACTCTCAGAAACAGACGCAATATTCTCTTCTGTACGCACTGTACGCATTCGTGTGGTTGGTTTAATGTCCAATAAAGTAAACTGAGTGCGAAACTTGGTCACAATCGCATTAATTGTTTGCTCACTTGGTCGATTATGTAGACCATAAATCGGACGTAAAGCGCGAAACACATTTCGAACCGAACACTGATTTTGGTAATAAAATTCAATGATTTGCAAGCGTTGCTCGTTAGTAAGTCTATTCATGATGAAATGTCAAAGCATACTGAGCATCTTTCTCTTTGACACCATGTCTGAAATCCCACGTGATCTGTCAAATACTAATGCATGAAAATCCTAACCTCAAAAAAATCACCCGTTAGTATATATATAAAAAGTAATGCACATACAGATGCAAAATAAAATCAAATAAATAATTTTAATGGAATAGTTGAAAGTGCTGCCAAGAAAATCAGTCATTTGCGCTTGCCAAATAAATAGTGCAAGAATGAAAAATGCGTATCAGGTAAGCGCAATGTGCTGGCAAGCGAAAATGTGGCGGTATGATGTGGTAAGGCAAGCTCTAAAGAGCAGACCCTCTACAAAGTGCAGAGTAGCTGAAGAGCAGCAAAACGAAAATTCCGCCACTCGGCTGGGCGCTGCACATCAACACACATACAAATCTCAATGCTCCGAAGCATAAACTCGACCGGGCAGTCGAGCGACGAGCAGGTGCACGCCATGTCAGGGTTAAATTTATCACCTGCACTAAAGGGTGAAACAAACAACAACAAAGTGTTGTATAAATATATTATTTTATAAGCGCACTACGTTGGTATATGTATATCATTTGAAGAATATATGTATATGCAGAGCTGAATTTATTTATTTGTTGTTTAATGTTCTGACCGCCATTTTTACGAGGTGCGAGATGAGACCCACAGCATTCCAGAAGCTGCACGTTTTGGCTATTCTTTTCATAATATCAGCAGCGTGTGCGGTCACATGATCCTATTGCAAAGAGGATGCGGATACACGAACCTGTTTCCGGCATTTAGTTTTACACCTATTGTTTATTAGTTTTATGGTTTTTTATAGGTTATTTATTAGACCTTTGTTCGATTAAAAATTTATTATCATTAAACTGTCCACTGATGATGGTGTTATCGGCTCACCTATTTTAGATTGTCAGATTGAACTCTACAGTTTTTGCACTCTCCGCGGCAGTTGTATGAAAACTTTTTCTGGATTTTTTACTTTTTCAGTTTTTCAGTTAAAGTAGACAGAGAGAGAGAGACCGAAGCCAAAGGAGTGTTATCATAGAAAGCAGTAGTAAATTATAAAATAAAATTTTTTGTACAAATTCAACAAACAGCAATAAATTACTCAAGGCACAGACACAAAGTTGCAGCAACAAAAAGCACTTGTACATTAATTAAGTGTTACGGGAAAATTGAAGCAGAGAAAATATCACGCATTATTTGTGAGCACGAGTGCGTATGAGTGATGTTAATTAATTTGCTCTGAGCACAATGGTGGAGAACAAAATTTTTTGAAAATCGAATCGAAAATGCAAAAGATTTATATTCGGCAAGGAGCTGAGTAAAATATATCAAGTTGCATTTAAGAGGATATATGATATGCGAGCTAAGAGAAAAATAATATTTAAAATTTTAGCACTTAATGAAAAGGTAAGTAAATAAAGAATACGGACAAATGTGAAAATCTCAAAAAGAAGGACAAATTTCAAACCATAAGCTACCAACATTTATTGTATTCACACAACTGTTTCGCTTTTTATTTTATCTCCTCAGACCACACTTGAGTTTTTTCCATTGCACATATGTGCAATTCCCATGACTTTCGTACAGTTTTCTTCTTGTACAAGCATTTAGCTGCGAAGGACTCAGCACACTGGTGCATTTATTCGCTTGTATGACCAGCCCATAAGTCGGCATTTATGAATTCACAAAAAACATTATACGCTATGGCAGTAATGTCGAAATTACAGAACAATATATGTATACATATAGTATCGTAGCATAGAGGAGTATAGAGGTGCATGAGTGCGAAAAAAACTTTAGCAAGAAGGACTCAATTGCTTGTGAAAGCACCAACAGGCATAAACACATATACGTATACACACAATGCTGCTCAGCTCTATGTTTTATGTAAATATACCCATCAGCTGTAGTAACAATGCAGTGTTGCCACTGAAATATATGTATATGCATATTTATGCATTGTAAACGAAAGCGTCTTTGCTGCTGGCAACTGTTGTTGTATCAGAAATATTATTTCAAAGCATGCGGTAGTAATTTTCTACACAGTTACTACTTTGTTGAAAAATAACTGTAATAAATTAAACTTTATGTATGTGTATGAATATAAGTTGTACTTGGAGTACAATTTACACATCATTACAATAATTTCTCCATGTACCATACAATTTTGAAAAGTTTTTCGGTAAGTGTTTTAAATTCGTAACTAGTTGAAGTAGCTTGCTAGTTTGTTTTAATGGCCTTTATTAATATGCACTTCATATTCTCAATGTAGCAATATACAGATTACAAACTGCAATATATCAAAGAAGCAATATTAAACAAAATATTTAAAGTATAATTAATATATATGCTTTTCCATAAAGTCAAATGTGTTCTTCCGAATGACTCATATCAGCCAGAATATTGACATTCGGACCAATTCTCTTAATACCGAATATGAGGATATAGATCCTTTAACATCATTTAGTACACGAAATATCTCGAAAATGAATACGTCTCGGTGAATGAAAGAGAACACCACACTTCAAATCATCCAGTAGAACAAGACGTTATCGGAATAAATCATCGACAGTACAAAAATCTAACATCTGTAATAGTTTTGCATAATGTGATACCAGAAAAAATTTCTAATCTCCACAGCAAATGCAGAGTAACCCAATTTGCACGATTGAGCAGAAGCACATTAATCGCCCACACCTATACTCCTATAACACATTAATATACGTACGCAAGTATATAAGGATGTTACTTTCCCTACAAAACTACTTAAACCAACATTTCGAAGCATAACAGCAGGCGCAAGAGCTCCTAAGGCGCCTGACATGCCGAACTTTTTCTGCATAGTTACAGCACGTTCCGTTTGTTGTTGCAAATCTATTGCTTAGTCTGCATGCAAAATACAACACAACTTCCACATACACAAACGAATGCATCGGTGGCCACCGAAAGTTTTCCAATAAAATCTTCAATGCTAACACGCATTGAAGGCCAAATGTTGCCATTCGCAGCACTGTAAGCATAATGCGTACAAAATGCTAGCGTTTAAACAACGAAAACATGCGGCACGTTTAGTTGATGGCGAAAAGCATTTCCGACGCAACTACGACAAGTGTCAGACAGATAGACGCGTAGAAATTACTCCCCTTTGTTGGATGAACGTAGACTCGCTTAATAAAGAGATAGCAACAAGTAAGGAAGGGTTAATTTCGAGTGTAACCGAACATTTTATATTCTCGCAACTTATTATATTCGGCATAAAGTCGACTGTAATAATGAAAATCAATGTATATAGTATATGAAGGATGGGGTAATTCCTAGACCGATTTCTTTTATTTTTAACACCAAGCTACACTATATGCCCACATCATTTTGTCAAGATATCTCGTAGAGCTTTTCGCAAAATCGTTAGCTTAAGGTTTGTAGAGCCCACAATTTTTGTAGTACAATTAATCAGGGAATACTGTTCTCATTCATTATATTACCACATTTACAATTGTTGGCTAAGGGCATTTCTATAGAATTTTTTGGTAAACTAATTATATTCTGATTTGAATTAATAGACATTTATTTAATAATTCAAAATAATTTTAAGAAAAAATAACTAAAAATGCCTCACAATTAAAAGCTCATTAATTTGACTGAGTAATGTTTTTGAACAATACGGGTATATTAATCGCGATTTTCGTGTTAAGCCAGGAACAACAAATCGGGTATGAGTTGCAAATTTTTATTGATTTTCGTTGTGCAAGCATTTTTCTGCGAAATTGTAAGTGAAAACATATTTGTGGAATTAAATTCATATCGAATATTTAAATTTTATTACTCTAAAAAAACAACGCCTAAAGCATGCCGCAGCTTTTTTCAAGATGACCAAAATAGAGTGTAATATTACCGATAAAACGTTGCTACGTCTGAATGTGTGTCGCCTGAAGGCGGTGAAACGGGACATTACTGAGGCGACAGTTCGCGTGCAGCTACTAAGAAAAGTTTACAATTGCAATGTAACTCAAAATGAGTATTAATTTGACATTACCGTATATCTTCAACTTTTATTGTATTAATATTTTCAGTTGCATATTGAACTGCTGCGCAAGTACAACTACTATCAGCCCTTCTTTATCAATAAAACTTTCGACGCTTGCGAGTTTCTGAAAACGCGTAAGAGCGCTATATATTTGGACATATTAATCAAACTGATAGAGAAGTACACGAACGCCAATCACACGTGCCCTTATGATGTCGGTTGTAACATAACATTTTTGTGGACTTAATATATATGTTGTGTCTTTCAGGGCGAGTTCATAGTCGATCGCTTCAGGCCATTGCATACAAACTTGATGCTACCGCTTCCCACCTCATTAAATTTCTCTTTTACAACTCAAACGCTATGGCATTCCAGTTATTTGTATGGTTTGGCTTCAAGGAATTGGAAAAATGGGAAAATCGCACTAAAGTCGAATGGTTTCAAAAGTCACTACATTAATATTTTTTTGATGCTTTTATCGGAAATATTTAAAAAATAATCTCTAAATCAGGCAAGCCTGGCAGGAATTTATAATTATGATTGCTTTTTGGTTTGGAAAAATCTGTCTTGTTCTTTAGCGCTTTCTTCATTATTATCAATTTTTTTTGTTATAGTCCGACTGTCAAAACACACTCGTTGACTAAACCACAAAAAATAAAAATAACAAATTCAAGAAAACTAAGCTACAACATAGCGGAAGGTAACCGGATGTTAAAAGTCAAAAAACACACAAATCATTCAGAAATAAAGTAAATTATCATAAAATAGCAAATACAATTACCCATCAGTGAGAAAGGTCGAGAAAATGTATATGTGTGTCAACCGCAAAACCTCAAATCTACCATCACCATGGTCCAGCGGCAAGCAGTCAAGCCAACAGCATATTCACCAAACCGATATCATAATAGCCAACAGAAGCAACCACAAACTACGTTCCGCTTATACCGCACTAGCGGAAAATGGTAAGCTTCCTGGAAGCTCATACTCACATATACACCTTTGCGGTGCCTAACCCAATCAATTGCTCGAACAGCCATATAGCCTCACACCATTTCATATTCGCTACTGCGTTAGTTTGGTCATCAATCATTATAAAGTAAAAATTGAATTTTAGAGCCACTCCCCTGCGCTACGTGCTCCTAAACAAAACTTCAGGTTTTTATCTCAAGATATGAGTGTTGAGTACTGGTTCTATAAGCCAGTAGAACTTACGAAACTTTCGAGAGTTTAAAAGATATACATTTTGCAATGTTTTCTATAAAAAGTTATGGGCATTTTTTGCATCAGGTTTATTATATCAGATATTTTTAATATTTAATTTTAATTTTAAATAAATAAAACATTTATGAAATTAAATCACGATCCATGGCAATTGCACCATATCGAACTTATCAACCTATTAATACCATACGTAAATCCCAAATCATTAGCAATCATATTGTTAGATTTTGTGTGTAGATAATATTAAACATATGGCCAATTCTATTGATGACAGTTTCAAATTATTGCTTTTAAACCAATATAGAACCCGGAAAAGTAAATGACATAAAAACATAATTGATAATATGGTAAACCATTTAGATAACCAAGCAAATCATAAAAAAATAATTAAAAAATGCGGGTACAGTGGAGCAAATTTGACATCCATCCTGTTAATGAACTGTAAAATTAAAATAAGTCCAGAACAAGATATGTATGTATGTGATTGGCGTTGCAACCGTTTAGCCGGTTATAGCCGAATCGACGATAGTGCGCCACCTCTCTCTCTCCTTCGCAGTTCGGCGCCAGTTGGAGACCCCAAGTGTAACCAGGTCGCTCTCCACCTGGTCCCTCCAACGGAGTGGAGGCCTTCCCCTTCCTCGGCTTCCTCCGGCGGGTACTGCATCGAACACTTTCAGGGCTGGAGTGTTTTCGTCTATTCGGACAACATGACCTAGCCAGCGTAGCCGCTGTCTTTTTATTCGCTGAACTATGTCAATGTCGTCGTATAACTCGTACAGCTCATCGTTCCATCGTCTGCGGTATTCGCCGTTGCCAATGTTCTGAGGACCATAAATCTTACGCAACATTTTCCTCTCGAAAACTCCTAGTGTCGTCTCATCTGATGTTGACATCGTCCAAGCTTCTGCACCGTAAAGCAGGACGGGAATGATAAGCGACTTGTACAGCTTGATTTTGGTTCGTCGAGAGAGGACTTTACTGTTCAATTGCCTACTCAGTCCAAAGTAGCACCTGTTGGCAAGAGTTATTCTGCGCTGGATTTCGAGGCTGACATTGTTCGTGTTGTTGATGCTGGTTCCCAGGTATACGAAATTATCTACGACCTCGAAGTTATGACTGTCAACAGTGACGTGGGAGCCAAGACGCGAATGCGCCGACTGTTTGTTTGATGACAGGAGATATTTCGTCTTGTCCTCATTCACCTCCAGACCCATTCGCTTCGCCTCCTTTCTCCATGCGGGAAAAAGCAGAACAAACGGCGCGGGCGTACGCCAGGAGCTGTACACTCTTGTAGAAGATTGTACCTTCTCGGTTTAGCTCTGCAGCTCTTATAATTTTTTCCAGCATCAGGTTAAAGAAGTCGCACGATAGTGAGTCACCTTGTCTGAAACCTCGTTTGGTATCGAACGGCTCGGAGAGGTCCTTCCCAATCATGACGGAGCTTTTGGTGTTGCTCAACGTCAACTTACACAGCCGTATTAGTTTTGCGGGGATACCAAATACAGACATCGCGGCGTAAAGGCAGCTCCTTTTCGTGCTGTCGAAAGCAGCTTTAAAATCGACAAAAAGGTGGTGTGTGTCGATCCTCTTTTCACGGGTCTTCTCCAAAATTTGGCGCATGGTGAATATCTGGTCAGTTGTCGATTTTCCAGGTCTAAAGCCACACTGATAAGGTCCAATCAGTTTGTTGACGGTGGGCTTTAGTCTTTCACACAGTACGCTCGATAGAACCTTGTATGCGATATTTAGGAGGCTGATCCCACGGTAATTGGAGCAGATTGTGGGATTTCTTTTTTTATGGATTGGGCAGAGCACACTGAGATTCCAATCGTCAGGCATGCTTTCTTCCGACCATATTCTGCAAAGAAGCTAATGCATGCACCTTATCAGTTCTTCGCCGCCGTATTTGAATAGTTCTGCCGGTAATCTATCGGCCCCCGCTGCTTTGTTGTTCTTCAAGCGGGTAATTGCTATTCGAATTTCTTCATGGTCGGGTAATGGAACATCTGTTCCATCGTCATCGATTGGGGGATCGGGTTCGCCATCTCCTGGTGTTGTACTCTCACTGCCATTCAGCAGGTCGGAGAAATGTTCCCTCCATAATCCCAGTATGCCCTGGACATCGGTTAGGAGGATGCTCCGGTCTTGAAACCTTCGTTAAGTCGCTTCATTTTTTCATAAAATTTTCGAGCATTCCCTCTGTCTGCCAGCTTCTCAAGCTCTTCGTACTCACGCATTTCGGCCTCTTTCTTTTTTTGTTTGCAGATGCGTCTCGCTTCCCTCTTCAGCTCTCGGTATCTATCCCATCCCGCACGTGTTGTGGTCGTTTGCAACGTTGCGAGGTAGGCAGTCTGTTTTCTCTCCGCTGCGAGACGGCACTCCTCATCGTACCAGCTTGTTTTTTGCCGTTGCCGAAAACCAATTGTTTCGGCTGCAGCGGTACGCAGTGAGTTTGAGATGCCGTTCCACAGTTCCCTTATACCGAGATGCTGATGAGTGCTCTCAGAGAGCAGGAGTGCAAGTCGAGTAGAAAATCGTTCGGCTGTCGGTTGTGATTGCAGCTTCTCGATGTCGAACCTTCCTTGTGTTTGTTGACGTGTGCGCTTTTCTACACAGAGGCGGGTGCGTATCTTAGCTGCTACAAGATAGTGGTCCGAGTCGATGTTGGGACCACGAAGCGTACGCACATCAAAAACACTGGAGACATGTCGTCCATCTATCACAACATGATCGATCTGGTTGCGAGTGATTCGATCCGGGGACAGCCATGTAGCTTGATGGATTTTCTTATGCTGGAATCTAGTACTACAGATGACCATATTTCGGGCCCCGGCGAAGTCGATCAGCCTCAGACCGTTTGGTGATGTTTCGTCATGAAGGCTGAATTTTCCGACTGTTGTGCCAAAGACACCTTCTTTACCCACCCTAGCGTTGAAATCGCCAAGCACGATTTTGACATCGTGGCGGGGGCAGCGCTCATAGGTACGTTCTAGGCGCTCATAGAAGGTATCTTTGATCACTTCGTCCTTCTCTTCCCGTCGGGGCGTGGGCGCAAATCAGCGATATGTTGAAGAACCTCGCTTTGATGCGGATTGTGGCTAGACGTTCATCCACCGGAGTGAATGCCAGGACTCGACGACGGAGTCTCTCTCCCACCACGAATCCCACACCGAATTTGCGCTCCTTTATATGGCCGCTGTAGTAGATGTCACAAGGACCCACCTTCTTCCGTCCTTGTCCCGTCCATCGCATTTCTTGGATTGCGGTGATGTCAGCCTTTACTCTTACGAGGACATCAACCAGCTGGGCAGAGGCACCTTCCCAATTAAGGGTCCGGACATTCCAGGTGCATGCCCTTAAATCATAGTCCTTTATACGTTTGCCGTGGTCGTCATCAAAAGGGGGGTTTCTCATCCGAGGCCTGTGTTTCTTATTCACTGATTATTCGTTTTTATGTGGTGGGTCCCAAGCCCAACGCACAACCGCATAAGCGGGATTCGCCTTCTCACTTCAGCTCGCTTCCAGACGGATGTCTGTTGGCTACCCAGAGGATACTTGGTCTAAGACCGGAAGTTGTGAGCTGCTTGAGCCACATGTAAAAGAATCGTTCCTGGCCACTCCCAAGTGAATGGCAGTCAGAAACTTTCCTCACTTACGTGAACTTCTACATATGGCTCCATCCTCCGAAAAGAAAAATCATACACCTCATATTATTTAACTGGTTGAGTACACATTTCTTAACAGCTCTTAACTACTTAGTTCAATGGCTTAATATATTTTTAAGCTAATTAAAAATCAAAGGCTAGAACATATAATCAGTTAACAATAATCTACAAACTTTCTGAGAAAGCCTTATCCCTAAAAGTCCTTTAAAATGCACTTAAAGTAACGTATTAGACGTGACACCAACAAATAATACGAATCCAAACAACCGCACACAAATGCACACTTGACGAGCGTGAGCAAAGCTCTCATGGCAGCATTTATCCCATAAACTTGAAGAATCGAAGCTATGAAAGGACAAAGCGGGGGAATAGAAGAAGAATAGAGAATACACACAGAATTATCAAGTCTAAATAAATATGTATGCAGCTGGGTATGTTGCGGTGCTGCAAGGATGCAAATATTGTCAATGGAAAGCGTCGAACAGCGCAAATATCAATAGAATTTCAATCCATTTAAAAGAACAACAGCGAAACACAAATGGAAACACGAATGTGAACACACAGCCCTTTCACATACATTCATATGTAGATTATATATGTATGAATGTGAAACAGCCAACCGTGAATTTAACATGTCTGTCATTGAGAGCATGTCGTGGCAGGATGTTTGAAAGGTTATTTCAATGTTTTTGCAATGCATCGAGATGGAATAGTAGTTGTTTGTATTTGACACAGAGAAAATTAAAAGTTGCGAAACGTGGATCAAGAGAGAACTTGAATAATGAAAAGTGAAAGTTTCTATAAATTAACGCAAGGTTAGATATTTTTGTTGCAAGAAGAAAATTGAAATTTTATTATGTAAATGGATATAATTAATGAAATCAAATGAATTAACTACAGTGCCACCTAGCGGATCAACAATTTTCTTAACAAATATAGTAGAAAATAAAATTAAGCATTTTTGTGGATCTTGGAAACATAATAATCAGTACCAGTCCGACTTCAATAAGTTCCGTCGGGATCACTGTCCAAATATAGAGAATGCAGTTCTCATCTGAATAATTAAAATCTTATAATATATATATATTTTTTTAAATGAGAATTCTCATTAATATATATGACTCAGACTGAACTTAAAAATCGTAAAGCATTTAGAAGGCTTTAGAACGTTTTGAATAAAATTGTCTCGAAGAAATATCACACCTAACTTCCTACTGCAACCAGCAACTCTCTGATACTGGAAAATAGCAAACCATGAAACGTAAATTGAAAAATCGCGAAACTGTTGATACTTCTTATCCAATATGTTTGTAAGGACACCCAATACAATTTGTAGATAGAAGAAAAGTAACATAGAAAGCTGCCAAAGTACTTTTGAATATATGACCAGTCCGTAAGCTTGTGTGATGAATACTTATTTACTCTAAATTTTTCCATTTTCCATTAAGACTTTCATGGATGCTCAGGTATTTGTCAATGTCAAGTCAGCCGAGTGTGTTCTTTTTGCCTGGATTAAGTAAAAGAAGCACAACAGATAACCATAAACAAATGTATCGGCTCTGAAGTAGCACAAAAACAATAAAAGCAAATATAGTGACAGTTGCATTTATGTCATGCTTTTAACTTTCACTTTTTACTCTCGGTTGATATTTCGGCAACTAGTGTTGACCAATTTTCATAATTGTTTGCAGATTTCCCTTACATACTTCCATTCATCACTTTTTTACACATTCTTTTTCCATTACTGTTCCGTAATTTTTACTTCCTTTTGGAATGCGATTTTTTTCAAAATCACCGTATTATTCATGCATACCTGACTGTTTAGTTGTCCTGTTGAGTGCAGGTATATTATGTCTGTCGTTTTGGGGGACTATAACATATATTTGCATATTTGTAGCATACTCTATGGCGTCACTGAGCTAGGATAGGAGCTCTGGCGTCCAGTTGAGTAATTTTCCCCAACGCAAATGCAAAATGATGATTGCAAATGAGATTTGTTATTTATTATATTTGTTGCATGCAACATGATAACACATGTATGGCAAAATTATATAAATGTGTGTATTACCAAGCGCAGAATAAATGTTTTTATAATGTGAAAGCTCTATATTTGAAGGAAAATTAAAAAAAATATACATGTAAGATTTATTATTATTATTTTCCTCTAAATTCGAAATTCAACCCACTTCTATGTGGGTAAAGGGAACGTGGGAAATATCAAGTTAATATATTTTATGTTGCCTAGAATTTGGCAAAAAAAAGTAGTTCGCCGGAGTCACGACCAACCCGATTTTTAAATTTTGCTATGCATATTTTTCAAATTTTACGTTTCCAAGTAAAATAACTTGTAGTTAGTCTTTTGTCCTTTTATCGATGAACACATTTTACACTTTATGTTGCATGTCTCCAACCATGTTCGTTCTCAAAAATTAAATCTGAAATGATGAGCTCTACAAACTTTATATATCCACAAAGATCAGTGAATTAAAAATCAATGAAGAGCGGAACGATGATAGTAGAAATAGAGAGGAATAAAGGAGAAAAAAGTAGAAGTGGTGCAAGGACTCGACCAAATTGTCTGGGTGTTTACAGCAACTATCAAGAATGAAAGAAAAATATTCAAATATTTTAATTAGAATACTAAAAGAGTTTTCTTTTTAAAACGGATGTTCACCAAAACTTTTAAGGAATCTTAAATTTCACTTTCAATTAACGAACTAATCTATTATTTTACTTATTTAACCAAAAAATTATCACTTTCTAAACCAACTTGTGCTCCAGTATTTATATGTATTACTAAATGTGTACAATCAACTGTATCCTTTATCACACTGAAACTATTTTATAGAAATAAAGTGCACATATTTCATTTAATCCCTATAAAATTGGACAATGCAACCCAAACAATGAAAATCGTAAAATTACGAAATAAATAAAAATAAGCGCAAAAAAAGTTTCGAAATTGTTAACAATGGTTATGCGACAATAAAGTTTGTTGCGTGCTTGCATACAAAGATTAAACGGCATAAGGGATTTGGCAACTGGGAAAATGGAAGCCAGAGTGGGCAGCAGATAAGGCGTAAATTTATATTTAATAACGTTATATTATATGTATGTGGTTGAAAGCGAAAGAAAAAATAAAAACAAGTATTGTTATGAAATAGTATGTGATTACATTTATATTTACGTATGTGAGTATTTCCATGCTTTGAAAAAAGTAGCTTATTGCGCAGCGTAAATCCGCTTAAAAGCTTAAAGGACATTTGGACCTGAGCTGCTATTTTATGCATGCAGTTAATTTTTATATTTATTTTTTATATGCTGAAAATAATAAGAAGATAATAACAGTGGGCTCGTAGATGTACATGTTTACTCCATTTCCGGTGGAAAAAAGTATCGTGAAGGAAATACATATATTAATTTTGTATGTATGTAATGTCCATACGTATGTATATGCACAATATGGATTCAAATTGAATTTTATGAGATGTTTGCAGCATTCTACTTCTCTGATAAGACGCAACAGTGGAAAGGTAGGCATTCACATTTAAACAGCAACAAATAACATTGCAATAAATTATAAATTCACCAGCATAAAATCAGAAAATCGATAAAAACCAAAAAAATGCATAGAGCAGCTGTAAATTGAATGGTGTTGAAAAGTTGAATAGAGCAAAAATTTGAATGGTAATAGAATATGAGAAATCAATGAATTTATGAGGCCCTCATAGACATACACATAATAACACAAAAAATAAACATATGTACATATGTATATACACAACTCCATCATAAAATTTATGAGCTTATAAATCTAGTACGCTCTCACTCTCTGTCTGTCATTGAAATGGTTCTTTATGGAATCGTGCTTTATTTCACTTTCATTCCAAATTCTCGGGTTAGGATGGTGGGAAAAATGCTGAAATACCTGTTTCGAGTTCATTTGCATTATTTATGCTTTTGTTTCACGCATTTTTATAATGTTTTGTTTGCTGTGGTTTTTGTCATAGCATAGTTTTGTGCGTTCATAAAACCTTTGTTTGTAATATACACACTCGTTGAATGAATGAAGTATGTTTTTGGAGCGGCCATTGAATGTGGTTGGCAAACAATACGCATTGAAGCGTTAATTGCGAAATGGTATAAATTTCATTCTAAGTTTCAAATAATTGCAAGCTGGAAATAAATTAATGGAAAGTTAGCATAAAACTGCTAGAGGGATATCCGATTAGGACTAGTAGGTTATGGAAATGAATTTATGAAGCGCTAAAAGCGAACATTTTTTATTGAAAGGAGATTTGTGGCAATAATAATACCTATATGATAACAAGTGTTGTGAAAAACAGCTTTAATAAACGGCATTTGCAAACTATTTTAATCACACCGTCATATTCCGCACAAACAATCAGTGATTGAATTATGCAATTATCTCTCCACCATACAAAATTTGTTCTAAACCCGCCACCAGTTTTAGCGAATTGTTACTTCTGCTGGCCCTAGGCGCCAGCATGCGATGCCATCAGAATTGGCAATGCAATTTAACGCAATCAGTTTCCAAGCAATTATATGCAATGATGATTTTGCTTATTTTCAGGTTTTCTGCCATTTTTGCTGCATTTTGCTTTACTTTTTATTGCGCTTAATTTGCCATGAAGCCATTTGTTATTGCCGCCAATAGTAGGAAATAATGGAACTCTTAAAAAAAATGGCAGTCTGGGCATAGATATACACACACAAAGGCGGGCTTTAGTACATACATTTTGGTATGTTTCGACATTCAATAATTCTGTTTGATATATGGCATGACACACACTTGCGAATTAGCCATCAGCGCCGCCGCTTAGAATTATGAATGCTGCTGATGGCAGAAAATGCGTTTTATTGTTGTAACACGAGTTAGGGACAGCAACTAACCACAAAAAAAGAACACTGCGAACAAAAGCTCATAATGTGGAACTAAAGCCCCAAAATTATGTATGTATTTCACAGAGTGTACTATTCTCTTCTCTTCCTCTTATTAAACTGCATAATGCGTGAGAGCTAACCAGCATTGACACTGCTTTATAGTTTTAAGTGGGGACCATAGGGTTTTATCTGTGTAGACAGTTTAGTTGTTGTTGACTTGGAAACACAATTAAAGTTTTAATGATGTGAGTTAATGGTGTGCATATATGTAGTGGAACCCAAATAATGCTCAAAAGGATGACGTCTCCTGGTAAAGGCTGGGCTATTATTTGAAGCAAAATCATGCATACAACCTCTTCAATGGTCAAAACTTGCATATATCAGCATTTCTCTTAGCTTCTGTAATGTACCAGAGAGGACGTGACAAGAGTAATTGACACGGCCCTGGATATTTCACCAACCAATGACTCTAAAATCGGGAGCACTTCTCAGAGGTATTTGTTTCTGCCGATATGACAATAACAACAACATACGTTAAATATAAGTTCTCTTCGCTGAGACGCTTTACTGTTCTACGACCAATATTTTCTAAAACAGAAATTGCTGTTACAAATTCTTTTACACGTTGCGAAACTATTGGAACCTTACTCATTAGAGCAGACAAAAAAATAATTAACCGTATTGAGCTCAATATGTTTGCATTATTGAGATACTATCAAATGCAGAAAAAGAGTCAGTGAGTGAGAGAAAGTATTACTAAAATATTTGTTTTAATTGTGGTGTTGCTAGGTTACCGTTAAAAAAAAAACAAATTCGATATCTGCTCACTTCTCCAATTTTTTTAAGATGTCTTGACTTTGACTTTGTCTCTTCTAAAATTTATTAAAAGAAATACATTTCGTCTTGTAGCTCGTTGTACTAAAAATACCTAAAGTGATAGCTATACGCATGCTCCCTCAATAAAATGGGGTAATTAAGGAGAAGAATGTGTAGGCAATTATATAAAAATGGATTCTCAAAACCATTTGTCTGCGTAATTGATGTGTCGGCTGTAAACGCTCGTAAATCAGCATCTTGCGAATGCATTGACAACGCAACATCGCATAGACAACAACAATAAGAACAAAAATGAATAGTCAAATTAAAAGTTACAACTACAGATGTTATAAAGAAATGTAAAATGTTATAAAGAAAACAACAAAGAAGAACCCATTTGAGTATAGCCAACAAGCAACAGTTGGCAATAAGAATATAGTATTGTGGTTGTATGCATGCGCTTATGTATGCGTTTAGTGATTTGCAACATTACATTCATGCCAACAACAGCAATCATTTTGCACTTCACTGCCACATCATTGCCAACCAAGTGCCGCCGCGAGTACAATGTGGCATGTGGCAGCCAAAGTGGTTGGCTGTGGCGCGAGCAACAACTGAAGTGCGTGGCATGGCAATTTAAGCTGAAGGCCCATTTAAATCGCGCTTTAATCGTTTACCAACAACGATAAAACCTTAAAAGCCAGCCGACAGATGAATTGTGGAAGACAAGTATCGAACAAGCATTGACGGATGTAGTAAAGAACGATACGAAATTAAACATATGTATATAAATATGTAAATATATTTATGTGGGTAAAGATTTATTTGTATGTATGTATAAGTGGTTGTGCAAATAGTGAAGACGTTGCAGCTAGCGCTGTTGCAAGTAGACAAATGTCTGAATATATGTTCTTTTACAACCATTGGATAACATATATATACTTCATAAGAATAGTAGCGTCTTTCGAAAGTGTTCAGTGCGGCCTCTGACAATGCAGCAATTCAAATATTATTTTCTATGTGGCATGTCACATACTGTGCTTTGCATGTTTAACTATGTATTCTGAAGCCTTGATCTTTTGTAAATATCTAGAAGTAGATTTGTGGGTATGTACTAACAGCTGTAATTGCAGCTGTCGCAGCATTTGATTAACCTGCATTGAGGCCTTACCATTCAACGGGCGAAAATCATATTAATTTTAGCATTTTCGATTCCGAAAACAACAATTTTGATGAGGATTATGTGGAAACTTCAATGCTAAAGTCCAGATGTTGCAATACCCAGATGCTAAAACAAGCAGGCACAATTGTGGCTAAAATGTCCTCTTAAGCATGCGCAAAAGTGTTGCAGCATTTTCTTTGATGGAAATACACTTAAATCTGCGTAAAATATTTTGCTTACCACTTCGCTTCTGGCTGGTACTATCCCCTACGTCTTTTTAATAAATTATAATTGATTTCGAATTAAAAATTTTAAACAAATAAATTTATGTTGTCCTTTTTAACAATAAATTTTCGTTTGAACCATTTTTACCATTGTGAATGGCTTAAATATGTAAAACAAAATTTGGTAGCACTAACGCAAATGGCAACACATTTTAAAGAGATATCCGCATACTCTCTTGTACGAATTCAACTGGATAACTTTGTTTTTGCTTTCACAAGTAAGTTAAAAAAAAATGAGCAGCGCCAAAGATAGCAAGCAGAGAAGTGACCAATCGAATGTAGCCAATATGGCATTACAACACCATTAATGCAATTTATTTTTTACTTAAGCTCTTTCTAAATAAATGAAGTCCCCAGATTTGTTCTTAAATATTCACAATATAATTGGTTAAATGACTGCCACTTTGCTGTAACAAAAAAATATTCCTCATAACATTGTGTTGCCACAAATTAGACATTTACATTATCAGCCTAATCGTTTTATGAGCACTAACTACAACAACAAAGCACCGTGCTTTAGCAAACATCAGTTAGGATCACAAAAACGCAATCGGCAGGAATTAGCACAATGCCTAATGGCTTATAAAGTAAATAAGGTTATATATACATACATATATGTACGTTTATAAACAGGAATATATGTACATTTGTATGTGTGTGAAATTAATTTGATGAACTGGCTACTTAAACAAATGCCCAGCAGGGCCATCAAATTAAGGCGCAAATGTTGCACGTTCAGCGCAAAGTATTAAAAAGTGATGCTCAGCAAAAATTAAGCGCTAACAAAGTATGAAACAAATAAATATATATATATTAACTGTATATATGTACTTTTGAATAATTATTAAAAAGCCAATGAACTCACCATCCTCTTCGGGCACCTTTTTGATGCCACTCTTGCTGGGTTTATTACCCGCAATCAATTTGCAACGATAGACGCGTTCGTTTGGTTGCGCCGCCGCATCCACCACTACATTATTCTGCACTGATTCATCGCCCACATTAAGATCAGGCCCGAAATTGCCATCCGCCTGTTGGGCTAAATCGTCATTTGCATCCAGCTGATTGTCCTCGAGTGGTGGCACATCGCCTACACCGCGCCGCTGTTCGCGTCTACCACTTTCAACGTACGCGCCACCATCGTTCGCTGCCACACCGCCACGATCCACGCCGAAGCCGCCACCGCCCTCGTAAATACCCGGTTCAGCGTCAGGCGCGTTAGGGGCCGCACCACCACCGACGTTACCGCCACCACCAACACTTTTCAGCGCCAGCGACATGCCGTTCCATTTGCTGCTGCCACCTTGTGCTGAGTCATCGTGATATAGGAAGAACGCCACTGTGAACCAGATGGCGGTGAGCATGGCAACGATTTTCACAATGGACGCAGAGCGTCGACGCCAAATGAACGCCATTTCTTGTGCTTGTGTGTATTGTGTCTAAGTTTTTCGTTTTTGTTGTGATAGTGTTTTAGTAGTGCTGTTAGCGCTCTCTGCACCTTTGACTAGAATTTGATGTATTTCAATGTTGTGCGCCTCGTTATTGGCAATATTTCATTTAAATGCATTGACCCTATGGCTAGCACGCGTCTGCAACTGCTATCGTTTTCTACTTCTACAGTCAAAACGGGTTATTTCCGCCACTTTCCTTCGCGTCGCTTCACAGTCGTAGCGCGTCGTTGAAATATATTTATTATGCGCCTAAATGTATGCCTCAATTAGTTGTAATTTATGCTTTGCAGATTTCGCTGATTGCGTGGCGGCGATTTTCGTTTACCTTGCGTTTACTTGTTTATATTTGTTGGTTTATTTACCTGCGCAATTAGTTAGCATAATTTTGGGCGCCTATCGTCGTTGTTTGGCTTAGTGTCTTTACAGGAAATTATACTGCGGTTCGCGCCTGGAGATATGCTTCAAAATTTTATTTTTTTTAAATTTAAATGCAATTGATATGTTTTTCTGAAGACTTTTAGTAGGAAATATACAAAAATTATAAATGAACAAGTTTTAGTGTATTTTTTTTTCAATTCCAGCTTTGTGTTTGTTTGTTTACGTTTGCAGTTTTCCACGTCAATATATATTATTTATATTATTATTATATTATTTTGTTTTCTCACTCCTCTTGTTTTTCTTTTTAATTTGAAATCTTCTTCGTGCGTCTTTCACGGTTGCTTTCTAACTCAAAATATGCACAAAAATCTCCAACTGTAAGGTCTCTGCTTGCCTTCTTCGCACACGTTCTTTATTTGTATTTATTGCCTTTTCACCGCTATGTTGTCGTCGTTTTGTTGTGTGCGCGTTTTTGTTATTTATTCAACATTCACTTTTATTTATTCCTTTTCTGTTGCGCTTTTATTGTGTTGACCTTAACCGCATTGTCGCTCTTGGTTCATCGCATTAGTACATATATGTGTATGTCTGTGCTTGTCGTCTTCAATTTTGCCTTATCCCGCTCTCCCCACTCTAACGCGTTTGGAAAAAAGTACTCTTGTCTTTTGTTTACTTATATGTCCTTCCCTTAGTGCTTTCGCAAAAGTGTTTTATTTTCATTTCAGCCCTGCTGCTTCGTGGTGATGTTGTTGTTTTTATTTATCTGCCAAAGAAAAAATTAAATGAATGAGTTGATATGTTATGCTTATTTTTTTAAGAATTTAATGCTCTAATTAAAGAAAATAACAGTAAATATATATACTAAATAGCTCAAGTACTAAAATGTACAAATAAAAGTTTATCTGAAACCCTGAAGATATTACTGACACTCCGATTAGAAGTTGGAGGCAAGTAATTAAATGTAACTCCATAAGAAGCGTATGCATTTTCGCACAGCCACAATAGTTTTTGAATTTCGCATTGTAGGCTACTTGATTCACGATCAGCTGCAATACATTTTTGTTTTTGCTGTTCATAAGAGGTCGGTAAGTTTCATCAGTTGATTGGTATCTTATCTATAACTCGATTAACAATAATAATCGATTAAAAATTAATGTAGCAAAATAATGTTTTTCCTTTGTATGGTAAATTGATCTAAATCAGCGATTTACTTGAACAAAGGCTGGTTAACTGATCAATTAACTTCTATGCGAACTTATGTGGTTCTATCAACTTATATTATGTAGTATATAGGAAATACGAGAGCTTCAGATATAATCGAGTATATTAAGAATAGCTCAGTGATTAGAAGCCTGCTTCTTCAAAAAATTAATGATTTTTGTAGCCGATTGGCCGATCATCTGCACATTTCTGCGAAGCCCTTAATTCAGCCTAAAAATTTTGTTTATTAAAATTATCAAGCATCCTGAAAAATAAAAATTTACGGACCGATTTTTATAGTTATAGTTTTTTTTCATATACGTGCAGATATAATATTTTTAAAATGTGAATTTAATAAAATGGTGAAAATTTCTAAAAATATAATAGTAATCTCATTAAATTCTATATCTACTGACGTCTCCGAACAATCCACTTTTAGGTACGCAGCAACTTACTGTCCAAACATCTAATGGTCTAAGAACATAAAATTAGTGCTTTCCGCTGTCTAGTGAGACCATTAAATAATTCAATACTCGTAAAAGAAAAAAAGTTCATAGTCAAAACAAAAACAAGTAACAAGTCAAATGGATTACAAAGCTTTCGCAACCCAAAAATCTTAACTCACTTCCACTAGTTGACAAAACACCAGAAAGTAAATGAAAATTTATTGGTTTTCTATTAGCACTCCCCTAGTTCATACTCTCTTCCCATAGTTTTTATTTCCACCCGTACTTTGATTCATTAACCGATTTGGCAGCTACGATTGATGTATATAAATAAAACCGTGACAGTTGATTGCGCAACAAAAGTGCAAAATGGAGTATATAGGATATTGGCGTCCTATGGCATATTTAATTGCTCAGATTATCGTTGGGCTAAAATTATTTATAGCGCTCGAATTGCTATATTTGGTTATAGTAGTGTCCGAGTGGGTCGAATATGAAGCGAGAGAGTGAGTGAGAGTGTGCCAGTAATGAAAGCGATGGTGTTGTTGTAATGATAATTAACTGACATGAGAATGTTTTCAATTAACATATTAGTGACTAAATAAATTAGTGAACGCGTTCGATAGTTGGAACTGGGTGATAATATTTGTGGAATGAAGGCGATAATATGGGAGTGAATGACAAATAGCGCAAAATTGTAAACAAAATTTTAATAAAGATAACACAAAAAGTGAATATAAAATTGAAATATGAGTTACGGTTAATGAGGTAAAAGCGAGTATAGAAATTATTTTTAATTGTTTAGCAGTTTTAGAGAAGAAATATTTGTTCATTCAATTCGTAATACTCTTAAAAAATATCTTCGACAAATTCCTCACAGATTGGTTTTGTTTTATATATAATCTATCATAAATTGAATTACATAAAAAATGTAATTGATATTAAGAGTTGCCACCCTTTATAAATATATGTCAACAAGTATTTTTTTATATTTTTTGTTGTAATATTTCATTAATTTGACAATAAATTTGTGTTAAATTTTATCCAGGTGGCAATTATCTTCTAGAGTTATATTATTTTGTAAGAGTTCGAATAAATTCACAGTATTTGTATTATATTTATTTACTTTTTAATTTATAAAAGGTGGTAACCTTAGTATTATTTCTCATTAAAAATTAAATCCATTATTGTTAAGTAATTAAATATAAACATAAGAAACTAGAAATTATGAAAACGCTCAACAATTTGTAGTTACATAACCACAAAAAATTCGAAAACTATAGACTGTAGATGAACGTGCAAAAACAGAATAAATAATAATTATCAAGCATTTACATTTCAGTCGCGAGGTATGAACTGAGATAGCGCTGGGTAAAAAGAGACTGGTAAGAAGCAGCACGTTCGCTACAAATGAAATTAATGATGTTGTGGCAAGCAACATTGGAAAAATTAAACAAGCACACATTAAAAAGATAAAGAATAAACAAATAAAGTATAAGATGGTGTAGAAAATTGAACTAACGAAAGTGAAAATGAGGAATGATTATTAAAAAAGGGGAATAGAAATGGAAAACAAACATTTCGTTAAGATTTTGTTCAAGTTAGTAAAATAAAAAAACTATAAATCTGTCACTAATTAAGCTACCAAAGCTCGATTTTGAAACAAATTTTTTTAGACTTATTTTAGATACTAACTAAGGTTCAATATATCAGGGCAAATCTATCTCCGCAAAAGTTTCACAATTCATAGAAATATTGTAATAATAATTAATGATGCTGTAGGGCAATAAAAGCCTTTTCACAAAGCCAAATTAATTGATCAATTAAAATTTTGATTGAGAAACCAGTTTTTGCACTTCACACTTCCGTCTACTCGATAACCGATCAGCTCTAACACATTTTTGTTTTTGCTTTTCATAAGAAGTTGGTAAGTTTCATCAGCTGATTGCTATTTGAGCAGCGACATCTACTGTCGTATAGCGTGAACATCAACTCGCAAACAAAGAACGTATATATAATTACAAATACGGTCTTTTTCGCAGAGTTGCATTTCATTTTCTAGTCGATTAAAATTAATTTCAAAATTAATGGATATTTTTATTTTGTCTGGTAAATCGATCTTAATAAGCGTTTTAATCCTGTGTGAAAAGGCTACAAGAATATTACATCAAAAACCATTACTTTTATTTCATTCCCACACTGTTCCACTTTCTCTCATACCATATATGGTTATATTAAGAATTCTTGCGCGAAAGCCCTCTAACGTGAAATCGTTACCACCATCATTATAACGACAGCTATTTTATATACATATGCGTTACTAGTTTTTGCCAGAAACATGTGACAAAATAAAAAGGAAGAAGTGGTTGACCTCCAACAATAACTATAGTTCTGATGGAAATTAGATATATATGAAGAGAATAACGAATAGTTAGTAATAAACGGGTTTGACACTGTCAGAAATAATTTATAATTAAATTTTTGTCATTCTTTTAACTGTGCAATTAAGACTACTCGAAAATGATTTAATTAGTGTGCAATTAGTTACTCATTCAAGGAGGGCATTCATGTAAATTTAATGACAGTTAAATACTAATTGTGTAATTAGTAAATTACAGCAGCGTATGGTATTTGAAAATTAACTAGGGATTAATTTACAGAAACTAGCATTCCAAGTCACTTAATTTAGTCAATTTTTAAATTAAGACAATTAACAAAAATAATTGGTATATTGACTTAATTAAGAAAATTGAAATACAATTACGAAATTATCCTAAATTTCTCCATTCGTTTTAAAGGATTTTTTTTCAAACAAACATCAAATTTTTAAATTAAATTTAGTAATAATAAATATTAAAATTTGTTTTCAGTGTATGAAAAAATTGCACCTTTTTGTTTTACCTTTTTACAAACTTTCAAATCATTGGCATCTGCGTTTGCGCACAATGCTTAGATACTTACAGTGTATTAGCATTTGAATTCAATGAAAAAAGTCAACAGACAAACAAGCCGGTTATTGGCGGTCAACCACGGGAAGCGAAACCAACTATTTTCAAATGCACTTTGGTACTATGTACATATATAAACCCGCATGCATACTTAAGAGAGTAAAAAAGTACAAAGAGCTATGCTAAGAAGAATCGCAATATGTTGATTAGTACTTGCATTTACAGACATACAGACACTTTCATATACTTATATACTTAGACATGCAGCTATAATTTGTGCCATTTATTCTACTCTACGCTATAATGCTATGCTATGCTATGCTGTGCTATGCAGAACGTACTTACATAGACTTTTTGTTCGATTGGTGTGGTCAACAAACTCAATTGCAGTCAAGTGCAATGGCTAATAGCTAATGGCTAATACACATGGTTAGTTTAGTTGGCGAACAAACTGAAATTAACCGAAGCGCAACCGAGAACACGACAAACAAAAAACACGAGCTACATTGAAAACTGGAAAATCTATGCGACTGACAAGCATGGTGTGGAGAGATGTTACAAAGGTGTTGCAACAAACTGCTGAAAAGGGATTTGTTTTTGCTGTTGTTATTCAGTTTCAGTGTTTGCTAACTTCCCTGAGGTGTTGCGTGTAAATGTTTGCAGGAAGATCATTGAAGCGGCTGTCAGGTGAAACCACAAAGGCGAATTGAATGGCGAGGCTAAACTGATCAACCGATAGCCGGACATAATTGTGCGAAGAGCATCGAGGTCGCTCTGTGTGCAGTGTGTTGTTGTTGGCCTCAGAGTGCCTAACTGCACACCAATGCTTTTCATATGCCGCTGGACATATCGTGTGCAATGATCGACAAAGCGTAAAATCAGCGATATAATGTTATTACTTAATATAGACAAAGGCTGTGGCAGTGCAAATAAATGGAAAAACAAAGCAATAATGGAATGAAATAAAGTCAGCGTTAATGCAATGCAACTCCATTTAGGGAAAGGGTAGCATCGAATATTAGTGCTCGCGTAAGTTGTGGAAATTAATACTAACATATCTTCAATCTATAATAACTTTAAGTAAAAATTAGAAGACAAACATAAAAACAGCCGAGAGACCGAGGGCAAGAACAACGCTTTGATTCATTTAAAAATCCATAGTCTCATTACCATACTTATATTTACAACTCACAGAATAATTCTAATAATATCTATTTACACCACAAACAAGTATAAGTGCCCTATCTCTGTTTGATTGGGTTTTATTTTCCCAAAAATAACGATAACAACCATACAATCATTACTCATTAGTCACATACATAGTTTTATTAATGGGTTCCGCTTGCGGAAGTACTCCAAAGTGATGTGCAGATAAGCCATAAGTTCAAATTACTGCTTTAGCGAAAACATGTTTCCTTAGAATATTATTATTTATAGATGTGACGGTTTGTTTGCCAAATTGATTTACCATTCAACGTTTGACACGTACGGTGATAAGCGAAGTGTTGGTATTAATTGACGAAATATATGTGTATTTTATAGATAAATTACTGTATTTATACCCGCTAGGAAATTTTGCGAAAAAAATACTTAATACCGTTGGAAAATATGTTGCCGACGCTTATGAACTATTCTATGATCCACTGATTTTTAATCGTTCTTTATTCAGAGAAATACATTATTGGAGGTAATTTGTTCGTAAATTGTTTAGTATTCACACAAAATTCAATTTTGTATAATTCTCAAATTGATTAATTAGAAGGACAATTATGTAATTTATGTATGATATCTGATGATAGAGCGGAAAAGTTCAAAATATAATGAAAAATCACAGGCTCTGTAATGTTATAACTAAAATTGCATTGAATCAATTAAAATTATTGAATGGTTATAAAAAAATACATAAAAACCTGAACCTATAAAAAAACAGTTATAATTCCATGATTAATATGCATGAAAATGCATTCAGTAAATGGTTATACAATAAAGTGAAAAAATATCAATGTAAACAATTCAAATAAAAAACCATTATAATACCGAAATCAAATGAATGACACAGTTTTATAAAAAAAGCGAACTCCAACCAAAATATGATCAATTATATTGAATTTATTATGATGCAATATTAACACCAATGTCACTTGCCACTCATTTTTTAAATAACCGTAGACATAATGAAGAGTAATTGTGAAATATTTCCAATAAAAAAGTACCTTAATTAAATTATGCAACAACAGCCTTAAAAGCTGCCACAATCATTGTTAAAGGATCAACTGTTATGTCGCCAGTTAAGAGTGTAATTAGTGGACTGACGACGACAGCTAAGGATAATAAATATAGTTGATGTAAAAGGCTGACCAGCATAATTATAATGTAAGTTATGTATTTAATTATTGCAAATAATTAAACAAATAAATTACCAGATAACCAGAAGTTGATAATGAGGATTTTAAATTCACGCAATACAATTAATGTGTTCAGTTTTGAGATAATTTAAAAATACCACGGTGATTTAAATTTTCTAAGCATTAATTGATTTATATTGTAACATTTTTAGCACAAAACTTTATAAAATACTGTTTAAAACAAGCTGATTTCAAATACCTCTTACCGCGGGTCGGGGAAAATATTTGAAACACCAAGCTTGAGTGAGAACTATTTCATTCCGATTTTATTTTGGTTTTTTACTTATTTATATACACATTTTAGAATTATCTTAACTATATAAATATAAGTGTATGTGTGTATGTTTGTATGTATGCTGCATATTGTTTATGCTGCAATGCATGGGGTTAATTTCAAGTGCACATGCACATTTGTATTCAATTGCCTAAATGTATATCTTAGGTCAACAGGTTATCTTAAGTAAATATGTTTGTATTTTTGAGTGAAAATACTTAAAAGCTCAGTAGTATTGAGTTTAAAGAAGAAGAAGAATGTATCTAAAATGTAAACAAACCCCGGCCAAAGGTCATTGACCTCAGCCAAAATGTAAATAAACCCCTGTCAAAGGTCTTTGACCTCAGCCAAAACGTTAACAAACCCATGGTCATTTGTTTACATTTTGGCTGAGGTCAATGATGAAAATTTTATAAATTTCCTTAAATGTATAAAAATTGTGCAAGTTTTCCAAAAAAATCAATAAAAACCACACTTTCCTTATTTATATAGTAGATTGTTTCAGCTACCGTTTGCTGTCATTTTAAGTCCAATAGCTTTAATTTATATAGAGATATGGGCAATGAAGTAGATATGTTGAAATTCTTTAAATTCGTTACTACTGAACTTTTGAGTATTTTCAGGAAAGGGAGCAAATGCTTCCCTTTTAAGTTTTAAAAACTACATGTGATAAACTTGATAACATTGAAAATTTCATAAATATTTTCGAAAAGTTGAAGTTGAAAAGTTATTATAATTTGAAGTAAAGGTGTTGGTCTCGCTGAATTTTAAAAATTCGAATTTTCTCAAAATTTTGACTCCAAATAAGTCTAGGTGAAAATTGTTTGTGCGATCACAAAGCTACATATTTCTGGGAATATTTTCGAAAATATCATTGATGGGCGAAATCGAGGTAATAAGTTTTAAAAAATCCACTGGGTTATATACCGCAAAGTATAACTTAAGTGAACGTATAATCTTGGATATATTATATGTTGGTGCTAAAATTGGTGAAATCGATCCAGGAATTATCATAATCCTCATATACTGTATACAAATAAAAATGTTCGTTATTTTAGTGGACTTCTTGACGAATATTTGGGTTAATAGTGTGTTGCCTAAATCAAATTAAGAAAATAAATTAATTGCGGAATTCGGTTGCCGAAACTAGCCGTTCCTTAGTTGTTTTACTATGAAGTTGAGAGTATATGTATACAATATGAACATATGTGTATGACATATATACTTATATATGTATAAAACTGTATATATGTAAACAGTCCGCCCGTTTAACTGTCTATTTATTTAATTTAAATAATTTACACGCCTGTATCCCACTAACAAAGTGAAGCGGTATTTAATTAAATACTTCTAAATTTTCACTTAGCAAAGCTTTTAGCAATTTCTTCGCTGTCAATCAAGTCAGAATTACCGTCAATTAAAAGCAGCAACGCGGCGAGACTAAAACGCCACCAAACATTAATTAGCAGCAAACGAAAGAAGCAGGTATCCATTACAACAACAAGAGAGCAATTGAAAAAACAAATATCAACAATTCTAACGAACATTGGATTGCAAACATATAGACATATTAGTAATTACATACATATATGACATATAGCAAGCAGCATGTTGCATGTTGCAAGCATTTTCCAACTATATAGACATTTAGAGAAGAGTAGCTGGTTAAAGCATTTCCTATAAATACATATGTGTTTATGTATGAATACAATTCGAAAAATCAAACGAAAACGGCGAAGCTGTTTGAAATTCGCAGAAAAGAAAGCATGGCACTGCTACAAATTCCTTACTTACAGTAGCTAAGTGGCAGCAGTAGCTAAGTGGCTGCTAACGAATTGTTTTTGCTTCTAAAATCACTGTTGACATTTCGTTTATCGCGAAATAGCTCGCAGATACAACAGCTGGTCCTCACTTCTTTTATATGAGCGAGCCAGTGAGTTTCAATCATGAAACAAAAAAAGAAAACAATGGATTTAAGAAATAAATTCAGCAACAAGAAGAAGCTGGCATCTATCTCAGACAACAAACGAAAGACAGCAAACAGCGAATGACAAGCAGCTAATGTGGCAACTTTTAACGGTAACTGCTGTCACCATGCCACAATCAAGACTCAAGACAATGCAACACCAATTCAAACCGAATTAGCCAACAGCGGCATCCTATGAAATTGGCGAATGGATCGAAGTGCTCATACTACGTAGACTGGCGACTCATTCATAGTTACTTGCCACTCTTGTTGGCGATTTTAAGAAGGGTTAGGAGAAAATTACACCAGACGCAGCAGAATCACAAATATGTACGAGCATAAAGATAAATGATGGAAGAGATGAAGCGGATGCTTATATAGTCGTATACATATAATGATAGATATATTGTGGTGGCTTTGTGCACGCGTGAAGTTTAAGCGCGTATTGTAGAAATTGATTTCAAAGAAATTGGCGAAATTCATAGCTACGACACGGCATGCTTTTCTCATTTCTTATAAAAGTATTTTCTCTCTTTGCCAACGATCACTTTTGCTTGCGGAATCTTTGTCCACTTTGAACCGAAAGTCAAAGAGCGTGCAATACTAAACCGCGCCTGCGTGTTTTATATGCAAATAATGAAATATTTCGATATTTGCATGATGCTGTATGGTTACCCAGCGGAAAAATAGTTGAGGGATTTCATATCGTGAAGTGAAGGCCGTGGATTTAAACCAAGATTTTTTTTCATTTCTTAGTAAATGGAGACAGTGGATATCCACTTCAAGAATACCTATAATTTTGGTGTCGCCATTTCAATCCATAGTCCATGTAGTCCATTTTCTTTATTTGGGCTTTAGGTAAGGTCTCAAGATGAACTCCGCGACGGAGACTCATAATAATCAGTGGATCCCTCTTGGACAATTAAAACACCGGTTCTTTGTCATGATAAAACCTCTAGGTATGGACCAAAAGACCCTCATGCATACCACAAATCTGCTCGAGGCTCCTACTATTGATTCCATGCAAATCCGCTCGGTTCACGGATGTTTTCACATCAGTCTCGCTGAAGCCGGCATTAAAGAGAAAGTGTCGACATGCCATCTGCATGTAAACAATTTTGGGGTCGCTCAAAATTTAAAGTCTAAACACATTTAAATTTTGGTTTTGAAAAGAACTTATTATATATTACTCCAAGACAGTTCTGGGATCTTTAAAATTGGTGGGGCAATTATTTCCGTAAACTAATGTATTATTGAAATGATTTAAAAGGAACCCATCTGGGGGTGAGTCCACATGGCTTGTAGTTCTCTGCGTGGTAAACACATAAAAACCAACAACTACAACAATTTACAAACTAACTCCAAAAAATTAAAAAAAAAGAAAAGCAGATGTCTGTATGAGTACATACATACATATGTATATGCGCTGCTCTCCACTTCCAGTTCGAAATCGATGTGTAGGAAATTAAGTGAAATTAGTAGATAACCAATAGCGCCAAGCTGTCAGTCGCTAAAAGCTAGCAAATAATCATAAAACGTGTCGATCGTGAAATTTTTAATCAAAGCCGGGTGAGAAGAATACGTACATGCATATATACATATAAACGCATTTCTTAAGTGGCACAGTGTGCAATTACGGCAATAAATGCTTCTGCACATCTGCTAAGAAACTGATGCTGGGAAATTAAACGAAAATTTGCGAAAGCGAAATGTACACATCCCGCATCTGAGCACGGTTGGCCTGGATAATTTTAGTGTGTGAATCCGATTGGTATTAGGCAATGAGAATTGCGAATAAGATTTATACATTAATTGGAACAACTCGATATTCAGATGATGATGTGCTCTGATTGCTGTTGCAGCGAGTTGTGATTACCCGTGATTAAATTTCTGTTTGTGGGGTAATTATGGCGTACACGTCCTAGTAACAACTGCAGGAGTTTTCAAACTAAAACCATTACAATTATTTAAACTCTGCTAGTATTAGAGATCACTCAGAATGATAAAATGTTAAAAACCTACATTTCAATAGAAACGCAGAAAAATTATTTCCCCGAATTTTTAATATTTCTTACAGTAATTTTACAGGAATGCTTAAAAACTCTTCGAAAGTGAAAGTTCTTAGATTCCGCTCTTAGGTTACCACTGTTAAGATTCACTTTTGTACTCCTAAAGACTAAGCATTAACCAAAATATAAGCCTTCAATACGAAGCATTATTTCCTATTTATATTGATTTAATTGGCCATTTAATAATATGGCACAACAAAGACATTCACAGAATTACCTCCTGACGACAAGTCTGTATTATCGCTTGCTAACCAGCAAAATAAGCAGACCGAGCGCTTCATCCAACATTCCTTTGTGGCGGCATACTTTTTCTCAATGAACTCTCGCTGAAGCTCAGCCACATTTGCACGCCTCAGCAACCTACTGTGAGCTAAGAGGGTTAAGTGGATAAGCTTACAACGCCAAGCAAAGTAGAGAGGAAAAATCATATATATATGTTTGTAGAATAAATATATGAACTACATACATATATACAAGCCACTATCAAAACAAAAGCAAAGGAATGAGAACGATGAAATGATGCCAAACGGCAAAACTAAGAACGCAGATTTGAAATACATACATATATTTACATATAGTGAATATATATGTAAACACTTTAATTGTGGGAGTATGTTTGCCATATCAACACATACAGTAGCATGCATATTCACATTAATAGCCGCCTCATACAGCCTCAAGTACAGTACTATCATCAACGTAAACGGCGTATAAGCATAAGCACCCAAAACAAAAATAAAAAGTAAAAATCGGTTAGGATTTGTTATAGGCAAAATCGTCGAAGTAGATCAGAGGCAACAGAGAATTGTGCAGGGAAGCATGGGAAATACATAGATACAATCAGAACAATGAATAGAATACAATCAGAAGAAGCGATGCGTTTAACCTAATAAGAGCGATACTATGCGCAAATATTTAAAGCGTGCCACATGCACCATGTTGCAAGTACTATGTAGCTCTAATAATGTTCGTAATGAAAAAGTTATTGCAGCATATAGCTGTAAGCGTTCAACAATGCGAATGAGCGATTAAACGCACAAACGCAGAAATGTTCTGCTTATAAGCTTAAATGAAGGTATATGTACATACATACATAGGAAGATATACCCGCTGATACATTAAGGAAAGCATACTGTTAAGGTAAATGGTATTTGCTAATTCACGCACAGAAATAGTATTCGTAAAAAAGTGTCAAGTTGTCCGTAAGTAACTAGTTACTGGTGAGTTTTTTACAAAAGCTATTTGGAAAATTGCGAATTACTCCGAATGGTATTAGTTTAATTAATATTATATTCCATTTGCACATTTTTAGTAAATTCCAAAAGATATTCTAATATTTACAATTTCGAAGTGTTCTAAAAATAAGTAGTAGGACACTAGTTCTTATAATATAAATCAATAGTATAAAAATCAGTTTGTACTAATTCAGTTCTTTCTTTCTTATATGTATGTACACATACATAGTAATTGTGCTATACGTAGCATATGCTCGCTCAGCAAAACTATTTTTATTTTATAAGTTATTTCTCGTATTGTTAGTGATTGACTATATAACAGCAAAATCTGCAAGATGCACATATCACTTAGTATGCGCAAGTAGGAACAACAAATAAGCTGCAACCGCAAGGTGAAGGTTCTATAATGCAATTTCGTTGCCCAAGCAACGCCCACACATGCGCTGGAGAACTGAAAAACCGGATGCGTAAGCTTATTTTAGGTTCAAAAAGAAGGGAGGGGAGTAACTAAGCCAAAGCTAGAAAATATTACATTGATTGGGGTTTAAGGACTTGTAATAAAAATTGCGGAATTTAATTTCGTGTAAATCACTTTATACAGATTAGAAAATAAATATATATAGTGAATGGAATTCGTATTAGCAATTTTATATGAACAGGGTATGAGTAAAAAGATGAGGAGAAACAATAAAACCATTATTGTATTTAATGTTAATTGAATTTGATATACCTGGGATCAGCACTTGAAGAGATGAATTTGCATATTTAAATAATTTATAAAATATAATATTTAGTTAATTAAAAAATTAACGACAGCAAGCCAAATAAATATTATGTTAACAAATTTCTTATATTTGGTTGTACCGTAATTTTTAACGATCCAAAAATATTTGCCTACTTTAAGTTATTATAAACTTCTCCTTTTCATTCTTATTTTGACATTCAAAGGAGTGACTATATATAAGTATATGAGTTTCATATAATGAAAAATTATTAATATGTGGCAGCCTTACTTAAAAATAGTTTAATTCGAATTCTCTTCAGCTTGATTTAGATATTTAAGAGTTTTTTATCCTACATGGACATATGTTTTTCTATTTAAAAATTTCACCCTTTTTACGAACTGTCCAAAAAAATTTGGTTATTCAGTTTTATTTTTTTCGTTATGGTATAAATTAATTGACTGCAATATACAATTCATTTAAATTGTGAATTTGCGTTCTGCTTCCTAATATGGTCCTGTTGTGGACAAAAATGCTGAATTTACATTGAATATGTACACTTTTAATTCGTTTACCCCGAAAAATGCTTTCCAACTCTAGTGGTTATTTTTTTGAAAAAATATATTCCCCAGTCACAGCTGCTAGATTGTTTGAAGCGTTCCCCCAATTGCCTTCTCAACTGCATTTGCGGCATTTAATGGCGAGTAAGCTGTTGACTAACTTACTTTCGTAGATTACATACGCACACAAGCAGAGGCATACAAACGCAAAAGCCACTTTGCACTAAATTCACCACTAATTGCACTGTTGGAATAATTCATGAGCGTGAGTTTGCGTCCCGAAGGGTTGAATGTAACAATGCGATTCAGCGCATCAAGGGTGTTGTAGTTAGACCACTTGATCGACAAACCCCCCGACACATATCCACCAGCCTGGCTATGTGAGCTAGCAGCACCAAATCAGCGTTCAGTGACCCGAAATTTGCAATTTTCGACGTAATTCGCCAAGTCTACATTTAGCGCGCTGCACGCGACTCGTGCACAGCACTACACTTTTCAAAGCATTTGTGCTTTCGTTTTTTACTCTGACTCGGTGTTTTTGGTGACGGAATTCGATTGCATTAACCAGAAAAATTTATTTTTTCCGGTGATTGGGTTTTCCCAACGCTCCAAAAAACGCTTTGAACGCTGCAAATGCTTTTATTTTGTGGTTATTTTAGTTCGCATTAAGTGCTGGTGGTGGGAAGTGGCGGACTTTACTTAGTGCCGGTGCGTATGAGTAACTTAATAATTTACACAATTGTTTAATTGCTAAATATATGGTGTTGTTAAATAGTTTTATTCTTTTGATATCTTAATGTAGTCAGGCCTCGAACTTAAAATTTGTTTCACTAAGTATATTCTTTCCGAGTTTATCGTTAGGAGTCTTTTTTAGAATATAATACTTAAGTCCTTACCATTTTCGAGAGTATTTTGGTGGTACTTACGTCCAAATCCCATATTACTTTACATTCCTTTTTTCCTTTATTTTAACAAATTCTCCCATACAATGTATTTATACTTCCCGTGAGTCATTAAATTTTCATACTTTCAAGCATCACAAATAATAATCACTTTAAGGGGTTATATACAGTTAGAATTTTCAAAAAATCGATTTTTTTTATTTCATTTTCTTAATGTACATATATTTAAGAATACACACAGAAAATTTCATATCGTTCCGGTGAATATTTTCAAAGTTACAAGCAAATGAAAAATTTGAAAAGGCGTTTCAGAGCGCTTGGAAGTACAAGGTCCAAACTTTAAACGCGTTTTTCTCAAAATGGTGTTTTCAAAGTCGGTGACCAACATTACTCGAAAACGGCTAGACCGATTAGTCTCAAATTTTAACACGACCTTCTTAAATATATTTTTTAGTAATTAATCGTAGATTTTTTCTCTCCGATAAATATTTTTTTTTATAAACAATTTAAGGCCGAAATTTCGGTGAAGAATCGTTTTTTTTTTTTTGAGAAGCCGCCATTTTGACAAAAAATTTTATTTTGCTTATTCCTTCGATTAATTACTAGATTTGACATTATTTTAACGAAATCTGTTTGGTTTTTTAATTTCGGATGATCCAGTTCCGAGATATGGTGGTCACCGCAAAACGTCTTTTTTGAGAGGAGCTCCTGGAGATCAGCTGTAGCTCTTTTTCAAATAAATATTTTTACTAGTACTAAGTCTTAAAATACAGTTAAAAGATACCATAATATGTGTATAAACTTTTGGATCTATAAATTAAAAAGTTTTCTCAGAAAAAAATCTGGAAAATTCACTTGTTTTCGGTCGTCTAACTGTATATAACCCCTTAAGAAGCTTATTTTTAAGACTTAAAAAAATTACTTTTAATTAATTAAAAAATATTGTCACATTAAATTCACGTCAAAAAGTTAATTCAAATAATTTGTTTACCGCATATACAAAACTCTCAACACAATTTTTTTCTTAACTCACATTACTTTACTCACGACAAAATATGTCATCACTGAAGAGTTTTTTCACACTTTAAAGAAAGTATGAGAGCTCTACATGCATGTATTACATAAAATAATTTTCACAGACACGTGACAATCACCAGAATGTCGCTCACGTGCTTCTACTACCTTCATTTCCTATTTGCCCGTCACATGCTCTTAACTCATGTAATTTACACATTAAATAAAAACGTTATTATAATTACGTAATGTGTTGCGTGTGGGAGCAAATCATAGTATACCAGAGGGACGTGTTATTTTAGTAGGTTACGTATACGCCGTGTATCCATGTTGGTGTAGTGAAAATTGACTGCAGTTTATTGCAGGAATTGCAAATTGTTGTAGAATTTCATAGTAATTTTAATTTGAAAACTATGTTTTTTGTTCAAATTTTACTACACTCAGCACTTACTAACTTAATTGGGTGCTTGGCACATACTAAAATTATAAATTGATATCAGCGGTTGATTGACCCAGTAGTCAGAATATAAAGTATTATATAAAGTAGTAATTTTATTATTTCAATTCCGAAGAATAGTTAACCATTAACTACTGCAATATTAGTTGCTTTGTAACTAGTACGAATTAAATAAATTTTAACTATTTTAGAAACTATTGCATGATATATTTGTGAATATATTTCTTTATGTAGACGTAGTTCTACAGCTACGCACTCCCTCCTAAACACTTTTGGGCGCATATTTATCGGCTGGTGGTGTATTATTCTACTTTATTTTCATTTAATTTTCACCCAAAAATAATATTTTCATTACTCCCGCCGTAAAAGGAAGAGCTCGCAATTGGCAGTTGTTAAATGTTTGCAAACTGCAGTTTTTTTGCTTTTTTGGCCAGCAGCCAAGTCGATTGTTAGTTCAGACATTTCACAGCTGTGGCTGTTTTGCTTTGACAAGCCAACAAAAATGAATGCGCCTGTTCAAATATCCTTTAACGGGTTTTGCATACCTAAATACATACAAAACGTGTAGTGCCGTTATCGATTCGGAAATGTCTGCTTGGCACGTGAATATGCGGCAAGGGAGGTCGAATACCTCAACGAAAGGATTGCGTATGCAGCCATTTAGTAAAATTCCAAAGCGGTTGCGTGGCAGCAGAGTCTGGCTTACGTATAAACTAGTATATTTGTAAGTATATTGGTATTTTTGTATGATCGAAGAGCTTAAAGCTCCTAAAGCCACATACTTTAACCCCCGCCCACTATATCTATGTATATGCAAATGAGCTATTGATTTTCACCTGAATGGCGCCTGTGTTCCTCAGTATTCGAGAAAGCCCTCATAAATATATGTCCTTAAATTGCTTTGTAAATAGTTCTGTTTATAAAAACCGCCCGCAAAACCTATTTATGTCTGCGCTTTCATATGCGCCGCACGTTCGATCGCAATCAAGTAAGTACAAATGTTTAAAGCAAAATAAAAAACGTAACTTCTAGACGCTTGACCTTGCGAAGTGAAGTGCATCGAGTTGTACAAATGTAGCACACATTATTTGAGAAATTTGATTTTTGTGGCGTCACATCAAATAGTCGCAGGAAAACAAAAACCAATATACAGCTAATTAATAGTTGTTTTGCTTAATTACTCTCACTTTTTGTGAGTATGCCTTCAATTATTGGAAAATTTTAATCACTACTAGACACACTATTGACCTCAGAGATCAAGGCCAACAGATAAGAGGCATAATAGCGGAATATTTTCCACTTTTTAAATTATATTTATAATTTTATCATGGCAGAATTGTTCTCTAAGTTCTTCATTCAGTACTTCATTATTTTGTGGCAATATCTATGTTGAGATTCTAAAGAATATTTTTTTAATATGATATCTATTAATCTATTTAGAATATCTGCCATCCTAGCAAAAGCCGTTTTTCATAAGTATTAAAACTCGTTTAATATCGATAAAACCACGGAATATTTGATTAGATTCTCTACGAATATATTCATAAGAAATATTTCAGTTTACTCCGATAAGAAAATCTTTATTTTAAGCCAAGCCAACCTAGTGAACTTTTGTCCAGAAATTCCTCACAAAGATTCATTTTGGAATATTTGACTTTTTGAGTTATTTGGTTTTAGCGTTAACCAACAAAATATTTACTAATCTCGTTGCAGTCGTGAAGCACTGTCTGCTGAAACCGAATATACTATCGATTGTTCGGCATTGTATTGCATTGTTAATTGCCATCGGTCTGTCCGGCATACGATTTATTCGTTGCAGCAGTTGCGTAGATAAGTGCGAATGTCACTGTGTATGGGAGATAGCGAATATCATTGTCGATAAAAATATTGCCCATAGCCTTGCTTTATTTTTTATAAGTTTTTGCATACTGTGTGACCAATCACATAAATACATCGGCAACGTTTATCCATTCGCACGCCTGTCAGGGGCAGTAATATATATATATGCAAAAGTAGTAGCAACAGCGTAAGTGACAACAAAAACAATATATTTGGTTAGCCATGACCGTTGGCCCGCAGCAGCCAGTTGACCAAAATGTTGTTAAATAAGAGCAGCAATATTTGTATGTTTAAAGTGACCCTTAGCTACTACCTTCCACCATCCACCCACGCATAAAATCCATTATTGTCTACCAGAGCTTAGGAATTTTTTTTTTGTCTGCACATACATATGTTATATACTAACAAACAAAGTATCTAGATCTAATAAAATGGATATGTATAAATATTTTTTATATTTATATACGCCTGAGTATATCTAAATGCAATCCAATACTGAGTTAGGGCGGTGGTAAATCAGTTGCTACTTATAAACTTATATGCTTGAGTACGTGGCCACAGTGGAACAAAAGTTGATATTAAATAAATAAAGTTAATATAAAACAAATTTTAACTAAACTTTATTCAGATTCAGTATAAAAACACTCAAAACACATTTCTGCGTCTCGTTGTCGCGTGTTCGTCCATCTGCCACGCCCATCGAATGCCGTAAACAAGCTGTCACATGTACGCCTATAGCCTACAGAGGCTACTATCATTTGGCCCTAACACACGACATTTGGAAATACTTCTATATATGTATGTAAGTATGTGCCACAAGTCTTTGGCCTGCTCGCAAATTTGTTTTGTTGAGGAGTTAGGGTTAAGCCCCTCCATTGTCACCCGTGCATGATTTTAACTTTATGAAATTTCTAATAGGAAATATGCTAATTAGAACAAACTTAGTCCTAATTTTACTTGACAGATGCACCAATTTATGAATTTGGAGGCAATATGTGCTAACAAACGCCTTCACTAATGGCTTCTCCAGTGATCAATTAAGTTATTATTAGAATCCATTTATCAGTTTGAGACTTGGTATGGAATCGTATAGATTATCTAAAATTAAAAGAAATACATCTAGATGAAAACTAAACGTTTTAGAGAAGTTCGCTGAAGAATCGTGTCATATTCTGTAAAGTTTTATATAAGAACCCTTTGTCTAATAAAACAAATTTAATTCGTACATTTCCTTCTTCTTTCTGTGCTGTTATCTTTCGCTTTCTCTAACAATTTAACATCAGAAAGCATAACAAGGAAGGAAAGGAAGGAAGGGAAGAAACGTCAAATCTTAGAATATGTGATGAGTTGGAATAGCATTGATACAACAGTCACAGTTATACAAAAAGTTAAAGAGAGTTCTACACACGAAACGAAAAAAAATCAATCAATAAAATGGAAAACACTGCACTTTCAACAATGCCGGATAAATAACGCGTGTCTTGCGAATATCGCAAGCGCCACCCATAGTGTCCACAGCAGCCAACCATCAGGGAGACAACAACAAAATGTCGAAAGCTATCAGACAGGCAATAAAACTAAAGATACTTAAAAGAAACTTTATGGATAAACCTATAAATATATATATTGATGTATATATGTAGTTATGTATATGACTTAATAAAAATAACAATAACACATTATAATTAAAATTAAGCGCATCATCATTGTCCAACGCCTTATTATAAGCTTATGGAACAACTTAGTCATCGCCTTTGGCGTCAAAATAGCACGAACACATCGTCTTTCTTAGCTTGAATGTGGGTGCGTGTGTGTTTGACTAGCTGAGCGGTCTGGTAAGTATATTAAATATTATTATCAACATTATTGTAGTTTATTAAACAATTTAACACGCCGTCATGGTAGGTCGGCAACGCGACAAGCCAACGGTGACCAAGCGGCATATATGTATAAGAGAGTGTGTGTGTAAGCATACTGCCAGGCGTATGAGCTTGCAGACGGGTTGCTTGTATGCTGCGCGGTGGCCAACAATAAAATTGCGGCAAAACAGATTAAATAATGGAGCTCATCAATGTGTTGTAATTTTGGTTTTTGTTTCAGTATTTTTCTTTTCGTCTCGCTCTTTTTCGAATAGCCAACTTCGTGAGTGCGTGCGTGTAGTGGTTTTTTTTTAACTTTGCCGCATATTAAGAACCTTACTTGTGCTGTTGTTGCTGCTATTTTGCTAGTCAATTTAGAGCGCCTTTAACAAATAAACGCAAGTGGCAGACCTCTGGAGTGCGTGTCCAGCAACAATAATTTTTGCCTAAAGTGCAGATCATAATCCAACCGGTCCAATCACTAGGCTTCCTCATCAATCTCATCACTCGCAGCCTCGACCGTTGCTGGTGCCTCGTGCTACATTAGCCAGACTTTCTTCTTTAAAATTCTCATATTACTTTGTTTTTGTTGTTTTAAGTGCTTTTCCATTGTCATTTGCGCCAACTTTTATGCGTAGCTTGGGGGCGTGTCTCCCCGGCGATTTTGTATATAAAGTTGTACTCATTCATAGTGGCATTGAGAAATTGTCTGTCGTTTTGATTTATTTCTTTTGTGGTGTTGTAGTAGTTGTTGTTTTTATTTTACATACAGAAAAATTGTACGAAAGTCTTCGCAGAAGGTCTAACAGGCTTTTGATGCGTGTAAAATATGTTGTAGGCGTACAATCATTGATACGCGTTTGAGCTGTTTAATGAGCAGTGATTAGGCTTAAGTAATTGTAATTATGTTTATGGTTAGAAAAAGTATAAGTTCGCTACAAGTCTTTAAAATGTTTTATTGCTTTGTTTGACGTGTGTGATAAAGCAACAAAAGAAAACAATGACGGAAGGATTTTGGTTTTAAAATGTCACAGAAATGTTAGTGACTTAAAACAGGTGTGTGTGTGATTGGCGTTGCAACCGTTTAGCCGGTTATAGCCGAATCGACGATAGTGCGCCATCTCTCTCTCTCCTTCGCAGTTCGGCGCCAGTTGGAGATCCCAAGTGTAACCAGGTCGCTCTCCACCTGGTCCCTCCAACGGAGTGGAGGCCTTCCCCTTCCTCAGCTTCCTCCGGCGGGTACTGCATCGAACACTTTCGGGGCTGGAGTGTTTTCGTCCATTCGGACAACATGACCTAGCCAGCGTAGCCGCTGTCTTTTTATTCGCTGAACTATGTCAATGTCGTCGTATAACTCGTACAGCTCATCGTTCCATCGTCTGCGGTATTCGCCGTTGCCAATGTTCTTAGGACCATAAATCTTGCGCAAAATTTTCCTCTCGAAAACTCCTAGTGTCGTCTCATCTGATGTTGACATCGTCCAAGCTTCTGCACCGTAGATCAGGACGGGAATGATAAGCGACTTAAAACAGGTAAGTTAGGATATTATTCGGAGTAACGAAAATTTCGGAGTCATTTTCACAACCATATTTATTTACTATTTATTTGTAGACATATCTAGGATGTAAATATTACAGAGAAAGCTACAAAGCAGCTGTGAATGGACTAAACATTACAGTTGAGAGAGAGAGAGAAATAAATCTTGCTTTACGTACTGTCAATGTCCTTTATCGATTTTTAACAGCAGCGCTCTCTTGGAGTATGGACAGAGAAACCAAACCAAACAGGCCGATATTCAGTTTTCTGTTAGTGAAGCGACGTTCACAGCGCTGCTTAAAAAATGTAACAAAAGCAAATGAAAGTCCTATTACTGTTCTTACTACGAATGGGAGACAAAAAGACATTGCTCTGACAAATAAACAAGTATAAAAAGTTGTATCAGCTGTTAAAGCGCTATGTAAGGATTTCGGATTCGGCTATAATAGCGTAAAGCGGTTCCTAAGCCAAATATATAAGGTGTTAACATAAGAGAATATATAAACATAACTTTAATGTAAATAACGGCAAGAACACTTCTGGTTTCCTATACAAAACCAGCAGCCAGAAAGCAGAAGAAGCGTGTTAATTACAAAGCAGCTGAAGAAAAAACCATACACATACCAAAAGCGGAAACACCACGACAATTCCGTTGTTCCATAGAACTTATAGTCTTTTCGTCTGTTTTGTTCTTTTCTCACTTTTATTTATTTATTCCCATTTGTTTTTATTTTTCCGCACTTTTTGCATTTTAGCACATATTTGAATTAATAGTTCAAAAATAATTTTTCATTTTTTATAAATTTGATTTAAAACAAATTTATTTAAATCCTAAATAATATTTTAAGAGTACATATAATTGTATTAACATACAATTTTGTTTAGCATTATTTTAAATTTGTTAAGCACCCACACACACATATTAAATTAAATTAAATTAACGAAATAGTTATCTTCGATTTTTTTTTATTATTATACACATAATTTGTTATTATTTTTATTTCATCATCAGTTCCGTTCAACTCCAATCACGTTGATGACCATTAAATATAGATTTTGTACACATAACACACCCAATTTCACTGCTTTAATGTAAGACTCTATGAAATGACCATATAAACTTATTCACACACAAACTGCGTTTTGTTTTGAACCGCTTTTCCACCAGCCGCTTTGCACGTTGTCTCCCACAAATTCGCGTCGCACGAAAACGGCAGGTCAGCTGAAGAACTTGCGAATGTGCTATGCTTTACGCCACTTTTGGAAAGTTATTTTGATATTTTGTTATTTTCTCTTTTCGCTTCTCACTCGCTACACACTTTACTACGCTACGCTCTTCAATAGCCTATTCGATATTAACAATAAAATTCAAAATTTTTTATGCAAATTACTTAAGAACGACGCGCACGAAAATATCTGAATAAAATATTTACAGAAAATAAAAACAAAATATGAAACAATAAATTTTTTTTCATAATCCTAAAAAGCAAACCTTTAAGAATTTTGCGATCTTTCAGCACTAATTTTTTAAATTTATTTCTTTATTTTTACACGTATTCTACCTTTTGTTATATTTTTTTGTATTTGTTGCAACGCGCTAACAGGACGACAATCACAGCTATATTTTGAACAACGAACGAACGCGGATAACGGCAAAATGAAGACTGGACTGCATGCACGTCCCCAAAGTTAATCAAACTGCAGGAGATAAGTCAAGCAAAGGCAGCAGCAGAAGCAAAGTCAACAGAATAGTAAAGTCAGAAGTAGCAGCACAAAATGTATTTGAAAAAGCACAGCAAGCAGCGCTTGTTTTTGCTGTGGCGGCTGACGTCGACGTTCACAGCTGCGGTGCGCAACAGTGACTGTTTACGCGCTGCCCATAGTCGGTTTTCCTCATTCTTTGCCATTGTGCGATTAGGTAGGATCAGTTGCTCGGTTGGGTTGAGAGTTGGGGCGAAACATGTTCGATTGCTATGAAGCAACATTTTGTTGGGGGAGCCAAGTGTTTGTGTGAGCGATTTCAGAGCACTATATTATTCATTACTTTTTGAACCATAGTCGGCTGCAAATGCTACATTTCATAGAATTTATTGAGTAAAACACGGTGGATTTTAAAAGTTTTCCAGTGCTAACCTCATGAAGAAAGAATGGAACCAAGAAGCTAGCTCACAGCTAATTTCATTAAACTAGTATTGCTACTGTAATCGAACTAAAATCACTGAAATGCTAGTGCGGTCGCAATTCACAGAATTCACTGTTGAATTTTCAAAACGAGATCGCAGTTGCTATAATGAAATATCGCTCGTCCCTGGTAGATACAGTTCATTATAGTACAAATGCATGTCCGTCTCTAGAGAGTTGAAATAGTTCAAATATAATTTTGCGTATCTCACAATTGCTTTTAATGGGACACTAAACGAAATAACAACATCAGTTACATCTACAAAATGTACGCATGCGCTGAAATAAATTTAAATTGTGATTTTATGATAATGTGTGTGTACTTTGGTGCTCTTATTATATTTATGTATTTCTCCCATTTCTGCTAACAGCAGCATTGTTCTGTTGCAGCAGTCCACAATGGACGAAATGCAATTTTCGCTTTTTTCGCAAACTTTTTTTCTTTTCTTATTCTACTTTGTTAAAGCATATGAGCGTGCGCCTACAAGGAGTCTTCACCACTGGGTTTCCTATGCAAGCGATCACGCAGACAATTTCGGTCATTCCATTTTATTCAGCGACCTGCTTCGCTTCCTCTGCGTTAGTTATATCCCATTGAGTATTCAGTTTCGGCGGCTAGTTGGTGCGCCGCTGTGTTTTCATTGTGTTTTCAATTTGATTGCCGCTACTATTTTGTTCTTTATTACAAGTACCGATCGTCTGCTGTTAACTAGCTCCTGCTTCCGCACCTTGTACTCCTTCGCTTGTTCTCTTTCTTGTCCTGACGAGCTTATACCCGAGGGTCACTACTTGGAAAATATTCAATAGCAAAAATTTGGTTACATTAATTGAATGATAATTGCAATTTGTATTCCAGCGAAGACCTGGATTCTAGATGCAACAGATGCAAGACAAAACTTTAGTTTATATCACCTTGATTATGGATCCCTTGTTTCATATGTCATCCACATAGTCAAAAAATGGTTCTTCTACCATTTCGTAAATTTCAATAGGATTCTTGTGATGGAGTAAAGAAATGTAGTTTGCGTTCAACTTTCTTACGCACTATCAGTGTTTTGTTTTTGTTATCGTAGATATCCTGCTGATTTCATTGTTATTGCAGTGCTTGCGTTGAGATAACTGACCTCGTTGTTGCTGCTATTGTTATTCTGTTGCCATGCAGCTTCCGAATCAATTCAATTGTTTTCGCCAATTTTACAGTATTGAATTTCGGCTATGCCTTCGCCGCAGCATGTCGCCAACCAACCGATTTTCGTATCTCATTTTCTTTGCTTTTTATGATGCTTATCTATAGTGTTGTTGTTTGCAATGTTATTGTTGTTATTACTTGATTGTGTTTTGTGATTGCGCTAGTTTATATTCGCCTAGTTTAGCTGAAATTTACTGATTTCAATTTCGAAAACTGCGTGTAGGAGGCAGGCTACAAGAATTTGTGGATAATCGAAGCGTTGGTGAAGGCATGCGGGAGGGAAATAATGAGAGAGAAGCGAATTATAGCTATTTGAAAGATTTGATGGAGATAAATCAAAATTGACAGTTATTACTAGGCACCGAAGCTTGTTAACACTAAACTAAGATCTAAAGGGAAAATATAATACTTGGCATTCGATGAAAGAGTTCTCGCATGTCGGATATGAAAAAGTTACGGAAACAATAGAGTGGGTAAAGAACAACCAGAACATGGATCACTGGAGGATCCGACTAATAAAATAGCGGTAATTTGCTCCGAATTGAATAAATAAGCTGAGTGACTTCATATAGTACTAGTAAACTCACGAAGACAAGATACCTTCTGCCTGTGTTCATGGATATAACTTTGATGATGTAGACAATAGCTTCCGTCAGGAAAACAATGTAATTATCGAAACGCACTTAAAACAAACATAGAATTCTTCCGCAAAAAAGTTATGATCTATGTAGAGAATTTAGAAGATAGATATATAGAGAAAGAGAGAAAGAGAGAGTGTGGAAGAAACAGAATAAAATTCTACAAAAACATTCAATGCTCTTAAACCATTACCTTTTCATAATGTTGAACTTCTTGAGTTTAGCGAACTTAGAACAGTTGCCAAGGGTAGGAAATGAATTCAAAATCTTGAGTTCCACTCTCGGCTCGACAATAATATTGATCTACAAAAAGCAGAGGCAACATATTTCCATTGCATCAAGGCCCAGAGTTAAGTGTACTAAGATTTGCGATGTTGAAATAAGGTCGCTCTCTCCATATCCTACCTCGAAATGTTATAAAATTGGTTACTTACTCTTCACAATCAGAAAAATGCCTTCGGTGATCGGTTTCATACTATCCCCATGGTAATTCCCATTCCTATGTACACGAAAGTATAAGCAAAACAATCAAATCAATCAGATATCCACTTGCTAGCAAAGTTTATAGGTAAAAGATTAGTTCTCATGGAGTAAAAACTGATAAGGTGGATGTAGTACTACATATGATATGTATGTAATAAATAAGAATATTTGTGTCATTGCACTCAGTTCAACGGTTACGTTTATTTATAACTATCCACACCTCCAATAACTAAGTTGAGTGTTTACATGGCGGAAACTGCTGGTGACACTTTTAGTGTCATATAAACGCAATTTCACGTTGATGAAGTTGCAGTACGCAGTTGATGCTTCAGTAGACGCAAGGTGTTCTTGGCGAGGGTCGAAATTTCCAAATTAATGGTATAGCCTAAATTTAATTATTTAAAATTTTTTCTAAATTAGCAGTAAACTAACTTCCTTGAAGCTTTGGAGGTTTTCTAACTCATATAACCTTGCCTTTCATCATATCGTATCACTTCACTTGAATATACACTTCCTTTTATTTTATTCATCCTTTGCAAAGCATCTTGCTGCAGCACCCAAATTAGTGCTTGTTGCACGTTGTAATTACAAATATCGCCGACGGTTGATCTCTCATCCACCCCATCATTGACTGGTCTGCCGCCACTAGCACCATGTTGGATGCAGCTGTGCTAGCCGACATGCATTTAATTAAATGTCGAAAAAATGCTGCAAAGTTGTAATGAAGAGTCTAGAACACTAACGTATAGGGGTAAGAATGCAGATCGACAATGACAGATTGCAGATGATGTGACGCACAGTGGTACTATGTAATTTGTAGTCAAAAATTGTCAATGTGTCAGATCTATTTTATGGGTAACAGTTTGATTTCATAATAATCTGTCCTTCTTTTACTTTTCAAGTTTTTTATAAAATCCAGTGGACTTTGCATCTGACTTCAAGGCTCAATAAAAAAATAATCGTTATGGGCTCTCATACATTTTTTATTAGGTTAGCCACTTTTTGGAACCTTCTTATTTGTAGAAAGCATCTCAGTTCCATTTTCTATATAGCTCTTAGTACCATCATAAGACACTATGAACCGCATCAAGGTGACAGAAATGGCAGGTGATTTAAAGAAGCAGAAATGTGCTGCAGTTGCTGCTTAAATAAGCACGGTGCGCCTCCTCTACATTACACTAGGCCTCCAACTAAGCACCGAGGTGAACTTGTACGGTCCAACGGTGCTGAACATGCCTTCAAGTCAAAACACGAGCTGCCTCTTGCCGAAGCGATTGTCGCGATTAACCTTTTACATTTGCGCATCGATCGCATTTTCTTGCACACATATTTACATTTTGATCGTACGCGCAAAGGTAGTGCCGCATACCTTTGCAGTGCCTTCTCACTAAGCTGATCGATATCTTATAATTCATATGAATGCCTTCGCAAATAAATAGTTATGCGCATAAATATACTAGATTCGAGTGTGACTACTTCATGGGGAATCACTACGTAGCTCATCAGCTGCGTTTCGCATATTTTAACTCACAGTCGCGTTCTGAGTTCGACCCGGACCTGCTCTCATATTATTATCTCATTGATCTTTTAATCGCCGTGACTGCAATGCGAGTTCCTGCGATGAAGCTTTAGCACCTCTGTAATGCACTAAGTCAACCGGTGTGCTTTGTGTGTATATATGCATATTGTGATATACTGAGTTTTGTTTAGAGACTGCGCATCAAAAGATATTTGATAGTGAAGTACCAAAATAAAGTAAATATAAATTAGTTAATACCCAATTCTTCACTGCCTTCTCTAACTAGTTGTGCTTATTTAAAGAAATAAATTGTTGTAGGTCATTTGAATAAATAATATAATGTTTCCTTATTCCCTTACAAGCATGAATAATTCTCAGCAAAAATTCTTTACATTTCTTAAAATATACTATCACTTTGGTTTTTCTCAATTGATATCGTTATTCTGACTTGCTAGCATTGTGGCAAGTTATATACAAACATACAATTAAATAGATATATCTATGTATATACTTACATACATTCATTTAAATATGCATTGATTTATCTCGGAAATGGGGCACAATGCTACGTATGTCCAGATGATTCTGAAAATTCCTAACCAGGCAACAATTGCTGGTGTTTCCGCTGTTGTCTGACTGCTTGTGGTATTTTAAGCTGTGGACAGCGATGTCTTGTGGTATGTCAGAGCAAATAAAAATATCTGCAATCTCTTAACAAAATTGTTGATAACACCATGTCGACAATGCACTTAATTTAATTTATTTCTTCTGTGCTACATGTTATTGTCATTTTTTTTTTTTGGAGTATTCTGAATTTTTGCTAGTTGTTGTTGAAATATATTTATTTATGTTGTTTTCATGACTAGGCCTTAAAATTTAAGCCTTCTTTGTATGATAGTTTCCTCTCATGATTTTAGAAACTTTTATTTATAACGTCTGCAGTTGACACAAATTCAGATAACTTAATCCTTCAAGTAAACATATTTTGAAGACCACTTGGAATCTGACATAGTTTGTTGAAACATCACAAAAACTCTCTAAAGTCATTCTTGATATGCGATTATGGTCTATGTTGGTAGTGTTATAATGTCTGCAGTTTGAGATAATTTGTTGGTGAAAAGAGAGGATCCCAAAGACGACTAACCACAAACGCTCGGATACTTAAAAATGTTTATGGAAAAAGAAATGTTCCTGGTTCAGGTGCCCAGAATACTAGATATCTTTTCAGTTTCAATACACCTTTATTCATGTCATGTACTGTTTCTTCTTTCTTCACGATTTCAAATAGGAGTTGGAGAGTATTCTATGTAACTACAACAATCATATGGATATAAGGCGGTCTAGTTTTAAAAATGTTATACTCCTTAAGCAAAAAATTATTATAAGAAAAATTCAAGTCAAGTCTGGCTTAAGACATTATACAAACACCTTCTTGGAGATCAAATATAGAGAGGAAAAAATATTTGCAACCTCTAATAAGAGTAAGATCTCTAGATATTTTTCATATTGTCCTCTGTTACTTATACAGAAATGATGTAATCGGAATCGTAATTTCGTCTCTTATTCAATAGACCTACCTCTGTTTAATAGATGTGAAGATTAAGGAAAATGAACCCTAACTACTTACATATATTGTGCGATATCTAGCATGTGGTAAATAAATATATATACTCTAAAAAGTAAATTCTCAGAAAGTAAATAATCGCGGAAAAGTTAATTACCTTTAAGATTACACATGCACCTCGAAAAAGTAAATTTTTTAATTTTTTAATTTACTTTTCAGAGAGTGTGATAAAAAATTCGAAACGAAGCAAGCAGCGTTTTTTACGATGTTGCAAAAACACTTACTCTCTTGTTTATCGCGTCTTTTTAGTAAATAAACTCTCCTACTTGATCCACTGGTTTAAAAATGAAAACGATGCAAATCAGGTGTCAGACTTTTTGAATTGCCGTACAAAAATGGTCAGAAAATATATTGCAAAAGAAAAAAACAAAAGAATATTCAAGATTTTTTCTCTTCATAGTAAATACATATGTATGTATGTAAATGTAAATATGTTTTTCATGTAAATCCATATGTTTTATTGAAGCAAATAAATGAATGAATTTTTTAAGTTTAAAAATGCATTTAATATTATAAAAACAGATAATTTATGTATATATTTGGAAAAGTAAATTATTCGAAAATGTAAATTACCCAAAATACCAATCGATTTACTTTTCGAGAGTATACTGTATATACAGACAAGAAAGAATACATTGGAGCAACATGCAACATTTGGCATTACTGAAGTTTAATGTGTTTCTACGCGTAATGTCAAATGGGTTTCCGCTCAGTCGTTTCGTGAAGTAAACAGTGTTGTGATAGCAAAAGGGTGGAAAAAGATATGCAACGCAAGATCATTAAATCTGACGGCATCTCTCGAGAAGGTAGATAAATTGAAACTTCACTTTAAATATATTAGAAGAAGCTTTCACATGCATTAAGAAAATATATTCTGTAATGGTTGATTACGATGCCAAAATCTGGATCTTGAAAAATCTTGTACAATTGCATTAATGAAGTTCGTTCTTACCACCAATTTAAAGTATTAAAGACAAAAAATACTTAAGAACCTTAAACTCCGCTTACTCCAAAAAAAAAAAAAACTATGCCTCCCATATGACATGTAAGCTTCCAAGTGAAATACTACAGTATCAGATGCAACTGAATTAAATTGAAACATACGAAATGGTTCAAAGGAGAACCATACCACCCCAAATAACATTTCCGCCGTTTAATTCATTATGCCAGGCGCACGCACTCGCAATGCACAATTATGAAATAATTACATTTTGTACATGCTGAAAGTAAATGTAACGGTAACTCGTGCTTACAATAATTCACCATAGCCACATTTGGTTTTTAAATTACATAAAGACCCACATACGATGTGCACCATATGAGTCAACGCCATTTACCTGCGGTTTGTTGGGCACATTATCGTATGAGGCAAACAACGGGATCTGCTTGCTCTGCAATTATTACACTCATCGCGTTGCTCCGCTAAGCATAAAAGTAACAATTAAAACAAAACGAATAAAGAAATTAAAGCAAAGAGTGGTAAATGTGAGGGGTCGACAAAGGATAAAGCACCAACATTTCAATTGAAAATGTTGCAAGAATACGTGCCACAATTTTATATAAGGGACTTTTTTGAATTGCAGTAACGTGAATTAGTGGTAAACACGATAAGCAAAGATAATAACATATTCTTTGGTATGAATTCAACCGTATAACTTTGTTGCTGCTTTTGCATGTAATTTTTTGAGGAGAGCGTCGCCCAAAGATAGCGAGCAGGTGAGTGGCGATTCTTTTATGAGATAAAATTAATGGTTTTTATAAGGTTCTTAGTAGACGTTCTATATATTTTGTTATTCAGTAAGGTAATTTTCTAAATACTGGAACTATATTTCCCTTATTTTTAAAAACAACATACGTTGTGAAAGAGATTTTGTCTTTGCGTATATCAGTAAATATGATATTTATTCGAATACATAATCAATATCTTTATTTTAATTATTAAATCAATAATAAATGTGTCTTCCTGCCTACTGGGATACCTTCATATTACAGCACATAGATGATTTTGTTGTCGCTATTTCGTTTAGTAAACAGTTTGCGCTAAATTTTATTGGGGGCACATGTTGATAACAGTTCATGGTTGTGGTGCAATGCTCCTACACATGTCAATACACACACAAATATGCTTAGAAATTTCGCTTGCAGATATGTACATTCATATACCAAATAAATATATGTGGATCTGTGTGTCAACTGGCCACCTGCTGCATGCGCTCATTAATAGTCAACTACAGAAAAAAATCATGACTTGTGGGCGTTGTTTTGCAACCAACTTGAATGTATTGTCCAATTTTGTCTTGCGGGTGTAACTACTGATACATAGATAAATACAAATTTATGCTCGTGCTGCGTTTTGTTCATTGTCACCTTGTAATAAGCGAGCGCACGTGCATCGGAGTATAATAAATTAAATATAAAACATTATTATGCTCACTTACATGGCTACTTAGCGACACGTTGGTTGTAGTGTAGAATGTTTAGAAATATGGTGGTCTTTAAATAACAGTTAGAACGCCAAAAATTGGGAAAAGATGATTATTGTTGAGAACAAACTGAAAGATTGTCGATTTTATATTGGAGAACAGTAGTTAAATAGAAACAATTCAAGTAAATAAAATGAAATTTAATTTCACTTTACAAGTCTCACTTATGTACATATGTATATACTGGAAGTGGCAGAGGAGCAGTGATCTGCTCTTATTGATTCACCTATTCTTCTTAAGCATTGCGACTTTCCTCTCTATGTCAATCAGCGCCTGCTTTACGATTTATTATCGTTGCTGAACTACAAACATATTTGTGGTGAATGTGAAAACTCGGTTTGAGAATTTTGACAATAAATTTGTAAAGCGATAAAAAACAAAAGGTATTTCTGAATGCAGCGCACGTTTTCAGGTTTATCTTGGAATTTTTGTTCTTTTCTTATTGTTAGCTACTATGTACCTACTTTTTCGTCTGTCTTGTGCATTTTCGCTGCACCCTCTTGTCGATTTGTGTGTGGTTGGTGCTTTCTTCAGTGATTTAGCTGCCTTGTGGAATTGTTATGTTTTTTTGTTGTGCTATTGCCGCATTTTTGTCACTCCTTGTCATTGTGTGAGTCAATGTGGGTGCTGCCGGCTGCATGCCATGTGCGACATAAGTTCATATCGCTGCTGTCAGAGCGTTGACATGTTTATTTCGCATGCCTGACATTTCACAACATCCAGTGAACTACAAAATATAATAAGAGAATGTGAAACAAGTAAGGAAGGGCTAAGTTCGGGTGTAACCGAACATTTTATACTCTCGCAATTTATTTATTTAACTTTATTTATATTATATAATATACAATTTGACCCACATATTTGTCATATATATTGTATAAAGTCCATTGAAAGTTGGAAACCATAATATTAGGTTAGAAGCACCGAGGTCCTCATGTTCGATACATGGGGCCTTGAAAACCTATGGTCCGATTTCGGCGATTTTTAGAAATGGGCTGCCACACTATAAATACAGTATTTGTGCAAAGTTTTGCACCGATATCTTCACTAGTGCTTACTTTATATATTGTAAAGTAAACGATTCAGATCGTTTTCAAAGTTCTGGTATATAGGAAGTAGACGTGGTTGTGAAGCGATTTGGCCAATTTTCACAACATATCATTGGGATGTAAAGAAACTATTACAAACCAAGTTTCATTGAAATCGGTCGAGTAGTTCTTGAGATATGGTTTTTGACCCATAAGAGGGCGGCGCCACGCCCATTTTCCATTTTGTAAAAAAATCTGAGTGCAGCTTTCATCTGCCATTTCTTATGTGAAATTTAGTGTTTCTGACGTTTTTCCTTAGTGAGTTAACCCACTTTTAGTAATTTTCAACCTAACTTTTGTATGGGAGGTGGGCGTGGTTATGATCCGATTTTTTTCATTTTTGGACTGTATTAGGAAGTGGCTAGAAAAAACTACTGCAGAAAGTTTGGTTTATATAGCTCTATTGGTTTGCGAGATATGTACAAAAAACTTAGTAGGGGGCGGGGCCACGCCCACTTCCCCAAAAAAATTACATCCAAATATGCCCCTTCATAGTGCGATCCTTCATTCCAAATTTTATTTCCATAGCTTTATTTATGGCTTAGTTATGGCTCTTTATGTGTTTTCGGTTTTCGCGATTTTGTGGGCGTGGCAGTGGTCCGATTTTGCTCATTTTCGAAAGCAACCTTCCTATGGTGCCAAGAAATAAGTGTGCCAAGTTTCATCAAGATATCTTAATTTTTACTCAAGTTACAGCTTGCACAGACGTACGGACGGACAGACAGACATTCGGATTTGAACTCCACTCTTCACCCTGATCACTTTGGTATATATAACCCTATATCTAACTCGTTTAGTTTTGGGTGTTACAAACAACCGTTATGTGAACAAAACTATAATACTCTCTTTAGCAACATTTGTTGCGAGAGTATAAAAATATAGATAGCATGCAGAGCATTAAGTTAAGTTTGTTCTGTAGTTTTAGAATACAAAACATTGGACACTCACAAGTGCTCCGTTATTATATGTTCAAGGGCAAGTTTTTAAAGAAATCAAAACTACTTATAAAAATTTTTCCCATTCCGTTACTAATTCATCCAGATCTCCTAAAAGACACTCATACTTAACTGTAGAATAACAGACTAACCTCACTTTCTCCGAATATCCTGATGTTCATTCCATTAGTTTTGAAAGTCCTTTCCAAAGCCAAAGTTATAACATGAATCCAACGAATTAAAATTCTAAAGACAATGAAAATCTTTCTCGATGTGTGAAATGTTTTTTTGGAATTAATGAAACTAGTTTATTTTGATGAAAGGAAGAAAAATAATTCTAAGCCATGATATGAGTCAAAACTGAATCGAATTGCACAGATTTTTTTTCGATACCTACGGAGTTATAAGTTTCCTTTCCCTATTATGTGAAATGTCCTTCTAAACATGATGCAGATTTTTCTATGTGTATCCTACCAAATGTCCATCCATCCATCCATGTCTAATCAAATGCTCTCCTTGCCATTCAGCCATTGCTTGTTTTGTATTGCCCACATTTGTGCTCCACTACGCAAGTTTATACGCTGTTGACTTTAAATTAATTAAATTGACTTAACTTATGTTATTAAATCACACTAAATTCCAAAAGGATTGCAAACGATATTTTACAATGCGTGCAGCCAACAAAAGCCTAGTGAAGCCATTTAAGGGTAAATAGCAAAATTATGCTAATTTTTCTATGGGGATTATGGATTTTAATGTGCAGCCTACGTATACATTAAATGAATTGTTATTATTATTGTTATTGCTTTGATATTGCGTTTGTATTCGTGTTGGCTCTGGTATTTCTTGATATCCCATACATGTCATAAATTGATTTGAAAGCTCTCTTGAGCGCCTTAATGTATGCTACACCAATTTGTAAGCAAAGCTGTAAAGGACCGGCAATAGAAAGGGAGTGTGTACATATAATGTTGGCTATGTTGTGAAATTATTTTCGTGTGTTCAATGGAGTGAGTATAGGGCTGTGGATTTTATACTTTATATACTCTGAGATATGGCTTACAAAATATGCTCGTAATAAATCCCCGAAGAAAACCACTATGCCAGCAAGTCTCCTCAAATTTCAAGCGCATATACATATGCATGTATATCTGCATATGTGAATACATAAATTTAAATATAAATATCGTCGCATCTTTTGTTGAAATCCAAATGATATCCTTAGTTGCCATCGTCAGTGGTGTCAAATAATATCTATCATATCATATTCATACATGTCTTCATACTGAATACATATGTTTTTGTTATATGTGTGACGTTTTAGTACGTCTGCTTCTTCTATTCATTGTAAGTGACAAATGCTACAATTGCATCAAAGCCACAAGACATCAGCTGTGGTTTCTATAACCATCTCTAATACTCACGCATATAATTCAATTTAAATTTTCATTGGGGTGTGCTCAGCTGTAAATTGCTTTGTTACAAAATTCATATTCGCCTTGTGGCCACATTTATGCAACAATTAATATATATACGATAAGATAAATATATATTTCATGATAAAATAATATTTTCAAAGAAATATTTGATGATAATGAAATGGAATTCATTAAAAATAATTTCAATTGCCATAAAGAGTATTCATGTAAATATATATTTATCATCCATTGAACTCATATTCATTTCTATATATGGTTGCTTTACATACATTGTTGTATGGTAGGCACTTATGTATTCCTCATCATAACCAAATAGCGTTCATTTAATTTCGAATCGCTTCAATTTTATCGACCGGGATAATTCACTTCAAACTGGAACTAGAATAGGCTAGCAATTGCGCTGCAATATCGTAATTTAATGCAGATATGTACATATGTGTTGACCTCCTTCGGCAATCTCGAGCGATTTCTGGTTTAGCAGCTAATCACGTTAAAACGTTTGAATTAGTAGTTTGCCACTGGCGATGCAGTAAATCTTCTACGAAACTGGCATAATTTCATATTTCTACAGACAAATAAGCACACAAACAGGGGTGTTTGGTGAGTCTTGCAAATAGTTAAATATCAAGATGATGTTTCATAGCAGATCGGCGCTCTGTTGCTCTCTCTCTAAATAAGTACCCTTTTCTTGTACAGATGCAGAACCGCGTCTGAATGCCTTGCCGATTTTTTTGAAGGCTTTTATGTTTCAGAATTATTCGTAGGGATTTGTTAAAGTCTGTTGTGGGTGGACCCATATGTCAAAACTAACTGTACTTCTAGATTTCAATGACAGGGTTATGATTCGACGATTTACTGAGTTCAATCCAAAAAATACACCCCTGATAGTACATCAACGCTTCTAAAACATGCCACTTGCCAAATTGAAGAACAATTTGTAGCACAACTCAATTAGATGGTTACGCATACCGATATATAAACAATTGTTGTCCAACAACAAACACACGACTGTCAGTAAGTACGATTGTTTATGTTCGTCGGCTTTTGCCGTTTATTTGCCAACTGATAAGCCATAATATAGCAAACAACTCGTACTCCAGAGCTCTACCAGTTTTGTCTCGCCACCTCATCGTTCTGTCGGCCGTCCAAAGCGTCTGCCTGTCAATATGCCATTGCGGCGACTGTCTGGACTAGTTGCAACTAACTTGCGGCTGATTGCAACTAGAACGCTTGGGCTTTGTTACAAACACTGCCATAACGCCGTGAAGCGACTTAACCTACGCGTCGGCGCGTATTTGCATTGCACGCTTGTAAAGTCACAGACTCGCAAAATGTAGCAACATAACGCCTATTCCGACTTTAGTCCATCGCAAACAGCAAATAAGATCGGTTTACATGTTCTTGCAGGACTGGAGACTTGCATGTGCAGGCTACGGATCTATCTTCGTTTTGTGCCAAATACACGATGGGTAGAGCTAGTAAATAGACGAAATATTATGGTAGTCAGTTGCGAAGTAACCATGAAATGCTGGCGTCCAGCACGATCCTGTACTAATTGCTAACAAAACTAAGTACAAACACGCAATTCTTGACGCCATGCAACATATTGTTGCCACTGCCTGTGCATAGGGTCACTGTTCATTGGTGATTGCAGTCGCAGTTATGTGTCTCACGTTGCATGCAACATAACTTGGTATCGGTGCACTTTGTAATGCTGAGCCGCTGCTGCTGTTGCTTGTTGCTGACAGCCAAGAGCACGCTTCCTCATTCCTACTACACCTACGGCTCCCTGAGGAAAATGTTGTCTCACGTTTTTACTGTTTGTGCAGGAATTGATGCAACAAATAAAAGCAAAACAAAGAAAAACTAACAAATAAACTTTGGTGTGTATGATTATTGTTGTGGGTGCACCAAGTACTACAATGTTGCGATAAATGGCAACTAACAAATTGACAGTTAACATTCTGATATGTACGATTTGCCACATCATGGCAAGTAAACTCAACAACAACAATAAAAATGTAATGTTTAACTTGCCTTGCTCCTGAAATAGCCAGCGAGCAGCTTATGGGAGAGCGATAGAAATTTTAAAACTGAAAAATTACATTTGCGTCATGTTGCCGTTATTGAAGCAACATATCTATCAAGAAATACAAATTGACATGTAAACGGTGAAACATGGTTGGTTAAGAGTTCGAAGTGAGATAGTTGAAAGTATGAGACACTACTTAAGAAACCATTAATAACACCTAGCAAATATAATATAAGTAGAGGGTCAAGCGAACTTTATTATTACAAATGGAATGTATTATTTCACAGCTGGTCAGAAGTAACGGTTTTCTTGAGAAATATCGATAAATAAAGGGAAAGTATGAAATATAGGGGGGATAATACCACATTACTTTCTATGAAGTCTTCATTTCAACTTTTTTTAAGAAGTAGAAGGCAGCACTTACAGCTTCTTCGATTGTTAAACATGTGAACATTTAGTGATCTATGGATACTTGAGATTCAAATACAATCATCTGGTTTAATGGGAAGATTTATTGTCTGATATATTGTTGACAGACACGAACCCGACATTCCCCATTTCTAAAACCATTTGGTAATTTCTATGATACGTATCCTAAAAGACTTTCATAAGAAGTTTACAAGTTTCAAATTTAAAGACTATAAAAATCTGGGTTAGCTCCATGCCTATTCGAACAATATAACCTCTGCTACATAATCATCTGTTTCTCACTCATTGCTTTTGCATTTGCAAGCAATTCAATTTTCCACTTTCGCGAACTTTACATTTTCAATCAAGGCGAAATATGTAAATTTTGAGTAACATTTTTTTACACATACTGTGGTGCAGTCAACCCGTCAAATATCACTCAATCATGCGTGAAATAAATCTAAGGCGACAAAAGAAATAAAATATTTTGAAAATAGTAATATGGATGCTCGGGGTGAAGTTGCGAAGCTGTCAAATTGAGAATTTTTTAATAAAATATTACATGTTTCGCTTTCTTAGCTAACGCAAACAACAATTGAAGCATGAAAGGGGTTTTGGCACCTTTTATTTATTTTGCTTTTATGATTTAATTTTTGTCAAAGTGTGAACGACGCTTTATATATTTACACTAATTTGACTGTGCTTAAGTTTTTTGTAATGATAGTACATGTATTTTGTTTTAGCTATATTAACGTCTCCCATTTGTGTTGCATAAATCCTTGTTAGCTTTTCTATTTTATTTTCATTTTCGGGTCACTTTACGAATTCAATCAAACCAATCCCGGCGGGCAATCACAAATTCGATTTGGCATTTCAAAATGCGCAAACTGGGCGATGTTGGATTGCTGCCGACTTCCTAAATAAAAAAACATCATAAAAATTATAAAATAAAAATTCAGTTCAGAATACAATGCAAAGATTTGGAAAACTATAATACATTACTAAAATATTGTTATTATAATTTTTTATATTTTTTCTAGCATTGAACGTTTAGAAAGACAAATATTAAGCTTTTTTATTATAAACATTTATTCCCTTGGCTTTCATGGATTTTTAAAAGTTACGTATACGCACTGTATTTCATTATGATATTATATTATATAAACCACCATTTAAGCACAAGAATAGTTGTGTTTAAGAATTGTGACGTAACGATTTTTTTATTTTATGCTCTCTTTTAAGGATCCTAATTGAGGGCTCTTTTAAAATGAATCCTCTTAACAGTTCTTACACATTCGTGATAGTACTTTCATACTGAAGTTACGGTGCCATCAAAAAATTTTAAAAATTGATTTGTTTAATTTTTCGTAAATGTTTTCATAAAATTTCGGAAGAAAACCTAAGAAAATCGTGTTTTTCTCTTGTTTTACTCCCACAGCAGTTCATTATATGTATCCAATATTTGGACGTTATCAAAAAACCCTTTGTCAGATATTTGCATAGCTCCTGCAAAGATTCTATTGTAAACATTATAATTCATGTTCATTTTATTAGAATATAAAGTTAATTTTAAATTTTTGGCACTGTTGTATTTCATCAATTCGGACTTGTAAATCACAAAATATGCTACACATTCAATATTTATCTCGCGATCCACGATCCGCGATCTGGATTTATCACGATAAATACTGAACGTGTAGCAGGCGCCTTACAGTATTAGTATATTCTCTAGGCGTATAGGCGGATATTGTAGCGGTACAAAGCACTCTCAAATAGTTTTGAGGAATGCTACCAAGTTGTTAACCCTTGCCTGGACGTATTTGATGATATAAAAGTTGAAAAGTATTAAGGGGATTTAGAGTTAAATAGAACTGCTGTTTTCTAATGAATTAAATTATAACTCCCCTCTCTTCTTTTTTCACTCAGTTACTGATTTTGCCTTGCTTTTCATTTCCACGCTTTTAATTTGCACACTTTCCCATTTAATATGCTTTGCCCAACACAAACTTACTGCAACTCTGTGTGATTCCTTCAAGCAGCTACTGTCTACAGCTGAGCTACTTTAATGCGACGTCTATTATTTTTCACTTAGTTCTGGCACTCTTCCGAGCTTGGGTTCCGCTTTTAATGCGGCAAAGCCAGTGCCAGTGCTGTTCATCTCCAGGCGCAATAAAGCCGGCTGCGAATGAGTTTGAAGATTTACTTAATTTCGTTTTCCTTCGCTTTTTTTTTGTTTTTTTTTTTACTTTCCGTCGTTGTGTAAAATAAATCCTTTACTTTTGTGTTTCATTGCTGGAGAAACTTTGTCCACTACCGCTTAAATAAAACAATATAACTTCATGTTTCAGTTCACATCAGCCCGTTTTTGCTTTCGGGAGCACACCACGTGCTCTTGTTCTACTTAAAGTTTATTCCTGGATAGCATTGCCAAAAGTTGATAGTTACTTGTTGTTCGCTGCAGTCACAAAAGTTGTTTATTTCTTCATTCTTCGTCCCATAATGGGACTTCCGGAAGCATTTAGAAAGTTTCCGTTAACGAGGAACTGCAAAACGGAGCGAGAAAACCTTATGTTAAACAAAGTCAAGCTGATGTATCGATAATCGTTAGACTTAAGTGAAGAACATGAAATTTCTAGTGTTTTTCGAAATTTGTATTCTCAATTTTTAATTTTTTTGTGGAGGAAACTCCTTTTTAATATTAAAATAGGTAAATAAAGAATAACATTTATATTCCAGCCTAATTGCCGAATTTCAATAAATTTTTGTTTGATCAGTTTTGGATATCTTAAAACAAGGTTCGATATTTGAGTCTTTCCCAGTATTTTCTGACAGCGGCAGCTTTATACTTTTGAGTCAAATTTGATCTAAAAAGCTGAATTCATATTTAATTACAAGAACAGATTTTGATCCCGATGAATAAAATTCAGTTCCCATTTAAACAGATTAAATATCAGTATCTTATCATGCCAAATATTCTTTGGGTCTTGGCTGAGATTGTACAATGATTATATCACCACTAGGCATATCATTGTTAATAATTAAAACTCATCTAAATGTAACAAGTTCTATGATATTAGATCAACGTAACCACATTTCTCCAATGCAATAAACGAACTAACAAAGATTCTAAAATCACTAGTACCAATCCCAAGTAAAATAATGTGCCTTATTGCTGGGTAAATATTTCGGTTGTGTACCTTGCCAGCTGCTGTTCGCTATAGCTTTGAATTATTGAAGCAATTTTCCAGTTAGTTTGAGCCAAACCGTGTGGATTTTTCATGGCCTAAACAATTGCCGTTGTTCCCTTTTTATACGCGCTGCAATGCTTCTTATAAAGTTTGCCAAAAATCAATATTGTCCACTTGTGTCATGATTTGTTGTTTATATTGGCTGCTGTTTACTAATTATATATATTATAGTAACATTTTTTAATAAACTGCAAAATAAAAAATATATACAATAAGCTTCGTTTTTGGAATGATATATTGGGTGATTCAATGAAAATTTAACTCCTAGAAGCAATCTCTTAAGCGAAAGCAAAAACTAACAACAAATTTGTGGTACTGTTCTATATCCCTAGCTTAGTACCAAAAGTCCTGAAATGACTTAGTTTTATAAACCCACTTAATGTCTCCACTTCACTTCGTCTCAGTTCAGTTTTATCTTAAGATGAAGATGACTTCGGTGAAGCATCAGATATAGAACAGGAAATCGAGTTAGAGGCTGTTCGGGATGAAAACCATGATGATATTGAGGATTTGTATAGAGAAGCTATCGCCCTTGAGGCTTCAACTACAATGGAATCATGCAGCACATCTATTACCCAGGGCCTTATATACAGGTCGAAAGATGGTAGAATGTGGAATTCAAATCCTCCACCACCTGGAAGGCCTCGTTGTCACAATGTTACAACTTTTACTCGTAAAGGGCCACTACGAGGAGCGTCACCGAGTCATAAAGCTATTTTCAAGCTATTGCTGTTGTTGCGTCAATCGACATACATTTACATCCTTTTAAACCTAAAACTAAATAAATAATAAATAAGAAAATGAATTGTAAAAGAAATATTAAACAATTGAATTTATATACCTTGAATTATAAAATTTACATACTTACCCTAATAATGAATTTATAACACTAATCTTTTACTTACCTTAATACTTACTTTGGATTAATCTAGTACAATGTTTAACGAAAGATAATTATACTTACCCCTTTTATAACACATACTTATATTACCACTAGTTTAAGCCGTTATTTTAAGTTTAGGTTACGTGAGCCTATTATATGAAATAAATCTAGCTTCTTGTTTTAACCGTGAAACCGTACGCACGTTTTATTTTGTCGGCTACTTAATTTTCTATTAATCTTTAATACAGGCAATTTGGTGTTTCAGAATATTTATCGCGCACCCCCTTAACTTTTTATAATAACAGTTTTCGTGTCTCAAAAACTATTGAGAATTTTCATGGCGCCCGAGCAGGGACTAAGTGCGTGATCAAACAATTAAAATAAACTTTAAAACTTTTCGCGAATTAATATTACATTAATTAACTTTTCGTAACCAATTGCCTGTAATTCTTTTCGGTTTTCGGCCTTCGTGACAGTGTAGTGAAAACAAATAAAAATTAAAACATATAAAATATACATAAATGAAATGAAAATATAATAGTGCACATATATACATACATACATATGCACAAAGGAATTAGCAAAAAAGTTGCTATTTAGTGAAGTGTGAGAAGTGTGGTGAACATAATAAAGCCTAAAACGACAAGAGTGCAATAACGAATATACAGTGCATAAAACAAAAAAGTACAAATATATACATATATACACATAATCGGTATATAAAGTGCAAGTGTCGATAGTGCAGTGTAGTGGTACCTAAATGAGTAAAAAAAGGGAAAAAGAATAATTAAAAATTAAAAACATAAAAACATATATACATAATAGTGAAGTTGAGTGCCAGTGCAGAATACTTACCAATACTCACCAATAATTAGCTCTACCTAAAATAATAAAAAGAAAGAAGTGTGAGTGCTGAAGTGCGAATTTTCGAAACATATGTGCATCACTATAATCTAAATCACTCATATACTTACCTTTACTTACCTACGTACCCGATAATATACAAAAAAGAAAAGGAAAAAGAAGTGATACATATGTATTTTCAAGTGTGCAAATCATTGTGACAACACTAAGTGCAAGAGAATCAAGAAGATGCGGTAATAAAAAACGTAGAAAACATACACACAAACAGTGAAACACAATTCGGTAAGTACAGTGAGTCCTACAATAAACGAAACTAGTGGGCTAAAAAGATCTGTACGACAAAAAGTTTTATAAAGTTTACGGTGGCATTTACTGATTTAGTGCCGGTATAGTGCACCGCGGAAATTACAGTTTCTAGTGCCGATAATTAAAAGTGCCGGAATAGAGGTTCATTACAGTAGAAGGAACCGTAAATAAGTTTGTGCCGTTCAAGACAAAATAAAAAACAAAGTGACATAGTGAAATTTGTTCCTGTTAGTCAGCATAGATTGTGTGCTGCTACGTCGCTTCAACACTGCCGGACAACACTGCTGCTGCCGGCAAACTTCGCTCCCGCTGCGCCAACGTCATCATCTGCTGCTACGTCAACGCTGCTACATCGCTCCATCTCTGCTTCGTGGGACGTCGACGAATTCACTTCGAGGGAATGAGCTGCCGCTGCGTCCTCTGTCAAAGGGAAGTAAGCGCAGGCAAAACGCCTACGCACCAGGTAACGAGTGCGAATTATTGAAAGTGGTGCAAACGAACAATAACAAGAAAACACATACAAATAAAATTAAAATAAAAAAAAGTGCACACTTTCAGTTTTTGGCTCTCCCTTCTTTGACATTCAATTATATTGACATACATATATACACGCATACATATGTATATATACGCACACTGTGCGTACACTGTGAAACAAGGGATTTTGGGATTTGCGGTAGCCTTTAAATTTTTTAAATAAAAATATATATATTTAAACAATATTTTTTCGTTTTCGCAATTTTTTTCGCAACTGATCGGTCGGTTTTTCGCAATTTCTTTCGATTTCGATTTTCGAACAAATTCTTTAGAATCAAATTTCTCTGGTTGTGCTATTTTGTAATTTGCTCATTTGTGTATTTTTCGATTTGGCCGTCGTTATTTGGGAATCGATAATTTTCGTTTTCGTTTTCGCCATTGATTCCCTCTATTAAATTCTTCTGTGCCAAATAATTTTTTTGTGAATTTTAAATTCAAACTAAAACACAATGAGTAAGCCAAAGCCAACTATCGCAAGCATGTCTCCAAGTAAGGAGTTGACGGTCTTAAAATCGTTAAGACGTCAAAGAACGGTAGCGAAAAGTAGTATTTTGCGCATAAAAACGGGCCTTCTTGAAAAAACGATGTCGCTAGATCCTATTGAATTAGAATGTCGGCTCGACATTTTAAATTCACATATTGACAAATTAATGACATGCCAATCCAAAATTGAGGAGATTGATGAAGACGACATGGCCCGAGGGGAGTTAGAGGACATTATCGTTGGAACGAAGTCCATAATAAAATCCATTTTAGCTAAAAATAGAACATCAATAGCCGAAACATCTTTCGTAGCTTCTCACAGCTCACGGCTCCCAAAAATGAATTTGCCGAAATTCAGGGGAGAATATTCAGAATTTAAAAATTTTATGAGCTTGTTTGAGAGTTTGGTTCACAATGATCCAAATATCCCAGATATTGAAAAATTTAACCATTTGGTTAATTGTTTATCTGGTGAGGCTTTGGGAACAGTTAAAGCGTTCCAAATGTCGGATGAAAATTACCCGAAAGCGTTGGCAAGTCTCAAAAAAGTTTATGATAATAAATGTTTGATATTTTTCAATACAATATCTAAACTTTTTGAGCTGCCAACCATCCCAAAGCCATCCGCGCCGTCATTGCGATCAATGATTGACGAAGTGTCTGCGGTATACGACTCATTGCTATCGCTGGGCGATGAGAAGCAGATAACAAACGCGATAATTATTCATTTGGTAATGACAAAGGTCGATCCTGCCACCCGATCCAGATGGGAGGAACAGCTGGATTACGACAAGCTGCCACTGTGGACGGACTGCGAAGCCACCTTAAATAGAAGATACCAGCAGTTATCAGCGGAAGGAGCATCACACTCAAGGACGAAGCCCACACCAACAGCAAGTGCGAGCCATGGGAAACAACAACAAATGGACAGGACCAAATCGGCGCTAGTTGCAGCAAATACGAGGCAGTCCCTTTGTCAGCAGTGCAAATCTAAGGACCATTATTTGACTGCCTGCCCCACTTTCAAGGCGCTTCCGGTGCAGCAGAGGTTCGAGTTCGTGAAATCGGTGCCCTTATGCATAAATTGTTTGCGTAAGGGACACACTGTCTCCAAGTGCAGAGCGGATAGATGTCGTGTATGCAATCGATCGCATCACACTTTGTTGCATCAGTATCCGATTTCCTTCCCCGCTGCACCTCATCCGCAACCGTCAACCACACATGCCATGCATACAACGAGTATGCCGGATCGGGTCATGTTGGCAACAGCAGTAATACAAGTGAGGACCAGTTGTGGAGAGTACCTGCCTGCGAGAGCGTTGCTGGACTCAGGATCCCAGGTCAACTTTATGACGGAGGACTTGGCGCAGAAGTTGCGGATTCGACGCCAACACAAAACGTTAAGCGTAATTGGAATCGGCAATTCCAATACGAAAGTGGGGGCTAAACTAAGCGCGTTTGTTAAGTCGCGGGTAAATAATTACGAATTTTCGGCGGAATTCTGGGTAATGCGTAGCATTTCGGCTAATCATCCAGACCATAACATTAATGTTAAAGGCTGGAAAATTCCGCACAATATTGAATTGGCGGATCCAGAATTCCATAAATCTAAAAAAGTTGACATCCTATTGGGTGCAGAAATATTTTTCGAGCTTTTAGCTGTTGGCCAAATTAAAAATGGTCCTAATCAACCAACATTACAAAAGACCCTATTAGGGTGGATTGTATCTGGCAAATACGCCAGCAATTTAAGTTCTCCTCCCAAAATACATAGCACATTATGCCAAGCTGAAGAAGACTTAACGTCAATAGATTCAGTAGTCCAAAAATTTTGGGCTCTAGAAGAATTACCTTCAGAATCAAATGGCAACAGATTCACACCAGAGCAACAAGAGTGTGAAAACTTTTTCGTTAATACAACTCAAGTATTACCTTCAGGACGGCTTCAAGTCAGAATGCCCTTTAAAGCTGACCGTAAGTTACTCGGTCACTCATATGAAACCGCAGTTCGGCGGTTTCAGGCCCTGGAGAGAAGGACATTAAAAGATCCAGAACTTCGTAGAATGTATCTGGACTTCATGAATGAATATAGAGCACTGGGACACATGAGCCCAACAAACAATAAGATCCCGAGTGAGCCACACTACTTCATTCCGCATCAATGCGTTTTAAGGCCCGAAAGCACTACAACCAAATTACGTGTTGTCTTTGACGCTTCGAGCCGATCTTCATCTCAAGTAGCATTGAATGAACTTTTGATGGTAGGTCCAACCATCCAAGAAGAGTTATACTCAACTCTTCTACGTTTTCGCTTACATAAGTATGCACTAACAGCGGACATTACTAAAATGTACCGTCAAATTATTATGCATGAAGAAGACAGAAATTGTCAACTCATAGTGTGGAGAGAGCATCCTTCAGAGCAAATACAAATTTTTCGACTTAACACCGTAACTTACGGCACTGCGCCTGCTCCATTTCTCGCAACACGGTGTTTGCAAATGCTCAGTGATGCCAATACAATTAAATATCCACTCGGTTCATTGGCCATTAAAAGAGACTTTTTTGTTGATGATTTATTAACAGGATCCGAAAATTTTGAGTCTCTAGATCTTTTAAGAAGTGAGGTAATTAAAATATTAGACTCGGCTGGATTCACCCTAACGAAATGGTTTTCGAACCACCCTAAATTTTTCGACAGTGATTACACTGAAAAGTCATTAAGCTTCAATGACAACAATTCTAAACTAAAACGTTAGGAATCCATTGGTTGCCGAAAGAGGATTTGTTTCGATTTGTCTTAGATGACAATTTTAATGATCTTCGAGCCACTAAACGAAACATATTATCAGTTTCTGCTCGTCTTTTTGATCCTCTTGGATTCCTAGCCCCTCTAGTTACCAAAGCAAAAATCTTATTGCAAGAGCTTTGGATTCAAAAACTGGATTGGGATGAGTCGATTCCATTGCGCCTTGACACTAGCTGGCAGAACTTCAAAGCCAACCTACTGCAGCTCTCATCAATCAGCATTCCTCGTTATGTAAACGTAGAGTCGAGTGCCATCTGCCAAATACATGGCTTCGCCGATGCCTCAATAAGGGCATATGGATGCTGCATATATATACGAAGCCAATCTGCTAGTGGTATTAAATGTATGCTGCTTACTGCAAAGTCTAGAGTGGCTCCGCTGAAGACCAAGTCTCTTCCGCGTCTCGAGCTCTCGGCAGCACATCTTCTTTCAAAATTATGGTCAAGAGTAGCGCCTATGTTGAGTCGACATTTCGAAAATATTACATTTTGGACAGACTCTGAAATCGTTTTACATTGGATCAAAACGCATCCATCTTCATTACAAACCTTCGTCGCAAATAGAGTGTCCGAAATCCAAGAGTTGACTGACAAAGTACATTGGCGGCATGTACCAACAAAACAAAATCCTGCGGATCAAGTGTCTCGGGGTTGTAACGTGGACGAATTGAATAATTCGATATGGTTTGGCGGTCCACAGTTCCTCCTAGAAGACCCTGCATTATGGCCAATCAATACCCACTTCCAGCTCTCACCAGAAGACGAAGCATTGGAGAAGAAGAAAAATGCATTCACACTACATTCGACCACAGAGAAAAACTCAATATTGGACCTTATTGAAAAATTCTCTTCTCACAAAAAATTGCTTCGTGTGGTCGCATATATATTACGATGGACCAGACGACCATCAAAATCCTCCATGGGCAAGGATCTGACTTCAGATGAATTGAACTTGAGTTTTTTAAAAATTGCACAGGTGGTTCAACATTCAGAGTTTTCGGATGTTATTCAAAAATTGCATAAAGGTACCACCCTACCCGCAAACTTGCAAAAACTCAATCCATTTTTGCATGAATACTCGGATTTATCGCTTTCGTTTAAATTAATCCGAGTAGGAGTTCGCCTATTAAATGCACCTCTCCCATACGAAGCCAAATTTCCACTATTACTAAATAAAAATTCGCACTTCGTTATAACATATTTACGGTACCTGCACATTCGAAATCACCACGCTGGGGCTAAAGCGTTGGTTGCGCTTCTTCGAGAACGCATATGGCTAATTAATGCCCGAGAAGCTTGCAGTAGAACCGTAAGAAACTGTATACATTGTTTTCATTACAAGCCGAAGTTGCAAAACCAAATTATGGGAAATTTGCCAGCCGAAAGACTTCGCGCACTACGACCCTTTCTTATATGTGGCGTAGATTTTTGTGGTCCGATATATACAACTTTAAAAATACGCGACCCCCCCGTCAAAACATATGTTGCAGTTTTCGTCTGCTTCACTTCAAAAGCAGTACATTTAGAATTAGTTTCGGACCTTTCTTCTAATTCATTTATTTTCGCCCTAAAAAGGTTCATTGGACGCCGAGGAATGCCGACGAAGATATTCAGCGACAACGCCACCAACTTCGTCGGCGCCGCACAGTGGTCGATTTGAAATATTTAGGCGGCCAAAACTATTTCTGGACGTTAATGGCTTCGACAGACTGTATTTTAAAAAACTGTCTATTTATTTTAAAAAATAAATAAGAAAAACATATATTTTATAATAAAAACACATTTTATTCTCATAAATCATAAATAAATAAAAATGCATTAAATTGTCTTATTAAAAGATGTTTCTATCTCGACTTCTTCGTGCTCAATACTTGATTGTCTGTGGGGCTCGACAGGTTCTAATAGTTCTATAACTTCACTGGAAAAAATGTTGTGTGAAATTTTCTTTAACGATCTTTCACTACTTACGAGTGGATCTGAAGTAAGAAGCAATCTTTGATAAATATCACGGTTGCATTCTTCCCTTGAAAATTTTCTTGAAAAATTCTGTCTGTATGACCGAAAATGTTTATTTCGCGCTTCTGCAGCCTCCTCCGACAATTGGCCGATTGGCAACAGTGCATTATCTATGATGGTCGCCCCATGTAATAGTAATTTATGCATTGTTGGAGTCATGGGATGCCATCCGTATAATTCCACATACATTTGCGCGGTGTTGAAGGCGTATTCTTCGAATTTTGTTGTATTTATTTTGTGTCCACTTGAAATCGCCTCTAATAAGATTTTAAATTTGTGTATTAATTCATGGTTAATGCCTGTTATGTCCGCCGCTAATTCTGTGTTTTCAAAAAATCTCCTACTCGTATTGCCATCATTGGTATTACCAAAATTGGCTTTAGGCATGTCCACCAACAGCCCAGTTTCTAAGCGGAATCTTTCTTGGATTTCTTTTTTCCTTTCTTCTTCTAATGCTTTCTCTTCCTCAGTCCTTTTCTTTCCATATTTCTTCACGGGCAATTCATATGCCAAGTGCAGAATGCTTTCAAAAATACGTATTTTTGCGTGCAATACCGAAATGCCAAACTCAAGAGCATCGGGACTTATCTCGTTCTTTTTGGTTAAATTATTGAAATCTTTGGAAGTGGCCCCACATATATAGCATCGGCTAGTTGAGGTCGTGTTGGTTACAGCATTGCAAACTTTGCCATCAATCATGGTCATTTTTAAAATGTGATTATAAGAAAATTCTTTTCCATCAACATTTACTTTTGTAGGAGTGAGGTTCTTAATTTCATTTTGCACATAACTTATTTCCTCTTTTGTTACATCTGTAGTTTCTTTCACATACCGAAATCTGATGGGGCGGCAAAATCGTGGTGATGATGGTGTTGGGTTTTGCCAAAACACTTTATTGTTTTCTTTACCACAAATAATTTGAAGTGGGACAAAAGAACTCAAAAATATACTAGCATCGGATTCGGCGTCTTCCGAGAATTTTTGTTTGTACCGTTGGACCGTTAATGACTTTCTTTCAATTTCGTTAAGGGTTGATAACACTTCTTCCAGGTAGATTGATAATCGTTGAATAGTATGATTCATTAGGCATTGTAAACTAATTTCTGCACAGGTAGCCGTTACTCGCAATGCCGTCTTTGGTGGGTAGCATTCTTGTTTTGCTTTCAACAAAAGGTCGTAACAAGGGTAATGCTTTGGGTTAGTTGCTCTTATTATTTCATATTGTCGTCTTGTTAGGTCAGCTTCTACGAACATTTTGAGTGCTTGGAACGGGGTCAAATGAGCAATTGTTTCATTGGTCTTGGAATAGACTTTTCTATATTTACTAGCCTTTGTTGGTGAATTTCGTATATCTTTGAGCACTTTTGAGGCATTTCTTTTTCCCTTCGTTTGCAATATGACTTGTGCGGCATGTATAATCATTTCATCATCAACATTTGATCGAATTCCCTCAGTTTTTCTTCTCTTGCTTCGTTCACTCGAATCCGAAAATTATTTGCTCGGACGACCTGGTTGATTAAGCGAATGCACTGGTATTTCAAAAGTGCCTTCCAGCCACTTCAGGTTGTTTTTCATAAAAACTTCTTCAACTTTATGAGCTTTTAGCCATCTCTGTTTAAATTCGTATTTGATGTAGGAAAATTTATGCTTAAGGCTCTTTTTTCTTTCCACAGTGTCTTCGCAAGACAATAGCAAGTGGTTTTCTAAAAACTCCAATTTCTCATCCATACTTACCAAATTTTGTAGTTGCATTTGCTCAAACATACATTTACGGGTCACTATTTTCACCCCCGACGAACTAGGTATCTCCATAACTGAAGAAAACATAAAATTAAAAAAAATGGTCTTTTAAATTTTTTTAACAAAATACTTTGAACTGCTGTCTTTAAGGAATAAGCGGGATTCTGCGGCTGTTGTTTTTTTTTATAGAAAAGCTGAATGTGTAACGTATTCAATAAACAAAAAATATGATCCGGACGAACCCTGATCCACTACAAAATTGCTTTTGAAATTAAAAAAATTACATTTTTTATGTGAAAAAGAGGGTATGTTCAACTACCGAAAAATATAGCGAAAGTTAAAAACAAAAGTTAAAACTATTCTTTATTGAATAGAAGCTTACCTGAGCTATGGGAATCACTTTCACTTTCACTTCACTACACAACTTAAAATAATCATACAAGCGTATTGCGAAATTTGATATAATTTGGGCACACAAATAGAAATACGTATCAAGTCAACGATCAAATTGCGTCTAACTGCACGGAAGCGGTGACGTATGGTTGTTGAAAAAAAGGGTGACGGGTAATTCGCGGAAGTGTTAACTATACGTAGACGTCAATATTTTGTGCCTACTACGTATTTAAGATTTTGACTTTTGGCCGCCTAAATACTTCAAATCGATCACTGTGCGCCGACCGCAAGCTGCGCGAGCTGAAGGAAGCATTTCTGGCCCAGGCTCCAGAATTGAAGAGATTCGCCGCAGACGAAGGGTGCAACTTCATCTTTATACCTCCGAGGGCGCCGCACTTCGGAGGATTATGGGAAGCCGCGGTGAAGTCCGCCAAGCACCACATCGTTCGCGTAATAGGCAACGCGCTACTCACCGCAGAGGAGCTAGCAACACTGTTGGCCGAAGTGGAGGCCATACTCAACTCTCGGCCCCTAACACCGTTGAGCCAGGACCCCAACGACGGCGAGGCGTTCACCCCAGCGCATCTACTGATTGGGTGCTCCCTGCGAGCACTACCCCCAGAGAAGGTGCCAGTGGACCCAATTCGTTGTTGCGAGAGATGGCAACTTGTTTGCTGTCTCAAGCAACAGTTTTGGCGACAGTGGTCCAAAGTATATCTGACGGGCCTTCAGGAGCGGAACAAGTGGCTGCACCCCACACGCAACATGCAGCTCAACGACCTCGTACTCGTCCACGAGGACAACGTGCCACCACAGCAGTGGGTCCTCGGACGCGTCGTCGCAACCGTCGAAGGGCAAGACGGCAAGGTGCGAGTCGCAGACGTGGCAACTAAGACGGGCACAATTAAGCGCCCCATCCACAAACTAGCCTTACTTCCGAAGGAGATTGAAGGAAAGTAATCCTGTCAAGGTGGCCGGTGTTGCGTCAATCGACATACATTTACATCCTTTTAAACCTAAAACTAAATAAATAATAAATAAGAAAATGAATTGTAAAAGAAATTAGGTTACGTGAGCCTATTATATGAAATAAATCTAGCTTCTTGTTTTAACCGTGAAACCGTACGCACGTTTTATTTTGTCGGCTACTTAATTTTCTATTAATATTTAATACAGGCAATTTGGTGTTTCAGAATATTTATCGCGCACCCCCTTAACTTTTTATAATAACAGTTTTCGTGTCTCAAAAACTATTGAGAATTTTCAGCTGTCTCCTATGAACGGGTCGTCATGAAATTGATGCAAAATTATATGGACAGCGGTAGGACTGTTTATGCTGACAATTTTTTTTTAACATACAACTTGGCAGAAATGTTGATGAATCGTAGAGTGGCTTTTGTCGGTACCGTAAGAAAAAATAAGACCTTCATTCCGCATGAATTGCTTAACCCGAAGCGTGATGTTAAAAGCACTTTATTTTGTTATCACAATAATAATATCGGTCTGTGCTCGTATATGGCAAAGCCGAAAAAGCCAGTAATTATGTTATCCACTGCCCATTACCGTCAAAGCACCGATCCATTGAAAGGATTCAAGCCAGATCAAATTTTGGACTACAATAAATTTAAAGCGGGGGTAGATACAATGGATCAAATGTTGACGGGCTATTCGTGCAAACGCTCGAAACGCTCACTGGCAATGTTTTATAATATGCTGGATATTGCCGGTTTGGCCTCATTCATCATCTATGACGAGCTGAATCCGGCAAAGCAGAGTGATAAGAGGCGCTCATTTATCATTGAATTTGCACGGCAGCTAGTTATTCCACATATGACGAAACGGGCGACTAACCCATTAGTATGGAGGTTTGCTCATATAAGACAAGCAATGAATCTTTTCAATATCAAGGTGAGTATGAATTATATACACACCTACATATATCTCCGCGTATAAAGATATGTGTATGCATGTATTCATATTTACTAATTTAAAATATTTTATTTATTTATTTATATATTTAAAATAAATTATTTCGCTAATTTTAGGTACCGGAATCTTGTCCATCGACATCAGATGCAACACAGCAACAATCATATGCTCAAGTTCCTTCAAAACGGTCATCGTGCTACCATTGTGCTACTTCTTCTTCGAAAAAGCGACGTAAAACTCGTTATAACTGCAGCAAATGTAATCGTCCCATATGTCTTAATGAACATTCCATGCAACTATATAGTTGTAAACCCAATTGCTCTTCATAATTAATACTAATCCGTTCAAATAAATAAATAAAATTATTTTTAAAACCGTATTTCTTACATTATTTTTATGGGTCTGGGCAGACCCTTATGATGCACTTACCGCATCATAAGGCACCGAACATCGGAGGGTTAAACAAATTATTTTCTCTTAAATTAATTTTTGTTAACCTATATATACATACATACTATATACTCGTATAATCGTATAAGTTTTAATCTATTTACATACATAAACATTAAATAATGTTTTTACGTATGTGTATGCCAACGAACATGTCGCAGCGCAAACTTTTCATGCCACTTGCAACAGTAATTTACTGCCTGCAACAGCTGGTTACCATTGCTTCGTTGCTGGCAGCCAATTTCGCAGCTGTTGCATGCGGTTTCCAGACGAACTGGGTGGCAGTTGGCCGGTGTTATGTAATTAATAGAGGAGTAGTGTTTAATTTTAAAGCTGATAAAGCTAAATAATATGAAGATGGCTGTGACGCTGTTCTTGTCAGTTGCTATGTGAACTAAACCAACGATGGCGACAACCACAAGAGTGGATATGGTGACAGTGAAGGAATTTTTTATAGCTAAAATATTAATTTAATATTATAAATTATATACATTGGATTTTGAAAGTTTTCGGTATCTATTTCCTTATCGAAGAAATATTTGTATTTGTATATATTATTATATATCTATACTACTATTATAAAGAGGAAAGATTTGTTTATATGTTTGTATTGAATAAACTCGAAAACTCCTGTGCGAATTTCAAAAATTCTTTCACCATTTTGAAGCTACATTCACTCCGAGTAACATAGGCTATATTTATTGCTAGAATCTCAAATTTCTGGAAATAGTTCCCTGGCGAGGATATCAAAAAGGCTCCATGATGGAAAATCTTTATCTGAAACTGTAAATCGTCCTTTAAGTCATTCTCTTCGCATCGCAATCGCAAAAACGGACTCAAAAGACTAGAGGTTGTAATCAAGTTTTAGCTCATTGCAAATAAAATATAATTTAATGTTCGAATTTTCCTCATTTTCCTTTTTTTATATGAACCCACGCAGGTAAGTGTATCGATAAGTCGGTATTGATATATAGAGAAATAAAGTCGTAGTCTGCAAGTCCAAAATCCTCGGTATATATATTTTGTAATTCAAGCGATCGATGTGTGACGAAACTTATAAATATCTTTACTCTCCGAAAGAGAATATGAGTAACCATATCGATAAGAAATTTTTTTTTTATTGAATTAAGTTTGTTTCTTGTGCAATCATATACAATACTTCTCTTTAGTGTACTCGTATATTCTTTAGTTTCCATTGAGATAAGCTAAATACAGGAGCGGAATACACACACATTAAATTGATGGAAGGAAAGTTATAGCTTTGTATCGACTTCTCAACGGCTTAACTAGTAAATCAATATCAGACATTCGTTTATGTTATTTATTTGCAAAGCTTTTAATATATTTTTCTACATGTCTAACTATTGATGTTCAATTCTCTTAGAGGCTAGAGGCTAAAGAGCTTTTCCCAACTACTTACAGAGAATGGCACAACAATCGCCAAACCATTGCAATCAAGAAACAGCCATACAAATCACATCAATTTCACCTAAATCCTTTGAGAATTGTAGGATTGGCTAGTTAGACACAAAGAGAGAGGAAATAAGAAACAGAAGAAGAACAAGTAAGGAAGGGCTAAGTTCGGGTGTAACCGAACATTTTATACTCTCGCAATTTATTTATTTAACTTTATTTATATTATATAATACACAATTTGACCCACATATTCGCCATAAAGTCCATTGAAAGTTGGAAGCCCTAATATTAGGTTAGAAGCACCGAGGTCCTCGTGTTCGATATATGGGGCCTTAAAAACCTATGGTCCGATTTCGGCGAATTTTAGAATGGGGCTTCCACACTATAAAGGTAGTATTTGTGCGAAGTTCTGCACCGAAATCACTAGTGCTTACTTTATATATTGTAATGTAAACGATTCTGAAGGTCTTCAAAGTTCTGGTATATAGGAAGTAGGCGTGGTTGTGAAGCGATTTGGCCTATTTTCACAACATATCATTGGGATGCAAGGAAACTATTACAAACCAAGTTTCATTGAAATCGGTCGAGTAGTTCCTGAGATATGGTTTTTGACCCATAAGTGGGCGACGCCACGCCCATTTTCCATTTTGTAAAAAAATCTGAGTGCAGCTTCCATCTGCCATTCCTTATGTGAAATTTAGTGTTTCTGACGTTTTTCATTAGTGAGTTAACACACTTTTAGTAATTTTCAATCTAACCTTTGTATGGGAGGTGGGCGTGGTTATTGTCCGATTTCTGTCATTTTTGGAATGTAAAAGGAAATGGCTAAAAAAACGACTGCAGAAAGTTTGGTTTATATAGCTCTATTGGTTTGCGAGTTATATACAAATAACCGATTTGGGGGCGGGGCCACGCCCACTTCCCCAAAAAAATTACATCCACATATGCCCCCTCATAGTGCGATCCTTCGTACCAAATTTTATTTCCATAGCTTTATTTATGGCTTAGTTATGGCACTTTATGTGTTTTCGGTTTTCGCCATTTTGTGGGCGTGGCAGTGGTCCGATTTTGCTCATTTTCGAAAGCAACCTTCCTATGGTGCCAAGAAATAAGTGTGCCAAGTTTCATTAAGATATCTTAATTTTTACTCAAGTTACAGCTTGCACAGACGGACGGACGGACGGACGGACAGACAGACATTCGGATTTGAACTCCACTCTTCACCCTGATCGCTTTGGTATATATAACCCTATATCTAACTCGTTTAGTTTTGGGTGTTACAAACAACCGTTATGTGAACAAAACTATAATACTCTCTTAGCAACTTTGTTGCTAGCAACTTTGTTGCTAGCAACTTTGTTGCGAGAGTATAAAAATGCCACCAATAAACCGTTGCGTTTCGGCCACATCAAGTCCGTGGCCCGAAGTGCGAACAATGTAATAAAATAGGAATATTTTATGCAGAATTACAGCAACCCACTTACAATAAATATGAATTGTGGTCGAGTGACTGGCTTACGTAAAGCAAAAATTAATCGATAATCCCTTAAAAAGTTTAATATCTTAAGCTCAATTTTCCTCGTTGCGATCTGTGTGCCAATTTTATTAAGGCCAAATTAAGTGAATTTGGAAAACATAAAACTGAAAATATGGAAATGGAAAAAAGGGGGTGAATATTTCAAACTTACTATGAAACAAGGTTCAAAGTGAATTTATAGTGATAATGGTAAATTTCCGAAGTTTTAAAGTGCTTACTCTGTGTCAGTTCATGATTTCTTATACTGTTATTTGTTATACTTATACTACTTAGATAGGAATAGAAGATTGTATACTATTGTTGAATGGATTTTATGAAACTTTTTATATGTCCCAAATGCCCTTGTTACAAAAGTGAGATTTGAAGAATGCTTCTTCCTTCACATGGACCTTTATATAAACATTAGTTATCTTCCGTAAACACTGTTCTGAATATCTTCTAAGACCATCAACGAAAGTCAACAACATTGTACGATATATATATGTATATAAATGTATCATCTTTCTGAAAAATTGTTCCTGCACATTTCGTACCCTACGCCAAATATATATATATATACATTTCGTACCCTAATTATGGAAACATTTTATCTATCCATCATCTCTACCACACCAAATGCAGTTTTGCATTTTTGCATCCGTAAGAAATTGCGTTTGAGTTATGAAATGAGAACAAATTGCGGTTTTCTTCTTATTTTCTTTGCTCGCTTATCTTAATAATTTTCCGATTCGTTGCGCCAGGATTAAGGCTGTCAGAAATTTAAGCAGCAGCAGCAGCAAGAGTCGCAAATAAAGTTGTTAAGCCGGTAGTTGCAACAGCAACAACGATAACAGCAGCAATATAGATATTAATAATATGAAAACTTACCAGCCAAAGATGAGCAAAGTCAAGCAATAAACTATAGAAATACCAAAGAGGATGGATGGAGAATGGAGGCCTGTTTGTGGCTACTAAAATTCTTAGTGCTAATATTCGGGATCTCGAAACGTCGAAATTAGACTGTCGGGAAATTAGATCATTGACAAATAGATACTAGTGCTCACACCAGTATTCGACTAAGAGCGAGTAGTTCAACCAATCAAACACTAATTCCTTTTATGGGAACTGTTTTGTGAAAGATTTTATAAAGATTAGATTTTATGAATACCACTAAGACTTCAATGTCTTTTGTTCAAGCGGATTATATCCTTCGAATTGACTCCAGTTGGACTTTGGAGGATGATAAGATCTATACAATAACTATTTTTTCCAAAGCAAAATATTATTTATTTATGATGTAACCCAGCAATAAGAGTTTAGGCATATGCTAATAGCCTCTTTATTGGTCGGGATTTATAATTCTACACCGGATTTGTGAACCTAGCACTAATAGAAATGCTTTAAACCAGTAAGCAGCGGGTTAAAAATCTTTTAGACACCATTTATTAGCTGAAAAGCAGGTCATCAAGCAGGCGTTCACCAGCTGCGACTTTACTTAAGCTGAAACCACTAAGACCAGGAACACCAAAGTATCACAGCAACAGCGCTACATACCATATAACCTGTCACTGTCAACAATTTCCGGTCGATGATGGTGCTTTGAGAAATCTTCATAAACGCATTAGAGACGCATTAGAGCAGGCTAGAAGCAGGATTATAAAAGAGAAAACGCAAAGACTAGAACGAGGGAAGTGTTGCGTGATGAAAAATGGAAAAAGTTGCTAGCCACTGAAGTGGATGAATGAGTTGGTGAAGAAAAAAATGCATCAAATTGATTGAGTTGGAAAATAAAGCCATACACGTTTAACGGCTAAGCGTGTTGCAGTTGCCAACGTCGGACCATAAACTATGAAAATGAAATCTTCTTCTTGACTGGCGTAGACACCGCTTACGCGGTTATAGCCGAGTCCAAAACAGCGCGCCACGTATCCCGCCTTCTGGCAGTTTGGCGCCAATTCGTTATTCCAAGCGAAGCCAGGTCCCTCTCCACCTGGTCCTTCCATCGGAGTGGAGGTCTCCCTCTTCCTCTGCTTCCACCAGCGGGTACTGCATCGAATACTTTCAGAGCTGGAGCACTTTCATCCATTCGAACAACATGACCTAGCCAGCGTAGCCGCTGTTTTTTTATTCGCTGGACTATGTCTATGTCGTCGAATAACACATACAGCTCATCGTTCCATCGTCTGCGGTATTCGCCGTTGCCAATTCTTAAGGGACCATAAATCTTCCGCAAAACCTTTCTCTCGAAAACTCCTAGTGCCGTCTCATCGGATGTTGACATCGTCCACGCTTCTGCACCGTAAAGTAGGACGGGAATGATGAGAGACTTGTAGAGTTTGGTTTTTGTTCGTCGAGAGAGGACTTTACTTTTCAATTGCCTACTTAGTCCATAGTAGCACCTGTTGGCAAGAGTGATTCTGCGTTGGATTTCCAGGCTGACATTGTTATTGGTGTTAATGCTGGTTCCCAGGTAGACGAAATTATCTACAACTTCAAAGTTATGACTGTCAACAGTGACGTGGGAGCCAAGACGCGAATGCGCTGACTGTTTGTTTGACGACAGGAGATATTTCGTCTTGTCCTCGTTCACCACCAGACCCATACGCTTCGCTTCCTTATCCAGTCTGGAGAAAGCAGAACTAACGGCGCGGGTGTTGTTTCCGATGATATCGATATCATCGGCGTACGCCAGTAGCTGTACACTCTTATAGAAGATTGTACCTTCTCGATTTAGCTCTGCAGCTCGTATTATTTTCTCCAGCATCAGGTTAAAGAAATCACACGAGAGTGAGTCGCCTTGTCTGAAACCTCGTCTGGTATCGAACGGCTCGGAGAGGTCCTTCCCGATCCTGACGGAGCTTTTGGTGTTGCTCAACGTCAACTTACACAGCCGTATTAGTTTTGCGGGGATACCAAATTCAGACATCGCGGCATAAAGGCAACTCCTTTTCGTGCTGTTGAAAGCAGCTTTAAAATCGACAAAAAGGTGGTGTGTGTCGATCCTATTTTCACGGGTCTTCTCCAAAATTTGGCGCATGGTGAATATCTGGTCTGTTGTTGATTTTCCAGGTCTAAAGCCACACTGATAAGGTCCAATCAGTTTGTTGACGGTGGGCTTTAGTCTTTCACACAATACGCTCGACAGAACCTTATACGCGATGCTGAGGAGGCTTATCCCACGGTAATTGGCGCAAATTGTGGGGTCTCCCTTTTTGTGTATTGGGCAGAGTACACTGAGATTCCAATCGTCAGGCATGCTTTCTTCCGACCATATTCTGCAAAGAAGCTGATGCAAGCACCTTATCAGCTCTTCGCCGCCGTATTTGAATAGCTCGGCCGGTAATCCGTCGGCCCCCGCCGCCTTATTGTTCTTTAGGCGGGTAATTGCTATTCGAATTTCTTCACGGTCGGGCAATGGAACATCTGCTCCATCGTCGTCGATTGGGGAATCGGGTTCGCCATCTCCTGTTGTTGTACTTTCACTGCCATTCAGCAGGCTGGAGAAGTGTTCCCTCCACAAACTCAGTATACTCTGGTCATCAATAACTAGATCACCTCTGGGGGTCCTACAGGAGTGTGCTCCGGTCTTGAAACCTTCAGTTAGTCGCCGGATCTCTTCGTAATTTTCGAGCATTACCCCTGTCGGCCAGCTTGTCAAGCTCTTCATACTCACGCATTTCTTTTTTGTCTGCAAATGCGTCTCGCTTCCCTCTTTAGCTCTCGGTATCTTTCCCATCCCGCTCGTGTTGCGGTCGATCGCAACATTGCGAGGTAGGCAGTCTGTTTTCTCCACTGCGAGACGACAATCCTCGTCATACCAGCTGTTTTTTTGGCTTTTCCGAAAACCAATGGTTTCGGTTGCAGCACAGCTGTACGCAAGGAGTTTGATATGCCGTCCCACAGCTCCCTTATACCGAGATCCTGATGAGTGCTCTCAGAGAGCAGGAGTGCAAGTCGAGTAGAAAATCGTTCGGCTGTCGGTTGTGATTGCAGCTTCTCGATGTCGAACCTTCCTTGTGTTTGTTGACGTGTGCGCTTTTCTGCACAGAGGCGGGTGCGTATTTTAGCTGCTACAAGATAGTGGTCCGAGTCGATGTTGGGACCACGAAGCGTACGCACATCAAAGACACTGGAGACATGTCGTCCATCTATCACAACATGATCGATCTGGTTGCGAGTGATTCGATCCGGGGACAGCCAAGTAGCTTGATGGATTTTCTTATGCTGGAATCTAGTACTACAGACGACCATATTTCGGGCCCCGGCGAAGTCGATCAGCCTCAGACCGTTTGGTGATGTTTCGTCATGGAGACTGAATTTTCCGACTGTTGTGCCAAAGACACCTTCTTTACCCACCCTAGCGTTGAAATCGCCAAGCACGATTTTGACATCGTGGCGGGGGCAGCGCTCATAGGTACGTTCTAGGCGCTCATAGAAGGTATCTTTGATCACTTCGTCCTTCTCTTCCGTCGGGCCGTGGGCGCAAATCAGCGATATGTTGAAGAACCTCGCTTTGATGCGGATTGTGGCAAGACGTTCATCCACCGGAGTGAATGCCAGGACTCGACGACGGAGTCTCTCTCCCACCACGAATCCCACACCGAATTTGCGCTCGTTTATATGGCCGCTGTAGTAGATGTCACAAGGACCCACCTTCTTCCGTCCTTGTCCCGTCCATCGCATTACTTGGATTGCGGTGATGTCAGCCTTTACTCTTACGAGGACATCAACCAGCTGGGCAGAGGCACCTTCCCAATTAAGGGTCCGGACATTCCAGGTGCATGCCCTTATTTCGTAGTCCTTTAAACGTTTGCAGTGGTCGTCATCAAAATTGGGGTCTCTCATCCGAGGCTGTTTTGTTCTTTTCATTGGGGGGTGTTTTTATGTGGTGGGTCCCAAACCCTACCTACAACCGCATAAGCGGGTTTCGCCTTCTCACTTTAGCTCGCCTTCAAACGGATGTTTGTTAGCTACCCAGAGGATACTTGGTCTAAGACCGGAAGTCGTGAGCTGCTTGAGCCACATGTAAAAGAATCGTTCCTGGCCACTCCCAAGTGAGTGGCAGTCAGAAACTTTCCTCACTTGCGTGAACTTCTACATATGACTCCATCCTCCATCCAATGAAATAGGCAAATCAATTTCAAGACCAAGCAATCCAATTAGACGCCTGACCGCATTGCGCCGAAATGATTCGCGTTCAATGCTGCTCGGCTACTAGTCAGCGCGACATCGTAAACTTGAAATTGTGGGCTACGAATAATAATGCGTTTTTGTTGCAGCAACAAACACAATGCAACATTACAAACAAACTTTGACTATGGTCTTTTGGCATCTCTTATGCCTTTTCTGTAAACTTCAAACTTGGTGTTGCGGCAACCAGCTTGGCAGATTTGTGGCTTTCGCCAATTGGAACCTGTTTGCAATCGATTATTTGCAATGCAATGCGCTTATGTGCGCAGCTACGCATGCCAGTCGCTTGCTTGATTTATGCAAATGTACATAATACGATGTGCAAAAATTGGAAATGTAAATGAGAACATTAATGTTGCATACTCGAACTCACACATATCTAAGCAGTGTGGTCATTAGCCTCAAAAGAAATTGTTGAGGAATAATGGTTAGCCTAAACAAGAGTGTATTATAGTAGAATTTGGAGTTGGTGACAGAGGGCTGGAGGGCAGACTACACTAACAGATCTCTCTGTTAATATCAGCGTTTGATCTTAACTTTATACTTTCTTTAAATCCATTTTTGTGGCCGCTAAAATATTTTAACAACTTCTCGCACCAACCGGTGTCAGCTTGTTAAACACATAATCCGAGTTCACAAGAAATCAGGATGCAGCTGAACTAAGGTACTGTAGCTACAACAGAGTTTAAGTGAAGATGCGCGCCAAAGATCTTTGATAAATGAGATAACAGTTAAGGTAGGTCTGTGTCGAAGTCAGAACGTGACTGATAGCTAAGGTATGCTATGCGCAACTGATGAACACTGCGGTGGTTCTGCATGATAGTATGAGGCACATAACAATTTATTTGCGCAAGTACACATATGAATTATAAGATGCCAATCAGCTGGGTGCACAAGACAGTGCAATACAAAAAGGCGCTGGGCATGCGCGTATGATCAAAATGTAAACATATGCGAGACGGTGATAAAGCTGAAAGCAACGTGGCAATGCAGAATTTTTACTTAATATAACAGTAGCTGAATTAAAAGCAAAGGGAGCTTGAAAAATATGTGGTAGCATTAAATGTTGTCACTTGCGAGTGCGTTGCAACGTTGTAGCGAATGAGCTTAATGGCGAACGGAGTTGGCGGTTCAGTAATGCAACGGGTGAATATGAAATCGAATTTATCTACGTAAAGGTGGATCCAACAAAAGAGTGGAAATCATTTTTCATCCTTTTCTCATTTTTCATCTTTTTTTGTCCGCTTGCTTTTGCAAATGAGGTAATTTCGTGCGCGCTTGTTGTTGGTTGCCCTCTTTACATGCCGCATTACATCCAATTGAACCTGATTAAAACCACCAAATAGCACAGCTAAGCCCAGTCAGTAACACAAGTTGCTTTTAACTACTTCGGCATGTTTTAAGCTGGTGCCACTTAATCAACGTTATTAAATGGTTTTTTACTCTTGAACAACAACAGCTAACTGCCCTAAAACCAGCTAGCTGACGCGCATACTACTTGTATCCGTACTCACTTGCCTGCACTTAATTAGTCGTCGTTCGTGTTGACATGTCATACGTGTTTGCCATTTTAAATGCAGAGCGGCGCTCGAAGTGCGACTACTGTTGCTCCTAGTTGCCTAAAGCAATCAAGTTAACTGGAGTTGGTCTCTAATTTTCTACATTACACAAACCAAAAGCTTTTTTATAGCTACTGCGGTGTTATTTCTCAACCGTTTTTATTGGCCAGCTTCCACAGATCGCGGAAGTTTATTCGGGATTAATTAAACTGGGAAGTTTACACATATTTAAGTTTAAAATCGTATTCTCTAACTGTTTAACATTCTAAAATAGAATACAATCAAAGATTTGTTCAACTTTTAAATATACAAACGTTCACTCGAAATTGTTAATAAAATCTCATTGAAATAAAAGAATAGCGTGTGGAAACATTTTTCAAAAATAAAAATCGGAAACGGAAATAAAATAAAGGTTATTTGTGTGCGTAAGGCTATGCCCTCGCTCGCTTGCAACATGTTGCAGCAAGAATTTCACCATATCAATGATATGCCGTTCATTTATATCTGTTGTTGTTTAGTTTTTCAAATATGTTTGCCAAATTTCACCCAAAAATTGTTTATTTGCAAAAACTCATTTCATGCATACTAGTCGGCATTCACGTGCTATGTAAGTGCAAAATTTATAGTGAAAATTACATTCTTGTCCTGGTTGCGTACAGCCGACGTTGTCATTACTTTTTCGTAATTTGTTGTTCATGAAATAACATTTTTTCACTCAAGTGGCGGTTGTGCCACTATGGCTTGGTGCAATATTTTATGTGTCAAAGCTTTTAAATACTATTTTCGCAAATAGAATTTGACACAAACTTTCACTAGCGTGCACATGAAAATTTTTCCACTGTGTTTTATATTTTTTATGCTCTCGTGCCTCTGAGACTTTATATTTAAACTTTTTGTGGATTTTTCGTGTGTATTATATTTATTAAATTAAATGATGAAATCAAGACAAAATTGAAAACATGTTGCCTTATTCAGTTAATATAAACCAATATTCTCTGGCAAATAAACTAAATTTAACACGATAAAGCTCGGACCATTCCCCGGACAGTCATGGTCAAGCAAAATATTTGCAAGGTGTTTTTACGACAGTTCGATCTCAATATAATCAAAACAACATATACTAAAAAGATAAAAACGAATTTTGGGAAAACGTCGACTTCCAACCTACGAATATGCAACAGATCAATTTGACTATAAAGATGTCTCTCTTTCTCCCTCTCCGCATTTGCAATAATGTCACTTGTCACTTGAATCATCAACACTTTACAGTTGACTCGCCAACAAATCAGACAGTGCAAAGCGAAGCATTTTACTTTCTTATGTAACCATGAAATCAAACACGCTAACCACATTTAGCACAGTCGCAAGCAACCAGTCGCAATTATTAACGCGACACACAAATAACAACTTGTGAAGTTGCGAATGAATACAACACATTTACACCAGCCCATAGTATATAGGGAGCTGCAGGTCAACCCGAAGATGCTGTGGCTGACAGCGATGATTGCGCAAGCGCAACGTACAGACAAGACAACAACAACCATTTACCCATTTTAGTGTCACAGTACATTCACTCTGCAAATTGTGGCGTCATCAACGGCGCGCATCTTCACTTGAAGTTGGTTGGGTGAGTGCTTGCCGTTTAACCATGCAAGCAATTATGTTTTTGTTTCGCGAAAAAACGGAAAAATCTGTTAACACTTTTCGTGTCGTACCATGCAACGCCGTGGCGCCATGCCTCTGAGTTGTGCCATCTGATTGCCGTCGGCAACAACAGCTGTTGTGTTGTGATTGCATTGACGCCTTTGACAGTTGGCGTTGGTTGATATTACAATGCATAGCGAGTATACAAAAAAAGAGTAACCCGCTGTTTATTGTTGTTTCAAGTATTTACAACAAAAAATTTTTAGCAACAAGCGAATCTTGTTCCTTCCCTTGGTATTCACACTGCCTTCAAAAATTGCGCCGCCAGCTGGTGCAGCACTGCATTTTCGGCGTTGCTTTGCTATTTTTTGGTATTGCCTTTGGCTTTTCTATTTTCTTTGCGCGGATGCCACAGTTAGCATAAATCATCGCTGAGGGTATTCGACATTGACAACAGCACTAGGTATGGTGGTATGGCGCTATTGATGCGCTGCATTAGACCTCATCCTCCCCGATTCATCACAAAGCTTCTCTTTGCCTCAGGCAATCGGTTGCAAACGTGCAAATATCTATCAGTTATTTTGTTGCAGTGAAGCGCAAGTTACATACCTGTTGGTTAGAAGGCTTCGTTGTTGCCGCTGGTGTTGACAAGCGCTACGTTAGGTTATCGAACTTACAGAGTCTAAGAAAATATTTTTTTCGATGCTAGTGTATGTTATGTACTAGATTCTTATTGGGTAATATTATACGAGAGTGTGAATGCCTACGATTGATACCTTTCGATTACACATTTTATAGTCCTTATGGAAACTATTTCACATTTAATATTATTATTTAATTATCTTAACCAGTTATATTTTAAACGTACATGAATGCTGACTTATGTAAATACATTATTTAAGTTAATTTCGTTGGACTATTGCACTGGCGACGTAACACAAATTCTCAACCAATGTTAAATTGCTTAGCTCAGCTTTCTAACAGTTCCAACTGTCTCTTGTGGACTTGCAACCGCACTCTGTATATGCCACACACTATTTCAAATGTCAGAGATTAAACGTAAACGCACACACACTGCAAGAAGATATCAAATGCCAAGCTCCCATTTCAATTAAGTGATACAGACTATAAGCTTCACCGTTATTGTTACGTACCAACCGTTGCTAGTACTCAGCTTTAGTTCTGTACTTGTAAGCAAGTTATCTCCATCTTCCTTCCTTCCTCTCGTTCCTTTTCATTTTCTTCCTCTCCCATGTAGACCAAGCAATAGGCGTAGATATTTCTAATTAATTATGCCACCTGCCATGCATGAGTGCGATATGTCCCATGTGCGTCAAGGCGCTGCAATATGCACGCATATCTAACGTGCGGAAATAAATAAATTTTAGAGCACGGTAGACAATAGAAGGCTAGCTCTTTAGTCCCGTAAGCGTGTGACAAGTGCACTTTTAGAGCTCTCCATTTTACTTGGAAAACTAAACTTAAGCAAAACTATCGACCGTTGTCACTCAACTAAGTAAACGAAAAGTAAACTTATGCAATACTTTTATTTGCTGTGTGTAAATAATTAACTACCTTAATGTAATAAGAAAATATATATTACTAGCAGACCCGGCCACACGTTCTGTGGCTAAGATATACAATCAATCTTGGCTTCGATGACGATACAAAGTTCATTACAAAGTCGAGGTTGATTTATGTTCTACAGCAAGATGACAACTGATGCTACTTTTAAATGTAAAATTAAGTGGTCATAATCCAAGCAATTCCAATGATTATAAAAATCCCTTGGGATTGTTGGCTACGTCATCCTAATTTGTATCTGTGTCAGCTCTCTTGTAACGAAATTCTAAATTGTCGCTTTGACATCGACGACATCTTTGTTTTTTGTGACCAATATAGGTCGTTCACTCAGCCAATTATGGGTATTATATTGTTGTTTTATGCCGGGAAAGGGACAGAAGAGACAGAAATCTGTTTGAAATGTTATTAATCCATCGAGGTGTCAACTGTGATCTTACCAATTCCAATATCTAGCAACTGCTTCTACAATTGCAGTTTGATCTTGTTGCAAAAACACTTGTATGTATAAATAAGCGATTTTTTATGCGCCGTACTTCCCAAATTATCAACTTGCATATCTGGAGAATCTTCGCTATAGCGCTATTTTTGGAGATTTTGCAGACTGGTGTTTCGTTGATTTGCAATTTAGGAGTAATTTCAATGTCGAATGTTCAGTTTGTGTTCCTACTAACAGGTTGCCAAGTTACTCCTATTCCCGTTATGCTTTGATGGTGAAAATGAGTGAAATCGGTTCAGGAATTACCACAGTCCTCATATACAATATATGATGATTTTCGTTATTCCATTATTCTTTATGAATATATGGGTCAGTATTGTGTGTTATCTTAATAAAAATAAAGCAATAAATTCCGAGAGTATAAAATGTTCGGTTGCACCCAAAGTACTATCTAACCCTAACTAAATTTCATCAAAATCCGTTCAGCCGTTTAGGCATGATAGAGCAAAAGTCCCAACAAAAACGACTAAAAATCACTAACTCAATTTAGTTATCTGCCTACTACCTACCCCCTAAGAACGATGGCGTGATTATTTATAGCCTATGACCATTTCTAGGTTATCATCTATCACCATACCAAATTTCTTCAAAATCCGTTCAGCCGTTTAGGCGTGAAAGAGTAACAGACAGACAGAGTTACTTTCGCATTTATAATATTAATATGGATTCGTATGGAGTATAAAATGCATTATAAGAAAGCCACAAGCTTCGCAATAATATCTGAAAACTAGTGGAAAACGCTCCTGTCGAAAAAAATTTAAGTCTTCTACTTAGTGCTTTTTGCTTCTACTTCGCTTATACACCTAAGCATGGCTTACTGGGCGATAGCGACTCGCAAAGGGTCGCCACCGATGAAGATCACACCAGTGCTGAATCCAAATCAACGTGAATTCCTCGAGGATGAGCTGCTCTACCGCGAAAAACTGGAAATACTAGCCGAGAACAATACTATCAGCACTGACCTATTTGTGCGAAAGTTCGAGGATATCGACGACCCCGTGCTGCTGGATAAACACGATTCCTTCTACCATACCACAAAAAGTCTGCTGGTGCTTTTCCAGATAATGGGCGTTATGCCAATACATCGCAATCCGCAGAAGCCTGGTTTGCCACGCACCGGCTACTCATGGACATCGAAGCAGGTCTTCTGGGCAATATGCGTTTTTTCGATGCAAACTACGATAGTGGTGTTGGTGTTGAGTGAGCGCGACTCCGATCGGCGCTTTGACGAGGCAATCTATAATGTGATATTCATAAGTTTATTGTTTACGAATTTTCTTTTGCCGGTTGCAAGTTGGCGCCATGGTCCACAAGTAGCGATCTTCAAGAATATGTGGACAAATTATCAATTGAAGTTCTTGAAAGTGACCGGCTCACCGATTGTATTTCCCAATCTATATCCGCTAACCTGGTGTTTGTGTTTCTTCTCGTGGGGTGTGAGTATTGCGATCAATTTGTCACAATACTATTTGCAGCCCGATTTCAAGTTGTGGTACACTTTCGCCTACTATCCGATTATTGCTATGCTTAATGGTTTCTGCAGCTTGTGGTGAGTGGAGCTTGTTTTCTCCTTGAGATTAGTCGTTGCATGTTCACTCTATAGGTATATTAACTGCACAGCCTTTGGTACCGCTAGTCGCGCTCTATCCGCCTCACTGGAATTAACTATGATGGGTGATAAACCAGCGAAGAAGCTCACCGAATATCGCCATCTTTGGGTAGATTTAAGTCACATGATGCAGCAACTAGGTAAAGTAGACGAAGTGATATTCACAATATCAGCAAATACGTGGTCTACCCCTGTGAAAGATCTTATTCATAAACATCGAATCAAGATTTCAATACTTATCCGAAACACCGAAGTAAGGAACGGATGCATCCCACTAGGGCAACTTTTCCATCTTCACTCTATTTTCCAGGTCGCGCCTACTCCAATATATGCCATACATATATACTGTCTGGTAGTTTTCTTCACAACCATCATTGCAACTTATGGTTCACTGAGTGAGATTATGGATCATGGTGCTACGTATAAGGAAGTTGGTCTCTTCGTTATCGTATTCTATTGCATGAGTCTACTCTATATCATTTGCAATGAGGCCCATTATGCCACACAGAGTGTCGGTTTGGATTTTCAAACAAAGCTCTTGAATGTGGATCTCACGGCAGTGGATAGTGCGACACAAAAGGAGGTCGAAATGTTTCTCATGGCCATAACGAAGAATCCGCCGATAATGAATTTGGACGTTTATGCTAATATTAACAGAGAACTAATTACATCAGTACGTTGAGCATATATTTTTTCTTCTTGAAAGACAAAGTTAATTGAGGGAATTTATATTTAACAGAATATTTCCTTCATGGCTACTTACTTGGTGGTGTTGTTGCAATTCAAAATTACCGAACAACGGAATTACTCGCTGAAGCAGAGCAGAATGGAGTCGCTAATTGAGGAATGAATAATTTTTAAAGCTTTTTAGTATATAATTGTATCAAAGAAATATATGTTTCGATCTTTGCATTTGCTCATCTCGGAAAATTTGTGGATTAGAAGTCCAGTTGGCTTTGTTCGTCCTTTGATTTTTTTACTACCAAGCCCATTAATAGTTAATTAATTAATATTAAAAATCAAATTCAAACTTTGTTCGGTTAGCTTCTTTTTGATCTTCTTTCTCTTCTTATTGATATTAATTAGTGGCTATTCCAGCAGTAAGGTAATAGTGAAAGTCCAAAATTGAACATTTTGCTGACGCAGTGAAAAAAGTGGAAAGAAAATTGCTTCCTTATTAAAGGTGTGTCCTGCCATTCCATCAAACTGGAAGTCCAATATTATTTCTGATCACCATCAAACGGTTTATACATCAAGTATTGGTCTACTGGTCGGAAATCCTATTTTCAGTATTTTAGTCGCAACTAAACTTTGAGTTTTAGGAAAAGGATAATATTTAGGCAAAGAGACAGCAAACTAAAACAAAACTTACATTTCACATACATAGAAACTCCACCACTGTACGTGGGTATTTAGTACATATACATACATATATAGTATGATACCTACTGGGATTTTCCGTAATTTGAGTTCAATTGCTCCTTTACACTCGTATTTGCCATTGACAAATGTCGTAACACATCCTCGTGTCAGTGCACTTTGTTTGATTTTATTCAATAGCCTGTGGCGTTGTGTTGCAAAATGTTTACTCGTACTCCCATGAACATACATATGTGTTTGCATTTAAGCTTTTGTTGTAGTTCAATGACGTTTAATCGTTTGAAAATTGATTTGAAATCGTTTGCAAAGTGGTCGTTAACATTTCAAAGGTTCATTTGGCAAGCTGGGTAAACTAATGGCATTTAAATTAGTTGCACATCACTACTTGAGGAAGCAAAATATCAAGATGGCTCATTTAATGCACAACTCAATTTAAAGATCACTATTTACTTGCATTTAAAACTTAGGAAAATATTTATCTTGTATCGTTTCATGTTGCTGCATATTAAAATTTCCGTCTTCCTGGCTAATCTGCCATCTGTCAAACAGCCACTACAATACACTAGCGAACCAGCTTAAAATGAATGAATATAAAAATATATGTTAACAAAAATAACCGGCAATCATTAACCTAGTGTAAAAAGAACATGCAAGCCAAGATACATTCATAATGTATATTTGTTTATAGCAGAAAAATTTTACAATACCGTAAGATAACACGCACCCGTCAGCGCTGCTCTCGACAGGATCCGACACCATCAATGACACCTGTGACTGAGTCTACCTTTGTTTGTTTGACTGAGTCTACATGTGAGTACTTGAGTGCTCTTGTATGTACTTGCCAATGATTATTTTCTGAGGAGCTATCGAAGAATTTTTCTGTTGTTGTTGCACTTGATATATTGAATTTTCTTTTTCTTTTATATCGCTCTTCGCGTATTTGACTTTTTGCGACAATTCGCTCGTCAACGCATCATGCATTTAGCTGTCACCGACGCTGACATGTCTGACAGTCGATTGCCAATATATCGTCATGGCCAAACACCACCTGCGTAGGTATGAATTACCCACCAAGCAAATTTGAGGAATTTTCGAGAAGATTTTATGAGATGCAAAAATTAACAACACCAGTGAGCGCATAGATCAACAAGTTAAAGGAAACAAAAATACCATATCGGTCTCGGCGAATTAGATGGACATAGAAAAATATTAGTTTTATCTCGAACAAAGCTAGAACAATATTTTGTTTTTTTTTTTTTGGTATACGCAAGCCGCAATAATATCCCTGACAGCTTGCTTCCGCTTATCCGCCGAGAGAAGTGTCTTTTGTATCTACCCAGCAGGTACTTCAATAGCTCAGCGCTCCTACAAACACTTTACCTTTATCAATAACTTCATCTATTTGAAGTCGTTCGATGGCTTTTGTGCATCGATTAGCTGGATTTAAAATTTTTGACTCACGTGTCTGTCATAACCTTGTAAAGTTCACAAACTCGACAACATTGCGCATACATCAATACATAAATAACAAGGGTTGGGCTGTAAAAATGTCATTCTACTATAAATATTGTTAGGTTCTGAGAGCGACAAATTTAAAAAGATTAAATATTAACACAAGTCTTAAAGAGTATTATCGATTAGCCAGAAAGCTTTGGGTGACCTTGTGTAAGTTAAAGAGAGTGAAATGAAATTTATGTTCTATTTAATAATTGATCACGAAAAAAAACGAGTCTATCATATTTAAGTTCTCTCTGTAAATAGACTTTAAAGAAGTCTGCAAGATCTTTAGTTCAGTGGTGAGTGCAAAAATTACGAACAATCGTCTTAGGAACTATTATATACTAATCTGACCACGTCTTGACCTCTATGTGAAATGATAACAACATTCCCAATTACATACTCAATTACTCAAGCTCAAGAACTGTACATTAAAGGGATCACTCGCAGTCGTAGAATTAGAGATATGTTTTTACGTAACAATATCGTGCTTTATGAACTACATATTTATTAGAACCTGACCTGAGTAACCTGAGTCAAGTTTTTAAATTGACCAAAGTAAGTTGGTAAAAGCTAAAACGTTTAACTTATTGCCATGCTATTGTGCATTGTCGGTATTTTGATAGCTTGTAGGAAACCTAGGCTACATTTTCATACAGAACACATCAACAATAAAATGGTAAAAAAATAAAGGAAGCTTAACATGTATGAACAAATGCTTTCAAGTGCGCGTCATCTCAAATTTATACAAAGCTTTATACTAAATACCTGTCTGAAGAATAGTAGGATATTCCACCCACATAAATATGTATGTATGTATTTATATATACCTTAATTATGTAAATTTATGTTTATAAACTAAAATAGGGGGTCTTACAGTCCGAACTATTGCAGAGTTTCTGCAGATACGATTTGATTAATCTTTAAAATATATTGGACTGAACGCCAATCTATCACTTTAGAAATACCCACTTTTTAATAAATTAAGAACTGATAAAATGAACAATGAAAAAGGTCAAACCTTTTTATTCCAATGAAATATAAATGGAAAACAACCCGGCATTCTGGAAAATATGCTGAATAAAAATATTTTTAGAATAATATGGATGAGTAGACATCTTATTAGTCAGATGTTACCCCAGTTGGTTTCTTGATCCTTATCCTAATAAAAGAAGGATTCCAGTCGAAAATATCCTTACTCAAATTATTCACGTCTTATAAAGTGAAACGCAGCCCAAGAAACAAATATCAATAATTTTTATATACTCGTAGAATGTATTGAGAAGTTAGAACTGCTGAGCTGGATCCAGCTTCAATACACAGTACCCATATTGAATTTCCAACTGTAGCATTTTCCAATAGGACAGCCTTGGCAATATTTATGAGTTATGTATGTGCTAGAATGCGGGAAATCGCAAACCATGCAGCTAACTCGAGCTTAAAATTCCATACGTGAGTATACAAATCTACATATATATACATATATGTGTGTGGGTGAGAAAAATATGAAGTAATCCGAATATTTGTACATACATAAATATGTTAGTAGAGTATTCTGGTATTCTGTACTTAAGATAACAGGACATACAAATATATGTGCTGCTATTTTCTTAACATAAACATTTCTGCGTATTTTTCAAGATATAAAAATCCATCAAATAATTCATGTACCCTCCTGTAGATATGTGCTTATTTATGCTAGAAAATACTACATACATATGCATATTATTTATTTATTACATTCACATTTGAATTCGCTTCCATTTATTTTGCCGCACGTATGTACATATGTATATGTGTTTGTGCTCGTATTTCCACTCTTTTCCATTTGAATGTCCAGGTGTAGACAAACGTAAACATGCAAAAACACATTCTACATTCTTCCACGGCAAAAACTGAGACATATAGATCTATGTGGGTAGTTAAGTGCTCAGCATTATACACCAGGCAATAGATCGAATTTAGTTTGTTTATTTGAAGAAGCATTACAATTGAAGAAGCAGGGGTACGTTTGTTTACAACAGGCATTGTGTGGGAATTGCGAATAAAAGAGTATAAATAAAGCGAAATAAGTATGGTGGCAAATAAGCTTGAGTCCTTAGCCGAGTAGGTTGAGCGCCCACTGCCGCCTAGTCGTTGGAAGAGCATGTTTTAATAACTAACGGTCCGGAAATAAAAATTTCCTTTATCCAAAACTAAATCTAAAACTTGTGGTCAAGGCCATATACCAAAAAAAAGAACTAATTAAAAAAAATATCCAGGCATATGATTTTTTCGGATCTCTTTTTAGTAAAATGCTATTAATGTATGTTTTATTATATCTGAGGCTTTCTGCTCCCTGTAAAATGTAATAATATTTTAATTTATTTTACTTTACTCTTTTAAATCTATTTTAATGATGTGTCGTATCATTATTAAATTCTTATTCGCTTTGAGTTTTTATTTCGAAAATTAGCAACTAAACTTTTCAAAAACTTTAATAAATTTGATCCACTTTTCATACATTAGCTTAAAGCTACTCAAGTAACCATAACTTGACAGACATTTATTTTTGTCACGCTTCGGTTTGCAGTTGGTTTCAAAATTCAATGCAACACATGGTTAAGAGCTTAAAGTTGTTATTCTGCTATATGTGTTCTTGTGGTGTTCAATCTTATGTCTCATAGAGAAAGAAGAAAAAAGGTTCGCCCATACCGATGTCCCAAAGTCAATTGTACTATCATTAAGTTAATTTGATCCATATTTCTATTTAAAAGTAACAAACTCTTTAGACACTTGTTGTATTTATTTATCCATCTGTCATTATGGATTCTAATCATTTTTCAATATCGAACTTTTTTATTGGCTTGTGCCTACATAAAAATATGTATGTCCAAATATTGTGAGGAATTCAAATTCGTCAAGTCATTGCTTGATTGAGCAATTACAATATGGACTTTTATGATAACTTATTTTAATTCTTTAGGTTGTTTCTTTGAATTAACTTTTCTTTTGTTACTCATAATAATAACCTAAAAGCAAAATATATTTTATAAGTACATTAATATTATGATAATTTTATGCTTTAAAAGCAATATACAAGTTGTTTTCGGATTTTCCTAACATTCTATAGTCACTCTTATCGCAAAATATTCTAAAATTCTTTTAGATATAATAAAAATAAATATATATATTACAGTACCAGTTCCCATCTATTGCCACTTGCACAGTAATGTGGAAGGAATCTTATTATACTCACTTACTTCAGTCGTAATTTAGTAAAATCATTTCACGAAAATTTACTGTCTTCCTCGGAGTTCAGTCTTTGCCATTTCATGCAAATAAACTTATGTAACTCTAAAACTTATTGCCATCGAGCCAAAATGTCGCAATAGCAAGGGGTCGCGATTGCTAATATTCTACTGTTGATTACTTTACTTTTGTATTGGAGCGGCATCTTATATAAAAACTCACACCCCCTTTAGCTTACAATCGCCTGGAAAAATCTTAAATAAGACTAATGTTCGAAATTAAATGACAACTTAGTTTGCGGTTAGAGTCAAGTTACTGCACCAACGACAAGAAGAGAGAATAATTAACGATATTGCCTCTACCGAAGCTCATATTGCACCGATTTCCCTTTCCGAAATTTGATTATTTTTTCGGGGCAAATAGAATTTTGCAAAAGCTATAAAGTAATTAAGAAAATACTGGCTTAGAGCGGGTGAATGAGGGGAGGAAATTTGATATTCAAACCAAATACAATAGAAGAAACGTGGAACATTTAACTAATGAGTTTATATGAATTGATTAAAAATTGCTCGTACACTTTCGTGCATAATGTTGTTCAAGAGAGGGACCTATCTAGTCCGTATATATGTTCGAATTTCAACATTTATATTATGAAAACATGTAATGTAGTTCTAAATACATACGAATGTATGTATAGCTCAAGCACTTAAATATTTAAGTAATATTTTTCAGTTCCTGTTTTGCATTTCAACTTTTATACAAATTTTCGTTGCTGATTTTGCTTTGTCAAAGCATGTGCGGCCATCAATATCAATCCTGTTCTTTTTTGCTCATTCAACAAACAGCTCGCCCCGTAGAGTGTGGTGACTCCCTGCAGTTTCCTAACTCGTTGACCCATTTCGACACATAGCACATACTATAAGTAATGAATGCCGGTTCTCCGCAGACTGGAGATAGAGTGATGCGTTAAGACTTCGGCAGCTCTGCAGTGAGTTCAGTTCTACGTGGAGTATTCTACATTTCTGACGCTCTTTCCATAACATACAGCCAGCTTGCTCTGCTGGCGTTCTTTCCACCATCATGCCTTTTGACGCATTGCAACTCTATTATTTTAATGCAAATATTTAATTTTGTTGGCTAAGTCGATTTGTTATCCGTATGTACGTATACATTTGAATACTCTATATTCGTATGACAAGGAGAACCGGCCACCAGCCACAGCTGGTTGCCTTGGCCAGACCGTTCTGGATCCGACACACATTTTCATCGTCCGCATTTCGTCAAACGGAATTATGTATTCGGATTGTTGCCGTTGACGATGTCTTTAACATTGTTGCAAAAATCTCTGCCAAGAGCATTTAACTTTTGTGGTTTTTCTCAGTTTACTCATATGTGTGTCAAACACCCTCAGAGAAGAGCAATCATGTGAATGACATTTCATTCTTAATTCTTTTCTGTCAGTTACTAAAGAGATGCAATTCAAATCACAGTTTTGCATAAAATAATAAATAAAATTAAATATCTGCAATTATTTTATCTCACCGGTTCATAGACTCTGGCTTAAGACTTTTCGAAAGGAAAACTGTAAATTGTCTTTCTAAACAAAATTCATTATCATTATCAAAATCTCTGAACCTTTCCCAAATCAAGGAAATTTTAAAATTACTAGGTCAGAAGAAATTTCTAAAGCCAAATAAAGTTCATATATTGCATAAATAATGATAAAATGACCCAAACAACAGTAAATGAATCCAGCGCTTCATACTGGCGAAAAGATGTAAAAACATAAAAATAGCAACAGCTTTATTCACAAACTCATTTGCATCTTTCATATAAAGCTTGCATTGAATTTTACAATGAGTTGCCTTATTGCTACGTCTCACATCTCTGTCCTATTTACCCAAACCGTTTTCATTTTTCTCCGTTATTTATCTTCATTTGCATTTTCTCCTTCTGTTAAATTTACATATTTCTCGCAAAGCTCATTAGTAAAAACTTTACCGAAACATTCTGCTGCAGATTTTCAATAGCAAACCCACTTCATTTGCAATGACCTCGTATTTACTTTCCAATTGACTTTTCATTTCAGTTGTAATGAGGTTTCACATTTTATGTCGTGCTCTACGACGTTTACATCATTAAGCTTGAAGAAAAGTAAAAACCTTTTGACAGAGAAGTTTGTTTATAGCTTGCGTCCAGCAACTAATCGCTTACCAAAAGTTTTATCAGCAACATATCTCTTATTACACTTTTAATTTGAGCGCTTTTGATGGTCATGCGTTTACATATCTGTTTTTGTAACGATGAAAGAAGATCTATGGCGATAAGTAAAGTAAACGATAAGGTGAGCCTAAAGTAGGATTAAATTAAACACGTCCACATAGGTCAATACAAGGAAACCTCTACTGATCTCATTTTTATTTGATTCTAAGAATTCCCTCAAGTTTTCCTATTCTTCTTTTTCTAATAAGTAGTTAGTTTTTAGTTCATTCGGCTTACTAGATCTTCAAGCATATATTATTATTTATTTCTTCATATCGCTCAGGTCTTTCAAATTGATCTGACTATAGCTTCCAGAAACGGTTTTTAGAAATCATACTCCCCTTCATTTGAAGAGAATTCTTACTGTGTACTCACACTAAATCTATACATACACAAATGGCAAATTATATTGCCCAATACAGGTATTTACCCAAATTGTTCTTCGATGAAACATCAACACTCATCTCAAGCGTAAAAAGACTAGAGACCTGTTTTCCACGGAGAAAAGCCAAATCACACGGAAACAGCTTACGGACTGATAGCATAGCATAAGAGCCATAAGCACACACACATGTAATTCCGATGGCTTCAAGTGTAATGAAAACCGGACAAAGTGGCATTCACCTGGTGCATTAGAAGTATTTTTGAGGTCAACGTCAAATTGCGCCGTTAGAGGAAAAAATGCTGAAGTGCAGAAACGGCCAACCACAAAATCGTGATGCACTGCTGATGGCGCGTACACATCATGGAAATCTACTTCGTCTGCTGGTGCATGCCCCCAAAGCAACAGAAGCAATGGAAAATTCGGAACGCGAAACTGAGAAAAATCAATTCAATCTAAGTGAATTTGAGCCACGCGGCTAAGGTGAAGTGCTGGAGGAAATGAAAATCTGTGCACCTTAGAGCTGCATGCTGCAACAAGTTTATACTTGCGGCACTGGGATTCCGCTGTTTTAGTGGAATTATGAGAGATGGGAAAATTGGCGTACCGAATTGCCAATGAAATTCTAAGTTCCACCGCAGCATTGGCAGGAAGCGTACAACCGCAGAGAGACAGTCATGTCATCATATGACACTCAGTTTAGTTCCACAACAAAATCTGGCCTCGAGGCAATATGCTGTCCATGGATCAGTACGGATTTATGCCGCAGACTAAGCGTCTGAATGGTTGTGTTTCGTGTTCATGCGCTCGACTTCTCGATTAGCGGTTGCGTTTGATTTGGCCTCCGTTACAAGTGTTTCTATTATTACCTGTGAAGTCGTGCAATATTTGACGTAATTAGTAGGCACAGCGAAATTCTTAGAGTTAGTTACTTGTAAATTTAATTTTTGTGATTTTATTATTCGTAATTTTCTTTTTGTGAGAGTAACCTGGGAAAGAATAAATTAATTATTTATACGAGCTAGGTAACAAAACAGAGAGCTTTCTTGACATATGCTCTAAGATCTTCTCACCAGCTCAAAGAAAATGAACATCTACTCTATTATTTTAATAACAATAATCCACTCGCTTGGAACTTATAAAATTTGTTGGCAAGATAGTATCTTAAATTGATTCGGTCTCCAATTCCAAATTGTTTTACACGTCACACACCGTTCTGTAAGGTCTGAAGAGTCTACTCATGATTGGTTGCATTCCAAATAAGTAAATTTTATTTATTTAAAACGAAAAAAATCTTCATCGTTTAGACTGATTTGACAATAAAAACGTGATTTACCACACAGAACGTATGAACATAAAGATCAAGCGCATACATTGACAGCTGATATGAAAAAGAGCTACCCATATAAAAGTGATGACAATTAAAGGGATTCCCCGAACCGAGTTGAGAAGCAAAAGATTTCCTTCTGTTCATCTTTTTAAATTTCCTTTGCGCAAGGATTCTTCATTTTCCCGTGCAGGCAACGAAAAAGTAAATATCAGAGCCAACTCACGTTGCTTGTCACCAAACTCCTTCCTCAGTTAAATAAATTTTCATTCTTCACCATTTAGTTATGAATACATATATCGAGGAGTGGAGCTATTTTGCATGCTTTCATTCTTTCATAGAACATTTTTGTGCTCTACAAAATGAGTGGAAGTGGAAAAATGCCTTTAGAAAGACTTTTAATGTAACAAAGGAATCTTCTTGACAAAGAAGTTATAAGCGGGCACATACCGTTTGCCGGAACAACGTAAGCAGCGAATGCCTGCAGTTAGTAGCGTTTTAAAGGCAAATTCGCATAAGGACCCCCTTTTTTTATCAAACCAACAAAAAATGTATGGAAAATATTACTATCACCAAAAAAGGTGCGCCATGAATTATACACAAAAGTGGACTCACTGCCATTTTGTAGTTCAGTAATTTCAAGTTTTTAATTAAATTTTGTTGTCTTCTTTTGCGTAACGCTAACTCTATTAACACGCAGCGAATTTCATTTCATTTTATGCCAACTAAAGTTTCGTCTTCATCTTTTTCGTAATTTTCACCAGCACCCTCGCAGCGAATACGTTCATTCAACGCGAATTTCATCCTAAATTATTTGAGGAAACTATTGGAATGTTTCCTTCGCGTGATTCCAAATGCTTTGAGCAGCTTAGTGCCCAGGCTCAGCTAAGATTCGAGAATGCCAGCTGGATGTAGTTTCTATTCCCTACTTTACGCGGATTTTACGCAAGAATTTTATGCGGGTGGGTATCAACTGATAAGAGAAAGATATGAATGCGCGGATAAGAAGTGACCGGTTAAGGAAACTCATGCAAAGTATTACGAACAAGTTTTTCATTATAAATTAAAAATATGAGCTTAGACTGTTGTAAGTGAAGTTAATTTAAGACACTTTCATTAATTTCTTACAAAAAGTAATATAAATGGATTTAGTTAGCTAGGGATAAGTTTAAAAAATTTCGTTTTAGTTTGCCGAAGATTAATTGTGTGATAACAGGCGGTAGGAAATGATAATGTACGATGCCCACTGCAGTAACTACATATCAGAACAAAACCGAATGCAGTATAAGCCAACCAATTTTTACCATTTTATATGAAGTTGGAAGGTGTCAAATAGAATAACACAAGTGATCAGAAGACTAGAAGAATATGGTGTCCAGAAACAAACTGTTTCAAGGATTGAACCATGAATATATAGTTAGATATTATGAAATCTTTTAATACAGAATAAATGAAATATTGTTTTTGTGTGAAACATCCTGTATCTTCATTTGTTTTACTTTTTTGTGTGCTTGTTTCTTATTGCAACTATTCGACTTTCGTTTTTCATTTCAAATATTTACAATATAATTGAAATGGCAGAAAATAATATTTTGTGCCCAAAAATTATAAAAATTACGGCATTGATTCTAGCATTTATATTGTTAGTGAAAACATTTCTGTGTTTTCTTTTGTCATTTGCCATACTCGAAGAACCGCCTGAGGACTGGCCACAAAGACTTAAAGGTGAGGATTTGTAATATTTATCAAAAAAATACATGCAAATATCTTCATAATCTCGAATTTCGTTCTTATGACCACTTTCAGATGACTGCCATCCCAAATGGTATAGTTGGTTCTCGCTAATTCTGAACGCTGTTGGTGTTGTGGTCTATTCTTATATGTATTTTGGTATTCTATATGTACTGCCATACAAATATGTACTCGCTACTGCAACAATAAAAGTTTTATCACATTTTCCACTCTTTAGACACACAAATTTAAATCTTGGTGGGACTTATTGGAGTAACTGCTTACCTCATAGTTTCCGTAACAGCTCACATAATACTGTGGATAGAACAAACAAAGCCACATACGATGATGCAATTAAATTGGATGGGAACCGGTGAGTGATATTATTTGTGACTTATTCGCAGTGAATTAATACCCAGATTTGGAAAATGCTTTTCATATTTCAGCTTTGTCCGTCGTTTGCAGTCCTTTATCCTACATTCACTACCGAGGAATTATTTCCGATGAGCGAATACAAGAAATGGAGGAAAGTAAATCAGCAGAAAGTAAGCAGAATTGATCAATTTCGAATAATTGTTCGAGTAAATTTTAATATATCTGATTTTAATATATTATTAGATGGACTCAAATTACATATTTTCAAATTCTTAAGATCTTACGAACTGAGTTATTTTAAACATTTTCAGAGTTCTGGTTGATACTCATTGTCGTACTATTAAGAATCGGATATTATCGACCTTCTTAAGTACATATAGCACTTGGACCAAACAAAGACTGATGTCTAGGAAATTATACCAGAATTTTTGATATGCTTTATAGTAGAATATATCAAAATATTTTACTGAAAAGGTATACAAATATTCCGTTGACTCAACTCAAACCACTTTGAAATATTAAACCCAGTAAGTATGTCAGAGTCGTTTGCAGCACGCTCGCAGACAATCAAACGAAGCATTGACACAATTGACTGTAAATGTCGACAAGATACAGCAAGTAGACTCTCACACATTCATACAGATACCTAGATATGTATATATGCTTAGATGAAAATCGAATAAAAAATAGTGCCAAACGAAATCTAGTTTGAAAAGCGCCCGCCGTGCAAACTAGGAACTAAGCATGGGAAAGCATAGTAAAGCCACATGCATACAAAAACATATACCCAAACACAGAACGTAATCCAATTACACGTAACGTGCAACCAAATAGGATGGAACAATCGATGACATCAAATGTGCACGAGGTGAGAATGTATTTGTAGGTGAACACGAGACTTTTGTTGTGAGCTGCATAAGTGCATGCTTGGAAGGGATTGAAATACACCGACTGAGTGTTAAACTCATGCAAATTCACTATTTGATATGTTTATGTATGCGATGGTGCTGCTGTTGCATATATTTTGTAGTTTTTATCTCTGTAGCACGGTGAGAGGGTCCAACCTGAAATCAAAAGCAGTGAATCCTGATCTTTTATTCGGAGGAAAATGCATTTATTTGCACTCCATATAATATATGAAGTAAAAATATATTAAAGCAAATGGAAATATATAAAAACTGTCATTTCTATAAATAGCGTGCGAAAGTCAAAAATACCTCATTTGAATATTTCCTATTTTTAATCTTACAATAACGATCTTGAATACTCATTTCAAAATGTAAAGTTTGAATTACTTCGATTTGAATTCCAATTTATATCAAGCCAACTAACAAAACGTCGAACACTTCCAATCACATATGAATTAAAGAATATGTATGTATTTAAAAAATGTTCAAAAATGTTAAATGCGTTTGTGTGTCAACTCGAGTATGAACTTGGCTTTTACTACCAACTTCGGCAAACACAAGGAAACCAGCAAGCAAACACACACAAACACAGAACCACATGATGAAAAAGTTATTGAAAAGCTCATGTCGAAGGAGGAAGATTAACATATGTGATTTTGGAGTAATCGAATTGCAACAACACACATACGGAGGAAAAGTTATATTTAACAAGTGAATAAAAAAAAAGAAAGTGTGAGCTAAGGCGTGACTTTCGCGTATCGCTTAGAAGCCGCATACAGACTCAATTATTAAGCCATTAAAAGACATATGAGAGAAGAGTGATGAAAGCTTTATGTTATTCATAACAATAATGAATTGCAAATGGAATCCACTTAAAATGTATCGATGTGTCTTTGAGAGAAAAAGTAGGCATAGAATGGCACTTATAACCGCTGCTTTGAGCTGTTACTGTCAACGAATTGACTTATAAAAAGGAAAAGTAGACAAATCAAAGCATACCCCTAGGCGCGAGACTAAATTTGGAAATTTTTATGTTTTGCTTCTTTAACTTCTCGCATATCGACACTTTGCTGCTGCACATTAATTTTTATTTTTATTATTTGTTTGTGATAATCGATAAAGGTAGTCACTTCCCCCTGATACGTGTGAGCTATAATAAAATCCGGTCATAACGAGTAATTTTGGAATTGAAATTGATACTGAAGTTAAGTTGAAGCATACATTAAAATTGAGAACATGTATTAGGCTTTCGGACGCACTACTAGTTCTCCAAATGATTATTTTAAAACCGTGATTTATGTTATGATTATAAGGATTATTTGGTTGATCATATCTACATATGTCCAATAACTTCAACTTTGACGGTAAATATGACTTTGACTGTATTTGTTGCAGGTCAATACAGACCAGACCAATATCACTTAGATATAGCAAAATACATTTCATGTCCTTCCTCACACCTTCTACACCTCTTTCCACTATTTTGCATTCATTTCACTTGAATAAACAGCTACATTCTTCGTTTCTTCTTAGAAGATATGCAAATTTGAATAGTCAAATGCAAGTTCAGATCCAGTATTCATGTTGTAGTCTCATCAACACATCCAAACATGAAACAAACGCACTTCAGGTAGGTGTATTCCGGGCATATCAGTCAGGCAGATGTGAAAGTGAAAGTGGCATTTGTCTGCTACATTAATTGCTGAAACATCAAATATGGTTGCAGATCGCACAAATGGAAATCGCTACACTAACCAACGTTGACTGCCGTGTAAAGGAGAATGTTATGCTAAGGAATGAAACTCAAGAGTGAAACAAGGACGTGAGTTGAAGAAATGCTTACTCACCGCATACCGGAGTCATAAAGAACTGTTGAAAATATTTTTTGAGAAGAAATACCCCGGCTTAGCATTTTTGACAATATAAAATTTAAAAGAGAAAGGAATTATTTAAAATACAAATTAAAATGAAGTTTGTTATAAAGTATACAGTCGAAATATTTTTAAAAGATCTGCAACCTATTGAAAAATTTAATCAAGAAGAATAAATAAATAAAACATTATGGATATTAACCCTTTCATGCCCAATGTTGCGTATATGCAACATTGTACATATCGGCTCCTAATTCTCGTTGTTTAAATCTTTTTAACCAGCGGTTTTTTCAATTATGTAGACTTATGTGTTAAGCAAGCTTACAGTTACTTTTTCTGATTTGAGCTGTGCACGTGTTCACTCAGTAAGAGTTCTTAGCAGAGAGAAACTGGCAAAAATCGTTTCGCGAAAAAAGTTATACAAAAGTTGTTATACAAAAATGGTTCAAAAACATAAAAATAATTGTTTTATTTTAAAACAAAGTGAACTATATAAATAAGTAAGGATAAGAGAGTTATTTACTAATTTTCATTTCATGAAAAAAGTGTTTAGTTTAATTATAATAATTTAATTTGTGCCTATAAGCAACATCACATAGCTAATGAACCAGGTAACATAGGACTTTGAAATTTTTATCACTTCATATTTGAGCTAAGACTAATGTATATCTGTCCTAAAAAAGCTGTTAGCTCCGCCCATTTTAATTCGGGCATGAGAGGGTTAAAAAAAAAACTGGTTAAAAAATTTCCTCTCAAGAAGCTAAAGTATATCTAAGATTAAGTGAATACTAAAGCTTTTAAAAATCATACAACTTAGTAAACCTTAACACATATACTGAACCTCCTCTCGCCAGTCACCTCGAAATGAAAACCTTGGTTTGTAACATATCTCACAAAAAATCAAAGGATCAGTGCTATCAACCTTACCTTGGAAGCAAAACTCAAAGCACAGTAAAAGTAGCGTATAGTTCGATTTCATGTAATAATTTCTTGCAACTGCATTTGTGCGCTCATCAACTGGAGTTGCAGCTCAGTGATGTTTATGCTGTCAATTGCCTACTTGTACAATGGCTTTAATTGGTAACTTCAATCAATGCGGTAAAAGTTTATCAAGAGAACTCTAAAACTCAACAACAACAGTAGTGAGAACGAAATTTAGCTATCATTTGCTGTCATTTGAGACACATTTCCAATTCGTATTGCTTGCAACAGGAATGAAATTCATTGAGCTTAGCATGCAAATGAATTTGTGCCCATGATCAGACATTAAAAGCGTAAACGCAAACTACATTTCACTGAATTGCACTACCACTTATTTGAGTGCGTTTGCTATGACTGGCCGACTTACATTTTCGGCTTGCTTTAGTTTCAAGTGTTGCAAATTTAACACTGGATATTTAAGTTTTCGCATACCTGGAGCGGCAAGCTCATACTTCTATAATAACAAAGATACGCATCAGTCAGAGGATAGGTTCTTTAGAGATAAAAACTAGCAAGAAATTATTGCTTTTTGCAAAATAAACACACATATGAATAAATAATAAAATAAAAATCCTTACAGAAACCTCGAAGTAATTTTAAGCACCAACCATAACCACTAGACTCGTGCTAAATTAAAATGCTTTCCATCTCATCTTTCTATGCATTCACTGCACAACAACAAAAACCTTGCAAAACAATAATAACAAAAACATGCAGTGCAGTGAAAACTTTTACCTCTCATCTTTGCGGTGAACCGCACGGTATGCCAACTTAATCTACGTAAACCAACAAAGCACGAGTAACAACAAAAGCAATATACTTTTATTACTCTCATGCACAAGTATTACTACGTGTATGCTTCATTTCTACTCGGTTATATTCTACATGAGTAAAGCCTATAAACGGCAAATACTCTACTCGAGGTAAATTCTGAATTGAATTAAATTGAGGGCTGCCACGTATTATAAATATGTCCGTATTTTCCAGATATAAGGGTAAGAAGTGTTCGTGCAGAAATGCACGAGCAAAACCGACCACTGACCGACCAAAAAATACGGTTTTTCTACGAAAACCGACTACCCACTCGTCGAAGTTTTTGCAAAAAAAACCGGTTTTCGCTACACCATCCGGCTACCCACAGTGCCACGGGTGGGTGGGTCACAAAAAAACCGGTGCCAAAAAGTAACCAATAACCGGTTACAGTAGTACTACACAGTACCAAGCGTTTGCCGCAAAAATTCGGTAGTAAGTGGGGTAGGGGTTTTTAGCGAAAAATTGGCAATACGGGAACCCCGTATATGCAATTTGTCAAAACAATATACACCGGCACAAAAAATCAGCTGATTTAACGTTCAACTTAACTCTAAATCCGTTTATGCATCCGAGTTAACTCGTCTACATATGTAAAGAAAATGTGTATATTCTATCCGAGTAGATCATTTAACTCGTGGTGAAAAAGTGTTTATGCATGTGGGTTGAACTTACCCGTGTATAATATAACCGAATAGAAATGAAGTATAAACTTAGTATATGTCCCTGCATGTGTTCAGTGTTAATGCTTATTCGTGTGTGTAAAAACATCTCGAGAATTTCTTCTACGAATTTATGTTATCCACTAAGATTTTATTTCGCACATTCACACATTTCACGCATACACACGCACTCACACACAGACAAATATGTTTATTTCGAATGAATGTAACAATCCGCTCTCACAAAAGCTGCATTCACTTTTACTTGGACTTTTAGGTCATGCTTAGGCTGCATACGAACAAATGATATAAATATTTACACTTACTTATGCACTCCAAGTGAAATATGGAAAAAATAATGATAAAGTGTTATGCTTCGTTGCACAAGTATTAAATAAAAATCCTATACCGAATTATCACGAACGGGACCCACGAAACTCTTCAACATGTTCTTAAATTATTACTTAGTAACTGCAACTCTCTCTACTCAAGAACGATATCTTGATGTAGATATGCCTATAATGTCACTAAAACATTTATTAAGAAAGATTAGAGATAGGATTCAGATGAGGAATTCAGATCTCTCGATTGTCCTCTCCGTTTTTTTTTATATATTGAATATACAGTATATATCCACATATATGATATGAAATGCTACTAATGTTAAATTTTTACTTTCTGAGTTAATTCGTAATCTGTGAGACGGATCCTTTCTCTACTTATGTATGCACCTCTTATGTCATTTTGCTAATTATGCAATGATTTAAATGGTAAATTGCATGTCATGAGCATAATATTCCAAAATTATAAATGCTATTAACGTTACACCTGCACACACACACACTCAAATGAAAAAGTTTTCCATATGCCAGTTGAGCCAGGCGCTGCAGTTGACACTTTTGCAGCCTGATGCTCTTAAACAAAGGCTGAGCTAACTTACTTGTAGACGCACAGCCAATTTGAATTTAAATTTCACTAAAGTACATGCGTAGAAGTATCTTATGCACATATAACACATCGTTCCACACACAAACACAGATTAGCGTTCCATTAAAATGTATGTTGACAGATACTTCTTCAGCTGAATTTTCGCTTTATAAATATATCCTCGCGCAGCTTGCAGTTGAGCTTTTGAGTATTTTGAAGTAATTAAATATTTATGCGATAAGAGCATGCATGTGGTACAAGGACATCGCGAAATAAAAACATCCAGCAGCCGTGTGAAGGCGGCTGAGTGCAGAAGAGTTTCCGTAGAGCAGAGTATAAGACAGCATAACATTGACAATTTACAGCGTCATCAGAAGCAGCGGTGGATGAGACAGTCAACAATGCTGACATAACAACCACACATGTGTATATAACAAGGCTAAAACGCCTAAAAGAAGGCAATAACTATTAGGTGTATCATGTGATATGTGACGAGTTGACGTTGACGATAAGGTATGTATGTATTAATGATGATGTAGGTATTATGATATTAATTGTCCCATTTTAAAATCCATGAAACCTACTTTAACACTCTACATAAATCCATATCGAAACTACCTGACAAAAAATGTATGAAATATTTTTAATGTCGCCAATAAGTTGTTTATTATAGTTTTGCCAACTCAAGAACGCTAACTATATGCCCATATTTCAATAAAATACTTTAACGAAGAACTGTTATACAGTCGACTCTCGTTAATTCAAACCTGCGATAATTCGAACCTCCCTATAATTCAAAGTTATCACGAGTTCCCTACAAAATCTCTTTATATTTCGAAATAAATCAATAAATTTTCATACACTTGGTAATTCGAACGAAAAAATCATTACTATTTAACAAAACGACGCGTTAATTCGAACTCATCAGCGTCCAACACTCGACAATTCAAAGTTGCAGAGAGAAGAGGCGGAAAGATTGTAAGTACATTTTGCGACAAGTTCAAACTTGTATCAAGATACACGAGCCTTTGTTCTTGTTATGATTAGTTTGACTACTTGACGCACACACTTCTCAAGAATTGGTTTGTTTAGTTATTCAGTTACTGTTCCTCTTTCGTTGGTATGCAGATTAAAAGTTATCGTTAGTTATGAGCCCTAGAAAATATAAATGTTTGACGATTGCGGTGTGAGTTTTTCTGATTTTGTTCAAGTGGATGAAAATGTTGCTGTCTCAGGTTTACTAACTGATGGCGAAATTTTATCTGCAACAGATACAAAGTAACGATGAAGATGAGGACGATACATCGGAACCTTTGGCAGAGGTGTCAGTTAAGGAAGCAAGATCCTCATTTGATACCATACAAAGCTTCTGTCTACAAAACGAAAGTGATGAAAAAGCATTTCAGGCACTTTTTCTCTTAAACAAAGTTATTGAGCAGTGTGAGCAGCAGAATTGTGCTTTAAAGCAAACCAGTATAACAAAGTTCTTTCGAAAGATTAATTAATTCACATTACGAATACATGTATGTATGTACCTCTTAATTCTTGTCATTTTTATATTAATAAATAACAATTTACCAACACTTAATAATTCGAAGTTTTATTTATTTTCTCTCACAAATTTTGAACCATTTGCTATTTCAAACACTCGATAATTCGTAATATTTCAAGAGTCCCTCGAGTTTCGAATTATCGAGAGTCGACTGTATTTGTATTCTATAGTGTAGAAGGCAGCCAGTATTATCCTAGTAGGGCATTGGACTGTTTGATTAATGGAAGATATACAACCCGAATATGCATATTTTATCCATCTCTGCCAAATAATCTCTAAATATTAGATTGTAAAATATCTAGCATTCAACAAATCGAAATGAGTTCCCAATATTTGACTGTCCAGATTAAGCTCTAAATGGCATACATTCGTTGCACTTTTTTTTGCGTAACGTTACATTTAATTTCACACATTCACTTTGTTGCAGATAAATCAAAACGCACCGCGCAACGCTTATCAGCGAGCAGCTTAAGACCTAATAAATGATTTGCCATTCAAACAAATGGCATCGACAACAATTTAAAAAGGACGAATAATAGAGAACAGGGTTGATGTAGTTAAGGTCACTGTAATGTTGTTTTGGTCTTTATTACTGCGATAAGAAAATGGGGATATACAGGGCGAATACGTAACTTTTCACTAATAAATCTTTGTGAAGCTAGCTTGGGAATGTTTACGTTGATACAATAACACTAAAAGAAACTATACGTTTTGACTTTGCGTCAACTTATATTTATCTAAATTGAATATCCTTCTGTGGAAATTTTATTTATCTAGTTTCTATTTTGTTTTCATTTTTCACTTCCCCAGATTCTCCTTTCGTCTCTTAAGCAAACATTTATTACATACATCAACTATGAACGGTTATTTGTCCGATACCGCTCAAGCTGATGTCATGTAAGGGTTAATGGCAGCACATAGATTACATGTTATCACTGTTTAACCCAAAGTACCGTAATCATTGCACAATAACATTTACAAATACAGGATGTGCAAAATAAGGAAAGGTGCAGTACATATAAAGGGATTTGAGAATTAATGTTATTCGATCAAATAAATGTTAGACATATATTACAATCGCTTTGTTATAACTGCTATTTTAAGCAAATCCAATAAGGAGTGAAAGTTATGAAATGAAACTGATAAATAAATAAAGAAATGTTTAGTTAATCTTTTTTGTTTCAGCTGAGCCCTCGGTCTGACTCTAGGTTCTCTGTGTAGAGCTTTAATAACACCAGCTTTTTCATCCGATCCACTTCTAGCACATACCGCTTTCAATAACTCGATGTCCTACTTTGCACCCCTTAACCTTGTTATCGCATAGGCGCCTGCTACACGTTCAGTATTTATCGTGATATTTCCTGTATCGCGATTTTATTGAACGTTTAGCATGCAATATTGATGGATCACGATCCATATCACAAAATATTTAAATATTTTGAAATCCAGATAGCGGATCGTGGATCGCGAGATAAATATTGAATGTGTAGCATATTTTGTGGTTTACAAGTCCGAATTGGTGAAATACAACAATGCCAAAATTTTAAAATTAACTTTATTCTAATAAATGAACATGAATTATACTGTTTACAATAGAATCTTTGCCAGAGCTATGCAACTCATCTGCCAAAGGTTTTTTGATAACGTCCAAATATTGGATACATATAATGGAATTGCTGTGGGAGCAAAAACAATAACCAAACATGATTTTCTTAGGTTTTCTTCCGAATGTTTATGAAAAAATGTACGAAAAAATATGCAAATAAATTTTTTAAATACTTTTTCTTATGAAAACACTAAGAACACCGTATAAATATTGACGTCTAGCAGTCGCGAAGTAATCCATCAATAATCAATATAGATCGCGATCCAAATATCACGATACATATTGAAGGTGTAGCAGGCCCCATAAATTTCATTGCACGTCCTAAATTCGCTTCCTTAATGTCATCCTGCATTAAGTATATTGCTAATATAAAAAGTTTGTGTCATTTATTTTGCGCTTATCAACCCAGCAACCGTAATCAGTCTCATTTTTATACTCTCGCAACCTGTTGCACAGAGTATTATAGTTTTGTTCACATAACGGTTGTTTGTGTCACCAAGAAATAAAAGAGGGTAAGAGGGTATGGGGTTATATATATATAAATGATCAGGATGACGAGTGGAGTTGAAATCCGGATGTCTGTCCGTCCGTCCGTCCGTCCGTCCGTGCAAGCTGTAACTTGAGTAAAAATTGAGATATCTTAATGAAACTTGAAACACATGTTCCTTGGGACCATGAGAGGGTTGCTTTCGAAAATGAGCAGAATCGGTCCACTGCCACCCCCACAAAATGGCGAAAACCAAAAACACATAAAGAGTCATAACTAAGCCATAAATAAAGTTATAACAGTAAAATTTGGAATAAAGGATCGCACTATGAAGGGGCATATTTGGATGTAATTTTTTTGGGGAAGTGGGCGTGGCCCCGCCCCCAAATCGGTTATTTGTATATATCTCGCAAACCAATGAAGCTATATAAACCAAACTTTCTGCCGTCGATTCTCTTACGTACCCCACCACACACCATGTAATACAACCCACCACAACCAATAGTTGAAATCGGATAATAACAACGCCCACCTCCCATACAAAGGTTAGGTTGAAAATTACTAAAAGTGGGTTAACTCACTAACGAAAAACGTCAGAAACACTAAATTTCACATAAGAAATGGCAGATGGAAGCTGCACTCAGATTTTTTTACAAAATGGAAAATGGGCGTGGCGTCGCCCACTTATGGGTCAAAAACCATATCTCAGGAACTACTAGACCGATTTCAATGAAACTTGGTTTATAATAGTTTTCTTACCTCCCAATAATATGTTGTGAAAATTGGCCAAATCGCTTCACAGCCACGCCTACTTCCTATATACCAGAACTTTGAAGACGATCTGAATCGTTTACTTTACAATATATAAAGTAAGCACTAATAAAGATATCGATGCAGAAATTTGCACAAATACTATGTTAATAGTGTGGCAGCCCCATTCTAAAAATCGCCGAAATCCGACCATATGTTTTTAAGGCCCCATATAACGAACATGAGGACCTCGGTGCTTCTAACCTAATATTATGGTTTCCAACTTTCAATGGACTTTATATAACATATATAACGAATATGTGGGTCAAATTGTGTATTATATAATATAAATAAAGTTAAATAAATAAAATGCGAGAGTATAAAATGTTCGGTTACACCCGAACTTAGCCCTTCCTTACTTGTTTAACTGGATATTTTGTCGACTAAAGTTGCGATGAGTACATAGCTGCCGATGTACATACGCACATACATATAAGTGTTCGTAAAGAATTATAACTGCATGTTCGTTTGTTTTTGTTTGGAAGCAAAAATATATAATTTTATCAAAGTCGAGATTGATAGTTAATCGATTTAAATAACGAGAACGATAAAATAAAAATTTAAGGATGCATTGTAAGGATGATGTTTATCTAAAAAATAAAATTTAAAGAAAATAAATAAATAAATAGAGAATTTAAATTTTATAAGTACTAAATACTACCACACATAGAAATATGTAGAGTGTAAGAGGGGATATTTCACAACAATAATGAAATAATGGTCAATTTAGAGAGTGGCAGAGGATGACCTTGACTTGGACGTGTCCTCAGAGCTAGTTCATCTCTTAGCAAACCAATCTTGACATTTCCACTAGAACAAATAGGCTAAAAATGGTACTGTACCCTGTGGAATAACATTAAATTCTTTACTATGCAGGATGCGGAATATATTCTAATGTACTCGTACTAGTATTTATTTCCACTTGAGAGTGGGAAGAGTATGAGAACCATGCTTATGTTCAACGAGTTCTTCTTGAACTGTGTTTCACTCAATCTTTTTACACAAGCAAACATACTTATGAGTATACAAGTTTTAATGCTCTTTCATATTCTGTGGGGACGCTTGCTTGTGTTTTCTGCGCGCGAGCCATAAATAATCTGTCTATTTCTGCACTCTACCCATTCAAGCTGTTTATGGGTTTCATTAATAAGTTTGTTTGTTTTTTTTTTTATTTTCTGTTTTCTATATTTTATTTCGCTTTGACGACAACGATGATAGTGTGATTAACGCGCTGCAGCGCGCACACCCTATTTGTTCTCCCTCCCTATCTCTTCTGTAAATAGTGTTTTATACTTAGCGTTGTAATTTACTATCGGAATTTAATTAAAAGTTGTTACTTCCATCGTGAATTTTTTTGATATCCTCAAAAGGAGTATTACCAGAAAGTTTGGTTGTTGTTGAGTGCCATAAATTATGACTACATATAATTTATAGTTGTGCTGAAACGCATTTTTAAGCATTTGCATGGGTAAATAGTTATAAAATAGTTTTTTTATGGAGCAGCAAATAAATAAATCACGACGATTTATTTAGTGGGATCTTTGGCTGCTATTCGTCAAGATTTTGTCAGCATGTAATGAGAATGAAAACATATTTATTTCACTGACAGTCAGACAAGAATGTACCGCAATTAAATTGCTGATTTAACCACACCCAACTCTACAAATACATAAATTTAGTTGCCATGTGTACTTAAAATCAACTTTATAAAATCCCTTGAAGATGGCTTGAGATTACACTTGCGCACTTACTTCTCACATTGTGCTGTTATTTATCGCTGTGTGCCTTCTACAACTTTGCATGCAATTGTCCATCTTATAACCACATAATTTGGGCTATAAAATGTTTTGTACTTGGCCAAGTTTTAAGTACAATTGAAATTCACAAGTTTTTGAAACAACAGACATGAAGAACAAGCGCATGTTGAACACAAGGTTGTGAGCAATGACGAGTTTGGAGAGTGAGAAAGAGGCTTTTGTAGTTGCTGCAAATCTTTTGTAAGCCATTTACATATGCTATCAGTTGGATGTGTATGCTCTTAATTGGTCTTATGGCTTAGATAGGATTGCTACTAATATAACAGGGGAAACTATTGCAACCCGAATCCTTAACAACTAGTCAGAACTGTTGAACTGATACACTTCAAAATTAAATGTATGGGCTCTATAATGTCAAATTCAATGGCATTGGTAGTTAAACCAGTAAAAGTGTTTGTCATTGCTTTTCTGTGACAATTTTTGAACTTTGAACTTTGGACTGTTCGAAACAAATGGTTAATCTACTAAAAATTGTGAAATATGCGTTTGTTAATTAATGCCTAATTAAAATTATAATTGTCAATTTAACGTCATAAAATCTGACATTTTAAAATATAATAGACTACTTGAGCTCAAATAGAAAACGTGGGAATTCAGAAGGTTTAAAAGTTTCAAAATCGGCGTTGTACATACAATTTTATGTAACTTATTATGCTCCTCTTGATAAATGAGTATTCTTTTGAGGCCCGCTTACATGAAAATATTTTTTAAGACTTAAATTTTTCATCAAATATGAAAAGCTCTAAAAGTTCTGTGTTGCCCAGTAATGTTTCTATTTTCATGTCATTTCGTAATTTCTTATGAATGTAAAAAAATATATAAACAAAATACGAAAATGTTTAAAGGTGACAGATTTGTGGCAATTGTGATAGTCTTGGTGTTTTGTGCGAAGACTTTCTTTATGTCCTTCTTTGCGCTAAATCAATATCCGCGTTCGTATAACCTAAAAGTGCAGATTAGTGGTGGGTGTAAAAAAATGTTTGATTAAAATTCAAAAAAAAATTAATAAGATGAAACAATTTTTAATCCTTCGAAAGTATTTGCTGAAAATCAATACGAGTCAGAAGAAAGAAGTGTTACTCCACATTTATTTTTAATTTTGTATGTTAAAAGTATTTTTTGTTTTATTACTTATTACAGCTTATGCAGAACCTACGACATATTTATGGTTCACTTTCATTTCGAATTTGACCGCTTTCATGGCAGGTTTTTTCCTCTTCGCAGGACTTTATGAGGTATTATTTTACTATATACATTCATATGTGATTTTCGTTTCAAAAATTTAAAAATTATCTTCTATTGTTTTTGCAGAATTTATATTCTTTCTTTTTGCCCGCTTTTGCCGTTATTGTATGCTACATTGTGGGCGATTTATTCCTTCATTGCCTTTTTGTATTCATCACTACTGAATTTCATTTGCTTATGATTGTCAATTTTTGCTGCACGAGTGAGTACTAGTTGAATTATGCAAATCAAAATACTAATGTTTTCCCATCTTGTCGTATAAACTATTATTTTTTCATTGTATGCTAGAATTTATAGGAATGGTTAGTTTTAAATGTATTATAATAATGTTAATTTCTTTTTAAACATGTTTTTAGTTAATAATAAATATACTTTAACTTTGGATTACATATTTTTCTTTTTCTTTTATATTCTAAAGGTTTTTGGATGTTTGCGGCAATTTTTTGCTCGTCAACACATCATACATTTAGCTGTCACCACGCCGACATATCTGACAGTCGATTACCGTTCTGATGTCATGACCAGATACCACCTGCGTAGATATGAATTACCCAGCAAGCAAATTTGAGAAATTTTCGAGAAGATTTCATCACGTAATAAAAATAATGATACTGGATGATAAGTTCAGATCAACTACTTAGAGGCAACAAAAATACTATGTGGAACTTAAGAAATTAAATGGCCCCTGATATTTATCTGCCTCAACAAAAACAGCATTTGTCAGTGGAACTTATGAAATTAAATGGCCCCGGATATTTATATGCCTCAACAAAAACATCATTTGTCAACAAGAATACTACGAGAGCTGCTATATATATTTCTGGCCTAGGCAACACTAAATTGGTTTGAGCTCATGCAAAAGTATATAAATATTGATGGAGAATATTTTGAAAAACAATAAAACCATTTTCGTTGATAAATATTCCTATTTTCAGTATTAGGCCAGAAATATATATAGCAGCCCTCGTAGAATTCATCAAACAAAATTAGGTCCATGTTTGAGTCTTCCTAACCAGAGAAGAGAAGCTGATTTATGTAACAGAAGAATGAAAAATTTAGTCATATGGATATAAAGGTCTGCGACAACATACCTTCATACCAAAATACGGCATTTATGGTCTAAATTGAAAGATCTATAATAATCAAGTTCGTCCTATTTACATCAGCTTCGCAAAAACTGTATTTTCTATGAAATTTAAATTTTCTGCAAAGTTTATACATATACTGTTTTGCATAGAAATTTCGAAATAATATTTTCGATATACATAAGCCGCAATAACATCCTGACAACGTGCTTCCGTTTATCCGCTTTCCGCTTATTTTCAGCAGACACTTCAATAGATCAGCTGTTCTTAAACCACTTTACCGTTCTCAATTGCTTCATCCATTTCAAACTCTTCAATGGCTTTTGTGTACCGATTAGGTGGATTCGGTGGAAATACGTGACTGTTATAGGCTTATGAAATATACACATGCTGTATCATTATGCATACATCTATACAAAAATAAATATATTGGATTATGTTGCCAAAATGCCATTTTGCCATAAATATTGCTGCTTCTGTTAGTGACATATAATAATTAGATTAATACTAAAACAATTGTCCTCATATCGTACCACGTATTATCGACCTGTCAGTAAACTTTGGTGGCTTGAGTAAGTAAAAAGAACAGATTTACACTTCTACGAAGCATTATCAGGCTTGTAGACTATATTTTTGTGATAAAACTGAGCTCAGGTTTACCTTTGGCGTAGTAACACTTCTTATCCAGTAATATTTAATTTCTTCGAAATGCAGCTTATGTTTCCTGTATAAGAGTTATTTTAAACCCGGTTAAAATTGGTAAAAGCTAAAACGTTTAACTTATTGTCATGCTTTTGTGCATCGCCGCTCTAATTTGCCTATTACTTCTTCGAAACCATCTTGTATGTATATTTAATATTCTTATAAGTCAAAAGAAAATCTGGTGAAAATGTTTGCTAGATATTCTATCATCGGTAATTCAATTCCATAAATTAATTTTACCCACGCTGCGTCAAGACCATAGTGAATGAGTCCAAAAGTACTCACAATATCTCAAAAAATGCTTTATCATTCATTACTTTGATGAAAAGAGAAGAAAAGAGTAATTATTATTTTACAAAAGTACTACAAAGACAATAACATACCCATTCATATATTAAAAACATAATATGAAATAACAAAACATGGATATATATTAATGTGCTATTTAGTAATTGCTAACTCACGTTGTGCCATTTCGATTCTTCTTTGGCAGGCTTCTTCAGGTAGCTCGTAGCTTTTGTGTGACTTTTTTTTATTGTTTGGAACACTTCTAAAGCCTCCTAAAGTACTTGAAAAAAATCATGTTATTAGCTTCTTAATTTCTATTATTCTTACAAATTAGCTTATAGCATTAATTTCATCGTACTGAACTTTTTTTTGTTGGCTTCATAAATAATATGAACAAATATTATGACGAATTCCTCCAAGTCATTGCTTGATGGAGGAATTACAATGTGGACTCCTATGGTAGCTTATCTTAATTCTTTAGATTGTTTCTTTGAATTAATATTCCTTTTGTTACTCATAATAATAAACCAAAATCAAATTATGTTTTTTAAGTACATCAATATGGACATTATAAATATGTCTACATATAAGCTATATAGATATTGCAAAAGATTCAAAGTCTCGTACATATAATAAAAATAAATAGTTCATCTTACTTACATACATATATTTCAGTACCAGTCCCCATCTGTAGTAATGTGGAAGAATCTTATTATTCACACTTCAGTCGTAATTTAGTAAAATCACTTTACGAAAATTTACTGTCATCCTCGAAGTTCAGTCTTTGCCATTTCATGCAAATAAACTTAACTCTAAAACTTATTGCCATCGAGCCAAAATGTCGCAATAGCAAGGGGTCGCGATTGCTGATATTGATGATTACTTTGTTTTTGTATTGGAGCGGCATCTTCTATAAACACTCACACCCCCTTCCGCTTACAATCGCCTGGGAAAATTTTAAATGAGATGAACGTTTGGAATTAAATGGCAACTAAGTTTGCGGTTAGAGTCAAGTTACTGCACCAAAGACAAGAAGACAGAATAATTAACGATATTGCTGTCCAACGTTGAAATTACAACGCGCTCCTTTCGCCTTCCACCGAAGCTCTTATTGTAACGATTTCCCTTTCTGAAATTTTAATATTTTTTCTGGGGAAGATTGAATTTTGCAAATGCCAAAAAGTAGTTAAGAAAATACTGACTTAGATCTGGTGAATGGGGAGAGTAAGAAAGAGGAGTGCAGTTAGAAAAACATGTAAGTGCTTTTTGATATTCAATGCAAATGCAATAGAGAAACATGGAGCATTTTACTAATGAGTTTATAATGAATTGATTAAAAATTGCTCGTACTTTTTGGTGTATAATGTTCTTTAAGAGGGTGAACACTTAATACACTTACATAGAACGTATATATGTACGAATTTCAACATTTATATTTTGAAAATATGTAATGTAGTTCTAAATGCATACGTATATATGTATAGCTCAAACACTTAAATATTTCAATATTATTTTTTACAGTTGCTGTTTTCCATTTCAACTTTTATACTCATTTTCCGTTGCTGAGTTTGGCTTTGTCAAAACGAGTGCTACCATCAATATCAATCCTGTTTTCTGCTCTGCTCATTCAACAAACTGCACGTGCCGTAGAAGTGGTGAATCATTGCAATTGCCTAACTCATTGACCCATTTCGTTGGCATGTACATATTATATGTATTTATGGATGACGGTTTTCCGCAGACTAGGGTTAGAATCTTGAGTTAAGACTTCGGCAGCTCTGCAGTGAGTTCAGTTCTATGTGGTGCGTCCTACATTTCTGACGCTTTTTCCACAACTTACTAAAGCTTGCTCTGCTGGCGTTCCTTCCATCATCCTTTTGACGCATTTCAACTGTTTTATTTTAATACAAATATTTAATTTTGTTGGCTAAGTCGATTTGTTATACGCCATAAGGCTTTATGTACCCGCATACGTACTGTATATTCGCATGACAAGGAAAACCGGCCACCAGCCACAGTTAGTTGCCTTGGCCAGACCGTTCTGGCTCCGACACACATTTTCCTAGTCCGCATTTCTTCAAACGGTATTGTGTATTCGGGTTGTTGCCGTTGACGATGTCATTAACATTGTAGCAAAAATCTCTGCCAAGAGCATTTAGTTTTTCTTGCTGCTGCACTTTGTTGAAGTACTCATATCTGTGTCAAACTCCGTCAGAGATGAGCAATCATGTGGATGACAGTTCATATTTAATTGTTTTCTGTCAGTTACTAAGAGATGCATTTTAATCACAGTTTTGCAAACAAAATTCTAATTTTAGAACTCACCGATTGATAGACTTTGCCTCAAGACCTTTGTAAACTGTCTTTCTTTCAACAGTTTATTCTTCTTTATTAAAACCTATGAGCCATACCTAAATCGAGGAAGAACCTAAAATTGCTAGGACAGAATAAATTTCTAAAGCAAAATAAAGTTCTCATTGAAGCAATATTTCACAAATAATGAGAAATTTACTCAAACTACAGTAAATGAATCCAGTGCTGTACACTGGCGAATAGATGGTAACTGCTTAATTCACAAACTCATTTGCATATTCCATGCAAAGTTTGCATTGAATATTACATTGAGATCATCACTGCTACCTCTCACCACACTGGCCTATTTACCTAAACGTGTCACATTTCTTCATTATTTATCCTCATTTGCTTTTTCTCCTTCCGTTCCTTTTATATATTTCTCACATTAGTATTTCAGCTCATTAGTAAAAACATGGCGAAAAGTAAGTGGAACTGAAATTCTCTACCCGCTCTCTCGGAATCTCCTGCGATGCATTTTCGCAACAATGATGGAGATTTTCAATAGCAAATGATTTTCACTTGCCATAAACTCGTATTTACTTTCCAATTGACTTTTCATTTCAACTATAATTACGTTTCACATTTTATGTCGTGCTCTACGACGTTTACCTCATTAGACTTGAAGGAAATCAAAAGTACAACAGTCGTGGTGATTATGTATAGCTTGCGTCAAGCAACTAGTTGCCTACAATAAGTATTTATCAACAATAAAAGAAACAACTCATCGCTAAGACTTATACCGACTTATTATATTGTCTACTTTTTATGCGAGTTCCAACAGCGCTTTCGGTGGTCATGCGTTTAGTTATATATGTTTGTAACGCTGAATGAAGATGGCTATAAGTAAAAGAAACTATAAGGTGGACCTCATGTAGGATTCATCGAAACTGAAAGAAAGGTCTTAGATGAAATTTTTGTTATTCGGCGGCAAGTAATTAAACTACATTTATATCCCTGTTCTTATTGCGACTGTTCTGTTTTTCCTTTGATTCCACGTTTCCCTAGGTCTTTACATAATATATTGCCACCTGATAAACTGATCTAATTTTTTTACTTAAATTATTTTCCTTTTTAATATCTTATTGGCTTTAGGCCTTTAAATCCTTAATTTTTTCTCGGAGGTTTTAGTTGATGTTACTAAGTTGTTTCGTATTTGATTTTTTTTTTTTATTATTATAATTTTTTCATATATCTCAGGGTATTCAGTTTGTAGGGTGTAAATAACGCTGACTTTAGACTCGCAGAAACGGATTTCAGAAATCATATACCACCTCACCTGGAGAAAATGTTTACTATGTACTCACACTAAATCTATACATATAGAAATGAAATGTTCAATTGCTCACTACGGGTATTTGCCCAACTTGAACTTCGATGAAAGCATCAACTTCAACACTCATCTCTAGCGTAAAAAGATTAGAGACCGTTTTCCACCGAGAAAATCCAAATTATCTAAGTAAATTCGGACTAAGCATAGCATTGTATTGGAACCACAAACACTGGGCAACGCACATGCACATGCCCCGATGGCTTCAAAACTGCATTCAGCTGGTGCATTAAAGATATTTTCGAGGCCACCGTCAAAAATGTGCCGAAGTGCAGAAGAAAACGACCAACCACAAAATCATGATACGCCGCTGATGGCGCGTACACAACATGAAAATCCACTTCGTCTGCTGGTTCATGCCACCAAAGCAACAGCATGCCGCAGAATATTCGGAGCGCGAAACGGAGAAAAATCAATTCAATCTAACTGGATTTGAGTCACGCGGCTGAGGTGAAGTGCTGGAGGAAATGAAAATCCGTGCACGTTAGAGCTGCATGCTGCAACAAGTTATACTTGCGGCACTGGGATTCCGCTGTTTTAGTGGAATTATGAGAGATGGGCAAATTGGCGCACCAAATTGCCAACGAAATTCCTAGTTCAACCGCATCATTGGCAAGAAGAAGCTTCGGTCAGCGTGCAACTACAGAGAGAGTCATGTCAACGCCACTCAGTTTAGTTGCGCAGCAAAATCTGGCTTTAAGGCAATGTGCCGTCCATGGGTCAATACGGATTTATGCCCCCAGACTAAGCGTCTTAGTACTGCTGCTCCGTGTCCATGCTCAGGTCTTCTTGATTGGCGGTTGTGTGTTTGTTTTGCACTTTGTTGCAAGTGCTTTATTATTTCTTTTGAAGTCGTGCAATATTTGATGTAATTAGTTGGAGTCGCAAGCGAAAATTTGGCGGTAAATAAATTGTAAATTTACTTCTAAAGACTTTATTATTCCTAATTTTTGTTTTCTCCTTAAGTAACCTAAACAAGAAATAATTTATTAAGAGAATCGGAACATGTAACACCTTTAAGTTCGAAATAATTTCTTCCTGTGTATTAAAATTACGGCATGACTTATTCGGCGGTCTAACTGATTTTCTATTAATACAAGCCATGAGTTTCACTATTTACAAAAGTTAACTGATTACTGGTTAAATTAATGAAAATGCACACATTTTTATAGAAATTGTGCATAGAGCGGCTCACATAGTTAATGTTCTTCCAAGTATGCCATTAGTCACGGTTCGTTATGGATATAGCCAGGCATAGAGCTGGGTTCCACTAATCTATACATTTGTTTAGAGATACGTTAATCGTTTCACGCATTATACTTTTTGTTGTTGGAGAATTTATTTAATTAAATTTCTGTTTTATGTCCTTATTAGAGCCTTCTTATCTGTTCTTAAATTTCGTTCTAATACATTATATGATCATTAATCAAAAGTGCACTATTTGATCTTATTTGTATTTCTTAATATGTATTGCCTTTTTACTTCGACTTCTTAAAGTGTTCCTTCGTAAACAGTTATTACTCCGAATACATATGAGGTTAAGTAGACGTGATTATCTTGTGAACCCTTCATCATTCATAAAGGTTTTTAAAAACAAACGAATCAGGATTTACAGGCAAGTAATTAAATAAACCAAGGTAAAATTTTAAAAGCTTTAAGCCGCCTACAAATGCAGTAATTGAAGGAAATCATTCAAGAAACACTGGAATAATGATGGAGAACCCAAATATAATAGCCATAAGGTTGGTACAGATATTAATATGTGAACGTTCTACGGGTCTTCTTTCGGTCGCGGTGGGACTATGAATTCAATATAGTATAAGTACCCTCTCTGGCTTGAAAAAGTTATCTTTTCTGTCAGTTACTAACGAGATGCAATTTTGATCACAGTTTTGCATAAAATATTAAATTTAATATTTGCAAGGACTTTATTATTATTTTATCTAATTTAAGAACTCACCGATTGATAAACTTAGTCTTAAGACCTTTCTCAAGAAAAACTTGTATGCTGTCTTCCTGACAAAAATTCTTTATCCAAATCTATGAACCATACCAAGGAAAACTTAAAACTACTGGGACAAAAGACTTTTCAAACGCAAAATAAAGATTTCATTAAAGCATTATTGCAAAAATAATAGGAAGGATCTACAGTAACTGAATGCAGCATTGCATACTGGCGAATAGATGTCAAAGCATAAAAGTTGCAACAGCTTGACAATGAGTTGCCTTTTTGCAACGTCCCACCTCTCTATCCTATTTACCTAAACCTTTTCATTTTGCTTCGTTATTTATCTTCATTTGCATTTTCTCCTTCTGTTCTATTTACATATTTCTCACAAATCTCATTAGTAAAAACTTTACCGAAAGTAAGTAAAACTGAAATTATCTACCTGCTCTCTTGGATTCTCCTGCGATGCATTTTCGCTTCAATGATGCAGATTTTGAATAGCAAATGATTTTCACTTCCCATAAACTCGTATTTACTTTCCAATTGACTTTTCATTTCAATAATAATGAGATTTCACATTTTATGTTGCGCTCTACGACGTTTACAGCATTATGCTTGAAGAATAGTAAAAACACAACAAGAGTGGAGCTTGTTTATAGCTTGAGCCTTGCAACTAGCCGCTTACCATAAGTTTTATCAACAACAAATCTCCAATCACACTTTTTATTTGAGCGTTTTTGATGTCTTGCGTCTACATGTTTGTTTTTGTAACGATGAAAGAAGATCTATGGCGATAAGCAATGTAAACGATAAGGTGAGCCTAAAGTAGGATAAATTGAAACACGTCCGTATAGGTCTTTGAAACCTGTACCGTATATGTAATGGAAATCTGTACTGAAGTCATTTTCATTTGGTTCTAAGAATTCCTTCGAATTTTCTTATTCTTTGTTTCCTAATAAGTAGTTAGTTGTTAGTTCATTCGGCTTGCCAAATCTTCAATCAGAAATTATATGGAAGTTTTTAGAAATCATACACTCCTAAATCTGAAGATAATTCTCATTGTGAACTCACACTAAATCTATAGATATATACATCATAAATTCCCACTACGTGTATTTGCCCCACTTGTCTTTCGGTGATAGCATCAACATCAACACTCATCTCCAGCGTAAAAAGATTAGAGACCTGTTTTCCGAGGAGAAAAGCCAAATCACACGAAAACAGCTTACGGACTGATAGCATAGCATAAGAGCCAAGCGCTGGTCAACGCACACACACATGTAATTCCGACGGCTTCAAGCGTAATGGAAACCGGACAAAGTTGCATTCACCTGGTGCATTAGAGATATTTTAGAGGCCAACGTCAAAATTGCACCGGAGGACAAAATGCTGAAGTGCAGAAGCGCAGAAGAAAACGACCAACCACAAAATCGTGATGCGCCGCTGATGGCGCGTTCACAACATGACAATCCACTTCGTCTGCTGGTGCATGGCACCAAAGTAACAGCCGGCGACAAAAAATTCGGAGCGCAAAACTGAGCAAAATCAATTCAGTCTAACTGGATTTAGGCCAAGCGGCTGAGGTGAAGTGGTGGAGGAAATGAAAATCTGAGCACGTTAGAGCTGCATGCTGCAACAAGTTTATACTTGCGGCACTGGGATTCCGCTGTTTTAGTGGAATTATGAGCGATAGGAAAATTGGCGTACCAAATTGCCCACGAAATTCCTAGTTCAACCATAGCATTGGCAGGAAGAAGCTTCGGTCAGGATGCAACCGCAGACAGAAATTCATGTCGTCCCACGGCACTCAGTTTTGACGCACAGCAAAATCTGGCTTCAAGGCACATGCGTTTGTCCATAGCGGTTAATACGGGTTTATGCCAACTGATTAAGCGTCTGAGTGATTCCGATTCGGGCCCATGCGCTGCACTTCTCAATTAGCGGTTGTTTCTGTTTTGCCCTCCATATCAAGCGCTTTTATTATTAGCTTTGTAGTGGTGCAATATTTGAAGTAATTAGTTGGGAAACGCAAGGTTTGTAAGTAAATTACTTGTAAATTTAGTTTTTATGACTTTATTATCCCTAATTGTTGTTTGTTCCGTGAGTAACCTAAATAAATAAATAAATAATTTACCTAAATAACCTAAGTAACCTAAATAAATAAATAAATAATTTATTAAGGCGATTCATTTATTAAGTCGATTCATGTCAACAGCTTTCTTAATATTTGCTGTAACATTTTCACACCAACTCAAATACAAATAATATCAACTGTATTACTTCCACTCGCTTGTAACTTATCGAATTCGTTGGCAATATATTATCTTAAATGGATACAACACCATTCAAAAATAAGAAGGAGAATCGGACACCGTTAAGTTCAAAATAATTTCTCTTTGTGTATTAAAATCTAAGGCGTGCTTTATTCGACGGTCTGATTGATTCTCAATGGGAAAGTAATGCAAGCCATGAATTTCAATATTTACAAAGATTAAATCAATGAATATGCACACATTTCGCTGAAAATTATATATAGAGCAGCTTACATTGTTAATGTTCTTTCAAACATTAAATTAGTCGTTATAGGTATAACCAAGAATAAAGCACACATTCTAATTTTTGTTATTGGGGAATTTATTTAATTAAATTTCCGCTGTTTATGCTATTTAGAGTCTTTTCCTTTATTCTTAGATATCTTTCTGATGCATTATAGGATCATTAATCAAAAATTAAATTTTTTCTATTACGTTCTTGGCTTGCTATTAACAATTACACTTTTTGTTTTTTACTTCTTGATATATTTTCCTATTTTTCCAATGCAGTGATTGTATTTCCTTCAATTACCAAGAAACACCGAAAACATTATGAAGAACGCCAAAATAGTAGACATAAAATTGCTACTTAATATTAGAAGGTTCTACAAGGTTTTCGGTTGAATTGACTTGAAGAGTATTTGACTTAATATGATTCGGCCTCCAAATGTTGTTTCCAAGTTGGTTTCATGTCATGCACCGTTCTATTTAAACCATTTTCTGAATGTAAGATAAGGTATAAATACTCTCCTCAAGATTGTTTGCGTCTCCAATAAGACAGTTTTATCTAATTAAAACAAAAAATTACTTCTTCGTTTAAAAAGATTTGACATAAAAATCTGATTTATGAATTTACAGCACAGACCGTATCAACATAAATGTCAAACACAAGCGCATACATTGACAGCTGATATGAAAAAGAACTATCCATATTAAAGTTTATTAAAGGAATTCCCGAATCGAGTTGAGAAACAAAAGATTTCCTCCTGTTCATCTTTTTAATTTTTCTTTGCGTAAGGATTCCCCAGTTTTCCGTGCAGGGAACAAAAAAGAAGATATCAGAGCCAACTCACATTGCTTGTTACCAAACTCCTTCCACAGTTATTTAATTTTTCATTCTTCACCAATCAGTTATGAATATTGACATATATATTTGTGCTTTATTTTCCTTCTTTCACAGAAAATTTGCGTGCGCTACAAAACGAATGGAAGTGGAAAAATGCCTTTAGAAAGACGTTTGATGTGACAAAGGAAACTTCTTGATAAAGATGTTGTAAGCGGACGCATACCGTTTGACGGAACAATGTAAGCAACGGATGCCTACAGTTAGTAACACTAAAAAAGCAAACTCACACAAAGACACCTTTTTTTATCAAACCAACAAAAAATTTATGGAAAATATTACTATCACCAAAAAAGATGCGCCATGTATTAAACGCAATACGGACGTTAAATTTTTATCTTTCAACTAGCAATCATTGGAGTTTCCCTGTTTTCTCCAGCAGCTTAAAAAGGAATTATGCACAAAAGTGGACTCGCTGCCATTTTGTAATGAAGTAGCTTCAAGATTCATGTTTTTATTTTTATTTCTTTGTCTTTTTTTCGCAGTTATAAGTTTATTAAACGGCAGCGAAATTCATTTTATTTTATTCCAACTTCACCCACGTCTTCATCTTCTTCGTAATTTTCATCAGCACCCTCGAATTTCCTAAATTATTCGGTATGACTTTGCAATGGTTTCCCTGCTTGTTGTAGTTTCTATTCACTACTTTGTTTTAAATGAGTCAAGAAATTTAGCGAAGAAGATGTAACTACCGGGGAGAAGGGTAATCTTACAACTAATTATGCAAAGGAAATTGTTTGGAAAGAGTCAAGTGAATTGAAGTTTTGCGGGTAAATAAATTTATGATAGTGCACGGAGGCGAGCAGTATCAGTATCAGTTGAGGGGCGCGGATAAGAAGTGGCTGGTTAAGCCAACTCATACAAATTATTACGGGCAAGTTTTTCATTATAAATTAAAAATTAATGAGCATGGACTATTGTAACTCAAGTCAACTTAAAACACGGTTCATTTTGTGCACACAGTAATATATATGCATTTAGTTAGCTAGGGATTAGTTTTAAGAATTTCAGTAGAAAGAAGATGGGTGGCAATAGAATGTCCTATTAGTTTGCTGAAGTTTAATTGTGTGACAGCAAGCGATAGGAAATGCTGATGGGCGATACGCAAGACAGTAACTGCTATGTAATCTGAACGATACCGAGTGTTTTAGCCGTTCAAATATTACCATTTTGTGTTAAGGAAGGTTTCATCAAGAATAACAAAAGGTTAATAGAATGATAAGAAGACTTGAAGAATATGAGGTAGATTTGTTACCAGAAATACACTGTTTTAAGCTTTCAAAGTTTAATTGCGGATCAAATATTGGATCAAGAATATATAGTTAGATATTATGAAATCTTTTAATACAGAATAAATTAAATATTTTTTTGTGTGAAACACTCTGTTTCTTCATTTATTTTACTTTTTTTGTGTTTGTTCCTCCTTGCAACTATGCGACGTTTGTTTTTCATCTTAAACAAAAATATTTACAATATAATTGAAATGGCAGAAAATAAAAATGTGTGCCCAAAAATCATAAAAATAACTGCATTGGTTCTAGCATTTATATTGTTAGTCAAAACATTTCTTTGTTTTCTTTTATCATTTGCCATACTCGAAGAACCGCCTGAGGATTGGCCTCAATGACTAAAAGGTAAGGATTTTTAGCCGTTCCATAAAAAACTACAGGCAAATATCTTCAAAATCTCAAATTTCGTTCTTATGACCACTTTCAGATGACTGCCATCCCAGATGGTATAGTTGGTTCTCGCTAATTTTGAACGCTGTTGGTGTTGTGGTGTATTCTTATATGTATTTTGGTATCCTATATGTACAGCCATACAAATATGTACCCGCTACTGCAACAATAACAATTTGATCACATTTTCCACTCTTTAGACACACAAATTTAACCTCTTGGTGGGACTTATTGGAGTAACTGCTTACCTCATAGTTTCCGTAACAGCTCACATAATACTGTGGATGGAACAAACAAAGCCACATACGATGATGCAATTAAATTGGATGGGAACCGGTGAGTGATATTATTTGCAAATTATTCGCAGTGAATTAACCCATATAATCCCAGCGCCCCATTTTTAAAACGCTTAGTTTATTTTAGTTATTAAAAAACGTAATTGTCTATTACCACAAAATCCTTTAGCTACATATTTTTAGATTGTGCGGCAACACTATCATGTATTTTGTTTTCACCATAACCTCACTTTATTTTTCAAACGTGTGAAAGAAATTTGGTGTTTTGTACAATTTACGATGTCGCGAAATAATAAGTAAGTTTATGTTGTTATATCTTCAAGTTGTGATATTTTTTTGTTAAAGTTTATAAATTTATCTTTGTTGAGTGGAAAAGTAAAATCAAAAGTGGTTTTTATTGGTTCTGTGAAGTTTTGTAAGAGATATTTTGTGACGCCCCATTTTTGGGGCGCTGAGCACATATGCCCACATGTTTTTTCATAAACTTTTTGTTCACATTTGTTAATTTTCAGTAAATGTATGACACATTGTTTCTTTCCGATTTCTTTTTTTCTGCTTTTTTTATATTTTACGGAAATTCCATAACTGAAACTCACTATTCAGGTTAACTGTTGCTGACATAGTCGATATATTGGAGAATGAAGAAGATATTATAAATGCTTCTGTTTACATTTGCCCTCCTGAAAATCACATGCTAAGTGATGGTGACAGTGACGAAGACGACGCCGAAGCAGGAAACTTTAATCATCTCTCTGGAAATCAGCTACGAGCTGAAGGGCGGTTGCAAAAAAACACAACTAAGAAGTGTCGAAAATGTGATGTTGGATGTCACACAAACTGTTTTGAGGCTTTCCATTCATCATTTTATTTATATTTATTTTAATTAGGTTAGGTTAGGTTAGTAGGCAGATCTCTGTAAAAACAGAAGATCTCACTTCGACAGCCTTGGCGCTGTCCATTGTGGTACCAATAAAACTCCCTGTGGATCGAAGACCTTTAGGATTCAGCAAAACGCTTGGAATCCGATACAAATTTCTTAAGACGGCTAATATCGATTCTAGCCAATTCGCTAGGATCGCCGAAAAAGGGCCTTCCGAGGTGTTTCAACCTCAGTCTGGCAAAAGCTGGACAATGAAGAAGGAAATACTTAGATGATTCCATCTCGCCTTCCTCCATACAGCTTTGGCAACTTGCATCTGTCACGATCCCAAGTCTCACCGCATGGGTACCCATTGGACAATGTCCAGTAAGCACACCCATGATGACGCTATGATGGACCCTGTCCAGAGAAAGCAGTTGAAAGGACCGCTTACGTTCCACAGAGGGCCAAAAGGACCTCGCCACTGCACAAGTACTGGTAGTTGACCAGCGTTTGACGAGCTCATGCGTAGTCTGCATGTCCAGCGCTCTTGCGCAGGTGGACCATGGACTACCAATACGCTCCCATTCCGACGTCAATGTAGCTAGAGTACCCTCCCTTGCAAGCTTGTCCGCTATACAGAAAGCACATCTTATATTAACTGAACTACATAGTATATTTTTAGTGCTCCCTGGTGTGGCCAGCGCCCCATTTTTGGGGCGGCTATTTTCTCAAAAACTACGAGAGATATGAATAAAAGGCCTTAAGCGCTTAGTTACTGGTGTCTCATAGCTAACCGCAATTGCTTTCTTTCCTTCAAAATGTTTCTAGAAAAAAGTTGGGATTATATGGGTTAATATCCAGTTTTGGAACCATCTAATCATATTTCAGCTTTGTCCGTCGTTTGCAGTCCTTTATCCTACATTCACTACCGCAGAATTATTTCCGATGAGCGAATGCACGAAATGGAGGATAGTAAATCAGCAGAAAGTAAACAGAATTGATCAATATCGAATAATTGTTTAAATAAATTTTAATAATTATGATTTTAGTATATTATTGGAAGAACTCAAATTACATATTTTCAAATTCTTAGGAGTTTGTGGGCTTGTACTAAGTTATTCTAAACATTTTCAGAGTTCTGGTTGATACTCATTATTGAACGATTTAGAATATCGGTCTATTTAAGTACCAAGTTGTGAGTACTTGTTATGCCAGAACTTTTAGTATGCTATATAGATGAATACATCAAATTTTTTTTACTGAATATATTCCGTAAAAAGTCCAACAAAATTGTGCCGAAGAGAAAAGTTCTCAAAAAAGATTAAGGTTGCGACTTCTTGACCTTTTTGTGACACGTTTTCATTGTTTAGGAACCGAGCCGAATTTATATATGGAGTTGTTAAAGTATGGTCATATTTATGCAAGCATATTTCTTTCATTTATGTAACTCCCTAATGTTCACCTCAAACCATTTTGAAATATTGAACCCAGTAAGTATGTCAGAGTCGTTTGCAGCACGCTCGCAGACAATCAAACGAAGCATTGACACAATTGACTGCAAATGCCGACAGGATACAGCATGTAGACTCCCGCACATTCATACAGATACCTAAATATATGTACATATGTATATGTATTTATGTGATTGGCGTTGCAACCGTTTAGCCGGTTATAGCCGAATCGACGATAGTGCGCCACCTCTCTCTCTCCTTCGCAGTTCGGCGCCAGTTGGAGATCCCAAGTGTAACCAGGTCGCTCTCCACCTGGTCCCTCCAACGGAGTGGAGGCCTTCCCCTTCCTCGGATTCCTCCGGCGGGTACTGCATCGAACACTTTCAGGGCTGGAGTGTTTTCGTCCATTCGGACAACATGACCTAACCAGCGTAGCCGCTGTCTTTTTATTCGCTGAACTATGTCAATGTCGTCGTATAACTCGTACAGCTTATCGTTCCATCGTCTGCGGTATTCGCCGTTGCCAATGTTTAAGGGACCATAAATCTTCCGCAAAACCTTTCTCTCGAAAACTCCTAGTGCCGTCTCATCGGATGTTGACATCGTCCAAGCTTCAGCACCGTAAAGCAGGACGGGAATGATAAGCGACTTGTAGAGCTTGATGTTGGTTCGTCGAGAGAGGACTTTACTGTTCAATTGCCTACTCAGTCCAAAGTAGCACCTGTTGGCAAGAGTTATTCTGCGCTGGATTTCGAGGCTGACATTGTTCGTGTTGTTGATGCTGGTTCCCAGGTATACAAAATTATCTACGACCTCGAAGTTATGACTGTCAACAGTGACGTGGGAGCCAAGACGCGAATGCGCCGACTGTTTGCTTGATGATGAGGAGATATTTCGTCTTGTCCTCTTTCACCTCCAGACCCATTCGCTTCGCCTCCTTATCCATGCGGGAAAAAGCAGAACAAACGGCGCGGTTGTTGCTTCCGATGATATCAATATCAATATCTGGTCCATTGTAAATTTTCCAGGTCTAAAGCCACACTGATAAGGTCCAATCAGTTCGTTGACGGTGGGCTTTAGTCTTTCACACAGTACGCTCGATAGAACCTTGTATGCGATATTTAGGAAGCTGATCCCACGGTAATTGGCGCAGATTGTGGGATCTTCCTTTTTATGGATTGGGCAGAGCACACTGAGATTCCAATCGTCAGGCATGCTTTCTTCCGACCATATTCTGCAAAGAAGCTGATGCATGCACCTTATCAGTTCTTCGCCGCCGTATTTGAATAGCTCTGCCGGTAATCTATCGGCCCCGCCGCTTTGTTGTTCTTCAAGCGGGCAATTGCTATTCGGATTTCTTCATGGTCGGTTATTGGAACATCTGTTCCATCGTCATCGATTGTGGGATCGGGTTCGCCATCTCCTGGTGTTGTACTCTTACTGCCATTCAGCAGGTCGGAGAAGTGTTCCCTCCATAATCCCAGTATGCCCTGGACATCGGTTACCAGATTACCACCTTGGTCTCTACATGAGGATGCTCCGGTCTTGAAACCATCGTTAAGTCGCTTCATTTTTTCATAAAATTTTCGAGCATTACCTCTGTCTGCCAGCTTCTCAAGCTCTTCGTACTCACGCATTTCGGCCTCTTTCTTTTTTGTCTGCAGATGCGTCTCGCTTCCCTACGTATATATGTTTAGATAAAAATCGAATAAAAATTGTGCAAAACGAAATTTAGTTTGAAAAATCCTCGCCGTGCAAACAAGGGAATAAGCATTGGAAAGCATGAGTAAAGCTATAACATACACAATACATATAATCCAATTCCACGTAACGTGCAACCAAATAGGATGGAAACATCGATGGCAACAAATGTGTACGAGGTGAGAATGTATTTGTAAGTCGATCCGCGTATTTTGTTGTGAGCTGCATAAGTGCATGCTTGGAAAAGATCTAAATATACCGACTGAGTGTTAAACTCATGAATATTCCCTATTTGATATGTTTATGTACCCGATGGTGCTTTTGTTATATATGTAGATTTTATCTCTGTAGCACGGTGGGTGGGTCCAACCTGAAATCAAAAGCGGTGAATCCTGATATTTTTTTGGAGGAAAATGCATTTGCACTGAATGTATGAATGTTATATGAACTCAAAAAATACTAAAGCAAATGGAAATAAATAAAAACTGTCAGCGACTAAACAAAACTTTAAAGTACGAATAGAATATCGAGACGAAACAAATGAACATCTGCCATAAATAGATGAAGCATCGAAAATGGTTTTATCAATTGGATGAGATCAACACATACCCTCTTCTTAATGAGTTGAATTAGAAAACTTTTATTTTTAAGAAATGTGTGTCCACATTATTTTCTGCAATAAAACTATAAAGATCTGTAACCGCAGTTGCAAATCTGGATTGGAAATATATATAGCGAACGAGAGTCAAAACTACCTCATTTGAATATTTCCAATTTTAAATCTTACAATAACGAGTTTGAATACTCAGTTGAAATTTTTAAGTTTTAAATATAATATTTCGCTTTAACCCATCTTTACCCAACGTTGCGCAAGCGCAACATTTCAAATTTGTTTTTTTTAATTTCTAAAATATGGAAATAAATCTATGAAATCTAAGCCAGTCTCAAAAAGAAGTACTAACAGATAAATAAAATTTTTTTTAAGGTTTTTCAAATACAAATGCATTTTATTTTTATCATTCAAAAACTGCTAATTGAGTCATCTCGGGAACGGTATATACATCCAATCATAAAAAATATTAATTTAAATAAAGCTTTACTTTTGACACTGTACAAAGCTTTAACAATATCTTATTTGTGATATAAACCCTTTTGGTGGACAAAACTACCCACCCGTGTTGTTTATCTTACATTTCTAGGAAATGTTGCGTATACGCAACGTTGGGATTAACAATAATCAGTTGTTATTGTTACTCAGCTTGCCAATCGTGTTAGAAATGTATTGTCAATAATGGGTTCTCGCTATTCAAGGAGTAGTTCTGTTTTGTTTTTATTATTCAGTTGGTTCTAGAACGTTGAGCTAATAGCATAGCTAACTTGATACGAGACTATTTTGCCACTGGTACTATTCGAGAAAATAGAACAATGAATAAAACCATGATAAATACGAAAACTCTTCAGAAAAAAGAGAGAGGGTCATTTGATTTCAGCTTTGACCAAAAACATGAAGTACTATTAGTTCGATGGAATGACAATTCTGTGGTGAATGTGGCTACTAATAACGCAAAAATCGAACCATTGGTTACAGCAAAACGTTACGATAGAAAACTAAAAAAAATGGTGAATGTGCCACAGCCCCAGGTTATAGTAGATTATAATAAAAATATGGGAGGCGTCGATCTGCATGATAATGGAATTGCCAATTATAGGATTCGAGTAAGAGGGAAAAAGTGGTGGTGGCTACTGTTCATTAATTTGATAGATAGTATTTTGCTGTTAGTTTGATGAAACCCGAAGAAGCCCAACTTGCAGATAATTCTCACTTTTTAGGTAATCTTAATATATAAAAATCACGTGTCACGTTGTTTGTTTTCGATGGACTCCTAAACTACTGAACCGATTTTAATGAAATTTTTAACACTGTGTGTAGTTTGGTCCAACTTGAAAGATAGGATAGTTTATAACTCTCCTTATAGTCGCATTATTTATTTATTGCAAATTATTTGTTTATTATTAGCAAAGAGCTATCCACCAGTTGGTGGCGCTAAGTGCGCTATGTTACAATAGATGGCGCTACATTTCTTTATAAATTTTGATGGATTTAGGCTGTCATAACAAAAGCTGCCACTTGCTAAAAACATTAAATGAAGATGTGAGTACATTCATTTGAATATTTGTACGTTAGTTTGTGGTTTGTCTTAGTTTTCTAGCGCTTTTGGATACATATTTATGCATTTGTATATTCATTTATATCTGTGAGCTTTCAAAGAGTACGGACGTGTTTAATGCGCTCCGTGAAAACTTTTATAAACAAATAATAATAAAAGCAAAACAAAAACAATTAAACATCCAATAAATTGTGTAAGCGAAAATTAAAAGCAAAACACAAAATTTACTTAAAACAAATCAGCTTAAAATAACAATAAATAACAAAGAAAATATAAAAGTGAACAAAACAAACAAATAAAAAAAACAAACATGAGCGCTGCGCAGCCTCAACAGCAAGGTCGTAGGCATTCTCTGAACGCATACTTCAGCTTTGTTGAGCCTGCAAAATCTGCTCTCGCAAATAAACAATCCAACGGTGAGAAAGATGAGCCAACGAAGCGCTCAGCCGAGCAGCAGAAGGGATCAGCAGAAGAAGAAAACAACAGCAAGTACGCAACAACAAATCAGCTGGCAACATCAACCAAACAGGTATCAGCAAACGAGCGGACACCAAAGGAAAAAACAATGCAAGGTGAGCATGTACCTAAAAGAAAAGTACAATCTGTACAAACTGGCATTGACCGCTACGTCAACATAAAAAGGAAATCAAGTCCTATCAAGACAGCGGTTAATGCCAAAAAGTTTCAACCCGCCACGGTTAATACAAATAAGCCTGGGAATTTAAATGGCAACAGATTTGCCATACTAAGCAATGGTTTGGACGACGATGCGAAGGGTGCCACCACAGTCGTGAATGCCAAGCCGCCGCCAATATATTTGCGTGAGCGTAGCTCAAATGCACTCGTTGATAAACTAAGTGAAGTTGTAGGTACCAACAATTTTCATATAGTGCCTTTGAAAAAAGGCAATATAGACGAAACTAAAATACAGTCCTACACTGAGAAAAGTTTCATGGATATAGTGAAATTTTTGACAAATAAGAACAAGAATTATTATTCTTATCAACTGAAGAGCTCTAAAGGCCTAGTTGTTGTTGTAAAAGGCATTGAGTCTTCGGTAGAATCTAATGATATCAAAGAAGCCCTTGAAGAATGCGGCTTTGGAATTAAAAATGTGGTAAATATCTTCAATAGAAATAAAGTACCACAACCAATGTTTAAAATCGAATTGTTGCCAAACTCGAATCCAATAAAAAAGAATGAAACACACCCAATATACAATTTAAAATATTTACTCCATCGTAGAATTACCGTTGAAGAACCTCATAAAAGAAATGGTCCGGTACAATGCACTAACTGCCAAGAGTATGGGCATACTAAATCTTATTGCACTTTACGCAGTGTTTGTGTGGTATGTGGTGATTTACACCCAACATCAAAATGTGCCCTTAAAAAAGAGGATACAAATAAAAAATGCAGTAATTGTGGAGGAAATCACACTGCTAACTACAGGGGCTGCCCTGTATATAAAGACTTGAAATCAAAATTGTCACTGGGAATTCAAGCTCGTCGTAACCAAATGTTGAATATCCCTCGAATCGAAAATGTAGTAATTACAGACCAGAGTTCGAAACCTGGTAATTCTAAGGATATCCTTGTCCAGGGAAGCTATGCAAATGTGGTAAAAGGCAACGATGTGCAAATGCAACAACCGCAAAATCCACCTAGTGGAGGTATTGAAAATATGATTCTAAATCTGACTCAATGTATGACACAATTCATGCCTACCATGCAAAACATGATCCAAGATTTGATCAAATCTCAAAATCAAATGTTACAAACCCTATTAACTAAAAAATGAGTGTACTAAATATTTGTATATGGAATGCCAACGGTGTAAACCAACACAAACTGGAGTTAATACGATTTCTGACTGAAAAAAACATAGATGTTATGCTGCTATCAGAAACTCATTTAACAAATAGAAACAATTTCTTTATAGCGGGATATAGACTTCATGTTACAAATCATCCAGATGGAAAGGCGCACGGTGGAACAGCAGTATTGGTTAGAAATCGGCTAAACCACCATGCTTTAGAACCACATGCTACAGCGCAGCTACAAGCTACAACTATATCATTGAAAAATCGAGGTTCTGACCTCAATCTGACGGCTATATACTGTCCACCTCGTTTTAAAATTACAGACTGCGAATTTAAAGATTTTTTTGGAACGCTAGGTCCAAGATTTCTAGCAGGTGGTGATTACAATGCAAAACACATGTACTGGGGCTCACGTCTTATTAATCCGAAAGGACGACAGCTATACTACACTATTATAAATAAGCACAATAACCTTGATATAATATCTCCTGGTAAGCCGACATACTGGCCCAGTGATAGAAACAAAATACCAGACTTAATAGATTTTGCTGTAGTCAAAAATATAGATAGATCGCTAATAACAGTAGATACATGTATTGACTTATGTTCTGATCATTCTCCCGTACTTATAAAGTTATGCGAACAGCCCATGATAGTTGAGCCAAAAGTATCTCTAACATCTTTTAAAACTAACTGGTTGAAATATAGAAAATATATTAGTAGCCACATTAATATCGATTTAAAAATAAGTACAGGAAGAGATATTGATGAAAGCATAATGGAATTCAATGATGTAATAACTAATGCAGCTGTCTTGGCAACACCTAAAAGAAACATTAAAGTTTTTAAAAACATGACTAATAATGAAATAGAAAAGCTTGTAAATGAGAAAAGGCAAGCGAGACGTGAATGGCAGTTAAGTCGTTCCCCTTCAACTCTGCGTCAACTGAAATCGGCTGTACGTAAGTTAAAAAAAGCTCTTAAACGCGATGAAGAATACAATACTGAAAATTATATAAAGCACCTGTGTCCAAATTCTAGCAAGAAAAACTCCCTTTGGAAAGCCCAAAAGTCTTTTAAGCCACCAGTAGATTCCAACATGCCTATAAGACAGTCGAATGGTAATTGGGCGCGCAGTAATGAGGAAAAGGCAAATTGCTTTGCAAATCACCTAGAAAAGGTATTTCAACCCAATGGCCCAAAAAACAACTTTAAGTTGCCAACTTTGCCCAATATTGCAAACGAGTCAAGCGTGTCTATTAGGACGTCTACTTATGAAATTATCAAGATCCTAAAAGAGCTAAATCCTAAAAAGTCTTCAGGACACGATAATATTACTCCAAAAATGTTAATTGAGTTGCCAAATATTGCTATATCAGTGCTCTCTTTGCTCTTTAATGCAATTCTTGGTTTCGGGTACTATCCAATTTCGTGGAAAAAGTCGCAGATCATCATGATAGATAAACCTGGAAAAGACTTAACACAACCGTCTTCCTACAGACCAATAAGTCTCTTACCCTGTCTTTCCAAAATATTCGAAAAAGTTTTACTATCAAAAATGTCTCCTTTCCTCCACGAAAATAATATAATACCAACCCACCAATTTGGGTTTCGTGCTAAACATGGCACAGTAGAGCAAGTAAATAGAATTACAAACGAAATCAGGAAAGCATTCGAGCACAGAGAGTACTGTTCAGCTATTTTTCTCGATGTAGCTCAGGCATTCGATAAGGTCTGGCATGAAGGCCTTTTATGGAAAATCAAAAGCGTTTTACCATACAAATTGCATAAAACATTGGAATCATATTTAAGAAATAGGAAATTTACAGTTGAAGTAGCAGATTTCATATCAGAAGAACGAGCAATAAGGGCTGGTGTACCACAGGGCAGTGTATTAGGCCCTACTCTGTACATAATATATACAGCAGACATCCCAATATCTAATAACGTATTGACATCCACCTTTGCGGATGACACAGCCCTAGTAAGCCGTAACAAATGCCCCATTAGAGCATCAAGAGTATTAGAGGAGCACTTAACTTGTGTCGAAGAATAGCTAGCCAACTGGCGTATAAATATTAATGAGCAAAAATGCAAGCATATTACATTTTCTCTAAGACCAGAAACATGTCGGACAGTTAAAATAAACAATGTATTAGTACCCCAAGCGAATGAAGTAACTTATCTTGGGATTCACCTGGATCGAAGGCTCACGTGGCGGAAACATATAGCGAGTAAAGTAACTTGCATGAAATTAAGAGCAGCAAATTTAAATTGGCTTCTAAACAAAAATTCTAAACTTAGCCTAGACAACAAAGTCCTATTATACAATGCAATCATAAAACCGATTTGGATGTATGGTATTCAACTGTGGGGTACGACCTGTGCAACCAACATTGATATAATTCAGAGATTCCAATCTAAAATGCTTAGAACAATAACGGGTTCACCATGGTACATGCGTAGCGAAAATATCCATAAAGATCTTGATATTCCTATGGTAAAGAAGGAAATAGAGGACAGCAGAAAGAAATATATTTCTAAACTTCGTGAACATCCAAACCCATTGGCTAATGCCTTGGTACATTCCTGCAATCAAACACGTTTAAAAAGAAGAGATCTACCTGCCTACTAAAGAGCAACGTTCTACCAAAAAGCTCAACCACATTCTTGAGCTTACTTAGTTGTAATTAGATTTAAGATTTTAATACTTATTGTTAGGCTTTAACCAAAGCAGATTCAATAAATAAAGAAATATTGAAGGAAAAAAAAAAAAAAATTTATACGTGTGTGTATATATGTGTGTTTTTTTCATAAAAATATTTCATTTTCAATATATGTTCGATTGTGTGTGTAGATAAAATTTGTCAGTACGTGTATACTTTTTCTGTAGTTGGCTTTGTATATTTTTACATTACCGCAAGTGTTTGAATATATTTACGATTGTATGTATATTTTCTTATTTGTTAGTTTGTGGGTGCATATCATAGCTGTTTTTGAAAATTTTTACATTGCGGCAGGTGTTTGTTTATATACGTGTAGTTGATTGTATTTTTTGAAATTTGAATTAGTTTTTGTGGAAAAAAATTTGTTTGAGCAAGTGTTTGTTTGTTTCGTTATTATGGTTGGCGATCCTGTTGAAAATCGATCAATAAAAATCACACAGCAGGACAATACTCTCAGCATTATTTCAGATCTACATCGCTCATTTGACACACTTCAATATCCTCTAATATTTTGACAAGGACAGGACGAATATCATATAAATATATGAATTTTAATACAAACTATACATTTTATAACTATATTCCTAGGTAATAATTTAAATGTATTAAAAAATAAAAAATATATACATATATAAATATATGTATATATGTAAATAAATTATTCACAGCAAAGCGTGCCCGGGTTTACTAGTTCAAATATAAATTTAGGAAGACCATCCAAAAATGCATTACCTTCCAATATTCGCTTCGATAATATTGGTCATGTCTTAGAGGAGCACGAAAATAAACGTCGAAGGAGATGTAGACAGTGTAGAAGTACAACAATTTATATGTGTAAAAAATGTCAAATACATCTTCTTGCTGATTGTTTTAAAATATTTCACTCACGCTAATCGCAATAGTATTAGCGTAAGTGAAATATTTTAAATGTATTTTTATGACTTGCTTGTATAATATAAGTTCAGTAATCCCAACGTTGCGTAGGCGCAACATTTCACGGAATGAAAAATAATGAATCAATATTTTTTTTTAATGATTTTCTCTTTTTTATGTATTTTTAAACGTAATAAACAATAAAACCATAAAATATGCATTTATTTTTATGGGTTAAATTCCAATTTCTATCAAAACATCTGAGGAAACGTCGAACACTTGGAATCACATATGAATTAAGGAATATGTATGTGTTTAAAAGACAACGAAAAATGTAGAAACATATGTGATTTTGGAGTAATCGAATTGCAACAGCACACGTACAAAGGAAAAGTTTCATTTAACAAGTTTATTAAAAAAAAATAATGGCTTTTCTTCCTTTTTGTGCGCTGTTCAAATTGTGAGCGTGTTCTGTGGAGTGTAAGCTTATAGGCGTGACTTCCACGTGTCGCTTTGAAACCGCAAACAAACTGAGCTCTTCAAATACAAACCTATACATGGGGGAAGGATGAAGGGGGCTTTATGTTATTCATAACAATAATGCCAAGATGGAAATTCAATAATTTTACACAATAAGTGAAAATTAAATCCACTTAACATTTACTGACATTTTTGAGATAAAAAATAGACATTATATGAACTTCAATAAAAGGGCACAAGTTGGCGAAAGTAATAAACACCCGAGGTAGAAGTGAGCTGTGTAAAAATATTGAAATCTTTATGAATGTGGTGTCTCTTTAACATCTACTTTGAGTGGTTACTGTCAACAAAATGGCTTATTAAGAGAAAGAAAAAATTAAAATATGCCTATTGTGAACTCAAAGTCAGTGCAAAAACTATCATAATCGTAGCATTTAATTTAATTATCCTCCATAAGTTAACCTAAGCGAAGCCTTCAAATAACCACGACTCAAACTATCGCTGCTTCTCACACTTATTGCCCAGAATTGCTTGCTTTTCAAACTTTTCACACATCGACACCTTGTCGCAACCGAGTATTTTCCTCTTTTGGTAAAGATAAGGGTGAGACATCTGCTCATTCTACGGTCATATGTACGGTAGAATTGAAATATGTATTGGAGTTTAACTTAAGCCCGATATTAAAATGGAGAAAATTCGTATAATTTTCGCATCGCAATTGGAAAATACGAAAGTCAAAAATATTAATTTCCGGTGCTTCTTCGAATCTTCTGCAACTCTTGAAAATGCTTGCTTCTATTTTGCATTCATTCCACCTGAATAAACATCTGTATCCTTCACCTCGTCGTAGTACATTTGTAAAATTGCATATTTAGCTGCAAGTTCAGCAATGCTCACCAACCAGGGGCGAACGCAGGGGGGGGTTTTGGGGTGTTAAAACCCCCCCCCCCCCCCAAATTAAGTGAATTTTTAAATAATAGAATTTAATTCTACATAGTCATTTGAAAAATTGTAATTTGTTGTTTTCAAAGCAATCTTTCTGCCGACGATGTATGAATATGTAAAATAAATGAATACATTAGTCACTAACAGCATTGCCGTTTTGATACAATTGTATCTTTTTTGATACTTTTTTTCTAAATTTTGTGATTTGATACTTTTTTGTTCACAAACGGCCTATTTTGATACTTTTCTGCTGATAGAATTTAATTTTTTGAAATTATGAAAATGTTAAACTAAAAACAAACCTATTGTATCTGGATAGTATTAAAAAGTTGTGGGAATGTAGGCCAATTAAAAAACCCAGAAAAATATAAACTGGACAGAGACATTTTTTTAATTTGCTTCAAAGTAATGAGTTTGCCTTATAACTCTGTGGCTGCTGAACTGGATTTTTTTTAGATTTAAGGAAAATTGTGAGTCGAAAATGGACTTAAAACATCGAGAGCTGCTTTCCAAAATTGAAAACATTTTGCCAAATAAATGCATAACTCTTGACGTTATTGAGATGCAGGAGACTGTTCGTGTTTTAGAAAAGCTGTGGTCCGCTGATGTATAAGATCCCGAATTTCGTTGCTGAATTTAGAATGTGGAAAAGGTTAAAAATCTTTTCTTCAGATTATATTTTCTAACTAAAATTTTGAATATATTTTCAGGTACTGGTTAAATCAAACAAAGAGATCCAAAACTTTTTTAGACGCGTTGAATTGTTGCGATGCAAAAATTTTCAAAACAGTGCATCGTTTTTCAAAGATTGGAGCAACAATCCCTATATCTGTCGCTTCAAGTGAAGGCTCATTTTCCTCACTACGCAGGCTTAAAACATTTAAGAAATAAAACTGGAGAAGCACGCCTGAACGGAATGGCTCTCTTGAATATCCATAGAGATATAGACGTGACGGAGGAAGAGATTTTAAATGTTATGGCCCAAAATAAAAGAAGATTAGACTTCAATTTGTGAATAAAATAATGAAACATTGTCTTTTTACCTAAAACCCCCCCAAATTTTTTTCCTGCGTTCGCCACTGTCACCAACACATCCCCACAGTAAGATTTCTAGATTTCATTTTACGGTGCATGTACCTCGTATGTATTGCGGCCATGTCAGCCATGCAGGTGCGAAATAGTCACATTTGTCTGCTACAGTTAGGCGTTCGATGCAGAAACTTGGCAACTTAACAAATTGCTCAAACTGGAAATATGTTTACAGCTCGCCCAAATGGAAATCACTTCACTAACCTTCGTTGGTTGCCGTGTAAAGGAAAATGGTAAGGAAAAAACTCAAGAGCGTGAGTTGGATAAATGCTTACTCACCGGAATATATAAATTTAGATGTTAATATATGCATTCTTAGTTACATATCTACATATAAGTTTCTTGCTGTCCAGTTGAATGGAAAATATAACCATACTGATGAGGAGAGGCAGAAAGAAAAATTAGGTAGGAAGTTGTGGTCGTGTCTTCTGAAATAATGAGAAGCAGTAATAGAAAATTTAAATAGTTACATAATTTTGCTTGTTGATGCATATCCTTTTTGATGGAAGAGGTTCCGTGAGTTCTACTTAGGAATGTCAGATGGCTGAAAGTATATAATATTTAAAATCATCCAAGAGCATTTTGAGAGAGGAGAGAGATGATTGACATGCCTGATGCAAAATATTAATTAAAAAGATGATAGTTCTGTGTAATACTCGTTTAGTTTAAAACCAAAAATTAGATGATTTCCACCAAATTTGCAAATATTACATTTTGAAAATATTTATGACAAATAATCAAATTAAGAGGATTAAAGAAGAAAAATATGTTACATTAAGAATGCTAACAGTTGAAAATATTTTTTTAGAAGAGATGCCACCAAAAAATGTTGTATTTTTTGACTATATAATATTTAAAAGATAAATGGATTGTTTTAACATTACAATAAGATTAAAAATTAATTAATAAAGCAAACTGTCGAAGTATTCTTGAAAGATCTAAAACGTGTTAAATAATTTAATCGAGGAGAATACAAAAATAAAACAAGTGAAATATTTCATTATTGATATTAAACTAAACAGGCTAAACTAATATTTATCTCTAAGTTTATTTAAGCTAAAGTATAACGTAGGAGGAGTGAATACCAAAGCTTTGGAAAATCATTCTCACAAATTGAACTCTCTCCGGTCACCTCGAAAAGCAAAGGATCAAAGGTTCAATGCTACTTAGCACTACCTTGGAATCAAAATTCAAAAGCTTGTAAAAGTACTGCAAATGAAGTTGCTCAGTGATGTTTATACTGTCAATTGCCTACTTGTACAATGAGCTTTAATTGGTAACATCATTCAATGCAGTAAAAGTCTATCAAGAGGACTCTAAAACCCAACTACAACATTAGTGTGAACTAAGTTCAGCTATCACTTGCTGTCATTTGAGACACATTTCCAAATCGTAGTGTTGCAACAGTAATGAAATTCAATGAGTCTAACATGTGGATGAGTTTGTGCCAATGATAAGACATTAATAACACTACCAGTTATTTGAGAGCATTTGCCAGGAATGACCTGCTTACATTTACGACTTGCTTTAGTGGCAAGTGTTGCAAGTTAAACACTGGACATTTCAGTTTTCGGATACCTGGAGCGGCAAGTTTAGTCAAAGGATAGGTTCTTCATAGAGAGATTAACTAGCAAGAAATTATTTCCGCTCAGAGTAGTTATGCGGCAAAACTCCATCAGAGAAGGTAGATACTTAATCAGTTATTCATTCATTTTTGCTAGAGAGAAATTGAAACAAATATGTGACCGAAAGAGAACTTGAACGTTAGTATAATGAGAAAAATTTCTAAATAAAACACAAATATTTCATCTTCCAAAAATATATTTTTCCCACACCCTAATGTGAAATCACATATGTATATAGACACACATACACATATCAATAAAATAAAAATCCTCACAGAAATCTCGAAGTAATTATTAAGAACTAACCACAACCACTCGCCCCCCGCTAATTTAAAATTATTTAATTTACAATAACAATAATAAGCAGTGCAGTGAAAACTTTTACCTTTCATCTTTGCGGTGAGCCGCACAAAAGCGGTCTGCCGACTTAATCTACGTAAACCAACAACAAATGCAATATACTTTTATTACACTCATTCACAAGTCTGTCCCCGCATGTGTTCAGTGTTCATGCTTATTCGTGTGTGTAAAAGCATCTCCAGCATTTATTCTTCGAATTTATGTTATCCACTAAGATTTTATTTCGCACATGATTCTCACACATTCTCACTCCCACAGACATACCAATATGTTTATTTTGAATGAATGTAACAATCCGCTCGCACAAAAGCTGCATTAACTTTTACTTAAACTTTTAGGTCATGCTGAGCATAAGAACAAAACGTTATATTTGCATTCACTTATGCACTCGCTTCGTTGCACAGGTATTATAGATAAATTCTTTACAAAATTATCACGACCGTGCCCGACGTAATACTTAAATGTGTTCCGAAAATTATTCCTAAGCATCTAGGAGTGCCGAGAATACCACTAAAGCATCTTTACTAAGGTGATCAAAATCTTTGACCAACATATTTCCCTCCTTTTTATTAGGGACGTTCAAGATATTGTAATTAAAAATACTGAAAATACTAATATGATAAGAAATGGCAATAATCCTAAATTAAAGCATCAAATCGCCTGAGTTCCAATCATAACCTATGACAAGAGCTTCTTTCTCTAATTCATTTTATGTCATTTTACTAATTATGATATGATTTAATTCAGTAATGCGATGCGCATAATATTTCTAATTAAGAAATGCTTTTAGTTTCACACCCACAGACACTAATACGAAGAAGTTTTCCACGCGACAGCTGACTCAGGTGTTGCCGAATAACGCGCACAATCAATTTGAATTTAAATATCGCAAGAGCATATGCATACATTCCGTTTTTCTCATCCAAACTCGCAAACTCTTTTCATTCAAATTTATGTTGGCAAAGTCTTATTCAGTTGAATTTTCACTTCATAAATATTTCGTACTCCTCGTGCAGCCTGCAGTTGAGTGTTTGAGTATTTTGAGGTAATTAAATATTTATGCTAAAGGGTGATTTTTTAAGAGCTTGATAACTTTTTTAAAAAAAAAAACGCATAAAATTTGCAAAATCTCATCGGTTCTTTATTTGAAACGTTAGATTGGTTCATGACATTTACTTTTTGAAGATAATTTCATTTAAATGTTGACCGCGGCTGCGTCTTAGGTGGTCCATTCGGAAAGTCCAATTTTGGGCAACTTTTTCGAGCATTTCGGCCGGAATAGCCCGAATTTCTTCGGAAATGTTGTCTTCCAAAGCTGGAATAGTTGCTGGCTTATTTCTGTAGACTTTAGACTTGACGTAGCCCCACAAAAAATAGTCTAAAGGCGTTAAATCGCATGATCTTGGTGGCCAACTTACGGGTCCATTTCTTGAGATGAATTGTTCTCCGAAGTTTTCCCTCAAAATGGCCATAGAATCGCGAGCTGTGTGGCATGTAGCGCCATCTTGTTGAAACCACATGTCAACCAAGTTCAGTTCTTCCATTTTTGGCAACAAAAAGTTTGTTAGCATCGAACGATAGCGATCGCCATTCACCGTAACGTTGCGTCCAACAGCATCTTTGAAAAAATACGGTCCAATGATTCCACCAGCGTACAAACCACACCAAACAGTGCATTTTTCGGGATGCATGGGCAGTTCTTGAACGGCTTCTGGTTGCTCTTCACCCCAAATGCGGCAATTTTGCTTATTTACGTAGCCATTCAACCAGAAATGAGCCTCATCGCTGAACAAAATTTGTCGATAAAAAAGCGGATTTTCTGCCACTGATTTTGGTAATAAAATTCAATGATTTGCAAGCGTTGCTCGTTAGTAAGTCTATTCATGATGAAATGTCAAAGCATACTGAGCATCTTTCTCTTTGACACCATGTCTGAAATCCCACGTGATCTGTCAAATACTAATGCATGAAAATCCTAACCTCAAAAAAATCACCCGTTATAAGAGTATGCATGTGGCAACCGTGTGAAGAAGGCTAAATGCAGAAGAGTTTCCGCTGAGCGGAGTATAAGACAGCATAACATTGACAATTTTACAGTGGCATCAGCAGCAGCGGTATATGAGACATTTAACAATGCTGACATAACAACAACAGTAGCAACAACATATGTGTATATAACAAGGGTACACGCCTAAAAGCAGGCAATAACAATTAGGTGTATTATGGAATGAGGTAAATATTAATAATAAAGTAGGTATTTCGATATTGATTCTCCCATTTAAAGATTCATGGAATATACTTTAACACTGTACATAAAATTATGTATCCATGTCGAAACTACATCACAAAAAATGTATGAAATATGTTTAATGTCGGTAATAAGTTGTTTATTGTAGTCTCGCCAACTCAAGAAATCTAGCTTTATTCCCATATTTCTATAAGATATTTTAATGAAGAACTAAATTTGTTTTCTGTAGAGTAGTAGGTAGCCAGTATCGTCTTAGTAGTTCATTGGACTGTTTGCTTAATGAAATATTACAACCCGCATATGCACATTTTATCCATATCTGCCAAATAATCTTTAAATATTAAATTGTAAAATATCTAGCTTTCAACAAATCGAAATGAGTCGCCATCAATTGACTGTCCAGATTAGGCTCTAAAATGCCATACAATCGTTACACAAAATTTTTCTCTAAAACGTAACATTCATTTTCACACATTCGTGATAAATGATTTGCCATTCGAACAAATGACATCGACAACAATATAAAGACGACGAATAATAAAGAACAGGGTTAATGTATTTAAGGTCAATGCAATGTAGTTTTCTTCTTTATTGCTGCGATAAGAAAATGGGGATTTTCAGGGCGTATACGTAACTCTTCACTAATAAATATTTATAAAGGTTGGGAATGTTTACGTTGATACAATAACACTATGAACAGTATGTTAAATAAAACTATAAATTTTTGACTATGCGTCAACTTAGACTTATTTAAAGGATTTGCCATTAAATAAAATAATAATTAAATAACCATTCAAAATATGTACAAAAGAGAGAGTTTTACCACCTATGAAAAAGGAAAACCGAAAAAAATATTAAATAAGCGTAAAATGTAAAACTCTTGAGTTTCTTGTGCACCAAATGAGAATACAACAATTTATAAAAAACAAAACTGAAAAGCTAAATTTGTGAAAAACAAACTAGACAAGTTGAGCAATGACAACATTCATTTCTCATTTTTTCTTTGCTTCTACGGGCATAACTTTTGACAAATTTTGGTTCCTACGGTCGACAAGTACGAGCGGGCGGAACGTTTTTGACTGTTTGAACTATGAGTTCTGTTACATATTTTCAAATTCTTAAGAGCTTGTATGCTTGTACTGATTTATTTTATACATTTTCCGAATTCTTACGAATCGGATATTATCGAGCTATATAAGTACAAAGTTGTAAGTACTTGTTATACCAGAACTTCTGTTAAACTATGCAGAAGAATACATCAAATTATTTTACTGAAAAGATATACAAATCTTCCGTTGAAAATAGAACAAAATTTTGTCGAAGAGAAAAGTTCTCAAGAAAGATTAAGCTTTGAAATAATTCATAAGATCTTAATCAAAGCAACGATGGTGCAATTTCTTGATCTCTGTATGACACTTTTTCATTGTTTAGAAACCGAGCTTAAATTTATATTTGCAGTTGTAAAAGAATGGTCTTATTTAGGGAAGGAAATGTTACATTTAAGTACCACCCTAATGTTCAACTCAAATCACTTTGAAATATAAAACCCAGTAAGTATGTCAGAGTCGTTTTCAGCACGCTCGCAGATAATCAAACGAAGCATTGACACAATTGACTGCAAATGCCGAAAGGATGCATCAAGTCGGCTACCACTCACCCATACACACAGACTCACTGATATATGTATAAGAGGGAATAAAAATAGTGCCAAACGAAATCTAGTTTGAAAAACGTCCGCCGTGCAAACGAAGGAGTCAACATTGGGAATCATGAGTAAACCCACAAGCATAAAAGAACACACATACAAACATACAATACAATCCAATTACATGTAGCGTGCAACCAAGTGGGATGGAACTATTAATGCCCTCAAATAAACACGAGGTGAGAATGTAGTTGAATGCAAGTGCTTTGTTGGGAGTTACATAAGTACATGCATGGAAGGCATTGCACACAAGGGTGGAGCGCTCAATTCGTGCATACATAGTATATTTCCAATGTAATATGAATGTTTGTGTACACCATAGTGCTCCTGTTGCATATATTTTGCAGATTTTATCTGTGAAGCACGCTGAGTTGATTCAACCTGAAACCAAAAGTAGTGAACTCCATTTTTCTATTTGATAGCAAATACTTGTATTTGCACTGAATATATGTATTACATATGATTTGAAAATAAAAAAGATTGAAGTGACCGGAAATGAAAACTGTCTACGATCCCACAAGACTTTAAGTGTAGCGAATCGAACAAACAACTGGTATATATATAGTATTATCTTTGAAATGGGTTTATAAAAAAAATTTAACAGGTTATCTTCAAACCTGCCAATCAGATTTCTTGTGAAGACTTGTGAAGACTGGTGGGTAAATTATAACTTGTTGAGGTGTTCACGAGATTTTGACAATCAAGTTTTTACTTGAATACTGGGATAGCAGGTGAGAGGAAACGTCTCTGGAGATCGCTTCTTCGCTCTCACGTCAGAGAAAAAGAGTCATTATTTTGATATCAGCTAATTTTAATTTCAACTTCTAGCAAACAATCTAACGACACATCAATTGATTGCAATCCGACATGTGTTTAGGAATATGTATATAAAATAGCAATCAGCAAAAAACTTATATCCTTTGCTTCATCGAATTCTCACAATTTAATAAAGAATGTCATACAAAATCACGTTAGTATGTCAAGTGAAGCAACCGACTTCGGCAAACGCAAGGAAACCAAACACATAGAAATACCACACTAGAACCACGTGCTGAAAAAGTTGTTGAAAATTTTGTGCCGAAGGAGGGAGTTTACCTATAACATTGCAGTTGAAAAAAAGGAAAAAAATAAAACGAAAAAAAGTTATGAGATTACAGTTTTAGGCGCAATCGAGTTACAATAACACACGTACAAAGGAAAAGTTAAATTTATCAAGCGGATTAAAAAGGAACAAAATGCTGCAAATTGTGTGGTTACTTTGTGGAGTGTGAGCTTATAGGCGTGACTTCCGCGTGTCGTTTTGAAGCCGCATATAAACTCAGCTCTTCAAACACATTCAAACGATACATGAGGGAAGGATGGTGGAGACTTTATGTTATTCATAACAATAATGCCAAAATGGAAATTGATAGACAAAAGTAAGCTTTTCAACTTCAGCATTCGACATTTTTGAAGTCAAGCATAGTCGATACTTTTTGATTCAATTTTCGACAAATTATCATTGCTGCATGGTCCTCCAAAGTCATGTACTTTATTACAATTCACCTCCCTCTGATTCTTCCTTTCATTTTGCATTTAATTCAGCAGAAATTTTAATGGACACAACAACTCTATGTTTTCTTACCATAATCTATGTATTGCGGGCATGTCAGCCATGCGGCAAATCCATATTTCTACCATAATGAGAATAGGTTCTTTAGAGATACTAACTAGCAAGAAATTATTTCCGCTCATAGTAGTTAACCAACAAGATTTCATCAGAGATAGAGCTAGAAACAAATTTCTATCTAAAACACAAATATTTCATCATATTAAAATATATTTTTTTTTATGGGAACTCTCACATACACATATCAATAAAATAAAAAACCTTACAGAAATCTGGAAGTAACTATTAAGAACTTACCACAACTCGCCTCCTGCTAATTAAAAAGCTTTTTCTTTCATCTGCATACGCATTCAGTGCACAACAATAAAAGCCTTGCAAAGCAACAATACCAATAACAAGCAGTGCAGTGAAAACTTTTACCTTTCATCTTTGCGGTGAACCGCACGGTATGCCGACTTAATCTACGTAAACCAACAAAAACAATAAACTTTTATTACTCACATATACGCATGCGCACTGTGCAAAGTCTGTCCCTGTATGTGTGCAGAGTTTATGCTTATTTCTGCACATAAAAGCAACTCGAGCATGTATTTTTCGAATTTATGTTATCCACTAAGATTTTATATCGCATATGCCACACATGCATACTCACTCACACACAAACAAATATGTTTATTTTGAATGAAAGTAACAACCCACTCTCACAAAATCTGCATTCACTTTTACTTTGGCTTTTAGGTCATGATGAGGTTTACATGTGAACAAATGGTATATTTGCACACCTATTCACACGATGTGGAATATGTAGAAAACTAAAATGATACGCTTCGCTGCACAAGTGTTATGGATCAGTTCTAAATTAAATTTTAACAAACGAGCCCGACATAACACTTTAATTTGATCCGAAAATGCTTCCTAAACAACTAAAACTCTCTACTAAAGAGCGATTCTTGCTTTAGATGTCCATTATCACTAAATCATGTTTTAACAAAGATTAGAGAACATTGAATGCTGTGTGGTTGAGAAATTAAGGATGCTATTGAATATACAGTATATATCTATATGATAAGAAATGTCTGTAATCTTAAATTTAATCTGTGACGCGTATTCTTTCTCTTCTTATGTATGTGCCTCTTATGACATTTTACTAATTATTCGATTAGTTAAGTTCTAATACTATTAATGTTATACCTCCACACATACACTCAACTGAAAAAGTTTACCACACTATAGTTGAGCCAGGCGTTGCTGATGACACTTTTGCGACCTAATGCTCTTGAACAAAAACTGAGCTAACTAACTTGTAGGCCCACAGTCAATTTAAATTTAAATTTCACAAGAGTGCATGAGTAGAAACACACATTATGCACCTACAATACACAGCTACACACACAAACAGAGATGAGTGCAACATACAAATTTATGTTGGCAGAGTCTTCGTCAACTGAATTTTCGCTTTATAAATATTTCGTACTCCTCACACAGCCTGCAGTTGAGTGTATAAGTATTTTGAAGTAATTAAATATTTATGCGAATATTTCGCGAAACAAAAACTACCAGGAGCCGTGTGAAGGCGGTTAAGTGCAGAAGAGTTTCCGCTGAGCGGAGTATAAATCAGCATAGCATTGTCAAATTTACAGTGTCATTAGCAACAACGCTGGATGAGTCAGTTAACAATGCTGATATAATTACAACAGAGCAACAATGTGTATATAACAAGGCTACAACGCCTAAAAGCAGGCAATAGCAATTAGGTTTTTTTTTTTTTTTTTTTTTTTTGGAGGGGGAATCTTCGAAAGATACCGTCATTTTTCCGGACGGTATGCACGATTCGTATTGGCAGGGGCATGCCATTACGCCTACGTACTAAACCCTAACTCCGTCGTCATTACTTGATATAAACGCCCCACGGGACCGCCGTTAAGCATTTCGTCGTGGGGCCTTCGCTGCGTTGCCACTCCTTTCTTCTAAGTTCTTGCATAACTATCGTTGTCCACGTCCTTATTTTGTCCCAAACCAGCTTCGACTGAATCATGTAATGCACGATGTTCTCTGGCGTCACTCGTTCCATTGTCAGCTCTTCTATTTCACACCTCTCATTTTCATACCTCGGGCACGAAAAGAAGATGTGTAAGGCGTTTTCTCCAACGCTGCCGCAGAAAGAGCAGTTTGTTTGGTCATCGTGGCCATATTTGTATAGATATTCTCTATAACAACCATGCCCTGTTAGAAACTGCGTAAGGTAGAAGTCAGTTTCTCCATGCTTTCTCTCTACCCACATTTGCACACTTCTAATGAGCCTGTGGGTCCATCTTCCCGACGTTGCTGCGTCCCAACGTTTCTGCCATTCATTTAGACTAATTTGTCTTTCCTGCTTCTTCTCTTCTATTGTTAGCCGACTACCAGAGCTTTTTGTTTTATCATATGATCTTTTGATTTCCATGGCCATTATGTCTGGGGGCATGATACCTGCTATGACTCCAACCGCCTCATGTGATACAGTCCGGAAAGCACAGACAGTCCTGATCGCACTTAATCGGACTACTGTCTTTGTTTTTTCTAAGTATGTTTTCTGTTGTAATGCCGTCCCCCATATAGGCGCACCATACATAAGGATGGACTGGCTTACTTTAGCTAAGAGAGCGCGTCTACTCTGTCTGGGTCCACCAATGTTGGCCATTAGTCTCGTTAGCGCCGCCGTCACCCTTGACGCTTTTTCGCAGGCTTTGTCTAGATGCGTCTTGTAGCTTAATCTTGAGTCTATCATCACTCCGAGGTATTTTAGTGACTGCTGTGTTGTAATATTGAATCCGTCAATGTTGAGCGTTGCAACCTCAAGTTTCTTCCTACTTGTAATAAGTACTGCTTCGGTTTTTTGGCCTGCTAGCTGCAGCTTTGTCGCCGTGAGCCATTCTTTTATTTTTATCGTCGCATGATTACAGAGTCGCTCTATTTGGCTGATCTCTTTCGCTACCACAGTCACTGCGATGTCATCAGCGTATCCAATTATTTGTATAGACTTGGGTAGTGGAAGACGCAGTACTCCATCGTATAGGACATTCCACAAAAGCGGTCCCAGGACAGAGCCCTGTGGTACTTCACCCGTCACTGTGTAGCTTTGTGGTCCTTCGTCTGTATCATATAAAAGTATTCTGTCTGTCAGGTAGTTGGAAATTATCTTCAGCAAATAGGGGGATGTCTTCTTGACTTCAAGGGCTCTTAGAATATGCGGCCAATAGGCCGAGTTGAAGGCATTCTTAACATCGAATGTGACTACAGCACAGTACTCTTTAGAGCCATACATCCACCTGCTTCCTTCTATCGCTTTACTTGCGATATTAGTGAGTTTCTTAATTGCGTCAATTGTTGACCTGTGTCTTCGGAATCCGTATTGATTATCGGCCAGGCCCGGTAATTCTGTTTCGAGGTGTTGTTCCAGGCGTACACATATTATTCGCTCTAGTATTTTTCCGGTCGTGTCTAGCATGCATATATTCTTGCGGTATTTGTGCAGGAAAGAGAGTCTCTACTACAGACTTTAGTAGCGTGGGGCAAGTTGGGGCTTGTCCTTTGTGTCCTCGGACTTTTGTCATAACAATCTTGTAAGCGTCGCCCCATGGATTTTCTTCTAACTTGTTGCACAGCTCTTTAAAGCAACAAGCCTTAATCTTTTTAATTGTCTTTTTGAGTTCGTTCCGCTTCCTCTTAAAGCGTTCCTGTAGTACTGCGTATTCTGCCGAAAGTCGTCCCCTCTGACAGCGACGCCTCGCTTTGTGGCATTCCTTTCTTAGATCCTCAATTCCGTCATTCCACCAGTATGCAGGCCTCCTTTGCGTGGGTTGTTTTTTCTTGCACATGGCAGCATCACATGCCTTACCGATGTGTTGTATTAAATACTCAGCCTGTCGTTCCGTTTCCGTGGCATTGTTCGGGTCGCTGTCTATCATAAGTTTGAATAATTCTTCATCAAGGGTGGCAGTTTTCCATCCTCTGGTTTGAACTCTCTTATGGGGTCTCAATCTTTGTATGTGAGCATGGTTTCCAATTTCAAGCAGGATGGCCAGGTGGTCACTGTGTGTGTACAGTTCGCTTACTTTCCAGGTTGTTACTCGTACTAGGGGGCTACTAGCGAACGTGATGTCTATCACGGAACCACGACCGTTCTTTTCGAATGTATTCCTGTTACCAGTATTTAGCAGTACAATATCAAGTGATGAAAACGCCTTGAGCAGGGCATCTCCTCTCCTATTCGTGTAAGTTGCCCACGCGTTGAAATCACCTGCCACAACATTCGTTGTTGTATGTGCAACCTCTCGGGCCAGGTTGTCCAGGATTCTTTCATATTCAGCCAGTGGGACACTCGGCGGGACGTAACAGCTATAAAAGTTTATGCCACAGATTGTTGCACGCGCGTAGTAGGTATGGCCTGTTAGCGACTTATTTTGGAGTGTTTTTTCCCCTCAGGCCCACACGGCAGCTTTATTTGTATGATCAGAGATCCAGTTTGCGGTACCTATGTTTTTGTATTGTTCGCTGATAATTGCTACGTCCACTTTGTGCTCAAACACCGTTTGGGTAAGTAAATCTTGCGCTGCTTCGCAGTGGTTGAGGTTAAGTTGCAAGACTCTCATGTTTTAGCCCTTTTGCACGCTGCTTGGTACAGGGGGCATTTTTTACTGCCAATTTGGTGGTCTGTACTCCTTCTTCCAATCTTTTTACACGCGTCACAGGATGGTTTTTTATCGCATGTCTTCGCAAAGTGTCCTTTTTCCCCACATTTAAGACAGGACTGGCTTCTGTCATCTGGGTTGCTGCAAGTTCTAGCCAGATGCCCATATTCCAAACACCTATAGCACTTCTTAAGGTTCGGTCTTTCCCTGATCCGGCATATTACCCAGCCTATTTTAATGTTTCTTGCCTCTATTAGTGATCTTGCCTGGGGAGCAGACAGGCTTAGGACGGCCGTTTGCGTGCCCGCGTATGCAGCTTTGATGCTTTTAATAGCAGCTTTGTCAAAGTCGCCAAGTTCTTTTACCTGGGAACGAATTGCGTTACTAATATCTTCTTCAGATGTTATCTCGTCAAGATCCCTAATTTCCACTGTTAATTCATGAATTTGACCTCGGTCCAGTCATCTTTTTCCTTTAGTATTCCTTTACTAATTAGCAATTAGGTGTAGCATGTGATATGTGACTTGCGGGCATTGATAGCAACGAAATAAGTATCCATAGGTGTAACCATCATCAGATTGCTGTGACCTTAAACTATATACAAAATTAAAAAAATAGTATAGACATTTATTCTTCTTCTTTATTCATTTTTTTGGTAGAATAAATGTAAAAATTTAAACATAAGGCTTCAAAGCAATTAAACTACTATGAAATTAGACAAGCATAGGAGACGTTATGTATGTAATTCGAATATTGCCGAATTAGACGTTTTAGCCGAGTCTGAAACGTTAGGCCCACGTAAAATATTGAGGACTACACAAACGGAATTATTTTTATTAGAAATTACTTTGGATTAAGATGTCACTATAAATTCATTTTGAAAACATAAGGTGGATAATTGAAAAATATTAAACAATCACCTAAGAATACATAGATCAGAGTACAAAGTACAATGCTAAATTCTTTGCACTTTATATGAGAATGAATAGGTTTTAATAAGCTCGCCTATATATATAGTAAATTATTCTAGTATCTAAAGTCTAGAATAATATACCATATTTTCAATTTAACATTTTAATGTGTTTGAAGTTATGCGAGACTCATTTTACATTTATTGTGGAAAAAGCCTTGATATGCCAAATAATCTTTTATTATTCGATTGTCAAGAACACAGTGGTTAAAACATCTTGACGAGTTGCCATCAACTGTTAGCCCAGCTAAAATTTCAAAATGCTAAACTTTCTTGGTTTAAATTGTACCACAACGCTTCATCACACATTCATTTAGCTGCAGATGAAGAAAACCAGAGCACAACGCTTATCAGCGTGAAGCTTAAGCAATGATAAATCGTTCAAGCAAATGGTAGCGACAACAATTTCAAAAAAGACGAATAACAGATTGTAGGGTCAATTCAATGTTTTTTCCTCATTATTGGGGCAATAAGGGATTACAGGGCGTATGAGCGACCAATTCACCAATTGAATATTGTGAGGCTATTGCTGTTTTCAGATACTTGGTCTTCTTTGTTGCCATCTTTTCTCAAAACCAATCATTTATTACGTTAATCAACCAATAACAATTTTTTGTTCGATAACGCACAATCTAAAGACATTTATGGGTTAAGCTCAGCACATTGATTTTACTATTTTATTTCGGAAATTAAAAGTTACCAGCCAATTTTTAATTTTTAACTCTTTTGAAGCAGTATACTGCATTAATGTGATTATTCGTCCTAAATTCGCTCCCTTAATGTCACCCCGCATTAAGTATATAGCTAATATAAAAAGTTTGTGTCATTTATTTCCCGCTTATCAAGCCAGCAACCGCAATCACTTTCATTTTTCAAATGGTATTTTGCTAACGAAAGCTGCGGTGAGTGAAAGCTGCTGATGTATATATTCACATACATATATGTGTTCTTAAAGAATTTTTGTCAGAATAACTGTATTTTCATTTGTTATTGTTTGGAAGCAAAAAATTACAATTTTAACAAAGTCAAAGGTAATCGTTTTAAATAACGAGTACGATAAAATAAAAATTTAAGGATGCATTAGGACGATGTTTATGTTTATCTAAAAATTACCGAAATTTAAAGAAAATAAATAAATAAACAGAGAATTAAAATTTCATAAGTACTAAATACTGCCACGCAGAGAAACATGTGGAGTGTAGGAGGGGATATTTCACAACAATAATGAAATAATGGTCAACTTAGAGAGTGGCAGAATAACCTTGACTTGGACGTGTCCTCAGAACTAGTTCATCTCTTAGCAAACCAAACTCGACATTTTCATTAGAACAAATTGGCTAAAAATGGCACTGTACCCTGTGGAATAACATTAAATGCTTTACTATGCAGGATGCGGAATCTATTCTAATGTACTGGAATTTATTTCCACTTAAAATTGGGAAGAGTATGAGAACCATGCTTATGTTCAACGAGTTCTTCTTGCACTGTGTTTCACTCAATCTTTTTACACATGCAAACATATTAAAAGTATACAAGTTTCATACTCAGTGGGGACGACTGCTTGCGTTTTCTGCGCGCGAGCCATAAATAATCTGTTTATTTCTGCACTCTACCCAAATAGAATGTACTAATGCTTTTTCTTGGGCATACATGTGCCCACTTTGAATTATGTCGTTATTTGTGAAAAATATAAATCAATTTCGCCGTCATAAGTCAAATGTGTCGTTTTTGCTAAAAAGGCAATATGAAAATTTAATTAATTTTTCAGCAATATTGTTGTAATATAAAATGTGTCGTTCTTTCTAAAAAGAAAACCAAATTAACCTTTTCACAATATGTGTTGGAACACAAAATATGTCATTATTTCGTAAAAAATATAACTAATTCTGGCACAACTGAGAAGTGTCGTTATAGTGGTTAAAAAATAATGCAACATAACAAGTTTAAGAACGGCACATTCTTATATCACGGTTTATTTTCCTACTCATCGGAATGAAATTTGTATACAATATGGACGGTGAAATTGCGCAAATTACTGCTCACTCAACTCAAAAATCTTGTTTTTTGAGTTATGACACTCTTCATGTAAATGAGCGATATGTGATTTTCGTTTTAAAAATTTAAAAATTATCTTTTTGTGTTTTGGCAGAATTTATATTCTTTCTATTTGCCCGCTTTTGCCGTTATTGTATGCTACATTGTGGGCGATTTATTCCTTCATTGCCTTTTTGTATTCATCACTACTGAATTTCATTTGCTTATGATTGTCAATTTTTGCTGCACGAGTGAGTACTAGTTGATTTGCATAATAAAGAAAAATAATAATGTTTTCCCATGTTGTCGTTTAAACAATTTTTTTTTCTTTGTATGCTAGAATTTATAAGAATGGTTAGTTTTAAATGTATTATAATAATCTTAATTTTTTTTAAACCTGTTTTTAGTTAATAATAAGTATACTTTAACTTTGGATTATTTTCATTTCAGTTGTATTTGCTGGCTGCATGTACTTTATCCATAGATGCTCTAAAGATTTCTATCAACTTAGTCCTAGTCAAAAAATGCCGCGAACGATATCTGTTAACAACTAAGCTGTGGCTAAAGGTGTATTTTTAAAGCAAATACAGTAATTGAAAGTGTGTAGAAACAATAAAAAGTAAACATTAAAAACATTTAAATGTGTCTAAACTCTGTTTTATATCATAAAGAATTCACAATAAATGAATTATTTAGATAATTAACAGCTTATCACTTATGAATTTGTAAATTTATTAAGAATTTAACAGAAAAATATGAAATTTCAGCCACAAATCTATACAGCAAACTCTTCTCCCTCTTCTAACCAACACACTTGTTGCTCATACGCAGTGTCTAACTCACTCTGACTTACCCAAACGAGTAATAATCCCACTTATTGACTTGAGATAATAAATATTACATAGATTTATGCATACAAAGTGACATTTACGCAGGGATTATGACACATTTAGTAGACAGAAACCCACACGTTTCGTGCCGTCAAACATATACATAAGTATACGCAGTACGAGTAAGGAAGAAATGCAATAGAAATGCACACATGCAAAACTTATACATATGTAATAAATGTGTATAGTTAAGATGCCCTCCTTGCAGTATTTCGTGCAAAGAAAAGAATAATAAGAGTAAATGAAAAGAGCGAAGAAGGGAAAGAAAATGAAATGTGAAAACTGCAGGCGAAAGGCAGCTCACTAGAGTTTAACCGTGAACAAAGAAATCATTTGCAGTTATGTGTGGTGTTAATACTCCCTTAAGATACAGTAGCGAGCACAGAATTGAATATTGCGGCCTTGATAATATGGCTGATATTATTAAACATAATTTTAAGGTATATGGAATGCGTTAATAATGAAAAAGAGTCTCTAGATGACGCATGGAACCTTTTCATTTCATGAGCAATTGGTATGGAGTATTTATATTGGCTAGGTATTTATGAAATGTGATAAGGTTACAGTGCTTTTCCATAATTTGTCTTTAAAATAATACTTATTTGAGTATTAAGTAGCACATTGAACATACAATGAGTACTAATTTCAGTAAAGAGTAGCACATTAAATAAGGAGATGTACTATGAGTATGAGTATGAGTATTCCTTGAATAAGAAGTAGTTCTTAGATAATTGAGTTTTTCATTCTCCCCCCCCCCTTTATTTTAACTCTTTTGCACTCTCCTTGTCTTCTTAAGCCAAATATTTACATCTCGTATCCACTTTTTGAAAACTAGTAAAATAATTTTCTTTCCTGAAAAAAAAATTTGTTATTGTACGTCACATGTGCTTGGAAGCAAGCAAGCAAGTATATGATAATTTCATTTTGTATTAAGAAAATTGCTTTCCATTACAAAATATTTAAAAAGATTGCAAATTTATACAACACTTGAGGTACTGCTGCGAAAGTTTACATCTTTGCCATGCCACAGTTTTTCTACACGAACACATACAAACTTGTTCATGTGTATTTTCCGCATCTGCGTCTTAGCATAATTCACTTTTTGTGTCAATTATTTTTCTTTTACTCCTCATGCAAAGAAATATTTGAAACTGCTTTCTCCAGCTGTATTCTTCATTGTTCTTACACTTTTTTTCGTATGAGAATGTAAGCAACATTGTTGCATGCAACATGTTGTTTGTTTTATGGCAGCACCACGCAATTTACTTCACTTTGGAACGGAAAAACTTGCTGCGTGTGTGTGTGTGAGTCATTTACGTTTCTTATGCACTCATCTGTGTAATAGAATGCACTTTATTCTAGGACGCAAAAGAAACCAAAAAACAATAGTACATGCATTAGTTTTGCAGCCACAAGCACGTACTACTTCACATTTCTCATGTCCGATATAAAGAGCTAGCAAAACCTAACTCAATTTAAGACTTTGCGGTTTTACTAACAGATACATCCTGCTATTTTAATGTCCGTTTACTTAAAACATTGTAAGTTTGTAAAAGTAATGGTCTACCAAAGCACATATACATAACACTGACTTCGACTTCAATACCAATACTTATTTTAAACATTTACGAGATTTTACGCTTTTTTTAATTTAATTATTAACCCAAACGATTACCCTCCTCCCGCCCAACCGACTCGTGGGGCGCAGTCCGCATACGAGCGGAATTTGCCGAGTCTAGAAAGGCAAGAGATTTTTAAGCGTCCGATTCTCAAACTGCTCAGCTACAGAAACAAACATTTCAACAGCTGAGAATTAAAAATTTATAAAAACAAAAAGTTAAAAATTTCTGAATATTACTTATTAAGAGAAGACAAAATAGTTTTTTTGATGCTAAATATTGAGTCAGATGGATCAAATGTGCTGGAATGCGAATTAAAATCATGACATATTCGGCGGAATGGTTCATTTAACTCAAAATTTGTTCTAGAAGATTTTAGAAATAATGGTCTAAACTGCCTGGATGAACGCAATGGGACATTAAACTTAATATCAGACAAAAGGAATGAACTACAAACTAAACCATTCAGAAGTTTTACTAGGAATATTATACCTAGCATTTCTCTGCGACTAGTGAGTGTGGGAAGATTTATAAGTTTTAAACGACTAGTATACGGGGGAAGATTCAATCTTGAATCCCAATGTATTTGTCAAAAAGTTTCATCCGAAAACAACGTAGTACCTGAATACATTATTGAATTGAAAATACAACTCTCAATTATATCTCTATCCGATTATTTCATTCCATTCAAACTAGTTTTTGATTTTTCCCGCCACTTCTAAATTGTGGCTAATGGATGAACGTTTTTCTTTAATTCGAAGACGACTTCTTTCCACGAAAAAATCAAAATAATCTAAACATCTGATTTAATACTTCTTTCACGATTTTACGAACTAAAGCTTAGCGATATACTAAACTAGAGATAAATACTAAAGGCAGAAAGCAACAACGATGACATAAATAATTTATGCAAATCAAATGGCGAAGCTAAAACGAACAGCGAGTGGAGGCAAAAAACGCCAAGTTAACAACAGAACACTGAGCTTATGGATGAATAACTGTTTACGCTAACAAGACACTTAGTTGTCACCGCCGTCCCACAGACCAACCATCACAAGCCGCATTCACAGACTGAAAAAAACGCCATAAAAAGGAATAAAGTGAAATAAAATAATAGTAATACAATAAAATTATTATCCTTGCCGCTGGTGAGAGCCAACGAACAGCTGTAAAAATAGATTTAGCGCAATGATCATTTTGTTAGTGGAAAAATAAACTCAACAAATGCAATTATTCCGTGGAACTGGAAAAATGGTTTAAAAAAGAGTGAAAAAAGCCTTGTCACGGCTTTGCCACAACATTCCGCATAAACAAATGGGATTACAATAAGTGCGGATTAACAGAGTTAAATAAATAATTTACAACATTGAAATGTTAAAAGAGCTTGCAAATGAGCAAGAATTCATTGAACTATGAAAAATAAAGCTGACTCTGACTAACGTGATGAATGTCACATAAAACGTGGACCACAATGCTGCGCTCACAAGTGCACATAAATATCTTACTGAGACACAATATTATATAGGAAGTTAATTAGACAATTGGTCACCGAAAGGATGGACTCGGATTTTTATGTGCTTTGGAAAAATAGCGGTCGGACTTCCTTCATCTGCTTCCTACTAACTCCTTATAACTTCACTGATTGCATCAAATTCATTCGAATTTCGCAGGATTATTTCTAATTTAAATCTTTAAACATTTTCTTTCAAAAGAAATGTTTTAAGTCTAAGCAAACTAGCATCCATTTTAATATCCAACTGTTTTTAAGCAGATGTTGGTTGCATAATGCTTATTAACAACATTTAAGCGTACCCTTGATGTTGTTGATGTTATAGTTCCAGCACACTACTGCAGTATTCCTTCCTTTCGTTGCCTTCGCTATTACACTTTACGACAGGTTAATGGCCAAAGTCAACAAGGCAATGACTGAGATCCAAACAACTTAAGGCAACTGAACTCGGCGTAAAGGCGTAACTAACAAGAAGCTGGGCACTATACTTAGCGCCGAAGATGTTTTATGTATGTGCTTCTGCAGAGAGCTAAGATGGGCGGTCGGTTGGGATAAATGTAAGCAGTGAGAAGAACGGCAGTAATCACGTGCCTACATATTTACCGAAGAACAGGCGAATGCATGTAGGTTTGTACGTATGTAGCTACAGTATTTACCAAGAAATGAAGGAAAGGCCACGGCAAGGTACTCGGGAGATAGCTACGCCTGTCTTTTAGTTTATATTCGACCCCAATATGTTTTCTTAGTAACATTGTTTTGATTTGAAGAGTTCTGATACTTATTTGCACTGTTTTGTTAAGAAAATTCGATTTTGTTCACTTCAAGAGCTGTAACCTGAAATCAACGAACAGTCATCTGAGTTGTTTTTCTCGCAACAAAACCTTTCCAAACTTGGATAACTAAGTAAGTTCCACTTCGGCTATATTCTATGTAAGCTAAACTGATCGTTGTCCCTAACTTGGCTAACTAGCCCAGCTAGATAAAGGTTACTACAGTTATCTACTGGTGGAGCAACCATCATCTAATTTAAACATTAAAAATATAAGAGGTCCCAAAATAACAGCTCTACGTTTGTATTAAAAGACAAGAATAAGATAGTCGATCCGAAATGACGACCACCCCGGTTCCAAATTGAAGACCACGCAATTTAATCTAAAAATTATATCAAGATACTGTAAGATTACCGATTTAGGAAGCGGTTGTAATTTGAACACTACCAATTTTGAATAATCTAAAGACATGGGTCCGAAGACATGGGTCCGAAGACATGGGTCCGGATTGAACTTTACGATACCTTACTTGTTTATTTAAATTTTGCGCCTTTTCAGTTGTTGAATTTAATTTGTATTTCTTCTTCCTCTTTCATTCTCTTCAGGACTCATACTCATTTTTATGTCCATTCCAGCCTTTATCTTATTATACTTTACAGCAGCTACCAGCCATGCCAATTTAACTCACACAGCAGCTGGACGTGCTTCACTCTTGCAGCTCACACTTTTTCCGGTCTCCTGCCTTTGTACTTACATTTATCTGCATGTTGCATCGTAAGCACTCTTTCCACTACTCGTATTTCACAACTTTAACTATATATATATTTTTCCAGAACTTTCAGGCATGCCTTATCGTATTGGCATACATTGGAGCGTTTTTAGTCTGTTCTCGTGGAACTCATTTTTTCGCGACGTTACAATTCCATATTGAATAGCGGGAATCCACCAACTCCGAAAAGCAGAAAGAGTCTACTGTCAAGGTTGATATGTACATATGTGAAAAAAAAAAAAATTATAATGGCGTAAAGAATGCTTGTCAATACTGAAGCTGTCATAAATGTATGCAAGCAATAATACACACCGCCATTTAAATAAATACATATATGAGCTGTCGAAAATTACTTTAACTATATATATATATATATATATATTAATTAAACGCTTAAAACTGAACCGCTCATTATCTGTAATTAATGCCTTCACTTGTTTTTGTAGAAAAAGTCAGAAGGTTTTATAGTCACAGTCCTGTTGACACATCAGTTCACAATCCTGAATACTTCTTACATGATACCTTTCCTCGCGATTCCTTTACGGTTCACATTAAATACTTAATTTAAAACATTTTCTTATATGCAGTTCTAATTGGTCCGCGAAAACAAGGTATGCTTGAAATTAAAATTGTGACTAATGATGATCTTACATTGTATATTTTTCGACTCATGGGAAAATTTTTAGGGCAAATGCCGAGAAACACCTTGCACTGGTCTATGCACAGCGAATTCATATTTTTATAGCGGAATAGAGTGAAAGAGGAGCAAGAATATAAATATGGACTCCGACGAGACAACGTTTTGTAAAGAGACTCTGATTTCATTGTCATTGAAAAACCAGAAAACGAAGACCATTTAAACCACATTGTCATAATTGTGGCTCCTTGCTACGCTCTTTAGCTGAATGCTTTTCGGTGGAGGAATTACACGGGAAACACGCCACACTCTAAATAAATTAGGCGCCTGAGACCGGCTTTTTTAATTGGCGTAATAAAGTTAGTTGGTTGGCTTTGTAGCACGTGATCAAACCCTGACAGACTTGACAGACAATTCTTGCAAATTAAATGTTCATGCTCATAATGGTGAACGTAAATTCACTTATTGGATTATTATGAAAACTAGCAGGCTTTGTAAAGACAGCCGGGCTGAAAAGTGGACTGTGGACGGGCGCTGCAGTGGGTTAGTTTTCTAGAGCCGGTCAGAAAACCATTACACTCCATATCAAAAGCCAAAACTAAAAAAACTATTTAAGTGCAACAAGAAAGCAACATCGCCACACTCCAAACCTCCACCAAAGTAATTACATCAAATGACAGAAAAGGAAGTGTGCCTCCAAGCAGACCGAATCGTTAGCCTACTGTGTTGAGCAGTTAGTTTAAGTCGGCCAGCCAATCAATAAGCCGGTTGGAACGGGCGCTAAGTCAGTCTACATGCCGTTCCTTGGTAGTTACGAAGAACGTCTAACAACAACATAGGCAACCGAAATGGGCACTTAGACTTCGCAAATGAGCAATTCCAAGCTGCCTACTGTGTGGGCTGAACACCACCAAAGTGTCGATATCTCATCTGACGTCCATGGTCTGTTATTGAGCCATACTACAAGCTCATACAAATACTCCAACGATCCCCTCAATTCTCCCCAACCAAACAATTCAACTGTTTCAGTAACAGTTCAGCTCAATTATTCCACTACTTAGACGTTCAATTGGCACTGCGTCCCACTCCATGCCGCTGTGTAGACTTAGAGCTAGCCCGTTCCAGTTTCTCCATTGTGGCCGTCAAAAGCTCGGTCAACAGGCTAGCCATTTCAGTTAGTTGATATGCAATAAAACTATTAACAGATTTCGCCTAATGTTAACGGTTTTTTTTGCTGCTATTCGATTTGCTGTGCTGTGTTGTTGGCCGCTCTTTTGGCTTGCCACAAATTTCCAAAAGCCTATTTCGCACACTTGTTACGTTGTCTGTCCATGGGTGATAGCTGTGGCTTCGATTGAAGCGTCTAATATAGTGTTTATTGCCGTTGCTCTTATTTCGCTTGTTTTCCAAACAGTTTATTACTGTTTATTTGGTGGAAATTAATATCTGTTGCAATTTGAAATAGTTTAATTTTGTCTGATGCTTTGAGTTGTTATATATCCACTACACTGTATTATTGGGTTACAATAATAAAAGCGGAATATTTTTTATAGGTAGTGTTGCTGATTTTCACGATTCGCTGGTAAAACTTTGGCAGAAAGTAATTATTTTTAGAGCTCCTGTGAACTGTGAATTAATTGAATTCCACACTACTTTGGCTATATATAAATTTATCCCGAAGACCAGTCTAACCGGAATATAGTTCACTTTAATTCCTCAATCAATTATTCGGTTCCTTACAAAAGGTTCCTTACGGTTCGGTTCTTGAATTCTTATCTGCAATCAAACCTTGCCACTTACACATTTACATTTCCCCATTTCTTCATTTCAATCCAGTCAATACTATTATCAGCACAGGCTACTTTTTCTTATCAAAATCGTTTAATCTCATAACAGTCTAGAGGAGACCTGGATTAGGATAGTGAAGGCTGTCACTAGTTAAATCTATTAAAGAAGCTAACCAAACTCTTTCAGTGTCTCGTGAGTTGTTCTCACATAACTCGGCCTTCGTGATCGGAAATCACATGATTTTATAACCGCCGAGGACTACCATACCTTACGAAGCTAAATCAATTCCTATCTCTGGAAAACAGGTTTATTGTTATGATCTGTCGTCTAAATTGAAGCAAAGTGATCTCAGGAGTTCAAGAATGATAAAGTCCATCCTTCTCTAAAGTTATTTTAATTATATCTATGACGTAATAATGTAATATTTTACGTCTACGTCACTTAACACCTTTATTCCTTCTTCTTCCTTAACTGGGCTTTGACAACTTTTATGCCTGTGCCATCTCGTCTTCTCCTTCGTTACCTTAAGCGCTCTCTATGTACATTATGTAAGTAAGTAATTGCTTTCGCAATGAAATATAGATTTTACGACTTCTATTATAGTTGAACATTGTATAGTTGTTGTGTGCTTACAGACAGTGCTTGTGGCACTTGATATGGGCATTAATAAATTTATGAGGCCAATATGCATGGCAACACGCCCTCCGAAATGTGTTCGGCTTGTAAAAGACTCCCTTGTTGTGAGACTCCCTTTTAACTACTCACACATTATATATATAATGAAGGCACTTGAAGCGAATCTTGTACGGCTGTTAATTTTGCTTTTGTGTTCAAAGCTGATGAAGAGCTTTTCATCAGGTGCATAATGGCAGACGAAGCCATTCCAGCCGCTGTGATTATAGCGGACACTGATTTTAGTAGCCTCAATAAATTCATGGAACGAAATTATATAAATTCAATCTCGGTTAGGTTAATTTAAGTTAGATTAGGTTTGAAGTTATGTTACAATTTTTTTTTTTAAATCATTAAACTTAAATACACAATTTTTTTATCTTACACTTCCTCTTCTCATTCGCTCATGTCTTGTCCTTTGAAAACAAACAATATTTGTGAAATTTTAACTGCTGTAAGAAAGAACTTATAGTATACTATCGGTTGGGAGCTGAACGCACGACTCACCGAGTAGTTGAACAAGCACAAACAAAAATACATCGCTTGAAATCAATAAAGCAATAAATTAGTATAAAATAAAACAAAAAAATGAACTTTTGAGGGATTAATGTCTGATGAGTCCAGTGTGCAAAAATATTGAGAGATATATACAGAATAATCGAGAATACACATACATATATTAGCAGAGTATAGTACCTATCAACATCAATTTGGATTGATGCACTCATATGGTGCATTAAATAATTTATTCATGAAGCCACATTTTTACGGGACTCCTGTGGATATTATATTGGTATATATTTTATCTATGTACATGCCGCATAAAATACAACATAAAGGGTGATTATACAAAATCCCCTATAGGAATAGCAGCCAAAGTAAACATATTTTTTGACATTTAACACATATGAAGGAATAAAAAAAATCCAAATCACGGATTTTTGAGTGACTAAATCTTCGAGTTATCAATGTTGGTATTTCTTAAATTTCCTCTAAAAACTACAACCATATAAATTTACTTATACATACACGTTTCTGCTGTAGAAACATATCCGGAATAAGACACATAAAGTGCTCCCACATCTGGGTATACGTCGTGACCTGCTGCATACAATTTTGAATTTCCTCACTCATATACTCTAACGGTATTGAATATTGCTACGAATTATTTATCAGGCAGCGTTCAACGCTCGGTTATATGCCAAGCATGGTGATATTCGTATTTATGTATGTGCATACAGATGTATGTGGCATCCTTTTATTCCCATCCACCAGCTAATTTAATATGTGAGCATACAAGGATTGCGAGTAATTAACAATTTAACATTTCAACAATTCAATGCAGCGGTTGATTGCGTCACAGCTGGTGAAGGCGTAGACGTTAGTTGCACTGCGAATGTGAGTTTTTTTTCGTGCCACCGCTCCTTAATGAAAATTGCATGCGTTGCGTTAGTTCGTTGAAATGGCAACGGAATGAATTCAAAAAATACAAAAAATAAATAAGTAAATATTTGTTCAAAAAGCACCATTAAAATGCAGCGAAATAAAAAATTAAAGCATTTTCCCAGATGAATGATGCTTGGCAGCTGGCAGCTGAGGCTTACCAACATTATGATTACAATTAAAGAAATTATACTCTATTCGATAACAGTAGATGTATCTTTCACGATTAATTATACAATTACTACTTTTAAAATACAAATTCAATACAATTTTCAGGAGAAATTACACCTTTTTTGAAGGGTTTTGTTGGGCATTTACTATCAACCACTTTTGGACACCATTTTCTGCTCAAAATGTTTAATAATTGCTGATACCTCTATAACATTATGATGATAATTGAGAGTATTTCCATATCCAATACAACGCCTTCAGACTAAATCTTTGCAAATTGAGATACTTTAGCTCATGGAACTTTTAATTAAAATATTTCATTACAATATCAAGACTGAAAGCCCTTTCATTTATATCATTAACTTCCCCTAGGTAAAACAGGTGCAAAATAGAGCACACACACAACCGCTCGCTTCCACTCACATGTAATTTAATATTTAGGGCATACGAATCAAGAATATACACATGTATTTATGTAAAAACGACGTGATGAAAAACGAAAAAAATTAAAGAAACAGGTAAGTTTAAACAATTTGTAGCGAATTTCCGAATGTGTATTTATTTCATCAAGAGGTACACACCGGTAAAGTTGCATGCATATAAATCAAAGTGGAATAAAATGGATTTACGCGCTGAAACTGTACACAAGTGCACCCCCTTCGTCATGTTCCCAATGTTTTTCTCATGTATTTGTGTCCCACTTTTGTGCAAACTCCTACATTCTCTTTGAATATACGTGTATATATGGCCCGCTTTTCTGTTGTTGGTTGATGACATTTGGTTCAATTGTTTTGTGTTTGCTCACATCCCTATTTGGGTGACTGCGCTCGTAGCGTTTCACAGCGCTGACAGCACAATGGTAACGTTCCGATTATATTTTCTTTGTTTAATGTTTCAAAAAGCCAGCGAACTTTTTTCCTCGAATCCTTTTGTTGTTTCTCTGTTTTCTTTTTGTTATTTTTTTACTATAATTTATGCAGAAAAAACAATCTTTTGAAACCCAATTACCTTTTAAAGCACTCTTATAGGTTCCCTTCAAATGTCAATTAACATTGTGGTGATCACCGAAAATTAAAGGAGAAACTCAAATTAAATAGGTATGCAATATCCTATCAAGAATTAAGTCATCATCCATTATTTGGGATCATCTATGTCGTTCACACTATGCCCACTGCAGTCGGATCTACGTATTAGGAACGGATGCTTATTAAAATCCAGTAAAAGTCTGTCCCTCGGCATTATTTGGAATGGTGCTTGGAGTGTTAAGCTTACTCATTGCCGAGTTTTATAATTTTCTATATATGGGAAAAGACTTTCAATAATCTGTTAGGATAAACCGCATAGTTCCTTTTAACTATTTCATTACTTTCTTTCAAGTGAATTTTTATGTTCTTTGTTTTCGTTTCTGTTGGATTGTGAAATATCATTTTAATGCGAAAGCGTCCTTTACATCATTGTTGCATGTCTCCTGCTTTTTAATGTCATTAACGCCAACGAAATACTATAAAAATTGAGCATTGCTCTACCCGCTCCTGCTTATAATGTAATTACACAACAACATGCATAATAATTGTAAAAGAAGGAAGAGTACAAAAAGGTTTCCACGCGACGGGGATTAAGTTACAGCAACGAAGTATGTGCACTCAAAGCTTATCGCATCCAGACAGCGCTTACCACAGAGACACATGCCCGTATTGCAACACAACAAACCGCTAAAATGGATTTTCTACATTTTTTGTGCTTTAATCATTTTGTGTTCCACTTGTTGAAAGTCGCCGACTAGATAAAGACTCAGACTACGTTGTAAAATGGCGAAAAAGTAGACATATAGCATTATATGTTTATATATATACATATTTAGAGAATAGTGAAGATAGCAAAGTGTATATGTGGGCACAGTATGGTATTTACCACACTCATAGTCCTCCAGAGCATTTTCTTTACTCTCGTATTTTTTAGATTTATTTCAGTTTTGTTTTCTGCTTGTTACCTCTTGTAGTAAGTAAACCATTGACGGTGCAAATGACTTAGTTTTGCGCCTTCTTTTTTCAGCTTGTTGATATTACTTTTGTACAACTTAATGACATCATTTGAAGGATTATACTTTTTTGATGATAAGAAGGCAAGCAACAAAGAAGGTTAGCATGCGGCTTAGGTGGATATTTACTACACTTAAAAATTCGAAATTAAATGAACTTACAATCGGCTTGTGCATGCATTCCATCTCGGTAATACTGCATAAAAATGCATAATCCCCACTAAAGGGGGATTAAATTAAAATAATATTTTTTACTTTTTTTGAAACGTGGTTACGTAAGATTTGTATCGCATACAAGGTGTTGAAAAATTCCGGTAAATCTTCTTGGGCTCATCGATTCATATCGTTTTTTGAATGAATATGTCTGGTCTAAGTAAGTGGAATGTCTTCCAATAACTCTGCAGTATTCCACTCTAATATTTGAGGTGTTTTTTCTTCCGCTATAAGCATATTCAAATTATCCCGAGGAATTTTTGTTAAACACTAATCATCACCTTAAATTATACTGATGCCACAAGCAATCCATGTCTAAGTGGTATTCTCCAGATGCTGCTGGTTTAGAGTTAAACATTTTTTTCTACAGCAATGGGAACTCTCATTGGCATTGGCATTCGGGTCTACTGCTGATAATGGAATGCATGTGACCCAAACAATATTGCGAAATAATTGCTTCCTACCTAAAGATAGATACTTCCGCATAAAATAAGAGGACGCATACTCAAACTTGCAACCGATAGAAGCCGGTGGTCCCCATAGAACCGTGTCGGGGTCAGTGCTTTACTTGCTTTTTAGAAGTGATATCTCCACTGACTCAAGTTATGTGACAGCGACATTTGCGGATGGCACAGTCCAAACATCAACAACAGCGACCGAAAACCTTACATTGTTTACCTTCTGGCAACCCAAAGAAAACAAAAAAGTAATTAGAACAAGTAAGGAAGGGCTAAGTTCGGGTGTAACCGAACATTTTATACTCTCGCAATTTATTTATTTAACTTTATTAATATAATACACAATTTGACCCACATATTCGTCATATATATAGTATAAAGTCTATTGGAAGTTGGAAACCCTAATATTAGGTTAGAAGCACCGAGGTCCTCATGTGCGATATATAGGGCCTTGAAAACCTATGGTCCGATTTCGGCGATTTTTAGAAATGGGCTGCCACACTATAAATACAGTATTTGTGCAAAGTTTTGCACCGATATCTTCACTAGTGCTTACTATATATATTGTAAAGTAAACGATTCAGATCATCTTCTAAGTTCTGGTATATAGGAAGTAGACGTGGTTGTGAAGCGATTTGGCCTATTTTCACAACATATCATTGGGATGTAAGAAAACTATTACAAACCAAGTTTCATTGAAATCGGTCGAGTAGTTCCTGAGATATGGTTTTTGACCCATAAGTGGGCGAAGCCACGCCCATTTTTCATTTTGTAAAAAAATCTGAGTGCAGCTTGAATCTGCCATTTCTTATGTGAAATTTAGTGTTTCTGACGTTTTTCGTTAGTGATTTAACCCACTATTAGTAATTTTCAACCTAACTTTTGTATGGGAGGTGGGCGTGGTTATTATCCGATTTCTTTCATTTTTGGACTGTATTAGGAAGTGGCTAAAAAAACGACTGCAGAAATTTTGGTTTATATAGCTCTATTGGTTTGCGAGATATGTACAAAAAACTTAGTAGGGGGCGGGGCCACGCCCACTTCCCCAAAAAAATTGCATCCAAATATGCCCCTTCATAGTGCGATCCTTCATTCCAAATTTTATTTCTATAGCTTTATTTATGGCGTAGTTATGGCACTTTATGTGTTTTCGGTTTTCGCCATTTTGTGGGCGTGGCAGTAGTCCGATTTTGCTCATTTTCGAAAGCAACCTTCCTATGGTGCCAAGAAATAAGTGTGCCAAGTTTCATCAAGATATCTTCATTTTTACTCAAGTTACAGCTTGCACAGACGGACGGACGGACGGACGGACGGACGGACAGACAGACATTCGGATTTGAACTCCACTCTTCACCCTGATCACTTTGGTATATATAACCCTATATCTAACTCGTTTAGTTTTGGGTGTTACAAACAACCGTTATGTGAACAAAACTATAATACTCTCTTTAGCAACATTTGTTGCGAGAGTATAAAAACACAGAGAACGAGAACAAGTATTCACTTGTGTGTGTTTCAGAAAAGGTTAAAAATAAATAATTAGATTGACATGACGGCCGACAAATTTCAACGAAGCAGTAAATTATGGTGAAACCACATTAAATGATGAGTCAAATTGAGGGAACCAACAAAACATCTTGTATCGAAGCAAAAGCTTTTATATGTGTGTGTACCGTAGGCGAGAATTGTCCCTTTAAGGTAAAGTGGAGAGCCTATAAATTATGCAAATGACGAAAAGAGTATTCTGGGAAAACTAACAAAGGCATAATAGAATATTTATTCAGGCACTGTTGTAAGCAGGGAAGCATACTTGAGGGCGTACAGCGGCGAATATAAATTAAATTGTGCAGCTAATTTGCTAAACTATTCATTAATTTACTTTCATTATAATCATTATAATTTTTAAATTTCAGGCAATTTAAAATGGTTTTCTAGTCCATCTTTTATTTCAATAAGGTAAAATGCTGAGACCTTTATGGAAATTATGGCAACATATATGGAAAAGGTGATACAAATAGCTTTGAATTGTGAAAAGTAGTTGACGTTGAGCCAGCAATTCCAAGGATTATATATATAAATGTAAACAAATACTTATTAAAGAGGTTAAAACATTTGTATTTTAAGTATTTCATTCATAATTCAAAGTACATTGCTTGACATTTAAGTTCATTTGTTATTTAAGCCAACGGTCAAATTCAATTTAACTTCATTATCTATTTTTAATTAAGACAATTAAGCAGGCATATTTAATACGTATTGAATACATGAATGAATATAATATACTACATTATTTAATAGCATTTATGTACATACTCCTAGGAGCAATGAGCAACAACTACTAATATAATTCAATAATAACGGTGTATTAATTACTCAAGCAGTTAATTAGTTAATTATGGCATACGTTTTATTTGTATAAATTTATTTATATGCCTCGGCGTATACATACAATTATTAAAATAGCTTGAAAAAATATTTGATTTGTGTCCGACTCAATTTTAGATTCATTTTTTTGGTTTTTATTTTTTATTTATACGAGTAAAGATTTAATTCGTTCTAAGATTTTCTTAATTTAGATATTTAAATAATATTCGAATTTTAATACAACCGTCCAAATTTTTAATAATTATATACTTTGAATCAGCTGCAGACATGTCAAAGCATCTTTTGCCAATGTTCCACGAGACGCGTGTGGCATGTGTCAACAACAGTAACATCGCCACCAATGGGCGCCAATAAAAGGGCAATCAAGCTTATCAGTCGGAGGCGCAGATGGATGCGTTAATTTGCCTTGAATGCCCCGACAAATAAGCACAGAAAAGAATAAGCGAAGAACCCGCCAGTAAATAAGCAACACATTGCCGACTTTAGCATTAAGCTTTATTGACAATGAGCAAAGCAGCTGCTCTTTGTGCCACCGCCATTCCTTTACACGCTCATCTTGTGGCGTTTCGCAAGAGACTCGATGGTGCTTCTGCGCGCGCTTTAAAATTGTAATAAAAATTGGCAATGCGCACATCAAAAGTTAATTACTTCGTCACAAGCGAGTGCATATTGGCTTCTCAGCACGTGGAAATATTCACATAGATAAGAGGGAAGAGAGATATTGATGGGAAGCTGCCTTTTGCAGTGCATGCTAGGCGGGAGAACTACCTGTGGCCTTCCGTGCATTGGCAATTGCCACCAATCAATAACAACAGTCGGTCAGCTAAGCTCAACATTGTCCCTCTTCCTGTCGACGCTGCTGGTGATACTCGCATATTCATATTGATCGTTTATCCACATTGTCAGTGATAATTGTTTGCTGTTAGATGGAGCGGAAAAGAGGCCCCTTTATATTATTATATTTGTTTCCAATACTTTTTACTTTTCCTTTATTTTGAGACTTCTTGCAATACAGAAGTCATCATATTTATGTGCATTCAATTAAAAAAATGTTCTTGTTGTTTTTGTTGTCTTATTTTTTAGACTTTATGGGCTGTTACTTTGTAATTATCTTAAAAATACATCTATTTGTTTGAGCTGTGCTCTCTGCGTCTTCTTGTCTGTATGCGATATTATAATAATTATTTTTCCAAACCCAAAATTTTGAGCTCAACAATTAATGAAGCTTCAGAGAAGTCAAGCGTATAAAATAATAGAACAATAGAATACAGCCTCGAAGGAAACATTCGAAACAAAATGTAAAGTGATACGAAAAGCATTGAATAATAAAAGTAGAAACAGATGTAGAGAATCTGCAAGACTGCAAAAAATTTAAAGATCGAAAAAAGAACCATCGTTGCAGTCTTTTAAAGTCATACAAAATAATTTGCATACTTTCGATTCTCTAATGGACTCTTGAAACCAATAATGTAACAATTTATATTTCTAGCCGTAAAAGTCTCTAACTTCCTTTCTCTAACACTCTCTAGCTTTATAGACTAAGATCACTTTAAGTAAGATTAGCCAAATCCAGTAGCTTGTGTAATTATTAGTAGTGATACCTACCGAACCTTAACATGAACTCATACTTTCCCTCCTTAACACCTTTTTAATTGGAGCTTCCAACTTACTTAATGGTAATATTTACTTTGTTCTCACTAATCTCTCCAAAGACTTTCACCACCTGCGAGAGTAGCTGCTTCGGCACGTTTAAAATTCCTTTCGTTTTTTAATGATGTATAGAAGCGTTTACCTTGTAAATGATTGTAAATTGGTTCGAAACATGCGCCGTTTTAATGCCTCCGGAACACACTCTTTGCTTCAGCTTCATTAACGCAGCAATTTACAAGCACATTGTTACGAGTACTTATCTGACACCCTAAATACATACACAAATGACCAGCAGGAAATGATTTTGCATACGGATTCTTTTTGTAGATTATGGGTGAAATGATCTGAGATGTTCATAAACTGAGCAGAAACAAGTAAGGAAGGGCTAAGTTCGGGTGTAACCGAACATTTTATACTCTCGCAATTTATTTATTTAACTTTATTAATATTATAAAATACACAATTTGACCCACATATTCGTCATATATATTGTATAAAGTCCATTGAAAGTTGGAAACCCTAATATTAGGTTAGAAGTACCGAGGTCCTCATGTTCGATATATGGGGCCTTGACAACCTATGGTCCGATTTCGGTGATTTTTAGAATGGGGCTGCCACACTATAAACGTAGTATTTTTGCAAAGTTCTGCTTCGATATGTTCCCTAGTGCTTACTTTAGATATTGTAAAGTTAACGATTCAGACTGACTTCAAAGTTCTGGTATATAGGAAGTAAGCGTGGTTGTGAACCGATTTGGCCTATTTTCACAACATATAATTGGGATGTAAGGAACTATTACAAACCAAGTTTCATTGAAATCGGTCGAGTAGTTCCTGAGATATGGTTTTTGACCCATAAGTGAGCGATGCCACGACTATTTTCCATTTTGTAAAAAATCTGAGTGTAGCTTCTATCTGCCATTTTCTATGTGAAATTTAGTGTTTCTAACGTTTTTGGTTAGTGAGCTAACCCACTTTTAGTAATTTTCAACCTAACCTTTGTATGGGAGGGAGGCGTGGTTATTACCCGATTTCTGTAATTTTTAGACTGTATAAGGAAATGGCTAAAAAAACGACTGCAGAAAGTTTGGTTTATATAGCTTTATTGGTTGGCGAGATATATACAAAAAACTTAGTAGGGGGCGGGGCCACGCCCACTTCCCCAAAAAAATTACATCCAAATATGCCCCCTCCTAGTGCGATCCTTTATTCCAAATTTTACTTTTATATCTTCATTTATGGCTTAGTTATGACACTTTATGTGTTTTTGGTTTTCGCCATTTTGTGGGCGTGGCAATGGTCCGATTTTGCTGATTTTCGAACTTAACCTTCTTATGGTGCCAAGGAACACGTGTTCCAAGTTTCATTAAGATATCTCAATTTTTACTCAAGTTACAGCTTGCACGGACGGACGGACAGACGGACAGACGGACAGACGGACAGACGGACAGACGGACGGACAGACAGACATCCGGATTTGAACTTTTCTCGTCATCCTGATCATTTTGATATATATAACCCTATATCTAACTCGTTTAGTTTTAGGACTTACAACCAACCGTTATGTGGACAAAACTATAATACTCTCGTAGCAACTTTGTTGCGAGAGTATAAAAATAATTTTTCATCGGAAGTTTTTAAATTATTTTTATAAAGATTGTCGAAGATCTTCAAAGTAGTACAGACCCCGCATTATTAGTATCAAATATAAGACTTGGAACTAAAAAGTTATCATCACCGATTTTCGGATCGCCTCTAAGTTGAAACCATGACACATTTTCCGCATGGGAAAAAACGTTTTGAACATCTAAGTACACTCAGCTTGGTATTAAGGCGTGGTGTGTGCATGGCAAGCGCGGCAATGCGGAGAATTGTTGAAATTCTGTATGCAATCAGCGAACAGACACAACTGACCGACAGACAAACAAGCAAATAAGCAGCAACTACAGCAGCAACGCACTAAACAAACAGCGAACATGCAACATGCAGTAAATAACAACAACCCGCAATAAGAACAACAAGTAGACAACTGCTGCTGAGCAATGCAATGCGCAGACAAATCGCATAAATCGTTTCGCGCTACAAATATTCGCTGATTCTCGAACTTGGAAGCGGAACTACAGGGTATTGGCAGATTGGCTTGTGCGATGCGCCGCTCACTGGGTCCTTGGCATGCACCCATGCTCGTGTTGTTATGCATTAGAAACACTCCAAGCGCGCTTGCAAGCACGCATTCACGCACGCAACATATGCGATTACATGCAATCTTGTCCCGCATTTGCGTTATTTATGCGAAGTAAACGCGTTCCAGGCGGCAAGTAGTGCAGGGCATCGACAAAAAACGCACGAAGAGCAGCTGGAGACTTGAGTTGCAAAAAACACGATACGCCCACATACATACCTCAATTAGGTATATGTCGCGAAGCAGCCGCACGCACTTATGCTCGTGTCATTTAAGCACCCCATACCCACTTCTAGCATCCTGCTCCACAGGCTTCGCCAATTGAAATTATCCCGTGTGTACCCCTCTCATTGTACCTGTCAATGTTGCCAGCCGCTTCCTTTTTTGTGTCTGTCGCCAACTTAATAGCCGATGAGCGACCGCCTGCCGTTCTCGTATCTAGTTGGATTGTGGGGCCTACCGCAAATGGCAGGCAGTAAGCGCAATGTTGATTATACAATAATTACACAATGAAGGTACAAAAGTATAGAAGAGAGACAAGAGCTAGTCGTTACAGTGGCATTCGTACTAGTGAATACTAAACAACTGCTCCTTTGTGCCTTTTTGATTTAAATTTATGTATTTAAAATATTTCTAGTATTGCCCTGAGTGCGGTTGAGACTTTTCACATGACGTCAGTAATGTAGGCTCAAGAGTAAACTGAAGTAACAAAAGATTTTGTGTAGGGAGGTGGTAAAATCCATTTCATTAGACCTCATTTCACAGCGGTCGCATTCCTGGCGTACAATTTAAAATAGTTCCTGTATATTTTTGAAATTTCTTATAAGAACCCCTGATACAAGTATTTAGAGTAAGCTTAGTGGTAAAAGTGGAGAAAGACGCAAAATAAATGTATAACTCATATATCTATTTAATGTTCAAATTTTATTTTATTACCTTCATCATCATTCGAGAGGTGATTTCTCACATTCTTGTACCAATATCATCAAATTAAGAACAGACCGGAGTACTCTTGTCTTTTTGCGACTTACTTGGCTGGATTTCACGAGGGCTTAATGGCTTTAGCCTTCAGTTATTGCTGGTTTACAAGGTTCCTTTAGCCCAAAAGTTAGCTCTCAGGCTAACTCACGAGTAATATCTTAAGATAGTCTAGTTTATAGTATCTAAAAAGAGTTTGTTAGTTCTTGAGCTTCTTTTTAAAATAATTAGGTAAAATTATCAAGGAGTTAACTCGATCTTCTCATCCGTATTTACAAACACATTACTTTCTATTGGTAATTTTTAACCATAAGTAAATAAAACTTTTGGTGAATACTGCTGAAGTGACCCACCTTGGTCGACTATAAATTGTGATCACGTGGATCTGGTTGCCGTAGAAACTGTATTATTGTCTTCTTTCAGTTCATGTTAAAATGAGAGAGTGCTATTTTCGTTTTACAAAAATCAATTTGAACAAAATAAACCCAATTTTTCCTATCTTACGATATTCTCTTCGGCTATTCTTCGCGTTTTCTCTTTATTTTTTATAATTTTTGTGCCTTCTAAAAGAAATTCCATTTATAATCAAACATTCTTATTACATACGCGGCGCGCATTTCACTCACGAATTGTCCATCGACAAGTCCTAACATCATTAAGTGTGGCAAAAATTGATGCGGTTACATAAATTCCACGGGAAGCTGCTGTCATTCAATAGCTGTTGCCACAATGAGCCGTGAACGTTCTTTGCAGCGGAATTGCCACCAGCATCTATCAAATTTTGACTAAGTGTTTTTGTACGAGAGTGTGTGTATTTGTAAACGTCATTTTACGACTTCAAATTTCAGTCATTATTAACAGTTTCCTCAGTTTTATGGGCACTTAAAGTTTTGAAAAAAAAAATAAAAATGAAAAATTGTACATCAGAGGAAAAGCTATGAAATGACGGTGATGTATGTAGTTAGAGGAGTCCTCTAAAATATGTGTGGCAAATAATTTAATGGATGTCGCGCAACGCCGAATATTACCTATTCCCTTCCATTGTACGCGAGACTGGACTTGCCACAGTCCGTCAGTAGGGTTTCATATAATTTATGCGCATAAGTCCATTTTAATGCAATCACTCACACCGCTGAACTAAGTGCTGACCAAATTCAGACTGCCCTTAATCACCCGCCAAATGCCTTCATTCCGACACCAAAAATATAAAATTGAAGCTTTAAAATAAAACTGTCACACATCATAAATGGCAGCTCCCACGTGTGTTGCTGCTTACTTCGTACCGTGTGGTCATCATAGATACGAAAATAATTAGGAATTATGTAATGGAATTTGCATATTAAGTGGTGCGTGTTCTGTAATAATAAATAAGCTTTGCTGAAACAGGAAAATATAATACATTTCTGAAATAAATTACGAAGGACTGAAAATCCCACTGAAATTATAAAATAACATAGTCGAACAAATAACTGAGATTATTTACTTAAAGGCCTCCACGTTTGATACGCGTAATCTATATAGAAAGCTGTGTTAAATAAATTAAATTAGGTTGGGTCACGCAACTAACTCCAGTGAGAAAGGTTGTATCGATCCAGCTTGCACAACCGAGTTCTTAGTACTTTGTGATAATTATAACTCCTAAACATGAAAAAAATTACTCATGACGATGTATTTATGCAACTTTGGCCAGCAAGTATTAGGTCTACAACTTTTCTTCCGTAAATTTAAGGCTTTTTTTCACTTAGGACAGCCTCACCGTACGTATCCGAAAGCATTCGATGAGCCTCAGCCGCACTTTTCTTGGAATTAAAAAAGAAAAGCAAAATTTCCCGCAAATGTCGAGAATTCGGCCCAAAAAAGTGACATTTTCAGTTGAGAATAAGTTTGGGATGCAAACAGATCTCTACAAATATTTTGTTGAGTTAATGTTGGCACAAATGTCCAAGATCGATATAAAACAATTTAATCGATTTAATCGACCAGTGCTTGACCCTAGAGACATCTATTGGAAAACGACGGAAGCAAAAAGTAGACCTAATACTTAAATGGACCTCTTGCGTGCCACTCTGGGTCTGAAGGATCTCACAGACGAGGGCACTCAACGAACATAATGTTGGCTTACAAGTACATGCTATTAATGCCGTTAGCGTTATATGTTCCTACAGATTTATTTTATTCAGCTCTGCCTTAGTTTTGGAATATTTTTATTTTCTCTATCAAAAGAACTCTAACCACAGAACGGTTATTTTATTTCATCGTAAAAGCAACCGCGATGAGAGACACAGATTTAAAAGTGGCTGCATAATTTTTTTGAACATCAAAGAAGCGCTCTCATTTCGATCTCATATTTCGCGTAACTTGAGAAGCTTGTGGTTAAATGCATCGAAGGTGTGAGTTCAGCCACCTCTCACCAACTTAAACATGGGCTCGCGATATCTCGTATCACTTTCAATTGCAGAAATTTAAATTTTATGCCAATATTTACAGTAATTAATCAAAACGTTTCAACAATTTCAGCATGAATTCACATTTCTTTCTATTTAGCGGATGTCGACTTGCCCAAAACTGTTTTTTGTACGGTAAAGAATTTGCCACTCCAACTGCTGTTTTACATCCGTACCACATTCTCCTCTTTTACTTAAATGCTTTTGACTTGTGCGAACACATCTGTGTGCTCTCCTCTAACATACATATGTTTCAATATTGTTATTTACACCGGAAAACATTTGTTTGTAATTTATTTACAAATTAAATGAACCGCAGACAGGTTATAACAGGTCCGGTTGAAGGACCGATCTAAGGAGACTTATCTAAGTAAATAGGTATCTAAGTGTAAGGATAACTGAACGAATGGAAAAAAGTCCCATTTAACAAACGGTCTGGTCACTTCAAATTTTTATTACTTAAGGCTTTAAGCTATTTAACTTTTACATATCTAAGGTTTTTTCCACACTGTACAATGCAAATAATCACTGTAATATTTTACGTATTCCAAAAATGAAAAGTTGCAAACAAACTGTTCGCACACAACAAACTCCCACGGTTCCAAACATCTCCAACACAGCTACTAACTTCGCACAATAAACATAAGTATTTACATATGTAAATGTGCATCAAAAAAGTTATCTAAATACAAGTGTACTAGGTTGGGTATTTGTCTATATATAAAAACACATTAAAGTTTGTCTTCTAAGCTGTTATCTATCAGATTTGGTCTGTTGCAACTACAAAAATACAAAATGGTAGATTAACAGCATTGCCACTCTATCTCTCTGTTCTCTGACACTGTAGGTGGTAAGCTGCTGCTTTCTGGGGCCACTATGCGATATTTGTTTCATTACAAACTTCTTCATATGTACCCACTTTTATTGCGCTTAAAATATTACGCAAAGTAAAGTGAATAGATGAGTAGAAGAAGCTTTTGAAGAATTCAATTATAGACATGCGAAGTTAAATGAAAATCAGGTGAATTTTGTTACTGATTTGAATGAGAATTCAAAACATAGAAGCCATCTGCTATTGAGATTAAATGAAGCTTTCTCTGGAATACCTCAAGCTCATGAATAAACTTAGTAACTTTGTGAATTTATCAAATTATTTATGATTTACGTATTTAAGTAATGATTCGGTAGAGTTTTAAAACGTAATAGAGGTAAGAAATTACATAAAAATTATATAATAGTCAGTATATTTGGATAATTATAAGCGTTTCGCCATTCAAAGTAATTGGATTAGAGCAGAGACACTCACTACTTAAACCTTGCCTCTTTAGAAATAAACTAGTCCTATTTTTGTAGCTGAGGCTTTTGTGTTACTTATCATGAAATTCTGAAAATATAAGCAACTGAAGCCTTGTGGTCGAGTGCTTCAACTCACTCGCTCTCACACCATTACCACACTTCTTATCACCACTTTAACATTTTCTTTGGTCACTTATTTCCACTTCAACCTTATTTCACTTTGGCTGCCAAACCAAGTGAAAATTTTCGAAAAATCTCTAAACGAGAAAAGCCAAGGAAGCCTCAAACCAACATGTGGCGTGTGTTTATCGCCTTGCGGCTAGACCTGCCGCAAGTTATGTCACACTCAAATGTTGCTCAATACATACATATAACACGACTTGTTGTTGTGCATTATTTCTACCCTTGCAATGTTTGTTTATTCGTTTTTGGGATTACAATTTCATCTCTAAGTTTGCACGCAGCGAAAGGTGTTCTGTATTTGATTAAATTCAACCCACATTGATTGCAAAATGCGGAATGTTTTGTGAATTAATATTGTGTAAAAATTTTGAATTCAAACGCCTTAGTAAAGAATGGTAAAGTAAAATAAAGGGTGTTTTGTTAAAGATAACGAAGTTTTTTTTTAAAAGGTATTAACCGACATTTTGCCAACCTCCGAGTGTACGTTCTAAAAACTATCATATCATATTAATCCGAGTTTATCCAAGGAAGAGATTTCGCTATCGAATATATTTCGGAAAATTGTTTGATTTTGGTTTCCAACGTGTTCGAATGACAGACGAGTTTACATAACCGAGACACGAACTTGTTATGATGGCAAAGAATTATAGCTCTTATTTAAAGGACGAAGTTAAGAAGAAATAAGAAAAAGGTAACATTTAAAAAATGTTTCTTACCGTGCCACTTTCCTTATAATAAGATATATCTTCAGTTAGTATCCTTAACCTCTTCATTGAAATAGATGAGCAATTTGTTACTAATTTTATAGAAAACTTTCAGTATGCCAATTCATTCAAGAACTTTCAACTATCACTTCACCTTCAAACAAAAACTATTTACCGTCCACTCTACGCTAAATAGTTAGAGTATACACAATTTTGATTTAAACACCCTGCGACGCTGGAAAATTATAAGCAGAGGGAACTGGAAATAGAACAAAGGGCGTGTTAACACGGTAGACTCACTTAGGTCGTAGAATGAGCTTAATATTCATTCTGCTTCTTTAGAAGACTTTGTCAATAGAATTTAGGGCAAAAATAATAACAAGAACGAACGGTTCTTGTAAATTTTAGAAGCATTGATTTCTATGTAACGGCCATAATACGCTCTATCGGAATATCCAGACCCGTTAAGCTTACGGTACAATTTTGGGTGAGTTATGGAATTAACTTACCCTTTACTTCTCATTTTTGTTAATTAAAGATTGGTTCAGTTTTTTTTAAGATCGTTTAGTTCTTTATTTAAAGTTTTTTTTTTATTTATTATATTCATAATCCAAGCATAATAGTAAATAATAATCATAATATAACACTAAAAAGTAATAATTTTTATACTTAAATTGACCGAAGATAACAGCATTTTCTGCACCTATTCCTGTAATATAGTAGCACAGAATGTGAATTCTTTGCCAGAAACAGAGTAGGGAACAATGTTTCGACCAGAATCCACATCATAAAGTTCTAGTCAATCCTGAAAAGTCAAATATTAAATACATACCTTCAAGCTTGTTATCCAAAAAAACCATTTTCGATATAAAGCTTCATTTCACCCTTCTTCTGATGAGCGCGAAACATCGGCTTGGCATCATATAGAATATTTCTCAATTAGAGGAACAGGCGTCCGACCACACGAAACCAATGGAAGTGATCGAAGATAGTATAACTACCAGTCGTTTTCTCCATATTGTAATCAGGTGAATTAGAGCTAAATTTAGCCTCGTTGGGATACCTTTCACACATTAGGTTCAAGCGCTGTCTAAGGACGATAGTAAAAAAGATACAACAAAAGAAGTGATTAATGTTGAAATATGTATATATCAGAACGAAAAGGTTGAAAATCTTAAATATTTATGCAAATTAATTAGAAGAACATTTAAGGCCATATTGGTAATAAGTTGTCGATGATTTCCACAATTCATTCCCAAACTTCTGTTTCTTCTACCACTATAGATAGAAAAAGTGCTCTTTCAGTAAAGCTCTTGAAACTCCTTAATAATTAATTAATAATACACACACATTCATATTCATCACCTTCGACGAATAAAAGCAGTCTATTTTCACTAGTAAATAAATAGAATGTAATGCACACACATACTAAAAATAAATTCAAATAAATAATTTTAATGGAACAGTTGAACAGTGCTGCCAGCAAATGCAGAAATTTACGTTGCCAAATAAATAGTGCAAAAGTGAGAAATGTGCATAAGGTAAGCGCGATATGCTGGCAAGCGAAAATGTGGCGATATTTTATGGCAAGGCAACTCTAAAGAGCAGGCACTCCACAAAGTGTAGAGTAGTTGCAGAGCAATAAAACCAAAATTTCGCCACTCAGATGGGCGCCGCACACAAACACGCATACAAATCTGAATGCGCCGAAGCATAAACTCAACCGGGCGGTCGAGCGTGCAAGGCAGCAGACCAAGTGCACGCCATGTCAGGTTTAAATTTGTCACCTGCACTAAAAGCTGAAACAAACAACAACAAAGTGTTGTATAAATATATAATTTTATAAGCGCACATCGCAGGTAAGTGGTAGGATACTATTCCGACCTCTGTTCGAGTGAAAATTGATTAATACTTATACATATACCAAATGGGCTATGGGGGGCTTACATTTTCTTTTCATTTTACATTTATTTATTTTGTTCTTTTTTTTTACGGTTGTCTTACTGCATAATTATACCAATTATGCGGGAAATGAACACCAAAAGCATTTCACTTGACTTGTACATGAGTAAATAGGAGTAAAAGTAGACAAAGAGAGAGAGAAGCCAAAGGAGTTTCATTATAGAAAGCAGCAAAGAAATTATAAATTATAACTTGTTGCACAAATTCAACAAACGGTAATAAATTACTCAAGGCCACTTGGCGCAGACAGCAAATGTACAGCAGCGAAAGCATTTGTACATTAATTAAATGTTTGGGAAAAATGGAAGCAGAGAAAATATCACGCATTGTTTGAGGCCACGCGGGCGTATGAGTGATGTTAATTAATTTGCTCAAAGCACAATGAAGGAGAAGAAAATATTTTTCGGGAGCAACGAATCGAAAATTCAAAACATTTATATTCAGCAAGGAGCATAGAAAACCATCTTCAAGTCGCATTTAAGAAGATATAAGAAGTACGGGCTAAGTGAAAATTCATATTTAAAATTGTAGCATTTAAATGAAAAGGTAAGTAAATAAGTAATACGGACAAATATGAAAACCCCAAAAAAGTAGAAAAAAGATGAAAATTTCACCAAATTTAAAACCACAAACTACCAACATTTATTGTTTTCCCTCAAGTATTCACACAACTGTTTCGGTTTTTATTTTATCTCCTCTTGCCACACCTGAGCTTTCAGCCATTGTGAGTGCATTTCACCAAACTTTCGTACAGTTTTCTTCTTGTACAAACATTTTGCTGCGAAGGACACAATGGTGCATTTATTAGCTTGTATGACCAGCCCACATGGCGTCATATATGCAATCACATAAACATTATGCGCTGTGGCAGTAATGTTGAAATTATCAGACCAACGTATGTATATAGCATACAATCGTAGCATAGTGGAGTTTAGAGGTGCATGAGTGCGAGAAAAACTTTAGCAAGAAGGACGCAGTTGCTTTTGAAAGCACCAACAGGCATAAACATATGTACGAATACACAAAATGCTATTCAGCTCTATGTTTCATGTAAATATACCCATCAGCTGTAGTAACAATGCAGTGTTGCCACGTGCATTAATACGTATATATATAAATGCATATTAGTTCAAAGCATGCGGTAGTAATTTTCAACTAACTATTTATTTTCTGATTTGAATTAATAGACCTTTATTTAATAATTCAAAATAATTTGTAGCAAAAATAACTAAAATTTCATTACTATTAAAAACTCATTAATTTGACTGATTTGTTTTTGAACGATGCGATCATATTAATCACGATTTTTGTGTAAAAGCAGGCACAACATGCCGAGTATTAGTCGCAAATTTTTATTGATTTTTGTTGTACAAACATTTTTCTGCGGTATTGTAAGTGAAAACATATTTGTGGAATTAAATTAATATCGAATATTTAAATGTTCTCATTACTCTAAAAAAACAACGCTTAAAGCATGCCGCAGCTTTCTTCAAGATGACCAAAATAGAGTGTAATGTTACCGATAAAACGTTGCTACGTCTGAATGTGTGTCGCCTGAAGGCGGTGAAACGGGACGTTACTGAGGCGACAGTTCGCGTGCAGCTACTAAGAAAAGTTTACAATTGCAATGTAACTCAAAATGAGTATTAACTTGACATTGTCGTATATCTTCAAAATTTATTGTATTAATATTTTCAGTTGCATATTGAACTGCTGCGCAAGTACAACTACTATCAGCCCTTTTTTATCAATAAAACTTTCGACGCTTGCGAGTTTCTGAAAACGCGTAAGAGCGCTATATATTTGGACATATTAATCAAACTGATAGAGAAGTACACGAACGCCAATCACACGTGTCCTTATGATGTCGGTTGTAACATAACATTTTTGTGGACTTAATCCTCGCTTATATATGTTGTATTTTCTTTCAGGGCGAGTTCATAGTCGATCGCTTCAGGCCATTGCATACAAACTTGATGCTACCGCTTCCCACCGGTGAATACCTCATTAAATTTCTCTTTTACAACTCAAACGCTATGGCATTCCAGTTATTTGTCTGGTTTGGCTTCAAGGAGTTGGAAAAATGGGAAAATCGCACTAAAGTCGAATGGTTTCAAAAGTCACTACATTAATATTTTTTGTTGCTTTTACCGGTTTCTAAATCTGGCAAGTTTAGCGGTAATTTAATACTATTATTTTTTTGAAAAAATTATTTTTTTTTTCGATATTTATTAATTTTTTTTTTGTTTTTCTATTGAAGCTCTATGGTTATAATCCGACTATCGAAACACACGGAGCGCAGCAGAGCGGGAAACGATATTGCCCTAAATTTTGAAATGTGATGTCACAAGGCTTTTGATTTCAACGGATGAAAATAATATTAATTTTATAGCATTTTCGATCCCGAAAACAACAATTTTGATGAGGATTATGTGGAAACTTCAATGCCATGCCCTACGTTTTTTAATCAATTATAATTGATTTCGAGTTAAAAATCTTAAATAAATGAATTTATGTTGTCCTTTTTGACAATAAATTTTCGTTTCAACCATTTTTACCATAGTGAATGGCTTAAATATGTAAAACAAAATTTGGTAGCACTAACGTAAGTGGACACACATTTTAAAGAGATATCCGCATACTCTCTTGTACGAATTCAACTGGATAACTTTGTTTTTGCTTTCACAAGTAAATTAAAAAAAGGAGCAGCGCCCAAAGATAGCAAGCAGAGAAGTGGCCAATCGAATGTAGCCAATATGGCATTAAATCACACATTTTTATACTCTCGCAACAAAGTTGTTAAGAGAGAATTATAGTTTTGTTCACATAACGGTTGTTTGTAACACCCAAAACTAAACGAGTTAGATATAGGGTTATATATACCAAAGTGATCAGGGTGAAGAGTGGAATTCAAATCCGGATGTCTATCTGTCCGTCCGTCCGTCTGTGCAAGCTGTAACTTGAGTAAAAATTAAAATATCTTGATGAAACTTGGCACACGTGTTTCTTGGCACCATAGGAAGGTTGCTTTTGAAGATGGGTAAATCGGACCACTGCCACGCCCACAAAATGGCGAAAACCGAAAACACATAAAGTGCTATAACTAAGCCATAAATTAAGCTATTGAAGTTAAATTTGGTATGAAGGATTGCACTATGAAGGAGCATATGTGGATGTAATTTTTTTGGAGAAGTGGCCCCGCATTTTTCAGAAAAAATATTCCACAACATTGTGTTGCCACAATTTAGACATTTACATTATCAGCCTAATCGTTTTATGACCACTAACCACAACAACAAAGCACTGTACTTTGGGAAACATCAGCAAACACCGCAAAAACGAAATCGCCAGGAATTAGCACAATGCCTAATGGCTTATAAAGTAGATAATGTTATATGTATATATGTATGTCTATATACAGGAATATACATTTGTATGTGTGTGAAATTAATTTGATGAGCTGGCTACTTAAACAAACTCACAGCAGCGCCATCAAATTAATGCGCGCAAATGTTGCAAGCTCAGCGCAAAGCACAAAACAATGAGGCACGGCAAAAATTAAGCGCCTACAAAGTATAAAATAAATATATATATGTATATATTAACTGTATATATACATATACACTTAAATAATGACCAAAACGTCAGTCAACTTACCATCCTCTTCGGGCACCTTTTTGATGCCACCCTTGCTGGGTTTATTACCCGCAATCAATTTGCCACGACAGACGCGTTCGTTTGGCTGCGCCGCCGCATCCACCACCACATTATTCTGCACTGACTCATCGCCGACATTAAGATCAGGCCCGAAATTGCCATCCGCCTGTTAGGCTAAATCTTCATTTGCATCCAGCTGATTGTCCTCGAGTGGTGGCACATCACCTACACGGCGACCCTGTTCGCGTCTACCGCTTTCAACGTACGCGCCACCATCGTTCGCTGCCACACCGCCACGATCCAGGCCAAAACCGCCACCACCGTCATAAATACCCGGTTCAACATCGAGCGAGTTGGAGGCCGCGCCACCGGCGTTACCGCCACCACCAACACTTTTCAGCGCTAGCGACATACCGTTCCATTTGCTGCTGCCACCTTGTGAAGAGTCATCGTGGTATAGAAAGAACGCCACTGTGAACCAGATTTTCACAATAGACCCACAGCGTCGACGCCAAATGAACGCCATTTGTTGTGCTTGTGTGTATTGCTTCTAAGTTTTTCGTTTTTGTTGTGATTGTGTTTTTGTAGTGCTGTTAGCGCTCTCTGCGCCGTTGACTAGAAGTTGATGTATTTCAATGTTGTGCGCCTCGTTATTGGCAATATTTCATTTAAATGCATTGACCTTATGGCTAGCACGCTCCTGCAACTGCTCTCGTTTTCTACTTCTACAGTCAAAATGGACAAGGCAAGGCGTTGAAATATATTTATTATGCGCCTAAATGTATGCCTCAATTAGTTGTAATTTATGATTTGCAGATTTCGCTGATTGCGTAGCGGCGATTTTCGTTTACCTTGCAAGTTGCTGCGTTGCTTTTACTTGTTTATATTTGTTTGTTTATTTACCTGCGCAATTAGTTAGCATAATTTTGGGCGCCTAACGTCGTTGTTTGGCTTAGCAAGTGAGTGAATGTCTGCTGTTATCGCTATTGTGCAGTTGTTATTGTTTTATTAAGTGCTGATCAATGATATATATATTCTTTAACTGAATTGCTTTTGAGCCTCTACCGGAAATTATTACAACGGTTTGCGCCTGGAGATATGCTTCAAAAATTTATTTTTTAAATTTAAATGCAATTGATATGTTTTTCTGAAGACCTTTAGTAGGAAATACACAAAAATTGTCAATGAACAAGTTTTAGTGTATTTTTTTATCAATTCCAGTTTTCTGTTTGTTTGTTTACGTTTGCAGTTTTCCACGTCAATGGCATTAGCTGTATTTGCCTCATTCAACTATTCCTTCACACTCAGTTATTATTTTGTATTCTCACTCCTCTTGTTTTTCTTTCAAATTTGAAATATTTTTCGTGCGTCTTTCACGGTTGCTTTCTAACTCAACATATGGACAAAAATCACAAACTGCAAGGAGCTTTCTGTCTCTGCTTTGCTTCTTCATTGACTTTCATTTATTCCTTTTCTGTTGCGCTTTTATTGTGTTGACCTTAACCGTATTATCGTTCTCGGTTCATCCCGAGTACATACATATGTATGTATATGTGCGCCTGTCGCCTTCAATTTTCCTACATCACTTCCCCGCTCCCTCCAATCAAATACATTCGGATACTCGTGCTAGTAAAAAGACTCTTGCCTTTTGTTTACTTTTATGTCTTTTACTTACTACTTTTTGTACGATTTTTCATTTCAGTACTGCTGCATCGTTTGATTCATTTGTTGTATGTACTGTTGTTGTTTTTATTTATCTGCAAAAGAAAAATAAGAATGACTGAGTTAAACAAAAGTGAAGCATGTTGCAATCGATTGAGTTGAATGTTGAAACTTTTCGTGAAAATCTTAAGGTTACTATATTACTCTCAATCTCAAATTACATTAATTTTGGAGATTTATTAAATATGTTTAATATTAAGTATTTCTCTATATTTTATTTTTGACTTAAAATTTCCGTCAGATGGTATAACTATACAAACTATCCGACTTTTTACAATGATATTCTTTTAATATTATATGTTATTTAAATATAAATTGCTATGGATGTTTGAAGTGGAAAATCTGTTTTTTAAATTGATTTGTTATAAAAAAGTGGAATTCCTCATTTAACAGCACTCTGCAACAAATCTGTGTGGAACCTGCATAACACTTATTCTAATGTACTTTTGGACAGACCAAAGCCTTCGAACAAAACGTCCATTGTTAGATTCTTAGCAGTGTGGCTCCCACGTGTTCTAACTAAGCATAACTAAGCAAAAAATGAGGGCTTTCCACTGTCGAGTGCAGACCATTAAATAATTCAATACCAAAGCCAAAGCAAAAACAAATACGTCAAAGAGATTACAATGTTTTTGCCATCCATAAACCCAAACTCACATCCAATATTTGAAAAAACACCATCAAGTAAATAACTATTTATCGGTTTTCCATTACCATTCCCCTCATCAACACTTTATTCCTGCAACTTTCAAAAAAACTAACAAACAACTAACAAAAAAGTGGCTTATTGACTTAAGAAAGAATTTATCCATTCATTTTAAATTATTTCTTTTTCCAAAACAAAAATGCAAAGTTTTAAATTTTATATAATATATGTAACTAATAATAATATTAAAATTTGTTTTCAGTGTAAGAAAAAATTGCACCTTTTTACAAACTTTCAAATTATTGGCATATGCGTTTGCGCACAATACTTATATATTTACAGTGAATAAGCATTTGAAGTCTATAAAAAAAGTCAACAGACAAACAAACCGGTTATTGGCGGTCAACCACGGGAAGCGAAACCAACTATTTTCAAATGCACTTTGGTATGTACATATATAAACCCGCATGCATACTTAAGAGAGTAAAAAAGTACAAAGAGCTATGTTAAGAAGAATCGCAATATGTTGATTAGTACTTGCACTTACAGTCATACAGACACTTTCATATACTTATACACTTAGACATGCAGCTATAATTTGTGCCATTTATTCTACTCTACGCCTTTTTGTTGCTATAATTCTGGGTTACGCTATGCTGGCTATGAAGAACGTACTTAAATAGACTTTTTGTTCGATTTGTGTGGTCAACAAACTCAATTGCAGTCAAGTGCAATGGCTAATAGCTAATGACTAATACACATGGTTAGTTTAGTTGGTGAACAAACTGAAATTAACCGAAGCGCAACCGAGAACACGACAAACAAAACACATGAGCTGCATTGGAAACTGGAAAATCTATGCGACTGACAAGCGTGGTGTGGAGAGATGTTACAAAGGTGTTGCAACAAACTGCTGAAAAGGGATTTGTTTTTGCTGTTGTTGTTTAGTTTCAGTTTTTGCTAACTTCCCTGAGGTGTTGCGCGTAAATGTTGGCTGGAAGATTGCAGCGGCTGTCAGGTGAAACCACAAATGCCAATTGAATGTCGAGGCTAAATTGATCAACCGATAGCGGAACATAATTATGTGAAGAGCATCGAGGTTGCTCGATGTGCAGTGTCTTGTTGTTGGCCTCTGAGTGAATACACGAATGCTGCTGCAGCTGGGCATATCGTGTGCAGTGATCGACAAAGCGGAAAATCAGCGATATAATGTTATTACTTAATATAGACAAAGGCTATGACAGGGCAAATAAATGGAAAACAAACCACTAATACAAAGAAATAAGGATGCCTTTGATGCAATGAAACTCCATTTAGGGTAATGGTAGAATCGAATATGAGTGCTTGCGAAAGTTATGGATATTAATACTAAGATATCTTCAATCTAGCTTTATGTGAAAATAAGAAGAAGAACATAAAAACTGTCAAAAGAGAGCGAGGGCAAGAAGAATGTTTTGATTGATTAAAAAATCTATTGTCAATAATATACTCATACAACTCATTGAGTACTTCTAATATTATAACCCAAACATTTATAAGTGCTCTAGCTCTCTGTTTCATTGGCTTTTATTTTCCCAACCATAAAATCAGTATTAATTAGTCACACCTATAGTTTTAGTAATGGGTTCCGCTTACGGAAGTACTCCAAATTGGTGTGCAGATAAGCTATAAGTTCAATTTACTGCTTTTAGAGAAAACATGTTTCCATAGAATATTATTATTTAGAGATGTGACGGTGAGTCTGATAAGGTTTCTATTTTTCGGTGTTTGTTTGCCTAATTGATTTACCATTCAACGTTTGACACGTACGGTGATAAGCGAAGTGTTGGTATTAATTGACGAAATATATGTGTATTTTATAGATAAAGTACTGTATTTATACCCGGCAGGAAATTTTGGGAAAAAATTATTAAATTATGAACCATGTCATGAACCACTGAATTTCAATCGTTCTTTATTCAGAGAGATATATTATTGAAGGTAATTTGTTCGTGAATTGAGTCAACATATTTAGTATTCGCACACAGTTCAATTTTGCATACTTCTCTTATTCTGAAGTTCTACACATTTATGAACATGTCGCAAAATGCTATATAGTTGAAACAATTAAGTAAGTACTCTTAGTTTAATTACTTTACTCTATTATATGGCATATAATTTCTGATATTGTGTTAATTATTGCCTAATTAGCAGGGACCGTAACTCTTATGACTTTTATCAAAAAAATCAAAAAATAAGAGTTATTTTTGATTTTTATATATTTAGATTAAAAATAAAAGTTATTTTTGATTTTTATTTTTTTAGATCAAAAATAAAAGTTATTTTTGATTTTTATTTTTTTAGATCAAAAAATAAGAATTATTTTTGATTTTTATATTTTTAAATCAATAATAAAAATCAATTCAAAATTTTTATTTATCTATTTATGCCGTGTGTATTACAATATGCTGCATCATTCCAATTTTTATATGTCACAAATTTTGAATTGATTTTTATTATGGATTTAAAAGTATAAAAATCAAAAATAATTCTTATTTTTTGATCTAAAAAAATAAAAATCAAAAATAACTTTTATTTTTGATCTAAAAAAATAAAAATCAAAAATAACTTTTATTTTTGATCTAAATATATAAAAATCAAAATTTAAAAATCATACAATATTTCGCATATACTTCACCTAAATATCATGATGGTGTAATCAAAACTTTTCTACGATGTTCCTTTATGTATGATTTTTTTAATTAAAAATTGTAAAATAACTCTTATTTCCGATCCCTGCTAATTAGTGGTCTGTATGAACAAGATGTAAGGAATGTTTGAAAGAAATATTATTTCTATTTTTAGAAAAATTTCCGATTTTTTTTTTCAAAAAATCTGTCCATACTTCACGTGGTATAATACAAAATGAATAAAATTTCCTAATGACCTCTACAAAGTGATATACTAGAAGCAGTGATGTTGTTTTTTCACTTTTCAAGTGAAAAACATGATAACAGTTAATTAGAAAGAACATTATGTAATTTATGATGATAGATTTTACAGAGATAAGAAAAAGGTATGATAATTGTTTCAGAAAAGGCTGGATGAATTGAAAATAATTTACTGTTTATGAAATTATAGAGTTAGCGAAGGCTATTATATTTCCTGAGGATCAAATCTTGGTTAGGCTATGAAACCAAATTTAATTCCAAATATTCAGAATATTGCTCAAATGATTTTCTCAAAATCATAGTGGAAAAAGTTCAAAATAAAATGAAAAATCACAAGAGAGAGCAATAATATAATTAAAATTGCATTAAATAAATTAAAATTATTGAATGGTTATAAAACATCCATTAAAACAAAAAAAGCATTCTGATATCATAAAACAGTTATAATTGCATGATTAATATGTATAAAAATAAAGTCAGTAAATTATTATAATAAACAATAAAGTGGAAAAAATATAGAAATAATGAGAACAATTCAAAAAATAAAAACAATTAAAATGCCGAAATGAATTGATCAACAGAGTTTCATAAACAGTTTCGAACTCCAAGCCAAATAACGATGAATTACAGTAAATGTATTAACACACAACATTTAAGCCGATTTCACTTGCCTTACAATTTGTAAATAACCGTAAACATAATAAAGAGGAAATATGAAATATTTCTGATAAAAAAAAACACCTTAATTAAATTATGCAATAACAGCCTTAAAAGCTTCGACAAACATTGTTAAAGGATCAACTGTTATGTCGCCAGTTAATAGTGTAATTAGTGGACTGACTGTGACAGGATAAGGATAATAATATGGTTGACGTAAATGGCTGAACAGCATAATTCGAAGGTAAGTTATGCATTTAATTAATGGTTGGCACTTTGTGGAATTCGCCGCAAATAATTATACAAATGAATTACCGATAACCAGAAGTTGTTAATGGGAATTTTAAATTTACGCAATACATTTAATGATTGCATATCTAGGTACCTTGGAAATGCAAAGGTGTTAAGACATTTTCTGATAACTTTAACATTAACTAAATGTTGATTTTATTAAAGATTATTCAATAAATATAAGAATAAATAGAATAACCTGTTTTTTTTTATTTTATGATAAATCCATAAAATTGGAAAATGGGTGACGTCACGTCAGGGGGGGTGAGTTCAAAATGTGACAACTTGTGACAAGTCCTCCTGTTAAAAAGTCCTTAAATTCGTGTGACGTAATTTATGGATGGCCCCTTACATATATATATATATATTTGATTTCGTATCGTTCTTTACTACATCCGTCTTTACTGCTTGTCTTCCACAATTCATCTGTCGGCTGGCGTTTAAGGTTTTACCGTTGTTGGTAAACGATTTAGGGGGGGGGGGGGGGGGGTTAAGGTTTGTTTCGTCGAAAAAATAACTTTTTTAATGATTTTTTTTAGAAAAAATTATTGATGTAGGTTTATTTTACTTATTATTATATGAAAGTACAACATTTGAAGGATACTTAAAAAAGGTTTTATCGATCTCTGCAGGCACCTCGAAAAAAATTTGTTGTGCGGTGACCAGCCTACAGCATCACTGGATCATCCGAAACCAAAAAATCAAAATGCTTTCTTTAGTTTATTAGTTTATCTTTCAACTGACGTCGAGTTTTTTTTTAATTTTTAAATTTTTAAATTTTTGGTACCATTTTCAAGCCAAAATGACGATTTTAGACGAAAAAATCGACCTATTTGTTATTGTAAAATTGTTAGTAATTAAAACGTTTGGAAAAACTCGACGTCATTCGAGAGCTATATACATGTAGAATATTTGTTCAAAATTTCAAAACGATCGATGCAGTAGTTTTTTCTGTAGGCTGGTCACCGACTTTAAAAATGACATATTTGGGAAAATCGATTCAAAGTTTTGTACACTCAGCGCAGGTAGCTGGAGGTACCCTTATTCAACCTGCTGTAACTTCGTTAGTTTTTCTCCGAATGACCTAAAATTTTCACACAATATTCTTGAGATGTGGATGGTTCAGAAAAAAATAAAAAAAAAAATTAAGAAAAAAAAAGTTGTCAAACCTTACCCCCCCCTTAATTCAGTAAGGAAAACCAACAGACCTTAAATTTTATTATAAAGAAGGTGCAGAAGAGGTGCACTCAAAATGGTATACAAAATTTTAAATGGGCGTTGTTCCGCCCACTTATGGGTCAAAAACCATATCTCCGAAACTACTAGACCAATTCCAATGAAATTTGGTGTGTATTATTTCCCTTGCATCCCAATGATATGTTATGAAATTATGCCAAATCGCTTCACAACCACGCCTACATCCTATATACCATAACTTTGAAGACGATCTGAATAGTTTACTTTACAATATATAAAGTTAGTACTAGTGAAGATATCGGAACAGAACTTTGCATAAATAATGCATTTATAATGTGGCAGCCCCTTTCTAAAAATTGCCGAAATCGGACCATAGGTTTTAAAGGCCCCTATATATCGTACATGTGGACCTCGGTGCATTTAACCTAATATTAGGGTTTCCAACTTTCAATGGACTTTATTCCAATTATATGACGAATATGTGGGTCAAATTGTGTATTATATAATATTAATAAAATTAAACAAATAAATTGCTGGAGTATAAAATTTTCGGTCACAACCGAACTTAGCCTTCCTTAACTCATCGATTAACTCATCTTATTTATAAGGATAAAATTATAAGATATCTTGAGCTTATTTTAATTACAGTTTTGTTTTAATTTTTTATTTAACTTTGTTGATTCTTATGTAAAATATGGAAACCTTTTGCGAGCTGTTTCAGAAGTTCAGTTTTATGAACTTGAGTATCTTATTTGGACTAGTTAAAAATTACATCTTTTTGGACTTTTGATCGGAGAAAGTAAGTTGATGACACAATCGAGCACTGTTTTCTGCTAACAAATGCTTTCAATTTAATAAAAATTAATTTATTTAAATATAACTTGAAACGAGTGCCGAAAACTATCATGAAATATCAATACTTCGCGGTAAAACCAATTGCGCACTAAAATATTGTCGCTTGTTGTCCCTTATCAACACAGTTCTTTACTAATTCATGAAGTGTGCTGCTATAAGGCAGCAGCAATAAAGGCTTAGCTGGGAGATATACTTATGTATGTACAAACTCCCATATATGTATATAATATTTTATATTTACACTGTTGATGTTGATGACTTGATTAATTATACGCACTTTGTTAATTATGCATGAATTGGCACGCACACCAGCTCCGTTTAGTATGTATGTGGGTGTTCTTTGCTATGATTTGTACCTATTTATCTATGTTGAACCACTGTTTGGCGTCTAAATGTAAATACGTGTAATAACGATGTCGGTGGCAACAACAACATGTAACATTTCCTCTGCGTAAATCACTGCTTTGCATGAAATTGTGCGGCTGCAACAGCAGAGGCAGAATGGTTCGTGGCATGCTTCGATTGACACTGCTACCACCAAGTGTTAATATATTGACTAATTTAAGTTCAAAAACAACAGCAATAACAATAACAACATTGTCGCACATAATTAATGGACACGGGTATATTAGTATTTATACAATATTTGGTGAAGATTACCTTTTTTGTAATTGAGCTGTAAGAAATATGTTTGGAAATTCGATGCTAAACTAAAATGAACCTGGCTGATTATTCTGAGCTGGGGAGCTGATTACTGTGTCTGTAGTAATAAAAATTGGAACTATATATAAAGTTAACTATAAGCTATAAATAAATAAATATAAAAACAACTTTGAACTAATCTCACATCTTTGGAAAGACCCACTCGAATCAGAAACCTGATAAGATATTACAGAATTTAAAATTTAATTTGTTTTGGTTTAGAGGGTCAGTGCACTGCACTCTTTTACTACATGGTGAAACGGTACTAGGAACTCGTGTTTATTAATGTTAATGTAGCTTGCTAAATTATATATTCACAATCTTTTCAAAGGATGCTTTTTAGGAAAGTGCTACGTTCCAAAATACGCGTAATATTTACACCCATTCAAACAACTCTCATTTCATCCTCTCTTGCATAAATGGTTATACCAAAGTCTTTATAAAAATTGTTGCCTACATTTCGGCGCACAGTGAATATGTGGTGCTTTTGTAAGTAATTACAAGAGCCATATACGTTACTTGTTGAAGTTCGCACTAATTTTGTTCATTATTCTTAGATTCACCAATTATAACTTGCTGAATTGAATAATAAAACAAAATTCACACTCTTTTAAATCAATGAGCTACTCTGACTTAATTAAATATGTACATACTCGTATATTATATAATATGAATATATTTTTATCTTTCAATTTACTTAAGAATTTCTTATGTGTATCAAAGTGGCATCTTCTCAATTAGCGACGATTAAATCTTTGGAAAATGTCAAATCATACGGGATTGTGTTAGATAAAACAACAGCACGAGCAAGTTGAATTGTATTAAAATTTTATAGAAATGTAATGGAAAATACAAGATAAAATATATATACACTGTATATATGTATATTAGTATGCAGTTACTGTGCTAGAATCAAAGGCTTACACCATTAAAATTAACAACAAATATTAATTTTTGTTACTTTGATGTTATTTTTCATTAAAAGATATTAGACACATATCTGGCAACTCTAAACCATTTATTTTTTCACTCCTCTTTAGCACTAATTCCGTTAGCTTTATTTTAACTCATATTATCGGCGTAATTCACAGTGTCCAACTTAAAAACAAACAAATAAGCCTTCAGTTCATTTGCAGCCCAACAATATATACTCCCACCATTTCTCAGAACTGTAAAATCAAATTGTATAAGTCAACATTCAATTTTATTCGATGCAGTTGTAATCCAGAAAATCGAAATCTAGGGTTTAGAAGAAAATAGGTATCGATTTCAACCCCCTTATATTCTATAACAAGTCACATTTGGTTTCAACTAATTTGCTCACTTAATGTCGATCAATAGTTTTATAAATTATTTTGCATCAAGAAGTAAAAGAGAGATGTGGAAAGATATTAAAGTTCTACAGTTTAGACCAATGTCCGGATCGATTTTACTTTATGAAACTGATGTCCCTTAATATCTATAATATCATACATAATATTAAAATTACAAAGCCTGAGGATCACTTCCATGCGTCGATTGCTAATTTCGACAACTAACTACATAATAAGGTTCTGAAATTCAATTAAATAAAAATAGTCTAGAGCAAAGTGTATTCAACAAAGTGAACCAGGTTATGACATATCACAATTTTTTACCCGAATGTGACATGTTTGTTGCCATTGATTTAACCCATACATTTATTCAAAAATTCAAATTTTGAAATTCAAAAGTAAACAAATTTCAAACCAAAAAAAAATATTTTTTAAATGAATAAAAGAAAATGCCGAATACTTTCTGCTTAGGCAAAACAACTCATGGAAGCAATTTACTAAGGTTTTGTGCTCCAACTGACAAATTACAACAAATTTTATCCATATATATTATATTGTTAAAGTTAAAAAAGACGGGTTAATGAAACAAATACATGTATTGTTTACTATTTTATTGCCAGAAGCGGGTATGTCAAATACTTAGTTCACTTTGTTGAATACACTTTGGTCTAGAGGAAATACTGAACACATTTTATCCATTTTCAATTGCAGATCAAATAGTTGTCAGAAAATAATATCCACCTAATTTTATCAACATATTCGACAACTTAATCGATACTTTCGGTATGAAATCGAATTTTATTCCCGTGTCTTTCTTTATTTTTGGTTTATTCGTTGGATAACGACGGTGTACATCTAAATTTCATAATAGCAACGCTTTTAGCCATTTCTCGGCTGTCAATCGAGTAACGAACATTAAAATGCAAACATATAGACATATTTGTAATTACATGCATATATGGCAAGCGGCATGTTGCATGTTGCAAGTACTTTCCAGTTTGCATTTTCCAACTATAGACATTTAGAGAAGAGTAACTGGTTTAAAAAAAAATATATAAAATAGATATAAAAAGAAAATAAAGGGGAGAAGACAAGTACAAGAAATGTTGCAAGACAACTCAAACTAGTATCTGCCGCTAAAGCGTTTATTATTAAGGTGAAGTTGTTAGAAATTCGAAGAAAAGAAAGCAAGTACTGCTACAAATTCCTTACTTGCAACAGCTAAGTGGCAGCTTTGTTGATGCTGTCTGCGATCGAATTGTTTTTATTTCTAAGGTCTAAAGTCACTGTTGACATTTGGTTTATCGCGCTTTTATCTCACCGAGGAAACTGCACACAGACACAACAGCTGCTCCTCACTTCTTTTATGCAACAAAAGCAAACAATGGATTTAAGAAAGCAATTGAGCAACAACAATAAGCTGGCATCTATTGCAGGCAACAAACGAGAGACAGCAAACGGCGAATGGCATGCAGCTAATGTGGCAACTTTTAACGGCAACAGCTGTCAACATGCCGCAATCAAGACTCAAAACAACACAACAACAATTTAAACCGAATTGGTCAACAGCGGCATCCAACGAAATTGGCGAATGGATCGAAGAGCTCATACTACGTCGACTGACGACTCATCCGCAGCACGTGTTGTTGGTGTTTCTATATTTTTACTGAGCTTGCAACAACCAGCCACTTGCCACACTTGTTGGCGATTTTAAGAAGGCTTTGAAGAAAATCATACCAGCTGAAGCACAATTACAAATATGTACGAGCATATAGATAAATGATGAAAGAGATGAAGCAGAGGCTTCTCTCTAGCCGTATGTAAGTACAATGATACATATATTGTGGTGGCTTAGTAAACGCGTGAAGTTTAAGCGAGTATTGTAGAAATTTATTTCAAAGAAATTAGCGAAATTCATAGCTACGCCGCGGCATGCTTTTCTAAGTTGTTGTAAAAATATTTTCTCTCTTTGCTATCGCTCACTTTTGCTTGTGGAATCTTCGTCCACTTTGAACTGAAAGTCAAAGAGCGTACAATACCAGACTGCTTTTCATACATGTAATGAAATATTTCGATATTTGCATGATGCTCTATGATTACCCAGCAGTAAAATAGTTGAGAGAACCTGAGACTAATTAAGAGAAGGCAAATCAGCCCTGTTCACGGGTGTTTTAACATCAGTCTAGCTGAAGCTGCAGATTGAGGACAAAGTGTCGACACGCTTTCTTTATATTTTGGAGTCCGTCAACATTTTTTTTTGTTTTCAAAAAAACTTATATTACTCCAAGACAGTTCTGGGATCTTAAAATTGGTGGGACAATTATTACTGTAAATTAAAGTATTATTGTAACACAAACCAATCTGGGGGGCGAGTCTACCTGCCTGGTTTAACACATAAAAACCTACAACTACCACAATATATTGCAACTTGGGTGATTATCGACACCAACACGCGTACTAACTCCAAAAAATGTAAAAAAAGAAAAACAAATGTCTGTGTGAGTGCACACATCGAAATCGAAGTGTAGGAAATTAAGTAGAATTAGTAGATAACCAATAGCGTCAAGCTGCCAGCCGCTAAAAGCTAGCAAATAATCATAAAACGTGTCGACCGAGTAATTTTTAATCAAAGTGTGAGGCACAGCTTTGTATTGAGAATTGAGAAGAAATGAATCTCTATATATTATTTGCTGTTCCACATAAAAGTCAATATCGAAAGTGTATATAAAGAATTCAACGCGGTTGTAGCTTTAAGACAAAGACAGCTTAAAAGCTCTTCTCTTTTCTTCAAATAACTCAAAGCCCATATTTTTACCATCATTCCTATAGTTTGAAGTCTTCCCATTTCGACAGTCCTGACCTTAGAATAATTTGGACACATCAGTCCCTACCGACATATGAAAATTTTTTCGTACTTTGGTATTAGAATTTTTTAAATTCATAAAAATATACATATCAATAGAAAATCAACTCTCTATTAGAAGACTACCGAAGGAAAATTATGTCATACAATTTATAATTTTATTTTCATAAATTTCTTACAGTATTTTTCCAGGAAAGCTTTTAAACTCTTCTAAAATCCACTTAAAATTCACTTTTGTTCTACTAAAGACTAAACATTAACTCAAAATATAAGCCTTCAATTCGAAGAATAATTTCCAATTCATAATCATTTAATTGGCCACCTAATAATAAATGTGAACAAACAGATGCACAGAATTACCTCGTGACGACAAAGTTTGTTCTACACATTTGCTCTGTATTATCGCTTGCTAACCAGCAGAAGGAAGACGCTTTCCAATGAAAGTAAGCAAACTGAGCGCTCCATCCGACATTCCTTTGTGGCGGCATAGTTTTTCTCAATGAACTTTCGCTGAAGCTCAACCATATTTGCACGCTTCAGCAGCCCACTGTGAGCTAAGAGGGTTAAGTAAATAAGCTTACAACGCCAAGCAAAGTAGAGTGGACAAAAATATATATATGTATGTAGAATATACACATAATCTATATACAAGCCACTATCAAAGCAAAAGCAAAGGAATGAGAACGACGAAATAATGCCAAACGGCAGAAATAAGAATGCAGACACTTGACTTGTGGGAGTATGTTTGCAATATCGACACATACAGTAGCATGCATATTCACATTAATAGCCGCCTCATATAGCCCTAAGTACAATACTATCATTAACGTAAACGGCATGTAAGCATAAGCACACAAAGAGGACAAAAATAAAAAGTAAAAATCGCTTAGGATTTGTTATAGGCAAAATGGTCGAAGTGGACCAGTTCGGAGAGAAGCATGCGAAATAGATAAAATCAGAATAAAGAAAATAGAAGAAGCGATACGCTTAACCTAATAAGAGCGATATTTAAAGCGTGCCACATGCACCATGTTGCAAGTACTATGTAGCACTAGTAGTGGTTGTAATATAAACGTTATTGCAGCACATAGCTGTAAGCCTTCAACAATGCGATTTGAGCGAACGCACAAACGCAGAAATGTTCTGCTTATAAGCTTAAATTAAGGTATATGCAAATACATACATAGGAAGATATACCCACTGTTAAATTTAGGAAAACTTATTGTTAAGATAACTGGTCTTTGCTAATTCAAGCACAGAAATAGTAGTTTAAAAAAATATGGGAGGGTTTTTTTACAACATCTGGTTTTCTAAGCCATCCTACGCTTTCAAAATGTTCAATTAAAAAAACTTTGGAAATTTTGTTTTCTCCAATTCAAAAATACACCAAAAGTAACTAATCTGCTACTAGTACCAATTCAACATTACAACGCATTTTTAATTCACGTGCCACTCTGCTGGAAAAAATAAAAGTACAACATAAACAAAGGAAATTACATATTTTAAAAAGTTTGTACAGCTCCTAACAAAACTAGAATGTTTCCAGTGAATTTTTACCGAAGTTATTTTAAAAGGTTAATTATCAAGCCGACTACCATAAAACTCGTTCGAAATGAAAGAAAAGATAACTGTAGCTAGTTAGTTTATATCCCTTGCAGGGTTTGGAAATAATTTAATGTGATATTCTAATTCTAAAAATGTAATATTTGTAAAATTACGAATTACTTACCATTCGGAGTTTTATATACATATATTGTATACCATTTGCACTAAAGTTTTTAGTAAATTCCGAAGGATATTCTAATACAATTTCGAAGTGTTCTAAAAGTAACTAGTAAGATATTAGTTCTTATGATATCAATCAATGGACAAAAATCAGTTTTTACTAGTTCACTTCTTTCATTTTAATATATACACATTAGAGCCATTATTCGAATAATAGGTTTGCATTATACGGATAGTCGTAAGTTGTCGACTGTTCGAATAGTGGAAGTTCATTATATTTCTATTTTTATTGAAAACAATGATACTCACGAAAAATGCGCACAATTGATATTTTCACAAATAAAAACAAACAAAAATCAAAGGCTGCTTGAATTTCAAACAATTTTCATTCATTCAAAAACTCGCAGCAGAACAACTGTTCGTTTAATCGTAGTACAATGACTATTCAATAGTCGCAATGTTACGACTATTCGAATAGATTAATCGGTTAATACTCATACAAACGGTTACAAACCGGATATTCGAATAATCGGTTTTAGAATTATTCGAATAATTTTAAGAGCCCTAGTACACACACATCGCATTAAAAAGGTTTTGTGAAGGAATTCTGCAAGGTGAACATAAAAGTTAGTATGCGCAAGTAACAACAACAGATAAGCTGCAACCGCAAAGTGAAGGTTCTATAACGCAATTTCGTTGTCCAACAAACACCCACACATACGCTCGTGAGCACAAAAACCAGATGCGTAAGCTTATTTTGCGTTCAAAAAGAAGAGAGGGGAGAAACTAAGCCAAAGCTATAAAATATTACATTGATCGGGGTTAAAGAACTTGTATTAGAAATAGCAGAATTTAATTTCATGTAAAGCACTTTAAACGGATTAAAAATATACAGTGAGGATAGAACTTGAATTAGCAATTTTCTCTAATTCTAAAATTAATAATTTAATTTATAAAATATTCAATTACTTAAAAAAAATAACAACTGCAAGTGAAATAAAAATTCTGTTATCAAATTTCTAATACAGTGGAACTTCTCTAACACGAGAGACTTCGTGTTATTGGTTTTTAATTAAAACATATAAAGTTTCAAAATGCACTAAAATAAGATTTATACACTGTTTTATTTATTTACTTCGAAAAATTTTTGTTGGACATACGTTAAAAGATGTTTTCTGTAATTTTGATTGTTGTACTTTGCTATTGTTATCTTGGCGTCTATATCCATGCCTTTGTTAGATGATTTATGCAATTCACAAGTGTAATATTATATTTTTTGTTCGCCTCCGTACGATATAGAGGAACTCTTTTAAAATTCTGCCTCGATAGTAAAATTTTAAATTTTGTATTATTCCTTGACCAAAAGTTCGATTTATGGAAGGAAAATTGTATGAAAGTTGCTTCTATTGCCACTTCAAGAGTTCGAGTAATGGAAATCTTCGAGTTATAGAAGTTCGAGTGATGGAAGTTCCACTGTATTTGATTGTCCCGTAATTTTTAACGATTCAAAAATATTTGCTTACTTTTGGTTATTGTAAACTTCTCCTTTTCATTCTTATTTTGGCATTGTAAGAAGTGGCTCTATTTGCTCTATTTGGCTCTATTTTGTTTCATATAATGAAAAATTATTAATATGTGGCAGCCTTACTTAAAAATAGTTTAATTCGAATTCTATTCACCTTGATTTAGATATTTAAGTGATTTGTATCCCACATGAACATATATTTTTCCATTTAAAAATTTCCCCTTTTTACAAACAGTACAAAAAATTTTTTAATTCGGTTTAATTTTCGTTATGATATAAATTAATTGACTGAAATATATGTATGTATGTGATTGGCGTTGCAACCGTTTAGCCGGTTATAGCCGAATCGACGATAGTGCGCCATCTCTCTCTCTCCTTCGCAGTTCGGCGCCAGTTGGAGATCCCAAGTGTAACCAGGTCGCTCTCCACCTGGTCCCTCCAACGGAGTGGAGGCCTTCCCTTCCTCGGCTTCCTCCGGCGGGTACTGCATCGAACACTTTCAGGGCTGGAGTGTTTTCGTCCATTCGGACAACATGACCTAGCCAGCGTAGCCGCTGTCTTTTTATTCGCTGAACTATGTCAATGTCGTCGTATAACTCGTACAGCTCATCGTTCCATCGTCTGCGGTATTCGCCGTTGCCAATGTTCTTAGGACCATAAATCTTGCGCAAAATTTTCCTCTCGAAAACTCCTAGTGTCATCTCATCTGATGTTGACATCGTCCAAGCTTCTGCACCGTAGATCAGGACGGGGATGATAAGCGACTTGTAGAGCTTGATTTTGGTTCGTCGAGAGAGGACTTTACTGTTCAATTGCCTACTCAGTCCAAAGTAGCACCTGTTGGCAAGAGTTATTCTGCGCTGGATTTCGAGGCTGACATTGTTCGTGTTGTTGATGCTGGTTCCCAGGTATACGAAATTATCTACGACCTCGAAGTTATGACTGTCAACAGTGACGTGGGAGCCAAGGCGCGAATGCGCCGACTGTTTGCTTGATGACAGGAGATATTTCGTCTTGTCCTCATTCACCTCCAGACCCATTCGCTTCGCCTCCTTATCCATGCGGGAAAAAGCAGAACAAACGGCGCGGTTGTTGCTTCCGATGATATCAATATCATCGGCGTACGCCAGGAGCTGTACACTCTTGTAAAAGATGGTACCCTCTCTGTTTAGCTCCGCAGCTCTTATAATTTTTTCCAGCATCAGGTTAAAGAAGTCGCACGATAGTGAGTCACCTTGTCTGAAACCTCGTTTGGTATCGAACGGCTCGGAGAGGTCCTTCCCAATCATGACGGAGCTTTTGGTGTTGCTCAACGTCAACTTACACAGCCGTATTAGTTTTGCGGGGATACCAAATTCAGACATCGCGGCATAAAGGCAGCTCCTTTTCGTGCTGTCGAAAGCTGCTTTAAAATCGACAAAAAGGTGGTGTGTGTCGATCCTCTTTTCACGGGTCTTCTCCAAGATTTGGCGCATGGTGAATATCTGGTCAGTTGTTGATTTCCCAGGTCTAAAGCCACACTGATAAGGTCCAATCAGTTTGTTGACGGTGGGCTTTAGTCTTTCACACAGTACGCTCGATAGAACCTTGTATGCGATATTTAGGAGGCTGATCCCACGGTAATTGGCGCAGATTGTGGGATCTCCCTTTTTTATGTATTGGGCAGAGCACACTGAGATTCCAATCGTCAGGCATGCTTTCTTCCGACCATATTTTGCAAAGAAGCTGATGCATGCACCTTATCAGTTCTTCGCCGCCGTATTTGAATAGTTCTGCCGGTAATCTATCGGCCCCCGCTGCTTTGTTGTTCTTCAAGCGGGTAATTGCTATTCGAATTTCTTCATGGTCGGGTAATGGAACATCTGTTCCATCGTCATCGATTGGGGGATCGGGTTCGCCATCTCCTGGTGTTGTACTCTCACTGCCATTCAGCAGGTCGGAGAAGTGTTCCCTCCATAATCCCAGTATGCCCTGGACATCGGTTACCAGATTACCGCCTTGGTCTCTACATGAGGATGCTCCGGTCTTGAAACCTTCGTTAAGTCGCTTCATTTTTTCATAAAATTTTCGAGCATTCCCTCTGTCTGCCAGCTTCTCAAGCTCTTCGTACTCACGCATTTCGGCCTCTTTCTTTTTTTGTCTGCAAATGCGTCTCGCTTCCCTCTTCAGCTCACTGTATCTATCCCATCCCGCACGTGTTGTGGTCGTTTGTAACGTTGCGAGGTAGGCAGTCTGTTTTCTCTCCGCTGCGAGACGGCACTCCTCATCGTACCAGCTTGTTTTTTGTCGTTGCCGAAAACCAATTGTTTCGGCTGCAGCGGGTACGCAGTGAGTTTGAGATGCCGTTCCACAGTTCCCTTATACCGAGATGCTGATGAGTGCTCTCAGAGAGCAGGAGTGCAAGTCGAGTAGAGTATTTCGTGGCTGTCTGTTGCGATTGCAGCTTTTCGACGTCGAACCTTCCTTGTGTTTGTTGACGGGCGCTCTTTGCTGCACAGAGGCGGGTGCGTATCTTCGCTGCGACCAGATAATGGTCCGAGTCTATATTTGGTCCTCGGAGCGTACGCACGTCTAAAACACAGGAGACATGTCTTCCGTCTATCACAACGTGATCGATTTGGTTCCGCGTGTTTCGATCAGGAGACAGCCAAGTAGCTTGATGTATTTTCTTATGCTGGAATCTGGTACTACAGACGACCATATTTCGGGCCCCAGCGAAGTCGATCAGCCTCAGGCCGTTTGGCGATGTTTCGTCATGGAGGCTGAATTTTCCGACTGTTGTACCAAAGACACCTTCTTTACCCACCCTGGCGTTAAAATCGCCAAGCACGACTTTTACATCGTGGCGGGGCAGCGCTCATAGGTGCGTTCTAGGCGCTCATAGAAAGCATCTTTGGTCACATCGTCCTTCTCTTCCGTTGGGGCGTGGGCGCAAATCAGCGATATGTTGAAGAACCTCGCTTTGATGCGGATTGTGGCAAGACGTTCATCCACCGGGGTGAATGCCAGGACTCTGCGACGGAGTCTCTCTCCCACCACAAATCCAACACCAAATTTGCGCTCCTTTATATGGCCGCTGTAGTAGATGTCACAAGGACCCACCTTCTTCCGTCCTTGTCCCGTCCATCGCACTTCTTGGATGGCGGTGATGTCAGCCTTGAGTCGTATGAGGACATCAACCAGCTGGGCAGAGGCACCTTCCCAATTAAGGGTCCGGACATTCCAGGTGCATGCCCTTATATCATTATCCTTAAAACGTTTGCAGGGGTCGTCATCAAAAGGGGGGTGTCTCATCCGAGGCTTTCGTAGATTTTTCATTGGGGGGTGTTTTTATGTGGTGGGTCCCAAACCCAATGCACAACCGCATAAGCGGGCTTCGCCTTCTCACTTTAGCTCGCCTTCAGACGGATGTCTGTTGGCTACCCAGAGGATACTTGGTCTAAAACCGGAAGTCGTGAGCTGCTTGGACCATGTGGAGAAGAATCGTTTCTGGCCACTCCCAAGTGAATGACAATCAAAAACTTTCCTCACTTGCGTGAACTTCTACACATGGTCCCATCCTCCTCCTATATAGTTCATTTAAATATTGAATTTGCGTTCTGCTTCCTAATATGATTCTGTTGTTGGACAAAAATGCTGAATTTACATTGAATATGTACTATTTTAATTCGTTTACCCCGAAAAAAGCTTTCCAACTCTAGCGGTTATTTTTTCGAAAAAAAATAATTCCCTAGTGGCAGCTGTTAGATTGTTTGAAGCGTTCCGCAATTTGCCTTTTCAACTGCATTTGCGGCATTTACTGGCGACTAAGCCGTTGACTAACTTACTTTCGTAGAGTACATACTCACACATGCACACACTCGAGAACAAACACATATATTGCTAAAGCCACTTTGCACTAAATTCACCACTAATTGCAATGTTGGAATAATTCATGAGTGTGAGTTTGAATCCCGAAGGGTTGAATGTAACAACGCAATGGCTGCAACGCCTCTGGGGTGTTGTAGTTACAGCACTTGCTCGATAAGCACCCCGGCACATTTCCACCAGCCTGCGTGAGCTTGCACCACCAAATCAGCGTTTAGTGACCCGAAATTTGCAATTTTCGACGTAATTTCCCAAAAAGAGTCTATTTTTTTCTCCACTGCACGCGACTCGTGCAGAGTGCTGCTATTTTCAAAGCATTTGTGCTTTCGTTTCGAACTGTGCTTCGGTGTTTGTGGCGACGGAATTCGATTGATTAAGCAGAAAAATTTATTTTTCCGGTGTTTGGGTTTTCACAACGATCCAAAAAGCACTTTGAATGCGTAAAATGATTTTACTTTGTGGTTATTTTAGTTCGCATTGGTGGTGGGAAGTGTCGGACTTTACTTAAGCACTAGTGCGTAAGAGTAACTTTATAATTTACGAAATTGTTTAATGTATCAAAGTTTAATTTTGGATAGAAGAAGGATGCTAATAAACAAAAAGTAGACGAGTTGTTTCACTATTTTTCCAAGTATATTTTTAGAAGTATTTTTTCACGAAAAAATGTGAACTTAGATATTATTCTTACCATTTTCGAGAGTATTTTGGTGGCACTTCCGTCCAAATCTCATATTACCTTATTTTCATTTTCTTCTTATTTTATCGAATTATCCCATACAATGCATTTATACTTTCCGTGTGTCACTCTTTTCTCCCTCTTTCGTCAGGACTAAACTCAAAAAGCATACTTTCACGCATCACAAATAATAACCACTTTAAGAAGAATACGTTTAGACCAAACTTACAAAAAAATTATTGTCATATGAAATTCGCGACAAAAAGTTCTTTCACATCACCTGTTAACCGTATATACAAAACTCTCAACATAGTTTTTCCTTAACCCACATTACTTTACTTATGAGAAAATATGTCATCACTGACAAGTTTCTTTCACACTTAAACGAGAGCACTTACCCATACATACATATATACATACATTACATAAAATAATTTTCATTACAGACACGTGACAATCAACAGAATGTCGCTCACGTGCTTCTACTACTTTCATTTCCTATTTGCTCTTCACATGCTCTTAACTCATGCCATCTACACATTAATAAGCTCACGGCGGATATGTGAAACAATTTAAATAAAAACATTAGTATAATTATGTAATGGGTTACATGACAGCACAAGTGAGCTGGGAGTTCAGCTAGATTACTACAGTTTAGAATAGTAGCAATATAGAGCGCGACACGAGGCGTGCGTGAGGAAATCATTGTATACCAGAAGGCCATGTTATTTTAGTAGGTTACGTATACGCCGTGTATCCATGTTGGTGTAGTGTAAATTGGTTGCAGTTTTTTGTTGGAGTTGCAATTTGTTGCAGAATTTCATAATAATTTTAGTTTGGAAGTTATGCTTTTTGTTGAAATTTTACTATACTCACCACTTACACATTTAATTGGGTGCTTGCCACATACTAAAATTATAAGTTGGTATCAGCTGTTGGGCGCAAGTTAACGATTGCCGGTGTATTATTCTACTTTATTTTATTGTTGTGCTGGCAGTTAAAGTACTTTATGCAAATTACTATGCAAACTGTTTTCATTTAATTTTCACCCAAAAATAGGATTTTCATTACTCTCGCCGAAAAAGGAAGAGCTCGAAAATGGCAGTTGTTAGATGTTGCAAGCTGCAGTTACTAATGTATGCACAAGTTCTCGTTTTTGTACTTGTACTCGAGTATCTACTGCAGCTCAAACCCACCAACTGCTGGCTGGCTTTCATTTCGTCCTGTCTAAAGCATTTTTGCGTTTTTGGCCCGCGCCCAAGCCGATTGTTAGTTCAGACATTTCACAGCTGTGGCTACTTTGCTTTGGCTAGCCAACAAAAACGAATGCGCCTCTTCAGATATCCTTTAACGGTTTTCGCATACCTAAATGGAGAATGGAGTCATATGTAGAAGTTCACGCAAGTGAGGAAAGTTTCTGATTGTCATTCACTTGGGAGTGGCCAGGAACGATTCTTTTACATGTGGCTCAAGCAGCTCACGACTTCCGGTCTTAGACCAAGTATCCTCTGGGTAGCCAACAGACATCCGTTTGGAGGCGAGCTAAAGTGAGAAGGCGAAACCCGCTTATGCGGTTGTGTGTAGGGTTTGGGACCCACCACATAAAAACACCCCCCAATGAAAACGACGAAACAGCCTCGGATGAGAGACCCCAATTTTGATGACGACCACTGCAAACGTTTAAAGGACTACGATTTAAGGGCATGCACCTGGAATGTCCGGACCCTTAATTGGGAAGGTGCCTCTGCCCAGCTGGTTGATGTCCTCGTAAGAGTAAAGGCTGACATCACCGCAATCCAAGAAATGCGATGGACGGGACAAGGACGGAAGAAGGTGGGTCCTTGTGACATCTACTACAGCGGCCATATAAAGGAGCGCAAATTCGGTGTGGGATTCGTGGTGGGAGAGAGACTCCGTCGTCGAGTCCTGGCATTCACTCCGGTGGATGAACGTCTAGCCACAATCCGCATCAAAGCGAGGTTCTTCAACATATCGCTGATTTGCGCCCACGCCCCGACGGAAGAGAAGGACGAAGTGATCAAAGATACCTTCTATGAGCGCCTAGAACGTACCTATGAGCGCTGCCCCCGCCACGATGTCAAAATCGTGCTTGGCGATTTCAACGCTAGGGAGGGTAAAGAAGGTGTCTTTGGCACAACAGTCGGAAAATTCAGCCTCCATGACGAAACATCACCAAACGGTCTGAGGCTGATCGACTTCGCCGGGGCCCGAAATATGGTCGTCTGTAGTACTAGATTCCAGCATAAGAAAATCCATCAAGCTACTTGGCTGTCCCCGGATCGAATCACTCGCAACCAGATCGATCATGTTGTGATAGATGGACGACATGTCTCCAGTGTCTTTGATGTGCGTACGCTTCGTGGTCCCAACATCGACTCGGACCACTATCTTGTAGCAGCTAAGATACGCACCCGCCTCTGTGTAGAAAAGCGCACACGTCAACAAACACAAGGAAGGTTCGACATCGAGAAGCTGCAATCACAACCGACAGCCGAACGATTTTCTACTCGACTTGCACTCCTGCTCTCTGAGAGCACTCATCAGCATCTCGGTATAAGGGAGCTGCGGGACGGCATATCAAACTCCTTAAGCACTGAATACACTTGCAGACTTGTCTGTACTACATGTCATGTATGGCATACCGTCGCATCGTGTAAAGCCTGGTCTTTACACCAAATTTTAGGTCTGCATGCAAGTATGCACAAAATTGAAATGTTTCAATTTTTCTGCTCGTCGTTGCGACGGGTAGCAAAGTGTATTGTGTGATACGCAGACCGATCTCATTCTTGCTTCATTTTTGCAGTGGAAGGTTGTGTACGCATCATGGCGCGACACGATATTTCGAAAATTTATGAAGCGATTTTGTTCAAATTTTGCACATTTCTTTGCAATAACATTATGTAGTTAATGAACTAAGGATTATATATATTTTTTATTACAAATGTTTTTTTGAGCCAAAATAAGCCGAAAATTTTAGTTTTTTTTTGTTAAAAATCTGTAAAAAAATTTAAATTTTAATATAAAATTTTTCCTTCGATCATTAACTAGATTTATCCATTTACTGTCGAAATATTTTTGTTTTTTGATTTTTAAATTAAGTGATAATGTCCACGGCAAGAGCCTTTTTTGGACACACGATCGGAGATGAAGTACCAACTGCTGAGGTTTCGAAATTTTTCAATAAAAATTTAAATAAAACAACCCTTAAAGGCTTATGAAACTCTTGAAAACTTGAAACTTGAAAACTTGAGGTTGAAATCGGATAATAACCACGCCCACCTCCCATACAAAGGTTAGGTTGAAAATTACTTAAAGTGAGTTAACTCAGTAACGAAAAACGCCAGAAACACTAAATTTTACATAAGAAATGGCAGATGGAAGCTGCTCTCAGATTGTTTTTACAAAATGGAAAATGGGCGTGGCATCGCCCACTTATGAATCAAAAACCATATCTCAGGAACTTGCATGTTGCTTTTTATTTTCAGCGCATCCCGAGCAGCGCCACAATTGCATCATCCGATGCCATAACGTCCGCTCACTTCAAAGATTGCAACGAAATGATGTATGAACAACTTGTCGCATAAGTGTACAGTGAACTGACTTGCGACCCGGTATGCATACAAGTCTGCAAGTGTATTCACTGCTTTACGTACAGCTGCAACCGAAGCCATTGGTTTTCGGAAAAGCCAAAAAAACAGCTGGTATGACGAGGAGTGTCGTCTCGCAGTGGAGAGAAAACAGACTGCCTACCTCGCAATGTTGCGATCGACCGCAACACGGGCGGGATGGGAAAGATACCGAGAGCTGAAGAGGGAAGCGAGACGCATTTGCAGACAAAAAAAGAAAGAGGCCGAAATGCGTGAGTATGAAGAGCTTGACAAGCTGGCCGACAGGGGTAATGCTCGAAAATTTTACGAAAAGATCCGGCGACTAACTGAAGGTTTCAAGACCGGAGCGCACTCCTGTAGGACCCCCAGAGGTGATCTAGTTATTGATGACCAGAGTATACTGAGTTTGTGGAGGGAACACTTCTCCAGCCTGCTGAATGGCAGTGAAAGTACAACACCAGGAGATGGCGAACCCGATTCCCCAATCGACGACGATGGAGCAGATGTTCCATTGCCCGACCGTGAAGAAATTCGAATAGCAATTACCCGCTTGAAGAACAATAAGGCGGCGGGTGCCGATGGATTACCGGCCGAGCTATTCAAATACGGCGGCGAAGAGCTGATAAGGTGCTTGCATCAGCTTCTTTGCAGAATATGGTCGGAAGAAAGCATGCCTGACGATTGGAATCTCAGTGTACTCTGCCGAATACACAAAAAGGGAGACCCCACAATTTGCGCCAATTACCGTGGGATAAGCCTCCTCAACATCGCGTATAAGGTTCTGTCGAGCGTATTGTGTGAAAGACTAAAGCCCACCGTCAACAAACTGATTGGACCTTATCAGTGTGGCTTTAGACCTGGAAAATCAACAACAGACCAGATATTCACCATGCGCCAAATTTTGGAGAAGACCCGTGAAAAAAGGATCGACACACACCATCTCTTTGTCGACTTTAAAGCTGCTTTCGACAGCACGAAAAGGAGCTGCCTTTATGCCGCGATGTCTGAATTTGGTATCCCCGCAAAACTAATACGGCTGTGTAAACTGACGTTGAGCAACACCAAAAGCTCCGTCAGGATCAGGAAGGACCTCTCCGAGCCGTTCAATACCAGACGAGGTTTCAGACAAGGTGACTCACTCTCGTGTGATTTCTTTAACCTGATGCTGGAGAAAATAATACGAGCTGCAGAGCTAAATCGTGAAGGGTACAATCTTTTATAAGAGTGTACAGCTACTGGCGTACGCCGATGATATCGATATCATCGGAAACAACACCCGCGCCGTTAGTTCTGCTTTCTCCAGACTGGATAAGGAAGCGAAGCGTATGGGTCTGGTGGTGAACGAGGACAAGACGAAATATCTCCTGTCGTCAAACAAACAGTCAGCGCATTCGCTTCTTGGCTCCCACGTCACTGTTGACAGTCATAACTTTGAAGTTGTAGATAATTTCGTCTACCTGGGAACCAGCATTAACACCAATAACAATGTCAGCCTGGAAATCCAACGCAGAATCACTCTTGCCAACAGGTGCTACTATGGACTAAGTAGGCAATTGAAAAGTAAAGTCCTCTCTCGACGAACAAAAAACAAACTCTACAAGTCTCTCATCATTCCCGTCCTACTTTACGGTGCAGAAGCGTGGACGATGTCAACATCCGATGAGACGGCACTAGAGTTTTCGAGAGAAAGGTTTTGCGGGAGATTTATGGTCCCTTAAGAATTGGCAACGGCGAATACCGCAGACGATGGAACGATGAGCTGTATGTGTTATTCGACGACATAGACATAGTCCAGCGAATAAAAAAACAGCGGCTACGCTGGCTAGGTCATGTTGTCCGAATGGATGAAAGTGCTCCAGCTCTGAAAGTATTCGATGCAGTACCCGCTGGTGGAAGCAGAGGAAGAGGGAGACCTCCACTCCGATGGAAGGACCAGGTGGAGAGGGACCTGGCTTCGCTTGGAATAACCAATTGGCGCCAAACTGCCAGAAGGAGGGATGAGTGGCGCGCTGTTTTGGACTCGGCTATAACCGCGTAAGCGGTGTCTACGCCAGTCAAGAAGAAGAAGAAATACATACAAAACGTGTAGTGCCGTTATCGATTCGGAGATGTTTGCTTGGCACGTGAATAGGAGGCAATAAGGGGTCGAAAGCCTCAACGATGTATGCGTAGCCATTTAGTTAAATTCCAAAGCGGTTGCGTGGTAGCATAGTCTGGCTTACGTTTGAACGTGTGGGTTTTGTATGCATATTGGAACTTTTGTATGACCGACGAGCTTAAAGCTCCTAATTCCACACGCGCACCAACCCTCCACCCCACTATCTCTGTATGCAAATGAACCATTGATTTTCACCTGAATGGCGCTTGTGTTTACTCAGTGTTCGAGAAAGCTCTCTTAAATATATGTCCTTAAATTGCTATGTAAATAGTTCTGTTTATGAAAACCACCAAATCTATTTATGTCTGCGCTTTCGTATGCGCCGCACGTTCAATCGCAATCATGTAAGTACAAAGGTTTAAAGAAAAATCAAAAACGAAACTTCTAGACTCTTGACCTTGACCAGAGAATCAAGGATGTGAAGCGCATCGAATTGTACAACACACACTGTATGACTGTATAGTCATAGAAAAAAAATCAATATGCAGTTAGTGAACACACTTTTTGTGAGAAAGCCTTTAATTAAATGGAAATCGTCAATCACTCATAGTGACAACAATGAACTCAGAGGTCATGCCAACAGCGAAGAGACATAGTAGCGGAATATTTTCCACTTTTTTATTTACATTTATGGTTTTATCATGGCAGATTCATTCTTGAAGTCCTTCATTCAGTAGTTCCTTATTCTGTTGCAAAATACTCAGAAAAGGAAATGATCATATTGATGACGACAATTTTAAAATATTTGAAATTTTGAGTTACTCGCTTTTAAAGTTAACTAACAAACGCCTTGTCACAGTTTGTGAAAAAATTGCTATAGATTGCTCGGCACTGTGTTGCTTTGTTAATTGCCATCGGTATGTCCGACATACCAATATTTCTTCGCGGCAGTTGCGTAGATAAGTGTGACTGTTATTTCGTTTGTAGAAATAGCGAATAGCATTGTCGATACAAATTTTGCCAATAGCCTTGCTTTAATCTTTTTTATATTTTTTCGCATACCGTGTGATCAAGCAAATAAATATATCAACAACGTTTATCAATGCAGAGATATATGTATGTATGTGCTTTACGGGTAATCAACACATAGTTAATTGATATGAAAATCTGTAGAAAACAATAGCATATTTGAGGCAGGTGAAAAATGAAAAGGTATAGAAGGTTAAAAGTTATCAATTGAATATTTCTAAAATTTTTAGCTCGCATGTAGATAGGCCAAAGTCAAGATGATACGTTGAAAGTCATAGTCTGGTAAAATTTAAAAGAATTTATTTAGAGTAATAATGTAAGTATCCATTCGCTAAATACTCCTAGCTGAATTCGATTTAGGTAAATTTTTTGTTAATTTATAGAAAAATTATTTTAAAAGAAACCAGGGCTTAACTAAGAGAGCAGGATAGAATAAATTACATATTCTAAGAAGAAATTGTAACGGATTGTTGCTCAAACGGTAAGATTAAAGGAGAGTTTGACACTATGACGTATGAAGTTGAATTTTCCTTATTTTTCTTTTTCTTTCTCAGCAATTCTTATTCGGTTTATACATTATTTTTTATCGACACTTTGCTTCCGATCTTTGCCATGTCCCAAAACTACATTTTATGAGCAATAAATTTGGCAAAAATAAGAAAGAGCACAACAAAAATATAATAATTTTAAAATTTAGGATACCTAATTAAAGTAAACTTAATTTCAGTTGGAGAGTAGTTAAGATAATTTTATTAATTTTAGAGTTAGAGATAAATTTATAATTATAAAATATTATTCATAGTCATACTTCATTATTTTCTAAAATTATAAATTCCATAAACAATAAGGAAAATTGTTATTTTTTATTCAACATTTTCAATATCAATTTAATCTCCATTAATTCAATATCTCACGACATTCATGAACAAGTTAATTATGTTTTTTCTATAATTTATTGCCCCGACCTTCCTGCCATATATTTGTTCTTCTTTACTTTTACTTTATATTTTTTCTCAACTACAACAGAATACGAATGAGTTTACATAGGGTTAGTTAGAGAGGAATTAAATATTAAATTTTCTCTTCTTTATAATCGTGTCAATATTTATATTATCTAGCGATTAACATTAAATATTAATATACATAAATAATAAATGATGAAATACACATCATACAAATAATAATAAATAGGTGGACTGACTGTTCAGAAAAAAGAGTGACATGAAATTTTTATAATACATGAAATCGATATTTAATATATTAAAAATTCTTTCAATTTTAATTTAAAGATCGACTTAAAGATTATATTGGTATTATAAGAATTATATATTGAGACATCAGATAAGTTCATACTCTTAATTTTTCTATTCACACAGACTTATTATGAGTTATTTTGAACCGCAGAAATTTAGTTTAGCCTCGTAAATCTTAATTTTTTGAGGAGTCTGATCTGAAGAAACTATAATCAGGCATTAGAAAACCTACTCATAAACTGAAAAATATGTATGTTTGTGTTACCTCATTGAATTTTCGCAACATCTTACCAACTACAGTTTTACATCACCTCTGTCGCTTGGCATCATCGAGTCTCTCTGTTTCTCCAGTTTTGCAACTCTAGTTTTTGCATTTTAACGTGTTTCCATAAACTTGTTATTATATGTGCATATACATATATTTTGACTTCATCTCATCATGGTCGCATACACACCGATTTTGTTTTTGGTTTCATTATTATTTTCTTGCTTTATAAGTTGAGAAAATATTGAGGAAACATGCTAATTCGAACAAACTTATTCCTCATCTTGCCTAACAGCAACTCGGAGTAAAATAAATTTATGAATTTGTAAACGCTTTGTGGTAAGTAATTGCAGAAATATATTTTTTAAAGAGAAGCTCTTCGTATTAGACGGTAATCGAAAATTAATTTTATTATAAATCTAAAACTAAAATAATATGCAATTAAAATAAATTAAAATAAATTTTATTATAAAACTAACTAATATGCAACATTTTATAAATATAATAAGAAACGCCAAAAATAACTCAATTCTTGTATGTTTTAACGAAAATTTCTATAACTCGAAGTTTTTTGGAGATTATGGTGATTCGAGTTAGGGAAGTTCAACTGTGTTTTTAAATTTTTTCAAATGCGTAGAATTCTTAACACTTTTCGGTCGGATCATCTACCTGTTCATATTTCGTTATGAAGAGAAATCTACCAATAAAATTATTTGTCAAAACTGTGCGCTTTCAACAATGCCGCAATTTTTTCTTCAATTATACAGTAATTATACAGACAGTAGCATTCAATAATAATGAACCATAAAAAATATATTACCAAATACAAAAGTGATGACAAGCTAAAATTCGTTTCGCAGAAAAGACGTATCTCCTGCGAATATCGCAAGCACCACCCATAGGCTCCAGAGCAGCCAGTCAAAAAAAGCTATTAGGCAAACTTAGACAATAAACTTTAAGAGACTTAAATGAAGCAGCACTCCAAACAATCTTTATGGATATATCTATATACTATTAGGTCTACAACTTTGCTTCCACCGCTTTTTAGTAAATTTAAGTTTTTTTTTGTATAAAAACGGTTACAAATGTCGATTAGCCTCAGCCGCACTTTTATTGGAATTAAAAACGAAAAGCAAAATTTCCCGCAAAAGAGAGAATTCGGCTCAAAAAGTGACATTTTCAGTTGAGAATAAGTTTGAGATGCAAACAGATCTCTACAAATATTTTGTTGTGTTAATGTTGGCACAAATGTCCAAGATCGATATAAAAAAGTCGATTTAATCAACCAGTGCTTGACCCTAGCGACATCTATTGGAAAACGGCGGAAGCAAAGTTGTACACCTAATATATTATATATATAGTTTGTGTCTTGGTAAGTATAGCATATCTGTAGTTCTGTATATGAGTTAATAAAAACAACAATAACATATTATAATAAATATTATGCACATCATCATTGTCCAACGCCATATCATACGTTTATGGAACAACTTAGACATCGCCTTTGGCGTCAAAATAGCACAAACGCCGCTGCTTACTTAGCTCGAGTGTGTGTATGTTTGACTAGCTGAGCGGGTGCAAGCCGTCTAGTGAGTATATTAAATATTATTATCAACATTATTGTAGTTCATTAAGCAATTTAACACGCCGTCATGGTAGGTCGGCGTCGCGACAAGCCAACGGTGACCAAGCGGCACATATAAGAGAGTGTGTGTGTAAGCATACTGCCAGGCGTATGAGCATGCAGACAGGCTGCTTGTAAGCTGCGCGATGACCAACAATAAAATTGCGGCAAAACAGATTAAATAATGGAGCTCATCAATGTTTTTTGTTTTTGTTTCAATTTTTTTTCTTTCCACTCGCTCTTTTTAGCATAGCCAACTAAGTAATTTCATGAGTGCGTGCGTGTATCTGGTGCTTTTATGAACTTTGCCGCATAGTAGGCGTCTGCAGCCTCACTAATATTGTTGTTATTGCCATTTTGCTAGTCACTTTAGAGCGCATTTAACATTTAAACGCAAGTGTGCGTGTCCAGCAACACCAATTTGTTGCTTAAAGTGCAGATCATAATCCAGCCAGTCCAATCATGAGGTTTCCTAATCAATCTCATCACTCGCAGCCTCGCACTATGCTGGTGCCTCGTGCTACACTACCCAAACTTTATACTTACATATTCTCATATCACGTTTTTTTTTTGTTGTTAAGTGCTTTTTCGTTTTAATATTCGCCAACTTTAATGCTTTGCTTGGGGCGTGTTTCCCCGGCGATTTTGTTTATAAAGTTGTACTCATTCATAGTGGCGTTGAAAAATTGTCTGGCTTTTTGATTTTTTTTTCAAGTGCGTGCACTTAATATGCGATTAATAGCTTTTGAAGGTCGAACAGGTTTTTGGTGTGTGTAAAATGTGTTGTGCGCGTACAATAGTTGATACGCGTTTTGGCTGTTTAATGAGCAGTGATTAGGCTTCGTAATTAATGTTTTGGCTAGAAAAATTGGGCGTTCATAGGTACACACAAGCAACAATAAAGGAAGGGGAGCTTGTTTTAATAATACCGCAAAATTTTTAATGACTTAAAGTAAGTAAATAAATGATTTTCGGAGTGACATATTTTTCGGAGTTATTTTCAAAACCATTGAAACTTTATTTTCAAATCTGTAGACTTTTGGACAAAAATAAATTTTCGGAATTTTCCCAACCATTCGCATGGTCAAAATTTTGAAATGGCAAATTATAGGAATATGATTTTTCGGACTCAAATTAATTCCGGAGTAATGTTTTAACTCGTTTACCTTTTGATCTGTAATACTTTTTGCTGATATTTTTTAAATTGACTTAAAATATTTTTTTGAATTCCTTTCCCGATAATTGTTACGAACGACAGATCACATATAAAATATAAAATAATGAGAAAACTATTTTTTTAATAATTAATTTTCGGAGTTAAGCAAATTTTCATAATTTTGTTGCAACTATGAAATAGAACTAAATAAGTCTGAAATCTTTATCCTTAAATGCGGATTAAGCCAATTCATGTAGTAGTGTTCTGAACACTAAAATACTTTCGGAGTAGATTTGTATATAAATTAAAAGAGAAAACTTTTATGAAAAAAAATATCGGATAAAATTGTTTTTGATTGAAATTAAATGTACATATTCTCTTTGACCTTTCAATATAAAATAAAAAATTTATATACAAGTATATACATTATACATATATTTTTTTTTTATTTTTATCATCATTACCGTTTTTTTAAACACTCAAAAAACTTCAAAAACGAAAGATAAGTAAAATGTTTCATCATAATTTTCACATAATCCGACAATTTATGCAACCATCACTTCAATTATTTTTTCACCACCGCTCAATGAAAGGCGGTTTCTTGTCCACTCATTGTTATGCGTGATTAGTGATTTTTCTGACGTAGAGCGCATTTTTCAAATCAAAATACTGTGCTTGCCACAAAATAAAATAAGAGATGATTGGTGGATGGTGCAGCAGCCATATGGTGCATGTGGCATGCCACGAAGTACTACGAAAAGTGATATAATGATGATGCTGAGGGCAGCAAAGACCAACCGCTGAACGACTTGCAAATTATTTTTCTTTTATATATAAAAAAGCAACGCCAACAACAACATAAAGGTATAAAATGTTTTTTCTTTATTTTTTCTTTGAATTCAAACTCCTAACTCATTTAAATCGTCGCACCAAAAGCGCCGGTAGCCATGAAAGATGCGCTTGGCTACAACCGAAAAGTTGCATGCAATAATTCAATGCGGCAGTCGTCTTTGTCGTGCAGATTCCCTCAGCGCAGCTACCTTCCAACTTCGTCTAACAAGCAAATATACACTCCTTCATTGTTTTGGGAAGCGCATAATTGTTGAAGATGCCTCTGTGTCTAAAAAGATGCTGCCGTGAACGAAAACGAAAAGTTGTGCATAAGAAGAAAGCGAAATCATGCCGCAAGCAAGCAACTCCAACTGCAGGTCTTGTTGAATAACTCCAACTAAAACACTTTTTTATTGTTACTGCAGGCGCCTATAACTCCCGCAGTTTAGATGCACTGCGGTTCATTGAATCTGGGTAGGCGGACAACTGAATAAATTTATATATGTAGGTATGTTCAGACATAAATCCAATTTTGACTATGTATTTTAATTTATTTCAATCTGCCACATAATGCTTGCAATAACTTCATTTATTTATGAATTATGAGTTTATATTGTTTGCTAAAAAAGTTGGTTATTTTTAGCCACGGTTTCCATGGCGCCAAGTCGAAGGAAGAAACCAATTTAAATTCGCAATCCTGTCATAAATTTAGAATTTCCGATTGTGTATGCAACAATGCATTGCGAATTTTAAGCAGTTTTGTAGATATTTCCTTTGCACAAGTTAGAACAAAGTGAATTCTTTATTTTCGTAGTCAACTCCTGATTATCGTAGTACATCTATTTTTGAAGCTAATGTTCCGAAATTAATTTAAAGCTTAAAACTGAGGTGCTTTACTATAACAAATATTTTCGGAGTCGCAATTTTGGTTAAATAACTTATAATGTTTATATAAATATAATATAAGTTGGTTGTATTTTCATATTCGCATTAAAAAAGTATTCCGAAAAATTTCGGAGTAACAAATTATTTTCGGAATAAAAATTTTTCAATAAATTATATTAATATATTCAAAGTTAGTGTTACATATATTGTGTTACATAAACTTTACTTACTAAAATATATATTTTTTTAATTTAGCTATATACTTGGGAGAGTACTGCTAACCTGGGAGAGTACTCATTTACCTTTGTAAAATGTTTACACTTTCATGTTGCTGCTATTTTTACATGTTCAAAAATATGCAACAACACCATTACAAAACCAAAATTTCTGAGTACCTACTCCTCTCACATACATAACTGTGAGCTGCTGGTGAATATAGTATACTCTATATGCGTATATATGTTGCAAATGTTGCAAATACTTTAATTACCATACTTTGCTTCAGCTTTTGCAAATTTGCACCTCTTCATCGTTGCGGCAACATATGTGATTAGTTGTTGTTTTCACCACAGCTGTTCCCGACAATTTGCGTAGCCTGCTTGGCATACCAACAACAAAAAGCTACAAAATATTGTTTTTCGTCACCACTGTCTTTGCTAAATTCCGGCAATTTGAGTTGCCGATTGTGATTGTGCGCAATTGGGTGTGAGTCACGTGCCTCATTTGACATTATTGCCACATGCTTTTGATGGGCGCACCATTAAAAAACTTTACGTTGCTGTTATTGTCCGCAATATTATTTTTAGTCACTGCAAGTATGAATGGAGCAAAAATATTCGCGTAATTCTAGCAGTCAACGGTCGTGGAACGAAAGGCATTTCACCTCTGAATGTCTGTCTGTCGTTTTGTGCGATTGAAATTTTGGTATATATGGAAGAAGAGAGAACTGTAAAAAACGACACCGTATTTTCGGACTAATTGAGTGCTTTTAGTATAGATTTTTTATGAGGATTTCAGTATTTAAAAAATTTTCAGGTTTTTAGGAGTATATACTAATGCTATTTTTTATTTAACATATAAACTAATTATATTTTAAAGTAATTATTTTTGCCTACAACACTTTAATTTCGAACTGAGATCCATTATAGGAAGAGGTTTCTTAATTTATAGATTTTTGAAAAGTTCGAATTTCGGAGTTATCTTCATTAAATTTCGTAGAGAATATTTAACATTAATTGGGAAGAGAAACGGTTCAAATCGGATCGATTGCCAATATACCAACATAATTCTTCAATCTTTGGTTTGAAATACTGTGAAAAAATTGGATAAGCAGAATGTTTAATCTCGGTATATACCTTTCCAACACTTGTATACCGATTTATGTATATGATTTCCGTCCATTGGTATATTCTATATTATTTTCACAATATTAAATTCACCGTTTTCATAGTAAAATAATATCAATCTCTTCTTCATATAATAACTCATAACAAAAGATTTCATGGCAAAGAAACATTATGCAGTAGTTTGTCCAAACAAACAAATAAATGTGGAAAAAGAAACGAAAAAATTAAATGAATTAAAATGACCGTTTTTAAAAAAATCATACACTTGAATTAACTCAAAAATGCGGTAATTTTGGTTGAATTGTTCATTGAAATGTCGAACACCGAATACAATTCTTTTGAATGAATCAATTGAATTGAGTGCTGCTGCCACAATTATTATTGGAAAAAATTAAATAATGCAAAATAATTGGTGATATTTATTATTTACTTTGTTACAAAAAGTGCAAAATAACGTGTACGAAAAGGGTGCAAAAAAGAGCGGCAAAAACCCAATTAGTGAAAGTGATGAACGAATAACGGTATTATTTAATATAGTCTGATGTCATCAGCTATAGCAGATGAATAAAAAAAAATGAACTGTCCAAATAAAAACGTGGCGTGAAATTAACAAAAACAGAATATATAACTGAAATAATTAAAAGCAAAAATAAATATTAAATATATTAATAATATTGTCTCATATTTAAATATGTAAATAAGAGACACAAATTAATGTTATTTACACAATAAATCGCATAAAATTGTCCAAAGTTATGGCAAAAGGTGCACTGTTGCATAAGCGAAATTAAAAACGTAATTAAATATGATATTTAACTTAATGCCATATATTATTTACGGATTTTGCGAAATAAGCAATTAAATTTGGCTGAATTAAAAAAGCTGACATATTTATATCAATATCAGTTTTCATTAATAAATATACGAAAATTTATCCATCAGAAAATTATTTGTTGCAGTATTTTCAACAAAAAAATAATTTCAAAATGCAATGACTTTAATAAAGCAAAAATTACACTCTGTTTTAATATTTTGCATACAAGGGAAATAAATAAATGTGTCTGTAGTAAAAACGTAGTTGTAGTTGTTGGGAACTGTAGAACTCTACAGATAAACCATTCGTAACATTTTGGTTCCCAAAATCGATTCCAACAGGGTGATGCAACTAGCCATTCAACGCTTTGGAAATCGGATCAAGTGATATAATTACATTACCCCACTTTTTTATAGGGAAACATCAAATCAATCGTACGATTTACCATTTGGAAACGATTATTCAAACCACTCATTAAAAAGTGAACAAGTTACTGTATAACTATATATAAGATATACATCTTTAATTTCCATTTAATTATTTGATCAAACTTTTATTTATTTTTGTGAACGAATTTTCAGACTGGCCTACTCGTTATTAAGTAATTAAATTTTATATTCTTAACTATGGTTAACTGTTGTTGTAAAACAGTTGGATTCACACTTCAGTTAGTCCCCATACTCTAGTACATATATATGATATCAGCTACTATAAGTCACGCTTGACTATCCACCAACCCTATATGACCCTAATGAGGACAAGCGGAACCTTTATATATATTTGGCGTAGGAACCGCTTTAAGCGATTATAGTCGAATCCACCAGAGCGCGCCACTCATTCCTCCTTTTTGCTTTTTGGCGCCAACTGGAAACACCTAGTGAAGCCAGGTCACTTTGCACTTGGTCTTTCCACCGGAGTGGAGGTCGTCCTCTTCCGCGGCTTCCTCCAGCGGGTACTGCATCGAATACTTTCAGAGCTGGAGTGTTTTCTTCCATCCGTACAACATGACCTAGCCAGCGTAGCCGCTGTCTTTTTATTCGCTGAACTATGTCAATGTCGTCGTATAAATCGTACAGCTCATCGTTCCATCGTCTGCGGTATTCGCCGTTGCCAATGTTTAGAGGACCATAAATCTTGCGCAAAACCTTTCTCTCGAAAACCCCAAGAGTCGTCTCATCGGATGTTGTCATCGTCCACGCTTCAGCGCCATACATCAGGACGGGAATAATGAGCGACTTATAGAGTTTGATTTTGGTTCGTCGAGAGAGGACTTTACTTTTCAATTGCCTACTCAGTCCAAAGTAGCACCTGTTGGCATATATTTCTATATATATATTTTCTTTGAATTTTATCATCATTACCGTTTTTTTAAACACACAAAAAACTTCAAAATCGAAAGATAAATAAAATGTTTCATCATAATTTTCACATAATCCGACAATTTATGCAACCATCACTTCAATTATTTTTTCACCACCGCTCAATGAAAGGCGGTTTCTTGTCCACTCATTGTTATGCGTGATTAATGATTTTTTCTGACGTAGAGCGCATTTTTCAAATCAAAATACTCTGCTTGCCACAAAATAAAATAACAGATGATTGGTGGATGGTGGATGGTGCAGCAGCCATATGGTGCATGTGGCATGCCACGAAGTACTACGAAAAGCGATATAAGGATGATGCAGAGGGCGGCGGAGATCTGGCAACCGGCGACTTGAAAAACGTTTTTTTATTTTATATATAATAAACAACGCCAACAACAACGTAAAGCTATAAAACGATTTATCCTCTTTTTTTCTTTGAATTCAATCTCTAAACTCATTCAAAACATCGCACCAAAAGCGCCGGTAGCCATGACAAATGCGCTATGCCACAACCGAAAAGTTGAATGCAATAATTCAATGTGCAGTAGTCGTTGTCATGCAGGTTCTCTTAGCGCAGCTACCTTCCACCTTCGGCTAACAAGAAAAAATATGCTGGGAAGCACATAATTGTTGAAGATGCCTCGGCGTCTATAAAGATACTGCCGTCAACGAAAACGAAAAGTTGTGCATAAGAAGAAAGCAAAATCATGCCGCAAGCAAGCAACTCCAACTGCTGGTCATATTGAATAACACCAACTAAATTTTTTTTTATTGTTGCTGCATGCGCCTATAACTCCGGCAGTTTAGCTGCACTGTGGTTCATTGAATTTATTCTGTATAGGCGGACAACTGAATAAATTTGTATGTATATAAATAGGTATGTTTAGACAGAAATTAAATTTTGACTATGTATTTTAATTTAATTCAATCTGCCACATAATGCTTGCAATAACTTCATTTATTTATGAATTATGAGTTTATATTGTTTGCTATGAAAGTTGTTTATTTTTAGCGACGGTTTTCGTGGATTGGATCCAAGGATGAAACCAATTTAAATTCACAATCCCGTCATAAATTTAGAATTTCCGATGGTGTACGCAACAATGCATTGTGAATTTTAAGCGGTTTTGTTTGCACAAGTAAGAACGAAGTGAATCCTTAATTTTCGGAGTCAACTCCAAGTTCTCGGAGTACATATATTTTTGAAGCTAGTTATAACTGACGTGCTTTTCTGTAATAGTCGGAGTCGCAGTTTTAGTTAAATTATTTATAATTTTCAAATAACTGTAAAGAAGTTGAGCGCATTTTCATATTCGCATTAAAAAGATATTCCGAAAATTTTCGGCGTAACAAATTGTTTTCAGAATTTTGGATAAATTATCGAATCGAAGAAACAACTGGTATTATAATATAAAATAATTAAGATTAAGATGAAAATGTTGCAAGCAACATTTTTAGAGATAACTTACAAAAAAATGAGAGAAATACTTGTTATAATTCACCGGCATGTGCAAAGGATGTAAATATTTCAGAGAGAGCTTGAAAACAGCTGTAAGAGAACTAGAGAGAGACCAATTTTTGCGCCAATGTCCTTTATCGATTTTTAACAGCGACACAGTTAGAGTCAGCAAATTCAGCCGACTTCGCAGCCTTCCATTGATTATAGACAGAAATGAAGTAAACATAACATAACTGAGGAATAAAAAGTGCAAGAAAGCTTGGAGAGTGGACAAAGAAGCCAAACATGCCAAAAAGTAACAGCAGGCACATACAGTTGCTGACAGTTTACAGCGCTGCTCTAAAAATGCAACAAAAACAAATATTTAAGAGTCCTATTACAGTTATTATTACGAATGAGAGACCAAAAGAAATTGCTCTGACAGATAAACCAGCATAAAATGTTGCATCAGCTGTTCAAGCGCCATGTAAGGTGTCAACAGAATGGCTTACATATAAACATATCTTTAATGTAAACAACGGCAAGAACACTACTGGTTTTCCGGTGCCGGGAAGCAGAAAGGAATAAGGAGAAGAAACATGTACTTCTCAGGGGTTGTATGTATCACGCTGAAGACAAAAATGATAAACATACCAAACACGGAAACTCCACGACAATTCCGTTGTCAATTTTCCTTATTTGCTCTCTATTTTTTTTTTTCATTTTTCTCACTTTTTTAATTTTGATTACACAGACAGTTGCTTACATTGCTCACATTCTTTAACCTTAATATTTAATTTTTATAATTTTTTCTGACATGCACCATCAACATTTCTACTGATAAATGATTTAATTTTAATTGAACCATATTCTACCTAAATCGAGATATAAACAGTCAAAGAATTGCGCTCTCATATTGTTTGCGGTTGATTTCATAATCAGTTCCGATTCATTCATCACGTACATACTTTATTCAACGTTTTGTTTTGAACCGCTTTTCCGCCAGCCGCTTTGCATGTTTTCTTTCACAAATTCACGTCTGCGTATGAAAATGGCTTTATGAAAATTATTTCGTTAATTTCTTTTTTTCTTCTCTTTTCACTTTTCCTCGCTACATACAATACACTAGCGCCATGATCTTCAATGGCCAATGCGATATCAACAAAAATTTCAAAATTTTATGCAAATTACTTAAGAAGGAGTGATTTTATGTTGTCACTAGCAATGCACTCACAGTTCATTAACATGACACGCACGTCAAAATTAACATCAAAAATTACAGAAAATAAAAACAAAATATGAAACCATACATTTTTTTCATAACCCAAAAAACACCTTTTTTGCGATATTTCAGCACTATGGTTTACCATTTATTTATTTATTTTTACACATATTCCAGATTTCCGATATAATTTTCGTTTTTGTTGCAACGCGATAACAGGACGACAATCACCGCTGTATTTTGAGCAACGAACGAACGCGGATAACGGCGAAATGAAGACTGAACTGCATGCGCGCTGCAAAGGTAACCAAACTGCAAAAGCTAAGTCAATCAAAGTCAGCAGCAGCAGCGCAAAAATGTACAAAATTTATTTGAAAAAGCACAGCAAGCAGCGCAAGACGCAGCAGCGCTTGTTTGGCAAACACAGTGCAGAGAACTTAGAACATAGAGAAGGTGCATTTGGATTTTTGTATGATGCTCAATACGATCTTTTACAGAGCTGAAAACCGACGAGTAGGGAATTCACCAATTGCTGTTATACTCGTTATTATTTAACAGAATTGACTATCGGGGGAATGAAAATATGTGAGGATTGGCCTTTTGATGTGATATGACCATGCTTTCATATGATATAGTATTTAGACTTCTTATGGCTTTTTATTAATTGTATATAATTAATATGATTTTTTAACTCATAAATAGGATTTTAAAGAATTTTTAGATAATATAAAAAAAAATTATTTATAAAATATTGCAAATGTGGAGAGGTGAACCCGAAAAATGTGAAAAGTTGTACTGAGTTCACATTTGATAACATTACTTCATGTCATATGTATCTGTGTTCATAAAATATTAAATTTTTGTCTTTTTGAAATTATTCTAATCAAGTATTAGAAAAATAAACACTTAAAAACAAATGCCAGCTGGAGATTTGAACCCGCGCAATTCTTAAAAATCTTTTGATATTGGCGCAATTATCACCTCATATCATTTTGTCACTTGCCATCATAAGGTACATAATTGGAAAAAACAAAAGAACATCATTTCATGTCATATGTGTCTGCATTCATATATGTATGTGTTTGACCACATCAATAAAACTATCTATTGTATCATATGCGCAATCGTATAAAAGATATGCCAAATACACAAAATAGTTCTTACATTCTTACATACATAAGTATATTTGTATGTAAGCATAACCAGGGAATCCCTTCATATGCACAATATCAAACGCACAAATATGCACGAGTGACTAACAAACTTACAAGTGTACGTATATATGTATGTAGAATATTACGAATTGCAAAGAGTCATAGGAACAACAACAACCTTCCTTCATATGCGCAAAAGCAAACGCACCAATTAGAATATGTGAATGACCGTCAAAAAACAAACCAACGCAAATACAAACTACAAAAAACTCTGACCATCAAGAAGCAGCAACAATAATATGTCAACTCTTTTCCTCCCTGCAGCTGTCGGTGTCGACAAACTGTTTCCTCGCGACGATGGCAAATCTAAAATCATATTTCGATGTGATGCTGAAGTCAAAGCGAAAAGTGGCAACAGTGCAAGCAGCTTGACAAAATTCACAAAAGAATCAATTTTCATATTTGCCATCGATTGTGGCAGAAATATAAAAATATGCGAAAAATAAAACTTCGGCCAGGATTCGAACCCGAGCACCGTCTAAAATGAGGGTGCGTGCGTACCACACGTACCATGATAGTAGTTGAAGATCAATCAGCTTAATTGATATTTCATAATCCATAGGACAAGATGCTAGTTCTAATAGAAATATGAATATGATTCTCGGCCACTGCCGTTTTTCTCTTCTGAAGGAAATATCAGAAATTGTTTGAATTTGTGGTTTCTTGCATACTCCAGACAAACCGCTTTTAGGCAAGGCATGCGCGGAGATGTGCGCGACGCTTGCGCTTATGAATGAAGTCCACTTGCTTTGCTGTTGATACGCATGCGTTTATGAATGAAAATGCTGTTGTAATTTTTTGTTGTAGGCGAGTTGTTGTTTTTTGAAGATGTGTCGAAGTGACAAATGTGAGGAATGTAGATTTGTATGTTCACATTTATACGTATGTATGTACATACATATATATTTCTGCACGCGTATGGTAGCAAAAATATTTGAACATACACATTGGTATGAAATTTGCCGACGGCAAATCAATGATTGTTCGAGTTCATAATGATATTATAGATTATTATATATGTAGTTTATTTAAATAATTAAGAATAAGAATAACTTTTTAATCAGATATAAATAAAAATTAACTTAAAATAAATAAAAAATATCTAATAAAAATTAAATGAAATAAAAATATTATTGAATAATATATAAATTTAATAAAACATAACTTTCAGAATTGTCTACCATCTATTGATAAATTCTCGCATATTTTATTCACTCATATTTTCCTATTTTGCCTAACCATTGAATTCCCAAGTTGAGAAAAGGCAACAGGTTCGACGCTCATCATAAACATTATTTTTATTAATTTTATTAATAATTGGGTAAAAATATGATTTTAATTAGTAATTATATCAATTTAAAAATTAGTTTAAAATAACATAAAATAAAAAATAATACAAAATTTAAATGAATTTGAAAAATAGCACATGATTATTTCATGTGCCAGCAATTTCTCGTTTTACAGATTCCCTGCTGCTAAAACTGAAATCGCTGTTAACTTTTCAGAAGGTGAATTCCCCGGTTGTGTGGTAAATTCCCCCGTTGAAAGTTTTCAGACTTGAATTTATTTCGCTGTCGAACCTGCACCTTCTCTATGTTGTAAGTTCTCTGCACTTGCTGTGGCGGCTGACGTCGACGTTCAGAGAACTTAGAACATAGAGAAGGTGCATTTGGATTTTTGTATGATGCTCAATACGATCTTTTACAGAGCTGAAAACCGACGAGTAGGGAATTCACCAATTGCTGTTATACTCGTTATTATTTAACAGAATTGACTATCGGGGGAATGAAAATATGTGAGGATTGGCCTTTTGATGTGATATGACCATGCTTTCATATGATATAGTATTTAGACTTCTTATGGCTTTTTATTAATTGTATATAATTAATATGATTTTTTAACTCATAAATAGGATTTTAAAGAATTTTTAGATAATATAAAAAAAAATTATTTATAAAATATTGCAAATGTGGAGAGGTGAACCCGAAAAATGTGAAAAGTTGTACTGAGTTCACATTTGATAACATTACTTCATGTCATATGTATCTGTGTTCATAAAATATTAAATTTTTGTCTTTCTGAAATTATTCTAATCAAGTATTAGAAAAATAAACATTTAAAAACAAATGCCAGCTGGAGATTTGAACCCGCGCAATTCTTAAAAATCTTTTGATATTGGCGCAATTATCACCTCATATCATTTTTGTCACTTGCCATCATAAGGTACAGAATTGGAAAAAACAAAAGAACATCATTTCATGTCATATGTGTCTGCATTCATATATGTATGTGTTTGACCACATCAATAAAACTATCTATTGTATCATATGCGCAATCGTATAAAGATATGCCAAATACACAAAATAGTTCTTACATTCTTACATACATAAGTATATTTGTATGTAAGCATAACCAGGGAATCCCTTCATATGCACAATATCAAACGCACAAATATGCACGAGTGACTAACAAACTTACAAGTGTACGTATATATGTATGTAGAATATTACGAATTGCAAAGAGTCATAGGAACAACAACAACCTTCCTTCATATGCGCAAAGCAAACGCACCAATTAGAATATGTGAATGACCGTCAAAAAACAAACCAACGCAAATACAAACTACAAAAAACTCTGACCATCAAGAAGCAGCAACAATAATATGTCAACTCTTTTCCTCCCTGCAGCTGTCGGTGTCGACAAACTGTTTCCTCGCGACGATGGCAAATCTAAAATCATATTTCGATGTGATGCTGAAGTCAAAGCGAAAAGTGGCAACAGTGCAAGCAGCTTGACAAAATTCACAAAAGAATCAATTTTCATATTTGCCATCGATTGTGGCAGAAATATAAAAATATGCGAAAAATAAAACTTCGGCCAGGATTCGAACCCGAGCACCGTCTAAAATGAGGGTGCGTGCGTACCACACGTACCATGATAGTAGTTGAAGATCAATCAGCTTAATTGATATTTCATAATCCATAGGACAAGATGCTAGTTCTAATAGAAATATGAATATGATTCTCGGCCACTGCCGTTTTTCTCTTCTGAAGGAAATATCAGAAATTGTTTGAATTTGTGGTTTCTTGCATACTCCAGACAAACCGCTTTTAGGCAAGGCATGCGCGGAGATGTGCGCGACGCTTGCGCTTATGAATGAAGTCCACTTGCTTTGCTGTTGATACGCATGCGTTTATGAATGAAAATGCTGTTGTAATTTTTGTTGTAGGCGAGTTGTTGTTTTTTGAAGATGTGTCGAAGTGACAAATGTGAGGAATGTAGATTTGTATGTTCACATTTATACGTATGTATGTACATACATATATATTTCTGCACGCGTATGGTAGCAAAAATATTTGAACATACACATTGGTATGAAATTTGCCGACGGCAAATCAATGATTGTTCGAGTTCATAATGATATTATAGATTATTATATATGTAGTTTATTTAAATAATTAAGAATAAGAATAACTTTTTAATCAGATATAAATAAAAATTAACTTAAAATAAATAAAATATATCTAATAAAAATTAAATGAAATAAAAATATTATTGAATAATATATAAATTTAATAAAACATAACTTTCAGAATTGTCTACCATCTATTGATAAATTCTCGCATATTTTATTCACTCATATTTTCCTATTTTGCCTAACCATTGAATTCCCAAGTTGAGAAAAGGCAACAGGTTCGACGCTCATCATAAACATTATTTTTATTAATTTTATTAATAATTGGGTAAAAATATGATTTTAATTAGTAATTATATCAATTTAAAAATTAGTTTAAAATAACATAAAATAAAAAATAATACAAAATTTAAATGAATTTGAAAAATAGCACATGATTATTTCATGTGCCAGCAATTTCTCGTTTTACAGATTCCCTGCTGCTAAAACTGAAATCGCTGTTAACTTTTCAGAAGGTGAATTCCCCGGTTGTGTGGTAAATTCCCCCGTTGAAAGTTTTCAGACTTGAATTTATTTCGCTGTCGAACCTGCACCTTCTCTATGTTGTAAGTTCTCTGGACGTTCACGGTTGCGGTGACGCAACAGTGACTGTTTACGAGCTGCCCATAGTCGATTTTGCTCATGTTGTTTGCCATTGTGCGGTTAGGTAGGATCAGCAGAGAACTTACAACATAGAGAAGGTGCAGGTTCGACAGCGAAATAAATTCAAGTCTGAAAACTTTCAACGGGGGAATTTACCACACAACCGGGGAATTCACCTTCTGAAAAGTTAACAGCGATTTCAGTTTTAGCAGCAGGGAATCTGTAAAACGAGAAATTGCTGGCACATGAAATAATCATGTGCTATTTTTCAAATTCATTTAAATTTTGTATTATTTTTTATTTTATGTTATTTTAAACTAATTTTTAAATTGATATAATTACTAATTAAAATCATATTTTTACCCAATTATTAATAAAATTAATAAAAATAATGTTTATGATGAGCGTCGAACCTGTTGCCTTTTCTCAACTTGGGAATTCAATGGTTAGGCAAAATAGGAAAATATGAGTGAATAAAATATGCGAGAATTTATCAATAGATGGTAGACAATTCTGAAAGTTATGTTTTATTAAATTTATATATTATTCAATAATATTTTTATTTCATTTAATTTTTATTAGATATTTTTTATTTATTTTAAGTTAATTTTTATTTATATCTGATTAAAAAGTTATTCTTATTCTTAATTATTTAAATAAACTACATATATAATAATCTATAATATCATTATGAACTCGAACAATCATTGATTTGCCGTCGGCAAATTTCATACCAATGTGTATGTTCAAATATTTTTGCTACCATACGCGTGCAGAAATATATATGTATGTACATACATACGTATAAATGTGAACATACAAATCTACATTCCTCACATTTGTCACTTCGACACATCTTCAAAAAACAACAACTCGCCTACAACAAAAAATTACAACAGCATTTTCATTCATAAACGCATGCGTATCAACAGCAAAGCAAGTGGACTTCATTCATAAGCGCAAGCGTCGCGCACATCTCCGCGCATGCCTTGCCTAAAAGCGGTTTGTCTGGAGTATGCAAGAAACCACAAATTCAAACAATTTCTGATATTTCCTTCAGAAGAGAAAAACGGCAGTGGCCGAGAATCATATTCATATTTCTATTAGAACTAGCATCTTGTCCTATGGATTATGAAATATCAATTAAGCTGATTGATCTTCAACTACTATCATGGTACGTGTGGTACGCACGCACCCTCATTTTAGACGGTGCTCGGGTTCGAATCCTGGCCGAAGTTTTATTTTTTCGCATATTTTTATATTTCTGCCACAATCGATGGCAAATATGAAAATTGATTCTTTTGTGAATTTTGTCAAGCTGCTTGCACTGTTGCCACTTTTCGCTTTGACTTCAGCATCACATCGAAATATGATTTTAGATTTGCCATCGTCGCGAGGAAACAGTTTGTCGACACCGACAGCTGCAGGGAGGAAAAGAGTTGACATATTATTGTTGCTGCTTCTTGATGGTCAGAGTTTTTTGTAGTTTGTATTTGCGTTGGTTTGTTTTTTGACGGTCATTCACATATTCTAATTGGTGCGTTTGCTTTTGCGCATATGAAGGAAGGTTGTTGTTGTTCCTATGACTCTTTGCAATTCGTAATATTCTACATACATATATACGTACACTTGTAAGTTTGTTAGTCACTCGTGCATATTTGTGCGTTTGATATTGTGCATATGAAGGGATTCCCTGGTTATGCTTACATACAAATATACTTATGTATGTAAGAATGTAAGAACTATTTTGTGTATTTGGCATATCTTTTATACGATTGCGCATATGATACAATAGATAGTTTTATTGATGTGGTCAAACACATACATATATGAATGCAGACACATATGACATGAAATGATGTTCTTTTGTTTTTTCCAATTATGTACCTTATGATGGCAAGTGACAAAATGATATGAGGTGATAATTGCGCCAATATCAAAAGATTTTTAAGAATTGCGCGGGTTCAAATCTCCAGCTGGCATTTGTTTTTAAGTGTTTATTTTTCTAATACTTGATTAGAATAATTTCAAAAAGACAAAAATTTAATATTTTATGAACACAGATACATATGACATGAAGTAATGTTATCAAATGTGAACTCAGTACAACTTTTCACATTTTTCGGGTTCACCTCTCCACATTTGCAATATTTTATAAATAATTTTTTTTTATATTATCTAAAAATTCTTTAAAATCCTATTTATGAGTTAAAAAATCATATTAATTATATACAATTAATAAAAAGCCATAAGAAGTCTAAATACTATATCATATGAAAGCATGGTCATATCACATCAAAAGGCCAATCCTCACATATTTTCATTCCCCCGATAGTCAATTCTGTTAAATAATAACGAGTATAACAGCAATTGGTGAATTCCCTACTCGTCGGTTTTCAGCTCTGTAAAAGATCGTATTGAGCATCATACAAAAATCCAAATGCACCTTCTCTATGTTCTAAGTTCTCTGGATCAGTTGCTCGGTTGGGGCGAAACATGTTCGTTTGCTATGAAGCAACATTTTGTTGGGGGAGCCAAGTGTTTGTGTGAGCGCTTTCAGAGGTATTGGGATTGAATTTTTGAATAATTAACGAAACATTACATTTCATAGAATTTATTGAGTAAAGCACGGTGGATTCTAAAGATTAAAATTTGTCTAACCTCATGATGAAATAATGGAACAAGAAGCTAAATCACAGCTAATTTCATTAAACCAGTATTGCTACTGTGATCGAACTAAAATCACTGAAATGCCAGTGCGATCGCAACGAGATCGCAGTTGCTATAATGAAATATCGCTCGTCCCTGATCATACACCCTGAGATACAGTTCATTATAGTACATATGCATGTCCGTCTCTAGAGAGTTGAAATAGTTCAAATAGAAATAGTGCGTATCTCACAATTGCTTTTAATGGAACACTAAACGAAATAACAACAGCAATTACATCTACAAGATGTACACATGCGCTGAAATAAATTTAAATTGTGATTTTATGATAATGTGTGTGTACTTTGGTGCTCTTATTATATTTATGTATTTCTCCCATTTCTGCTAACAGCAGCATTGTTCTGTTGCAGCAGTCCACAATGGACGAAATGCAATTTTCGCTTTTTTCGCAAACTTTTTTTTCTTTTCTTATTCTACTTTGTTAAAGCATATGAGCGTGCGCCTACAAGGAGTCTTCACCACTGGGTTTCCTCTGCAAGCGATCACGCAGACAATTTCGGTCATTCCATTTTATTCAGCGACCTGCTTCGCTTCCTCTGCGTCTACTCAGATAGTTATATCCCATTGAGTATTCATTTTCGGCGGCTAGTTGGTGCGCCGCTGTGTTTTCATTGTGTTTTCAATTTGATTGCCGCTACTATTTTGTTCTTTATTACAAGTACCGATCGTCAGCTGTTAACTAGCTCCTGCTTCCGCACCTTGTACTCCTTCGCCTGTTCTCTTTCTTGTCCTGACGAGCTTATACCCGAGGGTTACTACTTCGAAACAGCAAAAATTTGGTTACATTAATTGAATGATAATTGCAATTTGTATTCCAGCGAAGACCTGGATTCTAGATGCAACAGATGCAAGACAAAACTTTAGTTTATATAACCTTGATTATGGATCCCTTGTTTCATATGTCATCCACATAGTCAAAAGATGGTTCTCTACCACTTCGTAAATTTCAATAGGATTCTTGTGATGGAGTAAAGAAATGTAGTTTGCGTTCAACTTTCTTACACACTATCAGTGTTTTGTTTTTGTTATCGTAGATATCCTGCTGATTTCATTGTTATTGCAGTACTTGCGTAGAGATAACAGACGTTGTTGTTGCTGCTACTGTTATTCCGTTTTCATGTAGCCTCCGAATCAATTCAATTGTTTTCGCCAATTTTACGGTATTGAATTCCTTCTATGCCTTCGCTACAGCTTGTTGCGCCAGCCAACCGATTTTCGTATCTCATTTTCTTTGCTTTTTATGATGCTTATCTATAGTGTTGTCTATGTTATTGTTGTTATTACTTGATTTTGTTTTGTGATTGCGCTAGTTTATATTCGCCTAGTTTAGCTGAAATTTACTGATTTCAATTTCGAAAACTGCGTGTAGGAGGCAGGCTACAAGAATTTGCGGATAATCGAAGCGTTGGTGAAGGCATGCGGGAGGGAAATAATGAGAGAGAAGCGAATTATAGCTATTTGAAAGATTTGATGGAGATAAATCAAAATTGACAGTTATTACTAGGCACCGAAGCTTGTTAACACTAAACTAAGATCTAAAGGGAAAATATAATACTTGGCATTCGATGAAAGAGTTCTCGCATGTCGGATATGAAAAAGTTACGGAAACAATAGAGTGGGTAAAGAACAACCAGAACATGGATCACTGGAGGAGCCGACTAATAAAATAGCGGTAATTTGCTCCGAATTGAATAAATAAGCTGAGTGACTTCATATAGTACTAGTAAACTCACGAAGACAAGATACCTTCTGCCTGTGTTCATGGATATAACTTTGATGATGTAGACAATAGCTTCCGTCAGGAAAACAATGTAATTATCGAAACGCACTTGAAACAAACATAGAATTCTTCCGCAAAAAAGTTATGATCTATGTAGAGAATTTAGAAGATAGATATATAGAGAAAGAGAGAAAGAGAGAGTGTGGAAGAAACAGAACAAAATTCTACAAAAACATTCAATGCTCTTAAACCATTACCTTTTCATAATGTTGAACTTCTTGAGTTTAGCGAACTTAGAACAGTTGCCAAGGGTAGGAAATGAATTCAAAATCTTGAGTTCCACTCTCGGCTCGACAATAATATTGATCTACAAAAAGCAGAGGCAACATATTTCCATTGCATCAAGGCCCAGAGTTAAGTGTAATAAGATTTGCGATGTTGAAATAAGGTCGCTCTCTCCATATCCTACCTCGAAATGTTATAAAATTGGTTACTTACTCTTCACAATCAGAAACAAAATAAAATGCCTTCGGTGATCGGTTTCATACTATCCCCATGGTAATTCCCATTCCTATGTACACGAAAGTATAAGCAAAACAATCAAATCAATCAGATATCCACTTGCTAGCAAAGTTTATAGGTAAAAGATTAGTTCTCATGGAGTAAAAAACTGATAAGGTGGATGTAGTACTACATATGATATGTATGTAATAAATAAGAATATTTGTGTCATTGCACTCAGTTCAACGGTTACGCTTATTTATAACTATCCACACCACCAATAACTAAGTTGAGTGTTTACATGGCGGAAACTGCTGGTGACACTTTTAGTGTCATATAAACGCAATTTCACGTTGATGAAGTTGCAGTACGCAGTTGATGCTTCAGTAGACGCAAGGTGTTCTTGGCGAGGGTCGAAATTTCCAAATTAATGGTATAGCCTAAATTTAATTATTTAAAATTTTTTCTAAACTAGCAGTAAACTAACTTCCTTGAAGCTTTGGAGGTTTTCTAACTCATATAACCTTGCCTTTCATCATATCGTATCACTTCACTTGAATATACACTTCCTTTTATTTTATTCATCCTTTGCAAAGCACAGGGGCGAACGCAGGGGGGGGGTTTTGGGGTGTTAAAACCCCCCCCAAAGTAATTGAATTTTTAAATAATAGAATTTAATTCTACATAGTCATTTGAAAAATTGTAATTTGTTGTTTTCAAAGCAATCTTTCTGCCGACGATGTATGAATATGTAAAATAAATGAATACATTAGTCACTAACAGCGTTGCCGTTTTGATACAATTGTATCTTTTTTGATACTTTTTTTCTAAATTTTGTGATTTGATACTTTTTTGCTCACAAACGGCCTATTTTGATACTTTTCTGCTGATAGAATTTAATTTTTTGAAACTATGAAAATGTTAAACTAAAAACAAACCTATTGTATCTGGATAGTATTAAAAAGTTGTGGGAATGTAGGTCAATTAAAAAACCCAGAAAAATATAAACTGGACTTTGCCTTAAAACTCTGTGGCTGCTGAACTGGATTTTTTTTAGATTTAAGGGAAATTGTGAGTCGAAAATGGACTTCTTTTGAAAATTAGTTCTGAACTGAAAAGTCACCAATAAGGTTTCTATTATTTTTTTTAGAGTTTATTGTTAATCATAATACAGGAAAATAAAAACTCATTTATAATGAGTTTCAGTTCAGAACTAATTTTCAATTTTCGGTTCATGATCAAACTGTTGTGAAATAAATTTAAATTAAAAAAAAATTATGCTATTTGCAAAAAAATACTTGAGTGTCTTAACTTAACCGCTGATGTAGAAGATCCCGATGATTTCGTTGCTGAATTTAGAATGTGGAAAAGGTTAAAAATCTTTTCTTCAGATTATATTTTCTAACTAAAATTTTGAATATATTTTCAGGAACTGGTTAAATCAAACAAAGAGATCCAAAACTTTTTTTGACGCGTTGAATTGTTGCGATGCAAAAATTTTCAAAACAGTGCATCGTTTTTTAAAGATTGGAGCAACAATCCCTATATCTGTCGCTTCAAGTGAACGCTCGTTTTCCTCACTTCGCAGGCTTAAAACATTTTTAAGAAATAAAACTGGAGAAGCACGCCTGAACGGAATGGCTCTCTTGAATATCCATAGAGATATAGACGTGACGGAGGAAGAGATATTAAATGTTATGCCCCAAAATAAAAGAAGATTAGACTTCAATTGCTGAATAAAAAAATGAAACATTGTCTTTTTACCTAAGACCCCCCCCCCAAATTTTTTTCCTGCGTTCGCCACTGGCAAAGCATCTTGCTGCAGCACCCAAATTAGCGCTTGTTGCACGTTGTAATTACAAATATCGCCGACGGTTGATCTCTCATCCACCCCATCATTGACTGGTCTGCCGCCACTAGCACCATGTTGGATGCAGCTGTGCTAGCCGACATGCATTTAATTAAATGTCGAAAAAATGCTGCAAAGTTGTAATGAAGAGTCTAGAACACTAACGTATAGGGGTAAGAATGCAGATCGACAATGACAGATTGCAGATGATGTGACGCACAGTGGTACGATGCTATGTAATTTGTAGTCAAAAATTGTCAATGTGTCAGATCTATTTTATGGGTAACAGTTTGATTTCATAATAATCTGTCCTTCTTTTACTTTTCAAGTTTTTTATAAAATCCAGTGGACTTTGCATCTGACTTCAAGGCTCAATAAAAAAAATAATCTTTATGGGCTCTCATACATTTTTTATTAGGTTAGCCACTTTTTGGAACCTTCTTATTTGTAGAAAGCATCTCAGTTCCATTTTCTATATAGCTCTTAGTACCATCATAAGACACTATGAACCGCATCAGGGTGACAGAAATGGCCTCTAGCAGGCAGGTGATTTAAAGAAGCAGAAACGTGCTGCAGTTGCTGCTTAAATAAGCACAGTGCGCCTCCTCTACATTACACTAGGCCTCCAACTAAGCACCGAGGTGAACTTGTACGGTCCAACGGTGCTGAACATGCCTTCAAGTCAAAACACGAGCTGCCTCTTGCCGAAGCGATTGTCGCGATTAACCTTTTACATTTGCGCATCGATCGAATTTTCTTGCACACATATTTACATTTTGATCGTACGCGCAAAGGTAGTGCCGCATACCTTTGCAGTGCCTTCTCACTAAGCTGATCGATATCTTATAATTCATATGAATGCCTGCGCAAATAAATAGTTATGCGCATAAATATACTAGATTCGAGTGTGACTACTTCATGGGGAATCACTACGTAGCTCATCAGCTGCGTTTCGCATATTTTAACTCACAGTCGCGTTCTGAGTTCGACCCGGACCTGCTCTCATATTATTATCTCATTGATCTTTTAATCGCCGTGACTGCAATGCGAGTTCCTGCGATGAAGCTTTAGCACCTCTGTAATGCACTAAGTCAACCGGTGTGCTTTGTGTGTATATATGCATATTGTGATAAACTGAGTTTTGTTTAGAGACTGCGCATCAAAAGATATTTGATAGTGAAGTACCAAAATAAAGTAAATATAAATTAGTTAATACCCAATTCTTCACTGCCTTCTCTAACTAGTTGTGCTTATTTAAAGAAATAAATTGTTGTAGGTCATTTGAATAAATAATATAATGTTTCCTTATTCCCTTACAAGCATGAATAATTCTCAGCAAAAATTCTTTACATTTCTTAAAATATACTATCACTGTGGTTTTTCTCAATTGATATCGTTATTCCGACTTGCTAGCATTGTGGCAAGTTATATACAAACATACAATTAAATAGATATATCTATGTATATACTTACATACATTCATTTAAATATGCATTGATTTATCTCGGAAATGGGGCACAATGCTACGTATGTCCAGCTGATTCTGAAAATTCCTAACCAGGCAACAATTGCTGGTGTTTCCGCTGTTGTCTGACTGCTTGTGGTATTTTAAGCTGTGGACAGCGATGTCTTGTGGTATGTCAGAGCAAATAAAAATGTCTGCAATCTCTTAACAAAATTGTTGATAACACCATGTCGACAATGCACTTAATTTAATTTATTTCTTCTGTGCTACATGTTATTGTCATTTTTTTTGGAGTATTCTGAATTTTTGCTAGTTGTTGTTGAAATATATTTATTTATGCTGTTTTCATGACTAGGCCTTAAAATTTAAGCCTTCTTTGTATGATAGTTTCCTCTCATGATTTTAGAAACTTTTATTTATAACGTCTGCAGTTGACACAAATTCAGATAACTTAATCATTCAAGTAAACATATTTTGAAGACCACTTGGAATCTGACATAGTTTGTTGAAACATCACAAAAACTCTCTAAAGTCATTCTTGATATGCGATTATGGTCTAGCAAGAAAGATGTTGGTAGTGTTATAATGTCTGCAGTTTGAGATAATTTGTTGGTGAAAAGAGAGGATCCCAAAGACGACTAACCACAAACGCTCGGATACTTAAAAATGTTTATGGAAAAAGAAATGTTCCTGGTTCAGGTGCCCAGAATACTAGATATCTTTTCAGTTTCAATACACCTTTATTCATGTCATGTACTGTTTCTTCTTTCTTCACGATTTCAAATAGGAGTTGGAGAGTATTCTATGTAACTACAACAATCATATGGATATAAGGCGGTCTAGTTTTAAAAATGTTATACTCCTTAAGCAAAAAATTATTGTAAGAAAAATTCAAGTCAAGTCTGGCTTAAGACATTATACAAACACCTTCTTGGAGATCAAATATAGAGAGGAAAAAATATTTGCAACCTCTAATAAGAGTAAGATCTCTAGATATTTTCCATATCGTCCTCTGTTACTTATACAGAAATGATGTAATCGGAATCGTAATTTCGTTTCTTATTCAATAGACCTACCTCTGGTTAATAGATGTGAAGATTAAGGAAAATGAACCCTAACTACTTACATATATTGTGCGATATCTAGCATGTGGTAAATAAGTATATATACTCTAAGTACAGTATACTCTCGAAAAGTAAATTCTCAGAAAGTAAATAATCGCGGAAAAGTTAATCACCTTTAAGATTACACATGCACCTCGAAAAAGTAAATTTTTTAATTTTTTAATTTACTTTTCAGAGAGTGTGATAAAAAATTCGAAACGAAGCAAGCAGCGTTTTTTACGATGTTGCAAAAACACTTACTCTCTTGTTTATCGCGTCTTTTTAGTAAATAAACTCTCCTACTTGATCCACTGGTTTAAAAATGAAAACGATGCAAATCAGGTGTCAGACTTTTTGAATTGTCGTACAAAAATGGTCAGAAAATATATTGCAAAAGAAAAAAAACAAAAGAATATTCAAGATTTTTTCTCTTCATAGTAAATACATATGTATGTATGTAAATGTAAATATGTTTTTCATGTAAATCCATATGTTTTATTGAAGCAAATAAATGAATGAATTTTTTAAGTTTAAAAATGCATTTAATTTTATAAAAACAGATAATTTATGTATATATTTGGAAAAGTAAATTATTCGAAAAAGTAAATTACCCAAAATACCAATCGATTTACTTTTCGAGAGTATACTGTATATACAGACAAGAAAGAATACATTGGAGCAACATGCAACATTTGGCATTACTGAAGTTTAATGTGTTTCTACGCGTTATGCCAAATGGGTTTCCGCTCAGTCGTTTCGTGAAATAAACAGTGTTGTGATAGCAAAAGGGTGGAAAAAGATATGCAACGCAAGATCATTAAATCTGACGGCATCTCTCGAGAAGGTAATTGAGAATTGAGACTTCACTTAAAATATATTAGAAGAAGCTTTCACATGCATTAAGAAAATATATTCTGTAATGGTTGATTATGATGCCAAAATCTTTGCAGGATCTTGAAAAATCTTGTAAAATTGCATTAATGAAGTTCGTTCTTACCACCAATTTATAGTATTAAAGACAAAAAATACTTAAGAACCTTGAAATCCGCTTATTCCCAAAAAAAAAACTAGCCCTCCCATATGACATGTAAGTTTCCAAGTGAAATACTACAGTATCAGATGCAACTGAATTAAATTGAAACATACGAAATGGTTCAAAGGAGAACCATACCACCCCAAATAACATTTCCGCCGTTTAATTCATTATGCCAGGCGCACGCACTCGCAATACACAATTATGAAATAATTACATTTGGTACATACTGAAAGTAAATGTAACGGCAACTCGTGGTTACAATAATTCACCATAGCCACATTTTGTTTTTAAATTACATAAAGACCCACATACGATGTGCACCATATGAGTCAACGCCATTTACCTGCGGTTTGTTGGGCACATTATCGTATGAGGCAAACAATGGGATCTGCTTGCTCTGCAATTATTACACTCATTGTGTTGCTCCGCTAAGCATAAAAGTAACAATTAAAACAAAACGAATAAAGAAATTAAAGCAAAGAGTGGTAAATGTGAGGGGTCGACAAAGGATAAAGCACCAACATTTCAATTGAAAATGTTGCAAGAATAAGTGCCACAATTTTATATAAGGGACAAGGATAATAACATATTCTCTGGTATGAATTCAACCGTATAACTTTGTTGCTGCTTTTGCATGTAATTTTTTGAGGAGAGCGTCGCCCAAAGATAGCGAGCACGTAAGTGGCGATTCTTTTATGAGATAAAATAAATGGTTTTTATAAGGTTCTTAGTAGAAGTTCTATATATTTTGTTATTCAGTAAGGTAATTTTCTAAATACTGGAACTCTATTTTCCTTATTTTTAAAAACAACATACGTTGTGAAAGAAATTTTGTCTTTGGCGTATATCATTAAATATGATATTTATTCTAATACACAATCAATATCTTTATTTTAATTATTAAATCAATATTAAATGTGTCTTCCTGCCTACTGGGATACCTTCATATTAGAGCACACATACACGTATATTGTTTTTGTTGTCGCTATTTCGTTTAGTAGACAGTCTGCGCTAAATTTTATTGGGGGCACATGTTGATAACAGTTCATTGTTGTGGTACAATGCTACTACACATACCAATACACACACAAATATGCTTAGAAATTTCGCTTGCAGATATGTACATTTATATACCATAATAAATATATGTGGATCTGTGTGTAAACTTGCCACCTGCTGCATGCGCTCATTAATATTCGACCACAGAAAAAAACCACGAAGACCTGTGGGCGTTGTTTTGCAACCAACTTGAATGTATTGTCCATTTTGTCTAGCGGGTGTAACTACTGGTATATGTACCGTAATAATGAGCATGTATGCCAATAACTGCACAAAGTGTTGCGTTTTGTTCATTGTCACCTTGTAATAACCGAGCGCACGTGCATCGGAGTATAATAAATTAAATTTAAAACATTATTTTAAGTGAGCATGGCTGCTTAGCGACGCGTTGGTTGTAGTGTAGAATGTTTAGAAATTTGTATGAATGAAAGGGTGGTCCTTAAATAACAGTTAGAACGCCAAAAATTGGAAAAAGATGATTATTACTGAGAACAAACTGAAAGATTGTGGATTTTATATTGGAGAATAGTAGTTAAATATAAACAATTCAAGTAAATAAAATGAAATTTAATTTCACTTCAGAAGTCTCACGTATATACTGGAAGTGGCTGAGGAGCATTGATCTGCTCTTATTGATTCACCTATTGAGGAGCTTTTGCTTCTCTTCTTAAGCACTGCGACTTTCCTCTCTATGTCAATCAGCGCCTGCTTCACGATTTATAATCGTTGCTGAACTACAAACATATTTGTTGTGAATGCGAAAATTCGGTTTGAGAATTTTGAGAATAAATTTGTCGAGCGATAAAAAACAGAAGGTATTTCTGAATCAGCGCACGTTTTCAGGTTTATCTTGGAACTTTTGTTCTTTTCTTATTGTTAGCTACTATGTACTTACTTTTTTCGTCTGTCTTGTGCATTTTCGCTGCACCCCTTTGCCGATTTGTGTGTGGTTGGTGTTTTCTTCAGCGATTTAGCTGCCTTGTGGAATTGTTATGTTTTTTTGTTGTGCTATTGCCGCATTTTTGGCACTCCTTGTCATTGTGTGAGTCAATGTGGGTGCTGCAGGCTGCATGTCATATGCGACATAAGTTCATATCGCTGATGTCAGAGCGTTGACATGTTTATTTCGCATGCCTGACATTTCACAACATCCAGTGAACTACAAAATATAATAAGAGATAGTGAAAAGATATAGATAGCATGCAGAGCGTTAAGTTAAGTTAGTTTTGTAGTTTTAGAATACAGAACATTGGACACTCGCCAGTACTCCGTTATTATATGTTCAAGGGCAAGTTTTTAAAGAAATCAAAACTACTTATACAAATTTCCGTTCACATTCCGTTTCTAATTCATCCAAAACTCCTAAAAGACACACATAATTAATTGTAGGATAATATACTAACCTCACCTTCTCCGAATATCCTGATGTTCATTACATTATTTTTGAAACTCCTTCCCAAAGCAAAAGTTATAACATAAATCCAACGAATTAAAAGTTTAAAGACTGAATGAAAATCTTTCTCGATGCACAGTGATTCGTTAGATCATAGTAGGCGGACAAAAGTCAATGTAAACAATCAAATAATTGACAGTACTCTGATTATAACAACCCTTGATATGTCACAATTTTAAGTAAGAATTGCGCAAAATATTCTAATACGGTTAACTACAACAAGTTTAATCGAAGTGATACGGTGTTATCATTTTTATGTTTTCAATTTAAATAAAAAATACAATATAAATAGTGATTTAACAAGGTTTGGAGAGGAAAACACGAGTTTTGATGAAATGGAATTGAATTTTGAAGGTATGTATGTATATTTTATGCAATTTAATACTTGGTTTGCGTTTAGCTAATACGTTGTACGGGGTTTTGAAAACTCATATAAAAATGTTTGTGTTCTTTTTATTTTCAACGTTTTTAACGTATGCAACTTTTTTTATCCACATATATCCAAGCTAATGTTTGAAAATTGTATAACGGCAACCTTAAGCTATACAATGACCTTTGATCGAGTACCACATCTTTCCCCCATTATTTTTAATTATTTTTTTTCCAGATCGAGCTTGCTCTATTTCAAAAATGGAGTTATTTGAAGAATGGCGAAAATGTAAAATAGAACGAAATTAGTTAATTATGTTTTGACAAAATTTAGTGCTACAGATGTAATTCCTGATACAAAGAAAGAGAAAAACTTAAAAATTTCGAGTGTTTCGTCAAAATTTTCCAAAAAATGGACTGAAGCAAATATGATAATTGAACGTTTTTTAAGCAAAAATCGCAGTTTATTAGAAGGAGCAGATTTACAATTTCACCTACAAATGTTACATCCCTGTCCTACCTCATCAACTGGAAGCAATCGACCTTGAGGTAGACCAAACAAATTTTTTAAGAGTCGTTTTTTTAAATAAAAAAAACGTAGGGTTTTTCTACTTTGCACGCCTGGATTCGTTCCTTTGAATGTATGTTACACATTTGAAGCTAGAAGCGATATAGAAAAGGCTAGTGTAAAACAGCGTTCGGAAAAAGTAAGACAAAAGTTTAAAAAGCAGATGGGACTTATAGTAGACACACCGAAACCTGGATATGGGACCTCTAATGATGGAAATACGGCACGCAGGTTCTTTATGAATCCGGAACTGAGTGGGCAGATTACCGGATTGGATATTAAGCTAATTAAAAATTTTAGCATTTTATTGAGAACGCTATCCTCCGGCTACGATATTGATTGCAATAAATTCGAAAATCCCGCCTTCAATACCATCAAAAGTACCACGTCAGGTAACATGTGACCATGACGATAAAGATTATCTAGTATCTGATGAATCTAACAGTGATGATGAGTCATTCAATGAGTGATGATATAGCAGCAATACACATTTTGTTGTTGTGTGTTATTGTTATTTTTATGTTAATATTATTACTATCTGTTGGTAAAAAAATCCCTTACTAAACATCGCGTTTTTCATTAGTTGAAATGTAATGGACTTATGTATTAATACGTATTTTATACATTCAAGTAAATGTTATTGTATGTTCTGAAATTTAAAAAAAATCATTAAATATATTTTTTACACAATTTTTTGTTTTCTATTCGTAAATCTAAAAAAATTTATTAATTTTTCAATGAAACTTAAAATCATTAATCAACACGACCAAAACAATTAAATTTTAAACAAAAATATTTTTGTCCCCCTAGCTTGTATTAAAAGATACACTGTGCGATGTGTGGAATGTTTTTTTGGAATTAATGAAACTAGTTTATTTTGATGAAAGGAAGAAAAATAATTCTATGCCATGATATGAGTCAAAACTGAATCGAACTGTACAAATTTTTTTTCGATACCTACGGAGTTATACGTTTTCTTTCTCTATTATGTGGAGTGTCCTTCTAAACATGATGCAGATTTTTCTATGTGTATCCTACCAAATGTCCATCAATCCATCCATGTCTAATCAAATGATCTCCTTGCCATTCAGCCATTGCTTGTTTTGTATTGCTTACATTTATGCTCCAATATGCAGGTTTATACGACGTTAAATTAATTAAATAGACTTAAGTTATGTTATTAAATCACAGCAAATTCCAAAAGGATTGCAAAAGCTCCTTTTACATTTTACAATGCATGTAGCCAATAAAAGCCTAGTGAAACCACCACCATGGTAAATAGCAAAATTATGCAAAGTTTGCTATGGGGATTATGGCTTTAACGTTCGGTCTACGAAAAAATTCACTTTATTGTTGTTATTACCACTCTTATTGGTGTTGTTATTGCGTTGTATTCGGGTTGGCTCTGGTATTTCTTGATATCCCATACATGTCATAAATAAATGTCATAGATAAATTGAAAGCTCTCTTGAGCGCCTTAATGTATGCTACACCAATTAGTAAGCAAAGCTGTAAAGGACAAGCGATAGAAAGGGAGTGTGTAAATATAATGTTGGTTATGTTGTAAAATTATTTCCGTATGTTCAATTGTGGCTGTAGATTGAAACTTATTTTATACTCTGGGATATGTCTTACAAAATATGCTCGTAATAAATCCCCGAAGAAAACCACTATGTCAGCAAGTCTCCTCAAACTTCAAGTAGATACATATGTATATCTGCATATATGAATACATAAATTTAAATATAAATATCGTCGCATCTTTTGTTGAAATCCAAATGATATCCGTAGTTGCCATCGTCAGTGGTGTCATATAATATCTATCATATCATATTTATACATGTCTTCATACTGAATACATATGTTTTTGTTATATGTGTGACGTTTTAGTACATCTGCTTCTTCCATTCATTGTACGTGACAAATGCTACAATTGCATCAAAGCCACAAGACATCAGCTGTGGTTTCTATAATCATCTCTAATACACACGCATATAATTCAATTTTAATTTTCATTGGGGTGTGTTCAGCTGCTCATTGCTTTGCTACAAAATTCATATTCGCCTTGTGGCCACATTTATGCAACAATTAATAGATATAAGATAAGATAAATATATACTACGATAAAATAATATTTTCAAAGAAATATTTGATGATAAAGAAATGGGTTTCATTAAAAATAATTTCAGTTGCCATAAAGAGTATTCATGTAAATATACATCTATCATCAATTGAACTCATATTCATTTCTATATATGGTTGCTTTACCTACAATGTTGTATGTAGACACTTAAATATTCTTCACCATAGCTAAATAGCGTTCATTAAATTAAGAATCGATTCTATTTTATAATCTCGGATAATTTACTTTAAACTGGAACACGAATAGGCTAGCAATTGCTCTGCAATATCATAATTTAATGCAGATATGTATGCTTTGACCTCCTTCGGCATCCTCAAGCGATTTCTGGTTTAGAAGCTAATCACGTTTAAACGCTGCAACCAGTAGTTTGCCATTGGCGCTGTACTAAATCATCTTCGAAACTACCATAACATAACATATTCCTATTTACATACAAACATGCGCTCATACGAGAGGAGTTTGGTGAGTCTCGCAGATAGTTGAATATGAAGATGATGTTTATGTTGTTGTCTCGAGATAAGTACCCGTTTCTCGGACAAATACATAACTAATGAGCAGAGTCTGAATGCCTGGCTTATTTTATTAGGGGTCTAAGGAATTTCTTAAATCTGGTAGATTTTGATGGCAGGGATGCTTTACAGAGTTCAATCCCCAAAATCCACAACAAATCGAAACTCGAATCGATGATCTACCAAGTAGAAATAGGAACCCTAACTTAACTTGGTTGTATTTGGACTAAATATTGCGAATTCGGAACAATTTCTGATGGTCTTTATCAGTAGTCCTTTAACAGCTCTTGATGTAGTCTAAAAAACAGTGTTGCATTTGTAGATACAGAGTCTTAACAAACTCTCCTCGTAGTTGCATGAAAACTATTATTAAGTACAGCAGTGACTGGAATTCAGCTGCATTGAATTGAACTGAAAACGCAGAGGAATGATGATAGTACATCAGCGTTTCTAAACCATGCCACTTGCCACATTGAAGAACAATTTGTAGCACAACGCAATTAGATGGTTATGCATTCCGATATATACATAATTGTTGTACAACAACAAACACACGACTGTCAGTAAGTACACTTGTTTGTGTGCCTCGGCTTTTGGCATTTATTTGCCAACTGATAAGCCATAATATAGCAAATAACACATACTCCGGATCCCTGCCAAACTTACTCATCGTTCTGTCGGCCGTCCAAAGTGTCTGTCAATATGCCATTGCGGCGATTGTCTGGACTAGATTGCAACTAACTTGCGGCTGATTGCAAGTAGAACGCTTGGACTTTGTGGCACACACTGCCACACCGCCGTGAAGCGACTTAACCTACGCGTCGGCGCGTTGGCTGCGTGTCGTGGCATGGCTTTTGTGTACTAGGGAATAATATCTGCGGGAAATCAATTTGCATTGCACGCTTGTAAAGTCACAGACTCGCAAAATGTAGCAACTAACGTCTATTCCGACTTTAGTCCATCGCAAACAGCAAATAAGATCGGTTAACATGTTGTGCAGACCATGGCGATAAACTATGAAAGAGCTAGTAACTAGGCACAGGAGATTTGCATGTGCAGGCTACGGATCTATCTTCGTTTTGTGCCAAATACACGATGGGTAGAGCTAGTAAATAGACGAAATATTATGGTAGTCAGTTGCGAATTAACCATGAAATGCTGGCGTCCAGCACGATCCTGTGCTAATTGCTAACAAAACTAAGTACATTGGCCAACAGGAACGAAGTAGTACTGTGTTACGAGTATAATCAGATTACTAAAAAAATATTTCCCACCAAACAGTAACTATGGATCTTCGATCATTTGACTATAATAAACATAGATTTGTATTACAGTGAAAAACAAACCGAGAATTTTAAAGGGATGATCCCACGTCAGCATATTTCGAAATCAATTTAATTTAAAATAAAATAAAAATAAAAAAGTCCATTTTCAATATCCGACCCACTGTGCATCATGAGGGTCATGTTGCACGTTCAATGGCCAAGGGCCACTAGCCGCAACGGTCGTAACCGGTACGATGTCAAAGCCAATATACATGCGTGGAAGGAACGTTACATTACGATTTATGTATTTTATTCAATTTTGGTTTTTATTTATACTCTTTGCCATCGTTTGTAGCAAACACGCAATTCTCGACGCCATGCAACATATTATTGCCACTGCCTGTGCATAGGGTCACTGTTCATTGCTGATTGCAGTCTCAGTTGTGTGTCTCACGATGCATGCAACATAAACTGGTGTCGGTGCACTTAGTAACGCTGTGGGCTGCTGCTGTTGCTTGTTGTTAGCAACCAAAAGCAAGCTTCCGCATTCCTGATACACCTACGGCTCCCTGAGGGGAATGTTAACTCACATTTTTACTGTGCAGTAATTGATGCAACAAATAAAAGCAAAACAAAGAAAAATCAACAAATAAACTTTGGTGTGTATGAGTATTGTTGTGTGTGCACCAAGTACTACAATGTTGCGATAAGTAGCAAAAACCGTGTTGCAACATGTGGTAAACAAATTGACAGTTAACATTCTGATATGTATGACTTGCAACATCAGCGCAAGCAACAGCAACAATAACAATAACAATTACTTGTTTATCTTGCCTTACTTCTAAATAGCCAGCGAGCAGCTTAAGGGAGGGCGGTATAAACTTTAAAACTAAAAAATTACATTTGCGTCATGTTGCCGTTATTGAAGCAACATATCTATCAATAAATACAAATTGACATGTCAACGCCGAAACATGGTCGGTTAAGAGTACGGAGTAAGAAATTTGAAAGCATGAGAAACTGCTTAAGAAACCATTAATAACACATAGAAAATATAATATAAGACGAGAACCCAGCGAACCTTATTATTACAAATAGAATGTATTATTTCACAGCTGGTTAAAAGTAACGGTTTTCTTGAGAAATATCGATGAATAGAAGGATAGAAGATGAAAGTAAGAAATATAGGAGGGATAATACTCATCATAAAGTACCACATTATTTTCTATGGTAGGTTAAGTAAATTTATTGATGCTGAAGGCTAAGAAATAGCTCTCGCAGCTGGTAATTTCTTTGATACATATACTTAAAGACAGTCTTAAGAAGTTTACAAGTTTCAAATTTATAGACTATAAACATCTCGATTAGATTTCATGCCTATTCTAACAGTATTACTCCTACTACATAATCATACTAGACATTTTATTTCTCTCTACCGCTTTTCTTAATATGAGTCGTCTTACGAATTTATTTCCATCTGAGCTATTTTTATTTTAATTCCTCATATTTTAGCCATGTAAGCCGTAAAAAACGTATTTTCAATCAACTGTATTCCTAAAACATTTTTTTTTTTTCTTCAATATTTCTTTATTTATTGAATCTGCTTTGGTTAAAGCCTAAAACATCGAACACAAAATTTCTTCATTTCCATTTAAGAAGAGCATACATATGTTTCTCACTCATTGTTTTTGCATTGGTATGCAATTCAATTTTCTACTTTTGTGAACTTTACATTTTCAATCAATACGAAATATGCAAATTTTTAACAACATAATTTTAACGCATACTGTGGTGCAGTCAACCAGGTAAATATCAGTCAATCATGCGTGAAATAAATCTAAGACGACAAATGAAATAAAATATTTCGAAAATACAAATGTGAATGCACGGGGTAAAAGCGCGAAATTTTGTATTTTTTAATAAAATATTGTATGTTTTATAAAATATGTATGTTGAAACAACAATTCAAGGATGAAAAGGATTTTTGGCACCTTTTATTTATTTTGCTTTTATGATTAATTTTTTTGCAAAGTGTGTGCATTACGACGCTTTATAAAATTACACTAATTTGACTGTGCTTAAGTTTTTGTAATGATAGTACATTTATTTTGTTTTAGCGATATTAAGGTTAATCGTTTGCGCTGCATAAATCCTTGTCAGATTTTTCATTTCGTTTTTATTTTGAGGTTACTTTACGAGTTTAATTAAAGCAATCTCGACTGGCAATCACAAATTCAATTTGGCATTTCACACTGCAGCGTAATGAAATTTATTTCGTGTCCTGTGTATTCGTAGTTCACTGATTGCTCAAACTGTGCGATGTTGGATTGCTTCTGACTACCTTCCTAGAAAATATTATTGAAATTATAAAATAAAAAAATTACAAAATTCCATATGCGTTTAGAAGACTAATTTAATTGCAGTACTTTATTTTTTCCTAGCATTGAAAATTTAGTGAGATATATTCAAAGCTTTTTGAATATAAACATTTATTCCATTGGCTCTTATGAATTTTTAAAAGTTACGTATACGCACTCTACATCATTATGGAATAAACTACTTAAACATAAGATTACTTTAGTTTAGCAATTGTGAAACTATGTCCCGTATATCCCCTAGGCGTATGAGCGGATATTGTAGCGGTACAAAGAACTATATCTCTCAAAGAGGAATGCTATCATGTTGAAAGACCTTGCCTGGGCGGATTGATGATGAAAAAGTTGAAAACCACTTCGTTATCACATGATAGAAAGTATTACGGGATTTAGGTTTATAAAGAAATTTTAAATTCTAATGAATTAAATTATAACTCCCCCTCTCTTTTTCCACTCAGTTACTCATTTTGCTTTGCTTTTTCTTTCCACGCTTTTAATTTGCACACTTTCCAATTTAATATGCTTTGCCCAGCACAAACTTACTGCAACTCTGTGCGATTCTTTCAAGCAGCTACTGCCTACAGCTGAGCTACTTTAATACGACATCTATTATTTTTCACTTAGTTTTGGCGCTCATCCGAGTTGCTTGGGTTCCGCTTTTAATGTGGCAACAGTGCCAGTGCTGTTCATCTCCAGGCGCAATAAAGCTGGCTGCGAATGAATTTGAAGATTTACTTAATTTCGTTTTCCTTCGCTTTGCTTTTTTTCTGATTTTGGACTTTCCGTCGTTGTCTAAAATAAATCCTTTACTTTTTTGTTTGCTACCTTTCATTTCAACCGGAGAAACTTCGTCCACTGCCGCTTAAATAAAACAATGAAAATTCTTGTTTTACTTCATATCAGCCCGTTTTGGCATTCGGGAGCACACCACCTGCTTTTGTTCAGCTTAAATTTTATTCCTGGATAGCATTGCCAAAAGTTGACAGTTACTCGTTGTTCGTTCCAGTCACAAATGTTGTTTGTTTCTCTATTCTTCGTTCATTAATGGCACTTCCGGAGGCATTTAGAAAGTTTCCGTTAACGAGGAACTGCAAAACGGAGCGAGAAACGTTTATGTAGAACAAAGTCGAACTCAATGTATCTATGATTGTTAGACTTAAGTAAAGAGGAAGAAGTGTTCAGGAAGAAGTTTCTAGTATTTTTCGAAATTTTTGTGGATGTCCTGGGTAAAATAAAGAATAACATTTCAATTTCAGTCTTGTTTCCGTATTCCAAACAATTATCCTTCGAGCAGTTCTAGATATCTTAAAACAAGGTTCGACATTTGAGTGTTTCCCAAAATTTTCTGACAGTGACATCACGATACTTTTGAGTCAAATTTGATGTGAAAAGCTTAATTCATATTCAATTCCAAGAACAGATGTTGATCCCGATAGAGAACACTCGGTTCCCACCAACAGATTCAATATCAGTATCTTGTAATGCCAAATATTCCTTGAGTGTTGGTCTGAGATTGTACAATGGTTACATCACCACTAGGTATATCGTTGTTAATAATTAAAACTCATCCATATGTATTAAACTACGATATGAGATCAACGTAACCTAATATCTCCAAAACAAGAATCGAACTAACAATGGTTCCTTAGTCACTAGTACCAATGTACCAAAGTACCCGGCTTAATCCGGTGGGTACTGCATCGAACACTTTCAGGGCTGGAGTGTTTTCGTCCATTCGGACAACATGACCTAGCCAGCGTAGCCGCTGTCTTTTTATTCGCTAAACTATGTCAATGTCGTCGTATAACTCGTACAGCTCATCGTTCCATCGTCTGCGGTATTCGCCGTCGCCAATGTTCTGAGGACCATAAATCTTTCGCAAAATTTTCCTATCGAAAACTACTAGTGTCGTCTCATCTGATGTTGACATCGTCCAAGCTTCTGCACCGTAAAGCAGGACGGGAATGATAAGCGACTTGTAGAGCTTGATTTTGGTTCGTCGAGAGAGGACTTTACTGTTCAATTGCCTACTCAGTCCAAAGTAGCACCTGTTGGCAAGAGTTATTCTGCGCTGGATTTCGAGGCTGACATTGTTCGTGTTGTTGATGCTGGTTCCCAGGTATACGAAATTATCTACGACCTCGAAGTTATGACTGTCAACAGTGACGTGGGAGCCAAGACGCGAATGCGCCGACTGTTTGCTTGATGACAGGAGATATTTCGTCTTGTCCTCATTCACCTCCAGACCCATTCGCTTCGCCTCCTTATCCATGCGGGAAAAAGCAGAACAAACGGCGCGGTTGTTGCTTCCGATGATATCAATATCATCGGCGTACGCCAGGAGCTGTACACTCTTGTAGAAGATTGTACCTTCTACCACTAGTACCACTAGTACCAATACAAGGTAAAATAATGTGCCTTCTTGCTGGGTAAATCTTTCGGTTAACTCCGCACCACAAATTTGTTTTGCTTTGCTAATGTTTTTGGTTTTCGAATTTCTCGGGTCTTTATTTTTAGCGATTTAGTATATGTTTTCTTTGGCTCTTATTCCTTGCCAGCTGCTTTCCGCTGCAGGGTTGAATTATTGAAGCAATTTTCTAGTTTGAGCCAAACTGTGAATTTTTGTTAATTCATGGCCTGAGCATTTGCTGCTGATGCCTTTTTATACGCACTGCAATGCGTCTTGTAAAGTTGCCAAAAATCAATATTGTCCACTTGTGCCATGATTTGTGAGATTGGTTGCTGTTTAGAAATACTTTTTTAATAAGCTGCTAAATAAAATTTCGTTTTTGAAATGATATATTGGATAATTCAATGAAAATTAAACTCTCAGAAGCAAACTAACAACAAATGTGTGGTGCGGAGTTGACTGTATACTAGTGAGTAAACAGTCCTGATTGCCTTAGTTTTATAAAACCATGAATTGTCTCCACTTCACCGTTCAGTTTTATCCTAAAAAAGTTTTTTCTCTTAAAACATTTTTTGGTTCACCATAAATAACATTATTGTTTTGAGTGAGCATAATTAGCAAATTTTTAAGCAATTAAAAAACATGTAAACTTTTTATACTCTCGCAACAAAAGTTGCTAAAGAGAGTATTATAGTTTTGTTCACCTAACGGTTGTTTGTAAGTCCTAAAACTAAACGAGTTAGATATAGGGTTATATATACCAAAGTGATCAGGGTGACGAGTAAAGTTCAAATCCGGATGTCTGTCTGTCCGTCCGTCCGTCTGTCCGTCTGTCCGTCTGTCCGTCCGTGCAAGCTGTAACTTGAGTAAAAATTGAGATATCTTAATGAAACTTGGAACACGTGTTCCTTGGCACCATAAGAAGGTTAAGTTCGAAAATGGGCGGAATCGGACCACTGCCACGCCCACAAAATGGCGATAACCAAAAACACATAAAGAGCTATAACTAAGCCATAAATAAAGTTATGAAAATAAAATTTGGAACATAGGATCGCATTAGGGAGGGGCATATTTGAATGTAACTTTTTTGGAAAAGTGGGCGTGACCCCGCCCCCAAATAGGTTTTTTATATATATCTTACAAACCAATAAAGCTATATAAACCAAACTTTCTGCAGTCATTTCTTTTCGCCGTTTCCTTATACACTCCAAAAATGAAAGAAATCGGATAATAACCACGCCCACCTCCCATACAAAGGTTAGGTTGAAAATGACTAAAAGTGCGTTAACTCACTAACGAGAAACGTCAGAAACACAAAATTTCACAGATATGATAGCAGAAGGAAGCTGCACTCAGATTTTTTTACAAAATGGGAAATGGGCGTGGCATTGCCCACTTATGGGTCAAAAACCATATCTCAGGAACTACTCGACAGATTTCAATGAAATTCGGTATATAATATTTTATTGACACCCTGATAACACGGACAAAAAATGGGCGAAATCGGTTCACAACCACTACTACTTTCCTTATAACTCAATTTTGAAATCCATCTTATTCCTTCACTTTATAATGTAAACATAAGGAACCAATGAAGATAACGGAATAAAACTTTACACAATTAGTGTATATCATCTCTGGCTTCACTTGTGAAAAAATTGTCGAAAACGGACCATAACTTTTCAAGGTCCCAGATATCGAACATGTTGAACTCAGCGCCTACGGATAAATGTTAACCGAAAATATGGGTAAATCTCTCAGATATCTCAATTTAATTCAGAGGAAATTGTTTTCTTCTAATAGTGTGTCTCTGTTCCAAAAGTTATTAAAATCGGGTCATAACATTTCCATATACCTCATTGTAGGTTTTTCAAAAATACGGTGAGCTTAATTCCGCATATATGTATTGGTTAAATGTCTTCAATAAATTGCGAGAGTATAAAATGTTCGGTTGCACCCGAACTTAGCCTTTCCTTACTTGTTATTTTATAATATACTTACTTTTAATTCCTCACAATATTTTTTATGCAAATTGTAGTTGGTTGCAGCATAAATAAGGTTGTATAAATGAACACGTTCGTCTACATAGCGACGCGTTCGTTTATGGCTACATGCTAACACGAAGTGTTGTAAAGCTCGCGTAATAGCATTTGTTATATAAAATTAACTAGTTTAAAACTATAAACAAACTTTACTAAAAACTGCAAATTCAGTACAAATTATTCTTCAACACTTCCCACTGCTCGCACGCATACATACACACATACACACATACAGTACATAATTGTATAATACATACATAACTTTTTCATCCCACTGGCAACACCAACAGCAATTTACTGCCTGCAATTGCCGGTCAACATAATTTTGTTGCTGGCAACCAATCTCGCAGCTGTTGCATGTGGTTACCAGATGAGCTGAGTGGCAGCTGAAGGGACGTATTTTATTAATAGAGAACTAGTGTTTAATTGTAAAGCTGCTGAAGCTAAATAATATGAAGACGCTGTTGTTGGTAAATGATAGGTGAACTAAGGCAACGATGGCGACAGTCACAGGCAGGGGCGAACGCAGGGGGGGGGTGGGGGGTGGTTAACACCCCAAAACCCCCCCCCCCCAAAGTAATTGAATTTTTAAATAATAGAATTTAATTCTACATAGTCATTTAAAAAATTGTAATTTGTTGTTTTCAAAGCAATCTTTCTGCCGACGATGTATGAATATGTAAAATAAATGAATACATTAGTCACTAACAGCGTTGCCGTTTTGATACAATTGTATCTTTTTTGATACTTTTTTTCTAAATTTAGTGATTTGATACTTTTTTGTTCACAAACGGCCTATTTTGATACTTTTCTGCTGATAGAATTTAATTTTTTGAAACTATGAAAATGTTAAACTAAAAACAAACCTATTGTATCTGGATAGTATGAAAAAGTTGTGGGAATGTAGGCCAATTAAAAAACCCAGAAAAATATAAACTGGACAGAGACATTTTTTTGATTTGCTTCAAAGTAATGAGTTTGCCTTATAACTCTGTGGCTGCTGAACTGGATTTTTTTAGATTTAAGGGGAATTGTGAGTCGAAAATGGACTTCTTTTGAAAAGTAGTTCTGAACTGAAAAGTCACCAATAAGGTTTCTATTATTTTTTTTAGAGTTTATTGTTAATCATAATACAGGAAAAATAAAAACTCATTTATTATGACTTTCAGTTTTCGTTCCATGAGCAAACTGTTGTGAAATAAATTTAAATAAAAAAAAATTATGCTAATTGCAAAAAAATACTTGAGTGCCTTAACTAAAATGTCTACATTTTTAATAAAAACAACCAGAAAAAACTGGTCTGAATTAGATACACAACTTTACTTATTATTTGTTTTTCAAATGAAAATTGTTAAAACAACGGTTGTGCTTTTGAAACTTTTTTGCTTGGTAACATATATTTAATTTTTTTAGCTCGCGGCAACACTTGTCACTAATGATTAGAGCGTGAATGAGAATAGAACAAATGAATTATGTGCGTATGTGTCTTTTGTTCTTGTGCCGTGTTTGCATTTTCCTTATATTTTTGCATTCGAAGGCGAACCGGAAGAATATTACCGCAGATCAATTTATATACCGTTTTTAGATCATTTTTTGGACCAAATCAATGAACGTTTTTTAAAACATCGAGAGCTGCTTTCCAAAATTGAAAACATTTTGCCAAATAAATGCATAAATCTTGACGTTATTGAGATGCAGGAGACTGTTCGTGTTTTTGAAAAGCAATGGTCCGCTGATGTAGAAGATCCTGATGATTTCGTTGCTGAATTTAGAATGTGGAAAAGGTTAAAAATCTTTTCTTCAGATTATATTTTCTAACTAAAATTTTGAATATATTTTCAGGAACTGGTTAAATCAAACAAAGAGATACAAAACTTTTTTAGACGCGTTGAATTGTTGCATCGTTTTTTAAAGATTGGAGCAACAATCCCTATATCTGTCGCTTCAAGCGAACGCTCGTTTTCCTCACTTCGCAGGCTTAAAACATATTTAAGAAATAAAACTGGAGAAGCACGCCTGAACGGAATGGCTCTCTTGAATATCCATAGAGATATAGATATGACGGAGGAAGAGATTTTAAATGTTATGGCCCAAAATAAAAGAAGATTAGACTTCAATTTGTGAATAAAATAATGAAACATTGTCTTTTTACCTAAAACCCCTCCCAAATTTTTTTCCTGCGTTCGCCACTGGTCACAGGAGTAGAAATGAAGACTGGAAATTTTTTTTGTAGTTTTTAAAAATTTAAAATAAAATTTTCACTTAAGACTTAAAGAACGAAATTTCGTTTTCTTAATTACTTTTTATCCTCCTAAGTGATTCCAGAAAACCATTTTTTCATTCGAGCAGTATTAAATGTGATTGGTCCCGAGTAAAGCTTAATTTTGTGCACTGCAGAACTGATGTTCTTGCAGATACTTGCCATTAAATTTGTTTCATTTATGAAACCAACATCTGACGAAACTTTTAGATATCTTTACTCAGCAAAAGAGAATATAACTAACCATAACAACAATATAGTATTTATTGAACTAATTTTATTTCTTTTGCAATTATTTACTTTTCTTTAATGCATGTCCTTCAATTTCCTAACTAGTCCAACATTATTACCTATTCTTCTAACTATGTATGCTCAATTCTTTTTAGAGACCGCACAAAACAGCTTTTACTAAACACTCAAAGGCACAGCAATCGTCAAACCATTACAATGAGGAAACAGACAGCAATTTCACTTGAATCCGTTGGGATTTGTAGGCTTGCCTAGTTATAGATTGAGAAGAATTAGTAGAGTGAAAAAATAAAAAAATACACCCGCTAAAAGCTTTCGTTCAAATCAAGTATGGAGTGCGATCAGTGAAGTTGAATAGCAAAATTTTGTGCACAATTACACCGATTCACTTGCTATAAATACAAAATTAATTTACTGATGAGTGAGTGATTTACGAAAATGCAACAGTAATCACAATGAAGCCGTTTAAAAGCTTATGCTCTTAAGCACAATTCTCCACGCAGCGTTCTACTCTGGTATAATTAAACGAATAATGGAAGACGTAAAATGGTTGATGGATTTATTAAAGTCCGCCAACTCGATGAAATATTAAAGTGCACCACACATTCATTGATTTGATCTGTGCCTGTTCATGAGTTCTTATACACGCTGGTATTTTTTATACTGATACAATTTATGTTAGTCTTTACTGTTTCTCCTTTGAGAATCTGCCTTGGACTGGGACTTGAGTTAAATTAAATTAACTAGATTTTTATCTGAACTTCTTCTCCAAGTTATGGTCTTATTGATTTTATTTCATAAAAAATATAAGACTTCATACCGCCTTTCATTTACTTGCACTCATTTGAACCACACTCTCAAGGATGAATGTCATAGAGAGGCTATTCAAAAACTTATTCGTAGACCTGTGTAAACTATTTCTCAAAACTATCGACGGACTATTAAAAAGAGAGTTAGTTGACCTAGTAATAAATTCTTTCTTTTTAGGATTGCATATACCTACTTATGATCGCCTGTTGTCTTCCATAGATACAATTTTTTAACCTTCGGCCATCCACGGAAATTAAACACTATATATAATATAATCTTAACAGCTTTGGCCAATTTTTTCATGCACTTTTCTTACCCTTTTTATCCCACGAAACTATGCATCTTTGCATTTTTGCATCCGTGGGAAATTGCCTTTGAGTTATGAAAAGGGAACAAATTGCGGTTTTCTTATTATTTTCTTTACACGCTCATCTTAATAATTTTCCGATTCGTTGCGCCAGGATTAAAACTGTCAGAAATTGAAGCAGCAGCAGCTGCAAGAGTCGCAAATAATGTTGTTAAACTAGTAGTTTCAACAACAACAACGATAACAGCAACAACATAGATATTAATAATGAAAGATAACCAGCCAAAGTGGAGCAAAGTCAAGCAATAAACTATATTGTAATATAAATACCAAAGAAGATAGATGGAGAATGGGTGTCTGTTTGTGGCTACTAAAATGTTTGGTGCTAACGTTCGGAATCTCGAATATTCGAAATTAGACTATCGGGATTTCAGATCATTGACAAATGATATATATGATATAAGCGCTTAAATCAATATTCTACCAAGTGCAAGTAGCTCAACTAATCAAACACTAATTCTTTGTATAGAAACTTGTTTCGTGAAAGATTTTATTAACTTAAAGATCCATAGTTGAAGAAGTATCTCTTCTTTTCGGAATCCCACTTAGACCCAGCAATAAGAGTTGAGGCATATGCTAATACCCTTGGATCGCCTCTTTCGTTGATTGGGATTTGAAATACTACACGGGATTTGTGGTCTTAGTACTAATAGGCACCATTTATTAGCTCAAAAGCAGGCCATCTACCATGTGCTGAGCAGCAACTTTACTCAAGCTAAAACCACTAATGCCAGGAACACCAAAGTATCACAGCAACAGTACTACATAATATATAACCTGTCACTGTCAACAATTTCCGCTTGATGATGGTGCTGTGAGTATGAAATCTTCATAAACGCATTAGAGACGCGTGTGAACAGACCAAACTCAGGCCTGTAATAGAAGAAAACCCGTAAAGAGAACAGGCGAAGGAAGTGTTGCGTGGTGAAAAATTGAAAAGTTGCAAGCCAATGAAGTGGATGAATGAGTTGGTGAAGAAAAAAAGTAAACGCAGCAATTTGATTGAGTTGGAGAATAAAACCATACCCGTTTAACGACTAAGCGTGTTGCAGTCGCCAACGTCGGACTATAAATTCAACTATGAAAAGGCAATAGGCAAAGTAATTTCAAGACCAAGCAATCCAATTAGGCGCTTGACCACATTGCACTGAAGTGAGACGTGTTCAATGCTGCTCGGCTACTAGTCAGCATGACATCGTAAACTTGAAATTGCGGGATACGAAAAATAATGCGTTTTTGTTGCAGCAACCATAACGACATGTTGTTTTCAACATTACAAACAAACTTTGACTATTGCATTTTGGCATTTTTTATGCCAATGCTGTAAGCTTCAAACTTGGTGTTGCAGCAACTAGCTTGGCAGATTTGTGGCTTTCGCCAATTAGAACCAGTTTGCAATCGATTATTTGCAATGTAATGAGCTTATGTGCGCTGCAAGCCAGTCGTACGCTTGATTTATATGCTAATACTTGTATATGTACAGTGCAAAAATACGAAATGTAAATGAGAAAATTTATATAGCATACTCGAACTCACCCATAGATAAGAACTGTGACCATTAGAATGCGAAGAAAATGTTGAGGAATGAATAATGATTAGCCTAAATATGGACAGGTATTAGAAATTCTACTAATCTCCGAACGTAACTAAATGGGACCAGAAGTTTCTAGTTTTGTTCACATAGCGGTTCTTTGAAAGACTATACGTAAATATTGGTGACATATATACAGACATATTTTTCACAATCTAAGGAGATTCAGTGAAGCCGGAGGGTAATGGGGATGTCTAGAGTATTATAGGAGAATAGTATTATATTAGAATTCAGAGTTTGGAGATGAGGGTTTGAGGGACTTGAGGGCAGCCTACGCCTCCGGATCTCTCAGTTATTATCGGCGATTGATTTTAAATTTATACTTTCTACAAATCTATTTTTGTGGTCGCAAATTCCTTCCATATATTTAAATATGCTCCAATATAGTTAGTAAAGTAACTACATAAGCTTACATTATTATCACAATAACTTATTGAAACCTGTAAGACTTGGTTATATAGACTGTCTAAAGCCTTCTTTTAAATATGGTACATTTCGCTTATTCCGTTTAAAATATTTTTACAACTTCGCATTCTACACACCAACCGGTGTCAGCTTGCACAAAATCAGAGTTCACAAGAAAACCGGCTGAACTAAGTTGCTGTAGCGACAACAGTTTTGAAGTAAAGATGCGCGCCAAAGTCGTGGCGATTAAAAAATCACTGCGATAATAGTGAAGGTAGGTCCGGGTCGAAGTCAGAACGTGGCCGAAAGCTAAGGTATGCAATGCGCAACTGATGAGCTCGGCGGTGATTCCGCCTGATAGCATTACGCACATAACAATTTATTTGCTCAGGTATGCATATGAATTATAAGATACCAATCAGCTTGGTGTGCAAGGCAGTGCAGTACAAAAAGACTCTACTTATGCGCGTATGATCAAAATGTAAATATATGCGCAAGGGTGATCAATCTGAAGGCAAAGGGTTAATCGTGTCAAGTGGAGCTTGAAAAGTATGTGGTAGCATTAAATGTTGTGACTTACGGGTACGTTGCAAGGTCGTAGCGGATGAGCTTACTGGCGAATTGAGTTGGCGGCTCAGTAATGCAACGGGTGAATATGAAATCGAATTTTTCTAATTAAAGGCGGGTCCTTGGAAAACAACAAAGAAGTCGCTAAATGGAAATTTATAAGTTATGTCAGTCGCATTCTACCGACTGTATATTTACCTGATAAACTGTATATTTACCAGATAAACGGAAAGTGTTGGTTCTTGGCTCATAATCGTGCCTGATCATAGTAAAATTGTTTTGATGTTGATACCTCCAGTCTCTTAATGGATAGTGCACCGTAATAATCATGTGTGACAATTCTCCATCTAGCCATCATCGCGACAACACCGAAGCTTCTATCTGTCACCCTCAATCTTCATACAACTTTTTGGAATACCATTAAACATATGTATGTATGTCGACTTCACAGCAAAGCCTGTAGCGATGTTGTCGACCGTCAATCCATATTGGGCGTCTGGCGATATTTGTAATTACCGAGTGCAACAAGCGCTAATTTAGCTGTTCGGGCAACAAAGTGAAGACGAAGAGAAAAAAAAGATTAGTTAAATAATTAAAAATGGATTTCTAGCGTGAAGTGCAAATTATTTTTGTCCGCTTGCAGTTGCAAATGAAGTAATTTTGTACGCGCTTGTATTTGGTTGCCCTCTTTACATGCCGCATTACTTTCAATTGAACCTAATTAAAAGCACCAAGTAGCACATTTAAGCCCAGTCAGACTCTTAAAAGCCAGTAAAATTTGCTTTTTACTATTTCGACATGGCTTAAACGTGGCGTTTGTTTGGTTGGTGCAACTTAATCACAGCTCGCGACTGGTTTTGTGCTCTTCAACTGCGGCCGCTTGCTACCCTACAATCTGCCAGCTGAAGCGCAGACAACTTGCAACTGTTAGGTATTCACTTGTTGCCACTTAATTCATCATTTGGTTGGTGTTGAACATTTCGTACGTGTTTTCCATTTTATCATAGCAGTTCTATGCTCATTGATATCGTTTTATTGAAATGGAGGAAATGAGGGAAACTCGAGAGTAAATATGTTGACATACTCATTTGAAGCTGGATGTTTCGTCCCTTTTTAAAGTATAGAGACAAGTTATGTATTGTGAGAATTGATTCCACCTATTTAAATGTATACTTAAAGGATCTCAAAACTTGAACTTGTTCTATTGATTTATATGTATGTACGTACGTGTGTTAATGACTCCATTGATTTACCCTAGCTAAAAGGTTATATTATGGCATTGTAATGAATATAATAGGTTAAATTTTGTTTGGAACATGGAGTAGGATTGTTTTTAAATGACGTTCTTCGTAGGACTAATGAAGTCTCATTCGGATTTGGAATAAATATCCAATATTTATTTATTTTAAATCTTTCGTTGAAACTTCAAACATAATAATCTGGGGATATAGCGGGATTTGGTTTGGCATTTTTATATGCAAAATATATATGTATATCGGTAAAGGAAATAAATATGTAAACCAGGGGCGAACGCAGGGGGGAGTTTTGGGGTGTTAAAACCCCCCCCCCCCAAAGGTATTGAATTTTTAAATAATAGAATTTAATTCTACATAGTCATTTGAAAAATTGTAATTTGTTGTTTTCAAAGCAATCTTTCTGCCGACGATGTATGAATATGTAAAATAAATGAATACATTAGTCACTAACAGCGTTGCCGTTTTGATACAATTGTATCTTTTTTGATACTTTTTTTCTAAATTTTGTGATTTGATACTTTTTTGTTCACAAACGGCCTATTTTGATACTTTTCTGCTGATAGAATTTAATTTTTTGAACTATGAAAATGTTAAACTAAAAACAAACCTATTGTATCTGGATAGTATTAAAAAGTTGTGGGAATGTAGGCCAATTAAAAAACCCAGAAAAATATAAACTGGACAGAGACATTTTTTTAATTTGCTTCAAAGTAATGAGTTTGCCTTATAACTCTGTGGCTGCTGAACTGGATTTTTTAGATTTAAGGGGAATTGTGAGTCGAAAATGGACTTCTTTTGAAAATTAGTTCTGAACTGAAAAGTCACCAATAAGGTTTCTATTATTTTTTTTAGAGTTTATTGTTAATCATAACACAGGAAAATTAAAAACTCATTTATTATGACTTTCAGTTTTCGTTCCATGAGCAAACTGTTGTGAAATAAATTTAAATTAAAAAAAAGTATGCTAATTGCAAAAAAATACTTGAGTGCCTTAACTAAAATGTCTATATTTTTAATAAAAACAACCAGAAACAAGTAAGGAAAGGCTAAGTTCGGGTGCAACCGAACATTTTATACTCTCGCAATTTATTGAAGAAATTTTATTAAGATAACATACAAATTAACCCATAAATTCGGCATAAAGTTTAATAGAATAACGAAAATCGTCGTATATAGATATGAGGGCTGAGGTAATTCCTGAACCGATTTCGTTCATTTTCATCAGCAAGGTACACTATATCCAAGACGATACGCTCACTTAATTTTGCTAAGATAGCTCACATATTAACCAATACATATGTATATGCGGAATAAAGCTCACCGTATTTTTGAAAAACCTATAATTAGGTATATGGGAGCTAGGAGAAGATACTTTTGAAAAACCTACAATGAGGTATATGGAGATGTTATGACACGATTTTAATAATTTTTGGAAAAGAGACACACTATTAGAAGAAAACAATTTCCTCTGAATTAAATTGAGATATCTGAGAGATTTACCCATATTTTCGGTTAAAATTTATCTTTAGGCGCTGAGTTCAACATGTTCGATATCTGGGGCATTGAAAAGTTATGATCCGTTTTCGACAATTTTTTCGCAAGTGAAGCCAGAGATAATATGCACTATTTGTGTAAAGTTTTATTCCGCTATCTTCATTGGTTCCTTATGTTTGCATTATAAATTGAAGGAATAAGATGAAATTAAAAATTGAGTTATAAGGAAAGTAGTCGTGGTTGTAAACCGATTTCGCCCATTTTTTGTGCGTGTTATCAGGGTGTCAAGAAACTATTACAAACCAAGTTTCATTCAAATCGGTCGAGTAGTTCCTGAGATATGGTTTTTGACCCATAAGTGGGCGATACCACGCCCATTTTCCATTTTGTAAAAAAATCTGAGTACAGCTCCCTTCTGCTAATTCTTCTGCAAAATTTAGTGTTTCTGACGTTTTTCGTTAGTTAGTTAACCCACTTTTAGTAATTTTCAACCTAACCTTTGTATGGGAGGTGGGCGTGGTTATTATCCGATTTCAACTATTTTCATGGTGTGTGGTGGGGTACATAAGAAAACCGACTGCAGAAAGTTTGGTTTATATAGCTTTATTGGTTTGCGAGTTAAATATAAATAACCGATTTGTGGGCGGGGCCACTCCCACTTCCCCAAAAAAATTACATCCAAATATGCCCCTCCTAGTGTGATCCTTTATTCCAAATTTTACTTTTATAACTTCATTTATGGCGTAGTTATGACCCTTTATGTGTTTTTGGTTTTCGCCATTTTGTGGGCGTGGCAATGGTCCGATTCTGCCCATTTTCGAACTTGATCTTCTTTTGGTGCCAAGGAATATTTGTGCCAAGTTTCGTCAAGATATCTTAATTTTTACTCAAGTTACAGCTTGCACAGACGGACAGACGGACAGACGGACGGACGGACAGACATCCGGATTTCAAATCTACTCGTCACCCTGATCACTTTGGTATATATAACCCTATATCTAACTCGTTTAGTTTTGGGTGTTACAAACAACCGTTATGTGAACAAAACTATAATACTCTCTAGCAACTTTGTTGCGAGAGTATAAAAATTGTTGCTTTTATTTGTATCACGCTTGCAACATGTTGCAGCAGGAATTTCACTATAGCCATTGTATGCCTTTCATTTATATCTGTTGTTGTTTAGTTTTTCAAATGTTTTTGCGCAAATTTTCACCGAATTTTTATACTCTCGCAACAAAAGTTGATAAGAGAGTATTATAGTTTTGTTCACATAACGGTTGTTTGTAAGTCATAAAACTAAACGAGTTAGATATAGGGTTATATATATCAAAATGATCAGGGTGACGAGACGAGTCAAAATCCGAATGTCTGTCGGTCCGTCCGTCCGTCCGTCCGTGCAACGGATAACTTGAGTAAAAATTGAGATATCTTGATGAAACTTGGAACACATGTTCCTTGGTACCGTGAGAGGGTTGCTTTGGGCAAAATCGGACCACTGTCACGCCCACAAAATGGCGAAAACCGAAAACACATAAAGTGTCATAACTACGCCATAAATGAAGTTATAAAAGTAAAATTTGGAATAAAGGATCGCACTAGGAAGGGGCATATTTGGATGTAATTTTTTTTTTACCTCACCACACACCATGAAATTAGTTGAAATCGGATAATAACCACGTCCACCTTCCATACAAAGGTTAGGTTGAAAATTACTAAAAGTGAGTTAACTCAGTAACTAAAAATGCCAGAAACACTAAATTTCACATAAGAAATTTCCATCGGAAGCTGCAGTTAGATTTTTTTACAAAATGAAAAATGGGTGTGGCATCGCCCACTTATGGGTCAAAAACCATACCTCAGGAACTACTCGATCGATTTCAATGAAACTTGGTTTGTAATAGTTTCCTTACATCCCAATGATATGTTGTGAAAATAGGCCAAATCGCTTCGCAACCACGCCTACTTCCTATATACCAGAGCTTTGAAGACGATCTGAATCGTTTGCTTTACAATATATAAAGTAAGCACTAGTGAAGATATTGATGCAGAACTTTGCGCAAATACTACCTTTATAGTGTGGCAGCCCCATTCTAAAAATCGCCGAAATCGGACCATAGGTTTTCAAGGCCCCATATATCGAACATGAGGACTTCGGTGCTTCTGACCTAATATTATGGTTTCCAACTTTCAATGGACTTTATACAATATATTTGACGCATATGTGGGTCAAATTGTGTATTATATAATATAAATAAAGTTAAATAAATAAATTGCGAGAGTATAAAATGTTCGGTTACACCCGAACTTAGCCCTTCCCTACTTGTTTTTTATTATTATTTTCAAAAGATTCGCGTAGTAAAATTCATTACTCACGCATTCGTCGGCATACACGGGCTATGTAAGTTCATGTGTTCGTGTAAAATGTACAGTAAAAATTACATCGGTGTCCTGGTTGCATGCAGCCACCGTTGTTATGCGAAGTATTTTACTCATTTTCCTTTTTTCGTAATTTGTTGTTCATGAAATAACATTTTTTGTTGTTTGTTCAAGCGGTCGTTGTGCCACTACGGCTTCATACAATATTCTATGTGTCAAAGTTTTTAATATTATTTTCGCAAATAGAATTTGACACAAACTTTCACCAGTGTGCGCATCGTCATTTATTCACTGTGTGTTTTATACTTTTTATACTCTCGCACCTCTGAGACTTTATATTTAAATTTTTTGTGGGTTTATGCGTGTGTATATTTATTATTTAATTAATAATGCATTTAAATGAGAAAAATATATTATATGAATGAATACAACCAATTATTATACTATACATTATTATGCTATACATTCAAAGAGCTGAATTGAACTATTTTCCTTATGGGCATTTAACTAAGATAATAACGTTGGTTAATGGTAATGTTAATAGTTATATAGAAACTTTTTTGATATTAAGATATGCTTTGATTTTTACTGATATTGATAAAGGTTTCTATATATATTCCATTCCATTGCTAAATTTTGTCATTCAATGAATCAGAGTAATAAGTGAAAAATGGTGTTGTGAAACGGCGTCAAAGGAACCAACAATATGTAGCCGATATTCTCAGGCAGATAGTAATAAATTAAACTGAACAAAGCTCGGACCATTGCCAAGACAGTTATGGTTAAGCAAATTATTTGCAAGGTATTTTTACAAGAGTTCGATTTCGATATAACCTATTAGAAACGAACGAAATTAGGGAAAACGACTTCCAACCAAAAAAATATGAAGCGTTTAGCTCATATTTTCTACAAATATGCCACAATCAATATGACTCTGTAAAATGTTCTCTCTCTTTCTGTTTCTCCATTTTCGCATTATTGTCTCTTAAATCATTAACACTTTACAGTTGACTCGCCAATAAATCAGACAGTGCAAAGCGCAGCATTTTAGCTTATTATGTAACCACGAAATCAAAAACGGTAACCTCACAGTCGCAAGCAACCAGTCGTAATTATTAACGCGACATACAGATAAAAACTTGTGAAGTTGCTAATGAACACAACACATTCACATCAGCCCATAGTATATAGGGAGCTGCAGGTCAACCCGAAGATGCTGTGGCTGACAGCGATGATTGCGCAAGCGCAACAGACCGACAAACAAGACAACAAAAACGAATGTCACAGTACATTCACTCTGCAAATGTGATGTCATCAGTGGCAATGCAGGGAGCTCATCTTTATTTGAAGTTGGTTGGGTGAGTGCTTGCAGTATAACTAAGGAAGCAATTTTGTTTTTGTGTTGCGCAAAAACAGAAAAATCTGTTAACACTTTTCGTGTCATACCATGCAACGCCACGGCGCATTGCCTAAGAGTTGTGGCATCTACCAGGGATTGCCGTCGGCAACAACAGCTGTTGTGTTGTGTTTGCTTTGACGCCTTTAGCAGTTGACGTGTTGTTGTTATTACGGTGCATAGCAAGTATACAAAAAAATAGTAACCCGCTGTTTATTGTTGTCTCAAGTATTTACAACAAAAATTCTTAGCAGAAAGTGAATCTTTTTTGACCACTTGTTTCTTCCACGCTTCCACTGTCTTCACACAATCTCTTGGTGGTAACAATAACTTAAAAAATTACGCGAGCGCCGACACTGTTTTACTGCTCGATCACTCACATTTCACACGTCAATGACCGCCAGCTGGTTATGGCACTGCATTTTCGGCGTTTCTTTGCCTTTGTTGTTGTTATTGCCTTTGGCTTTTCTATTTTCTTTGGGCGGATGCCACAATTTGCACAAGTCTTCGCTGAAGGCAACAGCACTGGGGATGGTGGTATGGCGCTATTAATGCGCTGTAACAGGCCTCATCCTCCTCGTTTCATCACAAAGCTTCTCTTTGCCTCAGGCAATCGGTTGCAATCGGATGCAAACGTGCAAATATCTGGCAGTTATTTTGTTGCAGCAGTGAAGCGCAAGTTACATACCAGTTGGCTAGAAGGCTTTGTTGTTGCCGCTGGTGTTGATAAGCGCTTCGTTGGGTTATCGAATTTTGGAAGACCCAGAGGAGCTGTTTTCGACACCTGATACAATTTGTTTTTTCGACGCCAGTGTATGTTATGTAATAATTTCTTACTAGGTTATGAGGCCCTTATAAAACTATTATACGATTAGTCGAATCTAAGCTTCCACGGTCCGGAATCATGATTCTGAAACCAAATTTTTAAGAGAGTTGGATTTCAAAGGTGTGGATCTACTAATTACCGCTTTGAAATTAACCGAAAGGCGGAGAATTCAGAGAGTTAATCCGACAGGGACCGTGTCGGACAATGCCAACGATTGACACATTTCCGTCGAGTTTCTGGAACGGAAAAAAACATCACTGGTCAGCAAATTTAGGGGAAAGCTAGATGATATACTCAGAGAAACTCGAATCTTTCCAAGGGACTACTTTTTAGATCTTGCCAATGTCATGTATGAAAACTATTTCACATTTAATATTATTATATATTTATCTTAACCAGTTAAGTTTTAATGGCACGTGAATGCTGATGTATTATTTAAATTAATTTCATTGGACTAATGCACTCGGTCCTAACACAAATCCTCCACTGGTATTATATTGCTGGCTTTTACTCAGCTCAGCTTTCTAACACTTCCAACTGTCTCTTGTGTACTTGCAAACGCACTTTGCATATGCCACAGTCTATTTCAAATGTAAGAAATTAGACGCAACCGCACACACACTGCAAGAAAATATCAAATACCAAGCTCCCGTTTCAATTAAGTCATACAGACTACAAGCTATCTCCATCTTCTTATCTTCTTACCTTCCTCTTGTTCCTTTTCATTTTCTTTCTCTCCCAAGTAGACCATGCAACAGGCGTAGAGATTTCTAATTAATAATGGCGCCTGTCATGCATGAGTGCCATATGTCGCTTGTACGTCAAAGCGCTGCAATATGCACGCATAACTAACGTGCGCTATTGTGGTGCAGGCCACACCAGAAATGCAAACAAATAATTTCTATCACATGGAAGACAATGGCACACATTAGAAGGAGGTCTCTGTAGACCCGTAAGGGTGTGACACGTGCTTTATGAGTTGTGGGTTAAGACTATGAAAATTAAGATATAAAAAAATAACCAACAATCGGGAATAAAACCGGCCAAATGTCCTTTATAGTGATTGTAATACAATAGTATATTTGTAAAATCAGATATGTCTGCCCAAAGGTTGTACTCGTAGACCGAGACACATAAATACTTTAACAGCTGCTGGCAATAGCCAGATATATATATGACCAGAAAGCAAATCTAGTGTTTGAGAAGTATATCGGTATGAATGACGAAGCAACTGTCTATATGCTTGTCTAGATACAAAGGAAGGTTAGTTTTGTTTTTGCAACCATAAAATAAAATTGGAAAGTGTGCAGGATTCTTCAGACAATTTAGAATATAACTTTATCAGTACGCTGTAGCTCTGTCTTAATTTTACTACTATTTTTTCTACTTTCTACAGATGTGATTTGAAACTTTGTTCTGTCGAATAGCGATTGTACTAAGTTAATAGTATAGGATGAGTGTTAATTTTAGGGCCACAAATACCTCCCCTGGAATCTTGAAACTCACTGTTCGCACAAAATCGGAAACAAAAGTCGGCATCAAATCACGAGGTGTCAATAGACATCACTGAGACGTTGAATGACATAATTAATCTTTCATCTACAAACCGATTTCCTGAAAGCCTCCAGCAACTAGACGGCGACTAAGAAGAATGACTTTTTGTCGAAGTTAGGAGCTGTCTTGCTCATCACGGTCTAAGGTAAAATCCGTGAAATTACATTTCAAAAGCTAGTGATTACGTTCAGTACTGTATGAAATGTTACCTTTCTTACAATTTATGACAGAACTTGCCACTACCAGTATTTCATTCTGAAAATGTTGACTTGAAAACTAAACTTAAGCGAAACTATCGAACTGTATAACTCAACAAAGTAAACGAAAAGTAAACTTATGCAATACTTTTATGTGTTGTGTATAAATAATTAAGTAACTTAAGGTTATGAGAAAATATATATTATTCGTATAAGGTAGTGTAAGAATGCAGTGTAAGAAATTCAATAGCTTCGCAATCATTTCTGAAAATTAGTGGAAAACGGTCGTGACGGGAAAATTTTAAGAATCCTACTTTGTACTTTTTGCTACTATTTCACGTATACACCTAAGCATGGCTTACTGGGCGATAGCGACTCGCAAAGGGTCGCCACCGATGAAGATCACACCAGTGCTGAATCCAAATCAGCGTGAATTCCTCGAAGATGAGCTACTCTACCGTGAAAAACTGGAAATACTAGCCGAGAACAATACTATCAGCACCGATCTATTTGTGCGAAAGTTCGAGGATATCGACGACCCCGTATTGTTGGACAAACATGATTCCTTCTATCATACCACCAAAAGTTTACTGGTGCTTTTTCAGATAATGGGCGTTATGCCGATACATCGAAATCCGCAGAAGTCTGGTATGCCACGCACCGGCTACTCATAGGCGTCGAAGCAAGTCTTCTGGGCCATATGCGTTTTCTCGATGCAAACTACGGTAGTGGTATTGGTGCTACGTGAGCGTGTGAACACGTTACTCAACGATTCTGATCGGCGCTTTGACGAGGCAATCTACAATGTGATCTTCATAAGTTTATTATTCACGAATTTCCTCTTGCCGGTTGCAAGTTGGCGTCATGGACCTCAGGTAGCGATCTTCAAGAATATGTGGACGAATTATCAATTAAAGTTCTTGAAAGTGACTGGCTCACCGATTGTATTCCCCAGTCTATATCCGCTCACCTGGAGTTTGTGTTTCTTCTCGTGGGATGTGAGTATTGCGATCAATTTGTCGCAATACTATTTGCAGCCCGATTTCAAGTTGTGGTACACATTCGCCTACTATCCGATTATTGCTATGCCTAACGGTTTCTGCAGCTTCTGGTGAGTTGAGCTATTTTAAAGTTGGCTTTTCCTTGAAATTAGTCCTTCAATGCCCATATTGCAGGTATATCAACTGCACAGCCTTTGGAACCGCTAGCCGCTCTCTTTCCGCCTCACTGGAATTCACAATTATGGGTGATAAACCAGCGAAGAAGCTCACCGAATATCGACATCTTTGGGTGGATTTGAGTCATTTGATGCAACAACTAGCTAGAGTGGACGAAGTTTTGAAACCGTTAGAAGAATATTCTAGTGGGGTCTACCTATTTGCAAGATCTTAATCATAACAAGTAAGGAAGGGCTAAGTTCGGGTGTAACCGAACATTTTATACTCTCGCAATTTATTTATTTAACTTTATTTATATTATATAATACACAATTTGACCCACATATTCGTCATATAGATTGTATAAAGTCCATTGAAAGTTGGAAACCATAATATTTGGTTAGAAGAACGGAGGTCGTCGTGTTGGATATATGGGGCCTTAAAAATCTATGGTCCGATTTCGGCGATTTTTAGAATGGAGCTGCCACTCTATTAACATAGTATTTGTGCAAAGTTCTGCACCGATATCTTCACTAGTGCTTACTTTATATATTGTAAAGTAAACGATTCAGATCGTCTTTAAACTTCTGGTATATAGGAAGTAGGCGTGGTTGTGAAGCGATTTGGTCTATTTTCACAACATATCATTGGGATGTAAGGAAACTATTACAAACCAAGTTTCATTGAAATCGGTCGAGTAGTTCCTGAGATATGGTTTTTGACCCATAAGTGGGCGACGCCACGCCCATTTTCCATTTTGTAAAAAAATCTGAGTGCAGCTTTTATCTGCCATTTCTTATGTGAAATTTAGTGTTTCTGACGTTTTTCGTTAATGAGTTAACTCACTTTTAGTAATTTTCAACCAAACTTTTGTATGGGAGGTGGGCGTGGTTATGATCCGATTTATTTCATTTTTGGACTGTATTAGGAAGTGGCTAAAAAAAACGACTGCAGAAAGTTTGGTTTATATAGCTCTATTGGTTTGCGAGATATGTACAAAAAACTTAGTAGGGGCGGGGCCACGCCCACTTCCCCAAAAAAATTACATCCAAATATGCCCCTTCATAGTACGATCCTTCATACCAAATTTCATTTCCATAGCTTTATTTATGGCTTAGTTATGGCACTTTATGTGTTTTCGGTTTTCGCCATTTTGTGAGCGTGGCAGTGGTCCGATTTTGCTACCTTCCTATGGTGCCAAGAAATAAGTGTGCCAAGTTTCATCAAGATATCTTAATTTTTACTCAAGTTACAGCTTGCACAGACGGACGGACGGACAGACAGACATCCGGATTTGAACTCCACTCTTCACCCTGATCACTTTGGTATATATAACCCTATATCTAACTCGTTTAGTTTTGGGTGTTACAAACAACCGTTATGTGAACAAAACTATAATACTCTCTTTAGCAACATTTGTTGCGAGAGTATAAAAATTAAATCAAATCCGATCAAAGCTTTTGATACCTTCACACTAGTTGTGATCGATAAGATTCATTTTATACTCTTTTCTCACTCATTTTCTGAGCTCTACACCAATTCTGCATCCTTTCTCATGGAGTCAGCTTTTCTTATAATATTTGATCTCCCATCTTCTGTATCTCCGCTCTCTTTTCCAGGTCGCGCATACTCCAATATGTATGGCATGTACTGTCTGGTCGTATTCTTCACTACTATCATTGCTACTTATGGCTCGTTGAGTGAGATTATGGACCATGGCGAGGAAGTTGGTCTCTTCGTTATAGTATTCTATTGCATGAGCCTGCTCTATATCATTTGCAATGAAGCACATTATGCCACACAGAGTGTCGGTTTGGACTTTCAAACGAAGCTCTTGAATGTGGATCTCACAGCCGTGGATAGTGCTACACAAAAAGAGGTGGAAATGTTTCTCATGGCCATAACGAAGAATGCTATGGCCAATTTGGACGGTTATGCTAATATTAACAGAGAACTAATCACGTCAGTACGTTAAGTATATATTTTTGCTTCTTGAAAGACAAACTTAATTGAGGAAATTTATATTTTGCAGAATATTTCTTTCATGGATACTTACTTGGTGGTTTTGTTGCAATTCAAAATTACCGAACAACGGAATTACTCGCTGAAGCAGAGTAGGATGGAGTCGCTAATTGAGGAATGAATAATTTGTAAAGCTTTTTAGTATCTTTGCATTTGCTCATCTCGGAAAATTTGTGGATTAGAAGTCCGGTTGGCTTTGTTCGTCCTTTGTTTTTTTTACTACCAAGCCCATTAATAATTAAATAATTAATATTAAAAATTAAATTCAGACTTCATCAGGGTAGCTTCTTCTTAAACTTCTTTTTCTTCTTACGCAGTGGAGAAAAGTGGGAAGAAAATTGCATTCTTATGAAAGGTGTGTCCTGTGTCTATCAAACTGGAATTCCATCATTATTTCTGATCACTATCAAACAGTTTATACATCAAGTATAGGACTAACGGCCGGTCCAATCTTATTTTCAGTACAATCGGAACGGCAAACTAAAAACATAACTTACATTTCACATACAGAGAAACTCCACCACTGTACGTGAGTACTAAGTACATATACATATATATTATGATACCTACTGGGATTTTCCGTAATTTGAGTTCAATTGCTCCTTTACACTCGTATTTGCCATTGACAAATGTCGTATCACATCCTCGTGTCAGTGCACTTTGTTTGATTTTATTCAATAGCCTGTGGCGTTGTGTTGCAAAATGTTTACTTGTACTCCCATGAACATACATATGTGTTTGCATTTAAACTTTTGTTGTAGTTCAATGACGTTCAATCGTTTGAAAATTGAGTTGACATTGTTTGCAAAGTGGTCGTTAACATTTCAAAGGAGATTGTATTTGTACAAGTCAGTTCATTTGTCAAACTAGGTAAATTAATGGCATGTAAATTTGTTGCACGTTATTACTTGAGGAAGCAAAATATGACGGTGGCTCATTTAATCCACAACTCAATTTAAAGATCACTATTTACTTTAGAAAAATATTGATCTTGTATCTTGTTGCTGGGTATTAAAATTTCCGTCTTCCCGGCTAATCTGACAACTGTTAAGGAGTCACCAGCGAATCAGCTTAAAATGAAAAAAATATAAATAATATAAAAATAAATGGTAGCAAAAATAAGCGACAATCATTAACCAAGTGTAAAAAGAACATGCAAGCCAACATACATTCATCATGTAAATTCGTTTATAGTAGAAAAAATACAATACCGTAAAATAATACTCACACGTCAGCGCTGCTCTCGACGGGATCCGACAACATCAATGACACCTGTGGTATAAGCTTTGACTAAGTCTACCTGTGAGTGCTTGAGTGCTCTTGTATGTACTTGCTAATGTTTATATTTCCGCGGTGCTATCGAAGATTGTATCTGTTGTTGTTGCACTTGACATTTTGAATTTTATTTTTCCTTTTATACTTTTTATATCGCTCTTTGCATTTTTGGCTTTTTGCGACATTTTTTCGCACGTCAACGCATCATACATTTAACTGTCACCGACGCCGACATGTCTGACAGTCGATTACCATTGTATCGTCATGGCCAGACGGCACCTGCGTAGGTATGAATTACCCAGCTAGCAAATTTAAGGAATTTTCTAGTAGATTTCATCACGTAATAAAAATAATGAGAGATCTGGATGGAGATCAACTACTTAGAGGCAACAAAAATAAAGAAAAAATTAATTATGTGGATATAAAGGTCTGCGAAAACATACCATCATACCAAAATACCGTATTTATGGTCTAAATTCAAAGATCTATAATATTTAAGTTCGTACCTATTTATATCAATTTCGAAAAAGATTTAATTTCTATCAACATTAATTTTTTCGAAAAGTTCCTCAGAATATATAAATATAGAAATAACATTTTTGGTATACACAAGCCGCAATAACATTCTGACAACTTGCTTCCGTTTATCCGCCGAGACAAGTGCTCTTTTTATCCAGCAGCCACTTTAGTATATCAGCCTACTTAAACCACTTTACCCTGATCAATTGTTTCATCAATTCGCAGCTCTTCAATGGCTTTTGTGTACCGATTAGGCGGATTCGGTGGAAATTTGTCACACAAGTGAGTGTTATAGGCCTACAAATGCTGTAGCATTATGCATACATCTATACAAAAATAAATATATTGGTTTGTGCTGACAAAATGTTATTTTGCCAAAAATATTTCTTGGCTCTGTTAGTGACAAATAATAATTAGATTAGATACTATTACAAATTTACTCATTCCGTAAGAAATTATATCGATCTCTCAGTAAATTTTGGGTGACCTTGATTTAAGTTCTATTACAGGTTTAAAACTTATTTCATCTTTGTGGGATGTAATTATTCGCAATTAGTGCGAAAACCTCTAAAAACAGATAGATAACTTTCGTGTGAATCGAAACAAATTTTACGAAACGTTATCAAGTTTATAAACTTTATTTTTGTGACAAAACTGAGCTTAGATTTGCCTTTGGCGTAACACTTCCTATCCAGTAATATTTAATTTCTTCGAAGTCTAGCTATGTTTCCTTTACTGGAATTATTTTTAACCCGTTTAAAATTGGTAAAAGCTAAAACATTTAACTTATTGTCATGCTTTTGTGCATCGCTGCCATTTTGATAGCTTCTAAAATGCACAACAAAAGAAGCGTTTATAATAAATAGAAAACTAACGCCACATTTACATAGCCATCAAGAAGCACAACAACAATAAAATGGCAAAAAAGAAAGGAAGCTACGCTTAACATGTATGAGCAAATGCTTTCAAGTGCGCGTCATCTCAAATTTGTACAAAGCCTTATACTAAATCTCTCTTAAGAATAGTAAGATATTCCAGACATTTAAATATGTATATTTGTTTTTACAGAAATGTAAGTGTGAATGTGAGCACACTAGTAGCTGTAATGGAACAACAGAAGGTAAGAGTTACTGCTTTAAAACTTTAAGAGCTTTTGTTATATTACTCGGGAGAAATATTTCTTATAACGGGTGATTTTTTTGAGGTTAGGATTTTCATGCATTAGTATTTGACAGATCACGTGGGATTTCAGACATGGTGTCAAAGAGAAAGATGCTCAGTATGCTTTGACATTTCATCATGAATATACTTACTAACGAGCAACGCTTGCAAATCATTGAATTTTATTACCAAAATCAGTGTTCGGTTCGAAAATTTTTTATCGACAAATTTTGTTCAGCGATGAGGCTCATTTCTGGTTGAATGGCTACGTAAATAAGCAAAATTGCCGCATTTGGGGTGAAGAGCAACCAGAAGCCGTTCAAGAACTGCCCATGCATCCCGAAAAATGCACTGTTTGGTGTGGTTTGTACGCTGGTGGAATCATTGGACCGTATTTTTTCAAAGATGCTGTTGGACGCAACGTTACGGTGAATGGCGATCGCTATCGTTCGATGCTAACAAACTTTTTGTTGCCAAAAATGGAAGAACTGAACTTGGTTGACATGTGGTTTCAACAAGATGGCGCTACATGCCACACAGCTCGCGATTCTATGGCCATTTTGAGGGAAAACTTCGGAGAACAATTCATCTCAAGAAATGGACCCGTAAGTTGGCCACCAAGATCATGCGATTTAACGCCTTTAGACTATTTTTTGTGGGGCTACGTCAAGTCTAAAGTCTACAGAAATAAGCCAGCAACTATTCCAGCTTTGGAAGACAACATTTCCGAAGAAATTCGGGCTATTCCGGCCGAAATGCTCGAAAAAGTTGCCCAAAATTGGACTTTCCGAATGGACCACCTAAGACGCAGCCGCGGTCAACATTTAAATGAAATTATCTTCAAAAAGTAAATGTCATGAACCAATCTAACGTTTCAAATAAAGAACCGATGAGATTTTGCAAATTTTATGCGTTTTTTTTTTTTTAAAGTTATCAAGCTCTTAAAAAATCACCCTTTATATACTAGTATTACTGGAAATACATGCACAGTGGGAATTACTTTTCGGGTTGATTCTGATTTTTTGAAATTAAATAATGTAATGTACGATCTTAGATATATAACCTCAACCTTAAATATGTAAATTTATGTTTATATACTCAAATAAGGCGTCTTGTAGAGTTGCTGTAGATACGAAATTTCACTAATGCTTTAAAAATATTGTACTCAGCGCCAATGCATCACTGCAGAAGTTCCCACTTATTAATATATTACACACTGATAAAATGAACGTTGGTATTTGACCTTTTATACTTGCATTCGGGGATCCATGCTGAATAAAAATATTTTAGAATAATATGGATGTTAAACCAATTGATTTCTTGATCCTTACCCTATTAAAAATTGATTTCATTCGAAAATATCCTTACTCGATCCTAGTACATAGTAAAGACTCTCATGGCTACCAAGACCTCAACTTACACACGTCTCATAAAGTGAAACGCAGAAAGAAATAAATAATAAGAATTCTTATATAGAATGTGTCCAGAAGTTAGAACTGCTGTGCTGGATTCAGACTCGATGCACAGTAACCACATTAAATTTTCAATTGTTGCATTTCCCAATTGGGCCGTTGGGGCATATTTATGAGTTATGCGCTAGAATGCGGGAAATCGAAAACCATGGAGCAAACTCTAGCTTAAAATTCCATACGTGAGTATATAAATATGTATGTATGTGGGTGAGAAAAATATGAAGTAATGCGAATATTTGTACATAAATATTTTAGTCGAGTTTTCTGTACTTAAGATAACAGTACATACAAATATATGTAGTGCATTTTCTTAACACAAATATTTCTGCATATTTTTCAAGATATAAAGATCCATCAAATCATTCATGTATCCTCCTGTGGATGTGTGTTTGCTTATTTATGTTAAAAAATACTACATACATATGCATATTATTTATTTATTACATTCACATTTGAATTTGCTTCCATTTATATCCTTCCTTTTCATTTCAATGTCTAGGTACACATATGCAAACGTCAACGTGCAAAAGCACATTCATTCTACATTCTTCCGCAGCAAAAACTGACTGATCTACGTGAGAGTAAGAAGCAGGGGGACGTTTGTTTACTAAACCTACTCGCTTACATACAAATTTACAACCGGCATTGTGTGGGAATTGCGAATAAAAGTGTGTAAATAAAGCGAAAGAAATACTGCGGCGAATAAGCTCGAAGGATGTACGAGTACCTTAGCCGAGTGGGTTGAGCGCCCGCTGCCACCTATTCGTTGGAAGAGTAGCTTTTAGTAACAAACGGTTTGGGAATAAAAATTTCCTCCATCCAAAACTAAATTTGAGGGGCCTTGAAACTTGTGGTAAGTTCTTATACGAGAATGGAAAACTAATTAGCAATGATATCCAGGCATATTATTAATCTTATAAGAAACTCTTTTTTGGGATCTCTTTTTAGTAAAATGCTATTCATGTATGTTTTACTATATCTGAGGCTCTTTGTTCCCTGTAAAATATCTTGAGTTAAGTAAAGTTGCATAACGATTGTAGAATGGCAAAATATCAAACTGTCCATCAATCAAGCTAAAGCTGAAACCAAAATAAACTGCAAATTGTTTTCTAAAAAATTTCTGAAAAATAAGTCGATGAATAAAAATAATATTTGGTTGTTAATTTACTATTTCAAACCTTATGTTTAATGATGTTTCGTGGGATGATTTAATTCTTCTTCGCTTTGAGTTTTTATTTCTAAAATAAGCAACTCATCTTCTCACATTATTTAATAAATTTATTTTTCTTTTCATCCAGAAGCTTAAAGCTACTCAAAAAACCATGACATGACAGACTTATGACAAGAAAGACCGAGCTTTATCAAGCTCTAATTTGCCTATAACTTCTTCGACATGTATATTTAATATTCCTATAAGTCAAAAGAAAATCTGGTGAAAACTTTTGCTAGTCATTCTATCATCGGTAATTCAACTCCATAAATTAATTAGACCCACGCTGCGCTGAATTAATTCAAAGTACTTGTAATATTTCAAAAACTGCTTTGTCATTCATTATTTTGATAAAAAAAGAGAAGAGAAAGAATAGTAATTATTAATTTTCAAAAGTACTGTAAAGACAATAACAGGCCCATTCATATATTATAACATAAAATGCCAAAACATGGTTATGTATTAATGTGCTATTAAGTAATTGCTAATTCACTTTGTGTTATTTCGATTCTTCTTTGGCAGGCTTCTTCAGTAGTTATGGTAGTTCTGAAGCTCGTAGCTTTTGTTTTTTTTATTGTTTTGAACATATCTAAAGCCTCCTAAAGTGCTCGAAACAATTAAACTGTTGGCTTTTATGCCTTTGTACTTATGTTTATGCTATTTTTGGCGAGTAGTAGGCGGTTTATTGTGATTTTTTAGTTTCATGTTATTAGCTTCTTATTTTCTATTATTCTTACAAATTAGCTTATAGGATTCATTTTTCAATACTGAACTTATTTTGTTGTATTGTGCCCTCATGTATGTATGTCCAAATATTATAACGAATTCAAATTCGGCAAGTCATTGCTTGATGGAGGAATTACACTATGGACTCCTATGGTAGCTTATCTCAATTCTTTATAATTGTAATCATTTTATGCCCTAAAAGCAGTTTAGTGTTGTTTTCGTATTGTCCTATCCATCCTATAATCTTACAAGTACCTTCTCTATCTCTCTCTCTCTAACCAAAAGGAGAAATACTAAAATATAAAGAAATATAAATAATTGTCGAGCTTCATGAAACCTTAAATGCTTAAGCGTCGACAATTCATAGCAATCCCTTCAACAAACGTGTTAAAAATTACCTAACGATGAAAATCAGACCATGAAATTGGTTATTATTTGACTTACTGTTGGTCTCTCTCATATATCTTAAAATAGGACCTCTCCATCTGTCGTCACTTGCATGGTAATATTTGCTTGAACATTATACACACTTACTTTAGTCGTAATTTGGTAAAATCACTTTACGAAAATTCACTGTCATCCTCGGAGTTCAGTCTTTGCCATTTCATGCAAATAAACTTAACTCTAAAACTTATTGACATCGAGCCAAAATGTCGCAATAGCAAGGGGTCGCGATTGCTGATATTCTACAGCTGATTACTTTATTTTTGTTTTAGAACTTCTTCTTCTTGACTGGCGTAGACACCGCTTACGCGGTTATAGCCGAGTCCAAAACAGCGCGCCACGTATCCCGCCTTCTGGCAGTTTGGCGCCAATTCGTTATTCCAAGCGAAGCCAGGTCCCTCTCCACGAATGTTTTAGAACAGCATCTTATATAAACACTCACACCCCCTTCCGCTTACAATCGCCTGGGAAGATTTTAAATGAAATGAATGTTTGAAATTAAGTGGCAACCAAGTTTTGCGCTTTGAGTCAAGTTACTGCACCAACGACAAGAAGAGAGAATAATTAAGGATATTTCTGTGCATCGGCGAAATTACAACGCGCTTCCTTCGCCTTCCACAAAAACTCATATTGCACAGATTTCCCTATCCGAAATTTGATTATTTTTCCGGGGCAAATAGAATTTTGCAAACGCCATAAAGTAGTGCAGTGAGAGAAACTTGTAAATGCCTTTTGATATTCAAAAGGAGAAGAAGAAACGTGGAGCATTTAACTAATGCGTTTATAATGAATAGATTAAAAATTGCTCATACTCTTTGGCTTATAATGTTCAATGTACACCTATATAGGGCGTATATATATTCGTATTTCTACATTTGTATTATGAAAACAAGTAATGTAGTTCTAAATACATATCAATGTATGTATAGCTCAAGTACTTACATATTTAAGTAATATTTATCAGTTCCTGTTTTGCATTTCAACTTTTAAACTAATTTTTCGTTGCTGAGTTTGCTTTGTCAAAGAATGTGCGGCCATCAATATCAATCCTGTTCTTCTTTGCTCATTCAACAAACTGCTCGCTCCATAGAGTGTGGTGAATCACTGCAGTTTTCTAACTATTTGACCCATTTCGATGGCAAGCACATACTATAAGTAATGAATGCCGGTTCTCCGCAGACTGGAGATAGAGTGATGCGTTAAGACTTCGGCAGCTCTGCAGTGAGTTCAGTTCTACGTGGAGTATTCTACATTTCTGACGCTTTTTCCATAACATACAGCCAGCTTGCTCTGCTGGCGTTCTTTCCACCATTATGCCTTTTGACGCTTTGCAACTCTATTATTTTAATGCAAATATTTAATTTTGTTGGCTAAGTCGATTTGTTATCCGTATGTACGTATACATTTGAATACTCTATATTCGTATGACAAGGAGAACCGGCCACCAGCCACAGCTGGTTGCCTTGGCCAGACCGTTCTGGATCCGACACACATTTTCATCGTCCGCATTTCGTCAAACGGAATTGTGTATTCGGATTGTTGCCGTTGACGACGACTTTAACATTGTTGCAATAATCTCTGCCAAGGGCATTTAACTTTTGTGGTTGCCAACTTGTTTTATTAATTTTCTCAGTTTACTCATATGTGTGTCAAACCCCCCAGAGAAGAGCAATCATGTGAATGACATTTCATTCTTAATTCTTTTCTGTCAGTTACTAAAGAGATGCAATATTAAATAAAATTAAATATCCGCAATTATTTTATCTCACCGGTTCATAGACTCTGACTTAAGACTTTTCAAAGGGAAAACTGTAAACTGTCTTTCTAAACAAAATTCATTAACAAAATCTCTGAACCTTTCCCAAATCAAGAAAATTTTAAAATTACTTGGTCAGAAGAAATTTCTAAAGCCAAATAAAGTTCATATATTGCATAAATAATGATAAAATTACCCAAACAACAGTAAATGAATCCAGTGCTTCATACTGGCGAAAAGATGTAAAAACATAAAAATGGCAACAGCTTTATTCACAAACTCATTTGCATCTTTCAAATAAAGCTTGCATTGAATATTACAATGAGTTGCCTTATTGCTACGTCTCACCTCTCTGTCCTATTTACCCAAACCGTTTTCATTTTTCTCCGTTATTTATCTTCATTTGCATTTTCTCCTTCTGTTAAATTTACATATTTCTCACAAAGCTCATTAGTAAAATCTTTACCGAAAGTAAGACAAATTGAAATTCTCTACCCCTTCTCTGCGTTCTTGCAACAAAGTTGCAGATTTTCAATAGCAAACTCATTTCATTTGCAATGAACTCGTATTTACTTTCCAATTGACTTTTCATTTCAGTTGTAATGAGGTTTCACATTTTATGTCGCGCTTTACGACGTTTACATCATTAAGCTTGAAGAAAAGTAAAAACCTGATGACAGAGAAGCTTGTTTATAGCTTGCGTCAAGCAACTAATCGCTTACCAAAGGTTTTATCAGCAACATATCTCTTATTACACTTTTTATGTGAGCGCTTTTGATGGTCATGCGTCTACATATCTGTTTTTGTAACGATGAAAGAAGATCTATGGCGATAAGTAAAGTAAACGATAAGGTGAGCCTAAAGTAGGATTAAATTAAACTCGTCCACATAGGTCAATACAAGGAAACCTGTACTGATCTCATTTTTATGTGAGTCTAAAAATTCCCTCAAGTTTTCCTATTTTTCTTTTTCTAATAAGTAGTTAGTTTTTAGTTCATTCGGCTTACTAGATTTTCAAGCATATATTATTACTAGCAGACCCGGCCACACGTTTTTGTGGCAAGGTATACATTAAATTACGTTGGTCGAGGTTACGCAGCAGGTTGACAACTCAAACTACTTTTAATTGTAAAGTGAGTGGTGATAGTAAGGCAATTTTAAATAGTTTGGGATAATTGACTACGCCATCCTGGTTTGTAGCTGTGTCAACTCTCCTGGACCGAAGTTCTAAATTGTCGCATTAAGATCATCGATATCTTTTTTATACCACCAATGTATGTCATTCAATCAGTCATTTATGGTTATCATATTGAGGTTTCATGTCAGGAAAACTTCTCTTTCGAGTCAATGAAGTGACAGAAATCTGTTGGAAATGTTATTAATCCATCGAGGTGTCAACTGCGATCCTACCATTTCCAACTGCTTCTACAATCGCAATTTGATATTTTTGCAAAAACACTCTTATGTTTGTTGTTAATTGGCGATTCTTTATGTGTCACCACAAATTATATGATTTTAGGCATGCGATGAGCCCGTCAATAACAGTTGATCCAGGAATAATTGGAAGAGTCTGGCGTAAATCAACTGCTAACAGAATCCTGGCTCCACCAAAAACGTTTATTGACAATCAAGATATTTTAAAGTCTAAGTCGGACTAATGCCGAATATCAGCCGTTTAGGCATGATAGAGCAAAACTCCCAGCAAAAAACATAAAAAAATCACTAACTCAATTCAGTTTTCTGCCTACTGCCTACCCACTAAGAACGATGGCGTGATTATTTATAGCCTATGACCATTTCTAGGTTATCATCTATCACCATACCAAATTTCATCAAAATCCGTTCAGCCGTTTAGCCGTGAAAGAGTAACAGACAGACAGAATTACTTTCGCATTTATAATATTAATATGGATTTATTTCTTCATATCGCTCAGGTCTTTCAAATTGATCTGACTATAGCTTCCAGAAACGGTTTTTAGAAATCATACTCCCCTTTATTTGAAGAGAATTCTTTCTGGGTACTCACACTAAATCTATACATACACAAATGGCAAATTATATTGCCCAATACAGGTATTTACCCAACTTGGTCTTCGATGAAACATCAACATCAACACTCATATCAAGCGTAAAAAGACTAGAGACCTGTTTTCCACCGAGAAAAGCCCAATCACACGAAAACGGCTTACGGACTGAGCATAGCATTGCATAGTAGTCACAAATACTGGGCAACGCACATTCACATGTAATCCCGATGTCTTCAAGCGTATTGAAAACCGGACAAAGTTGCATTCACCTGGTGCATTAGAGGTATTTTTGAGGTCAACGTCAAATTGCGCCGTTAGAGGAAAAAATGCTGAAGTGCAGAAACGGCCAACCACAAAATCGTCTGCTGGTGCATGCCTCCAAAGCAACAGAAGCAATGGAAAATTCGGAACGCGAAACTGAGAAAAATCAATTCAATCTAAGTGAATTTGAGCCACGCGGCTGAGGTGAAGTGCTGGAGGAAATGAAAATCTGTGCACGTTAGAGCTGCATGCTGCAACAAGTTTATACTTGCGGCACTGAGATTCCGCTGTTTTAGTGGAATTATGAGAGATGGGAAAATTGGCGTACCGAATTGCCAATGAAATTCCAAGTTCCACCGCAGCATTGGCAGGAAGCATACAACCGCAGAGAGACAGTCATGTCATCATATGACACTCAGTTTAGTTCCACAACAAAATCTGGCCTCGAGGCAATTTGCTGTCCATGGATCAGTACGGATTTATGCCGCAGACTAAGCGTCTGAATGGTTGTGTTTCGTGTTCATGCGCTCGACTTCTCGATTAGCGGTTGCGTTTGATTTGGCCTCCGTTACAAGTGTTTCTATTATTACCTGTGAAGTCGTGCAATATTTGACGTAATTAGTAGGCACAGCGAAATTCTTAGAGTTAGTTACTTGTAAATTTAATTTTTGTGATTTTATTATTCGTAATTTTCTTTTTGTGAGAGTAACCTGGGAAAGAATAAATTAATTATTTATACGAGCTAGGTAACAAAGCAGAGAGCTTTCTTGACATATGCTCTAAGATCTTCTCACCAGCTCAAAGAAAATGAACATCTACTCTATTATTTTAATAACAATAATCCACTCGCTTGGAACTTATAAAATTTGTTGGCAAGATAGTATCTTAAATTGATTCGGTCTCCAATTCCAAATTGTTTTACACGTCACATACCGTTCTGTAAGGTCTGAAGAGTCTACTCATGATTGGTTGCATTCCAAATAAGTAAATTTTATTTATTTAAAACGAAAAAAATCTTCATCGTTTAGACTGATTTGACAATAAAAACGTGATTTACCACACAGAACGTATGAACATAAAGATCAAGCGCATACATTGACAGCTGATATGAGAAAGAGCTCTCTACACTAAAGTGATGACAATTAAAGACATTCCCTAAACCGAGTTGAGGAATAAAATATTTCCTACTGTGTCTCTTTTTAATTTTCTTTGCGGAACGATTTTTTTGTTTCCCGTGCAGGCAACGAAAAAGTAACTATCAGAGCCAACTCACATTGCTTGTAACCAAACTCCTTTCTCAGTAAAATATTTTTCATTATTCTCCAATTAGTTATGAATGAATATATATATTGAGAAGTGGAACTATTTTGCATGTTTTCCTTTGTGCTTTCTTTTCCTTCTTTCACAGACAATTTTTGTGCGTTACAAAATGAATGGAAGTGGAAAAATGCCCTTAGAAAGACTTTTGATGTGACAAAGAAAACTTCGTAACAAAAGAGTTGAAAGCGAGCGCATACCCTTTGACGGAACAACGTAAGCAGCGAATGCCTGCAGTTAGTAGCGTTTTAAAGGCGAATTCGCATAAGGACCCCCTTTTTTATCAAACCAACAAAAAATGTATGGAAAATATTACTATCACCAAAAAAGGTGCGCCATGAATTATACACAAAAGTGGACTCACTGCCATTTTGTAGTTCAGTAATTTCAAGTTTTTAATTTAATTTTGTTGTCTTCTTTTGCGTAACGCTAACTCTATTAACACGCAGCGAATTTCATTTCATTTTATGCCAACTAAAGTTTCGTCTTCATCTTTTTCGTAATTTTCATCAGTACCCTCGCAGCGAATACGTTCATTCAACGCGAATTTCATCCTAAATTATTTGAGGAAACTATTGGAGTGTTTCCTTCGCGTGATTCCAAAAGCTTTGAGCAGCTTAGTGCCCAGGCTCAGCTAAGATTCGAGAATGCCAGATAGTTGTAGTTTCTATTCACTACTTTGTTTTAAATTAGTCGCGAAATTTCGCAAGAAGATGCTACATCCGGGGAGAAGGGTAATCTTACAACTAATTATGCAAAGAAAATTTTTTGGAAAGAATCAAGTGAATTGAAGTTTAGCGCGTAAATTTATGATACTGTGCGAAGGCGAGCTCAATGGGTATCAACTGATAAGAGAAAGATATGAATGCGCGGATAAAAAGTGACCGGTTAAGGAAACTCATGCAAAGTATTACGGACAAGTTTTTATAAATTAAAAATGAATGAGCTTAGACTGTTGTAAGTGAAGTTAATTTAAGACACTTTCATTAATTTCTTACAAAAAGTAATATAAATGGATCTAGTTAGCTAGGGATAAGTTTAAAAAATTTCGTTTTAGTTTGCCGAAGATTAATTGTGTGATAACAGGCGGTAGGAAATGAAGACGTACGATACCCACTGGAGTAGCTACATATCAGAACAAAACCGAATGTAGTATAAGCCAACCAAATTTTACCATTTTATATGAAGTTGGAAGGTCTCATATAGAATAACACAAATGATCAGAAGACTAGAAGAATATGGTGTCCAGAAACAAACTGTTTCAAGGATTGAACCATGAATATATAGTTAGATATTATGAAATCTTTTAATACAGAATAAATGAAATATTGTTTTTGTGTGAAACATCCTGTATCTTAATTTGTTTTACTCTTTTGTGTGCTTGTTTCTTATTGCAACTATTCGACGTTTGTTTTTCATTTCAAATATTTACAATATAATTGAAATGGCAGAAAATAATATTTTGTGCCCAAAAATTATAAAAATTACGGCATTGGTTCTAGCATTTATATTGTTAGTGAAAACATTTCTGTGTTTTTTCTGTCATTTGCCATACTCGAAGAACCGCCTGAGGACTGGCCACAAAGACTTAAAGGTGAAGATTTGTAATATTTAACAAAAAAATACATGCAAATATCTTCAAAATCTCGAATTTCGTTCTTATGACCACTTTCAGATGACTGCCATCCCAAATGGTAAAATTTAACCTCTTGGTGGGACTTATTGGAGTAACTGCTTACCTCATAGTTTCCGTAACAGCTCACATAATACTGTGGATAGAACACACAAAGCCACACACGATGATGCAATTAAATTGGATGGGAACCGGTGAGTGTTATTATTTGTGAATTATTCGCAGTGAATTAATACCCAGATTTGGAACAAACTTTTCATATTTCAGCTTTGTCCGTCGTTTGTAGCCCATTATCCTACATTCACTACCGAAGAATTATTGCGAATGAGCGAATGCAAGAAATGGAGGAGAGCAAATCAGCAGAGAGTAAGCAGAATTGATCAATATCGAATTGTTCAAGTAAATTTTAATGAACCTAGTTTTAATATATTTTTGGAAGAAGGTTTGAGTTATGTTACATATTTTCAAATTCTTAGGAACTTGTTGGTTTGTACTGAGTTATTTTAACTATTTTCCGAGTTCTGTGGGTACTCATTGTTGTACTATTAAGAATCGGGTATTATCGACCTATTTAAGTACCCAGTTGTGAGTACTTTTGGCACTTGAAGCAAACTGAACCAGAAGTTCTGTTAAGCTATACCGAAGAATACATCAAATTATTTTACAGAAAATATATACAAATCTTCCGTTGAAAGTGCAACAAAATTTTGTCGAAGAGAAAAGTTCTCAAGAAAGATTAAGCTTTGAAATAATTCATAAGATCTTAATCACAGCAACGATGGTACAATTTTATATCACTGTGTGACACTTTTTCATTGTTTAGAAACCTAGCCTACATTTATATATACAGTTGTTAAAGTATGGTCATATTTATGCAAGCAAATCTTACATTTTGAAAAATAATACCCAGTAAGTATGTCAGTGTCGTTTTCAGCACGCTCGCAGATAATCCAACGAAGCATTGACACAATTCACTGCAAATGAAGAAAGGATGCAGCAACTCGGCTACCACCCACCGATACACACATACTCTCTGATATACATACATATGTATAAGAGGGAATAAAAATAGTGTTAAACGAAATCTAGTTGGAAAAACGCCCGCCGTGCAAACGAGGGAGTCAACATTGGAAATCATGAGTAATGTCACAAGCATAAAAGAAGAACACACACACAAACATACTACACAATCCAATTACATGTAACGTGCAACCAAATGGGATGGAACTATTGATGCCCTCAAATAAACACGAGGTGAGAATGTAGTTGAATGCAAGTGCTTTGTTGGGAGTTACATAAGTGCATGCATGGAAAGCATTGAAAACTAGGGCTGAGCGCTCAATTCGTATATATTTCCTATGTAATATGAATCTTTGTGTACACCATAGTGCTTCTGTTGCATATATTTTGCAAATTTTATCTGTGAAACACGCTGAGTTGATTCAACCTGAAACCAAAAGTAGTGAACTCTGTATTTCTGTATAGCAAATACGTGTATTTGCGATGGATATATATACTGTGAAAACAAAAAATATTAAAGTGATCGCAAATAAAAACTGTCTACGATTCCACAAAACTTTAAGTGTGGCGTATCGAACAAACAACTGGTATAAATTGGATAAACTGGCAAATTAAAATTATCAATATGTACTATCTTTTAAAATATAAAATAATTTGGAACAAGTTATCTGCAAAACTTGCCAATCGGATTTCTTGATAATTCTGGTGGGTAATAAATAATGTATAACTTTTTGAGGTGGCTCTGACTTTAACAATCAAGTCGTTAGTTTTGACTTGAATACTGGGCCAGCAGGTGAGAAGAAACGTCTCTGGAGATCGCTTCTTCGCTCTCACGTCAGAGAAAAAGAGTCATTATTTTGATATCAGCTAATTCTAATTTGAACTTCTTTCAAACCATCTGACGACATATTTAATGATTGATATCCGCCATGAGTTTAGAAATATGTAGCAGTCAGCAAAAAACTTATACCCTTTGCTTCATCGAATTCACGCAATTTAGTAAAGAATATCTTACAAAGGCACTTTAGTATGTCAAGTGAAGCAACCGACTTCGGCAAACATATGGGAAACCATAAACATACAAATGCCACACAAGAACCACATTCTAAAAAAGTTGTTGAAACTTTTGTGCCGAAGGAGGGAGATTAACGACAGCTTTGCAGCTGAACGAAAGGAAAAGAAATAAAACAAAAAAAAGTTGAGTATTCAGTTTTAGGCGCAATCGAATTGCAAAATCACACGTACAAAGGAAAAGTTAAATGTATCAAGTGGATTAAAAAGGAACAAAATGGTGCAAATTGTGTGGCTCCTTTGTGGAGTATGAGCTTATAGTCGTGACTACCGCGTGTCTCATTGAAGCCGCATACAGACGAAACTATACATAAGAGAAGGGTTTTGGAGGCTTTATGTTGTTCATAACAATAATGTCATAATGGAAATTCAAGTGTAAATGTAGAACTTTAGATTTATTGATGTATTTGAGAGAAAAAATATGCATTGAATGAACTTAAATAAAAGCGCATAAGTTACCGAAAGTAACAAATACACGTCGTAGAAGTGAGCTGTGTATAAATATTAAAGTATATTTCTTTTCACTGCCACTTATAACAGCTACTTTAAGTTGTTACTGTCGACAAAATGGCTTATTATGAAGACATTTCAAAGCATACCCCTAGGCGCGATTTCAAATTTGAATATTTTAGCGAATGTCACTTCAATAGTTAGTGAGAATTACTAGAATATAAATGTATTTGCTGAAATGATTATGGTTAAGAATTTGCAACACCTTAGAAATAGCTTTCATAACTATTCACCAACAAAACTCGATTCCTGTGCTTCTTCGAATCTTCTGCACACCTGAAAATGTTCACTTCTATTTTGCATTCATTCCACTTGAATAAACATCTGCCTCCTTCACATCTTCGTAGTACATTCGCAAATTTGCGTAGTAAAATGTAAGTTCATCAATGCTCACCAATACATCTCTTAGAATTCACAGTTCTACATTTGATTTTACGGTGCATGTACCACACATGTATTAGGGGCATATCAGCCAACAGGTGCGAAATAGTCACATTTGTCCGTTCATTGCAGAAACTTGGCAACTTAACAAATTGCTGAAACTTGAAATATGGTTACAGCTCGAACGAATGGAAATCGTTTCATTAACCAACTTTGGATACCGTGTGAAGGAGACTGTTATGGTAAGGAATGAAACTTAAGAACGAAGCAAGGACGTGAGTTGAAGGGTATAGTCACTCTACAAGGACATCGCACTGCTGGATATGTAAATTTAGATGTAAATATATACATACTTAGTTACATATCTATTTATAAGTTTCTTGCTGTCCATTTAAATGGAAAATATTACCACAGTGAAAAAAAAGGCAGAAAGAAAAATTATGTGGGGAGTTGTGTTAATGTCTTTTGAAAGAATGAGAAGAAGTAATAGAAAATTTAAATAGTTACAAAATGTGGCTCGTTGATACAGATCCTTTTTGATGGCAGAGGTTCCATCTGCTCGACTCAGAAATGCCAGATGGCTGAAAGTATATCATACTTAAAATCATCCAAGAGTATTTTGTCTGACTGATTTGTATAATTGTTCTGTGTAATACTCGTTTAGTTTAAAACAAAAAGATTAGATGCTTGCCACCTGTTTTGCAAATATTAAACTTCGAAAATATTTTTGACAAAAATCATTACTATACAAACATGAAATTAAAAGGATCAAAGGAGCATACGTTTGAAAATATTTTTCATTAAAAATTTATTAATTACCACTTTTGACTATATAAAATTTAGAAGATAAATGAATTATTTTAAAAGAGCAATATTGGATGTAAATTATTCAGTCGAAATATTTTTGAAAGACCTTTAACCTGTTAAATAATTTAATCGAGAAAAATTAAAATAAAACAAGTGGAATATTTCATTATAGATATATAGTAGAGCTCTTGGTATTCGACTAATCGACTAACCGAATTAACCGAATAGGGCATTATTCGAATAATAATATTCGGTTTGCACTATTCGGATAGTCGTCCGTCATCGACTATTCGATTAACCGCTCATTTTCGACTATTCGGTTAACCGTTCGTTGTCGACTATTCGAATAGTGCAAGTTCATTAATTCGTATTCTTTTGTAACATTTTTTTGCAACAGAAGTAAATTCAATGAGCTTAGCATGTGAATGAATTTGGGCCAATGTCCATACTTCTGCAATAATGAGGATAGGTTCTTTAGAGATAATAACTAGCAAGAAATTATTTCCGCTCTCAGTAGTTAACCAACAAGATTCCATCAGAGATAGAGCTAGAAACAAATTTCTTTCTAAAACACAAATATTTTATCTTCCAAAAATATATTTTTCTCACGCCCTAATGTGAACTCTCACATACACATATCAATAAAATAAAAAAAAACCTTACAGAAATCTCGAAGTAACTATTAAGCACTAACCACAACTCGCCTCCTGCTAAATTAAAAAGCTTTTCCGTTCATCTCTGCATGCGCATTCAGTGCACAACAATAAAAGCCTTGAAAAGCAACAATACCAATAACAAGCATTGCAGTGAAAACTTTTACCTTTCGTCTTTGCGGTGAACCGCACGGTATGCCAACTTAATCTACGTAAACCAACAAAAACAATTTACTTTTATTGCTCACATATACGGTCGACAAAAATTCCTCTTGGCTATATCCTCCGCGCGGGTGTCGACTGGGCAATGGGTGGCGCTGCCTGCACTGCTGGGGTCTCAAGCTGTCTATGACAAGCTAAGTCACGGCAGTGCAGGCAGGCGCCATCTAGCTAAGGCTGATGTACTCCACATCCATCATCATATGTTGGAATGCTCTATATGCATCCTCATAGGGCGGTGGAGGCATGAGTACATCTGCCATTGCCAGTGAGGTACCTGGCGGTAGGTATAAAACGCTAGGGGTAGAGACCCCCGAAAACAAAAACTCAATATGGAGGACAAGAAAGATGAACAGCGGGCTGGGATATCAGCCCAAACGTCGGTGGGAGACGAGGCTGCTACCACCGGCGGGCACAGCGAGTTTTCAAGCTGTGTCGCCAGCGGCCACACCTCCACTGCAACGGGAGCAGGTTGCGGTGGTTGTAATGCTACTGCCAGACCAGCTCTGCAGCGCGCGGGTTCCGTAATCCATGAAGATTCGGACCCAGAAAGCGCTGTGAGCATAAACACGGACAAAGAAGAAGAGCTTCTTCGCTCTCCGCAGGATTCGACCGAGGGTTCCAACTCTGGCAACAAGAGAGGGCCCCGGAAGAAGCCCAGCAAGGAGGGGTTGAAAGCCAAATCGAGGTACAAGGCGGCGGTCGGCATTTGTAACCGACTCGAAGGCAAGTCCAACCTGAGTGAAGAGAAGATGAAACGGTTGGCTTGGGCCAGAGAGGAGGTGAAAAGCGGCCGAGCGCACTTTGCCTCACGCAGTTGGTGCAGTGCCTCGAACTCAGCATTTGCTAATCGTATCGAGGAGCATATCGCTGAAAAGAGGCAACGGTCGACAGAGATCGAACCGAAAGCGCCAACAAAGAAAAGGAAAACAAAAGACGAGGCTGAGAAGCCTAAAGTCAAACGAACGGACGACAAGCCGACAACGTCCAGAGCAGCGGCGGCAGCTAATGAGGTGGCAAAGCGACATTTGATCGTGGCTCTCATTGACCGCAGTAACCCGCTGGGACAGATGTCGCAGGAGCGGTGGAAAGTAGTCGAAATGAAGCTACTAGAAGCGCTCTTCTCGAGGATGGACGCCGATCCCAGCGCACCAATGCCAACGTTTGATGGAGCGGGGTGGCTTGGTGGCGTCAAAATCCTTAAATGTAAGGACGACCCGTCGCTGACATGGGTGAAGGAAGCAGTGAGAACGCTTCCAAACCTGTGGAAGGACGCGAAACTCGAGGTTGTGGATCGGAGCAGCATTCCGTCGGTCCCCAAAGCGAAGGTGGTGATACCTCGCGTGGTAGACCCGGAACATGCACTTCGACTGCTACAACGACAAAACACGGACGTGCCGACCAGTGATTGGAGAGTACTGAGCGTGGCTAAAACTGCAAACGCAGATGGAGGTCAAAGCTACATACTCCAAATCAATAAGGCGGCTGAAGACATCTTATATGCCAGATTCGGGAAGATGGCGTGGGGAGTTGGAAGCGTATTCCTTCGCCTCAAAAGCGCCACCCTGCAGATGGCAATGTAAACACACTGGAGACGGGTGAAGTCGAAAAAGATCTCGGAATTGAAGAGATAATGGCGACTTCATTAGTCTTGCAGGAGGTGGAGGGGTCACCTGATCAGTACTCTAAGGTTAATGAACCAGGAGCTGACGGTACTTCAGGTGAACCTCCACAAAAGTAAGATCGCATCAGCCGAACTCCTTCTCAATCTAGAGAAGGGCGGCTACGACGTGGCTTTAGTCCAGGAACCATGGATAGCATCGGGTAACGTGGTCGCCGGACTAAAGTCACCTAACTACACAACATATACCCCGAGCGTCACTAACAAGGTAAGAACGGCGGTACTGGTAAGCAAAGCTGTATTCCCATGTTAACCTAAATCTCTCCACAGATGACCTGACGGTGGTGGCGGTAAAGGATTGCAGGGATGAGCTCATACTCCTTGCATCCTGTTACCTGCCACATGACGGCGAGGCACCGACTGCAGAACTCCAGAGGCTGGTGGCTACAACCAGCAGAAGGAAACAGTCGCTAGTGGTTGGGGCTGACGCTAACGCGCACCACACGATTTGGGAAGCCGAGACATTAATGCAAGAGGTGAGTCCCTATTAAACTTTATATTAATAAGTAGTCTAGTGATAGCAAACCGGGGAGGAACCTACGTATATAGGACCAACCTCGAAAAACGTCCTAGACTTTACACTTTACACCAGTGGTGGTACAACGGTTGAGAACTGGAGGGTGCTAAGTACACCGTCGTTCTCTGACCACAGATATATACATTTCTCTATTAAAAAGGGGGTTAAAGCTAGACTTGAGGCTAGAAGAAATCCCAGAATTACAAACTGGGCACGTTACCGACAAATACTGTTTGGTAAAAGACTTAGACCGTGCGTGTTCAACTCTCCACAAGAGTTAGAGGAGGGTGTGAATCTCTTCTGTAGCACTCTTACTAAGGCTTATTATTCCGCTTGTCCTATGCTGCGGCCCAAACGCAAAACGAGACCCCTTGGTGGAACAAGGAGCTCGAATCGTGTAGACGCAGTGTAAGGAAAATCTTCAACTTGGCCAAGCTAGCAGAGAGCGAGGAATGTTGGAATGAATACAAGGATCTGTTAAGAGACTACAAAAAGTTAATGCGCAGGAGCAAACGACAGTCCTGGAAAAACTTTTGTAGCAGCTTTGAAAGAACAAATGAGGTGGCAAGACTTAGAAAGCTGTTATCTAAAAGCCCACCCTCGCCAGGCCTGATTCGCAGAAACAACGGAGAGTGGACGGAGAATTGCAGGGACTCCTTAGAGGTTCTAGTCAGCGTACACTTTCCGGGATGCAAGAACCCGGTTAACACTCCACACGAAGGAAATAATGCCGTTATCCTGTCCGAGTGTATAATTACGGAGGATAAAATAGAATGGGCAATCCGCTCCTTCGACTCTTACAAATCTCCCGGTACAGATGGCATCTTTCCAGCCATGCTAAAGAACGCAATGCAGCTGGTCGTGCCGTGGTTGCGAGTGATATTCAGAGGATGTCTAAGGTTTGGTTATGTACCGCACTCATGGAGAGAGGCTAGGGTGGTTTTCATACCGAAGGCAAGGTAAAAACAATCCAACCTACTCGAAAGAGTTCAGGCCCATAAGTCTTACCTCTTTCCTTCTGAAGGCGCTGGAGAAAATACTAGATGCACATATAAGGGACACAGCGCCTCCTGGCAGCTTGTCCAAATCGCAGCATGCGTATACAAAAGGCAGATCCGTGGAGACTGCACTCCATTCACTGGTATATAACATTGAAAAAGCTCTAGAATACAAGGAATATGCTCTGGGAGCATTCCTGGACATTTCGGGAGCATTCAATAATGTGTCTACGGAATCCATACTGCGAAGTATTGAGTCAATGGGGGTTGAGCCTGTCATACAAAGGTGGGTGAAAAACCTCTTGATGTCTAGAAAGATAAAAGCAGAATGGAATGATGCCAGTGTGACCAAGGAAGTCTGTAGAGGTACTCCGCAAGGCGGAGTGCTATCTCCACTCTTATGGACACTAGTGGTAAACAACTTACTAAAACAGTTTGAAAACAAAGCTCCCAAGATAACAGCGTATGCGGATGACATCGCCATCTTAATAACGGGAAAGTGTCTGCACACTGTCAGCAGTATAATGACCAGCACTCTCAGCACTGTCAATAATTGGGCAACGCAAGCGGGACTGGGGCTTAATGCGGAAAAGACGGACCTTCTGGTGTTTACTAGAAGGTACAAAATACCTGCATGGAGGCCCCCTTCGCTAAATGGGACCGAGCTCCCGCTCAAGGACCGCACCAAATACCTAGGGGTAGTCTTGGACACCAAACTTCTGTGGAAGTACAATGTGGAGGAGAGAGTGAGGAAAGCCAGTAATGCTCTGTATGCATGCAGGAAGATGCTTGGCACTACCTGGGGCTTTCTCCCACTCTCATGCATTGGTGCTACACAGCAATAGTGAGACCAATTCTGCTCTATGGGGTTTTGGTATGGTGGAGCGGTACCAGAAAATCTACATATCGGAAGCCGATGGAAAAGGTTCAGCGGCTTGCAGCGCTATGTATAACGGGAGCCCTAAGAACCACCCCAACGGCTGCTCTAGAACGAATATTAAACCTGCCACCTATAGATCTCTTTGCCGAAAGCTGCGCGGCGAAATCGGCGGGTCGACTGATGGCAATAGGTGAATTCACATACAGAACCTTCGGACACAGCTCGGTTGCTAAGAGCAGTCTGACAGGTATTGACTATCTGGTCCCATTCTACAACTGGGAAAGAGGTTTCACGGTAAACATGGAAAAGGATGGTTGGCGCAAGGGCACCGTAACTACACGCAACACCTTAAACATCTATACGGATGGCTCTAAAATGGATGAGGGAGTAGGTGCAGGAATATACTGTCCAGAATTAGGCATAAGACAACCGTTCAAACTGCCGAACCACTGCAGTATATTTCAAGCAGAGGTCTTTGCTATTGGGAAGGCAGCAGAGCTAGCCTCCAGCGCACAAGGCCAATACTCTAAAATTAATATCTACGTAGACAGCCAAGCAGCAATCAAGGCAGTAACCTCGTGTCGAATATCGGCCAAAAGTGTCCTGAGCAGCAGGGCAGCAGTGGTGAGGGTCGCCAGATATATGAGGCTACACTTCTACTGGGTGCCAGGCCATAAAGGCATCGAGGGCAACGAAATCGTAGACGGGATTGCCAAGAGTGGTGTACAGCTGTCACCCGGAAACATGATCAACATCGCTAAACCCATGCACATTCTATACGATGACATAGACAGATGCATGGCAAGAAGAATCATATCTCGCTGGAAGGATCTACCGGGGTGCAAAACTGCAAAGGTCATGTGCAAAGCGGTAGATCAAAAATATACAAGGTTCCTACTGGAGCTCGATAGAAAGGGCTGTAGGACCATGGTTGGCATTCTTACCGGTCACAGCCTTGTAGCGGCACATGCCTATAAAATGGGGCTGTCAGAACGGGAGGAATGCAGAAAATGTCAAGAGCGGGGCACCAAGGAAACAGTGGAGCATCTCTTGTGCGTATGTCCTGCGTTAGCGAGACAGCGTTTTAGGCACTTAGGGGCCCCACAGTACGATAAGCTAGAGGAGATATCGTCAGTGAAGCCTCATAAACTATTAAAATTCACGACAGGCGCAGGCATCCTGAACGATGACTACTACTCAGGGAATACGTAAAGGCACTCCATTCTGGTATCGCAAAGGACCATAACTGGTCTATGCGTGGCCTGCAGGCCTACCAGACCAACCTAACCTAACCTAACCTCACATATACGCATGCGCACTGTGCAAAGTCTGTCCTTGTATGTGTGCAGAGTTTATGCTTATTTGTACGCATAAAAGCAACTCGAGCATGTATTTTTATAATTTATGATATCCACTAAGATTTTATTTCGCATATGCCACATATGCACACCCTGTCACACACAAACAGATATGTTTATTTTGAATGAAAGTAGCAACCCACTCTCACAGAAGCTGAATTCACTTTTACTTATACTTTTAGGTCATGATGAGGTTTACATGTAAACAAATGGTATATTTGCACACCTATGCACACGATGTGGAATATGGAGAAAAATAAAGTGATACGCTTCGCTGCACAAGTGTTATGGATAAGTTCAAAATTAAATTATAACAAACTAGCCCGACATAGCTCTTCAATTTGCTCCGAAAATGCTTCTTAAACAACCAGGACTCTCTACTAAAGAGCGATCTCTTGCTTGAGAAGTGCCCAGAATATCACTAAGGCATGTTTTTTAGAGAGCATGATATAAATGGTAGAAAAATTAAGGCCTCACGACTGTCTCCTACGCAAAAAGACATGGGTGGTCCAAATCAATTCAAATTACATAGAATATACATTATATACATAAGTATATGTATATTTAATATACTGTATATATCAATATGATATGAAATACCACTAATCTTAAATTTAAACATCAAACCTTCTGAGCTAATTCGTAATCTGTGACACGTATCCTTTCACTACATATGTATGTACCACTTATGTGATTTCATTAATTATGCAATGAGTTAAGTGGGTAATTGCATGTCATGCGCATAATATTCCAAAATTAGAAATGATATTCATTTTACGCCTGCACACACATACTTAGATGAAAAAGTTTTCTACATGACAGTTGAGCCAGGCGCTGCTGATGACACTTTTGCGTCCTAATGCTATTGAACAAAGGCTGAGCTAACTAACGAGCAGTCAATTTGGATTTAAACTTCACAAGAGTGCATGCGTATAAACATCTTATGCACCTACCACACACCGTGACACGCACAAAAACAGATGAGCACTCCATTAAAATTTACGGTGGTAGAGAAGAGAAACAGCTGAAGAAGCAGCTGAATCTCACTTTATAAATATTCTGTACTCTTCGCACAGCCTGCAGTTAAGCATTTGAGTATTTTGAAGTAATTAAATATTTATGCGATAAGAGTGTGCATGTGGCACAAGGACCTCGCGAAACAAAAACTACCAGGAGCCGTGTGAAGGCGGCTGAGTGCAGAAGAGTTTCCGCTGAGCGGAGTATAAGACAGCATAGCGTTGAAAATTTACAGCGTCATCAGCAGCAGCGGTAGAAGAAACAGTTAACAATACTGACATAATGACAGCAGTAGCAACAACACATGTGTATATAACAAGGCTACAACGCCTAAAAGCAGGCAATAGCAATTAGGTGTAGCATGTGATATGTGACTTACGGGCATTGATAGCAACGAAATAAGTATCCATAGGTGTGATCATCATCAGTATGGTGCGACCTAAAATTATGTATACAATTATATAGACATTTATCTCTCTTTTTTGGAAGAATAAATGTAAAAATTAAAACACAAAGCTCTAAACTATAATACAGATTTCATTACATATTAATTCTCTATTAGGTTCACTTTTTTTCCTGTTTATCCATAGAATGTATTTTACCATTTTTGTATAATAATCTACCTCGATGAAATTATGCAAGCATAGGAGACGTTAAGTATACGGAAAATATTGGGGATTACACAAACGGAATTATTTTTATTAGAAACTCTTCTGAAACAAAATGTTACCTTAAATTCGTTTTGAAAACATAAGGTGGATAATTGAAAAATAATAAACAATCACCATAGAATATATAGATAAGAGTACAATTTTTAATTCTGTGTTACTGTACTTTATATGAGAATGAATAAGTTTTAATAACCCCGCCTAAAAATTTCTAAATATGACCACAGAATATTAAATATTTTCAATTCAATTTAAATTTTTTGTGGAAAATGCCTTCCTCTGCCAAATAATCTCTTATTATTCGACTGTCAAGTACACTGTGGTTAACAAATTTCGACGAGTTGCTATCAACTCTTAGTCCAGCAAAAATTCAAAGCGCTACACTTTCGCTGTTCGCTTCGTTATCCGCCGATAAAGTGTATCACAATGCTTCACCACACATTCATTTAGTTATAGATGACACAAAAAAACCAAACCAGAGGGCAACGCTTATCAGCGTGCAGCTTAAGCCATAAATTATTTACCATTCAAGCAAATCACATCGACAACGATTTCAAAAAGGACGAATAATAAATAATAAGGTCATTGCAATGTTTTTTCGACTTTATTGAGATGATAAGCAAATGGGATGTACAAGGCGTATGAGCAACTAGTCACCAAATGATAATTGTGAGGCTATTTTGGGAACTCTGCCACATTCATTGATTTTTTTGTAACCATTTTACTTGTTATCGCTCAAAGTACCGTAATGAATACACAAAAACGTTTACAAATACGGCATGTGCAAAATATGTAAGGGTGCTGTATGTAATGCCCATGCACAACATTAAGGGTTGGGGAATCAAAGCTTTTTGCTCAAATAAATGTGAAACATTACTATCGAAGTGAATGGTATGAAATAGAAACTGATAAAATAAAAGGAAACAATTTTTAACAATATTAATGTCCTACTACTTTTATTTTTAACTTTTTTGAAACATTTTACTGTGTTATCGCATCAATGTGATTTAAATTCGCTTCCTTAATGTCATTCTGCATTAAGTATATTGCTAATATAAAAAGTTTGTGCCATTTATTTCGCGCTTATCAAACCAGTAACCACAATCAGCTTCATTTTTTAACTGTTTTTTTTTGTCGACGAAAATCGCGCTGAGTGATAAGCTGCCGCTGTACATGTACACATACATACACGTAAAGAGTTTTTGTCAGAATAACTGTATTTTAATTTGTTTTTGTTTGAAAGCAAAAAATTACAATTTTAACAAAGTCAAGATTGATATAATAAGAAATAGAATAAGGAAATACTGCTTGATTTAGAGAGTAGCAGGGAAAGACCTTGACCTAGAAAAATTTGTCCCCAGAGCTTAGTCTTGACATTTTCACTAAAGCAAATACGTTACAAATGGTAGTGTACCCAGTGGAATCACATTAAGTCCTTTACTATGTAAGATGCGGAATATAGTCTAATGTACTAGTATTTATTTCCACTTGAGACTGCGAAGAGTATTAGTACCCCGCTGACGTTCAACAATTTCTTCTTTCACTGTGTTGCACTCCCACTTTTTACACAAGCAAACATACTTATAACAATACAAATACGAGGGCTGCTATATATATTTCTGGCCTAGGCAACACTAAGTGTTGCCCGGTGCAATCTGACATTTCCATTGGAAAGTTTGACATTTTTTAGCATAATATCACTCAGAACGTTTTGTCATTTAATCGTGAATTGTTTCATTTACAGCGAATTAAAAAATTCATCTCGCCCAAAAAATGGAATTAACTCCTAAACATTTTCGTGCGATCCTTTTTCACAATTTTCGATGTGGATTATCGCGATAAGAGTACATCGATGAACTAAAATGTTTGTATGGCTATGAAGTACCATCCTATAGCATTGTGAAAAACTGGTACAACGAATTCAATCGTGGCCGACGCTCGCTCAAAGGCGAATCCCGTGAAGGTCGTCCAAAAACAGCCGTTGTGCCAGAAAGCATCGATGCCGTACGTGAAGTAATAATGCAAGACCGTCATGTAACATACCTTCAGATAGAGGCATGCCTATGCATTTCTCCCACCGGCATACATTCGATATTGCATGAACACCTGGCCGTAAGAAAGGTTTGTTCTCGTTGGATCCCGCACAATTTGATAATCGCTCAAAAAAAGGCTCAAAAAGTGCTTCGAAAATTGGTTTGAGCGCATGCAAAAGTGTATAAATCTTGGTGGAGAATATTTTAAAAACAATAAAACCATTTTCGTTGATAAATATTCCTATTTTCATTATTAGGCCAGAAATATATATAGCAGCCCTCGTATTAATACCCTTTCATACTCTGTGGGGACGCTTGCTTGTGTTTTCTGCGTGTGACCCATAAATAATTTGTTTATTTCTGCACTATACGTCTTCAAGCTGTCTATTAAAAATTTTTATCGGGCTTTCATTAATACGTTTTTTTGTTTATTTGCTATTTTCTGTTTTCTATATTTTATTTCGGTTTGGTGACACTGATAATAGTGTGATTAACGCGCTGGTCCACCAAGCACACCTCATTTGTTCTCCCCTCTCTCTTCTGTTGGTAATAGCGTTGAAATTTACTATCGGAATTTAACTAAAAGTTGATGCTTCCAATGGGGATTTTTTTTGTTATGCAATTTCTGCCCTCTAACGTAGTATTACCAGAAAGTTCAGTTGTTTTTGAATGCCATAAATATGTAGTCATATTTTTAGTTGTGCTTAAATGCATTTCTGAGCATTTGCGTGACTAAAGAGTTATAGATATGGCATATTTATAGCTTTAAATATGATTTTGAATTTTTAATGATTATGAAATATGATGCGTATATTGGTAATAATAAACTAAATAAAATAAAATACGAGCAAATATTGTTCGTATTCTATTTACCATTTCTCTATCGCTCGCTATGAGATCTGTTCTCTATTCAAAAACTTGACCAGTGAGAGAAGGCATAGGTGGAAAACTAGTTAGGGTCTCATAGCCCCTAGCTTTGCTATCTGTATATACTTATAATTTGGCTGATTTTATTAAACATAATTTTAAAGTATGTAGAATGCGAGCGAGTAAATGACAATTTAATTTTGCTTTAGTTATCTTCTCCTGCTGCAAAGAAATATAGAACCGCTTTCTCCAGTTGTATTCTTCATTGTTTTCTTTGTCTGAGAATGTATGCAACATTGTTGCATGCAACATGTTGTTTGTTTTATAGCAGCAACACGAAGTTACTACACTTTGGAACTGAAAAAAAAAACGCATGTGTGCGTGAGTCATTTGTGTTTCTTATGCACTCATCTGTGTAATAGAATGCACTTTATTCGGCAAATGCCGTTTCTAGGACGCAAAAAGAACCACCAAAACAATAGATAGCGACTGCATTAGCCTTGTGTGCTACGAGCATGTACAATTAAACACTTCTTGTGACCGCTAGAAACAGCTTGCAAAATGCAACTCAATTTAAGTCATTTTTTTTTACAAACCAACTTGATTTTTTAACCTTAAAGAAGATCAAAGATACACATCTTTATCTTCACTTTAGCATTTTTCGATACAAATTTGTATGTAAAAATAAATGTTTTTAAGATTAATACATAGTCCCGTAAAACGACACTAACTTACATTCATGAAAAGTAATTCACGGTTCATGCTTTAAGATGATTATGGTCGCTATTCGCTATTTCTACGCCCTTGTCAAAAAGTTTCATCTGAAAGCATCATAGTACCTGAATAGTTTATTTAATTGAAAATACAACTCTCAATTATATATCTATCCCATTATTTAATTTCATTTAAATTAGTTTTATTTTTTTTATTGTAATTTTTTCCCGCTACCACTAAATTGTGGCTAATCGAAGAAGGCTTTTCTTCTTTCCACTAAAAATCAAAATAATCTCGATATCTAATTGAAATCTTCTTTCACTATTTTACACACTTGAATCTAGCTGTATACTAAACACATAGATAAATACTGACGGCAGAAAGTAACAACGATGACATAAATAAATTATGCAAATCAAATGGCGAAGCTTAAACGAACAGCGAGTGATGGCAAAGTACGTCAAGTGCGTCATAAGCCGCATTCACGGACTGCAAAACGCAATAAAAAGAAGTAAAGTGAAATAAAATAACTGTAATACAATCATATTGTTATCCTTGCCGCTGGTGAGAGATTATGAACAGCTGTAAAAATAGATTTAGCGCCATGATCATTTGTTAGCAGAATAATAAACTCAACAAATGCAATTATTCAGGAGTACTGAAAAAGTGGGCAACAGAAGAATGGAAAAAAACCGTGACGAGTTTTCCACAGCATGTCGCGTAAACAAATGAGATTACAATAAGCGCGGATTAACAGAGTGAAATAAATAATTTACAATGATGAAAGAGCTTCCAAATGAGGAAGAATTCATTGAACCATGAAAAATAAGGCGACGGAATCACTAAACTTTAATGCTGAGCTCACAAGTGAACATAAATATCTTGCTGAATCACAATATTAGATTGGACATTCATTTGAAAATTGGGTCAGCGTTGTCAAAAATCCAAGTCTGAACTCCCTTATCTGCCACCTACTAACTCTCTATGATCTCACTGATTGTATGAAATTCCATCGAATTTTCGGGATTCTTTCTAATTAAAATCTTTAAACATTTCAAAAGAAACTCTTTTAAGTCTGAACAAACTAGAATCCATGTTAGTATCTAACAAATTTTCAGCCGACCCTGCGCTTAATTGGTATTCGTAATTGTTGGTTGAATGACACTTATTAACAACATTTAAGCACACTCTGGCTGTTGTTGTTGTAATTGTTGCAACATAGCTGCCTTATATTCCACTACTGCAATATTTCTCACTTTTGTTGCCTTCGCTATTACACTTTACGATACAGGTTAATAGCCAAAGTCAACAAGGCAATGACTGAGATCCAAACAACTTAAGGCAACTGAACTCGGCGTAAAGTGTGTAACTAACAAGAAGCTGGGCACTATGCAGAGCGCCGAAGAAGTTTTATGAGTGGGCTTCTGCAGAGGACACTACTAAGATAGGCGGTCGGTTTGAATAAACGTAAGCAGTGAGAAGAACGGTTGTAATCACGTGCCTACATATTTACCGGAGAACAGGCGAATGCATGTAGGTTTGTTTAATATGTAAGTAGTTATAGTATTTACCAGGAAATGAAGGAAAGGCCATGGCAGGTATTGGTAAGAGAGCTACGTCTGTATCTTAGTTTATACTCGAGTACAATATATTTTATTAGTTAGTTAATTTTGTTAAGAAAATTCGATTTTGTCCACTAAACCACAAGAACTCTGATCTGAAATTATCGGATAGTAATTTAAATGGTTTTTCTTTCTACAAAATCTTCCCAAACCTGGATAACTAAGTAAGTTTCACCTCGGCTACGTTCGATGTAAGCTAAACTGATTGTTGTCCCTAATTTGGCTAGCTAGCCCAGCTAGATAAGAATCTTGGCCAAACTATTACTACAACAGTTATCTACTGGTGGAGCAACCATTGCCTAAACTAATATCTCTAATTTTAACACTCAAAGTATAAGAGGTTTCTATTAAAAGACTAGAATAAAATAGTCGATCCGATATGACAACAAACTCCGGTTCCAAATAAAGACCACGTAATTTAATCTAAAAACTATATCGATAAACTGTAAGATTGCCGATTTAAGAAGCGGTTGTAATTTGAACCGCCGATGAATTGCCAATCTCATGTCTTTGGTCCAGACTGAACTTTACGATACCTTACTTGTTTAATTAAACTTTGCGGCTTTTCAGTTGGCTTTTGTTGAATTTAATTTGTATTTCATGTTCCTGTTTCATTCTCTTCAGTCTTATTTTTATCATACTTATTTTTATGGTCCATTTCGAGCTTTATCTTATTATTCTTTCCAGCAGCAGCTACCAGCCATGCCTACAATTTAACTCATACATCAGTTGGACGTGCTTCACTCTTGCACCACTTACGATTTAATTCAACCGCTTTGGCAGACAGCACTCCTTTCTACTACTCGTATTTCACTGCTTTAACTTAATATGTGCATATTTTTCCAGCACTCTCAGAAATACCTTCTTTTATTGGTGTACCGTAAGGGATTTTTAGCGCATTCTCGTGGAACACTTTTTGTCGCAGTGTAACAATTGCATATTGAGTAGCGCTGTGCGGGATTCCACCGTTTGCGAAAAGTGGAAAGAGCCTACTTGCAAGGTTGAGATATACATATGTATGAGGATGAAAAAGGATGGAGAAGAGGCGTAAAGAATGCTTGTCAATATCTGAAGCTGTCATAAATGTATGAGAGCAATGTTACACACTGCAATTTAAATAAATAAATATATGAGCTGTTACAAAACAGACGTATAATTAGACGCTTGTAGAATTGAACCGCTCATTATCTGTAATTAATGCCTTAACTGTTTTTTAGAAAGAATCAAGAGGTTTTATAGCTACAGAACAAACATACTATCCGTATGTGAATATATACACAACACTGAATACTTCTTACAGGATACCTTACCTCGCGATTCCTTTAGTGCTCATGTTAAATACTTAATTTAAAACATTTTGTTATATGCAGTTCTAATTGGCTCGCGATGACAAGGAATGCTTCAAATTAAAATTATGACTACTGATCTCACATTGTATATTTGTATGTAAACACATTCTTGCGACTCATGGGAAAATTTGACGAATTCATATATATGTATGTATATAGTGGAACAGAGTGAAAGAGGTGCAAGAATATAAAAATGGACTCCGACAGGACAACGTTTTGTAAAGAGACGCTGATTTAATTGTCATTGAAAGCGAAGACAATCATTGCCACAATTCATAATATGCTACACTTGCCACTTGCTTGTACTATAGCATTCACCAGCAGTAATGGAAAACTAACTGCAAATTGCGTCATTAAAAACTTGGACTGTTAAGTCCAAGTTTGCGGACAAATTATACCAGCACATACAAAGAGAAACCAAAAAACCACACTCTAAATGGGTTATGGCCTGAGACCAGCTTATTTAATTATGGTATTAAAGTGGTTGACTACATATGTAGCCTGAGAGTTGGGCAGAGACGGGCTGAACTGAACAGACTTGAAAGACAAATGAAGCAACTTGAAACCCATGTTCATAAAGTTGAATGAATGGTTGGCGAGCTTTGTAAAGACAAACGGGTTCGGAGACAATAAAATAAGTGGAAAGAGCACTTGGTTAGAGTTAATGAGATCTGGTCAGAAGGCCACTACCGTCGATATCAAAGGCAAAACTAAAAAATACTATTTAAGTACAACAGCAGTAATAGAAACTTACTCCAACTTCGCCACAAGCTATACTGCCACCAAAGAAATTGTCGCTAGTGGCAAAAAATCAAGTCATCAAGCAGCCCAAATCATTATCCTACTGTGTTACGCAGTTAGTCTAAGTCGGTCAATCGACAGTTGGACCGTGCGCTGACAGCCTGCACGCCGTTCCTGGTAGTTGCTAAGCACGTTAGATGAGGCCCACGGCGACTGCTCAGACAACGTAGGCGAGCGAATCGGGCACATAGACTTTCCAAATGAGCAATTCCAAGCTGGCTACTGTGTGGGCTGAGTAATAGACATTCAGTAATAGACATTCAGTCAGTTGTACAAGAAAGCAAACAGCAAAGTGTCGATATCTCGTCTGGCTTCAATTGTGTGTCTCAAATTTCCAAAATCCAGTTTCGCGCACTTGTTGCGTTGTCTGTTCGTGTAGGGAGGAGGGGGGGTTTAGTTGTGGCTTCGATTGCGGCGTCAAATATAGTGTTTATTTGCGTTGCGCTTATTTCGCTCGTTTTCAAAACAATTTATTACAGTTTATTTTGTGGAAATTGATATCTGTTGCAAATTGAAATTGTTTAATTGTATTTTAGAATTTGACTTTTTGTATATCCACCGCACTGAATTATCGGGTTACGATAACAAAAGCGGAATATTTTTGTAGGCAGCGTTGCTGTTTGTTACGATTCACTAGTAAAACTCTGACAGAAAGTAATTATTTTTTAGAGTTTCTTGTGGACTGTAAATATAAAGATATATTATTTTCGCAGAAAGGAAACACTAGTATCTGTATCTGCTTCTTAACAGTCTAGAGAAGCCCTGGACGGTTGTCACTAACTAAATCTCTTAAAGAACCGAACCAAACTCTCTCAGTCTCTCGTGAGATGTTCCGTCATAACTGGGTGTTCATGATCTGAAAGCACCTGAATATATAACCGCCGAGGACTACCATATTTTATGAAGCTAAATCAATTCCTATGTCTGGAAAATCGGTTTATTGTTATGATCTGTCGAAGCAAAGTGATACGAGGAATTCGAAAATGATCTTCATAGCGAAAAGTTAAACCTTCTCTACATTTTTTAACTATATGTGACCTGGTCTACGAAAAAGGAGCTAACGTGCGTCGTTTTCTTCCATCCTAATCAACTAAAAAGTGAAAATTGATTGTTTGACACCTAACCCCCTTTTCCGTAGACCAGGTCACATACTGAGATCTAGCAGCTTAATATTAATGTATGTATGTATGTACATAAATCTTTCAGTAAAACAAAAAAGCTAATTTCGTAATAATAAATTATCGCTCCCAAACCGCTCAAAGACAGTGACTGTGGCCTAAGCAGATTTCCGGCATGAGCTCTACCACCAACTGTTTTGAACAGAGTCTGCAATGTACGCAGAGATTGCGAAGGGAAATGCGCAAATGCTGATACGAGTACTTCACAAAACGACCAGAAAGCTATTAGACAATAGTGCCGAGAGAAATGTGGCATGAGGATACGACTATTCTCGCTGAGGTTTCTACGTTGCGGCGATATGTAGTTAGATTCAAGTGGAGCGGCAGCAACATTCCTTCTATCTCGTACGTATGTAATATTTTACGTATACGCTACTTAACAACTTTATACCAGCAACGGTAATACATCGCATTCTCTCCTTTAACTGGCCTTTGACAACCTTTGCGCCTGTGCCGTCTCTTCTCCTCCTTTGTCACCACACCAAGCGCTCTCTATGTGTATCATGTAAGTAAGTAATAGCTTTCGCAATGTAGTATAGATTTTACAACTTATATTATAGTTGAACATTATATTATTGTTGTAATTGTTATTGTGCGGCTTACAGGCAGAACTTGTGGCAGGTGTGAATATCATATTCATCTCATGAAATGGGCATGAATAAATTTATGAGGGCAATATGCATGGCTACACCCCCTCCGAAATATTATCGGTTTGTCAATTGTGTGTGTAAATATAATACGCAAGGTACCCTTTTACGCACACATTAATAAATTCATGGAACGAAATTATACAAAATCTAGGTTAGGTTAATTTAAGTTAGGTAAGGTAACATAAATTTATTTGAGGTTATGTCATCATTTTTGTAAATCATTAAACTTAAATATAAAATTTTGCAATTACTCTAGTTGCTTTGATACACCCTGTATTAGGGTCCTCTTCTATGTAAAGCGATCATGTTTATTTACACACTGTACGCATTTATCAATGTCAAGTGCAAAGAAAGGAAGTGAAAGCGAAGTCAAAATTAAATGGAAATTATGATAAGTACGTGTGAATAAAAAGAAAAATATCAATGCGCAAAATGTAGAAAGAAGTGAATTTGAGATAAAAGTGTCAAAGGAAGGAACTACAAAATTATAAAAAAAAGTACGTAAACTGTAAAAATGAGAAAAGTTAAAGTATATTTGAATAGCATTCACTAATCAAAAATAAAAGAGAAATAACAATGATGAATGCTTAACGAACTGTAGATTGTTAGTACGAGTAGTGATAGGCATCCTTAGTAAACCCTATATTTCGGTTTTTGGCAAGTTGTTCGAACTACTGTAATATAATTAACTCTAAAAGTATTGTGACTTAATGTCGACAACGACTAAGGAAATTTTGTTAGAACCCTAATTCTTTACTCCTAAGTTAAATAATCTTTGTGTTCAAGAAAATATGATTTATCTTACACTTCCTCTTCTTATGCGCTCAGGTCTGGTCCTTTGAAAAAAGGAATATTTGATATTTAACAATTTGACTTGATGCATTCTTATTGTGCAATAAGTAATTTATTCATGGAGCCACATTTGTACGGTACTCTTGTGGATATTATACTGCCGCATTATATAAAAATATTACATTGAGTTGTAGAATTTCCTAAGGAAACAGTTGCCAAATTAAATATATTTTTTTGACGTTTAACACATACTAAGAAACAGCTTTTAAATTCAAATTAATTTATTTGCAAATCTCGGATTTTGTGGAATAGTTGATTCAGCCGAGACCCAAAATTTTGTTTAACCAATAAATGACCAAGTTTTCGAGTAATAAAAGTTAAAATTTCTACAATTTCCTCTAAAAACTATAACCCTATAAATGTATGTACCATTTTGCTATAGAAACATATCCAGGATATGACACATAAAAGTGCTACCACATCTAGGCATTCGTCGTGGCCTGCCACATGTATTTTTGAATTCACTCACTCACATACTCTAACGGTATTGCACATTGCTACGAATTAATTATCAGACACTCTTCAACGCTTGCTCGTGTTTAAAGCACTGCAATGGTAAGGGTACATACTGTACATATATGATATACGTATATATATTTTCATACACAGATATACGTGTGCGGAATCCTTTTATTCCCACCTACCAGCTAATTTAATATTTGCGCATACAAGGATTTCGTGTAATTAACAATTTAACATTTCATCAATTCAATGCAGCGGTTGATTGCGCCACAGCTGATGAAGGCGTTGAGGTTAGTTGCATCGCGAATGTGGGTGTTTTTTTTTTTCGTTTTTAACGTGCCACCGCTCCTTAATGATTTGCATGCTTTGCGTTGGTTCGGATAATGGCAAAAATGATGACTTGCAAAAACTACAAAAAATATATATACATTTGTTCAAAAAGCACCATTAAAATGCCAGCGTATGCGATGCACACATCACCCATGTGCAGCGAAATAAAAAAATGAAACATTTTCCCAATTGAATGGCTGGCGAGTGCGTTTGGCAGCTGGCAGCTGAGGCTTACCAACTTTCAACGGCAATAACTTTCTACTCCACAAAATTAATAACTGCACCTAAAGAGTTATTGGAGAAATCAAATTACTGAAATTTCTATAACATCGCAGATCTAAGATCACGCCTTTACTCTAAGCCTTAAAGTCATTGTTCTGAGATACTAAAAAGTATTGTGATGATATATTAAGTTAACAAGCTCAACCGAGATTTAACGATATATATTTGGATTTATTTTGCAGAGTGTTTAAAAATTTAAATAAACTATTTCATAACAATATCAAGACTGATTTGCTAAAATTGAAAGCCCTTTCATTTATATCCTTAACTTCCTCCAGGCAAAATAGTCGCAAAATAAGTCACATACACAAAACATCTCGCTTCCACTCACATGTAATTTAACATTTATCGCTTTCGAATGAAGTACATACAAATGTAGGTTAACTGAAAAAAGGGGTGATGAAAAAAGAAAACAAGTAAGGAAGGGCTAAGTTCGGATGTAACCAAACATTTTATACTCTCGCAATTTATTTATTTAACTTTATTTATATTATATAATACACAATTTGACCCACATATTCGTCATATATATTGTATAAAGTCCATTGAAAGTTGGAAACCATAATATTAGGTTAGAAGCACTGATCACTTTGGTATATATAACCCTATATCTAACTCGTTTAGTTTTAGGACTTACAACCAACCGTTATGTGGACAAAACTATAATACTCTCGTAGCAACTTTGTTGCGAGAATTATGGTCCAATTTCGGCGATTTTTAGAATGGGGCTGCCACACTATAAAGGTAGTATTTGTGCAAAGTTCTGCACCGATATCTTCACTAGTGCTTACTTTATATATTGTAAAATAAACGATCCAGATCGTCTTCAAAGTTCTGGTATATAGGAAGTAGACGTGATTGTGAAGCAATTTGGCCAATTTTCACAACATACTATTGGGAGGTAAGGGAACTATTACAAACCAAGTTTCATTGAAATCGGTCGAGTAGTTCCTGAGATATGATTTTTGACCTATAAGTAGGCGACGCCACGCCCATTTTCCATTTTGTAAAAAAATCTGAGTGCAGCTTCCATCTGCTATTTCTTATGTGAAATTTTTATTAGTGTTTCTGACGTTTTTCGTTAGTGAGTTAAGTAAGATTCAACCTAACCTTTGTATGGGAGGTGGGCGTGGTTATTATCCGATTTCAACTATTTTCATGGGGTGTGGTGGAGTACGTAAGAGAATCGACTACAGAAAGTTTGGTTTATATAGCTTTATTGGTTTGCGAGTTATATACAAAAAAACCTATTTGGGGGCAAGGTCACGCCCACTTTTCAAAAAAAATTACATCCAAATGTGCCCCTCCCTAATGTGAGCCTGAGTTATCGCTTGCACGTACAGACGGACAGACGGACGGACAGACATCTGGATTTCAACTCCACTCATCATCCTGATCATTTATGTATATACAACCCCATATCTAACTCTTTTATTTATTGGTGACACAAACAACCGTTATGTGAACAAAACTATAATACTCTGTGCAACAGGTTGCGAGAGTATAAAAAGAAAACAGAGAAACAACAAAAGGATTCGAGGAAAAAAGTTCGCAGGAATAATTTATATAACTCACACCCATTCATATATATTGTGTAACATAAAAAGTCTTAATCTAATTAATAGTAAATGTCTTCAGTCAGTCTTCATCACTGTCGCTATCCGACAGCGCCAGATCTTTGGTCAAAATATCAGGTATACTTTCGTATTTGGTGGAAGGGGTTTCTATATGAACTTTTGCTGCTCCATCGTCTTTTGTAGCCGGAACATCATTTGAAGTTGTAGTCGCTATCATTTCCTCATCACTGTCGTTATCCGATAGCGCCAGATCGTCGGTCAAAATATTAGAAATGCATTCGTATTTTGTGGGTGGCACTACTTGATTGACTTTTGTTGTTGCATCGTCCTTCGGGGTCACAATCATTTCCTCATCACTGTCGCTATCCGACAGCGCCAGATCGTCGGTCATAATATCAGGAATACAACCGTATTTTGTGTGTGGAGTTTCTTTAGGTGTTTTTGGTGCTCCATCGTCTTTCGTAGACGGAATTCCATCACTTTTTGGGGCCGCCAATATTTCCTTATCATCCATCCTGATAATGTGCTGTTGTTCTGACTGCTGACGATATTGGTTAGCAATTGACATTGCTGATTCCTCTAAACGTTTCCGGTCATAGAGAGTAATGAGCTGCTTGATGTGATCCAATTTAGCATGCAAATAGTCACAACGCAGCTTACGCTTAAGTTCGTCCTCGCTATTAATGCGCTTGAATTTCTCCACAATACATTTCTGGATGCGCTCGTAGTCGGTGTGATCTGCAGGTATATCAAGAATTTGCACGCCAAGTGCGCGGAAACTGTGTTTCAGTTCATCGTGTTGCTGCCAGAGTGGCATATATTCTGCGTAATATCGGTCAAATGCAGCCTTATATTGTTGACGCTGTTCCAAGTTTATGATTTCTGTGTAATCGCTAAAGTCGTAATTCAGGTGTTCGGTAGCATAATCGGTGCGTCTTTTCTTCGACGGTTGACTCTCACTCGGAGGAGCGCTTGGGCGCTTTGATGCATTATCAATTTTGAGCGGCTTATTTTCATGTTGCGGTGGATTGGTTCTAGTTGTTAATGTTGATAATGTAGAACTCGTGCTCTTTACGGAGGTAACTTCTTCTGAGTTGTTTGTTGGATTTAAACCGCGTTCCATGCGTATTTTCACTTGTTGCACCTGTTTGGCGGTGTAATAAGGCCATTCTTCGTTGACTTCTCGCCAGATGCATCGACGTAAGCTATATACGCCTTTACATATCTGGGATATATCTTTAAGCACTGTGGGGATTACTTTGCTTTCGCAATCGCGCAAACCTTCCCTTTGTAGAATTGCATACAGTTCAATTTTGGTATACGACTTAAAACCCAGCATATGAATTAGTCGTTCACGGATTTTACGTGTCGATATGTGTTGCAATTTGTCATTTCCAATGTTTGCCTTTGGAACTCCATTTTGTGGCTTTTCTCTTAGAAACAACTCACTACCACTGACTTTGTTGTTCTTAATTGGGTTCTTGTCATCTCCAGTTATAGTCTTCGAATCACCGATGCGTTGGTTGTTAACTCCGGTTTGTGGCCGTCCGCTTAAAGATAATTTACAATCTTTGTTGTTCAAAAGCCAATTTGAGTTAATGGGTCGTATCTTCCTGACGGCGTTATTTCGTTGGACGATTTTACTTTTGTTTAACGATGTCATGTTTTGTATTTATCTTGTTACTGTTGTGTGTTTATAATTTTAATGTTGCTCTAATGAACTCCGTTGTGGTTATGATATGTATTGGCACATAGGTTGTCCTTTTATAACTTGCAGGTACAAACGCACCTGTAAAGTACCGTTTGATTTTTACCTGTTCTGACCTAACTTTTGGTTTTTAAGAAATCCTCGAAAGGGTAAAATAAACCTTTTTTTCACATGCCTACCTGCGGAATTACCCACTTGCCACCTTTTTTACGAAAGCTTTGTTTTAACGGATCACGTCCACCAGTCAAACAAAAGCAGGTAGTTTTTTATTTGTAATTATAGTTTATATATTTGTTTCGATACCGCGGTGGTACTATTCTGGAACAAGACTTCTAGATCACGCCTTTGGTAAAATATATATTATTTTCATTTTAATTGACTATTGATATTATACCAGTTTAATTGTGAGAAAAAAGCAAATATTTCTGTAAGAAATCGAGATATGTATTTTGTTGAAAAGAACTCGAGACATTTAGCGACAAAAAACCATAAAATTGCTTCCAAAGCACATAATAAGTCAAGCTTTAAGCAACAGTATTGAAATTGTCATTATTTCCAAACACATTTAAAAATTCAGGAATAATTTATTTAACTCACACCCATTCATATATTTATTAAGATTAATTTGTGTTTAAATCAATTATAATTTTTGCGCACACAAGCGAAGAACTATAAAAAACAATTCATGTTGCGGTGGATTGGTTCTAGTTGTTAATGTTGATAATGTAGAACTCGTGCTCTTTACGGAGGTAACTTCTTCTGAGTTGTTTGTTGGATTTAAACCGCGTTCCATGCGTATTTTCACTTGTTGCACCTGTTTGGCGGTGTAATAAGGCCATTCTTCGTTGACTTCTCGCTAGATGCATCGACGTAAGCTATATACGCCTTTACATATCTGGGATATATCTTTAAGCACTGTGGGGATTACTTTGCTTTCGCAATCGCGCAAACCTTCCCTTTGTAGAATTGCATACAGTTCAATTTTGGTATACGACTTAAAACCCAGCATATGAATTAGTCGTTCACGGATTTTACGTGTCGATATGTGTTGCAATTTGTCATTTCCAATGTTTGCCTTTGGAACTCCATTTTGTGGCTTTTCTCTTAGAAACAACTCACTACCACTGACTTTGTTGTTCTTAATTGGGTTCTTGTCATCTCCAGTTATAGTTTTCGAATCACAGATGCGTTGGTTGTTAACTCCGGTTTGTGGCCGTCCGCTTAAAGATAATTTACAATCTTTGTTGTTCAAAAGCCAACAGGCCACGCAAAGTTTGTGGCCAGTGCAAAAAACCGGTTTGCAAGTGCAAACAAAATGCAATATATGTATAAAAAACTAAATTTGCAATTTCTTATGTATTCCTTATTTTTCTTATTTATAAGCACAACGCAAAAACGCAAAAACAAAAAATATTTACATATGTAAATAGTGCCCGATTATGAAGAAAAAATGAGAAAATTGAAAAAAGTTACGGTAAATTAACTTTATTTTTTTATTTTTTTCTATTCACAGGAAAACCATCAAAAATAGTCACTGAGTCCGAACCGTAATTCTATAGGACCGAAAATGTGAAAATAATAGCTATTTTAAAAATCGAATATTTACATATGTAAATAGTGACCAAGTTAGGGTTAAATAATAGAATTTAATTCTACATAGTCATTTGAAAAATTGTAATTTGTTGTTTTCAAAGCAATCTTTCTGCCGACGATGTATGAATATGTAAAATAAAAGAATACATTAGTCACTAACAGCGTTGCCGTTTTGATACAATTGTATCTTTTTTGATACTTTTTTTCTAAATTTTGTGATTTGATACTTTTTTGTTCACAAACGGCCTATTTTGATACTTTTCTGCTGATAGAATTTAATTTTTTGAACTATGAAAATGTTAAACTAAAAACAAACCTATTGTATCTGGATAGTATTAAAAAGTTGTGGGAATGTAGGCCAATTAAAAAACCCAGAAAAATATAAACTGGACAGAGACATTTTTTAATTTGCTTCAAAGTAATGAGTTTGCCTTATAACTCTGTGGCTGCTGAACTGGATTTTTTTAGATTTAAGGGGAATTGTGAGTCGAAAATGGACTTCTTTTGAAAATTAGTTCTGAACTGAAAAGTCACCAATAAGGTTTTTATTATTTTTTTTTACAGTTTATTGTTAATCATAATACCTCATTTATTATGACTTTCAGTTTTCGTTCCATGAGCAAACTGTTGTGAAATAAATTTAAATTAAAAAAAATTAAACTATTTGCAAAAAAATACTTGAGTGTCTTAACTAAAATGTCTATATTTTTAATAAAAACAACCAGAAAAAACTGGTCTGAATTAGATACACAACTTTACTTATTATTTGTTTTTCAAAATTGAACAATCGTTTAAACTAATTTTTGAATCAGTTAAAACAATAGCCGCAGAATTAGATTTAGAAATCAAAATTCCGCGTTTAGCGAAACGGCAAACTAATCGTGACAATTATGAAGGCGAACCGAAAGAATATTACCGCAGATCAATTTATATACCGTTTTTAGATCATTTTTTGGTCCAAATCAATAAACGATTTTTAAAACATCGAGAGCTGCTGTGCAAAATTGAAAACATTTTGCCAAATAATTGCATAAATCTTGACGTTATTGAGAAGCAGGAGACTGTTCGTGTTTTAGAAAAGCAATGGTCCGCTGATGTAGAAGATCCCGATGATATCGTTGCTGAATTTAGAATGTGGAAAAGGTTAAAAATCTTTTCTTCAGATTATATTTTCTAACTAAAATTTTGAATATATTTTCAGGAAATGGTTAAATCAAACAATGAGATCCACAACTTTTTTAGACGCGTTAAATTGTTGCGATGCAAAAATTTTCAAAACAGTGCATCGTTTTTTAAAGATTGGAGCAACAATCCCTACATCTGTCGCTTCAAGTGAACGCTCGTTTTCCTCACTTCGCAGGCTTAAAACATATTTACGAAATAAAACTGGAGAAGCACGCCTGAACGGAATGGCTCTCTTGAATATCCATAAAGATATAGACGTGACGGAGGAAGAGATTTTAAATGTTATGACCCAAATTAAAAGAAGATTAGACTTCAATTTCTGAATAAAATAATGAAACATTGTCTTTTTACCTAAAACCCCCCCAAATTTTTTTCCTGCGTTCGCCACTGCCCCGATCCGATTTGTTTTTTGCTTTATTTCAGTTTTGTGTTCTGCTTGTTACCTCTTGTAGTAAGTAAACCATTGACGGTGCAAATGACTTAGTTTTGCGCCTTCTTTTTTCAGCTTGTTATACTCTCGCAACAAAAGATGCTACGAGAGTATTATAGTTTTGTTCACATAACGGTTGTTTGTAACACCTAAAACTAAAAGAGTTAGATATAGAGTCATATATACCAAAGTGATCAGGGTGACGAGTAGATTTGAAATCCGGATGTCTGTCCGTCCGTCCGTCTGTCCGTCTGTTCGTCTGTACAAGCTGTAACTTGAGTAAAAATTAAGATATCTTGACAAAACTTGGCACAAATATTCCTTGGCACCATAAGAAGATCAAGTTCGAAAATGGGCAGAATCGGACCATGCCACGCCCACAAAATGGCGAAAACCAAAAACACATAAAGTGTCATAACTAAGCCATATAAAAGTAAAATTTGGAATAAAGGATCGCACTAGGAGGGGGCATATTTGGATGTAATTTTTTTGGGGATGTGGGCGTGGCCCTACCCACAAATCGGTTATTTGTATTTAACTCGCAAACCAATAAAGCTATATAAACCAAACTTTCTGCAGTCGGTTATCTTACGTACCCCACCACACACCATGAAAATAGTTGAAATCGGATAATAACCACGCCCACCTCCCATACAAAGGTTAGGTTGAAAATTACTAAAAGTGAGTTAACTCACTAACGAAAAACGTCAGAAACACTAAATTTCACATAAGAAATGGCAGATGGAAGCTGCACTCAGATTTTTTTACAAAATGGAAAATGGGCGTGGCATCGCCCACTTATGGGTCAAAAACCATATCTCAGGAACTACTCGACCGATTCGAATGAAATTCGGTATATAATATTTCCTTGACACCCTGATAACACGGACAAAAAATGGGCGAAACCGGTTCACAACCACGACTACATTCCTTATAACTCAATTTTGAATTCCATCTTATTCCATCACTTTGTAATATATACATAAGGAGCCAATGAAGATAGCGGAATAAAACTTTACACAAATAGTGTATATCATCTCTGGCTTCACTTGTGAAAAAATTGTCGAAAACGGACTATAACTTTTCAAGGCCCCATATATCGAACTTGTTGAACTCAGCGCCTAAGGGTAAATTTTAACCGAAAATATGGTAAATCTCTCAGATAATTTAATGTAATTCATAGGAAATTGTTGTTTTCTAATAGTGTTCTGTTAAAAAAATTATTAAAATTGGGTCATAACATCTCCATATACCTAATTATTGGTTTTTCAAAAATAGGGTGTGCTTTATTCCGCATATATGTATGTATTGGTTAATATTAGAATTACCTCAACCCTCATATAGTATATATTGCGATTTTCGTTATTCTATTAAACTTTATGCCGAATTTAAGGGTAAATTTTGTATGTTTGTAAGTTTCTTCAATAAATTGCGAGAGTATAAAATGTTCGGTTGCACCCGAACTTAGCCTTTCCTTACTTGTTGATATTACTTTTGTACAACTTAATGACATCATTTGAAAGGAATATACTTTTTTGATGATAAGAAGGCCAGCAACAAAGAAGCCTAGCATGCGGCTTCGGTGGATTTTACTACACTTAAAAATTCGAAATTAAATCCATTTACAATCGGCTTGTGCATGCATTCCATCTCGGTAATACTGCATAAAAATGCATAATCCCCACTTAAGGGGGATTAAATTTAAATAATATTTTTTACATTTTATTCCTTTTTTTGAAACATGGTTACGTAGGATTTGTATCGCATACAAGGTGTTGAAAAAATCCGGTAAATCTTCTTGGGCTCATCGATTCATATCGTTTTTTGAATGGTTATGGTTTTATTCGATCGGCTAAGCTGTTTTCACGTCTGGTCTACGTAAGTGGAATGTCTTCCAATAACTCTGCAGTATTCCACCCTTATATATCAGGTGTTTTTTCTTCCGCTATAAGCATATTCAAATTATCCCGAGGAATGTTTGTTAAACACTAATCATCACCTTAAATTATACTGGTGCCACAAGCCCTCCATGTCTAAGTGGTATTCTCCAGACGCTGCTGGCTTAGACTTAATCATTTCTTTCTACAGTAATTGGAACTCTCATTGATTTTTTTAGAGATTGGCTTTTGATAGAGATTGGCATTCGGGTCTACTGCTGATAATGGAATACATGTTACCCAAACAATATTGCGAAATAATTGTATGTATGTGATTGGCGTTGCAACCGTTTAGCCGGTTATAGCCGAATCGACGATAGTGCGCCATCTCTCTCTCTCCTTCGCAGTTCGGCGCCAGTTGGAGATCCCAAGTGTAACCAGGTCGCTCTCCACCTGGTCCCTCCAACGGAGTGGAGGCCTTCCCCTTCCTCGGCTTCCTCCGGCGGGTACTGCATCGAACACTTTCAGGGCTGGAGTGTTTTCGTCCATTCGGACAACATGACCTAGCCAGCGTAGCCGCTGTCTTTTTATTCGCTGAACTATGTCAATGTCGTCGTATAACTCGTACAGCTCATCGTTCCATCGTCTGCGGTATTCGCCGTTGCCAATGTTCTTAGGACCATAAATCTTGCGCAAAATTTTCCTCTCGAAAACTCCTAGTGTCGTCTCATCTGATGTTGACATCGTCCAAGCTTCTGCACCGTAGATCAGGACGGGGATGATAAGCGACTTGTAGAGCTTGATTTTGGTTCGTCGAGAGAGGACTTTACTGTTCAATTGCCTACTCAGTCCAAAGTAGCACCTGTTGGCAAGAGTTATTCTGCGCTGGATTTCGAGGCTGACATTGTTCGTGTTGTTGATGCTGGTTCCCAGGTAAACGAAATTATCTACAACCTCGAAGTTATGACTGTCAACAGTGACGTGGGAGCCAAGACGCGAATGCGCCGACTGTTTGCTTGATGACAGGAGATATTTCGTCTTGTCCTCATTCACCTCCAGACCCATTCGCTTCGCCTCCTTATCCAAGCGGGAAAAAGCAGAACAAACGGCGCGGTTGTTGCTTCCGATGATATCAATATCATCGGCGTACGCCAGGAGCTGTACACTCTTGTAAAAGATGGTACCCTCTCTGTTTAGCTCTGCAGCTCTTATAATTTTTTCCAGCATCAGGTTAAAGAAGTCGCACGATAGTAAGTCACCTTGTCTGAAACCTCGTTTGGTATCGAACGGCTCGGAGAGGTCCTTCCCAATCATGACTGAGCTTTTGGTGTTGCTCAACGTCAACTTACACAGCCGTATTAGTTTTGCGGGGATACCAAATTCAGACATCGCGGCATAAAGGCAGCTCCTTTTCGTGCTGTCGAAAGCTGCTTTAAAATCGACAAAAAGGTGGTGTGTGTCGATCCTCTTTTCACGGGTCTTCTCAAGATTTGGCGCATGGTGAATATCTGGTCAGTTGTTGATTTTCCAGGTCTAAAGCCACACTGATAAGGTCCAATCAGTTTGTTGACGGTGGGCTTTAGTCTTTCACACAGTACGCTCGATAGAACCTTGTATGCGATATTTAGGAGGCTGATCCCACGGTAATTGGCGCAGATTGTGGGATCTCCTTTTGATGGATTGGGCAGAGCACACTGAGATTCCAATCGTCAGGCATGCTTTCTTCCGACCATATTTTGCAAAGAAGCTGATGCATGCACCTTATCAGTTCTTCGCCGCCGTATTTGAATAGTTCTGCCGGTAATCTATCGGCCCCCGCTGCTTTGTTGTTCTTCAAGCGGGTAATTGCTATTCGAATTTCTTCATGGTCGGGTAATGGAACATCTGTTCCATCGTCATCGATTGGGGGATCGGGTTCGCCTTCTCCTGGTGTTGTACTCTCACTGCCATTCAGCAGGTCGGAGAAGTGTTCCCTCCATAATCCCAGTATGCCCTGGACATCGGTTACCAGATTACCACCTTGGTCTCTACATGAGGATGCTCCGGTCTTGAAACCTTCGTTAAGTCGCTTCATTTTTTCATAAAATTTTCGAGCATTCCCTCTGTCTGCCAGCTTCTCAAGCTCTTCGTACTCACGCATTTCGGCCTCTTTCTTTTTTTGTCTGCAGATGCGTCTCGCTTCCCTCTTCAGCTCCTACCTAAAGATAGATACGTCCGCATAAAACAAGAGGACGCATACTCAAACTTGCAACCGATAGAAGCCGGTGGTTCCCATAGAAGCGTGTTGGGGTCAGTGCTTTACTTGCTTTTTAGAAGTGATATCTCCACTGACTCAAGTTATGTGACAGCGACATTTGCGGATGGCACAGTCCAAACATCAACAACAGCGACCGAAAACCTTACATTGTTTACCTTCTGGCAACCCAAAGAAAACAAAAAAGTACTTAGAAAAACACAGAGAACGAGAACAAGTATTCACTTGTGTGTGTTTCAGAAAAGGTTAAAAATAAATAATTAGATTGTCATGACAGCCGACAAATTTCAACGAATCGGTAAATTATGGTGAAACCACATTAAATGATGAGTCAAATTGAGGGAACCAACAAAACATCTTGTATCGAAACAAAAGCTTTTATACGTGTGTGTACCGTAGGCGAGAATTGTCCCTTTAAGGTAAAGTGGAGAGCCTATAAATTATGCAAATGACGAAAAGACTATTCTGGGAAAACTAACAAAGGCATAATAGAATATTTATTCAGGCACTTTTGTAAGCAGGGAAGCATACTTGAGGGCGTACACCGGCGAATATAAATTAAATTGTGCAGCTAATTTGCTAAACTATTCATTAATTTACTTTCATTATAATCATTATAATTTTTAAATTTCAGGCAATTTTAAATGGTTTTCTAGTCAATCTTTTATTTCAATAAGGTAAAATGCTGAGACTTTTATGGAAATTATGGCAACATTTATGGAAAAGGTGATACAAATAGCTTTGAATTGTGAAATTAGTTGACGTTGAGCCATCAATTCCAAGGATTATATATATAAATGTAAACAAATACTTATTAAAGAGGTTAGAACATTTGTGTTTTAAGTATTTCATTAATAAGTCAAAGTACATTGCTTGACATTTAATTTCATTTGTTGTTTAAGCCAACGGTCAAATTCAATTTAACTTCATTATCTATTTTTAATTAAGACAATTCCGCAGGCATATTTAATACGTATTGAATACATGAATGAATATAATATACTACATTATTTAATAGCATTTATGTACATACTCCTAGGAGCAATGAGCAACAACTACTAATATAATTCAATAATAACGGTGTATTAATTACTCAAGCAATTAATTAGTTAATTATGGCATACGTTTTATTTGTATAAATTTATTTATATGCCTCGGCGTATACATACAATTATTAAAATAGCTTGAAAAAATATTTGATTTGTGTCCGCCTCAATTTTAGATTCATGTTTTGGGTTTTGATTTTTTCGTTATACGAGTAAAGATTTAATTCGTTCTAAGATTTTCTTAATTCAGATATTTAAATAATATTCGAATTTTAATACAACCGTCCAAATTTTTAATAATTATATACTTTGAATCAGCTGCAGACATGTCAAAGCATCCCTGAAAACCATCAACAAAAAGGATTCGGTTAAAAATCGAACAGCAGTCCAGGCAATGCCTCCTGGTCTGTTTTCGTCGACATCTTGTTGAAATAGCAATATTTTAGGAGTATCAACTGAACTTTCTTACCATTATAGGAACGGCATATTCACACGTCAAACCTTGTAGCTTGCTACCCATTAACTACACTTCATTTATCGAAGGTCTGGAGGAATGTCACGACATTATATTTCATTAAACTCTTTCCCTTTTTCAGGAGGAGGTTGATACTGGACTCTTTCCACTAAACAGAAATTTCTCATATCAAAAGTAAATGCCAAGAACCAACAATTTATTTATTTAATTCAGTTTTTTCACAGTTGTGAGCGCATCTTTATTTGTCTAGAACAGAAATTTCAATATTCACCACATTCAATTTAATATGTTTATATTATCGCTTGTGTGTGAGACCATGTGGCAATTTTTGCCAATGTTCCACGAGACGCGTGTGGCATGTGTCAACAACAGTAACATCGCCACCAATGGGCGCCAATAAAAGGGCAATCATGCTTATCAGTCGGAGGCGCAGATGGATGCGTTAATTTGACTTGAATGCCGCGACAAATGAGCACAGAAAAGAATAAGCGAAGAACCCGCCAGTAAATAAGCAACACATTGCCGACTTTAGCATTAAGCTTTATTGACAATGAGCAAAGCAGCTGCTCTTTGTGCCACAGCCATTCCTTTACACGCTCATCTTGTGGCGTTTCGCAAGAGACTCGATGGTGCTTCTGCGCGCGCTTTAAAATTGTAATTAAAATTCGCAATGCGCACATCAAAAGTTAATTTCTTCGTAACAAGCGATTGCATATTGGCCGCTAAAAAAACCAAAACCTGAAAAAACTCACAGCACGTGGAAATATTCACATAGATAAGAGGGAAGAGAGATATTGATGGGAAGCTGCCTTTTGCAGTGCATGCTAGGCGGGAGAACTACCTGTGGCCTTCCGTGCATTGGCAATTGCCACCAATCAATAACAACAGTCGGTCAGCTAAGCTCAACATTGTCCCTCTTCCTGTCGACGCTGCTGGTGATACTCGCGTATTCATATTGATCGTTTATCCACATTGTCAGTGATAATTGTTTGCTGTTAGATGGAGCGGAAAAGAGGCCCTTTTATATTATTATATTTGTTTCGATTACTTTTTACTTTTCCTTTATTTTGAGACTTCTTGCAATACAGAAGTCATCATATTTATGTGCATTCAATTAAAAAAATGTTCTTGTTGTTTTTGTTGTCTTATTTTTTAGACTTTATGGGCTGTTACTTTGTAATTATCTTAAAAATACATTTATTTGTTTGAGCTGTGCTCTCTGCGTCTTCTTGTCTGTATGCGATATTATAATAATTATTTTTCCAAACCCAAAATTTTGAGCTCAACAATTAATGAAGCTTCAGAGAAGTCAAGCGTATAAAATAATAGAACAATAGAATACAGCCTCGAAGGAAACATTCGAAACAAAATGTAAAGTGATACGAAAAGCATTGAATAATAAAAGTAGAAACAGATGTAGAGAATCTGCAAGACTGCAAAAAATTTAAAGATCGAAAAAAGAACCATCGTTGCAGTCTTTTAAAGTCATACAAAATCTCATGGACTCTTGAAACCAATAATGTAACAATTTATATTTCTAGCCGTAAAAGTCTCTAACTTCCTTTCTCTAACACTTTCTAGCTTTATAGACTAAGATCACTTTAATTAAGATTAGCCAAATCCAGTAGCTTGTGTAATTATTAGTAGTGATACCTACCGAACCTTAACATGAACTCATACTTTTCCTCCTTAACACCTTTTTAATTGGAGCTTCCAACTTACTTAATGGTAATATTTACTTTGTTCTCACTAATCTCTCCAAAGACTTTCACCACCTGTGAGAGTAGCTGCTTCGGCACGTTTAAAATTCCTTTCGTTTTTTAATGATGTATAGAAGCGTTTACCTTGTAAATGATTGTAAATTGGTTCGAAACATGCGCCGTTTTAATGCCTCCGGAATACGCTCTTTGCTTCAGCTTCATTAACGCAGCAATTTACAAGTACATTGTTACGAGTACTTAGCCGACACCCTAAATACATACACACATGACCAGCAGGAAATGATTTCGCATACGGAATTTTTTTATAGATTATGGGTGGAATGATCTGAGATGTTCATAAACTGAGCAGAAAAAATAATTTTTCATCGGAAGTTTTTAAATTATTTTTATAAAGAGTGTCGAAGATCTTCAAAGTAGTACAGACCCCGCATTATTAGTATCAAATATCAGACTTGGAACTAAAAAGTTATCATCACCGATTTTCGGATCACCTCTAAGTTGAAACCATGCCACATTTTCCTAATGGGAAAAAACGTTTTACGTTTTGAACATCTAAGTACACTCAGCTTGGTATTAAGGCGTGGTGTGTGCATGGCAAGCGCGGCAATGCGGAGAATTGTTGAAATTCTGTATGCAATCAGCGAACAGACACAACTGACCGACAGACAAACAAGCAAAAAAGCAGCAACGCACTAAACAAACAGCGAACATGCAACATGCAGTAAATAACAACAACCCGCAATAAGAACAACAAGTAGACAACTGCTGCTAGGCAATGCAATGCGCAAACAAATCGCATAAATCGTTTCGCGCTACAAATATTCGCTGATTCTCGAACTTGGAAGCGGAATTACAGGGCATTGGCAGATTGGCTGGCTCTCTGGGTCCTTTGCATGCACCCATGCTCATGTTGTTATTCATTAGAAACACTTCAAGCACGCTGGCACGCACGCTCGCAACATATGCGATTACATGCAATCTTGTCTCGCATTTGCGTTATTTATGCGAAGCAAACGCGTTCCAGGGGGCAAATAGCGCAAGTCATCGACAAAAAACGCACGAAGAGCAGCGTGAGACGTGAGTTGTAAAAAAACACGAATGCACGCTCACACATACCTCACAAGTGTAGATATGGAGCCGCAGCCGGCAGCCTCACGCACGTATGCTCGTGCCAACTTAATTGCGTGTGGATTGTGGCATGGAATAAAGACGTACGTCTTGGATATCTGCGACATAGACGCGCGCACCTTATACGCACTTCGAGTAACCTGCTCCACAGAGTACGCAAATTGAAATTATCTCGCGTGTACCCTTCACATTATATCGCTTCCATTTGTTGCGCCTGTCGCACCGCCAACGCAACTTAATAGCCCATGCGCGACCGCCTGCCGCTTCTAATTCTCGTTATTTTAATATTTTTGACCACCGGTTTTTTCAATTATGTAGACTTATGTGTTGTGCAAGCTTACAGTTACTTTTTCTGATATGAGCTGTGCACGTGTTCATTCAGTAAGAGTTCTGCGCAGAGAGAAATTGTCAAAATCGGTTTCGCGAAAAAAGTTATTCAAAAGCGGTTATACAAAAAATCTTCAAAGATATAAAAATAATTGTTTTATTTTAAAACAAAGTGAACTATGCATGTAACTAATGAACCATTCTTTGAAATTTTTATCACTTCATATTTGAGTTAAGACAAATATATATCTCCTAAAAAAAAGTTTGCTTCGCCCATTTTAATTCGGGCATGAGAGTGTTAATGTTCAAAAAATAATTTGATGCCTTCATCATCATTTAGAGAGATGAGTAATCACACTCTTGTCCCAATAACGAATTGAGTACCATTGTCATCTTGTGACTTACTACTGGTTGGCTAGATCTGGAGTGAGGATTATGACCTTAACCATTAGTTATTTCTGGTCCCTTTAGCACAGGATCCTTCTCAGGCAAACTCACAAGCAGTCTATTAAGATCATCTATTTTGTTAGTTGCCCTGAATTCCTTTTAAGATCCAATTAGACGAAATAGGGACCCTAGGTTTCTTTGGTGCTTTCTCTATATGAGTTTTTAGATTAATTTTGATGAGTTTTAGGTTTGGCAAATTCAACTTAACCTTATTAATACTGGATGTTGTTTTAGTGCAATTTATTATTATATCTTTTGAGTTAGAATCTTATCTAAGCTTAGATATTACTCAAGCAGTCAATTTGGTCTTAAGTTAACAGAACTTATGCAATACCAAATAGGAAGTATATATTGAAGTTTAATTGTTTTGGGGAATACTGCTGAAGTGATTATAAATTGTGGTCACGTGGATCTGGTTGTCGTAGAAACTGAATTATTTGTTGCCTTCCTTCAGTTCGTGGTAAAAAGAGATAATGACATTTTGCTCTATGCAAATCAATTTTAACGAAATAAAAACAATTTCTCCTACCTTACCATCTTCTCTTTGGCTATCCCTCCCATTTATTGTTATTTAAAAAAAAATGTAAAAGAATTTCCATTTATAACGTAAAATTTTTATTATGACACGCGGCGCGCATTTCACTCACGAAACGTCCATTGGCAGGTCCTAACATCATTAAGCGTGACAAGTCTTCCTTTGCCAAGAATTGATGCTTCTTCTTCTTCTTAACTGGCGCAGAAACCGCTTACGCGGTTATAGCCGAGTCCACAACAGTGCGCCACGCATCTCTCCTTTTGGCGTTTTGGCGCCAATTGGTAATACCAAGTGAAGACAGGTCCTTCTCCACCTGGTCTTTCCACCGGAGTGGAGGTCTCCCTCTTCCTCGGCTTCCACCAGCGGGTACTGCATCGAAAACTTTCAGAGCTGGGGCACTTTCATCCATTCGAACAACATGACCCAGCCAGCGTAGCCGCTGTCTTTTTATTCGCTGGACTATGTCTATGTCGTCGAACAACACATACAGCTCATCATTCCATCTTCTGCGGTATTCGCCGTTGCCAATGTTTAAGGGACCGTAAATCTTCCGCAAAACCTTTCTCTCGAAAACTCCTAGTGCCGTCTCATCGGATGTTGACATCGTCCACGCTTCTGCACCATAAAGTAGGACGGGAATGATTAGGGACTTGTAGAGTTTAGTTTTTATTCGACGAGAGCGGATTTCACTTTTCAATTGCCTACTCAGTCCATAGTAGCACCTGTTGGCAAGAGTGATTCTGCGTTGGATTTCAAGGCTGACATTATTATCGGTGTTAATGTTGGTTCCTAGGTATACGAAATTATCTACAACTTCAAAGTTATGACTGTCAACAGTGACGTGGGAGCCAAGACGCGAATGCGCTGACTGTTTGTTTGACAACAGGAGATATTTCGTCTTGTCCTCGTTCACCACCAGACCCATACGCTTCGCTTCCTTATCCAGTCTGGAGAAAGCAGAACTAACGGCGCGGGTGTTGTTTCCGATGATATCGATATCATCGGCGTACGCCAGTAGCTGTACACTCTTATAGAAGATTGTACCTTCTCGATTTAGCTCTGCAGCTCGTATTATTTTCTCCAGCATCAGGTTAAAGAAATCACACGAGAGTGAGTCACCTTCTCTGAAACCTCGTCTGGTATCGAACGGCTCGGAGAGGTCCTTCCCGATCCTGACGGAGCTTTTGGTGTTGCTCAACGTCAACTTACACAGCCGTATTAGTTTTGCGGGGATACCAAATTCAGACATCGCGGCATAAAGGCAGCTCCTTTTCGTGCTGTCGAAAGCAGCTTTAAAGTCGACAAATAGATGGTGTGTGTCGATCCTTTTTTCACGGGTCTTCTCCAAGATTTGGCGCATGGTGAATATCTGGTCAGTTGTTGATTTTCCAGGTCTAAAGCCACACTGATAAGGTCCAATCAGTTTGTTGACGGTGGGCTTTAGTCTTTCACACAGTACGCTCGATAGAACCTTATAAGCGATGTTAAGGAGGCTTATCCCACGATAGTTGGCGCAGATTGTGGGGTCTCCCTTTTTGTGGATTGGGCAGAGTACACTGAGATTCCAATCGTCGGGCATGCTTTCTTCCGACCATATTTCGCAAAGCAGCTGATGCATGCACCTTATCAGCTCTTCGCCGCCGTATTTGAATAGCTCGGCCGGCAATCCATCGGCCCCCGCCGCCTTGTTGTTCTTCAAGCGGGTAATTGCTATTCTAATTTCTTCACGGTCGGGCAATGGAACATCTGTTCCATCGTCGTCGATTGGGGAATCGGGTTCGCCATCTCCTGGTGTTGTACTTTCACTGCCATTCAGCAGGCTGGAGAAGTGTTCCCTCCACAAACACAGTATACTCTGGTCATCAACCACTAGATCACCGCTGGGGTACCTACAGGAGTGTGCTCCGGTCTTGAAACCTTCAGTTAGTCGCCGGATCTTTTCGTAAAATTTTCGAGCATTACCCCTGTCGGCCAGCTTGTCAAGCTCGTCATACTCACGCATTTCGGCCTCTTTCTTTCTTTTTCTGCAAATGCGTCTCGCTTCCCTCTTCAGCTCTCGGTATCTTTCCCATCCCGCTCGTGTTGCGGTTGATCGCAACATTGCGAGGTAGGCAGTCTGTTTTCTCTCCACTGCGAGACGACAATCCTCATCATACCAGCAGTTTTTGGGCTTTTCCGAAAGCCAATGGTTTCGGTTGCAGCTGTACGTAAGGAGTTTGATATGCCGTCCCACAGCTCCCTTATACCGAGATGCTGATGAGTGCTCTCAGAGAGCAGGAGTGCAAGTCGAGTAGAAAATCGTTCGGCTGTCGGTTGTGATTGCAGCTTCTCGATGTCGAACCTTCCTTGTGTTTGTTGACGTGTGCGCTTTTCTACACAGAGGCGGGTGCGTATTTTAGCTGCTACAAGATAGTGGTCCGAGTCGATGTTGGGACCACGAAGCGTACGCACATCAAAAACACTGGAGACATGTCGTCCATCTATCACAACATGATCGATCTGGTTGCGAGTGATTCGATCCGGGGACAGCCAAGTAGCTTGATGGATTTTCTTATGCTGGAATCTAGTACTACAGATGACCATATTTCGGGCCCCGGCGAAGTCGATCAGCCTCAGACCGTTTGGTGATGTTTCGTCATGGAGGCTGAATTTTCCGACTGTTGTGCCAAAGACACCTTCTTTACCCAAGCACGATTTTGGCATCGTGTCGGGGGCAGCGCTCATAGGTACGTTCTAGGCGCTCATAGAAGGTATCTTTGATCACTTCGTCCTTCTCTTCCGTCGGGGCGTGGGCGCAAATCAGCGATATATTGAAGAACCTCGCTTTGATGCGGATTGTGGCTAGACGTTCATCCACCGGAGTGAATGCCAGGACTCGACGACGGAGTCTCTCTCCCACCACGAATCCCACACCGAATTTGCGCTCCTTTATATGGCCGCTGTAGTAGATGTCACAAGGACCCACCTTCTTCCGTCCTTGTCCCGTCCATCGCATTTCTTGGATTGCGGTGATGTCAGCCTTTACTCTTACGAGGACATCAACCAGCTGGGCAGAGGCACCTTCCCAATTAAGAGTCCGGACATTCCAGGTGCATGCCCTTAAATCATAGTCCTTTATACGTTTGCCGTGGTCGTCATCAAAAGGGGGGTTTCTCATCCGAGGCCTGTGTTTCTTATTCACTGGTTATTCGTTTTTATGTGGTGGGTCCCAAGCCCAACGCACAACCGCATAAGCGGGATTCGCCTTCTCACTTTAGCTCGCTTCCAGACGGATGTCTGTTGGCTACCCAGAGGATACTTGGTCTAAGACCGGAAGTTGTGAGCTGCTTGAGCCACATGTAAAAGAATCGTTCCTGGCCACTCCCAAGTGAATGGCAGTCAGAAACTTTCCTCAATTACGTGAACTTCTACATATGACTCCATCCTTCCAAGAATTGATGCGGTTACATAAATTCCACAGAAAGCTGCTATCACTCAGTAGCTTACAGCAGTGAGGTGATTTTTTTGTAAGACATTTTCTGTGTTTGCATAAACGCCATTTTACGATTTCATTATTAACAGTTTCCTCAATTTTATGTGGAAAATAAAAATGAAAAATTGCACATCAGAGGGAAAGCCATGAAATGACGGTGAAATTCCTGCATGCGAATACGACTATATATATGTATACGTATTTAGAGGAGTCCTCTAAAATATGTGTGGCAAAGCATATAACGGAGGTCGCGCAACGCCGAATATGACCTATCCCCAGCCATTATACGCGAGACTGGACTTACCACAGTCCGACAGTAAATTTTCGTGTTATTTATGCGCATAATTCCCTTTTGATGCAGTCACTCACACCGCTGAACCAAGTGCTAACCAAATTCGCACACATACAGACTGTCCTTGATCTCCTGCTAAATGACCAAGGTCATTCCGGCAACTAAAACAAAATTGAAGCTATAAAATAAAGCTGTCATACATCATAAATGGCAGCTCGTACGTATGTTGTTGTTTGTTTCGCACCGTTAGCGTGAACATTAAAGTTTTATAAATATGTATGTGTGTGGTCGCCATGGGTACGAAAATAATTAGGGATTATGTGCTGGAATTTGCATATTAAGTGGTGCGTGTTGTGTAATAATAAATAAGCTCTGCTGAAACTGGAATATATAATAACACTATGAAATAATTTACGAACCCTAAAAATCACACTGAAATTAAAAAATAACATAATAGAGCAGATAACTGAGATTTATTAGTTATCCCTCCCTCCTATATATATATACATGTAATCTCTATACAAAGCTGCGTTAAATTAGGTTAGGTTACGGAAATAATTTCTGCGTGGTCCACAAGTACTCTGGGACAAAGAATCTCGTAAACGAGCGCACTCAACAAAAGGAATGTTGTGCTTACGAGTACAGGCCATGAACGGCCTGATTTCATGATTATATCGGTCATTTACATGAATAGTGTCATAACTCAAAAAACACGATTTCTGAGTTGAGTGCAGAAATGTGCGCAATTTCATCGCCCATATTGCATAAACCGCGAAATAAGAATGTGCCGTTATTAAACTTATTATGTCAGTTATGTTTTTAATGTCGTGTCGTTTACATCTCAGTTGTGCCAGAATTAGTCATACTTTTTTTACGAAATAACGACATATTTTTTGTTACAACACATATTGACATAGGGTGAATTTGGTTTTCTTTTCAGAAAGAACGACTTATTTTGTGTTACAAGGTTTTTGTTGATAAGGTAATTAAATTTTTCATATTGTTTTTTCTCAGCAATAACGACACCTTTAACTTATGACAGCGAAATTGAATTATATTTTTCACAAATAACGAACGACACAAGAATAACAATAAATCACCTACACCAAAGCTTCAGTACACTCTTTTTAGTACACTTATCCTCAGCATTACATTAAATATAAATACAAGTGTTCTAGGTTAGGTATTTATATATAAATAGAGACACATTATAGTTTGTCTTCTAAACTATTATCTGTCAGATTTCGCCTCGAGGAGAGCTAATAAACTTTTGTTGCAAGTAAAAAAATACAAAATGGCAGACAAACAACATTGCCACTCCACCTCTCTCTTCTCTGACACAGCAGGTGGTAAGCTCCTGTTTTCTGGAGCCGCTATGCGAGATTTGCTTCATTACAAATTTATATCCATGTAGTCACTTCTATTGCGCTTAAAATACTCCGCAAGTGAGTAGATGAGTAGAGTAAGCTTTTCAAGAATTCAACTCCAAACATACGAAGTTAAATGAAAATTCTGAGAATTTTGTTACTAATTTGAATGAGAATTCAAAACTGAAAAGCCATCTGTTGTAGAGATTAAATGAAGCTTTCTCTGAAATGCCTCAAGCTCATGAATACACTTAGTAACTTTGTGAATTATTCAAATACTTAAATGTTTACTTAAGTAATGATTCGGAAGAATTTTAAATGGGGGTAAAAAATTATATAATAGGCAGTAGATTAAGAGAATTATAGGCATTCTGCGATTCATAGTACCAAGGTTGAGTTTGATTAGAGCAGACACACTCACTATTTAAACCTTAAGACATATTTAGAAACAAGTGAATCTTATTTATGTAACTAAGGCTTTAACACTTTAACACTTTTCTTTGTTCCACTTATTTCCACCTCAGCCCCTTCACCTTGACTGCCAAACCAAGCGAAAATTTTCGGAAAATCACTAAACAAGAAAAGCCAAGGAAGCCTCAAGCCAACATGTGGCAACGCGTGTTTTTATCGCCTTGCGGCTGGATCTGCCGCAAGTTATGTCACACAGAAATGTTGCCAATACATGCATATAACTTGACTTGTTTTTGTACACCAAACACAATTTTCTTCCTTGCAATGTTTGCTTATTCGTTTTTGGGATTTCAATTTCGTTTCTAACTTTGCACTCAATGAAAGGTGTTCTGTATTTGATTAAATTCTACCCACCTAAACGCACACAGATAAACACCTACACGCTTTATAGTTGTTGGAATTTGTTGATATTTCGTATTACTGCGCATTCTTGTGCTTCCTGGGATTGATTTGGGAAATTTTGCAAGACAGGTCGAGTGGACAAATTGCATTGATTGCAAAAGGCGGAATGTTTTGTGGATTCACATTGTGTATAAATTTTGAATTCAAAATTCCTTTGGAATGATATGGTATAAAGTAAAATAAAAGGTATTTTTCTTAGAGCTAACGAAATTTCTTTTCCAATAAAACACATAAAATATAATAATAACCGATATTTTGGCAAACTCCGAGTGAACGTCTTAAAAACTATCATAACATTCCAATTTTTTTCCAAGGAAGATATTTCATGTAATACTCGGTCTGACTTCTTTCTTCTTCATGTTGAAACTATTTATGATTTACATTGATATTGACCGAAATGACGTAAAGGAATACGATCCTCTAGCGTCCAAGTTTAACGGTAACCTTAGCTCGAACTATACTTTTAAAAAGGTATCAACAAAAATACTAAAATTTCTTCGTTTCTTAATTAAAACTAAACTAAACTTTAATTTGCTTATTTGTTTGGAATGCTAGCCAGTGAGTCGTATACTTCTAACATCTTTCCTAAACTTCGATTACATTGAAAATTCTTCTCAAAATTCCTCTTCTACAGGCTTCTGCGCACAAAGCTTCCGCAAAGCATACCCTAAATTTGGAATTATTATCGATTATAATACGTTACATTGTTTGGGAAGGTCTTTTGTGATCTCTTTTAGGCAAGTTTACATATGTAACCGAAACTGACTCGAACATATTATAATGGCAAAGACTAATAGCTCTTATTTAAAGACTGAAGAACAAGAAAAAAGTAATATGTCAAAATGCTCCTTACCTTTCCATGGGTGCTACTGCTACTGCGTTAACCTCTTCATTGAAACATATGTATGAGCAATTTGTGACTAATTTTATAGAAAATTTCGAAAACTTTCAGCATGCCAACTCATTCAAGAATTTTCATCTAGCACTTCACCTTCAAACACAAACTATTTGCCGTAAACTCAACTCTAAATAGTTAGAATTATACGAGTATACAAAATGTTGATTCAAATATACTGCGACGTTAGAAAATGATAAGCAACAAACTGACATTAAGAGCTTTTTGCATAATCCACAAAGGTATTTCATCAAATGACGCTTTCCTAGTATTCGCACCGCTCTCCCCTCTCCGCTCGCACGTATAATGAAATGACAAAATTACAAAGTAGATCTTAATTTCAGCCGCAAGGAATACCTACGAAAAATAAAATCTTACAATCCACTGAACAAAGCGGAAAGAGAGTGAAAGATGGAGGGGAAAATGTAAAGGAAAATGTACAGAGCGCGATGCTTGGTAGAGCTGTTGGCTTTCATTAAAACAGTGAAGGCGTCAAGGCGGTCGCGGTGTGCAAAGACAACAAGAGGTGGGCTGAATTTTGATAGGGAAAAGCATAGTCACTAGCAACATTTTAATGCTTTTATCGCCATTTCCTTACTGTAACCGGTTAAGTAGTTGTTGTAGTTGTTCTTATTTGCATGCTCATCATGACTATCGCAGCATGTAAATGCAGCGTTGCCTTATTATCCTTGCGGCAACAATGACAGCAACGCTGAGAGCAATGTTGTCCCAAATGAGCGTCAAGGCAAAGCGGCACCATATAACAAATGGTATGTTGATAAGGGAGACTCACGTTGGTCTTGGAATGAGCTAAATATTCATTCTGCTTCTTTAGAAGACTTTGTCAATATAATTTAGAGCAAAAACGCTTCTTGTAAATCCTAGAAGCATTGATTTGTTTGTAACGGCCATATATTGCACTATCGGAATATTCACACCCGTCAAGCTTGCGAAATCTGTTATGAGACTTCTACCATACATCGGCTCACTTTAGCTCAACTTAAAATCACCAGAAAAGTTTAATATTTCGATTGAGTTCATTCAAAGCACAGGTGGTGGTAGTTATGGTGGAATGCTGCGGCACTCGGTTATAACTGTTCAATCAAAATTTATATGTAATAAATTATTGTCGTTAAGGATCGCTTGTTGTTATTTTCTACTAAATTCATACAATTTTGGGTGAGTTATGGAATTAACTTACCATTTACTTCTCATTTTTGTTAATTAAAGATTGGTTCAGTTTTTTTAAAGATCGTTTAGTTCTTTATTTAAAGACTTTTTATATATATTATTCATAATCTAAGCATAAAAGTAAATAATAATCATAATATAATAATAAAAAGTAATAATTTTGATACTTAAATTGACCGAAGCATTTTCTGCACCAATTCAGAGACAGAGTAGGGATCAATGTCACTACCGGAATCCGTCTCTAGTCAATCCTGAAAAATCAAATATTAAATACATATGTACCTTCAAACTTGCTATCCAAAAAATCATTTTCGATATAAAGCTGCACCACATCCTTCTCGTGATGAGCGTGACATATAGGCTTGGCAACATCATATAGAATATTTCTCAAATAAATGAACGTCCGGACCACACGAAACCAATGGAAATGATCGAAGATGGTAAAACTACCAGTCATTTTGTCCATATTGTAATCATGTGAATTAGAGATAAATTTAGCATCGTTGTGATACCTTTCGCACATTAGGTCCAAGCGTTGTCTAAGGACGAAAGCAAAAAGATACAATAAAAGAAGTGATTAGTGTTGAAATAGGTATATGTAAGAGGGAAAAAGTTGATTAGCTGTTGGAATTGAGGCGACAACAAGAAAGTATAATTGAAAAAATCTTAAATTTATGTAAATTAAATGAAATAACATTTAAGGCCATATTGGTTATAAGTTGCCGAAAGTTTCTCCAATTCATTCCCAAATTTCAGTTTCCTCAACTACTATAGATAGACAGAACAGCGCCCTCAGTAAAGCCCTTGAAACTCCTTAATAATTAATTAATAATACACACACATACAAATTCGTCACCCTTGACGTCTAAAAGCAGTCTATTATCACTAGTAAATAAATAAAAAGTAATACACACACTGACGCAAAATAAAATCAAATAAATAATTTTAATGGAACAGTTGAACAGTGCTGCCCACAATTGCAGAAATTCGCGCTTGCCAAATAAGTAGTGCAAATGTGAAAAATGTGCATCAGGTAAGCGCAATGTGCTGGCAAGCGTAAATGTGGCGGTATGATTTGGCAAGGCAAGCCCTAAAGTGAAAATATGAAGTGTAGAGTAGTTGAAGAGCAGTAAAACGAAAATTCCGCCAGTCAGCTGGGCGACGCACACAAACACACTTGCAAATCAGAGTGCGCCGATGCATAAATTCGAATAAATAAATTCGAATGTCAGGGAATATAAAATTTATCACTTGCACTAAAAGGTGAAACAAAGAACAACAAGGTGTTGTATAAATATATAATTTTATAAGGGCACATCGCGGGTATATGTAAATCCTCTGCAGAATATGTATGTAGCGCTGTATATCAAGCTGTATTTATTTATTTTTGTTGTTCCGACCGCCAGCTTTACGAACTGCGAGATGTGCCCTACATCATGCCAGAATCTGCTCGTTTTACGGTCACATGATTCTAATGCAAAGCGGATGCGGATACACCAACCTATTTCCGGCATTTCGTTTTACAACTATCATTTGTTAGTTTTGTTGTTTTTATAAGATTGTTGTAGTTAAAATTTATTATTATTAAATAGTCCGCTGATGATGGTGTTATCGGCTCACCTTTTTTTTTGTGTGGAAATTTATTATACTTTTAGTGTGGTTGATCTTTCTCTTTTGAGGAAGGCTGAATTTATAAACCAGATGCATACTATTAGGCAGCCTTCAATTGTGAATCGGTAGAGAATTTACGTATAGAACTTTTGGGCACAGCTCGGTGGGTAGGGGCGGTTTGGCAAGTACCGACTACTTGACCCCACTCATAAACTGGGAAAGAAGATTCCGGGTGAACCTGGAAAAATACGGCTGGCGTAAGGGAATGATAACCTTAAGCAGCACATTGAATATCTACACGAATGGCTCGAAAATGGAGGACGGGGTAGATGCTGGAATATACTGTCAGGAGTTAGGTGTAAAGCAACCAAACAACCAAACACTGCAGTATTTTTCAAGCGGAGGTATTTGCTATTGGGAAAGCCGCAGAGCTAGCCCTCAATACAGCAGCCGGCTACTCCAAAGTCAATATCTACGTAGACAGTCAAGCAGCAATCAAGGCAACAACCTCGGTTTGCATTTCGGCCAAAAGTGTTTTGGATACCAGGATGGCAGTGGAGAGAGTTGCTAGGAACACGTGTCTTCACTTCTACTGGGTACCAGGACATAAATGCATTGAAGGCAACGAGATTGTGGACGAAATTGCCAAGAATGGTGTAAAACTGTCTTCCGGAAACGCGACTAACATTGGCAAACCCGTGCACTGTCTGTTCGATGATCTGGACAGGGGCATGTAAAACCGTAGACCAGAAGTACACCAAACTCATTCTGTCACTCGATAGAAGGGACTGTAGGAGTTTGGTGGGAATACTCACAGGCCACTGTCTGGTTGCGGCACATGCCTACAAAATGGGACTTACAGATCGAGATAACTGCAGGAAATGTCAAGAGCAAGGTGCAATAGAAACAATGAAGCATCTTCTATGCACCTGCCCTGCATTGTCAAGGCAGCGACTTCGCTACTTGGGGGCCTCACAATATGATAATCTGGAAGAGGTATCGAAAGTGAAGCCACAAATGCTTTTAAAATCAAGCGCAGGCATCTTAAAGGATGACTACTCCTTGTGGACAACGTGACGGCACTCCATCTGGTATCGCAAAGGACCTAAATAGGTCTATGTGTGGCGTATTGGCCTACCAGTTTAACCTAAACCTCTCATGTAGATTGTCAGATTGAACACCACAATTTTTTGCACTCTCCGTGGAAGTTTTATGAAAAAATTATGAATTTTTTACTTTTTTCAGGTTTTATATAATTGTCGTTCTAAACTTAATACAAAAAAATTAATTTGAAGAAAACTGAAAATAACAAGCATATTCTTACTCATACAGCAAATAATTAAATTTTGCTTTTATTGTTTGTTAGATTCAAAGAATTTTCTCACTTGCTTACTCCCACATACTTTCGATGTGAAAAATTCAAGAGATTTTAATTACAATATCAAGCGAGCGAGCAAGGGACTGGCAACGCTTGTCACGTACAAAATTCCAAGCCGTTACGGTGAGTGGAATTTCTCAAAAGGACATGTTTATTTCCAGCTGAAATATTTGCGCAAATTTCACATTCCACAAAGACAGCTATTAGAATGCCTAAATGAGGTATTGTTACCATTTTCTAATACAAAGTTAAACAGACAGCAAATGAATTATTAGCTAAAGAGAAGTTGCCTATAAGCGTCGTAAAAATTTTCTTGCACTCTCACTCTACGTGATTCTAGTTACATGATTGGTATATTGTGTCTTAAATTCTCTTTTCATTTCATATTTCTTTATTTTTCTCCTTTTCCACGCTTGCCTTACTGCATAATTATGCCAATTATGCGGCAAATGAACACCAACAACATTTCACTTGATTTATATGGGAGCAAATAGGAGTAAAGTAGACACAGAGAATGAGAGAGAGAGAAGCCAAAGGAGTATTATCATAGAAAGCAGCAAACAAATTATAAATTAAAATTTTTTGTACAAATTCAACAAACAGCAATAAATTACTCAAGGCTACTTGGCGCAGGCAGCAAATGTACACCAGCAAAAGCACTTGTACATTAATTAAGTGTTTGGGAAAAATGGAAGGAGAGAAAATATCACGCATTGTTTGAGGCCACGCGGGCGTATGAGTGATGTCAATTAAATTGCTCAAAGCACAAAGAAGGAGAACAGAATTTTTTTTCGGGTGTGAATCGAAAATGCAAAAGATTTATATTTTCCTTGCCTTAGGCTGCTGCTGAGTAAAATATATCAAGTTAAATTTAAGAAGATATATTCAGTGCGGGCTAAGTCAAAAATAATATTTAAAAGTGTATCAATTAAATGAAAAAGTAAGTAAATAAGTAATACGGACAAATGTGAAAATCCCAAAGAGGAAGACAGTAAAATTTGAACAAATTTAAAACCACAAACTACCAAAATTTATTGCTTTCCTTCAAATATTCACACAACTTTTTCGGTTTTTATTTTATTTCCTCTGGCTACGCATGAGCTTTCAGCAATTATGAGTGCAATTCACTAGACTTTCATGCAGTTTTCTTCTGCGTCATATATGCAATCACATTAACATTATACGCTGTTGCAGTAATGTTGAAATTATCAGACCAACATATGTATATAGCATATAATCGTAGCATAGAGGAGTGTTGAGGTGCATGAGAGCGAGAAAAACTTTAGCAAGGAGACTCAATTGCTTTTGAAAGCACCAACAGACATAAAGACATATATGTATACACACTGCAGCCCAGCTGCACTTTAAGTACATATCCCTATCAGCTGCAGTAACAATGCGGTGTTGCCACATGTATTTTTGAAATATATGTGCAAATTTATGCATTTTAAACGAATACGCCTTAGCTGCTGGCGACTGTTGTTGTATCAGAAATATTATTTCCAAGCATGAGGTAATAATTTTCAACACAACTACTACTTTGTTGAAATATAACTGTAATAACTTAAACTTTATGTATGTGTTTGAATATAAGTTGTATTTGGAGTACAATTTACACATCATAACAATAATTTTGCCATGTTTTACTATACAATTTTAAATAATGTAAAGTTTTTGGCAAGTGTTTTAAATTCGCAACTGGATACATATTCTTATTGTAGAAATATACTGATAAAAAGAGTAGTGAATTAAGGAACAAATAATAGACAAAATATTTAAAGTATCATTAATATCTATAATTTTCCTTAAAGTCAACTATGTACTCTTAATACCGAATATGAGGATATCGGTCCTTTTTAAAGTAAATGTTTTATTATTTTGAAGATAATTCTATTGTTAGTTTAATATTTAGTGTAATTAATAAGGTATAAGGTATATGTATTAAATTTGAATGCATATCTGACTCCACAGCAAATGCAGAATAACCCAATTTGCACGACTGAGCAGAAGCACATTAATCGCCCACAGCTATACTCGTCGTTACAGGACGTTACATTTGTTGTTGCAAATCTACTGCGTAGCCTACATGCAAAATACAATATGTACCAACACCTTTCCACATACACAGACGCATATAATAGCAACACGCATTTGCTTCGGTGGCCACCGAAAGTTTTCCAATGAAATCTTCAATGCTAACATGCATTGCATTACGAGCCATCTGTAGAACTGTTAGGGTGATGCGTACAAAATGTGAGCGTTTAAAGAACGAAACAACGAAAATATGCGGCACGTTTAGTTGTTGGCTGACAAGTGTCAGACAGATATACGCGTAGAAATTACCCCCCTTTGTTAGATGAACGTAGACTCGTATAATATAGGAAAGGAATAGGAAAACGGATATACAAGTTAATTTTAGAACTATTAGCAGGGAAAAGGAAAAAATGAAAAACCTCATAAATGAAAACATTGCATTTACTAGTTGTATGCTGTGCGTGTGTGTCTTGAACACGCTATTGTTATTCTTCGAATATATTTTAAAATATTTTCTGGGGAATTTTTAATATTATCGAATTTTAAAACCTGTTGAGAATTAGAAACTCAAATTTATTTAAGAAACGGAGAATATCAAAACATAAGTCTCTGGAATAAATGGACATTTTTGAAAGGATTTAAGAATTTGGTGACTTTGGTAAATATCTCTGAGCAAATTGTAATATGTCCTACATGAGATCATTTTAGTATAACACTTTAATCAATTTGAAGTTGATAGCTCGATAATTCGGTACCCATATCTATATATATAAAAATGAAACCCGTTTTCCGTTGTCACGACATAGCATGAAAACGGCTTGACCGATTTGGCTGATTCTTTTTTGTGTGTATTCCAGGGGGTTTGAGAATGGTTCTTACGGAGAGAAAATTAAAAAAAATTGCCTGCAAATGTCTAAAATTCATACTTTTCTAATCTCCCATACAAACAATTTGTTATAGGTATTCATTTTTATATGGAGGATATTATAGATTCCAGTTCAAATTGAATAGGTACGCATACATAAGATAGGTCAGCTATACAAAATAAAGTAGTGCATCAAATTTACACTAAGGCGGTACGAAGTTCGCCGGGTCTGCTAGTATGTATATATTTATGTATATGTATGTAGTCTTTGCACTCACCTTGTGTCGCTTACGTTTACGTTCCGGTCTTGCATGCCAATTAAATTGTAAATTCCAATCAAAACCTCCCACATTTACGCCGTCCAAGTCACGGTAGTGGAACTCCAATGTTGTATCATCAATGACCGGACAAACCACAGTGGTGCTATTGCGAGCGATGTGATCGAGCAGTGGCTCAATTCGGCCTAAAGGGATACAAAAAATAATAATATAATGGAAATGCATAGAGGAAAGAAATGAATATTGATGTATAGTAACGACGAGGCGAGCCAAGAAGCTGGACGAACCGGAAAAAAATATAGTATTGTTAAAAAAATATAGCGTAAGCGACGTGCCTAAGTGTGTGGTGGTAGCCTGAATCTTTGCCCTAATAAAAAGTAACGGTAATTTATTGTTCAGGCAACCATGCTTTAATGATATTCTACACCCGGTCACACAAATTGCTTTCGTCACTGTTTGTTCACCATTATCCATTTTTTTGTGCTCTCTATTAAAGCTTTATGGTCATAATCCGACTATTGAACTGGTCGCCTTGACCCAACCGAAAAAAAAAAAATAATAAATTCAGGAAAATTTAGCAACCAGATGGCGGAAAGAAACGGGACGTCTAAAAAAAGTACAACTCACTCAGAAATAAAGTAAATAAGCATAAAATAGCAAATGCAATTACTCAACAGTGAGAAAGATCGAGAAAATGTATATGTATGCGTTTAACCGCAAAACATCAAAGACCATTGACCACCACCACTATTGTCATGGTCCAGCGGCAAGCAGTCAAGCAAACAGCGTATTCATCAAACCATAATCATAACCGCCAACCCAAGTTACCGCAAACTAAGTTGAGGAACACAGGAAAAACTGCAAAAACATCCCCACACCACACTAGCACAAAAGGGTAAATATCCTTCCTGAAAGCTTACATACAGTCATAAACTTTTGCAGTGTATAATCCAATCAATTGCCCAAGCAACCATACAGTCTCTTACACACCAATACGCTCGCACATATTCTGCAGCTAATCCTATTACATATTCGATACTGCGTTTGTTTGGTCATCAATCATTAAAAAGTATAAATTGAATTTTAAACCCACTTCTCCGCTCTACGTGCTCTTGAACAAAACTGTAAGTTTATTATCTCAAGTTATGAGTATTGAGTGCTTGTTCTGTTTGGCAGCGAAAGTAATGAAAATTTAAAAATTTCTGAAGCGAAAAATATTTGGATATCAGCTACCACTAAATATTTCTTCTGGCGGAATAAAAACAATAAAGTATTTTAAATGTCCGCACAAATACGTGGAAATTATTGATGGTTCACCCTCTCTTGAATTGAGTTCTTGGTGTCAATGCTTACTTGCTGCCAATGCTTCCTAGCTGTCAATACTTGTGCGCTGTTCGCTATGTAAGTATTGCTTCCTTTTCCATAAAGTTACATGTTAAAAGGAATAGACAACATTAAAATATTACAACTGTTTAATACACCATCACACTTCATAATTAGAGTATACCAGTTTTTATACCAATTATTATTCGTTCCGCCAGACGAATCTAAGACAGCTAATAAATAGATAAGTTTAAAACAGAGAATACCAGTTATCAATTATTTGATGTATTAGTTTAATAGTGGCATGATACAAATTTGTGAATTAGTCGAAATTGAATAAGGTATAAAAAGAACATACATATAATACATCAGAAAACAATTAAAAAGCTTTAATAACTGAGTAGCATAGTTTTTGAAATATGAATTAAATATTAAATATATATATATAATATATGAATTAAAATTAAAGCGCAATTATGTGGCTATGTTTCCATATAAAGTTGTAAAAACATAAGTAAATCACAAATAAGCAATCATGTGGTCAGATTTTGTGACTAATTATATTAATTAATACGCAATTTATAGAAATTTCCATTGGTGACCATTTAAATTTGTAGTTTAAATGCTGTAAAATAAATGACCCAAAATGATTATCGACATAACGGTAAATCGTTTAGATTTGAATGAAAATGGCAAACAAATTATAACAAAAGTATGTACAAGCAGAACGTGGTATAATTGATATCACGTTTTCAACCTTTTTTTTAAGTAAAAGCAGACAGAAATTACGGCACTGATTTATTTTAGATACGTGGCAAGAACGGCAGAGAGAATGGAATTAAAGAATAGTATCAAACGGTTATAAATTAAATGATGGACTGATTTCAGTTCCTATAGGTGTTACTAAAAACTGATGAATCATCACTTTTGCTCCACTGTGCAACCTAAGCATTAAAAACTACCATACAATGTTTTGCAATTTTTTATAATAATTTAATCTATGTTATTTAAAAGCTTTAACAAAACACCAGCAATATGCGCAGGAACAAATGCAGTCGCGTCAAGTGGACTATGAATCTTTGAATATTTGCGGTTAGAAATAAAAAGCCTTTCATATTTATTTGTAATTAAATTTTAGTTTTAACTATTTATTGTTTGAAAATAGCAAGGGTGTTTAATTAAATTTTCATATTTTTGGAATTCCGTTGCATTTATCAATATTTCAGATTTGTTGCTTTTTATAAACAAATTATGAAACCTTTGTTGCTTGTAATGTAATCAATGTAATTTTAATTACTTGGCACATTGGTTATACAAATTAATATGAAAAGTGTGGTTTTTCGCATTTTTATTAATTATAAAAGAATAAATAGTGAAGTTATATTTTTCACCTGATCACATACAAACATAAACGGGCATTAATGTGTAGATGTCCATATCATCAGCACAGGCCACATGGTTAACGTACTTCCGATGGAACTTCGAATATTATTAAACTGTTTTTAGATTGGTCGGCGGATCAATTTTGGTAGAGTACACGTCCAAAAACTAACCACAACTTTTGTAGTGCAATTAAGCAGGGAATACTGTACTCTTTCATCATATATCCGCATTTATGGTTGATTAATTGGCTAAGGGCATTTCTATAGTATTTTTAGACAAACTAATTAAATTCTGATTTCAATTAATAGACATTTATTTAATAATTCAAAATAGTTTTTAGCAAAAATAACTAAAAATATGTTACTATTAAAAGCTCATTAATGTAACTCCGTTATGTTTTTGAACAATGCGAGCATATTAATCGCGATTTTCGTGTTAAGCCAGGAACAACAAGTCGGGTATGAGTCGCAAAATTTTATTGATTTTTGTTGTGCAAGCATTTTTCTGCGAAATTGTAAGTGAAAAACATCGTGGAATTAAATGAATATCGAATATTTAAATGTTTTCATTATTTTACATTATTCTCACCAACAAAAACGCCTAAAGCATGCCGCAGCTTTCTTCAAGATGACCAAAATAGAGTGTAATGTTATCGATAAAACGTTGCTACGTCTGAATGCGTGTCGGCTGAAGGCGGTAAAACGCGACGTTACTGAGGCGACAATTCGCGTGCAGCTACTAAGGAAAATTTACAATTGCAATGTAACTCAAAATTAGCATTAATTTGACACTGTCGTATATCTTCAAAATTTATTGTATTAATATTTTCAGTTGCATGCTGAACTGCTGCGCAAGTACAACAACTATCAGCCCTTCTTTATCAATAAAACTTTCGACGCTTGCGAGTTTTTGAAAACGCGTAAGAACGCTATTTACTTCGACATATTAATCAAACTGATAGAGAAGTACACGAACGCCAATCACTCCTGTCCTTATGATGTCGGTTGTAACATAAAGTTTCTGTTCACTTAAGCCTCGCTTATTTATTCTATATTTTCTTTCAGGGCGAGTTCATAGTCGATCGCTTCAGGCCGTTGCATACAAACTTGATGCTACCGATTCCCACCGGTGATTACCTCATTAAATTTGTTTTCTACACCTCAAACGCTATGGCCTTCCAGTTATTTGTGTGGTTTGGCTTTAAGGAATTGGAAAAATGGGAAAATCGCACAAAAGTCGAATGGTTTCAAAAGTCACTACATTAACGATTTATGTTTTGTTGCTGTTTCCGGAAATCTATTAAAAATAATCTATAAATTAAGCAAGCTTGGCGGTAATTTAATATTATTATTTTTTTGGAAAAATCTGTCACATTCTTAAGCGCATTCTTCCACATTATCCATTTTTTGTTGTATTTCTATTAAAGATTTATGGTCATAATCGGACTATTGTACACTAGTACAACAGTGTATGCATCTGGAAGTTCACATACACTCATACACTTTTAACCAATCAATTACTCAGGCGACCATACAGTTCTTGCACACCAATACGCTCGCACATATCCTGCAGCTTATCCCATATCATATTCTTCACTGCGTTTGTTTCGTCATCAGTCATTAAAAAGTAAAAATTGAGTTTTAGAGCCACTTCTCTGCTCTACAAGCTCTTTAACAAAACTTAAAGTTTAGTTCTCAAGTTATGAGTGCTGAGTGCTTGTTCTATTTGGCAGCGGAAATTATGCAATTTTTGAAAATTTAAAAGTTCATGTGAAGCGAAAAATATTTGGAATATCAGCTAAAATAAAAATGTTTCCTGGGCTCAACGAATTGATGGTTTACTCTTTCTTAAATTGAGTTCTTGAATATGATCGCACTCGATTGTCTACTTTCCTGCTGTCTATGTTTGTGCGTTGCTCGCTGTGTAAGCTTTTCCATAAGAAAATATGAAATAAGTATTGGAACGAAATTAAAGTGATGCAATCTCATCTCGAATATCTTGCAGTTAAACATCGTTATATGTAGCATTAGGTGTGGGTTGGACTACGTTAGAGCATTGGTGCGTGTGTCAAATTATCGATAGAAACCAAGAATTTAATTGCTTTTTTATGGCTTTTATATGAAGCAGTGACCAGATGATCGAGATTCTATTCCAATATTTTTATAATGCTATTTTTTTTTGCTTTTTTTATCATAATTTAAAATTTACTAATTAAAAGCTTTTACAAAATACCATCAATATGCGCTAAATTTAAATCACAGCAACAGATATGGTTAACCGCAATGATATTATCGATTGGCTTTCGATTACAAATTCTGTCGATTGCCCACCGCGGCTTCAAATGCAGCTGCGTCAAGTGGGCTATGAGTGTTAGCAGATTTGCGGTTAGAAATATCATAGAAAAAGCTTTTCGGAACTAATTATAATTAAATTTTAGTTTGAACTATTAATTGTATGTAAATAGCACAGCATTTTAATTAAATTTTAATTTTTTTTTATTCCATGGCTTTTATTAATTTTTGTTCATATTTTTGATAAACAATTTCTAATAAGGTGGTTTGTTTGTTTCATTGTCATTTTAATAGCTTGACTCTTAATTTTGTTTTGGAAATTGTTATTTTAAAGTGTGGTTTTATTAACAAAAAATATAGATTGAAGTTTAATTGCCCGCTCGCTGTTTTTTGGTGTGTGCTACAACAACAAAAACAATGGCACATTAAAAACTGGCTGAAGAAAAGTGCGCAGAAAATACGCAAGCATAATTAAATTGCAAATGGCTTCGAGAACCTGTTTGGCCCGCTTGGCGGCGTGAGCTCACATAAAATGCCGCATTGAAATGCAAAGCATGTGCATGCGCATGCGCCGCGCAACATATTACCAACAGTTTAAAAAATAATAATAAAATGCATATTGTTGTTGTTGCAACTTACGCATATCGGAGAAATCGTCGACGAGTATAATTTCGTTAATCAAATGCGGCGGCGAGCGATCCAACACAGAGTGCACTGTACGCAACAGCACCGACCAGGCCTCATTGTGGAAGCAGATGATGACGTCGGTGGCGGGCAGATTATCCACATAACGACCTGGCTCCTTACACCTGTGCAAATGGAAAACAGTTTTTTAGTAATTTATTTCTAATTATATACAATTTTAGTTAATTTTCTTCCTAAAGAGTGAGGCTGAAATAGTGGTACCGCAGGATGTTGGCACTTTGGTAGTGGAACAAATGTTCACGCTTATCGCGTGACGTCAAGATAAATTGACTTTAAAACTATGTGAAAGAGAATTACACAGGTCGTATATTTATTTATAGGTTGTAAACATAGGTGCAGATGTCCTGATGTAACAGCTCAGTATAACAAATTATATCTCACTAATATTTTTGTATTACGATCCCTTTCTCTTCTCGCATTTAAGTTTAATTTGTATATTCTTCACATCTACAAAAAAAGTTCTCTCCTTTCCTCTAGATGAGTTAGTTTGAAAACAAAATTTAGTCAACAAGGTCGGTAAGTTAAAAGTTCCTGAGCTCATAATTTTACCGATCTGACTGATATTTGACATTTCAAAAACTCTACTTCCTGTTTTTGATTGACACTTTTTAAAAATAATTTTAAATTAATTAATTTAAATAAAGTGCAATCTTTTCTCTTTTTTTCACTTACCATGCATCTCGGGGATTCGGCAATTAGCGATGCACCGATATCATATCGGATACATTTTGATTAAAAGCATTATTCGTCCAACCATCATCGACGGCCTTCTTCATTTCAGCAGTCATGTTAGTGGGTAAAACAACAGGCTTACCCATCTCACCTGGCGCATCCTTGGGTGGAGATGACTGTACGAGGACGCCTTTGTCTAGAAATAAAAGAAAATTAAATTGGTATTAAAAATAATCTTTTAATTTGTTTTTTTAGAAAATCACACATCAGCACAATTTTTAACATTTATTATGCATACCTCTCAATGGAAAAAATAACATATAAGCATTTAACATTAATATTCATTATTTTAAGAAACTCTTATACTTAAAAGTCATCTAAAATATGCTTAAATGAATATCTAGACGTGATTGATTGCCGCAGCAGCTTCGAGATGACATATTGGACGTGACTCTGTCGAACACATGCTGGGACCCATGTGCAAAATATTGTGATTCCTAACAACCGTACACAAATGGCAAGGGTGGGTAAATCCCTCTTGACTGAATTTATCCCGCAAACTCGCAAACAAACAACAATTGTGTACGATCTCAACAATGCTAAAGAAAAAACTTGAAGTTTCAAAGCTAGAGGAGTATATAAAAACATTTGTTGCATGCAATGCAATAGATTTTCTAAGGTCTCAATAAATATGTATGCAGCTGGGTCTGTGCAAGGATGCAAATATTGCCCATGGCAAGCGTCGAACAGCGCACATATCAATAGAATTTCAATCCATTTAAAAGAACAACAGCGAAACACAAATGGAAACACGAATGCACACATACAAAGAGATACATAGATGATATATGTGCAACAGCCAACCGTGAATTTAACATGTCAGTCATTGAGAGCGTGACGTGGCAGGATGTTTAAAAGGTTATTTCAATGCTCTTGCAATGCATCCAGATGGAATAGCAGTTGTTTGTATTTGACACAGAGAAAATTAAAAGTTTCGAAACGTGGATCAAGAGAGATTAGAAAATTAACATAAGATTAGAACTATTTTTGTTGGAACAAGAAAAATGCAATTTTATTATGTAAATTGATATATGATTAGTGAAATCAAATAAATTAACTACAGCGCCACCTTGCGGATCAACTATTTTCTCTACAAATATAGTAGAAAATAAATTGAACCAAATTTTTGTGGATCTTAGAAACATAAGAATCAGGACTAGTCATATTTCAATAAGTTCCATCGGGAGTACTGTTCAAATAAAATATGCAGTTCTCGTCTAAATAATTAATATATTTTTTTTATAAACTCAGACTCAGACTGAACTTTAAAATCATAAAGCATCTAGAAGGCTTTAGTACTTTTTGTATAATAATGTAACGAAGAGATATCATACCTAACCTCCTACTGCAACCAGCAACTCTCTGATACTGGAAAATAGCAAAACATGAAACGAAAATTGAAAAATTGCCAAACTGTTGCTACTTCTTATTCAATTTGTTTGCAAGAGCAACCAATACAATTTGTTGACTGCCGTGACACATACTCCAACAGACATATAAAAGAAAAGTAACATAAAAAGCTGACAAAGTATTTTTGAATATATGACCAGTCCGTACATGACCAGTCATCACACAACTGATGAATACTTATTTGCTCTAAATTTTTCCATTTTCCATTAAGACTTTCATGGATGCTCAGCTATTTGTCAATGTCAAGTCAGCCGAGTGTGTTCTTTTTGCCTGGATAAAGTAAAAGAAGCACAACAGATAACCATAAACGAATGTATCGGCTTTGATGTAGCACAAAAACAGTAAAATCAAACACACTAACTGTTGCATTTGTGTCATTTATTTATGATTCACTTTTCACTCTTGCTTTTGTTCGTATTTTTTCACATATAATAGCTTTTGCAGTCGCTTGTTGTCGGTTGATATTTTGGCAACTTGAGTTTACCATTTTTGGAACTGTTTGCAGCTTTGCTTTACACACTTCCATACATCATATTTTTTACACTTTCTTTTTCCATTAGTGTCCCGAAATTTTTATCATTTTGGAATGCGGTTGTTCAAAATCACTAGTGGTACTCATTTAACGTCGTAAACGTATGGCAACTTGCAAATATGCGAGACCTTTTTCAGTGGCATTCATGGCATGCTTACAATTAATTCACAATAAGCTGATATTACCACAATATTGCCAAAGAGCGCTCATTTAACATTTGTTGCCATATTGCAAATTTACTATATTTATATCATTGCAACGTTAAATGAGTACCACTACTGTATTATTCATGCATATCTGACTGTTCAGTTGTCCTGTTGAGTACAGATATATTATGTCTGGCATTTTGGCTGACTATAACACATAGTTGCATATTTATATCATACTCTAAGACGTCACTGAGCTAGGATAGGAGCTCTGGCGCCCAGTTGAGTAATTTTCCCCATCGTTTGATATAATGCAAATGAGGTTTGTTATTTATTACATTTGTTACATGCAACATGGTAATACATGTATGGTAAAATTATAAAAATGTGTGCATTACCAAGCGCAGGACAAATTTTATTATAATGTGAAAGCGCTATATTTTTGAGGGAAAATTAAAAAAATTATATAAGATATTTCTTAATTTCCTCTAAAAATATTTTGCACTAAATTCGAAATTCTACACACTTCTACGTGGGTTAAGGGAATATGGGAAATATAAAGTCAATACATTTTAAGTTGCCTAGAATTTAGCAAAGAAAAAAGAAGTTCGCCGGAGTCGCGACCAATACGATTTTAACTTTTGCTATGCATATTTTTCAAATTTTACGTTTCCAAGTAAAATGGCTTCTTTTATCCTTTTATCGATGAACACATTTTACACTTTATGTTGTATGTCTCTTACCAAGTTCGTTCTCAAAAATGAAATTTGAAATTACAAGAATGAAAGAAAAATATTCAAATATTTGAATTAAAATACTAAAAAAGACTAGAAGAGTTTTCTTTTTAACTTATCGTAGAACAGCTGAAAATGGTAAACGGAAGTTCACCAAACCTTTTAAGGAATCTTAAATTTAACTTTCAATTAACGAACTAATCTATTATTTTACTTATTTAACCTAAAAATTAACACTTTCTAAACCAACTTGTGCTCCAGTATTTATATGTATTACTAAATGTGTACAATCAACTGTATCCTTTATCACAACTATTTTATTTTAACAACAAAACTAACTATTTTATAGAAATAAAGTGCACATATTTCATTTAATCCCCATAAAATTGGGTGCAAACAATGTAAATCGTAAAGATTATGGAGTAAAAAAAATAGACTCAAGAACAACAAAATTGTTAACAAAAGTTATGCGACAATAAAGGTTGTTGCATGTTTGCATGTAGAGCAATAAAAAAGGATTAACCAGCATAAAGGATTTGGCGGTAGAAAAAAATAATGCGAGAGGGGGCAGCAGATAAGGCGTAAATTTATATTTAATAACAGTTATATTATATGTGGTTAGAAACGAGAAAAAAAAAATAAAAACAAGTATTGCTATGAAATAGTATGTGATTTCATCTATATTTAATTTTCAATGCATTCAATAATTTATGCAATTTAATTTTCTATATTTCATATTTTTATTATATGGGGAAAATAATAAGAGGATAATAACAGTGGGCTCGTAGATTTATATATATATTCCATATCCCGCGGTACCTTATAAACAAAATAAATATTTAACTTTTTATGTACATATGTAATGCTCATAGTAAAATGCTTGCAGCATTTTGACTGCCCTTATTAGTCGCAACAGTGTGAATGGTTTGTAGAAGGCAGGCCTACGTATTTAAACAACAACAGAAATATTGCAAAAAATTACTAATTCACCAGCATAAAATCAGAAAATCGAGAGAAAACAAAAAATGCAAAGCTGTAAATTGAATGGTGTAGAAAAGTTGAATAGAACAAAAATTTGAATGGTAATAAAATATGAAAAATCAATGAATTTATGAGGCCTTCATACACATACACACAATCACACAAAACTTCATAAACATATATATGTATATACACAACCCCATAATATAATTTATTGAATCGTGTTTTAAGTTCATTTTCGTTGCAAATTCTCGGTTAGTATGATTGGTGGAATGGAGCGAAAAATGCTGAAATGTCTGTTTCGAGTTCAATTGCGTTATCTATGCTTTTGTTTCACGCATTTCTAAAGAGTATTGTTTGCTATTGTTTTTGCCATAGCACAGTTTTGTTGATATAAAAGCTTTGTTTGTAATATAACTCACTCGTTTAACGAATGGAGTGTGTTTTGGAGCGTCCATTTTACATGGTTGGCAAGCATTGAAGCATTAATTGCGAAATGGAATAAATTTCATATTAAGTTTCAAATAATTGCAAGCTGGAAATAAATAATGAAAATTTAGCATAAGACTGCAAGAGGGATATCCGATTAGGACTAGATGAAAATAAGTTTATGAAGCGCTAAAAGCGTTTTTTATACTCTCGCACTAAAAGTTGCTAAGAGAGTATTATAGTTTTGTCCACATAACGGTTGTTTGTAAGTCCTAAAACTAAACGAGCAAGATATCGGGTTATATGTTCCAAAGTGATCAGGGTGACGAGTAAAGTTCAAATCCGGATGTCTGTCTGTCCGTCCGTCCGTCTGTCCGTCCGTGCAAGCAACTTGAGTAAAAATTGAGATGTCTTAATGAAACTGGGAACACGTGTTCCTTGGGATCATAAGAAGGTTAAGTTCGAAGATGGGCGGAATCGGACTACTGCCACGCCCACAAAATGGCGATAACCAAAAACACATAAAGAGCTATAACTAAGCCATAAATAAAGTTATGAAAATAAAATTTGGAACATAAGATCGCATTAGGGGCACATTTGAATGTAATTTGTTTGGAAAAGTGGGCGTGGCCCCGCCCACAAATAGGTTTTTTTCTGCAGTCGTTTCTTTTAGCCGTTTCCTTATACACTCCAAAAATGAAAGAAATCGGATAATAACCACGCCCACCTCCCATACAAAGGTTAGGTTGAAAATTACTAAAAGTGGGTTAACTCACTAACAAGAAACACCAAATTTTACATAAGAAATGACAGAAGGAAGCTGCACTGAGATTTTTTTACAAAATGAAAAATGGTCGTGGCGTCGCCCACTTATGAGTCAAAAACCATATCTCAAGAACTACTCAACAGATTTCAATGTAATTCGGTATATAATATTTTCTTGACACCCTGATGACACTGGTGGAATATGGGCGAAATCGGTTCACAACTACGCCTCCTTCACATATAACTCAATTTTGAATCCTTCTGATTCGTTCACTTTATAATATATACATTAAAAACCAATGAAGATATCGGAATAAAACTTTACACAAATACTGTATTTGAGCTGTAACATCACTTGTGGAAAAATTGTCAAAATCGGACCATGACTTTTCAAGGCCCCTGATATCAAACATGAAGAACTCAGTGCCTAAGGGTAAAATATAGGTAAACCTCCAAATAAATTGCGAGAGTATAAAATGTTCGGTTGCACCCGAACTTAGACTTTCCTTACTTGTTTTTTATTGAAATTTAAAATGTAATTTAAAATATTTAACCATACAGTCATATTCCGCACAAGCAATCAGTGATTGAATTATGTAATTAGCTTTCAATCAAACAAATTCGTTCTTAACCCGACACCAATTTTAGCGAATTGTTGCTTCTGTTTGCCGTAGGCACCAGCAAGCGATGCAATCAGCGTTCGCAATGCAATTTAGTGCAATCAGTTTTCAAACAATTATATGCCACGATGAGTTTGTTATATTTAAGATTTTCTGCCATTTTTGCAGCATTTTGCTTTACTTTTTATTGCGCTTAATTTGCCATGAAGCGATTCATTGTTGCCGCCAACAATAGGAAAAACATGCAACTCTTAATAAAAATACATAAATTTTAGTACGTTTCGACGTTCAATAATTCTGTTTGATATATGGCATGACACACACTTGCGAATTAGCCCGCAACGCTCGCGTACGCTTAATTTTATGAATGCTGCTGATGGCAGAAAATGCGTTTTATTGTTCCCACGAGTTAGCGGCAGAAATCAGCGAGCGAAAACAAAAGCCTATGCTGTGGGCAGTAAAATAATGTATGAGTTTCCCATTTCATTGTGTGAAATTCCCTTCTATTCCTAATACTGATCTAGATAATGCGTGAGTGGTCACTTTTGAAACGACCACCAATGTTACTGTTTCACTATTTTAAGTATATCCCATAGAGCTTATATATGAAAGCTTTTTAGTTCTTGTTACGTTGGTAGTAGGGTATATGTAGTCGTATCCTAGCAGAATTTTGACTCTAATCTGAAGCTTTCATTGGTGGACGTCATGAGTGTCGTATTAAATAATGTTCTATTTGTTAAAATAGTAATTGTTAGGAAAATTATTTCCCATTGAAAAAATATAAGGAAAAGTGGCAGGGAAATGAAATGAAAACGTTCCAGACTTTATACAGATACTGTTTAAGAGGAAATCTTCAATTGTGGACAACAATATAATATGAACTTCATTGATAAGATAAAGCTAGAGAACTGTCAAAACAGAACAGAAGTTAGTAAGAGAGACAGGCAGAGTCAGAAGAGGATATTTAAGTAATAAATAAAACAAAAAAATATATAAGAAAAATTATGGTTCAGAACAAGTCTTAAAGCTTATCGCCTAGATTACCTTCGTTGCACTAAAAATGGCTAAAGTGGTACCTAACTGTAAGCTCTTTCAATAAAATGGGGTAATTAAGGAGAAGAATGCGCAAGGAACCATTTAAAAAGGGATTCTCAAAACTATTTGTCAGCGTAATTGCTTGTGCTGGCTGTAAACGCTCGTAAATCAGTGTCGTGCGAATGCATTGACAACGCATAGACAACAACAATAACAATAAAAAAAACGAATAGTCAAATTAAAAGTTACAACCACAAATAAATAAAATTGCAAAATATTATAAAGAAAACAAAAGCAACAAATAAGCACCCCTTTGAGTACAGCTAACAAGCAACAGTTGGCAATAAGAATATAGTATTGTGGTTGTATACATGCTCTTATGCGTTTAGTGATTTGCAACATTACATACATGCCTGCAACAACAATAGCAATCATTTTGCACTTCACTGCCACATCATTGCCAACCAAGTACTGCCGCGAGTACAATGTGGTATGTGGCAGCCACAATGGCTGTCTGTGGCGCGAGCAGTTACTCAAGTGCGTGGCACGGAATTTTAAGCTGAGGGCGCATTTAAATCGCGCTTTAATCGTTTACCAACAACGATAAAATCTTAAACGCCAGCCGACAGATGAATTGTGGAAGACAAGCCAATCCAATTGACGGATGTAGTAAAGAACGATACGAAATCAAATATACGGTATATATGTTAATATTTATTTATCTGTATGTGTAAAATATATAGATATGTGGATATATCGTTGCAAGGTTGCTAGCTTGAGTAGTTGTGCAAATAGGGAAGACGTTGCAGCTAGCACTGTTGCAAGTAGACAAATGTCTGTATGTATGTGAGTAAACACGCATTGGATTACATACAGAATCATTCATAAGAATAGTAGTTTCTTGTTGCGTGTCAATTCAAATTTTGTTTTTTATATGGCATGCCACATGCTGTGCTTTGCATGTCTAACTATATAATCTACTGCCTTGCGCTTTTGGTTTTTTGTACATACATATATTCCAGCTGTCGCAGGATATGAGTGAGCTTCTTTGACATTTCACAAGCCTCTTCCTGCAAGGTCAATTTTACGATTCCGATCACTTTTCGTTTATTTCTAGACGTCTGAGCGTCAATAGTTTGAACAGATCGTTATCCAAATACCAGTACCTATGTACATAGTTGCTTAGTGCTTTTGCCAATCTCATCGCCACATTTTTTTATGCTTGTACAGCAAGTCCTTGTTCTCATGTCCTCAGACCGTACCAATAGCCATGAAAAAGCAGTTTTATTCTTTTGGACCCTAATTAAAAGTTCTTATGATTAAGTCGCTATAAGAAATAATTCTTGAATAATGTAAAACTCAATGCGATCTTTGGAGAATGTAACAGAATTTAAATTGAAAGTATGACCCGTTATGCTAAGTGAAGAAATGAAAAGCAACTGTTGCGCAAAAAAAAATGTAGTGGATAATTAAGTCTCCAGGCTTATTTAAAGCGATATTTTCCCCTTATGCGTATAATTTTGATTAGGTAAAGAAATTATCCTAAATTTCTCCATTCGTTTTAAAGGATTTCTTTTTAAACAAACATCAAATTTTTAAATAATAATAAATATTAAAATTTGTTTTCAGTGTATGAAAAAATTGCACCTTTTTGTTTTACCTTTTTACAAACTTTCAAATCATTGGCATATGCGTTTGCGCACAATGCTTAGATACTTACAGTGAATAAGCATTTGAATTCAATGAAAAAAGTCAACAGACAAACAAACCAGTTATTGGCGGTCAACCACGGGAAGCAAAACCAACTATTTTGAAATGCACATAGATATGTAATTATATAAACCCGCATGCATACTTAAGAGAGTAAGAAAAGTACAAAGAGCTATGTTAAGAAGAATTGCAATCTGTTGATTAGTACTTGCACTAACATACATACAGACACTTTCTATGATATGCAACTTTAATATTTGCCATTTATTCTACTCTACGCCTTTTTGTTGCTGTAATGCTATGTTACGCTATGCTATGCTATGTTATACAGGACGTACTTACATAGACTTTTTGTTCGATTGGTGTGGTCAACAAACTCAATTGCAGTCAAGTACAATGGCTAATAGCTAATGGCTGAAATTAACCGAAGCGCAACCGAGAACACGTTAAACCAAAAACACAAACTGGAAAATCTATGCGATTGGCAAGCATGGTGTGGAGAGATGTCACAAAGGTGTTGCAACAAACTTGATTTTGCTGTTGTTCAGTTTCAGTTTTTGCTAACTTCCCTGAGGTGTTGCGCGTAAATGTTTGCAGGAAGATCATTGAAGCGGCTGTCAGGTGAATCCACAAAAGCGAATTGAATGTCGAGGCTAAATTGATCAACCGATAGCGGAACATAATTATGTGAAGAGCATCGAGGTAACTCGATGTGCAGTGTCTTGTTGTTGGCCTCTGAGTGAATACACGAATGCAGCTGCAGCTGGGCATATCGTGTGCAGTGATCGACAAAGCGGAAAATCAGCGATATAATGTTATTACTTAATATAGACAAAGGCTATGACAGGGCAAATAAATGGAAAAACACACCACTAATAGAAAGAAATAAGGACGGCATTGATGCAATGAAACTCCATTTAGGGTAAAGGTGGAATCGAATATGAGTGCCCGCGAAAGAATTGTAAAAATAAGAAGAAGAACATAAAAACTGTCAAAAGAAAGCGAGGCAAGAAGAATGTTTGGATTCATTCAAAAATCTATTGTCAATAATATACTCATACAACTCATTGACTGCTTCTAATTCTATCTACTTGCAACCAAACAAGTATAGGTGCTCTAGCTCTCTGTTTGATTGGTTCTTATTTTCCCAAAAATTGGCGAATCGATAACAACCACAAAATAAGTATTAATCAGTCACACCTATAGTTTTAGTAATGGGTTCCGTTTGCGGAGGTACGAGGGCTGATATATAAATTTCTGGCCTAGGCAACACTAAGTGTTGCCATGTGCAATCTGACATTTCCATTGGAAAGTTTGACATTTTTTAGCATAACACCACTCAGAACGTTTTGTCATTTAATCGTGAATTGTTTTATTTACAGGGAATTAAAAAATTCATCTCGGCCAAAAAATGGAATTAACTCGTGAACATTTTCGTGCGATCATTTTTCACAACTTTCGACGTGGATTATCGCGACAAGAGTGCATCGATGAACTAAAATCTTTGTATGGCTATGAAGCATCATCCTATGGCACTGTGAAAAACTGGTACAACGAATTCAATCGTGACCGACGCTCGCTCAAAGACGAATTCCGTGAAGGTCGTCCAAAAACAGCCGTTGTGCCAGAAAACATCGCTGCCGTACGTGAACTAATAATGCAAGACTGTCATGTAACATACCTTCAGCTAGAGGCATGCCTATGCATTTCTCCCACCAGCATACATTCGATATTGCATGAACACCAGGCCGTAAAAAAGGTTTGTTCTCGTTGGATCCCGCACAATTTGACAATCGCTCAAAAAAAGGCTAAAAAAAAGTGCTTCGAAAATTGGTTTGAGCGCATGCAAAAGTGTATAAATCTTGATGGAGAATATTTTGAAAAACAATACAACCATTTTCGTTGATAAATATTCCTATTTTCATTATTAGGCCAGAAATATATATAGCAGCCCTCGTACTCCAAAGTGGTGTGCAGATAAGCCATAAGTTCAAATTACTGCTTTTAGCGAAAACATGTTTCCATAGAATATTGTTATTTAGAAATATAACGGTGACTCTGATAGGGTTTTTGTTCTTCGGTGTTTGTTTGCCAAATTTACCATTCAACGTTGGACACGTTCGGTGGTAAGCGAAGTTTTGGTATTAATTGATGAAAAATATGTTTGTACTGTATTTATACCCGGTAGGAAATTGTGGGAAAAAATTATTAAAAATAGTTAATACTGTTGGAAAATATGTTGTCGTCGGTTATGAACCATGTTAGGTATCGATTTTTAATCGTTCTATATTCAGAGAGATACATTATTAGAGGTAATTTGCTCGTAAATTTAGTCAACATATTTAATTCATACACAACTCGATTTTGTATAGTTCTCATATTTTGACGTTTAAAACACCTAATACCATGTTGCAATATACTAATTGGTGTAAGTAAATTGTTAATTAAATGTAAGCACCTTAAGTTTAACTACTCTATTATATGGTATATAATTGTAAACAATTCTAAGAATATATGTCTGATATTGTCTTAATTATTGCTTAATTAGTAGCCTAGATGAACAAGATATAAGGGAGTTTGTTAGCAAAAAATATTGGCAATAAGAATTGTGGAATTTTTTTCTTAAATAAGTTCCTGATTTTTTTGCCCATAAATATTTATAGATTATGGATCAACTGATGGCCATGTCGTTGCCATGTTTTGCTTAAAATTGCGATGAGCAACCCGTTGATGCTTTATGCTTTGCGGTGATGAGCATCCAACGCATAATTAACATATTTTATTATATTTATTGTTGTTATTTTTTTGCGCTATGCGTGTCACTCTGCTGCGGCGGGCACATTAATTGCAGACTGTATTGATGAAGTGCGCTGCTATAAGGCAGCAGCAATAAACAAGGCTTAGCTGGGAGATATACATACATACAAATACATATACTTATATGTTTATAATATTTTATATTTACACTGTTGATGCTGATGAATTGATTAATTAAGTACTCATCATTAATTATGCATGAATTGTTATGCACACCACCTCGATTTAGTGAGTATGTGGGTGTCCCTTGCCTTTGCCCCTATTTATCTATGTTGAGCCACTGTCTGTCGTCTACATGTAAATACCTGTAGAAATAATAGAGTCGGTGGCAACAACAACAACAACATGCAGCGTTTCCTCTGCGTAAATCACAGCTTTGCATGAAAATGTGCGGCAGCAGCAGCAGCAGAATGGTTCGTGACATGCTTCGATTGACACTGCTATATATATATATATATATATATTTGGCGTAGGAACCGCTTTAAGCGATTATAGCCGAATCCACCAGAGCGCGCCACTCATTCCTCCTTTTTGCTTTTTGGCGCCAACTGGAAACACCAAGTGAAGCCAGGTCACTTTGCACTTGGTCTTTCCACCGGAGTGGAGGTCGTCCTCTTCCGCGGCTTCCTCCAGCGGGTACTGCATCGAATACTTTCAGAGCTGGAGTGTTTTCTTCCATCCGTACAACATGACCTAGCCAGCGTAGCCGCTGTCTTTTTATTCGCTGAACTATGTCAATGTCGTCGAATAACACATACAGCTCATCGTTCCATCGTCTGCGGTATTCGCCGTTGCCAATATTTAGAGGACCATAAATCTTGCGCAAAACCTTTCTCGAAAACCCCAAGAGTCGTCTCATCGGATGTTGTCATCGTCCACGCTTCAGCGCCATACATCAGGACGGGAATAATGAGCGACTTATAGAGTTTGATTTTGGTTCGTTGAGAGAGGACTTTACTTTTCAATTGCCTACTCAGTCCAAAGTAGCACCTGTTGGCAAGGGTGATTCTGCGTTGGATTTCAAGGCTGACATTGTTGGTGTTGTTAATGCTGGTTCCCAGATGAACGAAATTATCTACAACTTCAAAGTTATGACTGTCAACAGTGACGTGGGAGCCAAGACGCGAGTGCGCTGACTGTTTGTTTGATGACAGGAGATATTTCGTCTTGTCCTCATTCACCACCAGACCCATACGCTTCGCTTCTTTATCTAGTCTGGAAAACGCAGAACAAACGGCGCGGTTGTTGCTTCCGATGATATCAATATCATCGGCATACGCCAGGAGCTGTACACTCTTGTAGAAGATTGTACCCTCTCTATTTAGTTCTGCAGCTCGTATTATTTTTTCTAGCAATAGATTGAAGAAGTCACACGATAGTGAGTCACCCTGTCTGAAGCCTCGTTTGGTATCGAACGGCTCGGAGAGGTCCTTCCCGATCCTGACGGAGCTTTTGGTGTTGCTCAACGTCAGCTTACATAGCCGTATTAGTTTTGCAGGGATACCAAATTCAGACATCGCGGCATAAAGGGAGCTCCTTTTCGTGCTATCGAAGGCAGCTTTAAAATCGATAAAAAGATGGTGAGTATCGATTCTTCTCTCTCGGGTCTTTTCCAAGATTTGGCGCATGGTGAATATCTGGTCCATTGTGGATTTTCCAGGTCTAAAGCCACACTGATAAGGTCCAATCAGTTCGTTGACGGTGGGCTTTAGTCTTTCACACAATACGCTCGACAAAACCTTATATGCGATATTGAGGAGACTTATACCACGGTAGTTGGCGCAGATTGTGGGGTCTCCCTTCTTATGGATTGGGCAGAGCAGACTAAGATTCCAATCGTCAGGCATGCTTTCTTCCGACCATATTCTACAAAGAAGCTGATGCATGCACCTTATCAGTTCTTCGCCGCCGTATTTGAATAGCTCGGCCGGTAATCCATCGGCCCCCGCCGCTTTGTTGTTCTTCAAGCGGGTAATTGCTATTCGAATTTCTTCATGGTCGGATAATGGAATATCTATTCCATCGTAATCGATTGGGGTAATCTTTTCATAAAATTTCAGGCATTACCCATGTCGGCCAGCTTTTCAAGCTTTTCATACTCACGCATTTCGGCCTCTTTCTTTTTACGTCTGCAAATGCGTCTCGCTTCCCTCTTCAGTTCTCGATATCTATCCCACCCCTAACGTGTTGTGGTCGATCGCAACGTTGCGAGGTAGGCAGTCTGTTTTCTCTCCACTGCGGAACGACAATTCTCATCGTACCAACTGGTTTTTTGGCGTTGCCGGAGACCAATTGTTTCGGCTGCAGCGGTATGCAATGAGTTTGAGATGCCGTTCCACAGCTCCCTTATATCGAGATGCTGATGAGTGCTCTCAGAGAGCAGGAGTGCAAGTCGAGTAGAAAATCGTTCGGCTGTCGGTTGTGATTGCAGCTTTTCGACGTCGAACCTTCCTTGTGTTTGTTGACGGGCGTTCTTTGCTGCACAGAGGCGAGTGCGTATCTTTGCTGCTACTAGATAATGGTCCGAGTCAATATTTGGTCCTCGGAGCGTACGCACGTCTAAAACACTGGAGACATGTCTTCCGTCTATCACAACGTGATCGATTTGATTGCGCGTGTTTCGATCAGGGGACAGCCACGTTGCTTGATGAATTTTTTTATGCTGGAATCTGGTACTACAGACAACCATATTTCGGGCCCCAGCGAAGTCGATCAGCCTCAGGCCGTTTGGCGATGTTTCGTCATGGAGGCTGAATTTTCCGACTGTTGTGCCAAAGACACCTTCTTTACCCACCCTGGCGTTAAAATCGCCAAGCACGATTTTGACATCGTGGCGGGGGCAGCGCTCATAGGTGCGTTCTAGGCGCTCATAGAAAGCATCTTTGGTCACATCGTCCTTCTCTTTCGTTGGGGCGTGGGTGCAAATCAGCGATATGTTGAAGAACCTCGCTTTGATGCGGATTGTGGCAAGACGTTCATCCACCGGGGTGAATGCCAGGACCCGGCGACGTAGTCTCTCTCCCACCACAAATCCAACACCAAATTTGCGCTCCTTTTATATTATATCGCTGTAGTAGATGTCACAAGGACCCACCTTCTTCCGTCCTTGTCCCGTCCATCGCACTTCTTGGACGGCGGTGATGTCAGCTTTTAGTTGTATGAGGACATCAACCAGCTGGGCAGAGGCACCTTCCCAATTAAGAGTCCGGACATTCCAGGTGCATGCCCTCAAATCATGATCCTTAGTACGTTTGCAGGGGTCGTCATCAAAAGGGGGGTTTCTCATCCGAGGCTCGGTGTTTGTTTTCATTGGGGAGATTTTTTTATGTGGTGGGTCCCAAGCCCTACGCACAACCGCACAAGCGGGCTTCGCCTTCTCACTTTAGCTCGCCTCCAAACGGATGTCTGTTAGCTACCCAGGGGATACTTGGTCTAAAACCGGAAGTCGTGAGCTGCTTGAGTCATATGCAAAAGAATCGTTCCTGACCACTCCCAAGTGAATGGCAATCAGAAACTTTCCTCACTTGCGTGAACTTCTACATATGACCCCATCCCCCATTGCTACAATCAAGTGTTAATAATAGACACTGCTCTAAATTAAGTTCAAAAACAACAACAATAACAACATTGTAGCACATAATTAATGGGTACGAGTATATTGCATGTAGATTCCCACCCATTCACAGCAGGCTAAGTCTATATGTATGTGTACACTGCGAGCTCAAGGACACACGCTGCAGTGATTAATTTTAATAGGATTGCCATCAATAGTGCCCGAAAATGAAACGAAATTATTTCATTGGAATATAATTCTTTTGTACAACTACTAATACAATATACAAGCTTAACTAATGAAATATATTTTTTTTCTCTCGCAATATGTTGCACAGATTATAATAATTTTATTTATATAACGGTAGTTTGTAACCCCTAAAATGAAATGAGTAGAGTCATATACATAAATTCATATATTGAAATGATCAGTGACGAGTTGAAATTTGGATGTCTGTCTCTCCATGCAACCGATAACTTGGGTAAATCTTGGGGTGTATTACCTGGCGCAATGGGAGGGTTGGCATTACAGATGCGCGAAATCGGACTATTGTACCGCCCGCAAAATGGCATTAGACGAAAAAAAAATTTTACACGCACAACTGCTGCCTATTTTCACATACATTTATTTGAAATCCAAATTTTGAGAAAATTCGAATTTTGAAAATTCAGCCTAACCAACACCTTTAATTCAAATTATAATAATACGCTCAACTTTTCGAATATCTCTATGAAATTTTCGGTGTAATCAAGCTAATTACATGTAGTTTTTTAAACTTAAAATGAAAGCATTTGTTCCCTTTCATGAAAATACTCAAAAGTTCTGTAGTATTGAAGAATTTCAATATATCTACTTGTCCATAAATCTGTATAAATTAAAGCTACGAGACTTAAAATAACAGCAAACGACAGCTGAGACAATTTATTATATAAATAAAGAAAGTGTAATTTTTATTGAATTTTTTGGAATATTTGCACAATTTTTATACATTTAACTTAAAAGGAAAGAAGTTTAAAAAACTAAATTTGATAAGCTTGATAATACTGAAAATTTCATAAATATTTTCGAAAAGTTGAGCATATTAAAGAATTTTGAAAATTCGTATTTTCTCAAAATTTTGACTCCAAATAAGTCTAGGTGAAAATTGGTTGTGCGATCAAAAAGCTACATATGTATATCAGGGAATATTTTCGAAAATATCATTGATGGGCGAAATCGAGGTGTAGCATAGCCGATTTAACAGACAGGATAATAGGGGAACCACAATCTGCCTGTAACAAATTTTTTACCGAAAGACGCCTGTATCTCATTAACAAAGTGAATCGGTATTTAATTAAATAATTTTTCACTTAGCAAAGCTTTTAGCAAAATTTCCGCTGTCAATCAAGTCAGAATTTCCGTCAATAAAAAGCAGCAACGCGGCGAGACTAAAAAGCTACCAAACATTAATTAGAAGCAAAACGTATCAAATTTCCAACAACAAGAGTGCAATTGAAAAAAAATATCAACAATTAGTTGTTTCTAACTAACATTGGATTACATACACATAGACATATTAGTAATTACAAACAAATATGACATGTGGCAAGCGGTATGGTGCAAGTACTTTCCAGTTTGCATTTCCCAACTATACACATTTAGAAAAGAGTAGCTGGGTAAAATAAAAAAATGAAAATAGATATATTATAAAAAGAAAATCAAGAGAAGACAAGTATAAGAAATGTTGCAAGACAACTCTAACAAGTATCTGCGGCGAAAGCGTTTCTTATAAATACATGTTTATGTACATATGAATACAATGTGAAAAATTAAACGAAAACGGCGAAGCTGTTTAAAATTCGCAGAAAAGAAAGCATAGCACTGCTACAAATTCCTTATTTGCAACAGCTAAGGGGCAGCTTTGTTGATGCTGTCTGCGTTCGAATTGTTTTTAATTCTAAGGTCTAAAGTCACTGTTGACTGTTTGCTTTATCGCGTTTTTGTATCACCGTGGAAACAGCTCGCAGATACAACAGCTGCTCCTCACTATTTTTATGCAACAAAAACGAAAAATGAATTTAAGAAAGGAATCCAGCAAAAACAATAAGCTGGCATCTATTGCAGACAACAAAAGAGAGACAGCAAACGGCGAATGACAGGCAGCTAATGTGGTAACTTTTAACGGCAACAGCTGTCAACATGCCGCAATCAAGACTCAAAACAACCCAATAACAATTCAAACCGATTTGGCCAACAGCGGCATCATACGAATCGATCGAAGAGCTACGGAGTCTGACAAATCATCCGCAGCCACTTGCCACACTTGTTGGCGATTTTAAGAAAGCTTAGGAGAAAATCATACAAGCTGTAGCAAACTTACAAATATGTACGAGCTTGTAGATAAATGATGAAAGAGATGAAGCAGAGGCATCTCTCTAGCCGTATGTATGTACAATGATACATCTATTGTGGTGGCTTAGTGAACGCGTGAAGTTTAAGCGCGTATTGCAGAAATTTATTTCAAAGGAATTGGCGAAATTCATAGTAATGAAATATTCGATATTTACATGATGCTTTATGATTACCCAGCAGTAAAATAGTTGACACAGTCTTTTTCTTGAGACTATTTAATCTCAAATTGAAGTTCCGCACAATTAATTGATTTAATGGAAAGATTTCACGTTGTGAAGTGAATGTAGTGAACTTGAAGTAAGGATTTCAGATTTCTTATTATTTGTTCTATGTAAATGGGGTCGGAGCAGTTTTCAAATAAGAATTCTTAGAATTTTGACGCCGACATATCAACGGAAGTTGATTTTAATTATTTGGGTTTATGCTAAGGTCTCAGGATGAACGGAACGGAAACGGAAACACATAATAATCAGAGAATCCCTTTGACTGGTTAATGTATTCGGTCATTCTTTATCTCTTAGGTGGAATGGTATGAGTAACTAATGACAGAGAGACAGTTTGTGGAATACTTGGACAACTTTATTTACAGATCTATGTATAGCCACATACATATACACTTATTGCATTGTCCATTTCTTCTGGTTGCCTTTCTGGAATGAATTTTTAAGCCATAATGAAAATAGTGTGATCACTGTGATTGAAAAACTCCCTTGTTACCCGGAACAGTGTTAATTAAGGTTTTTGGAAGAAGTATGAAATGATTCGATATATTTATGGACTGGACAATATAGAATGGAGAAGAACAATTATTATAAATGAAAGCGATGAAATTAAGAATGGGACAACTATTTCGCTGAATTCAAATATAACTGCAATGGTCTTAAAAGAACCAATCTGAGGTTGGGTCTATAGCAATCGTAATTCACTAAGTGGTAAGCACATACGAGTAAAAGCAACTGTTGCCACTATATATGGCCACTTAGGCGATTATTGCCATTCATACCATCACAAAAAATATAAAAAAAGAAAAGCAAATGTCTGTATGAGTACATATGCACATATATACATATATGCGCTGCTCTCCACTTCCAGTTCGAAAGTGTAAGAAAGTTAAGTGAAATTAGTAGATAACAAATAGCGCCAAGCTGTCAGTCGCTAAAAGCTAACAAATAATAATCTTAAAACGTGTCGACCGTGAAATTTTTAATCAAAGCCGGACGCAAACACACTTGCCACAGAGCATATTTCCAATACATACATGCATATATACATATAAACACATTTGTAAGTGGTACAGCGTGCAATTACGACAATAAATGCTTCAGCGCATCTGCTAAGAAACTGATGTTGGGAAATTAAGAGAAAATTTGCGAAAGCGTAATGTACACATCCCGCATGAGAGCACTGTTGGCCTGGATAATTTTAGTGTGTGAATCCGATTGGTATTAGGCAATGAGAATTGCGTATACGTTTGTTTTTTTCAATAATAGGAACAACTCGATATTCAGATGAGAGTGTAAATACAAACTATGTATGCCAGTAAATAAAATTTTCACTTTCTAAATTTCTAAGGATTTATGAAACTCTTCATATTGAGTGCACTTTATCTTAATTAAAATTTCAAACAGTTGGCCGCACTTCTCAAAATCTCTCTATGAGAAAAAAAAATTTAAGTTGGATGCCGAAATTGTAGTATTTTATTTACTTCATTAATGACTGGTAATATCTTTCATATTAATATTCAAAATATAGTGATTATTGTCGTGTCTATCACGCATCGCTTACAATGTATCCGGCAAATGACCGCTAATTGTAATACTTATTGAGCAAGTTGAAATGTATACAAATTTAGAATTGAAGTAAGTGGTTTCACTTGCTTGCTGCGAAGAAAAAATATTAAATATTTATGGACCAACTCCAACAAACATGTTATGGCTGCTGCAGGCCGACCAAAACGCTGAAATGACCGGCTACCATGGCGATGGCAAGTCAATGGTGTCTTCAGTTGCAAGATTCTCTCGAATTGCGCAAACAACTCGGTAGCTGGACACAGCGCCTGTCTGCCTGCCTTGTTTGATGGCAATAAAAAGGCGTTAACACTATAAATGCTTTGCTAGCGGTCAACATAACGGTAGCGCTGGAAATAATTACGACAAGTAACTGATTGCAAACGCGATGTGCAATAATGTAGATGTATAGACATTTATATTAAATGTGAATGGATGTAAGTATGTAAGTCTATAATTTTACGATAGAAATGAATTCACTTGGATAACTAACTGTTTAATTGTTTTAATGAATGGGTTGAGGTGAAATTTCGTGAGAAAAATTTTTTCAACGGAAAATAATCAACTGTATAATTATAAATTACCACTTTGATTTTGCAAAGAAAAGTTCAAAATACAAGAAACATGTTTTCTCAGTAGCAATTAGCATCATATGCTGCCATATGTCTGTCCACCAAATCAAGAACATCACAAAAATTACGCTTAATCTTTTGGTAATGCTCTTCGTAACCGCTTTCCGCGATATCCTGTCTTCTCAGATCGGTACTTTCATGTTGCACTAATAGTTATTGTACTATATGTATGTATGTGTGAATACACAACGGCACATTAGCAGCGGAAATTGCGATGATGTTGATGATGACGACGTTGATAGCCAAAAACGCCATCTGCACAAACAGCGGCAATAATAAACGTATGTGTGGATATATGTACCAAAGTACAAGTGTATGTGTATCAGCTACAATGTTAGCGTCAATCTCGGCTCAGCAACTGTCATCATTTACCGCAACATTTGTGCTCTGATTGATGTTGCAGCGAATTGTGATTACCGGTGATTAAATTTCTGTTTGTGGGTTATTTATGGTTGATGGTAAAACAGTCTTCAAACTATCTACCTTAAAGTTAGTTAAGTCCTAAAGTATAAATGATCACTCAGAATTATATTCCGTTTCTTGTGAGTTCTGTTCAAAGCTAAATGAGAAAACTCTAGATCTTTGTATTGCTGATTCACGAAGAGTGATTAATCACTCTCTATTATTTGCTGTTCCACATAAAAGTCAATATCGAAAGTGTATATGTGAAATCAACGCGGTTGTAGCTTTAAGTCAAATATACGGTCTGAGCTTAAAAGCTCTTCCCTTTTTTCAAGTAACTCTAGGCCAATATTTTTACCATCATTCCTATTGTTTGAAGTCTTTCCGTTTCGACAGACTTGACTTTAGAGCAATTTGGACAAATCAGTCCCTACCCGACTTATGTCAATTTTTTCGTACTTCGGTATTAGAATTTTTTAATCTCCTAAAAATATACATTTCAACAGAAAATCAACTCTCTATTAGAAGACTACCCAAGGAAAATTATGTCATAAAATGTATAATTTTATTTTCATAAATTTCTTACAGTATTTTTCCAGGAAAGCTTTTAAACTCTTCTAAAATCCACTTAAAATTCCCTTTTGTTCCAATAAAGACTAAACATTTACTCAAAATATAAGCCTTCAATTCGAAGAATAATTTCCAATTCATATTCAGTTAATTGGACATCGAATAATAAGGGTGAACAAACTTATGCACAAAATTACCTCTATATGACAAAGTTTGTTCAATTTACGCTGTATTATCGCTTGCTAACCAGCAGAAGGAGCCCGCTTTCCAATAAAAATAAGCAGACTGAGCGCTCCATCCAACATTCCTTTGTGGCGGCATAGTTTTTCTCAATGAACTTTCGCTGAAGCTCAGCCATATTTGCATGCCTCAGCAACCCACTGTGAGCTAAGAGGGTTAAGTGGATAGGTTTACAACGCCGAGCAAAGTAGAGTGGACCAAATAACATATATATGTTTGTAGAATAAACATATGAACTATATGCAAGCCACTATCACAGTAGGCAAAAGAATAAGAACAGCGGATGAGGTTAAATGGCAGAAATAAGAATGCAGATTTGAAAATACATACACTTACATATATATTTACACGCTTAACTTGTGGGAGTATGTTTGCAATGTCAACACATACAGAAGCATACATAATAGCCGCCTAATACAGTTCCAAGTATTATCATTAACGTAAGCGGTTGTAAGCACGCACACAAAGGGGACAAAAATAAAAAGTAAACATCGCTTGGTATTTATTGTAGACAAAGACGCCGAAGCAGATCAGTGGCAGCAGAGAAGTAGACAGAGAAGCATGTGAGAGAGATACAATCAGAACAAAGAATATAGAAGAAGCGATGCGCTTGACCTAATACTAGCGAAACTATGTGCAAGTATTTTAAGCGTGCCACATACACCATCTTGCAAATACAAGTAGTATGTAGCATAATATAAATGTTATTGCAGCATATAGCTGTAAGCGTTCAACAAGGCAAAAGAGCGATTAAAGGCACATACTCAGAAATGTTCCACTTATAAGCTTGCATATGTATACATATAGTATATTTATATATATAAAGATATACCCGGTTATATATTAAGGAAAACATATGAGATAACTGGTCTTTGCTAATTCTAACATAGAAACAAAATGGTCCATAAGTAACTAGTTACTTGTGGGTTATTTACAAAGTCTGATTTTTTTGTTAAATATTATAAATTAGAATTTCAAAGTACTCCGAAAGTTACTAGACTATAACTAGTTTGTTTGTACCCATTTCAGGGTTTGTTACAAATACAAAAATTATTTTGGAAGCATTTCTATGTGGTGTTCTTATTTTAAAAATACTTTGACTATTTCGAAGTTTTCCGAACTCTTGTTTAATTTATATTATTAGGTCTACAGCTTTGCTTCCGCCGTTTTTTTGTAAATTTAAGTTTTTGTTTGTATAAAAACGGTTACAAATGTCGATGAGCCTCAGCCGCACTTTTCTTGGAATTAAAAAAGAAAAGCACAATTTCCCGCAAATGTCGAGAATTCGGCTCAAAAAGTGACATTTTCAGTTGAGAATAAGTTTAGGATGCAAACAGATCTCTACAAATATTTTGTTGGGTTAATGTTGACACAAATGTACAAGATCGATATAAAACAAAAAATCGATTTAATCGATCAGTGCTTGACCCTAGAGGCATCTATTGGAAAACGGCTGAAGCAAAGTTGTAGACCAATATATAATATATTATATAATATCGTGATGTCACTCACGAGTATAAAATACACTTGTTACGTTCATGTGCGTATGTAAATGTATGCAGTCCAATGTGCTCTATTCCCTTACTGCACATAGTACCCGTGGATATAGCTGGAAGGTACTTGGCTGCGAAAGTGGCTGCTAGACTTGGGGAACCCGAGTTTTCAGGCGAGTGCGTGCCTGGGCACTCAAGTATCCTCACACACTTCAGCTTCATTCCGAGATCTCTGGATCACCTCCATGCCACCGAGCTCAGCCCGGGCAACAATTTCACTGCTCTTATTCCCTCAAGGGACGTTTGGGCGGGAAGGAGTCGCTGGAGGCGAGGCGCGGTGAGCTTCTTCACGGATGGGTCGAAGTTGGCGGGAAAGGTTGGCGGGGGAGTTCACTGTCGTGAGCTCCGCATCAACCTTAGTTTCAGGCTTCCCGATTACTGCAGCGTTTTTCAAGCGGAAGTGGCTGCTATTAAAGCAGCGACGGACATATTGCTTCGAAGTGCAACAACCTTTAGGGTGGTGGTGATCCACTCGGATAGTAGAGCGGCGATACTAGCTCTGAGTTCAGTGAACATGCGCTCAGGGTTGGTTAAGGAATGCCTATCCTCACTATCGGTGGCATCGCTATACTTTTCAATCAGACTAGTCTGGGTTCCTGGCCACTGCGGAATCGCGGGAAATTGTAAGGCTGATGAGCTTGCAAGGTCAGGGACGACGGACTCACTATTGGAAGCATGGAAGCATGTAGGAGCACCATTGTCCTACTGCGGTCTGCTATTGGACAGATGGGCTTCGGCTGAGCTGGGTAGGCGCTGGTCAGCTGCCAACACATGCTTAGTCGCAAGATCCTTCTGGCCTAAGGTTAACCGCGGTAGGTCTGCTGAACTTTTCGCCCTAAGCAAACCTCACCTCTCCTTAGTCGTAGGGGTTCTTACTGGCCATTGCCCCATTGGGATCCACGCTGTAAGGTTAAAAATCTTACCCGATGCTAGCTGTAGAAGCTGCATGGAGGAGGATGAGATGGAATCGTCTCATCACTTTCTTCTGGAATGTCCCGCCTTTGCGAGATCAAGAAAGAGATTTCTTGGCTCTCACTTTTTACATGGTTCAAGCGAAATTCAATCGCATTAAAAAGGTTTAGTGACTATGTGACAGTAAATTCTGCAAGGTGCATATAAAAGTTGGTATGCGCAAGTAGCAACAACATATAAGCTGCAACCGCAAGGTGAAGGTTCTATAATGCAATTTCGTTGCCCAAGCAACGCCCACATATACACTCGTGAACGCAAAAACCAGATGCGTAAGCTTATTTTAGGTTCAAAAAGAAATTATTACATTGATTGGGGTTTAAGGACTTGTAATAAAAATAGTGGAATTTAATTTCATGAATTCTTTAAACAGATTAGAAAATATATAAAGTGAAGTTAATTTGTATTATGAATTTTATATAACTTAAAAGTTCCATAAGCTATGAGAAAAAAATGAAGAACATTCCAAACAATAAAAGAATTATTATATTTAAATTAAACTTAATTTGATATACCTAGGATCAGCAATTGAAGAAATTAATGTCTTCATAATTCTCAAAAGTGTTTCTTACTTGTAAGTAAATAAATTGCAGAAATAGTTAAAAATTAATTGTATAACAAATATTGGATCTAATAGGGAGAACAACAAACCACAGTGTAGGCATTTTTCGGGATATCTAAAACATATAGGACAACAATATTTCATAGACACATTTAGTTTGAAGCATATTTAAACAGTTTATAAAATATTTAGTCAATTTAAAAAAATTACGAATGCAAGTCAAATAAATATTATGTTATCAAATTAGATATTTGGTTGTCCCGTAATTTTTAACGATTCAAAAATATTTGCTTACTTTAAGTTATTACAAACTTATACTTTTCTTTATTATTTTGACATTCTAAGAAGTGGCTATATTTGTCTGAGTTTCATATAATGAAAAATTATTAATATGTGGTAGCTTTGCTTAAAAATAGTTTAATTGGAATTCTCTTCAGCTTGATTTAGATATTTAATAGTTTTTTATCCTACATGGAGATATATTTTTCCGTTTAAAAATTTCACCCTTTTTACAAACAGTCCAAAAAATTTTGTTTATTCGGTTTAATTTTCGTTATGGAATATATTAATTAACTCAATTAAATAGTTCATTTAAATATTGAATTTGCGTTCTGCTTCTAAAAATGGTTCTGCTGACCAACCAAAATGCTGAATTTACATTGAAGATGTACTCTTTTAATAATTTTAAACCAAATGCTTTCCAACTCTAGTTGTTATTTTTTGAAAAAATATATTTCCCCAGTCGCAACTGTTAGATTGTTTGCCTTCTCAATTGCATTTGTGGCATTTAATGGCTACTAAGCCGTTGACTAACTCGCTTTTGTAGATTACACACATACACACACGCACACACTCGAGCACAAACAAATATATTGCTAAAGCCACTTTGCACTAAATTTACCATTAATTGCACTGTTGGAATAATTCATGAACGTGAGTTTGCGTCCCGAAGGGTTGAATGTAACAATGCAATGGCCGCAGCGCCTCTAGGGTGTTGTAGTTAGACCACTTAATCGACAAGCACCCCGACACATTTCCACTAGCTGGCGTATGTGAGCTCGCAGCACCAAATCAGCGTTTAGTGACCCGAAATTTGCAATTTTCGACGTAATTTCCCAAATAGAGTCTAATTTTCCAACACTGCACGCAACTCGTGCATTTCAAAGCATTTGTGCTTTCGTGTTTTACTCTGCTTCGGTGTGTTTTGGTGACAGAATTCGATTGATTAAGCAGAAAAATTTATTTTTCCGGTGATGGGGTTTTCCCAACGTGCCAAAAAGCACTTTGAATGCGGCAAATGCTTTTACTTTGTGGTTGTTTTAGTTTGCATTAAGTGCTGGTGTTGGGAAGTGGCAGACTCTACTTAAGCACCAGTGCGTATGAGTAACTTTATAATTTACGAAATTGGTTAATGTATCAAAGTTTAATTTTGGATAGAAGAAGGATGCTAATAAACGAAAAATAGACGAGTTGTTTCACTATTTTTCCAAGTATATTTTTAGAAGTAGTTTTTCACGAAAAAATGTGAACTTAGATATCATTCTTACCATTTTCGAGAGTATTTTGGTGGCACTTCCGTCCAAATCTCATATTACCTTATTTTCATTTTCTTCTTATTTTATCGAATTATCCCATACAATGTATTTATACTTTCCGTGTGTCACTCTTTTCTCCCTCTTTCGTCAGGACTACACTCAAAAAGCATACTTTCACGCATCACAAATAATAACCACTTTAAGAAGAATACGTTTAGGCCAAACTTATAAAAAATTATTGTCATATGAAATTCGCGACAAAAAGTTCTTTCACATCACCTGTTAACCGTATATACAAAACTCTCAACATAGTTTTTCCTTAACCCACATTACTTTACTTATGAGAAAATATGTCATCACTGACAAGTTTTTTTCACACTTAAACGAGAGCACTTACCCATACATACATATATACATACATTACATAAAATATTTTTCATTACAGACACATGACAATCAACAGAATGTCGCTCACGTGCTTCTACTACTTTCTTTTCCTATTTGCTCTTCACATGCCCTTAACTCATGCCATCTACACATTAATAAGCTCACGGCGGATATGTGAAACAATTTAAATAAAAACATTAGTATAATTATGTAATGTGTTACATGACAGCACAAGTGAGCTGGGAGTTCAGCTAGATTACTACAGTTTAGAATAGTAGCAATATAGAGCGCGACACGAGGCGTGCGTGAGGAAATCATGGAATACCAACGGGATGTGTTATTTTAATAGGTTACGTATACGCTGTGTATCCATGTTGGTGTAATGGAGAAAGGTTGCAGTTTATTGTTGGAGTTTGCAAATTGTTGCAGAATTTCATAATAATTTCAGTTGGGAAACTATGTTTTTTGTTCAAATTTTACTATACTCAGCACTTATTCACTTAATTGGGTGCTTGGCACATACTAAAATTATGAGCTGGTATCAGCGGTTGATTGACCCAGTAATCAGAATATAAAGTATTATATAAGGTAGTAATTTTATTATTTTAATTCCGACGAATAGTCAACCATTAACTAGTCCAATATTTGTTGCTTCGCAACTAGTACGAATAAAATAATTTTATACTATTTCTTTATGTGGATGTAGTTCTACAGCCACACACTCCCTTTTAAACGCTTAGGAGCGTACATTTATCGATTGCCGATGCATTATTCTACTTTATTTTATTGTTGTGCTTTAAGTAAAAGTACTTTATGCAAACTATTTTGCAAACAGTTTTAATTTAATTTTCACCCAAAAATAATATTTTCATTACTCCTGCGGTAAAAAGAAGAGCTCGCAATTGGCAGTTGTTAGATGTTGCAAAGTGCAGTTACAAGTTCTCGTTTATGTAGTTGTTCTCGAGTATGTAGTGCAGCGCAAACCCTCCAACTGCGAGCTTTTTTGCGTTTTTGGCCGGCGGCCAGTTCGATTGTTAGTTCAGACATTTCACCGCTGTGGCTGCTTTGCTTTGACTAGCCAACAAAAATGAATGCGCCTGTTCAAATATCCTATAACAGTTTTAGCATACCTAAATACATACAAAACGTGTAGTGCCGTTATCGATTCGGAAATGTCTGCTTGACACGTGAATAGATGGCAATAGGGGGGTCGAAAACCTCAATGAAAGCATTGCGAATGCAGCCATTTAGCGAAATTCCAAAGCGGTTGTCTGGCTTTCATATGAAATAGTGGGCTTATATGTACATATATTAGTATTTTTGTTTGATCGAAGAGCTTAAAGCTCCTAACCGCCCCGCTCACTATATTTATGTATATGCAAATGAGCTATTGATTTTCACCTGAATGGTGCTTGTGTTTACTCAGTGTTCGAGAAAGCCCTCATAATTATATAGCATTAAATTGCTATGTAAATAGTTCTGTTCATAAAAACCGCACGCAAAACCTTTTTATGTCTGCGCTTTCGTATGTGCCGCACATACACACTATATTCGATCGCAATCAAGTAAGTACAAAGGTTTCAAGCAAAATCAAAAACAAAACTCCTAGACGCTTGACCTAGTGGGAAATCAAGGACGTGAAGGACATCGAATTGTACAACACACACTGTATGACTGTATGGTCGTAGGAAAAAAATCAATATGCAGTTAGTGAATACACTTTTTGTGAGAAAGCCTTTATTTAAATGGAAATCGTTAATCACTCATAGCAACAATAATAAATTCAGAGGTCAGCCCAACAGATAAGATACATAGTAGCGGAATATTTCCACTTTTTTATTTATGTTTATGTTTTTATCATGGCAAAATTGTTCTATAATTTTTTTCGTTAAGTACCTTCTTATTCTGTAACAATATATATGTTGAGCTATTAAATAATATTTTTTTAGTTGTACGAGTATTCCAGCATATAGATAATATACTACGCTATCTATTAATATTTTGGAATATTTGCAATTTTGAGTTACTCGCCTTCAGCGTTAACCAACAAACCGTTTAATAACCTTGTCGCAGTCTGTGAAGAAATAAAGAGTTAGATATGGGGTTATATATATATAAATGATCAGGATGACGAGTGGATTTGAAATCCGGATGTCTGTCCGTCCGTCTGTCCGTCTGTCCGTGCAAGCGATAACTTGAGTAAAAATTAAGATATCTTAATGAAACTTGGAATACACATTCCTTGGCACCCTGAGGAGGTTGCTTTCAATAATGGGCGGAATTGGTCCACTGCCACGCCCACAAAATGGCGAGAACCGAAAACCTATATAGGGTCATAACTAAGCCATAAATTAAGTTATGAAAATAAAATTTGGAATATAGGATCGCATTAGGGAGGGGCAAATTTCGATGTAATTTTTTTTGAAAAGTGGGCGTGACCCCGCCCCCAAATAAGTTTTTTGTATATAACTCGCAAACCAATAAAGCTATATTAACCAAACTTTCTGTAGTCAATTCTCTTACGTACCCCACCACACCCCATGAAAATAGTTGAAATCGGATCATAACCACGCCCACCTCCCATACAAAAGTTAGGTTGAAAATTACTAAAAGTGGTTAACTCACTAACGAAAAACGTCAGAAACACTAAATTTCACATAAGAAATGGCAGATGGAAGCTGCACTCGGATTTTTTTACAAAATGGAAAGTGGGCGTGGCGTCGCCCACTTATGGGTCAAAAACCATATCTCAGGAACTACTCGACCGCTTTCCATGAAACTTGGTTTGTAATAGTATCCTTACATCCCAATAATATGTTGTGAAAATAGGCCAAATCGCTTCACAACCACGTCTGCTTCCTATATACTAGAACTTTGAAGACGATCTGAATCGTTTGCTTTACAATATATAAAGTAAGCACTAGTGAAGATATCGATGCAGAACTTTGCAAATATACTACGTTTATAGTGTGGCAGCCCCATTCTAAAAATCGCCGAAATCGGACCATAGGTTTTCAAGGCCCCATATATCGAACATGAGGACCTCGGTGCTTCTAACCGAATATTAGGGTTTCCAACTTTCAATGGACTTTATACAATATATATGACGAATATGTGGGTCAAATTGTGATTATATAATATTAATAAAGTTAAATAAATTGCGAGAGTATAAAATGTTCGGTTACACCCGAACTTAGCCCTTCCTTACTTGTTAATGTTACTTTCGAATTCAAGGTTAATCGATTTTTACATAGTAGTTCAATAAATGGGAATCCTCACTCTAATAAGAAAATAAAGCTTAAAGGCTGGGCCGAAATAATAATATAAATGAAATACACTGACACAAAGCACACAAGAAGAAAAAGGCTTGACTATTTTGAAAAATACATGCTTATATTTATAAATGTGGACATATATGTGTTAAGTGAGAAGTAGTTTCTACATAATAATTTCGTGACTACGGAGGTAAATGGGCATAACAACATTATAAGCCAATCAGAGCGAATCAAGTTAATAATATTAATAGAAATGTTTGAACAAACATGTAGCATAGATATTAAATTCACACCCTAAAAAATATGGAATGCATATTAATAAAGTAAAGACTACGCCTACTTCTATGGACATCACTATCTAAACAGCTATCTGACAGTAGAACACAAAAAATCGATTGACACAAAAATAGAGTGGAGAATAAACTAATCTTGGTAGAAAATTAAGCAGAAATTTGTAGTTTGAAAAAGTAGAAGAACAAATATCACCTGAACTAGGCACATATCAAAATCAGCCGAATGAAAAATGTATAACTGGTAAAGCTGTTCGAATTAAAAACTTTTACTTAAGTGCACATTTTAGGAGAGTCACTGCTCCTGCTATGACATCAGAGATGAAAAGCATCCTTACTCGCTAATTTATAGGTCTTAATATTCCTATTTATATATCCAGTGTTCAATGATTAAAACGATTTTTAAGATAAGGATAATGAAAAAGCATTGGGAGCTGAATGTTTTCAATCATGTACAGTACAACTTGTATTTCATTATGCATTTAATGCTCTAAATAATTATAATTAACTGTGAGTATATATCTTCAACTAGTAGTACAAAATAGAATAAAACATATTTTTGTAATTATGCAGTGCAAAGTGATTTTACGCTAAATAAATAAATTGCAACTCATGACGAACCAGAACAGATTTTAATTATAGCGAGATGAATGTGAGCTTCACAATAAAAATTACAAATACATATACATATGTATATGTATATGATATACTATATATACATATATATATAGAAATAAATGGAACTTTTTTAGATGTTGAAAATTTCATATAGGAATGGCTGTCGAATTAGTTGTCAAAGAATATACATGAATGGACTCCTTTGGAACCTATTTTGCTGATGTTTAATTTAAAGAAAACTGTCTACAGACACCCTGTATTTAAATAAACCAACACAATTTGCCATTTTGCGCCCTAGTCTCATTTGCACACTTCACACATAATTTGTTGTTGTACAATAAAACCGATTTGCTTAGAATCATAGATGCACAATGATTTACGATCGATGACCATGACAAAAGAAGTAACAGCACCAGCAAATAAATAAACGGATACGAGTTGGAATGCTAAGCAGACTGGCAGCAAGTATAGCTCTTATGCCTCACAAATTATTTGTAATTGTTATTGTTTTGTTTGTTTTTATAGTAAAAATATAAACTGGCAGGCAAAGAATTATAAAGGAGTAGCATTTCTGTGGCAGGTTGCGTCGGGTGTGGCAAGTAAGTTTAAAGCCGGATTGGAAAAGTGGCAGCTACCAGGCTGGCTTTGCCAATTTTTTCCAGACATGCAATGGGTGTGCACCACAGACGTACAGCTTAAACCTTTACATACGGAGGTCTCTGCCGGCAGCGGTAGAAGATGGATGTTGGTTCCGAGCTCAGTTCATTAAGTGAAGGAGTTAAGCACCTAATCACAATTGAGTTTAAGCTAGAATTATAGTGGGGATAAACCCGGAAGGTATTTCTAGTTAAGTGCTTAACTATTATACATTTAGTCGTGGGTTCAGTCTCAGTTGTTGTTAAAACATAACGTACTTTTTGTCTAGCGATTATTATTCCTCATAAACTCTTCGATTGATTTTTCAAAATAAATACATTTCAATTTAAATTAAATTTTCCTGTTATTAAATTCTACACTCAGTAATAGACTTTTAAGGTCTGAGCCAATAACGGTCATTATTATTTTCATTAGCACATTATCAATCTATGCTATTAAATATTTTAACCACTTTCACCACTTAATTAGTATTTATTCTTAAATATTTCAATTAATTGTTCTTTTACTGTGCTGTTTACTTGTTTATTTTATGTCACTTTTATCCATAAAATAAATTTTATCTTTGCTTACCTATTCCTTTCCAGCATAAAATAGTGCGTTCGTTTGCAATCAAATGAATAACAGCACTTCGTTCGTTATCTGAAATTGAAACAAAATAATGGAAAAACACATGAGAATTTAATTAAACTAAAATTCTACAAATTTCAACTAAAACTTGATTTGTTCACTGGATTGAAAATGTTGAGTATAATCAAGGCAATCGTTGCCATAAACTAGAATAAGAAATGCGTAGATCTATGTGTGTATGTGCTTTTGTAGGTAATGAACACATAGTTAATTAAAATGAAAATCTGTAGAAAACAATAACATATTTGAGGCAGGCGAAAATTGGAAGGTAAAAAAGTATCAATTGAATATCTTTTTTTATGTTTGCATATAGATAGGCCAAAGTCAAGATGATACGTTGAAAGTACTTTAACTACTCAAAAGTAAATAGGCTGGTAAAATTTTAAAGAATTTATATAGAATAATAATTTAAGTATCCACTTACTAAATATGTACTAGTAGCTGAATTCGTTTTAGGTAACATTTTTGTTAATTTATGAATAAATTGTTTTAAAAGGAACCAAAGGACTTAACAAAGGGAGCAGAGAAGTGGCGAATACAACATTGCTATAACAAGAAAATGTAATGGGTTGTTCATCAAACGGTTAGATTAAGGGAGAGTTTGACACTTTGAAGTAGTTGGATTTACTATATGTTTCATTCACTTACTTATTCTCTGCAATTCTTATTCGGTTTATACATTATTTTTTATAGTCACTTATTAGCAAAAAAAAAGAGAGAGCACAGCAATAATATAATACTTTTTAAACCTAATTAAAGGGAACTTAATTTCAGTTACAGATAAATTTAAAATTATAAAAATAATATTCATCATCTTATTTCATTATCTTCTAGCATTATCAATTCAATACACGAGCAAGAAAATAATGATTTCAACATTTTCGATAACAATTTAATCTTCATTAATTCAATATCTCACGACTTTCATTAAATCAATTAATTCAGTTTTTTTCTTTGCTTTATTTCCCCGACCTTCCTCGCCATTTATTTATTCTTCTTCTTTACTTGTTTTCTCTCAACTACAACATATAATGAATGAGCTTAATGAAGGTTAGTTAGAGAGGAATTAAATAATAAATTTTCTATTATTTATGTATATTCGAGTCAACAATTAGCAAACGATTAACGTTAAAATATTAACTGTATACTTGTTAATAATAAATGATGAGAGTAATAAATATGTGGACGGGCTGTTGTGAAAGAAAATTTATGTGAAGTTTTGAAAACGATATTTAATATATAAAAACTACAATTTTAATTTAAAGATTGACTTATAACTTATATGATAAATATTATTTTGAGCCGCCGAAATTTATTTTAGAATCGTAAATCATTATTTTTTAGGAAAGCTGAGCTGAAGTAACTAAACTAGGGCATTAACCTTCATAGCTTCATAGCTGACATTGCATTTCCATTATTTCAATTTTTTCTATTACTCATTACCTAATGAAAATGTATGTGAGTTTCCGTAAATTTTTGCTACATCTTCCTAACTACTACCTCTACTACAATGCTTCTATGGTTGGGCATCATCGCGTCTCTTTGTTTCTATGACTTTGCAACTCATTTGCATTTTAACGTGTTTCGAAAAACTTGTTATGTCCATATACATATATTTTGACTTCATCTCATCATGGTCGCATACACGCCGATTTTGTTTTTGGTTTTATTATTATTTTCTTGCTTTATAAGTTGACATGACTATAACTTTATGGAATTTCTAATAGGAAATATGCTAATTCGAACAAACTTAGACAGCGTCTTGCTTGATAGGCACTCGGAATAAAATAAATTTATGAATATGTAAACTCTTTGTGGTAAGAAATTGCAGAAAAATAATGTTTGAAGTGAAGCACTTTGTATCAGATGGTAATCGAAAATTAATTATAAAATATCTTTATGTAATATTATCCAGTATTAATATACAACATTTTATAAATATAATAAAAATCTCCAAAAATAACTCAATTCTTGTATATTTTAACGAAAATTTCTGGAACTCGAAGTTTTTTTTTGTTGATTATGGTGCTTCGAGTTAGGGAAGTTCAACTGTATTTTTAAATTTTTTCAAATGCGAAGAATTCTTAACATTTTTCGGTCGGATCAACTATCTGTTCATATTGAGGTATGAAGAGAAATCAATCAATAAAATGATTTGTGAAAACTGTGCGCTTTCAACAATGCCGCCATTTTTTCTTCACTATTAAGTAGGCAGCAGCATTAAATAATAATGAACCATAAAAATATTTATTACAAATACAAAAGTGATGGCAAACAAAAATTCGATTCGCAAGCGCCACCCACAGGGTCCACAGCAGCCAGTCAACAAAAGCTATTAGGCAAACTTAGACAATAAAATTTAAGAGACTTAAATGAAACAACACTCCAACCTATCTTTATGGATATATGTATTTTTATAGTTTGTATATGGGTACGTATAGCATATTTGTAGTTATGTATATGACTTAATAAAAACAACAATAACACACTATATAAGAGCTTAGTCATCGCCTTTGGCGTCAAAATAGCACAAACACAGCGTCTTACTTAGCTTGAGTGCGTGTGTGTTTGACTGCCTGAGCGGGTGCAAGCGGTCTAGTAAGTATATTAAATATTATTATCAAAATTATTGTAGTCCATTAAACAATTTAACACGCCGTCGTGGTAGGTCGGCAACGCGACAAGCCAACGGTGAGCAAGCGGCATATATGAGAGAGTGTGTGTGTAAGCATACTGGCAGGCGTATGAACTTGCAGACAGGCTGCTTGTATGCTGCGCGGTGACCAACAATAAAATTGCGGCAAAACAGATTAAATAATGGAGCTCATCAACGTTTTTTGTTTTTGTTGTTTTTTCAGTGTTTTTCACTTCTGCTCGCTCTTTTTCGCATAGCCAACTAAGTAATTTCGTGAGTGCGTGCGTTTCGCGGACTTTTTATGGATTTTTCCGCAAAGTAGGAATCTGCAGCCACACTAATATTGTTGTTGTTGCCATTTTGCTAGTCACTTTAGAGCGTATTAGCCTTTAAACGCAAGTGGCAGCCCTCCTGTGTGCGTGTCCGGCAACAATAATTTGTTGCTTAAAGTGCAGATCATAATCCAGCCGATCCAATCATGAGGCTTCCTCATCAATCTCATCACTCGCAGCCTCGAACTGTGTTGGTGCCTCGTGCGACACCACCCAGACTATATTCTTACATATTCTCATATTACTTTGTTTTTGTTGTTTTAAGTGCTTTTTCGTTTTCATTTTCGCAACTTTAATGCCTAGCTTGGGGGCGTGTCTCCTCGGCGATTTTGTTTATAAAGTTGTACTCATTCATAGTGGCGTTGAAAAATTGTCTGGCTTTTTGATTTATTTTCAAGTGCGTGCACTTAATGTGCGATTAATAGCTTTTGAGGTGTTGCAGTCGTTGTTGATATTATTTTCATGTAGAAAAATTATGCGAAGCCTTCGCTGATGGACGAACAGGTTTTTGGTGTGTGCAAAATGTGTTGTAGGCGTGCAACCATTGATACGCGCTTTGGCAGTTTAATGAGCAGTGATTAGGCTTAAATAATTGTACATAATTATGTTTATGGTTAGAAAAAGTGGGCGTTCATAGGTACAAGTCTTTAAAATTTTATATTGCTTTGCTTGACGTGTGTGGTAAAGCAAAGGAGACAAAAAGAAAGTGAGTTTGGTTAAAGAATAGCGCAAAATTGTTAATGATTCCAAAATTTTCGGAGTAGCACATTTTTCGGAGTTATTTTCAGAACCATTGAGACTTTAATTTCAAAGCTGTAGATTTTTTGACAAAAATAAATTTTCGGAATTTTCCCAACCATTCGAATGGATAAAATTTTTAAAAGAAAAATTATAGGAATAAGGGTTTTCGGACTCCAATTAATTTCGGAGTTACTATTTGACTCTTTTAACTTTTGAACTAAAGTACTTTTCGCTGATATTTTTTAAATCGACTTTCGGACTAATATCAGATATAGAATATAAAATAATGGGAAAACTAATTTTTTTCTTTCAAATAACTAATTTTCGGAGTTAAGCAAACTTTCATAATTTTGTTGAAACTATGACATAGAACTAAATTAAAAAATAAGTCTGAAATCTGTATCATCAAATGCGGAGCAAAAATTAAGCCAATTCATGTAGAAGTGTTCTGAACACTAAAATACTTTCCGAGTAGATTTGTACATAAATTAAAAAAGAAAACTTTTATGAGAAAAAATATTGGAAAAAGTATTTTCAGATTGCCTTAAAAAATTAAATGCATCTATTCTCTTTTACCGTTCAAGATAAAATAAAAAAATAGATATAGAAGTATATATATTTTTTTTCTTATCATTATCGTTGTTTGTTACCTCAAAAAAAACTTCAAAACCGAAAGATAAATAAAATATTTCATTATAATTTTCACATCATCCGACAATTTATGCAACCATGACTTCAATTATTTTTTACCACCGCTCAATGAAAGGCGGTCTCTTGTCCACGAGCACCGCTCATTGTTATGAATGATTAATGATTTTTTCTGACGTTAAGTGCATTTTTCAAATCGAAATTCTCTGCTTGCCACAAAATAAAATATCAGATGATTGGTGGATGGTGCAACAGCCACATGGTGCATGCGGCATGCCACGAAGTACCACGAAATATGTGATATAATGATGATGCAGAGGGCAGCAAAGACCTGCCGCTGAACGACTTGCAAAATGTTTTTCTTTTACATATAAAAAAGCAACGCCGACAACAATTCAAAGCTGTAAAATGTCTCTCGCTGATTTTTTCTTTGGATACAAACTTCAAACTCATTCAAAACGTCGCTCCAAAAGCGCCGGTAGCCATGAAAGATGCGCTAAGCCACAACCGAAAAGTTGCATGCAATAATTCAATGCGGCAGTCGTCTTTGTCGTGCAGATTCCCTCAGCGCAGCTACCTTCCACCTTCGGCTAACAAGCAAAAATACGCTCTTTCATTGTGTTGGGAAGCGCATAATTGTTGAAGATGTCTCGGCGTATATGAAGATGCTGCCGTCATCGAAAACGAAAAGTTGTGCATAAGAAGAAAGCGAAATCATGCTGCAAGCAAGCAACTCCAACTGTAGGTCATGTTGAATAACTCCAACTAAAACACTTTTTTATTGTTGCTGCAAGCGCCTATAACTCCCGCAGTTTAGATACACTATGGTTCATTGAATCTGGGTAGGCGGACAACTGAATAAATTTATATGTGCATATATACATAGGTATGTTCAGACATAAATCCAAGTTTGACTATATATTTCAATTTATTTCACTCTGCCACATAATGCTTGCAATAACTTCATTCATTTATGAATTATAAGTTTATATTGTTTGCTATAAAAGTTGGTTATTTTTAGCCACGGTTTCCATGGCGCCAAGTCGAAGGAAGAAACCAATTTAAATTCGCAATCCTGTCATAAATTTAGAATTTCCGATGGTGTGTGCAACAATGCATTGTGAATTTTAAGCGTTTTTGTTAATATTTTGTTTGCACAAGTTAGAACAAAGTGAATCCTTAATTTTGGGAGTCAACTCCTGATTATCGGAGTACATCTATTTTTGATGCTAGAGTTCCGAAATTAATTTAAAGCTTAAGACTGATGTGCTTTACTGTAACAAACATTTTCGGAGTCGCAGTTTTAGTTAAATAACTTATAATGTTTATATAAATATAATATAAGTTGGGTGTATTTTCATATTCGCATTAAAAAAGTATTCCGAAAAATTTCGGAGTAACAAATTATTTTCGGAATAAAAATTTTTCGATAAATTATATTAACATATTCAAAGTTAGTGTTACATATATTGCAAATAAACTTTACTTACTAAAATATATATATTTTTTAATTAATTTATTTTTTATACTTGGGAGAGTACTGCTAACCTGCGGTAAAATTATGTATCCAATTAGTTACGTTTACTCATTAACCTGTGTAAAATGTTTACACTTTCATGTTGCTGCTATTTTTACATGTTCAAAAATATGCAACAACACCATTACAAAACCGAAATTTCTGAGTACCTACTCCTCACACATACATAACTGTGTGCTGCTGGTGAATATAGTCTTCTATATATGCATATATATGTTGCAAATTTGGCAAATACTTTAATTACCATACTTTGCTTCAGCTTTTGCAAATTTGCACCTCTTCATCGTTACGGCAACATATGTATGTGATTTGTTGTTGTTGGCACCATAGCTGTTCCCGACAATTTGCGCACGCTGCTTGGCATACCAACAGCAAACAACTACAATGTTTTGCCTTCCTTCGCCACTGTCTTTGTTAAATTCCGGCAATTTGAGTTGCCGATTGTGATTGTGCGCAATTGGGTGTGAGTCACGTGCCACATTTGACATTATTGCCACATGCACATTGCCATTAAAAATCTTTACGTTGCTGTTATTGTCCTCAAAATTATTTTTAGTCACTGCAAGTATGAAGGAGCAAAAATATTCGCTTAATTCCAGCAGTCGACAGTCGTGGAACGTACGGCATTTCGCCTGGGAATGTTTGTCTGTTGTGTGCGATTAAAATTTAGGTATATATGGAGGTAGGGAGAACTGTAAAATGCAACACAGTATTTTCGTACTAATTGAGTGCTTTCAGTATAGATTTTTTATGAGGATTTCAGTATTTAAAAAATTTTCGGGATTTTAGGAGTAGATACTTAATACATTTTTTATTTAACTTGTGAACTAATTATATTTTAAGGTAATTCATTTCGCTTACAACACTTGAATTTCCAGCTGAGTGTCATTATAGGTAGGGGTTTCTTGATTTATAGATTTTTGAAAAGTGGACGTGCCTAAAGATATATTAAGCATCAATGAAGATATTGCCGTTGAACTTAGCTTAAATAGTGATTTCAAAGTGCGTTAACTGGTCGATGTTGGTGTTTTTTGTTTTTGTTGTTTTTTATGAACTGATTCGAAGAACCTCAATGCCTACGGCTAATTTCATACCAAAAAAGTCGGTCAATGATGATGCTGATGTGTGTGTTAACTATGGATACAACCGGTTCAATGCTTCTCCATGTACCTAATACAATGATTTTCGAATTTTGAGTTGTATTAGTGTTGAAGCTATCGGAGTTATTTTCAGTAAATTTCTTAGAGAATATTTAACATTAATAGAAGAGAAACGGTTAAAATCGGATCAATTGCCAATATACCAACATAATTCTTCAATTTTTGGTTTGAAATACTGTGAAAAATTTTGATAAGCAGAATAGGTCATCTCGGTATATACCTTTCCAACACTTGTTTACCGATTTATATGATTTCCGTCCCATTGGTTTATTCTATATTATCCTCACAACATTAAATTTAAAATTTTTATAGCAAAATAATAACATAAATACTATTCTTTATATAACAAATCATAACAAACGATTTCATAAAAAAAACAATATGCAGTAGTTTGTCCAAACAAAAAAATAAATGTGGAAAGAGAAATATAAATTATTGAGTGAACGTTAAAAAAATCATATACTTGAATTAACTGAAAAATGCGGTAATTTCGGTTGAATTGTTCAATTAAGTAGCGAACACCGAATACAATTCTTTTGAATGCATCAATTGAATTGAGTAATGCCGGCACAATTATTATTGGAAAAGATTAAATAAGGTATTATGTACGGGAAAATAATTGGTGATATTTACGATTTATTTTGTTACAAAAAGTGCAAAATAAACGTGTACGAAAAGGGTGTAAAAAGGGCGACAAAAATTAGTGAAAGTGATGAGCGAATAACGTTATTATTTAATATAGTCTGGTGCCATCAGCCATGGAAGCTGCAAACAAAAAATGAACTGTCCAAAAAGAAACGTGGCGTGAAATGAACAAAAACAGAATAAATAATAAAGATAATTAAAAGAAAAAATAAATATTAAATATATTAATAATAATTGTCTCATATTTAAATATGTAAATAGGAGACAACAATTCAAATATTTAAACAATAAATTGCATAAAATTATCCAAAGTGATGGCAAAAGGTGCACTGTTGCATAAGCGAAGTTAAAAACGTAATTAAAAATGGTTAATTATACAAAAAAAGGGACATCACAACAGCAAAAACACATACAATTATTAAAGATTGAAGCAGCAGCTTGCTACATATCAATATCATAATAACAATATATTATAAAATATGATACAAAAAACACTGTTAAAAGCAACAACTAAAAGGTCTACACTAGCCGCATAGCTGTTTTCCAACAAATTGATGACTATTGTTGTCATCGTAGTGTGTAATTAACTGCCATCTTTTGAACTGTTCATCAAAAATAAAAACAAAAACATGTCTTATTTTTATTCATTCATTATGATTTGCTACGCTGGTGCAACAAATAAATTGGGAAATAGAAAATTATGAAATGATGAGCGGATATGCAGTTGCCGCAAGCGCGCATGCGCAAAGATGAATTGGACACTAAATGAGTATAGAGATGATTTTGTCTTCTCTTCGCCAAGTATTCGAGAGTGGCGAATCAAACAAGCGATATATCACATATTTTGATACAATCAAATAAAATTTATAAGAGCGAGTACTATATACTACTAACTCATTATTACATTCTTTGGATATATCGCTGAAAATAAGACTTCAATATTTTTTGAAGTCTTATGTTATTTAACTTAATGTCGTATATTTTTCACAGAATTTTCGAAATAAGCATTAAAATTTGGCTGTATTAAATAAAGTTGATATCTGCATATATGCTGATTTACTGATTTGCGAATAGTGATTATATCAGCGTTTATTAATAAATGCAAAAAAATAATTCATTGTGACAAATATATCAGTTTTCATTAATAAATATACGAAAATGTATGCATGAGCAAATTATTTGTTGCAATATTTTCAACAAAACAATAATTTCATAATGCAATGACTTTAATCAAGCAAAGAATACAGTATGTTATAATATTGTGATAGCAAATGTGTTCAAAATGCTTGCAAGGTAAATAAATAAAATAAATAAGTGTGTCTGTAATATTTGAGGTGTATATAAAAAAATCATAGTTGTAGATGTATTAAAGGTGAAAAAGTGATTACCGACCCTGGCGAGCCTATAGGCAAACCATTCGTTATATTAATCCTGATCGAATCATGTCATATAACTACATTAGGCCACTTTTTATATGGTAAAGTCAATTCAGTGGTACGATTTTCAATTTGAAAACGGTTATTCAAAGCACTCATTAAAAAGTGAACTAACTCACCATATAACCATATATAAAATATTTAATTTCCGTTTAATTGATTGATTACATTTTTATTTAATTTTTTTAACGAATTTTATAACAATCCACTTGCTATTTAGTGTTTATATTTTATATTCTTAACTATTGTTAACTGTTTAGGGAAAATAATTCGATTCACACTTCAGTTAGTCCCCATACATATAATAAAGGGTGATTTTTTAAGAGCTTGATAACTTTTTAAAAAAAAAAACGCATAAAATTTGCAAAATCTCATCGGTTCTTTATTTGAAACGTTAGATTGGTTCATGACATTTACTTTTTGAAGATAATTTCATTTAAATGTTGACCGCGGCTGCGTCTTAGGTGGTCCATTCGGAAAGTCCAATTTTGGGCAACTTTTTCGAGCATTTCGGCCGGAATAGCCCGAATTTCTTCGGAAATGTTGTCTTCCAAAGCTGGAATAGTTGCTGGCTTATTTCTGTAGACTTTAGACTTGACGTAGCCCCACAAAAAATAGTCTAAAGGCGTTAAATCGCATGATCTTGGTGGCCAACTTACGGGTCCATTTCTTGAGATGAATTGTTCTCCGAAGTTTTCCCTCAAAATGGCCATAGAATCGCGAGCTGTGTGGCATGTAGCGCCATCTTGTTGAAACCACATGTCAACCAAGTTCAGTTCTTCCATTTTTGGCAACAAAAAGTTTGTTAGCATCGAACGATAGCGATCGCCATTCACCGTAACGTTGCGTCCAACAGCATCTTTGAAAAAATACGGTCCAATGATTCCACCAGCGTACAAACCACACCAAACAGTGCATTTTTCGGGATGCATGGGCAGTTCTTGAACGGCTTCTGGTTGCTCTTCACCCCAAATGCGGCAATTTTGCTTATTTACGTAGCCATTCAACCAGAAATGAGCCTCATCGCTGAACAAAATTTGTCGATAAAAATTTTTCGAACCGAACACTGATTTTGGTAATAAAATTCAATGATTTGCAAGCGTTGCTCGTTAGTAAGTCTATTCATGATGAAATGTCAAAGCATACTGAGCATCTTTCTCTTTGACACCATGTCTGAAATCCCACGTGATCTGTCAAATACTAATGCATGAAAATCCTAACCTCAAAAAAATCACCCGTTACATAGATATGATGTGTATATACATATGTATATCAGCTACTATAATTTTAGGAGTCACTGTAAAACTTAAAATAAAGTCAATGAAAATGTTAATGAAAACATTTCTGTTGATGCTCTTTACGTACAGAGGCAACTCGTTAGCGTTATTTTCCATGATAACAAACCCACTATGTTTAATGTTCTATGCAAAGGCAATAAATTAAGCAACACCGTTAGTTTATTTAACGGTAATGAGGGCAAGCGGTACTCTTCCACCTGACAAATCAGCTGCAGGAGGGAAATTGTGGCACTGTTCCCATTGAACTCTTAAGTTGAATGCTCGATTTAATGGTAATTGGTATAGAAATTAAAAAAATAACAAAAACAAAAATACTATAGTTGCATTGACCTGCAACCATTTGCGCATGCGCGTTAACTACCCATACGTATGACAGGTACGTAAAGTGTTTATCGAGACCGGTAAAGGCACGCTTTTCACGCACGCTATATAGACACATATGTATGGAATCATCGCAATGCAATGCTTCACAAGTGTTTGCTTTAAATTCAGAAAGTTATCATATGCTGCATCATTTAGTCGTTTATAAATACATATGCATGTAAATATTTATAAGTGTATGTGTATTTTGATAGCAACAGATGCAAATAGATTTACTCTAATCATTTTGCAAATATTATGTATATTTTCACACATATTTACAAATATTTATGTGTAAATACTGATTGACTGATGAATTTCTGAGTATACCGTTGCTTTACTTGCAAATCCGATTTATATGATTGCTTTATTTACAGATATGACAGTTATGGGGTCAAACGCATAACCATACACCATATTTATAGACATAAATGACGAAATGTTCGTTTATAACTATATGAGTGAAGGAGTGACTCCCTGGTTTTTCCTAAGAAAAATTATATCATCATTGGTTATAAATTTATATTTGTCGTGGTAGTATATGAATAAAAAGTAGAAAGCAAAAAAAGGTAATCTAAACTGAATAGAATTAATTGTATCCCGGATAATCGAGGTTGTAGAGCAATAGAGAATAATAGAGTTGCGATATCGACGCTTCATTAAAATAAGAATTGACTAAGAAGCTTTAAAATATTGGAAGTGAATGAAACAGTAAAGGAACTTTTCTACTTTAAAACTTTTCTAAAAACAATGGTTATTTTGTGTCAAATCTAATTCGAAGATCTAGTTACTCCTAGTTGAAAGTCGATATTTATCTGAAAAATAATAAATAGTAAAAGATTAATTATGATATCATATTTTAATTAAATGTAAATGTCTAAATAAAATAAATATAATTTATGGTCGCTTTTTAAGTCCGTTAAGATTGGAAAATGCTTTGCTGCTTTCTGTCTAATTCCACATACTTGCTTAAGTAATTTATGTCACTAATCTGTTTCATTAAAAACTTTACAAGAATTGGCGGTGATTATACCTGTTCCCGTGTTTTATAGCTTATAGTTCTCTGTTCGATTAGCCACTACCTAAAGGGTAACCCAATTTAATAATTTTCTATATGTTAGCTTTTAAGATGTATTAAAACTATGAGTAGCCATTGTTAAAAATATGTTTCGAGCGAAATCCATAAAAGCAAATAAATACAAAATAAATACAGACGAACTTCCCTAACTCGAATCTTCATAATCCACAAGCAAGCTTCGAGTTAGAGATATTTCGACTTATAAGGAAGGTAAGTTGTATGAAGTTTGGCTTGTATTGTTAATTCAAGAGTTCGAGTTATGTAGAACTTCGAGTTATGGAAGTTCAACAAAATTAAATAGATTCAGACCCCGTTCTCCTCGTGTCAACACAAGTTACAATTGCGAAAATGAAGTAAATGATGCGATAAAAGTGTATCCGTTAGGGCTCTTAAAATTATTCGAATAAACCGGAAACCGATTAATCGAATATCTGTTTTGTAACCGTTCGTATGAATATTAACCGATTAATACTATTCGAATAGTCGCGTATGGCTGTTCTGCTGCAACTATTCGAATAGTTGCTACGCTGGGAGCATTTGAATAAATGAAAATTGTTTGAAATCAAAGCAGCCTTTGATTTTTGTTTGTTTTTATTTGTCAAAATCTCAATTCTGCGCATTTTTCATGAGTTTCACATTTTTCAATAAACATAGAAATTGAATGAACTTTCATTATTAGAATAGTCGACATCGAACGGTTAACCGAATAGTCGGAAATGAGCGGTTAATCGAATAGTTGACATCTTACGACTATCCGGATACTGCAAACCGAATATTATTATTCGAATAATGACCTATCCGGTTAATTCGGTTAGTCGAATACCAAGAGCTTTAGTATCCGTCGTTTAAGATGATGGGAAAATTGCAGACTGAAACATTTAGAGCAGAAAGAATAAAATATATACACCATATTGAATGTGCTTCAAACCCAAGAAGCGACTCATCAATTTCCCATTTGACTATAGTACTCTTCTTAACGCCACAATTTGTGAACTAACAAAATTATATCCAATATAGTGTTCTTTTGCCAAATTATTATAAAAATTTTTATCTTCTTTTTTCGCTATAGCATAACAGTTGTTGTTAAATCGCACAAATGATTATCATGATAACTGTTGTTGTTTTACGTTTTGTTGGTTCGTTAGTATTGCATGACGTGACGCAGCGCGGCGTGTCGCGTGGTAAGGTGGGGCTGATATCTATATACATTAGGGTGGCCCTTATTTTCCAAAGTATTCCGATTCTTGATCGCACCCCCTAGAAATATGCGAATAGCCCAAAAACTAGTATATACAAAGTTTTGGGTAAATCAAAAAAGGTTTAGAGGTTGCGCAAGGAGCTTGAAATCCTGAAATATTAAGAATTTTTGCCATTTTTATGTCTGGTTTCCATACCGTAATAAGATCTGCATTTTATTACCTTTCCAAAATTACCACAATCTTAAAAATCGGTCGATTGATGATAGAGTTACAGAAATACAAATATGAAAGTAAATTTAATGTGGTGCATTCTCAAGCGTCGCATGCTCGTGATTTACCGTTATAACGGTTCTAATGTTATTCTTATTATCTTATTACGGTATGGAAAACCAGTAAGGGATAGTGTGACTTTGAAATATGGAAGTCTGAGACATAAAAATGGCAAAAATTCTTATTTTTTTCAGGATTTCAAGCTCCTTGCGCAACCTCTAAACCTTTTTTGATTTACCCAAAACTTTGTATATACTAGTTTTTGGGCTATTCGCATATTTCTAGGGGGTGCGATCGAGCATCCAGAAACTTTTTTTATCCTCCATATAACTAAGGGCCACCCTAATATACATGCTAATATGCCTTTGGTGACCCACATTTCAAGTGATATATTTATGCATGTTTGTATTTGTAATACTTTTGGTTAAACATGTATATGCATTGTTTGTCATATATTTGTGATGCTGACTCTCTACATACATCAGTAATATGTGGTTTAATCATTAATTTCTTGTTGGTACCGTTGAGCACATTCACATCTAAATTGTGGCACGACACGGTGCGCGGCGGCCTGAAATGCAGGTATGTAAGCCATAAATTATCAAGCTGGAAAAGTAAGTGCGTACGAGTGTTTGAGTGTATGCGAGTATGTCATATCAATTCACTTATTTTTTGTTGTGTTTGTATTTGTCATGCATTATGCCGATTCGCGTGCACAAAGTTGATTGAACTTTTAAGTTTGCTGACAGTTTTCACACTTTGCACGCAACCGGCTTACACCGGCGCCGACTGTGGCCCGCCATTGTTGTTGGTGTTGTTGTGAAGTCAAAAAAATAAATTTAATTAGCTGTGGCGCACCAATTTGCCGGTGTGTGCATACATTTTTGAGTGACTGTAGCGAATGCTATTCGTTTTCAGACAAGGTTTGCATTAAGTTCGAATTTTTTATTTATAATTAATTCAATATTTGCTCAAACCATGTGTAATATTCCTGTGAGTTTCGATATTTTTGATAAATGTGTAGTTTTTCTCAATGAGTTCACTCCACTGCGCACCAAAGCGGATTTTCCCCGAAAATACTTAAAGCATACTTAATCACATCAAATATTTTCAGTGCAGCCACTCATAATACCGTAGTAGTTATAATAACTTATAATCAAAAACAGGTATTTAAAGCCTAATTGGTCTCATGGCAGCTATAGGGATTAATTTCTGAATTAATAAAATATTGAAATCAAAATTCATTGGTTGCATTGAACATTAACTCAACCTCATCTGTAACATCTGTATGTACGTAAATGCGTGAAAACCGTTTAGCCGGTTATAGCCGAATCGATGATAGCGCGCCACTCCTCTCTTTCCTTCACATTTCGGCACCAGTAGGAGTAGATAGAGGCCTTCCCTTTCAGAGCTAGAGTGTTTTCATCCATGCGGACAACATGACCTAGCCAGCGTAGCCGCTGTCTTTTTATTCGCTGAACTATGTCAATGTCGTCGTATAACTCGCACAGCTCATCGTTCCATCGTCTGCGGTATTCGCCGGTGCCAATGTTCTGAGGACCATAAATCTCGAAAACACCTAGTGTATTCTCATCTGATGTTGACATCAGGACGGGAATGATAAGCGACTTGTAGTGTTTGATTTTGGTTTGTCGAGAGAGGACTTTACTTTTCGATTGCCTACTCAATCCAAAGTAGCTTCTTGGCAAGAGTGATTCTGCGTTGGATTTCGAGGCTGACATTGTTCTTGTTGTTGATGCTGGTTCCCAGGTATACGAAATTATCTACAACTTCAGAGATATGTACATATATAAATATCTGCCACTCTAATCACTGCTCATTACAAAGCAACTTTATATATGGCGATTAATTAAACGAGATATTAACCATTCATGTGTGGCTTAAAAGGGAGATTGTCCATCTAATATTATACCATCCGCATTTTATGCGTAAATAAACGATATGAGCTCAAAATTATGGGTAGTAATAATCACGGCTACTTCACATGACTATATAATAAGATTTGGAGTAAAAAATTTAATTTTAGGAGTAAAAAAAATTTTCGGATAAATAATATTTATCAAATGTTTTTTATCTATTATAAATTTATCGAAGATAAGTTTCGGATTAGAATTATATTTATTTCATTGCATTAAAACGGATTTTCGGAATAAGGTTTATAAAATTGTAAATAGTGTAAGCACTGTTCTATTTTTAAGAAAGAATACTAACTGAAGAACTAAGAACGTAAAAGTTTAAATTTGGAACTTAAAAATTATGCATCGAGAAACGTAACCCTCCTTGAAAACTTAAGCTGGTCATATAGCGCATATAGGCCAGATTTACATAGCAAACAGGGGGATTATTATTTAGTTAAAACAAATGTTTCTTATTTGTTCTAAGCTCTTATCATCACTCCACTGCTTACTCCACTATGTGCCCAGCCTAAGAACTTTATTCAGAAGAAGTTGTATTTTTCTAGCACAGCAAGCATTTATCCAATTGAGGCGCCTTCAAAAATCTACAAACCTAAATTACCGTTAAATAAAAGCTTGGCTTTTCACTTAACCTCCATTTATTCAATCTTCATGAATTTCGCATAAAATGTATACTCCTACTCTGCGCAGAAGAAATGAAATAAAGCAATTTTGAATAATTACAAACCGATTTAGCTTAATTACAGAAAAACAATTTGCAAACTGCAAAAAAAGTTATGAGAAAATAAATTCTCTCAGCTTCGCATTATTTACACTTTGTGGCTGATACTTCAAGCACATTTCAACTAGCCATGCTGATGTGCTGGTTGCTATTGTTGCAGCGTTTAGATGACAAACAAAAAGGAACAATTCTAAACGCCACAATTACGTCGTTAACAACACACTAATGGACACTTTTGCTGTAACTACATTTATGTCAAGCGCTGAGCTTTAAACACGCATATATTCAGACACATGCATCTGTATATCGATTTTACGTTGGACACAAATAGTCCATGCTCCCCTGAATCTTCAACCTCGCTGTGACGCAACAAAAGCCATTCAACTTCAGCTGCAAGCGCGCATTGGGCATTAAATGGCTTTTTGTTAAAAAAGCAAACACAGACACACTATAACTCTCATGCTCTCATATTGGAACATTAATGCTTGGTCAGCACTGTCATTCGGAGATGTGGCTACAATGATAGCACGAAATGTCACAGACAGAACGCTAGTCACAATGTCCACAAGCGGTAATTTAATGATATTAATAGCTTCCTCAAAGCATAGCAGTGACGATCAAATTGGATAGACAATCAGCAACACATACATTTGAGTTACTTTGATAATTTTAATGGGCGATGCTTAAGTTTGCTAAGAAGTAAATGTAAATTAATTAAAAAAAAAAAACAGAATAGAAATTAAAAATTATCGCAAAGAGCTTTCTCACTTCAAAAAACAGCTTATAGTCAATGAGTTCCAAGAGAAAAATATTGTCAGCATTCAGACACAGGTTTCACGTTTTTATACGACAGTAGGGCTGGAACATGTGCCGAGTTAAGGAATTTTACTCATGATACGTCATTATACAGAGTACAGATTGTCCTGATCTCAGATGTCAATGATGTCGGTTTAAGTCGTTTCGCTAGTTAATAACTAATAATTTGTAATATACACATAGACAATAAGTCTTGTACGGAATTTTGATTCATTATGTAGCCAAAGCCGATGATGTGTGATGTTTCGAAACCGGCACAGTGGGGCTTATATCTATACAACTTTGGAAACCGCGGCTCTAGAAGTCGCGGTGATGTGAATTTGTGCTCTTTGAACCGAGAGCTTTTGTTGTGCGGGAAAAATACTGTGTAATATAGACTAGAGTACAGAAAAGTGAGGGCAAAAAAATTTTATTAAATATAAAATTACCCTGTATATATAATGACTAATATTATCATAAATTTAGTGCAAAAATTATGTCAAAAAAATATCAAAGAACTTTGTTTATTTAATTCTTGTTTTCATTCCGACACTACCAAGAAAATGTTAACTGTCAATGATTCTCCTCGCAAATGTACACCGGCTTATCTTATCTACTAGCAGTTTTTGTTGTTTTCTGATATCTGTTACAATTGTTACAGCAACCGCTACAAGTACAACTACAACATGTACCGAATTTATTATGCCTAGACGCTGCTTTCCAGCTCGGAACAGCTTCCAAACGGCTGCAGTCGAAGTTCAGCCTAAAGTCATTCCATACACCTTCATTTATTTAATTCTATGCATACTGCTTATCTCACTTTGTTGTTAATATTATTGTTGTTGGTGTTTGCATTGCATTTGGCCGCCACTGCCGCATACCAACTTTTACAACCAGTTTCTGTTTCTGAGGAAAATGAAACCAAAAAACATCACCAAAAACAACAAAGCGTACATTGTTTTTGTGCTCTTCAAGTCGCGTTTTCCTTAAGCTGCGCTCTACGCTACGCTTAGTTGGCTTTAATGTTGCAGCGGTTTGCCCACTTAAAGCCGACTTGACTTGGCATTTTATTGCTTTGGCTGCGGAATTTCTTAACTGTTAATCACGCTGGAGGTGCAACGAATGTCGAGAAAACAACAAAAGCAACAACAATACTTTTTTTTTTGTTTAACAAAGTGTGGCGCACGCTGCAGCTTTGTATGCGGGCAAGCCTGCATTAATGGTACCCTGTATACATATATATATGCAGCGTGGTTCCACAAGCCAGCACACCTCCAGCAGCTGTACGGCATGGTAGGCAGGTGACAACGCTCTTCGCTTGAGTTGCGGAAATGTTGGCGCGTTAAAAGTAACTGATGTCATGGCTAATAGCGATTTCCCATTTACTTTGTTCTGACTTTGTCGCAGCAGTTGAGACACAAAGAGCAAATAGTAACAACAACAAAAGCAGCACACTGTTGATATTTGAAATGCCAAAAGCATTTAAGCAATGAATTAAGATTTTTATAATACTGTGTGGCGGCTACCAGCGTTGCCGTTTAGCACTTTGTTTGGCAATTCGACGGCAGCAAGCTTGAAGTTATAGGTGTGTTGGTGTGTTTGTAATCAAATTCAGCGCCTATCTCTGCCGCCGTTTTTAGTATTAAGCAATTTATGGTAAATTGTTTATCTCCAACCTTTAATTATGTTTGTTTTTGTTGCCAAGTACCTTGACCGTATTTCAAATAGGTATCATCTTGAGACAAAATGTGTATATATGCATTGATATGCGTTATGTAATAAGGTAAAATAAATAGTATAAATATTGTCGGAAAAAATAAATATTTTCGGAGTAAATAAATATTTTCGTGGTAAAAAAATATCTCAGGAGTAAATAAATATATTCGGAGTAAATAAATATTTTCGGAGTAAATTGACATTTTCGGATTAAATTCACTTTTTCGGGAGAAATTACAGTATACTCTCGAAAAGTAAATCGATTGGTATTTTGGGTAATTTACTTTTTCGAATAATTTACTTTTCCACATATATACATAAATTATCTGTTTTTATAATATTAAATGCATTTTTAAACTTAAAAAAAACATTCATTTATTTGCTTCATGGATTTACATGAAAAACATATTTACATTTACATACATACATATGTATTTACTATGAAGAGAAAAAATCTTGAATATTCTTTTGTTTTTTTTTTTCTTTTGCAATATATTTTCTGGCCATTTTTGTACGACAATTCAAAAAGTCTGACACCTGATTTACATCGTTTTCATTTTTAAACCAGTGGATCAAGTAGGAGAGTTTATTTACTAAAAAGACGCGATAAACAAGAGAGTAAGTGTTTTTGCAACATCGTAAAAAACGCTGCTTGCTTCGTTTCGAATTTGTGTACGACAATTCAAAAAGTCTGACACCTGATTTGCATCGTTTTCATTTTTAAGCAGTGGATCAATTAGGAGAGTTTATTTACTAAAAAGACGCGATAAACAAGAGAGTAAGTGTTTTTGCAACATCGTAAAAAACGCTGCTTGCTTCGTTTCGAATTTTTGTACGACAATTCAAAAAGTCTGACACCTGATTTGCATCGTTTTCATTTTTAAGCAGTGAATCAATTAGGAGAGTTTATTTACTAAAAAGACGCGATAAACAAGAGAGTAAGTGTTTTGCAACATCGTAAAAAACGCTGCTTGCTTCGTTTCTAATTTTTTTATTACACTCTCTGAAAAGTAAATTAAAAAATTTACTTTTTCGAGGTGCATGTGTAATCTTAAAGGTGATTAACTTTTCCGGGATTATTTACTTTCTGAAAATTTACTTTTCGAGTATACTGTATATTTCCGGAGTAAATTTATATTTTCTACATTACTACTACCAACGAAAACATATTCATTTCGACACCACAATATTATTTGTAAAGACCCAACCATAGCAAATCACATCACAGTTAGTGTTTCAATATTTGCCTATTTTCGGACTACATAATTATTTACACATTGAACCCACATAACCTAACTAGAATGGTATTAAGAAGTTAAATTTCGGCATATAGCCAACGGAAAAATATTTATTTCGATTAATTTGTAGAAACCCCAACATCGCAAATGAAATATATAACAGTTATTGAATTTACGGAGTAAAATTACATATTCGGATTAAATTGTATAAGAGAAAATATTTAATTTAAAATTTACATTACCATTTGTGGAATTATAGTGAATTAAATATTTTAAAGTAGGAATTACAACCGTTAACGCATTGATTGTATGTATATACATAACATATGTACATAGGTCGAACCAACACTCCTAATTCTTACATAATTTGAATTTATGACTCTTTTTTGAATCATAGAACCTTCGTGATTTGTCAAAATATTTCTAGTCTCACCTTTGCAGCTGCTTATTTATTATTTTAAAATGACATTTCTCATTTAAATCCTTCCTTGTAAAACATTTTTACACTCTAGCTGATGCCATCAAACATTAATATTCCACCTTTCAGTCTCATATGCAGTAAATATTTTGTATCTCCTTTTTTGCAGCGCTTTATAACGCTTTTCGATTACGGAAATATTTCGCAATAACAAATAATGGCACGCCATTAAAGAGCCACGCGAATAGTTGCCACTGTCTGACGTAACGCGCTACGCGTTTTAAAGATAAGCACAAGAAGAATATTTACACAAATATTTTTTAATTAACGTGTTTGCTTTGTAGTTAAGAAACATATTAATAAACGAAAATATTTTCTTATTACTCGCCATTGACGGTAATGATGTGGCCCAAGCTAAGATTGGCCAAGAGTTGCTTTGGTGACAATGTTGTCGCGACAACTCATCTGCCTGTCGCAAAAAACAACAATCGTGCGCTGTCGTCAGCTTGTCTGCTCATTAACGGCAATATGAATGTTGAAGGTCGCCGGTTGACCAACACGAATTCAACCAGTCTCTTAGTTGTTGCGCAGAGGTACTTAGATTTTGAGATTTTTTACTTGCAAAAATATCATTATTTTGCCTTCGAGTGCAAGCGTTTGAAAACCTGTAGCAGACGGTCTCTTGAAGTGGATTGCTGCATTTGTGAGCAAACGATAAACCTAAGATGTTTAATAAAATTTATTATTGCAGTATTTTACAATTAATTCGGTTGTATTTGTTATTGTTGTTGTGTCTGGTCTAGCAACTTGTTTGCAGAATCTAGTTTTGTTTCGTCTTTATTAGATTTGAAAGAAGAGACAATAAAATTTTTTATTCGCAGCCAACCAAGACGTTACAAAAAATATGCATAATAAAATATTACGCTCATTAATATTTTTTGTATGAAATAAAGTATTTTTAATTATCATTATTTTTTTATATTTTCACACTTTTAATGGCTTTTTTTATATTTGTAATTTAGTTATTTGTGTGTTATTTTTAGCTGTTCCTTTAGAAACAATTTTTCTTTTAAAGTAGCACATAGTTTTCTAAAAATTAATACAGGGTGCTTAAGAAAAGAAATACTGGAAGCACTGATCAATATAGTAACAACATGAAACTCAAATTTTGTAGAGCTTAAATCCACATTTTCTGAGTTTAAGCTTGGAAGCTTATTTTAGAATTTCATTAAAATATGTGACCTCAACTTTTTGTCCAAAAAAATAGTTATTGAAGCCTTATAACTATAGACTTATTACCAATTCAGCGATATAAACTCATTTATAACTTGTTACGCTTTAGAAAAGCTCAAAGCCCTGTTTATGATTTAATTCAGCTCGTATAGAGTTGTTAACAGTAATTTTTTATAATTCAAGCATAGCTCAAACCATAGCTCATAGGAAATCCAAATGATTCTACACACAACTATTGGTTTCATAGATCTATAAACACCAGAAATAGAGTATTTTTCCATGTCTCTCCATATGCTTTTGTTGTTCCCTCTAAGGGCGTCTATAAGTACACACGCTGGAAACTTCTTAAACTGAAAACAAAATCAATCAAACTTATTCCCACACTTGAAATAAACAAACAATTTTTGACTTTTCGAAATCCAACCCACAAATCGAAAAATGAAGATTAACAAATCAAAAGCTGAAACTAAAACCAAAAGCAAGGTATAAATCAAATGATTACAGGTTATTCTAGCATTTTTATGTGCGTGTTCACCTCCAAAAAGGAAAGGCGTTAATTAAAAAAACAGCAACAAAAACATTTACTAAGGTAATAAATTGAAGAAGCAACGCCGCCGTTAAAGCTTCGTAACACCTACTTTTCGTGTGCGGTAAACAGGCTAAATTTAAACCACAAGCTATATAATTAACGAATTAAAAATAATTTATAGAATAAGCGGAGTCGAAATGAAATTAAATCATTCCCTACGAATGGGAGTGAGGAAGAGCGACAGCTGACCTTGACACCGAATAGAGATTAGTATTTGGACTTCAATGTGGAATGAAGTGTATTTAAGGTGTTGCAACAACTCATTCCGAAAAAAAAGCATGTTTTATGAAAAGGGTGAGATTAATATAATTTAAGGCAGACCATTATGTAAATTGTCTGAAATAAATACATTTTCGAAAAAATTCTGGAATTATTATAAAGACAAATAACAGTCAAAGAGTCAAGAGACTGTTTATGAATATTTGCGAACAATCTAATATATCAGATAAATTAGTTATTTTAAACGAAAACCCCAAACAAACAAGACCTGACGAGCATGACCATGACGTCTGGTGGTACAATGAAAATAGATCTATATAGAACTTAACTTCAAGATTGAAATTATTGACAAGATGAATCGACTGATGACTTTGGTGAACACGACTATAAAAGCATAAGAGGGTATAACGACTATAAAAATGAGAAGTAGAAAAAGTGGCCCTGATTAATGAAAAATCCCATCGGTATTTAAAATGGAATTCTATATAATTTCCAAAACTTAAGTTCCCTCTAATAATGTGCAAAATCTTCTTCTTTAGCGCCTGCCAAATAAACCGCACCCTGCTGCGCATTTCATCATACACAGCACACCTTCGATCAACCAGTCTATAACGCCATTATCCTTTTTAAAGTAAGTAGCGGCACCTCACTCACAAAGCATTTATTTCATGGCGCTCGGCGCCTTCCAGCCATTGCCATTAGCACACGTCATTAACTCATTTGTGCGAATGCCACAAAGTATCCAACAATGCAGCAGTGGGGCACACAGTGCAACAGTAGTCGTTCTTACAAAGAATACAGTAGCTAATGACCGTTCAGTGGATTAAGTTGGCTATTAAGCATACCATTGGCAGTATATGTATGTGAGGGTAAGCTTTGGTGGAAAAAATGTAATGGGTGTTGAAAAGTTACTTTATTTTCCACTTTAGGATGTGGTTGATTTAGTATTTATATTTTTACTATTTTCACTAATAGTAGAGTGGTCGTTTTGATTTTTAAAAGGCGTTACAAGTTAAAAATTACCTTCAAGTTTGAATTCAATTTATGAAAACTATATTTTAATAATCTGAATGAGACTTATTCATATAAACTTCACTGATTGGACAAATATGTCTATAGAAGAAGGATAATTCTTATAATTCTCATGAGATTACATTAGAAATGAAAGCTTTTTAGCACTAAGTAGATATTAGAAGAGATTGTCACCACTCTATTCAAAGCCTCAGCAGCTTTGCATGTACATATATAGCTAAGAAATAATTAGATAAAAACAATTTTATTATATAAAATTATATAAAAACACAGTCACAGTAAACTGACACGGCAGTGCTGCTTGTTCATCTACAGCACCCAAGAGAACGTGAAAAATTCGTTATGCAAGCGAACACGTTTGCTGCAGTTGAGGCACACATACACATACTAAAGCCAGACTAAAGACAGCAGATCGCAACAAAACACCAACAAGCTCCGAACAACTTGGATTCCCCGCGTTTAATCTGAGCACACGGAAAAAAGAAGACGAGAAAGATAGAAAAAAGCGTAAAGAATAGCGTAGAACAAAAGATGCAAGCCAGCAATTCGAGTTGGAAGCAGCTCACCACGAAGATGACGAAGAAGCTTAGAAGTATCCGATGAATGCAGCTCTATAAACCACACTCTAACGACTTGTGGCCGCAGCGACAGCGTCAGCATTAGCAATAGAAGCACTAGAAGATAAAAAGACATACAATAACAACAACTATATATATGTATATGATGATTAGATTGCGCAGAGAGTCTTTTTAGCAGCCAGGGAATGCATAAATGTGCCGAGAGATATTCAATATATGAGCTTAGTTGTATATAAAACAGCAACCGCAAGGAAGCTCCTGAAGCAACCATGCTGTTTCTTAACTAACGTTAGCAGCTATGGCAACAACAACAATATTCGTAACAACAGCGTCAGCAGAAGTAATAAACGTTTGTTAATACATGAATTGCTTGAATTGTTCGGAATGATGTAGATTTGAGATTTCCTGCTGTGATTTACATAAAAGAACTCGACAACTGCATTGTTTTGGTTGTTCAAAAGAACTTGCAGCAGATAGCTACATGTGCATATGAATGTTTGTATGTATCGTAGAGCGTTTGTTCTATGGTTAACAGTCGCTGCGAACATTTATGTGACCACTGCCGCATTCTTTGCGGTGATAAGTGCACCGACATTTACCATTGGTAAGTGCATACTCATTAATATGCACGTAGATATGTATATGGTGTGAAGATATAAAATCTATATTATGGAAAAATTAATATCTATTCCTGTAGAGGAATATAAAATAGTAAAGATAGGTGCAGTTGCTAAGAAAAATCAGTTAATTATGGTATGCTGAGGAAAAATTTGGATAGGGAGCTAAGGTTACTGGCAACTAAATTGTGCAAAAATATTGGAATTAACATGAATGTGCTGTGCGGCGCATGGGTGGAACATTTAAACCTTAAATATTAAAAAAAAATAAAATATTTTTTGTAGTTGCCACCTGTTTTTTTTGTCGAAATGTGAAATAACTAGCTAGAAATGCACTTGCTATATTGTTTAAGCAAAATTAAAATGAAACACATTTTTTTTAATTTTTTATACTCTCGCAACAAATGTTGCTAAAGAGAGTATTATAGTTTTGTTCACATAACGGTTGTTTGTAACACCCAAAACTAAACGAGTTAGATATAGGGTTATATATACCAAAGTGATCAGGGTGAAGAGTGGAGTTCAAATCCGAATGTCTGTCTGTCCGTCCGTCCGTCCGTCCGTCCGTCCGTCCGTCCGTCCGTCCGTCCGTCCGTCCGTCCGTCTGTGCAAGCTGTAACTTGAGTAAAAATTAAGATATCTTGATGAAACTTGGCATGCTTATTTCTTGGCACCATAGGAAGGTTGCTTTCGAAAATGAGCAAAATCGGACCACTGCCACGCCCACAAAATGGCGAAAACCGAAAACACATAAAGTGCCATAACTAAGCCATAAATAAAGCTATGAAAATAAAATTTGGAACATAGGATCGCATTAGGGAGGGGCATATTTGGATGTAATTTTTTTGGGGAAGTGGGCGTGGCCCCGCCCCCTACTAAGTTTTTTGTACATATCTCGCAAACCAATAGAGCTATATAAACCAAACTTTCTGCAGTCGTTTTTTTTATCCACTTCCTAATACAGTCCAAAAATGAAAGAAATCGGATCATAACCACGCCCACCTCCCATACAAAAGTTATGTTGAAAATTACTAAAAGTGGCTTAACTCACTAAGGAAAAACGTCAGAAACACTAAATTTCACATAAGAAATGACAGATGAAAGCTGCACTCAGATTTTTTTACAAAATGAAAAATGGGCGTGGCGTCGCCCACTTATGGGTCAAAAACCATATCTCAGGAACTACTCGACCGATTTCAATGAAACTTGGTTTGTAATAGTTTCCTTACCTCCCAATAATATGTTGTGAAAATTGGCCAAATCGCTTCACAACCACGCCTACTTCCTATATACCAGAACTTAGAAGATGATCTGAATCGTTTACTTTACAATATATATAGTAAGCACTAGTGAAGATATCGGTGCAAAACTTTGCACAAATACTGTATTTATAGTGTGGCAGCCCATTTCTAAAATTCGCCGAAATCGGACCATAGGTTTTCAAGGCCCCATGTATTGAACATGAGGACCTCGGTGCTTCTAACCTAATATTATGGTTTCCAACTTTCAATGGACTTTATACAATATATATGACGAATATGTGGGTCAAATTGTGTATTATATAATATAAATAAAGTTAAATAAATAAATTGCGAGAGTATAAAATGTTCGGTTACACCCGAACTTAGCCCTTCCTTACTTGTTTTTAATTTAATTTTAGTTTAAAGCTGGAATATGATAATTAATAATGTAAGGCACCAATAGCACTGAACTCACATGTTCTGATCTTCTCAAGATAAGTATATAAATTTCACAAATGCCGAACAATATGTTCGTGAGGGGTTATATTACGTGTGACTAAGGTTTTGGTATTTTGAAGCAAACGATTTTGGGGAAAAATGCTGTTTATACAAAAAATGACTTGAACTGTTCTCCACGTCAGTATACTATTCGTGACAAAATGTCTTAACTTCCTTTTGAGTACCTAAGATAATGAATACAGTGGGCGTCCAAAAGAGACTGAAGTAGATGAAAATATCAACAAAGTTACCAAAATAATTGTGTACCATTATAAAATGGGAGATAGCCCACACTTTATCAAAGAAATTAGTTGGAAATCTGTAGTAGGTGCTAAGAAACTTTACCTAGTTTTTATACTCTCGCAACCTGTTTCACAGAGTATAATAGTTTTGTTCACATAACGGTTGTTTGTGTCACCAAGAAATATAAGAGTTAGATATGGGGTTATATATACATAAATGATCAGGATGACGAGTAGATTTGAAATCCGGATGTCTGTGCAAGCGATAACTTGATTAAAAATTAAGATATCTTAATGAAACTTGGAACACATGTTCCTTGGCACCCTGAGGAGGTTGCTTTCGAAAATGGGCAAAATCGGTCCACTGCCACGCCCACAAAATGGTGGAAACCGAAAACCTATACAGTGTCATAACTAAGCCATAAATAAAGTTATGAAAATGAAATTTGGAACATAGAATCCCATTAGGGATGTAATTTTTTTGGAAAAGTGGGCGTGACCCCGCCCCCAAATATGTTTTTTGTATATAACTCGCAAACCAATGAAGCTATATAAGCCAAACTTTCTGCAGTCGTTTCTTTTAGCTATTTCCTTATACAGTCCAAAAATGAAAGAAATCGGATAACTACCACGCCCACCTCCCATACAAAGGTTAGGTTGAAAATTACTAAATGTTGGTTAACTCGCTAACGAAAAACGTCAGAAACACCAAATTTTACAAAAGAAATGGCAGAAGGAAGCTGCACTGAGATTTTTTTACAAAATGGAAAATGGGCGTGGCGTCAAAAATGGTTTATGGGTCAAAAACCAATATCTCAAGAACATATAACACTTTCTTGACACCCTGATGACAAGGGTGGAATATGGGCGAAATCGGTTCACAACTACGTCTACTTCCCATATAACTCAATTTTGAATTCCATCTGATTCGTTCACTTTATAATGTATTCATAAGGAACCAATGAAGCTAGCGGAATAAAACTTTACACAAATACTGTATTTGAGCTGTGACATCACTTGTGGAAAAATTGTCAAAACCGGATTATGACTTTTCAAGGCCCCTTATATCGAACATGAAGAACTCAGTGCCTAAGGTTAATTTTTCACCGAAAATATAGGTAAATCCCTCAGATATTTTAATGTAATTCATTCCCTCTGAATTTTTTCTTATAACAGTTTCTCTCTGTACCTGAAATGGTAAAAATCGGGTCATAACTTCCCCCAGATTCCATATACCTAATTATAAGTAATATTAAATTAAGTGAGCGTATAGTCTTCGATACATTGTATCTTGGTGGCGAAAACGAGTGAAATCGGTTTAGGAATTACCTCAGTCCCCATATACTATTTATGATGATTTTCGTTATTCTATTGAACTTTATACCAAATATATGGGTCGACTTGTGTTATCTTTATAAAATTACATAATTAAATTGCGAGAGTATAAAATGTTCGGTTACACCCGGACTTAGCCCTTCCTTACTTGTTTCGATTTGCTTCGTAAGGACCATGAACAATAAGGACAATCCATGGAATTTTCACCAGTCCAAATAAATATTTCATGAAAAGCTTAACCACTTCATGGACTACCCTATGAAGATACATTTGCATATTCGCAATAATTTCACTGTTTAGAAACTCGCTACACTTCTAAATATAGACTCCACAGTCCTTCATCGACTGTTGTGCTCTGTCACTACAACCAGGAAGAGAATATTCCGCAACCAATGATGCAATTAAGAAAAATCACAAACAAATAAATAAGCCAAAAAGAGAAATAACCATAGAAGCATAGTCATAAGAACCTACATAAGCAACCACACATACATAAATATACGACAGCATACGGTGCGCTTCACGCCACAGCTGTTGTTGTTGCATGGAAAATGTTGCATTTGATGACTACATGCACCTTATTGAGACAGTGTAGACCTAACAGCACGACGAGGTACAAAGCAAACGGTGCAACAAGTGTACACACATATATACATAAGCGCCTTGGCAATGACAGTGGCTGCCAAAACAACGAACCTGTTTTGGAGAATTATTTATGAGTGTGGTGACTGGCCAACAACAACAACGCGTAGATGTAAGCAGAACGAGGAAGAAGCAGAAATAAAACAACAGCATCAACAACATCAACAGTAGCTCCAAGAATTCAATGAACTCGGTGGCGTTGGCGCTGAAGACCAAATTTGTTGGTGGTCTGCAAGCGCCAAAAGGGCTGGCTGCATATGAAAGCAGAAGGTGTTGCGCTCACCTTAACAAAAACTTAAAAACAATTCCAACAACAAGAAAATATTGCCTGCAAAACATTTCAAAGCATATGCAAACTTGTTTCTGCGCTTTCTTAGGCATAGTTTTGCAGCGTTCAATGAAATATGAAAATGTCAGCTTACTAGAAAAAGAGAAAAAAAAGAAACGAAAACACAAAAATCCAAAAAAGTTTCAATGTAGCGAAGATTCAAAGTGACAGCTTGCAGAAAGAATCCTATAAGTTTACGGGCAAATGCCAAAGCGTCGAGGAAATTACGCAGGCAGATAGTTGTGTGGAAAGCTGTGAAAGAATAAGAAGAGTTTGAAAAAGTTTAGCTAAAGTTCTGACGTTTGATAAGCCTAGGGCTAAAATATATTGCATTTTGAAGGTTATGTATAGTTTTTAATTTCCTTTCAGTTCGATTGCAAAATTTCCTTCCGCATTTATAGGTTTTTGGATAAATACCATATTTAAACAAATACATAGACGGAAGTGTTGAATTTTGGAAAACAAACATTTTATTCTTCGTGTGGAAAGTTTTGTGCACATTTATTTCCGCATCAGTCACTAAATTACCGCATTTATTTTTACTCAGAATATTATATTTAAAGTGCAAATGTTAACAAACACATTAAATTGTTCAACACTTGAATAAATATGTTTCATTGTCGTCTAGATGCAAATACATAAAAGGAGAATAATATTTCGATAATTTTCAGCCAAAGAATTTCGGCTCTAAAATAGTAGATATCATATAACTTTTCAGCTAGCTTTCAAATGTTATTGAAATGAAAACAACTGAACACATGCTTTTATTTGCTCTATTCCAGAATAAAGAAAACGTGCTCGCCCTTTGCGTAAAGTGTCATTACCCTTAACCTTGAGCTTTCGTAAATTTCATATTTCTCGGTATAATTTGTATAAAATATTTGAACAAGTTGACTTATTTCGGTACTTTTATTCTATCAGAATACACATAACACAAATTAAACTGAAAATTATGTAATTTACAAGAGTTCAGAGTTAAACTACGAAGTAATTTGTAGGAACATATTTTATCAGACTCGTATTTCAAGATCAATTGAAATTATATATCCACGTGAAAACATGCATTAATTCATACCACTTTTTAAAAAATATGTCAGCTGAATAAACGAGAGGGTTTCTTCAATAGTTTCTAACTGGCATACAATTCATATATTTAGAATATTTTTGGAATTCTGCACGCTTTTCATTCTCTAAATTACTTCTTTGAATTAAAAAAGTACTCGTATAATAAGAAAATAATAAAATATGCGCTTAGCAAAAACACTTCTAATTTTTATAGGACGTTTTTTGATTTGGGAACTGTTCCGCTTTTTATTTTTATATCATACTAAATGTAGGCAAAGTTAAATTCTTAGTATATATGAACGAGTACGTTCCCGAAATCCGGTGTTTGGGTTTATTTATGAAAAAACATATTTTAGTAAAGATCTGTTAATACAAATCATACATAATAAGATAAGAAGCCCAAAGCACTAAAAGCAACTCACGTGTACAACTTTACTACTCTAGTGGTTCTTGCCTTGCGCACTTTTAATTTTTTGGTTCTACATGTTGGCATTTAACTGGTATTCGCAGAGCACACGCTTCACGCTCGTAAAACTCCGAAGAAATTATGCAATAAAAACATATTCACTCTTAAAGTGGAAAAAACGCAGAAAACTTATATAAATAAGCATGAAGGTAACATATGTTTTTGGTCTTGTTTTTGCTTTTTCTACAAAAACGTATGGGATATGAGAAATGTTAAATTCTTTCCAATGACTTTCAAACAACGTTTATGCGTTCAGCTGCCGAAAATAACGCGCTATCACATATATCAATATATATTGTACTTAAAATTATGTTAGAAAATAAACCTCTCTTTCTGGCCACTTATCTAAATATTAATTCAGTAATTTTAATTTGAAAAAAAAAAAATAAAAACTTCAAATTTTATTAGCTCTTCTTAAAGCATGCAAAATAATATCACTACAACAACAGGGTTAAAATTACAATTGGTATCAAAAATGTCATCTAAACCGCAGCTGACGGAGTTTTTAACTTATTTCTATCTCAGATATGTATACATTTACATACGCATACATATATGTATATATACTAATAGAGCCAATATGTGCGATTGTTAATACCTTCCCGAATCAAAACCAACGAACTGCAGCCTCAGAGCAAAGCCAATGCTCTCTCACTTATTGAGCGTGCTTTGCATAGCCAATTTACCAATTGCCAATAATATCACACAACAACAACTATTGACAAAAATCAGCTAACAAGAAATTCTTATTACACGCACATTTTGGAGGCATTCGCTTCTGGGTTGAATCAGCAGCGCGCAATATAAACTTAAAAACAACATTAAATAAAAATTGATTATTTATTTACGCCAATTGCATACTGATAACTAATTTACACATGAGCAAATAATTACGTATACATATATACATATGAACAGATATGTTATGTAGAGGTAAAGTAGGTGACCATATCTGTTGGTATGTAGGCACACAGTGTGGCATCAATGAATTGTTGAATTAAATTTATCGGAAAAAATTTGTTTTTTAACATTTTTGGTTTTTTATTTTTTTATTTTTGAGTTTTTGGATCTTTTTTATACCCAATATTTATTTGGTCGAATTTGATTTTACACTTTTGTATACATGCATATATGTATGTATTTATATATTTGTGTTTATGGGCGAACAAATAAATACTTACTTACTTACTTCATATATGCAAACAAGAGATCATTGACTCTGAACCGAAGTGAAACAAACAGTCAGCCTTTGGTGTCTATGTGCCTTAGTAAATAAGAATGTGAGTGTTTTTACTGGCAGGTGCCGCTGTGAAAAAATTTTTCAATGACTGCACAATTTCGCAAAAGGCACATACTTACACAGGCATTCACTTGGGCTATAAAATTATATGTCTTGTATATGTACATTTTTACATACCAAACAATACAAACACACCCAATGACGTATTTATAAATCAATTATTTTCCTTGCGGCAATTCATAAAACTATGAGCTCTTCAATTCAAATTTGTTTAATAAACTTAAGATTGTTTTCAATTGCTCAAAAACAAAGAAAATCCCACTAGCGCTAGAAAGCGGAACGAAGTGACAAGTACCAGATTTTTGAAGAATTTATTTTGAATTCTTTCTATGACCTCAATAACACAAGTGATTTTGGAGATACAATCTATTTTATAAGAAATTAGTTTAGAATGTTAAGTATAAATGGACCAAATAGAGTGTACTAATGATTTTTCTTGGGCATAAACGTGACCCACTTTGAATTTTGTCGTTATTTGTGAAAAATATAAATCAATTTCGCCATCATAAGTCAAATGTGTCGTTTTTGCTGAAAAAAGCAATATGAAAAATTTAATTACTTTTTCGCAAATATCGTTCTAACAAAATATGTCATTATTTCGTAAAAAAAATATAACTAATTCTGGCACAACTGAGAAGTGTTGTTATAGTGGTTAAAAAATAATGCAACATAACAAGTTTAAGAACAGCACATTCTTATATCACGGTTTATTTTCCTACGCATGTGTTTTTCAAATTTTGTGAAAAATACTTTTTGGAGATAATTTCTTTGAACTAGAAACATCGGTGTTTTTTAATTATATCGATCAGACGTAATTGATCTACTTCTTATTGTGTTGTTCGAATACTCCGTTCTAAGCCTAACCACGTTTCAGTTGTACTCGAATATGTAGATACTTCAGCTATTGTAGTTATTTTATATATACTCCTCTCTCCATCCAATTGCCCGTTTAGCCCGCTAGCAATCACAATGAAATGAAATCTGAGTATTCATAGCGGACGCTAAGCAACCAACACGGTTGCTGCCGACGAGCCAACGACGAGAACTTTCACCAGATTACAATTAAAATAATCTAGTTTTCGATTAGCCATGCCAAAGCACCCGGAGCGCAGCCAGAAAGTGCGCATATAAGTTACACTTAATGAACGGCAGAGCGGCCAAGCGCACCAAAGAAGAAGCGGCTTTGAATTGAAGGTGCACAAGAGGGCAGATGGTTGACCGGTTTACCAGAAGACACCAACGACAGAAATAATAACAAATCACAACGCAGTCAGTACATGATGTGTGAATGTAGGAAGACATGGAGTGGAGGGGGTAGAAACAACAAATACATGTCTACATATGCAGAAAGAGAAACAGCAGACGGAATGACCAACTGCAGTAAATTATCGCGCACATCAAAGACATTAAATGACTTTCGTGGCAGTTGAGCAAGTTTTTGTTGTTGTTACCGTTTTTTCAACGAATTCGTTTTGCTTTTAATTTCTTAATTACAAATGTTGTAGTTGAGATATGGTGGTGGTGTTGCCAGGTTGTTGCATTTGTATAAATATTAATAACTACACAGCGTAAAGGAAACAATAATTAATTATGGCTAGAGATAACATTTAAAAATCGAAGCAAGACAACAAAAACAAATAGACAAGCATAGCAATCAACTAACTTACCGTTAAGCGCAAATTAATTTTGTATCGCTACAATTTGTTGGTAGATACGCGCCGCGGGAGAATGCAGAGTTCACCTTCGTGCTTCCAAAGCGAAATTAATTCGAAACTGTCGATCAGTCGAAAGAAAGTGAAACTTATGACGGCAATTTTTGTTACTCTTGTTTTTGATATTTTTTGTTTTCTTGCAATTTTACTTTGTTAAATCTTCTGCCACTCTTTATTTTATGTATATTCCGCTTAGTTTTGGCACCGAATCCGGTATGTTAATGAGGCTGTTGTTGTTGTGCGTCGCCGTTGGTTACCGCTTCTATGAATGACAGGTTTCCCCTTGGTGGCGTGCAACCAGCTTCGCATTGATTTTGTTGAGTTACAGCTATGTGTGTATTATGCACATATTTTACTTTGCTATTTCACTTTACAACGATTGCTCAGTGGCAAACGCTTTTTTTTGCACAATCACGATATTTATTAGTCTTCTGGGATGTTGCAGGTTTTACTTTTTCTTTTTTTCGCAAATTATTATATTGACTGAAACGCTTTTTTATGGTGGTTTTAGACTGTAATAAACTTTTGGAAATTTTAGTTTATGGCTGCACCGGATTATGAATCTGAAAAGAAATCGAAGTAGAAATTAATATCTGTTCAAAGCAATAGATAGTTATTTAAAAAATATATGTATAGAATATTCTTTCGAATAATATAAAAAATAGAGGAATTTAGAACTGCAAATTCGAAAGACAATTCCTAAATGGAGACTACACTTAGTAGTTGCAATACAAACAGCCAAAGATTACTTGAAATACATACAATATTACCTATAGTTAAAATTTTTTATAGTTGAACACCACATTTAGTTCGACAAGGCGATGAAAGTTTAATTTTCAACCGTAAAGTGGAATAATTCACCCTAAATGTAGGCAACACTTTGGAAAACTAGTATAATGAATGCAAATCATTGCCTACATTTAGGCACACTAACTATCAGTATATTTTATTATCCACATAATATCGGTTCTTTAGACCATTTCATAAAATAACGTCAAAATATAGCTCTGAGGAACAATGGACATCCCTATCGACCAAACACAAAATTAACGATTTTGAAACCCTTGGTTGATACATAAACTGTATAAATATGAGACATGATTATCTCTATCTTCGATTTACGGCCATATGTTGGTATGTAATTTTCAGACTAAAAATTACGTTTCAAATTCATATTACCATTTAGTATCTTTAGGTTATATTGGTTGGTTGGTTTAACCTGCTTGGTCTTACTATTTCTAACTTTTAACTTACTCAGGGTAAAACCCTATTTCATTCAATTAATTTATTTTACTACTGCCTCTTTCCAGCATCTTTAAGAGGTGAGGGAGTTGCCAAAACCTCTGGCAAAATTTTTGCTATGAGTTGAGTATGCTTCAAGGGGTTCCAAAATCTAAATTTAACTTTTTTAATTTATTTGTTAAAGGCATAACAACAAAATGTTTAATCAAAAACCAAAAATTGCTCAGTTTTCTTATAATCGCATAATCATTATCCCCTCTTTACGAAATCATTTTAAACTCCACACATTTTACATTAGTTACAGCATCAATTATTCACGCCTACATGTTTTCCAACTTTTAATATACAATGTTCATACATACATAATTTAATCTGTATAGCCATCATTAAATGTTTTCTCCACCCTACTTAGTGTTATGGCATTCAGCAGAGAGAAAACAAACAAAAAGAAACGCCACTATTTACAAGCCGGATTTCTTCAAATGCTCGGAACATAAAAACGCTTATCAATTCAGCAGCGAAAAGTGGAAGGAAACATTGGTACAACAACAAAGTAGTAATAAAATAAAAACAAGAAACACACACACACAGAAAATAAAGTAGAGCTTGTAAGTAGTCCGAAAAGGCAAATCGTAAAAAGAAAACGATTTCTGCTTCAACGGAAGTGCCTATTTGTAGTTACTTGAAATGACTGACTTCAAATCTTCAAACATTGAATTCTGCTTCCGAATACTTCTGCTTCTTTTTATTCACTGCGCCTTTACCCAGCTTAGGAAGAGCTGTGCAGTAAATAAACGAACAGCATGTTTCGAGCACTACATAAAGAAGTACTGATAGCTTTTGAGCTTTCATTGTTCATTTTCACTTGAAATGCAGATTGCATTATATTTAGTAATTAAGTATAGTAATAAACACAAAGGAGGGTGAATAAATAGAAAAACAGCTCATGATTCAACTCATAATTAGTTGCCTTCGAATATTAAGTAGGAAGTAGATGCTTAAAAACTTCACGAAATTCATGCATTTCGACTGTGATCTTATGAGATTGATCTCATATAAGCAATGATAGTTTCGGCAGAGCTTTTCAAGCTTTTTAACATAATGTAAGTGTTTTCGTGGAAGCTTTCTTGAGAAAGTGAAAGCAACAGAGTTTCATTCTACGAGAAAGCTTGATATGCATAAAAAGCTTTAGGAAAAACTTTTACTGCCTATTAAAAAAAGTAACTATTAATATAAGTTCTAATACAGTTTTTTGAATTTCTGTCATAATAATGACATAATACTTTCAGTATAAAAACTTTCATTATAAACAAAAGCTTTCAGTAAAATAATTTGAACTTGCATCCATATAAATCTAATTTGTCAAATTATATTGAAAATGTACTTTATAGAAAACAACTATGTGTTGAAGCACTTACAAAATTTGTAAAGGAGCTTTCCCTCACAAGAAAATTACCGAAGCTTTCATTTAAGTAAAATTTGATAACAACTTGTTGAGGAGCCTGTAGGGTAATAGAGTGACGCCATTGACCGTCACTCCCACAACACTTAAGTGCCAGCAATTTTTCGTGAATTCGCCAAGGCTTTGTTGTTGCTAAAACTTGTATAGCTACTGTTATTCTTAGTAGTACCATTGTTTTCGCCCTTGCTGCTATGATTTCCTTACTATCTTTATAGTTTTTCTTTTTTGAGTTTGCGCTACTTTATCGCCTACCATCCACAATTGCCTTTACATTTTAGGGTCCATTGTTTTGCTGGATTACTTGCGCGCAAGACTCTTAAGTAAAATTCATCATTGTTGTACACAAATAAACATATCGAGATAGTTGGGCGGAGGCATTGTATTCGGTGGAGTGCTGCTGTTACAGATTTATTTTGCGTTTTGTTGTTGTTTTTATTTATCTTTTTTTCGTTTGGTTTGCACCGACTAGCATCCAAAAACTTTTACTACTGTTTTCTTCAAGCTCTAGTAGCTGTGAATTGTTTGCTCTTATGTAGTTGCAACACTGAGTGATTTTAATATATTCTTACGTATAGATATGTATAATATATATTATTTTATATGTTGAGAAATTTTATTGTTGCTATTCTTTATATATTTTATTATTTATAGGCGCTAGTCTTAATGCTATCATAGTTCATTCTTCAGATTTTTTCTTATCTTCTTTCTTATTATTCTACCGCGTGTTTGCATTTTCTGCCACACACAACCCGCCCGCACTTTAGTAGCAGATATCCAACAAGTATTACAATGACTTATTTGTAGTTTATGCCCTTACATTCTTACAGTTAACAGCATTGTAAATACATATATAAGAGAAGTACACATGTATATACAATACATATGGAATGTGTTGCAAGTCATATTGTAGTTTCAGTTACTTTGTATATTTTGTATATTTGTATTTGGTCACGGAAAAGTAAAAGATTTGGATTCGAAAAAAGTAAAACAATTGTCTGGAGATAAGCAACATACATATGTGCAAAAGAAAACAATGTCGCTCGACTGAGGTACGAGTTGGAGGAGGAAAATGTAAAATAGTTTAACTGACATATTATATTTGTATGTCTATTTCTTTTCTCGCTGGAAATGCACTACGGAATTTAATTACATAGTCATTAATTTTGGAGATTTACAGTACTGACACTTCTATCAGAATGCATTTGACAACTAGCGCAATATTCTAATATAGGCCTCACTAAAGGTTTCAAAAGAGTTTAGGTTATGTAGTAAATGGATCTCTAAATTCTGTAGACTGACATTTAACAAAGACAAGAGTCACATAAGCTTCTAAAGCCAATGTATTAACATGAAGACTAAAATTAATTTTGAGCTCAAATCAACAAAGCTAATCACGTTCTCCAAGTTATTATTATTATTACCATATGAGGACAAGTCAAATTGTACAATTTATTAATTCATAATCGAGTAAAAAAGCTTTTGAAGTTTTAAATAAGGCTTTAATTCTGAGCTCACACAACTTTTGTTAAGTTCTAAACCCTTTTTGGGCTTGGTAATCTTGGTAATCTTGCAATTTAAAGAATTTGCGGAATAAAATTATAGGTTTATCCTCCAACTAACGGCTCTTACGAAAGACAGAAATAACGAATTAGTTCATGTTCAGGTCAACATGTTGAAATATACATATTACTCTGTTCTAATTCTGCACAAAATCATTACATAGTATAAAATAAAGTCGCATTTTCTGTCCCTATATCCCTATGTGCGCTTAAATCTTTAAAACTACGCAACGGATTTTGATGCGGTTTTTTCCAATAGATAGAGTGATTCAAGAGGAAGGTTTATATGTATAATACATGCTTCATATACTAAGGCAACATTGCTAATTTTAGAGGTTTCTGACATGATGTCGTAAATTAACGTATTTTTTTGTGCTTATTTAGCAATTTAGAAAAACGCTGCCTAAACCCTACAAGTTAGATAAAATTAATAATGTACTACAGTATTGTACACCATAAAAAGGTCTACAAAAAAGTCTGCGATGGTATATGTTTATCTTTTAGGGATAACCCAAATTAACCATTTTTATTGTTTACTTTTTACGTGAAAAATGGCTTATTTATACCCGAGACACACATGTAGTAACAATACTATTGTTCGTACGAATACAAGATGTGTGTCACCAAATACCAGCACTTTACTATTACTACGTTTATGCTTCTTTTCTACTCGGTTATATTATACACGGGTAAGTTTAACCCACATGCATAAACACTTTTTCACTATGAGTTAAATGATCTACTCGGATAGAATATAGACATTTTCTTTACGTATGTAGACGAGTTAACTCGGATGCATAAACGGATTTAGAGTTAAGTTGAAGGTCAAATCAGTTGATTTTTGTGCCGGTGTATATGGTTTTGACAAATTGCATATACAGCGTTCCCGTATTGCCAATTTTTCGCTAAAAACCCCTACCCCACTTACTACCGAATTTTTGCGGCAAACGCCTGGTACTGTGTAGTACTACAGTAACCGGTAATTGGTTACTTTTTGGCACCGGCTTTTTTGTGGCACACCTGTGGCACTGTGGGTAGTCGGATGGTGTAGCGAAAACCTTCAACGTTGCAGGATTAGATTTGAGCGTTGACAGTTTTTCACATGGCCAACTGTATGTCGCTCTTTCAAGAGTAACCTCAAGAGAAAACATGTTTGTATTGTCTAATGACCAGAAAGCTGTGAACGTTGTGTATAAAGATTAATTGTTGTAAAAATAAAATAAATACCTAGGTAAAATGTAAAAAGAAAATAATTAAAAAAAAATAAATAAATAAGTATAAAAATTAAAATTGTATGAATTTAGATATTCCAAAGATAGAAGGAAATCTTCATACTAAGTATAGGGAAAGAGGAATTGTTTTACTCCAAATTTAATGCGTGCAGGCCAAGGGCAGTAATGAATGAATCAAAAATACTAGATCGATTTTAATCATGTTTTCATTGAGTAACATAGGCATATATATTTTATGCCCGTGCAAAGTCGGAGCGGGCCTATACAACGTTCATAGTTTTTCTGTAGTGTATTTAATTTAGTATCAGCATTGCACCCGTGCGAAGCCAGGGCGGGTTGCTAGTAAATAATAAATGACAATACGATATTTTGAACGTATGCATACTTTCGTGTTTTTGTACAGCGCCGTATTTTAATTCTAAAGGAACTAGTTATTTAAAACAACGGTTCTATGCCGACACTTCTGAACAAATTCCAGATCAAAAGACTTGTTAAAATAAACTAGTTATTGCTATTAAATAATGGTAGAGCAACAGCAATAACAAGCATAAATTGAAACTGAATCATATGCCAATTTGTTTATGGGAATCAATTTACGCGCTCACATTAAACTTGAGATAGGTAAATGCATAAAAATATATGTTTAGAAATACACAACTTTTCGTACTCTTATTTTTCAGGTTTTTTCATTCTATTTCATTCATTTATTTAACTTTCTTCTGCTAATTCTTCTTTGTGTTGTCGTAGGAAGTTTTCACCGATTTCACTTAAATGAGTTCTAATTTATTGGTATGTATCATCATAGCCACCTTAGATTTGCTTTTATTATACTTGCTTCGTCTACTCTCTGCTCTCTTATAAAAGAATATACAATACAAAGCTTGAATAAAGTTTATTTTACTTGAATTTAATACAAAAACGTATGTGTGTATAATGTCTTATTAGAATACTTATGATAGCTTAATAATCATTATTTCTCTTTGAATGTGACGGTTTATGCGATTTATACCAGTTGTTTATTCGATTCTTCATTAAAATATTATAATTGTTATATTATCTGTGTATATTTAATAATTATACCAGTTTATAAGATCTGATATACCAGTTTGTGTTCGATATACCCGCACATTTTTTACGGAAAGTATTTCCTTTTTTATGATAATGAGATAGATAATTAACTATTTTGTCACGGAATATTTGTTCATTAATCGGTCACTTACATCAGTTGTTATTTTCTCTCAAACTTTGTATTCAGTTTACTCTATTGCACTAAATTAATTTGCGTTAAACTATTATATTTTTATATTTATTATTTTTCCAAAGATCTCAAAAGTAATAACATTACATAATAACTCAATTTCTGAGTTGAGCGCTAATTGGTATATTTTTATGTTATGTATTTATGCAAGAAGGTGCAAATTAGTAGATTTGTTTCTCCGAGTTGCAATTAGTAGTATTTTGGGTTATTATCGACAGGCAGCTGTTTTCTTAGCATGTCATTTGAAAGTCATAAGAAACTCTGGTCAACCAGTAAATAAACACAAAACAATAAAATACATTATAGTACACAAAAAAAGGTGCAAGAGAGTTTTAAGTTAGAGTGTTTTAGATCATATGAACAACTAACTGCTAATACAAATTTAAATTTTAAATCTTACGGAGATGGTGTAGAAAAAAATATAGCTCACGATTAAAGATATCAGTATTTAACTCAATTCAAAGTGGCGAACGCGTAAAAGTCAAACGGGAATAGAATAACAAACAGTTATATCACTGGAATATCTTATATACTATTGAATTCAAATATTTGATTTAACTATTTTTCATTTTCACTTTCAATAATCAATCCTTATCTAGAATTATGAAGTATTTTTGTCGTAAAATAAGCTTCTTGGTACTTATTCCCTTGCTAACATCTTGAAATTACTCAAATTGTTGTTAGAACTGTTGACGATATACAAATATACATATGTGACATTTATTACTTATCAAACCATCTTCAGAAGCGATTAGTCTTACTGAGTTCAATCAAAAATTAACACACATTCCAAATCGCACGAGAATATGATTGCAACAATGAGTCTTGCCTGTCATCAAATGAAGCTTGAAAATGCCACCGAAGCCTAAAAATTCCAGGTGTTGCTGACAGTTTCACGCTTTACCAAATATAATTGCAAATATTTACAGACAATTGATTGCCAATAGTGCTTGAGTAGAGGATTATGTATTTGCATTGAGCTTTGCATATTGTCAAAATATATTATCGAATTATGGATGTATGTAACTCTCAACAGGGCTGTTGAAAAAGTATTGAGTATTTAGGTACCATGCAGGAAACATTTTTGAATCTGTAGCATCATATGTTTTCCTAACAGTGACAGTTTTCTTCTACCAAAAATATCGACTGGAAACTAATCGAAAACCTCCGAAGAGTGAAATTATCAAAATCCGTTTTTGTTTTTGCTTTAAGTTTTTGTATTCTCCTTCGATATTTTTACTCTAGAAAATTTTCAAGTTCCGATTTCTTGCTCTAGATCCAGATCCAGATTTGTTCAGATATCATTACCAGACATTCCATTACTTCTAGAGGTCAATAAAACCTAAAATTATTGAATATAATGAAATACTCATCATTGTATAGTTGTGGGATCTATATTCGGATCCTGTGATGACAGCCTGTAAAATGCCCTGCTGGGTACCTTTAAACATTTGCATAAATATATGCATATAAAACATTAACATATACATGCATAAGTATTTTCAAATGTTTACGGCAATAAGTGGCTGCCAGACCACAACGACAAATGGAGCTTTACCTCAGCAACCAAATTGTTGCATGCTTCAAGGAGCTCATAAGTATGCGAAAAAGGAGATATGAGATATGAGGGCAGTAAATGAGCAGAGGCAATCAGAGCTGAGCAGCGCATAAGCCATAGCAAGGTCGAGCCACACGCATTTACGTATATGTGGGTAAATTTAAAAATGATTGCGGCATAAGAAGGCTCATTAGGCAACAATGTTCCTAAAGCGTTATATGCAAATGTTGCAAGCAATAGAGAGATATGTTGCCAAACATGTGAGAGTAATATTTGTTACAATATGCAGACATGTGCAAAGGATGTTTGTAAATATTACAGAAAATAATCAAAATCAGCTGTGAGAGAGCTAAAATATACAGTTATAGAGGAAGAGAGACCGAGTTACAAACGCCGCCAATGTCCTTTATCGATTTTTAACAGCAGCGCAGTAAGAGTCAGCGAATTCAGTCGGCTTCGCAGTCTGTCATTGATTATAGACGGAAATGTTGTAAACGAACAATGCAAAAGTACTGGATAGAGAAAAGCGGCGTAAAACAATACGAGTATGACAATAACAATAGCAACGTTAATACAATGCGCACTTAAAAAAAATTAAATATATTTTTGGTAAAAACATTTTGTTGAAGACAATACAACCGAGCGAAGTCAATGAACGTGCTAAAAAATAAAATCAACAAGGAAATTAATGGATAAATAAAGTGCAAGAGAGCGTGAAGAGTGGGCGGAGAAGCCAAACAGGCCGAAAAATGCTGCTGTCACTGATGCGTCGCTTACAGCGCTGTTCCAAAAATGCAACAAAAACAAAATAGAGACACATTACAGTTCCTACTACGAATGAGAAGTAAAAGACACTTGCTATAACAGATACACCGACATAAAATATTGCAACAGCTGCTGTAAGCGGCATGTAAGAAGTTAACAGAGGTGTTAACATACTATCATAATTTTAATGTTACGGTGAAATTAAGCATAAATTATAATATGTTACAACTAGTAGTCTGTAAGGGAAGAAAAAACAATAAATTAAAATAAAATACATAAAAATAATAAAAGAATAAAATTTTTATTAATAGAAAATCAGGAATTGTATAGTTAATAAATACCTATGTTTAAAAATTATTATTTTTTAATTAAAAATAATCATAAAGTTAACAGAAAAGCTAATAAAAGTGCAATAAAACACCCATAAAAATATCTTATAAAAGTTTGGTATTGTATATGTAATATAAAAATGCGGTTCTAAACACAAATAATATCAAATAAAGAAAAATCAAAAAAATATTTTACTAAAAATAAGTCTACTAATTCATATAAAAAATGCGACTTAAAAATACTAAAATAACATAACATGTATAAATATATTTTTGCTAATATAATAACAACAAAATAAAAATTCGAAAAAAACTAAAAAAAATTATGTGAAAATAAAATTAAGCAAAAAATTATAATTTATAGAAAAAAATGAAATAGTTAAAGCAATAAAAAAATAAAATAAAATAACAAAAAAAAGTATAACAGCCGGTTTCAGGAAATTTTTTATACTCTCGCAACAAATGTTGCTAAAGAGAGTATTATAGTTTTGTTCACATAACGGTTGTTTGTAACACCCAAAACTAAACGAGTTAGATATAGAGTTATATATACCATAGTGATCAGGGTGAAGAGTGGAGTTCAAATCCGAATGTCTGTCTGTCCGTCCGTCCGTCCGTCTGTGCAAGCTGTAACTTGAGTAAAAATTAAGATATCTTGATGAAACTTGGCACACTTATTTCTTGGCACCATAGGAAGGTTGAATGAGCAAAATCGGACCACTGCCACGCCCACAAAATGGCGAAAACCGAAAACACATAAAGTGCCATAACTAAGCCATAAATAAAGCTATGAAAATAAAATTTGGTATGAAGGATCGCACTATGAAGGGGCATATTTGGATGTAATTTTTTGTGGAAGTGGGCGTGGCCCCGCCCCCTACTAAGTTTTTTGTACATATCTCGCAAACTAATAGAGCTATATAAACAAAACTTTCTGCAGTCGTTTTTTTTAGCCATTTCCTAATACATTCCAAAAATGACAGAAATCGGATAATAACCACACCCCACTCCCATACAAATGTTAAATTGAAAATTACTAAAAGTGGGTTAACTCACTAACGAAAAACGTCAGAAACACTAAATTTCACATAAGGAATGGCAGATGGAAGCTGCACTCAGATTTTTTTACAAAATGGAAAATGGGCGTGGCGTCGCCCACTTATGGGTCAAAAACCATATCTCAAGAACTACTCAACCCATTTCAATGAAACTTGGTTTGTAATAGTTTCCTTACATCACAATGATATATTGTGAAAATAGGCCAAATCGCTTCACAACCACGCCTACTTCCTATATACCAGAACTTTGAAGACAATCTGAATCGTTTACTTTACAATATATAAAGTAAGCACTAGTGAAGATATCGGTGCAGAACTTTGACCAAATACTATGTTTATAGTGTAGCAGACCCATTCTAAAAATCGCCGAAATCGGACCATAGGTTTTTAAAGCCCCATATATCGAATACGAGGACCTCGGTGCTTCTAACCTAATATTATGGTTTCCAACTTTCAATGGACTTTATACAATATATATGACGAATATGTGGGTCAAATCGTGTATTATATAATATAAATAAAGTTAAATAAATAAATTGCAAGAGTATAAAATGTTCGGTTACACCCGAACTTAGCCCTTCCTTACTTGTTTTTATTCAATTTCAAATTTTATTTAACTTTGTACTTAAGTTTTTTGGTTTTCACTATTATTTAAAATTGACATACAAAAAATTAAAAGGCATGAATGTTAGAAAGAATAAAAGCATATTTATGTAAACAAAAAATTGTATTTATTTGTCAAAATGGAAAAAAATATGGGAAATCGGCTGATAGAAAAACGTAACCATAGTTAAGTCAAATGGTGAAACTGAAATAGATAATTTTTCACTTAAATTTGTTTAGTGAAACCGGCTGTTAATGAAATAATAAATAAAATCATGATTTATAAACTAAATTAAACAAGAAAATCAAAGAAATAGCAAAAAAGCAAACATATCATGATCACACTAATTTAAATATAACGAAAATTTAATGAAATTGTCTAAAATAAAAATAGGCAATAATACGTCATTTGTAAAAGAAATTTTAGTTCAATTACCTAACAATGACGACTACTTTCTTTTAACATTTGCTATATACATAGGTACACTCTTTCAACAAATTTTATTACAAATATAATATTCAATATATTCATCTTACTAGACCCTAAAGCAATTGCAAATTAGGGGCTTTAATGCTATGTCAACAAACACAACTACATATTATAGAATTGTACAAAAGCAGCGAAATGCGAGAAAAATCTTAATGCAAACTAAAGTCAGACGCCACAAAGCATTATAATATGCAACTAAGTACAACTACAACAACAATGAAAGAAAATAATTTTAAGTAAATGCAAACTGTAAATTTATGCGTCTTGTTAGTCTGTAGTAAATTATGAAATATATTCAACGGCAGAACACTACTGGTTTTCCAACAAGCAACTGGCGCCCAGAAAACAGCATAGAACGAGAAGAAGAAGTGTGGCATGTGACACGCGCAAACCCACAGCTGAAGCAAACACCATAAATATACCAAAAGCGGAAACCCCACGACAATTCCGTTGTCACATTGTATTTGGATTCTCTTTATGTGTTTTTGTTTGCCGGTTCTACACACTTTTCTTTGCTTGTTTTCTCAATTTTCTGATTTTCCACACTTTTCGGGCCACACGAATGTGATGTGCGTGTGCACTGCACCTGGCTTAAGTAAAGTAGCGGTATGCTGGTTTTGTTGTTACCACTTAAGGTAATTTTACTATTTTTTTCTTTGTTTGCGTGGGTGCTTCCTTGACATTGTGTACTTAAATTATTTGTGCACTCAATTAGTTAATTATTGTTTTGTTAAAATTTTGGAGAAATTTTTTCAGACTTTCTGATTTTGATTACCTAGACTGTTTAGTTGTTTGAGGGATTAACACTAAATTAATTACATTAATTGCGATTATTTTATTTTTATCGGAATGATTTGACTTATTAAAAAGGTTTGCAAATGGTAAGTACTATTTTGGAATAATTCGATTAACTGATTATTGCATAGTGGATTCTGTTTAATTATTTATTCCATCTTATTCCAAGCGACTGAAGTTTAAAAGTTTAGATGTTCTAATAATGTACGTTTAGTTTAAAATGTGTTTGAATGAAATACAGTTGAACTTCCATGATTCGACTTCTATAACTCTAAATTCTTCATAACTCAAACTCTTGAATTGTTAATAGAAGTCAAATTTCATACAAATTACCTTCCGTAACTCAGAAATCATTCTAACTGGATTTTTTTTTTTGGATTGTAGTGATTCGAGTTAGGAAGTTCAAATGTATATAAGTCCTTTAGAAACCTATGAAAGCTCCAAGGGCCCTATTTTTAAATTAGCAGACACTTTTGATGGTAGATCATATAGTTTCATAAGTTGGTAATTTTGATTTCATTCTTGATAATATTTTCCCAATCAGATTACTTTCAAAAATACCAAAAGACCATAGAGACTATCGACGTTTCTTTCTGAATACTTTACTCAAGTTTGTCAAAAAATTACGGAAAATTTTATTTACCGCAGCGTAGTTGGAAGTAAATTATGGGATTATACCAAGTAATTGTTTTGAACTATTTTAAACTCTTTAAATATCAGATCATAGCTAGAACTTAAAAATCACGCAAGTTTTAAGATTTTTGAACTTTTTTAAGTTTTTTAATATAGCGGTAAATATTTTTTTATGTGAAAAATGTTGCCAAATTTATAGTTCTTGGTCCAATAAAAATCTATATAGGTCCGCAAAACCAACTGTTGTGAGAGCGACAAAAATCCACTTCTTAACACTTAAACATTCACCATTAATTACTAATTTATAAGAGATAGAAACAAAGGTTAAACCAAAACTCGAATCGCATTTTTCTAACATGCAATAATATTGTATTCGTATTATTTTTTATAATATACAAAATTTGGGTTTCCACTTAAACTGGACCGTGTATCTTTATTATTGGATTTGAAAGAATTTTATCTATCAATAGCAGACTCTTCAGCCGCTATTCCACCTGAAATGAGTTATAAGCAGCAAATGAAGCTTTAATATTATTTGTTTTTGTTATCCGTAAAATGTTGTCACTTAAGTAATTTTGTAATAAATACATTTTAATTTTACTCAATTACAAAATATTTTAAAACTAAAATTTTTTGACTTCTTTTCGTTTGATATACATTTTTGGCCACTTTCTACTTTTTTTAAATACAAATTTCGTTAAAATATTGAGAGTGATAGTATTACACACAAACATATGTACATTAAACTTAAAAATTTTATCACAAAATGAAAAGATCGTTCACATTGAATTTGTTAAGCGTTAAATTTAGTTTACCAGCATATGGAGGAATAAGAATTGTATCTCACTACAGATTTGATAGAACAAATCGAAAAAAATTTCCTATTTCATATTAATATTTTTTTATTATTCTTGAATCAAATTTATGAATTTATGAAATGCGCGTAATTTTATTCACATCCAATTTATTCTTGCATTTATAATTTAATTTAATTTCTCTTTTATTTATTATTATGTATTTTCATGAAATTTAGATGATTTTAGGTTAAACAAAAAAAAAATTATTGTTAATCAAGTACAGACAAAATATTGAAGAAAAAATATTTTCGAAATTTTACGATTTTTTAAACACATATAATTTCGAATAATTTTTATTTCATAATCAGTTCCGGTCCTATCCTATCACAGCGGATGCCATTAAATAGAGATTTTATAAACAACACACATTCAATTTCACTACTTAAATTTATGACTTTGCGAAATGACCATAGAAATTTATTCACATGCTCACTTGCATACATACTTTATTCAGCGTTTTGTTTTGAACCGCTTTTCCGCCAGCCGCTTTGCACGTTTTCTCCCACAAATTCGCGTCGCACGCAATCGGCAGGTCAGCTGCAGAACGTGCGGTTGTGCTATGCTTTACGACGCTTTATGAAAGTAATTTCGTTATTTTCTCTTTTTCACTTTTCGTTTCTCACTCGCCGCACACTTAACACGCGCGCTACACTCTTCAATGGCCAATTCGATATCAACAATAAAATTCACAATTTTTTATGCAAATTACTTAAGAACGAGTGATTTTTTGTTAACACCACAGCTACAACACGTTGGCTGACTGACTGACACACCGCCGACTATTTTGTTCACCGCGCCGCTTTGCATTCAACACACAGTTCACTGGCACGACGAGCACGAAAGATATTAAAAAAAAATTAGGAAACACAAAAATTCTTTATGAAATGACCAAATAATTAATCTTTAAGAATTATGTGAACTTTCAGCACTATTATTTATTTTTAAACATATTTCACCTTTTCAATATTTTATTTGTTGCTTACACACGCGCACCTGTCATCAACAGCAACGGCCACGCTGTCAATATGTATCTAAGTATGAAAACACTCACTGAATTCGAGTAGCAACGCGCTGACACGACACAACAATCTCCGCTGTATTTCGAGCAACGAACCAACGCGGATAACGGCGAAACGAAGACTGGACTGCATGCGCGCCCCCAAAGGTAACCAAACTGCAAAAGCCATGCCAAGCCAAGCCAAGCAGAGAACTTAGAACATAGAGAAGGTGCATTTGGATTTTTGTATGATGCTCAATACGATCTTTTACAGAGCTGAAAACCGACGAGTAGGGAATTCACCAATTGCTGTTATACTCGTTATTATTTAACAGAATTGACTATCGGGGGAATGAAAATATGTGAGGATTGGCCTTTTGATGTGATATGACCATGCTTTCATATGATATAGTATTTAGACTTCTTATGGCTTTTTATTAATTGTATATAATTAATATGATTTTTTAACTCATAAATAGGATTTTAAAGAATTTTTAGATAATATAAAAAAAAATTATTTATAAAATATTGCAAATGTGGAGAGGTGAACCCGAAAAATGTGAAAAGTTGTACTGAGTTCACATTTGATAACATTACTTCATGTCATATGTATCTGTGTTCATAAAATATTAAATTTTTGTCTTTTTGAAATTATTCTAATCAAGTATTAGAAAAATAAACATTTAAAAACAAATGCCAGCTGGAGATTTGAACCCGCGCAATTCTTAAAAATCTTTTGATATTGGCGCAATTATCACCTCATATCATTTTTGTCACTTGCCATCATAAGGTACATAATTGGAAAAAACAAAAGAACATCATTTCATGTCATATGTGTCTGCATTCATATATGTATGTGTTTGACCACATCAATAAAACTATCTATTGTATCATATGCGCAATCGTATAAAAGATATGCCAAATACACAAAATAGTTCTTACATTCTTACATACATAAGTATATTTGTATGTAAGCATAACCAGGAATCCTTCATATGCACAATATCAAACGCACAAATATGCACGAGTGACTAACAAACTTACAAGTGTACGTATATATGTATGTAGAATATTACGAATTGCAAAGAGTCATAGGAACAACAACAACCTTCCTTCATATGCGCAAAAGCAAACGCACCAATTAGAATATGTGAATGACCGTCAAAAAACAAACCAACGCAAATACAAACTACAAAAACTCTGACCATCAAGAAGCAGCAACAATAATATGTCAACTCTTTTCCTCCCTGCAGCTGTCGGTGTCGACAAACTGTTTCCTCGCGACGATGGCAAATCTAAAATCATATTTCGATGTGATGCTGAAGTCAAAGCGAAAAGTGGCAACAGTGCAAGCAGCTTGACAAAATTCACAAAAGAATCAATTTTCATATTTGCCATCGATTGTGGCAGAAATATAAAAATATGCGAAAAATAAAACTTCGGCCAGGATTCGAACCCGAGCACCGTCTAAAATGAGGGTGCGTGCGTACCACACGTACCATGATAGTAGTTGAAGATCAATCAGCTTAATTGATATTTCATAATCCATAGGACAAGATGCTAGTTCTAATAGAAATATGAATATGATTCTCGGCCACTGCCGTTTTTCTCTTCTGAAGGAAATATCAGAAATTGTTTGAATTTGTGGTTTCTTGCATACTCCAGACAAACCGCTTTTAGGCAAGGCATGCGCGGAGATGTGCGCGACGCTTGCGCTTATGAATGAAGTCCACTTGCTTTGCTGTTGATACGCATGCGTTTATGAATGAAAATGCTGTTGTAATTTTTTGTTGTAGGCGAGTTGTTGTTTTTTGAAGATGTGTCGAAGTGACAAATGTGAGGAATGTAGATTTGTATGTTCACATTTATACGTATGTATGTACATACATATATATTTCTGCACGCGTATGGTAGCAAAAATATTTGAACATACACATTGGTATGAAATTTGCCGACGGCAAATCAATGATTGTTCGAGTTCATAATGATATTATAGATTATTATATATGTAGTTTATTTAAATAATTAAGAATAAGAATAACTTTTTAATCAGATATAAATAAAAATTAACTTAAAATAAATAAAAAATATCTAATAAAAATTAAATGAAATAAAAATATTATTGAATAATATATAAATTTAATAAAACATAACTTTCAGAATTGTCTACCATCTATTGATAAATTCTCGCATATTTTATTCACTCATATTTTCCTATTTTGCCTAACCATTGAATTCCCAAGTTGAGAAAAGGCAACAGGTTCGACGCTCATCATAAACATTATTTTTATTAATTTTATTAATAATTGGGTAAAAATATGATTTTAATTAGTAATTATATCAATTTAAAAATTAGTTTAAAATAACATAAAATAAAAAATAATACAAAATTTAAATGAATTTGAAAAATAGCACATGATTATTTCATGTGCCAGCAATTTCTCGTTTTACAGATTCCCTGCTGCTAAAACTGAAATCGCTGTTAACTTTTCAGAAGGTGAATTCCCCGGTTGTGTGGTAAATTCCCCCGTTGAAAGTTTTCAGACTTGAATTTATTTCGCTGTCGAACCTGCACCTTCTCTATGTTGTAAGTTCTCTGGCCAAGCCAGCCAACAAGGCAGCCAAGCAAAAGCAAAGGCAGCGGCAGAGCAAAAGCAGCAGCAGAGTAAAAGCAGCAGCAGAAGCAAAAGCAGCAGCAGAAGCAAAGGCAGGCGCAGCAGCACGAAAATGTATTTGAAAAAGCACAGCGAACAACGCAAGGCAGCACTACAGCGTTCATTCGGCAAGCAAAGAGCTGGGGGATACACTTGCTGTTTGGATACATTGGGACTGACATCGACGTCCATGGCTGCGCTGGCGTCACAGTAGCTGTTAACATCGACCGGCTGGCCGATGTTGTTTGCTGATGTACGGTTCGGTTGGATCAGGCGCTCGGTTGGGGCGAAACATGTTCGGTAGCACTGAAGCAACATTTTGTTGGGGGAGCCCAGTGTTTGTTTGAGAGGTTTGAGAGGCACTGAATTGTTTATTTATTTAACTTTATTATAAATTAAAAATCCATAAACAGTTGATGGATGATGTTGGAAAATTAATTATATAGAAATAATTACAAATCTTATCATGAACTTTCATAATAAGGTAGGACATTTTTATGAAACGTTAGGAGATTGGAGGAGAGTTAGGAATCACGTCATTTGGCTCATAACTTTGCGGATACAAATCTTTACATAATTAGCTATCCAAAATAGTCGTTATCTTTAAAATGCAATGCACTATTAGAATTTCCTAGTCGTAAAGTCGATCAAATCCTAGATAATTGAGAGTTTTATACCCCAGTAAGACGTAATTTGGCGCAGTGACATACGCTAAATACACTGAACTACTAAGCTTCGATTTCAGAATGTCGGGCAATTTTATTAATTTCAAGTGAGTTTGAATCTTTTTACATCCACTGTTTATAACAAATACTAGAAAGATACTAATATGTTCGCGCATACTTAAGATAATGAGTATATTCCCTTTTGAAGTCAGACAGAGTGAGGGAGATAGAGTTTTTAGAGAGTCCCATGTGACCGAAGTCAATAAAATTATTTGTTTTTCATAATTGTAAGCAGGTCTCACAGTACATTACCTAGTTGCAGTTTCCAGTTGTCAAGAGTCCGGACTTAATTTTCCGTTTTGACGGCAGAAAAATCGCCTCCTTCCAGTACTGCTCGCCTAATCGGGTTCATAGAACCGGAAAAACCTTGAACTTTTATCTGATCAAGATCTCTCAGCTCAGCTCTATGTATCTCCCGAGTGGTACATACATATCCAAGCGTTTAGAGATTTAAAATAGTTCGCATATAATTTGCATATTCCACCATTGCATATAATAGCATAATAAACGAAATAACAACAGCAATTCCATCCACAAAGTTTACGCATGCGCTGAAATGCTCTTATTACATTTGTGTATTGCTCCCATTTCTGCTACCAGCAGCATTGTTCTGTTGCAACAGTCAGCCATCGAAGAGATGCAATTTTTCACTTTTTATCGCAAACTTTTTTTCTTTTCTTATTCCACTTTGTTAAGGCATATGAGCGCCTTACAATGAGTCTGCACCAGTGGGGTTCCTATGGAACAGATAGGTGCAAACAATTTCGGTCATTCCATTTTTTCAGCGGCCTACTTCGCTTCCTCTGCGCGAACCACTCACATATGTAGCCATATCCCACTGAGCATTCAGTTTTGGTGACTCCTTGGTGCGCCGTTGAGTTTTCATTGTGACTTCGATTCGATTTCCGCGGATGGCTGTCGATATTATTGTTTCTGTTGTTGCAATTGTTGTTAGTACGTGGTGTTGTTACTAGTTATTTTTGTTCTTTATTACCAGTGTGGATGGTCGATTGCGTTTTGTACTTCTCGCCTGGTCTCTTTCTTGTCCTGGCGAACTTATACACGGTGAACACCACTATTCAACAGCAAAAGTTTGGTTAGATTGAATTAATGATAATGACAATTATTAAGTCATCTTGTATTCCAGCGAAGCCCTGGATTCCAGATGCAAAAGTTGTAACGATGCAAGAAAAAACTTTAGCTTCCAATAACCTAAATTATGAATCCCTTGTTTCCCTTGTGTCATTCATATCGTAGAAAGATGGTTCTTCTACAATTACGTAAATATCGATAGTATTCTTGTTAGAACAGATTTCCAGAACATTTTCTATTCCAGATGTGTAAAGTTTTTTTTGGATATGAGATTTTTTTTGTGTTGAAAAATTTTGGAAAACCCGTTATTGAAATATTTTAGAATTTAGGTATAATGATAGATGATTTTCGTTGAGTAAAGAAATGTCGGTTGCATTCGTACCTCAACTTCCTTACACACTATCTGTGTTTTGTTTTCGGTATCATAGATAGCCTGCTGCTTTCATTGTTATTGCAGTGCGTGTGCTGACATCGTTAACCTTGTTGTTGCTACTATTGTAATTCTGTTTTCATGCAGCTTCCGAATCAATTCAATTGTTTTCGCCAATTTTACAGTATTGAATTTCTTCTGTGCCTTCGCCACAGCATGTTGCGCCAACCAACCGATTTTCGTATCTCATTTTCTTTGCTTTTTATTATGCTCATCTATAGTGTTGTTGCTTGGACTGTTATTGTTGTTATTACTTGATTTTGTATTGTGATTGCGCTAGTTAATATTGGCCTAGTTTAGCTGAAATTTACTGATTTCAATTTCGTAATCTGCGTGTAGGAGGCAGGCTACAAGAATTTGCGGATAATTGAATCGCCGGTGAAGAGATGTGGGACGGAAATAATGAGAGAGAGAAGTGAATTATTGCTATTTGAGAAGTTTGTTGGCGATAAATCAAAATAGACAGTTATTATTAAGCATGGAAGCTTGCTAACACTAAACTAAGATCTAAAGGGAAAATATAATACTTGGCATTCGTTGAAAGGGTTCTCGTAATTCAGATATGAAGAAGTTATGGAAACAATAGAGTGGGTAAAGAAAAATCAAAACATGGATCACCAGAGGAGCCGGCTAATAAGATAACCGTAATTTGCTCCGAATTGGGTAAATTAGCGGAGCGACTTCATATAGTAGTAAACTCACAAAGACAATATACCTCCTGCCTATGTTCATGGTAATGACCGTGGACAATACCTTCCGTCAGGAAAACAATGTAATTATCGAAATGCGCTTGAAACAAACATAGTCTTCTTCCAGCAAACGTTATGATCTATGCATAGAATTTAGAAGATAGATATATAGCGAAAGAGAGAATGTTCTTAAACCATTACCTTTTTAAAATGATGAACATTTTGAGTTTAGCGAACTTAAAACAGTTGCCCAGGGTAGGAAATGTATTCAGGATCTTTAGTTCCAATCTAGGCTCGACAATAATATTGATCTACAAAAGCAGATATATACAGCACATATTTCCATTGCTTCAAGGCCCAGAGTTAAGTGTACTAAGATTTGCGACGTTGAAATAAGGTCACTCTCTCCGTATCCTACCTCGAAATGGTGTAAAATTGGTTACTTACTCTTCAGAATCAGAAACAAAATAAAATGCCTTCGGTGATCCGTTTCATACTATCCCCATGGTAATTCCCATTCCTATGTACACAAAAGAAAAAAACAAAACAATCAAATCAATCAAATATCCACTTGCTTAAACTAAGTTAATGGGTAAAAATATATTAGTTCTCATGGAAATAAGTAATTGAGTAAATACTGATAAGGTGGATGATATGTATATAGTAGATAAGAATATTTGTGTCATTGCACTCAGTTAAACGGTTACGATTATTTATAACTATCCACGCTTTGCTACGCTCATAAATGACTTCTATTTACTTACCATTATACGTTTTCTTCAAAGTTCTGATAAGATTAGGACTATAGTAAATTTGTTTATTTGCTTTCTTATCGCCGCTCACTTGCCAGCCCAATCTGGTGCTCCCTTTATGACTAACGTAACGTAAGAGTATACATAAATAACTGCTTTGTGTTATATCTAGAGAGTCATATATTGAATGGAGACTTTATCTAATGGCACATACCTTGCGTAATATTAAATTCCTGTGCGTGGAAATGATTTTATTAAAATTTAAGTGCTGAGTAATTCAGTTTGACTTAGCAGTTCGTTGATGAAAGACGTGTGTGTCCACTGGGAACTCCAGTATTGGGATTCTACCGGGCAGTACCAAAAAATGTGATTCCTGTGGATTCTTGGGGTGAGTAGTTTTAAAAAAAGTGTGAAGAAAACGTAAAGTTCTAACTTTAGAGTAGTACAAAATGTAGAAGAAGATTTTGGGTGGAAAAATGAGAAAATATTAGATATTAGCGTAGGGTTAAAGTTCAGCGTTCCATTTATGAATGTTAGAGAGTAATACGGAAAAATAAATAAACAAATGTTCAGATTACGACTAAAAAGCTCAGTTATTTTACGTCCATGACAACTGGCCTAAATAGAAATAAGACTTCTAAGCAGATTTCTGATAATGTGATTTGTGGATAAATAAGATCCAACTATAAACGATCGGCCATAGAATCGAATCCAACTTATTCCAGAAAGTTGTCAAGCTGAGGATAAGTGGAGTAGAAATTGGATCAGCAGAACCAGTTCTTGGTTAATAAGTAGTCAACTTGGCGATTTTTAGGATATTCCGCATTCTGACTACTGTAATATATTTTTATAAAAAAAAAAACATTTGTCGGATTATTTACATTTATTGATTCAATTAAAATAGTAATAAGGTATGCACATAGTTATAATGATTTGAAGGAACTAGAACTGAGTCGAGTTTTCTATTAGCTATTAACTTTATTATTTCATATATTTCAGTGATCTACAACTTGACACACTAAATGTTCAAATAGTTCAAATGGATTTGGTAACATCGCATTGGAACTGCAGTTTAACTCAACAAATTTCTAAAAGTCTGAAATAACAGATCAGCGCCTGTTATTTCTTTTTTTCAAATTCCGATTTCCAGGATATTTTAAATAACCTTGAATTATAATTCATCCTTAAAAGTTTTTAAATATGTTACGCGATAGATCGAGAACGTTCGCGCTAACAAGAAATCTACAAAAGTTTAAAATATGCTGAAAATTATTTCATTTCCTTCTTGCTAAGAATACACGTTTCTTATTGATTTTTAAAACCTTTGAAATAACACTAAATGATCTTAGTTGATAAACCGTTTTATTTTTTTTTTCTTTTTCGAACACGATTCGGATGATTTATCGTTAAATTCTGCGTTAATAGGCGACAATTAATATATCCTTGCCGAAAAACGAAGCAACCCTTTAGCAAAAATTGGGCTTCGTAACTCAACTGCCAGTGGTTTAAATAATTTGAATAAATTTATCGATAGAAAACATAGTTGACAAATACTATATATGATAATATGTATACTGACAGAGCTTAACTTAGAAGTTGACGATTATATTCCTGACATTGTCAACATATTTTTGTAACTCAAGTCTTTAAGTCTTTTCGATAAATTTATCAACAGCAAACATAGTTGCCAAATACTATATACTTAAATATGTATACATATTTAAAGAAATTAGTTAAGATTAAGAGTTGACGTTTATATTCCTGCACATTGTCAAAATGTTTTATGTGGTGTACTTGAAAAACTTATTAAATCCAAAAAGCTGCCATCATTTTACAGTAGAGCCTTAGTATACTTTGAAAGCGGGTCTGTTCTGTAAAAAAATTGTCAACGATCTTGCACAAATCACTTTTTTGACACGAAATATTTTTTTTTTAATTTTTTATTTTGTTTCCTAAATTAATTAACTTGACAAACTCCTTGTAATTAAAAAATCCTTAAAATTTGTATTCTATGAAATATATTTTAAAACACTAAATAAATATGTTTATTCATAAAAACTGCAATTAGTATTGCAGCGAAATCATTACAATGCTCTTTAAACAAATATATTTAGTGCAAAAAATATTGTACCATCCTTTGAGACAAAAAAGCTTTAGAAAGCTTTATATTACCTAAGCGAAAATGTAATTTGAGCTTTAAAAAGCTCAAACTTTGAAAATTGTATTTTAAATTTACTTTTAAAACTAATTTAAAATCAAACTTGTAGTTTTTTTTTATATTTGGTAATAAAAATCTTTTATTTAAAACGTTGCAATGTAAAATGTTCATCAAAATAAATGTCGAATATACATAAGTCTTTTTCATAATCTTATTTCTTATTTTATCCATTCTTGTTACGTAGCATCAACAGTTTGAAGTTTGGAAGAAGCGCTTGCCATTCAAGAAATTATTAACCTTGTCAATATACTTAAAACACGTGTCACTTATCACTCGTAACATCATGACTTGTGACCAAATTTAGCGTGAAAACATTGACAACCCAACAACTACACCGATCTGTGGCAAAAGCAGCGACTATCCTATGGGAACTTAAAAAGACAAGTAAGAATAGTGTGTGAAATGAGGTATCGAGTTGGCGATGTTATAGAACGCAGCAGAAAATTGGTGCCTGAACACAAGTAAACAAACACTCTGTGCAAATGCATCTGATCGCTACCAATACTTGAGCCACTTCGTGGCAAATTATAATTAAAATGGGAAACACGTAGGAAATGTCGCACGATGATGATGAATTAAGTGGCAGCGAGCGAGTGTCATCAGTAACTAAGTTGTCCGTTTACAGGTTGTGAACTGCAGGTGCAGGCTACTGAGGCACTTTTAGTGTCATAAAATGCAGTCTAAAATTGATTAAGTTGCAATAACGCAACTGCGTCTACTTGATGCCAAGCATTTGCTGTTGTTGCCGTGAAGGCAAGTTGTTGTGGGTGCGGGTACTGAGATTTTTGGAGCACGCGACTTAACGGAACTTGTGATTGAACTGTGTGATTTTATTTAGGTTAAGGTGAATCATAAAAACAACGTATTTGTTGTAAGCCACGGTCGGAATTTCCAAATTAATTGTATATCGTAAATTAAATTAACGGGTGATTTTTTTGAGGTTAGGATTTTCATGCATTAGTATTTGACAGATCACGTGGGATTTCAGACATGGTGTCAAAGAGAAAGATGCTCAGTATGCTTTGGCATTTCATCATGAATAGACTTACTAACGAGCAACGCTTGCAAATCATTGAATTTTATTACCAAAATCAGTGTTCGGTTCGAAATTTTTTTATCGACAAATTTTGTTCAGCGATGAGGCTCATTTCTGGTTGAATGGCTACGTAAATAAGCAAAATTGCCGCATTTGGGGTGAAGAGCAACCAGAAGCCGTTCAAGAACTGCCCATGCATCCCGAAAATGCACTGTTTGGTGTGGTTTGTACGCTGGTGGAATCATTGGACCGTATTTTTTCAAAGATGCTGTTGGACGCAACGTTACGGTGAATGGCGATCGCTATCGTTCGATGCTAACAAACTTTTTGTTGCCAAAAATGGAAGAACTGAACTTGGTTGACATGTGGTTTCAACAAGATGGCGCTACATGCCACACAGCTCGCGATTCTATGGCCATTTTGAGGGAAAACTTCGGAGAACAATTCATCTCAAGAAATGGACCCGTAAGTTGGCCACCAAGATCATGCGATTTAACGCCTTTAGACTATTTTTTGTGGGGCTACGTCAAGTCTAAAGTCTACAGAAATAAGCCAGCAACTATTCCAGCTTTGGAAGACAACATTTCCGAAGAAATTCGGGCTATTCCGGCCGAAATGCTCGAAAAAGTTGCCCAAAATTGGACTTTCCGAATGGACCACCTAAGACGCAGCCGCGGTCAACATTTAAATGAAATTATCTTCAAAAAGTAAATGTCATGAACCAATCTAACGTTTCAAATAAAGAACCGATGAGATTTTGCAAATTTTATGCGTTTTTTTTTTTAAAAAGTTATCAAGCTCTTAAAAAATCACCCTTTATTTCAAATTTCTTTTAAATCCAAAATTTTAACAGTTAGAAGACTCCAGTAAAATAACTTTTGGAGCCTAGGACCTTTGCACATTTTTTAACGGGTTACCTTTATTCTTTTCTTCATTTTCCTTCAATATAGTATATTTGCATATTCTCTTATCTTAGCATTCTAATTGTTTCTCTTTTGCAAAGCATCCTTGCTACAACACCCAAATTAGCGCTTGTTGCACGTTGTAATTACAAATATCGCCAACGGTTGATCTCTCATCCACCCCATCATGGATTGGTCTACCGCCACTAGCACCATGTTGGTTTTGCCAGCGCAGCTGTGCTAGCCGACATGCATTTAATTAAATGTCGAAAAAATGTTGCAAAGTTGTAATGAAGAGTCTTGGACACTAACTTATAGCGGCCAAAATGTAGATTGACAATGACACATAGTAGATGATGTGACAGTGGCACGACGATATTTAGTTTGTGGTAAAAAATTGTCTATATGTCAGCTCTATTTTATGGGTTGAACAGTTTAATTTCATAATAGTCTGTCTTGATTTTTACTCTCAAACTTATAAAAAATAAAACTGATTCGAGAAATAATTTACGTCATTCAATTCTTTACATTGTTGAGTTATATGCCATCTCAGATGCCGAACAGATTGACACCCTTGACAAAAGGACGGCCCCCACTTTTTGGAAGCTGTTTTATGTATGAACCAGCTCACTTCTATTAAACTATCTATATACATATATTTACCATCATAAGACACTGTGGGCCGCATCAAGGTGACAGGAATGGCCGCCAGGCTGGCAGGTGGTGCAAAGTAGCAGAAAAGTGGCTTCTTCGAGGAATTGAGCTTCAGTTGCTGCTTAAATAAGCAAATCAATGCTCGGTGCGCGCAACTGTTTGCCTTTACTTAGGAACATACACTCACCTCTACATTGCACTAGGCCTCCAACTAAGCACACATGGGAACTTGTACGCTCCGACGGTGCTGCACATGCCTTCAAGTCAAAACACTGAGCTGCCTCTTGCCGCAGTGATTGTCGCGATTAACCTTTTGCATTTGCGCATCGATCGCATTTTCCTGCACACATATTTACATTTCAATAGTATACGCATGCGTAGCTGCCCTTTGCAATGTACTGTCTTGCTCATTCAGCTGATCGGTATCTTATAATTCATGTGCATACCTGCGCAAATAAATAGTTCTGCGCGTAAATATTCAAGACTCGAGTGTGACTACTTCATGGGGAGTCACTGCGTGGCCCATCAGCTGCGCTTCACATATTTTAACTCGCAGCCAACTTCTGACTTCGGCCCGGACCTGCCTTCACATTATTATCGCGTTGATCTTTTAATCGCTGTGACTGCAATGTGCGTTCCTGCGGTGAAGTTTTAGCACCTTCGTAATGCATTGAATACCTCGGGTCAGCTTTGAGGAGCTGTGGGCGCATGCATTGTGGTATAATATGCGGTATGCAATAGTTTGTAGTTGGATTAGGTGATTGTACCTTTTGCAAGATTTAATATAATCGAGGCATATGTAAACCGACGAATGTTAATACCATGTTCATCTCTTTACTTCACTAATTAAGGTTCCTTTAATTTTATATACCTGACAAGTCAAAAGTTGTATACGTTTTACGGTTTTATCACAGTAATAATACCCGTATTTTTCTTTGACCTCAGAGAAACTAATAGAAACAACATTTTATGACGGTGTTCGTAAGCGCTTTCTAAAACCAAGCTTGTCTATAGAAAAATCATTACCAACTTGTAGCTCCCATAACGATGTCTTCTAGACAGTTTTCAATGTTCGGATCTTGAATGTTTAGGATACTAACATTGTTGTGAAACGATTATTGGATCGTTATAGTTTAAACGGTATATGAAAAAAGTTGTACCTTAAATCATTCGAATAATTTGTGAAACGGTTAGCTACTTTTGCTCCAAATATGAACAATTGTTTGCTAATGACTAAAAACGTTTATAAGATGAAAAACTCTTTATATATTTTTGCTTCGGGAAGGTTTTATCTTTAAAGTTGGTTTTGAGGTTCTGTAAAATAAAGCTGAGTTTATATCCAATCCTGCACAGCAGAGTTATATTCATTTAAAGAATTCCATTATTGTAAGTCATTTTAATAAATAATAATGTATTCTTTATTCCCTCTCGAGACTGTATAATTCTCAGCAGAAATTCTTTGCATGCATACATACATTTAAATATGCATTGATTTATCTCACAACACATTGCTGCGTATGTCCTTCTGATAATTCCAAACCAAACAATAATTGCTGGTGTTAGTGCTGCTGCCTGGCAGCTTGTGGCATTTTGAGCTGTGGACAGCGATGTTTCTTGGTATGCTAGTAAAAATATAAATTCCAGAAATATTTCTACAAAATTGATAACACCATGTTGACAATGCATTTAATTTAATGTATTTCTCTTGTGCTTGTTGTTATTGGATATTCTCGCAATATTTGCGAATTTTACCGATTGCTGTGGTAATCTGTTATTTTATAGTTTCATGATGGGCATAGAAAATGATTCATGTCTTTGAATGATAGATCCTCTCGAAATTTTGGAAACTTCATATATTGTCTCTGCAGATTAATCTAATTAATCTAATTCTTTAAGTTGGGAAGATAATACGTGGAAACATGACATTATACTATCGGGAAAACACCACGTGATACCTAAAATTGTTTTTTGAAACATCACACAGTTTATTGCCTCGTAATATCGTCTCTTTTTGTGAAATAAACTTTTATTCACGCATGCTACTATTTTCGGCCCCTTCTAAGCTCATCATGCATTTATTGCTGGTATCCAACATTTCTCCTACAGAAATGATTAATTCGGAACGGATAATTAAAAATTTCTCAACCCCGGTTATTAAACCGTTTTCTAACATTTGGATAGCATTTGGCATTCTATCGAAGACTATTAAACTCTTCATCGAAAGTCAAATGTGTTAACTCAGGCCATTTGGAGCATTGGCGTTACTGAAGTTTAATGTGCTTCTATACGTTATGCCACATGGTTTTACGCTCTGGCGAATAGTTTCGGGAAATAAACAGTGGTGAGATAGAAAAATGGGAAGAAAGATATGCAACGATAGAACTAACGGGTGATTTTTTTGAGGTTAGGATTTTCATGCATTAGTATTTGACAGATCACGTGGGATTTCAGACATGGTGTCAAAGAGAAAGATGCTCAGTATGCTTTGACATTTCATCATGAATAGACTTACTAACGAGCAACGCTTGCAAATCATTGAATTTTATTACCAAAATCAGTGTTCGGTTCGAAATGTTTTTATCGACAAATTTTGTTCAGCGATGAGGCTCATTTCTGGTTGAATGGCTACGTAAATAAGCAAAATTGCCGCATTTGGGGTGAAGAGCAACCAGAAGCCGTTCAAGAACTGCCCATGCATCCCGAAAAATGCACTGTTTGGTGTGGTTTGTACGCTGGTGGAATCATTGGACCGTATTTTTTCAAAGATGCTGTTGGACGCAACGTTACGGTGAATGGCGATCGCTATCGTTCGATGCTAACAAACTTTTGTTGCCAAAAATGGAAGAACTGAACTTGGTTGACATGTGGTTTCAACAAGATGGCGCTACATGCCACACAGCTCGCGATTCTATGGCCATTTTGAGGGAAAACTTCGGAGAACAATTCATCTCAAGAAATGGACCCGTAAGTTGGCCACCAAGATCATGCGATTTAACGCCTTTAGACTATTTTTTGTGGGGCTACGTCAAGTCTAAAGTCTACAGAAATAAGCCAGCAACTATTCCAGCTTTGGAAGACAACATTTCCGAAGAAATTCGGGCTATTCCGGCCGAAATGCTCGAAAAAGTTGCCCAAAATTGGACTTTCCGAATGGACCACCTAAGACGCAGCCGCGGTCAACATTTAAATGAAATTATCTTCAAAAAGTAAATGTCATGAACCAATCTAACGTTTCAAATAAAGAACCGATGAGATTTTGCAAATTTTATGCGTTTTTTTTTTAAAAAAAGTTATCAAGCTCTTAAAAAATCACCCTTTATAAAGCTGACGGCATCTCGAGAGATGGTAGAGAAATTTTAAAATGTTACTTTAAAGAGAGAAGTTTATATATTATATTTTTTAAAGAAATTATTTTATCTTTTATATCTGTAAAGAATATCTAAATATATTTTGAGAAGTCGTCACGTGTATTAGAGAACTTTTAAGGTTATTTTATCTATTAGAAAAGAAACGAAACTAAATCGTTGAAAAATATATTGCATCCTATCATATAAGATTTCAATAAGAAAATCCCTACTCTGTAGGTCGTCTTCACCCTTATACCAATTTATAGTAGTAAAGAGGAAAATAAATTAAGAACCTTGAAATCCGCGAAGTCCCTTCCGGCCTTATGAGATTTTAAATGAATTATCACATCAACAGATGCAACTAAATTTAATTGAATTAATAATTAAAAAGTGGAAACATAACATCCTTCCACCCAAAAAGAAATGTCCGTTGTATAATTCATTATACCTGGCGCACGCACTCGCAATGCACAATTATGAAACAATTACATTTGGTACATGCTGCAAGTGAACGGAACGGTAACGCACAGTAATTCGCCACAGCCATATTTTGCTTTTAAATTAAATAAAGGCACACATACGAAGTGCACCATATGAGTCAGCGCCATTTACCTGCGGTTTGTTGGGCACATTACGAGCCAAACAACGGGTCCTGCTTGCTCTGCAATTATTGCACTCGTGGCGTTGCTCCGCTAAGCGTAAAAGTAGCAATCGAAACAAAGCGAGAAAAGAAATTAAAACAAAGAATGGCAAATGTGAGGAGCCGACAAAGGATGAAGCACCAACATTTCAATTGAACATGTTGCAAGCATACGTGCCACAATTTTGCATACAGAAAGTGTGTATTTTTAATCGCAATAACGTTAATGAGTTGTTCACACCATAAGCAGGGATAATGACAAGACCGCATACTCTTTCTATTCAAATTCAATCTATCTAACACGTCTCCTGGGCACAATACCTTTATATTAGAACACATAGATGTTGTTGTCGCTATTTGGTTTAGTAGACAGTCTGCGCTAAATTTTATTGGGGACACATGCTGGTAACAGTTCATTGTAGTGGTGTAGTGTAACTACACATGGGATGTGTGTATTTATATATCAGAATATATATGGATGACGGAATCAATTGGTCACCTTCTGCATGCGCTCATTAATATTCGACCACAGAAAAAATGCATGAATGCCACGAGGACTTGTGGGCGTTGTTGTGCAACCAATGTTGTATAGTCACATTTTGCTTGGTGGCTGGAAACCTCGGTGCCGTTAGCATAATAATGATCATGTATGCCAATAGCTGCACAATGACTGTAGTATCTACATGTAAAGATTGGAGTATAAGTGTGACCAGGTAATACATATACATAAATAAATACAAATTTATGTTCATATTGCGTTTTGTTCATTGTCACCTCGTTATAACCGAGGAGCGCATGTGCACCGGAGTATATTAAATTAAATTTACAACATTATTTTAAGTGAGCATGGTTGCTAAGCGACACGCTGGTTGCAGTGTAGAATGTTTAGAAATATGTATGAATGAAAGGGTGGTCCTTAAATTACAGTTAGAACCCTTAAAATTAAGAAAAGATGATTCTTGCTGAGAACAAACTTAGATATTATGGATTTTATAACGGAGAATAGTACTTCAAGAAAAATTAAATCAACTATATAAAATGAAATTTAACTTCACTTCACAAGTCTCACATATATCCTAGAAGTGGCTGAGAAGCATTGAAATTCTCTTATTGATTCACCTGCTCAGAAGCGTTTGCCCATCCTCTTATGCACTGCGACTCTCCTCTCTATGCCAATCAGCGCCTGTTCCACGATTTACTATCGTTGCTGAAGTATTTGTTGTGAATACGAAAATTCGGTTGTAAGATTTTGACAATAAATTTGTTAAGCGATAAAAAACTGCAGGTATTTCTGAATTCAGCGCACGTTTTCAGGTTTGTCTGGGAATTTTTGCTCTTATTGTTAGCTACTGTGTACTTACTTTTTCGTCTGTCTTGTGCATTTTCGCTGCACACCTCTGGTGATTCTTGTGTGGTTGGTGTTCTTTTCAGTGGTTTAGCTGCTTTGTGAAATTGTCATGTGCTGCCTCGTGTTGCTGTTAGTGTTATTGTTGCTCTATTGACGTATTTTTGTTACTCACTGCGATAGTGTGAGTCGATGTGGGTGCTGCCAGCTGCATGCCATGTGCGACATAAGTTCATATTGCTATTGTCAGAGCGTTGACATGTTTATTTCGCTTGCCTGACATGTCACAACATCCAGTGAACTACAAAATAGAACAAAAGAATGTGAAAAAATATAGATAGAATGCAGAGGAGATAAATACGAAATGCCTATGTTAGTTTTGTAGTTTTCTAATAAGGAACATTGGACACTCGTAAGTGCTCCGCTATTATATTTTCAAAGGCAAATGTTTAAATAAATCAAAATTACTCAAACAAAGCTTTCACATTCCGTTCCTAACTCGCCCAGAACTCATAAAAGACATCCATACTTAACTGTAGCATAATAGGCTCAACATAGCTTCCCTGAATATACTCATGTTCATTCTTTTATTTTTGAAAGCCCTTACGAAAGAATACAAGAAAACAATAATCTAAATCCAACGAATTTAACATTTAAAGACTGAATGAAAATATTTCTCGATATGAAAGAAGTCCTTTAGAAATTAATGAAACTGGTTTATTTTTACGTAAGAGGAACAAATATTTCCAATCCATGAAATGAGTCAAACTTTTGGTTACAAACATTGTTGGTTAAAAGTCGCCTCGACAGTAATTCCTCAAAGAAATCTACGATAGTAAAACCTAAATAATAAGTTTTGGACTTGGACTTTTAACTAAATTACGTCGATAGGAATTAACAGTTCTTCCAATCAATAACAAAAACAATGGATTAGAATAATTAATAGTAATAGTATCCTACAAAATGCGAGCATATTTAAATCTTCGGACATTTTCCATATTGAAGATAAGAATATACTTCTTGTAAATAAAATGTAAATATTTTAACACAAAACTGATACCCTCGGAGTTATACGTTTTAAAAAGTTTCTATTCCTATTATATGAAATATCTTTTTTATAATATGGCAGTTTTTCTATGTGTATCTGTGTCATACTAAATGTCCATCCATCCATGTTTAATTAAAGGCTACATATCTATGCTATTTAACCATTGCTTGTTTTGTATTGCTAACATTCATGCTCTACTATGCAGGTTTATACGATGTTGACTTTAAATTAATTAAATTTACTTAAGTTATGTTATTAAATCACAGCAAATTCCAAAAGCATTACAAACAATGCATGTAGCCAACAAAAGCCGAGCGAAGCCATTTAATGGTAAATAGCAAAATTATGCAAATCTTTCTATGGGAATTATGGCTTTAACGTTCGGTCTACGAAAACGTTCACTTTATTGTTGTTGTTATTACTACTTCTAATGGTGTTGAAGTAGTACTCGTGTTGGTTTTCTTGATATCCCATATATGTCATAAATAAATTGATTTGAAAGCTATCTAGAGCGCCTTCATGTATGCTACACCAATTTGTACGCAAAGCTGAAAAGGACGAGTAAGAGAAAGGGAGTGTGAAAATTTAATGTTGACTAAGTTGTAAAAAAAAGTATGAGTGTGTGGCTGTAGATTGGAATTTATTTATATAGTCTTGGATATGACTTACAAAATATGCTCGTAATAAATACCAGAAGAAAACCACTAAGTTTTCTCAAACATCAAGTGCATATAACTGCATACAGATGTAAAGATATAAATCTGAATTTAAATATCTTCGCCTCTTTTGTTGAAATCTCTATGATATCCTTAGTTGCCATCGTCAGTGGTGTCTTATCATATCATATTTATACATGTCTTCACATTGAATTTATATGTTTCTGTTGGATGTGTGAGCACGTCTGCTTCTTCTATTCCTTGCTCGTGACAAACGTTAAAATTACATCAAAACCACAAGCCATTAGCTGTGGTTTCTATAACATTCATAAACACACGCATATAATTCAATTTAAATTTTCGTTGGGGTGTGCTCAGCTGTACATTGCTTTGCTACAACATTCATATTCGCCTTGTGGCCACACTTATGGATCAATTAATAGATACAATAAAATAAATTTTAATGTAAATATTAAGTAATATATTTGCTGATAAAGACATGGTTTTCATTTAAAATAATTTCAATTGCCATAAATAGTTTTAATATAGATATCTATGATGCATGCAACATATTCTTTTGAAAATCCGTATGTATAGTTGATTTACATACATTATGACCAACTTATGTATTCCTCATCATAACCAAATAGCGTTCATTAAATTGAGAATCGGTTCTATTTTATCATCTCGGATAATTTACTTTAAACTGGAACACGAATAGGCCAGCAATTGCGTTGCAATATCATAAATTAATGCAGATATGTATGCGTTGACCTCCTTCGGCAACCTCAAGCGATTTCTGGTTTAGAAGCTAATCACGTTTAAACGCTGCAACCAGTAGTTTGCCAACGGCGCTGCACTAAATCAACTTCGAAACGACCATAACTTCATATTTCTATTTACATACAAACATGCGCTCATACGAGAGGAGTTTGGTGAGTCTCGCAGATAGTTGAATATGAAGATGATGTTTTATAGCAAAACGGAGTTCTGTTGCCTAAGTCATAGGGATAAGTACCCATTTCTCGGACAAATACATTACTAATGAGCAGAGTCTGAATGCCTGGCGTATTTTATTAGAGGAATTTCTTAAAATCTGGTAGATTTTGATGGCAGGGATGATTTACAGAGTTCAATCATCGAAATCCACAACCAAATTCGGAGCCCTTCCTTAAATTTCTAATATACATACTTTATGGTCTGTAGTAATTTGTTTTCGAAACTCGAATCGATGATCTACCACGTAGAAATAGGAACCCTAACTTAACTTGGTTGTATTTGGACTAAATATTGCGAATTCGGAACAATTTCTGATGGTCTTTATCAGTAGTCCGTTAACAGCTCTTGATATAGTCTAAAAAACAGTGTTGCATTTGTAGATACAGAGTCTTAACAAACTCTCCTCGTGGTTGCATGAAAACTATTAATAAGTACAGCAGTGACTGGAATTCGGCTGCATTGAATTGAACTGGAAACGCAGAGGAATGATGATAGTACATCAGCGTTTCTAAACCATGCCACTTGCCACATTGAAGAACAATTTGTAGCACAACGCAATTAGATGGTTATGCATTCCGATATATGTATACATAATTGTTGTACAACAACAAAAACACGACTGTCAGTAAGTACACTTGTTTGTGTGCCTCGACTTTTGCCGTTTATTTGCCAACTGATAACCCATAATATAGCAAATAACACAAACTTACTCATCGTTCGGTCGGCCGTCCAAAGCGTCTGCCTGTCAATATGCCATTGCGGCGACTGTCTGGACAAGATTGCAAATAACTTGCGGCTGATTGCAAGTAGAACGCTTGGACTTTGTGGCACACACTGCCACAACGCCGTGAAGCGACTTAACCTACGCGTCGGCGCGTTGGTTGCGTGTCGTGGCATGGCTTTTGTGTACTAGGGAATAATATCTGCGGGAAATCAATTTGCATTGCACGCTTGTAAAGTCACAGACTCGCAAAATGTAGCAACATAACGTCTATTCCGACTTTAGTCCATCGCAAACAGCAAATAAGATCGGTTAACATGTTGTGCAGACCATGGCGATAAACTATGAAAGAGCTAGTAACTAGGCACAGGACTGGAGATTTGCATGTGCAGGCTACGGATCTATCTTCGTTTTGTGCCAAATACACGATGGGTAGAGCTAGTAAATAGACGAAATATTATGGTAGTCAGTTGCGAATTAACCATGAAATGCTGGCGTCCAGCACGATCCTGAACTAATTGCTAACAAAACTAAGTACATTGGCCAACAGGAACGAAGTAATACTGTGTTACGAGTATAATCAGATTACTAAAAAAATAATTCCCACCAAAAAGGAACGGAGGATCATCGATCATAAAAGATTTGTATTACAATGAAAAATAAACCGAGAGTTTGAAAGGGATCATCCAACGTCAGCATATTTCGAAAGCAATTTATTTTAAAATAAAATTAAAATAAAGAAGTCTATTGTCAATATCCGAACCACTGTGCATCATGAGGGTCATGTTGCACGTTCACTGCCTGTGCATAGGGTCACTGTTCATTGGTGAATGCAGTCGCAGTTGTGTGTCTCACGATGCATGCAACATAACTTGGTGTTGGTGCACTTTGTAATGCTGTGCCGCTGTTGCTTGCTGCTTGCAGCTAATATCACGCTTTCTCATTCCTGCAACACCTACGGCTCCCAGAAGATAATGTTAACTAACGTTTATAAAAGCAAAACAAAGAAAAGCAAACAAATAAACTCCCGTGTGTATGTGTGCTGTTGTGTGGATGTACCAAACAATACAATGTTGCGATAAATAGCAACAAACGTGCTGACACATGGGGCAAACAAATTGACAGTTAACATTCTGATATGTACGAGTTGCCACATCATGGCAAGTAACAGCAACAACATCAATAAATGTAATGTAATGTTTAACTTACCTTACTTCTGAAATAGCCAGCGTGGCGAGCACCTTAATGGAGAGCGATAGAACTTTTAAAACTGAAAAATTACGTTTGCGTCATGTTGCCAATATTGAAGCAACATATCTATCAAGAAATACAAATTGACATGTAAACGGTGAAACATGGTCGGTTAAGAGTTCGAAGTGAGATAGTTGAAAGTATGAGACACTACTTAAGAAACCATTAATAACACATAGCAAATATAATATAAGATGAGGGTCAAGCGAACTTTATTATTACAAATGAAATGTACTATTTCACAGCTGGTCAAAAGTAACGGTTTCCTTGAGAAATATCGATAAATAAAGGGCAAGTACGAAATACAGGAGGGATAATACTCATCATAAAGTACCACATTACTTTCTATGAAATCTTCATTTCAACTTTTTATACTAAGAAGTAGAAGGCAGCACTTACAGCTTCTTCGATTGTTAAACATGTGAACATTTAGTGATCTATGGATACTTGAGATTTAAATACAATCATCTGGTTTAATGGGAAGATTTATTGTCTGATATATTGTTGACAGACACGAACCCGATATTCCCCATTTCTAAAATCATTTGGTAATTTCAATGATACGTATCCTAAAAGACTTTCATAAGAAGTTTACAAGTTTCAAAATTAAAGACTATAAAAAAACTGGGTTAGCTCCATGCCTATTCGAACAATATAACCCCTACTACATAACCATCTGATTCTCACTCATTGCTTTTGTATTTGCATGCAATTCAATTTTCCACTTTCGTGAACTTTACATTTTCAATCAAGGCGAAATATGTATATTTTGAGCAACATTTTTTATACTCTCGCAACCTGTTGCACAGAGTATAATAGTTTTGTTCACCTAACGGTTGTTTGTGTCACCAAGAAATATAAGAGTTAGATATGGGGTTATATATACATAAATGATCAGGATGACGAGTGGATTTGAAATCCGGATGTCTGTCCGTCCGTCTGTCCGTCTGTCCGTCCGTCTGTCCGTGCAAGCGATAACTTGAGTAAAAATTAAGATATCTTAATGAAACTTGGAACATATGTTCCTTGGCACCCTGAGGAGGTTGCTTTCGAAAATGGGCAAAATCGGTCCACTGCCACGCCCACAAAATGGCGGAAACCGAAAACCTATACAGTGTCATAACTAAGCCATAAATTAAGTTATGAAAATGAAATTTGGAACATAGGATCCCATTAGGGAGGGGCACATTTGGATGTAATTTTTTTGGAAAAGTGGGCGTGACCCCACCCCCAAATAGGTTTTTTGTGTATAACTCGCAAACCAATAAAGCTATATAAACCAAACTTTCTGCAGTCGTTTATTTTAGCCATTTCCTTATACAGTTTAAAAATGAAAGAAATCGGATAATAACCACGCCCACCTCCCATACAAAGGTTAGGTTGAAAATTACTAAAAGTGCGTTAACTCACTAACGAAAAACGTCAGAAACACTAAATTTTACAGAAGAAATAGCAAAAGGATGCTGCACTCAGATTTTTTTACAAAATGAAAATTGGGCGTGGCATCTCCCACTTATGGGTCAAAAACCATATCTCAGGAACTACTCGACCGATTTCAATGAAATTCGGTATATAATACTTTCTTGACACCCTGATGACACGTGTGAAAAATGGACGAAATTGGTTCACAACCACGACAACTTCCCATATAACTCATTTTTGAATTTCATCTTATTCCTTCACTTTATAATATATACATTAGGAACCAATGAAGATAGCGAAATAAGACTTTACACAAACACTCTATATGATCTGTTGCATCACTTTTGAAAAAATTGTCAAAATCGAACCATGACTTTTCAAGGCCCCTGATATCGAACATGAATAACTCAGTGCCTAAGGGTAATTTTTCACCGAAAATATACTTAGGTAAATTCCTCAGATATTTTAATGTAATTCATTCCCTCTGAACAGTTTATCTCTGTACCTGAAATGGTAAAAATCGTGTCATAACTTCCCCGGATCCCATATACCTTATTATAAGTAATATTAAATTAAGTGAGCGTATAATCTTCGATACATTGTATCTTGGTGGTGAAAACGAGTGAAATCGGTTTAGGAATTACCTCAGTCCCCATATACTATTTATGATGATTTTCGTTATTCTATTGAACTTTATACCCAATATATGGGTCGAATTATGTTATCTTTATAAAATTACAGCAATAAATTGCGAGAGTATAAAATGTTCGGTTACACCCGAACTTAGCCCTTCCTTACTTGTTTACACATACTGTGGTGCAGTCAACTCGTCAAATATCACTCAATCATGCGTGAAATAAATCTAAGGCGACAAAAGAAATAAAACATTTTGAAAATAGTAATATGGATGCTCGGGGTGAAGTTGCGAAGCTGTCAAATTGAGAATTTTTTAATAAAATATTACATGTTTCGCTTTCTTAGCTAACGCAAACAACAATTGAAGCATGAAAGGGGTTTTGGCACCTTTTATTTATTTTGCTTTTATGATTTAATTTTTGTCAAAGTGTGGACGACGCTTTATATATTTACACTAATTTGACTGTGCTTAAGTTTTTGTAATGATAGTACATGTATTTTGTTTTAGTTATATTAAAGCCTCCCATTTGTGCTGCATAAATCCTTGTTAGCTTTTCTATTTTATTTTCATTTTCGAGTCACTTTACGAATTCAATCAAACCAATCTCGGCGGGTAATCACAAATTCGATTTGGCATTTCACACAAGTAGTGTAATGAAATTAATTTCGTGTCGTGCCCATTTTTAGTTCACTGATTGTGGAAACTGGGCGATGTTGGATTGCTGCCGACTTCCTAAATAAAAAACATCATAAAAATTATAAAATAAAAATTCAGTTCAGAATACAATGCAAAGATTTGGAAAACTATAATTCATTACTAAAATATTGTTATTATAATTTTTTATATTTTTTCTAGCATTGAACATTTAGTAAGACAAATTCCAAGCTTTTTTATTCTAAACATTTATTCCCTTGGCTTTCATGGATTTTTCAAAGTTCAAAGTTGCGTATACGCACTGTATTTCATTATGATATTATATTATATAAACCACCATTTAAGCACAAGAATAGTTGAGTTTAAGAATTGTGAGGTAACGATCTCAATTTTGTATTTAATGCTCTCTTTTAAGGATCCTAATTGAGGGCTCTTTGAACATGAATCATCTTAACAGTTATTACACATCCGTGACAGTACTTTCATACAGAAGTTATGCTGCCAACAGAACTCAGATTCTTTCGACAACTCTCAGTTACAGTATTAGTATATTCTCTTGGCGTATGGGCGGACATTGTAGCGGTACAAAGCATTCTCAAATAGTTTTGAGGAATGCTACCAAGTTGTTAACCCTTGCCTGGACGTATTTGATGATATAAAAGTTGAAAAGTATTAAGGGGATTTAGAGTTAAATAGAACTGCTGTATTCTAATGAATTAAATTATAACTACCCCTCTCTTCTTTTTCCACTCAGTTACTCATTTTGCTTTGCTTTTTCTTTCCACGCTTTTAATTTGCACACTTTCCTATTTAATATGCTTTGCCTAGCACAAACTTACTGCAACTCTGTGCGATTCTTTCAAGCAGCTACTGCCTACAGCTGAGCTACTTTAATGCGACATCTATTATTTTTCACTTAGTTTTGGCGCTCATCCGAGTTGTTTGAGTTCCGCTTTTAATGCGGCAAAGCCAGTACCAGTGCTGTTCATCTTCAGGCGCAATAAAGCTTGCTGTGAATGAGTTTGAAGATTTACTTAATTTCGTGTTCTTTCGCTTTGTTTTCGTCTAAAATAAATCCTTTACTTTTTTGTTTCTTTGCTAATTTTAACCGGAGAAACTTTGTCCACTGCCGCTCAAATAAAACAATGAAACTTGTTTTCTTACTTCGCATTAGCCCTTTAGCCCATTGCCACAAGTTGTCAGTCACTCGTTGTTCGTTGTAGGCATAAATGTTGTTTGTTACTTCTTTCATCGTCCAATAATGGCACATCTGGAAGCATTTAGAAAGTTTCCGTTCAAGAGGAACTGCAAAATGTGACGAGAAAGGTTTGTGTAGAAAAAAGTTGAGCTGATGTATCGGGCATCCTTAGACTTAAGTAAAGATGAAGAAGAAGTTTCTTGTGGTTTTCGATATTTTTATTCTCAGTTATGAGTTTTTTGGGAAATTCCCTTAAAGAATAACGTCTATTCTAGCCTGACTGCCGTATTCCAAACAATTAGCTTTGGAGCAGTTCTAGAAACAAGGTTAGATATTAGAAGATATTAGAGTCTTTCCCAATATTTTCTGACAGCGGCTTGACGAGGCGGCTTTATATCAGTTTCGATCATCGTTAATAATTAAAACTAATCCAAATCTATTAAAATCTATGATATTAGGTTAACGAAACCTAATTCGTCAAATATAAAAAAAGAACTAACAATGGTTCCAAAGTCACCAGTACCAATCTCACGTGTAAAGTAATGTGCCTTATTGTTGGGTAAATCATTGGGTTGTGTAAATGGTCATTAAATATACGTAATAACTCCTGTATATACATATATTGTTTTGCTCTTGTTTTTGGTTTTCGAATTTCCCTTGTGATTGTTTTTTACGGTTTAGTATTCGCTTTCTTTGTGCGCTTATTCCTTGCCAGCTGCTTTCTGTTGTAGCTTTGAATTATTGAAGCAATTTTGAGCCAGACTGTGTGGATTTTTTAATTCATGACCTCCTGACATTATTTGCTGATCCCTGTTTATAGGCTCTGCAATGCGTTCTGAAAACTTGCCAAAAATCGACATTGTCCACTTGTGCCATGATTTATTAAATTGGTTGCACTTTGCTTGTTTGATATCTTATAACAATATTTTTTAACATATTGCTGAGTAAAACATATTGAGAGAAAGCTTCGTTTTGGAAACGCTGTTTATTATATTACGGGTAATTCAGTGAAAATTAAACTCATAGAGCCAGTCTCTTAACCGAAAGCAAAAACTAACAACAAATGTGTGATACTGTTTTATATACAGCTTGAAAGAGTTCGGTGTCTCTCGGAGTATACTAGCGCAGTACTAAAAGTCCGGAAATGCCTAAGTTTTATAACAACATTTTATGTCTCTTCACTTCGACTCAGTTGAGTTTTATCTTAAAAAAATTCTTTCTTAAAACATTTTTTGGTTAACCCATAACATTAATGTTTTGAGTCTATCGAAGTGATATAACTGAGCATAATTAGCAAATTTGTAACCAATTAAAAAATGTTTAAACTTTTTATTTTATATTACTTACTTTTATTGCCTCATGATATTTTTATGCAACTTTTTGTTGGCAGCAACATAAACAGGGTTGTATAAATGAACACGTTCTTCTACAGAGACGCGATCGTTTATGGTCACATGGTAACACGAAGTGTTGTAAAGCTCGCTTAATAGCATTTGCTATATAAAATTAACTCATTTAAAACTATGAAACAAACTTTACTAAAAACTGCAAATTCCGTACAAATTATTCTTCAACACTTCCTACTGCTTGCATACATACATAAATACATACATTCGAATACATAGTTTTATTATATAGACATTTTATTATATTATATATACATACAAAAACATTATAAAGAGTTTTATATGTACGCAAGTGAACATGTTGTTGCGCAAACTTTTCATCCCACTTGTAACAGCAATTTACTGCCTGCAATTGGCGGTCCACATAATTTTGTTGCTGGCAGCCAATCTCGCAGCTGTTGCATGTGGTTTCCAGACGAGCTGGGCGGCTGATAAGCTTAATAATATGAAGATGGTTTTGACGCTTTGGTTTTCAGACACTAAATGAACTAAGGCTAAGGATTTCACAGGAGTGGAAATGTAGACATGATTTTTTTTTTGTTGTTTTTTAATTAAAGTAAAATGTTCACTTAAAATTATAAAAAACGAAATTTCGTTTTCTTAATTATCTTTTTATTCTTCTAAGTGATTTCAGTGATTGGTTCCGAGTAAAGCTTATGTAATTTGGTGCACTGCGGAACTGAATATATACCGAATCACTCTTATAAAGAAGGCGTCCTCCGTACGTCGATAGCAGTCCATCTTTGGGAACGCTACTGATATATATTACCAATACTTCGGAGGTGACTTACTGCAACTTCTTGCAGATACTTACCGTTAAAATTGTTTCATTATATATAAACGCAAACTCTTTTATCCATACATTTTTCCATCTTCCCTACTTCACCATGTCATGTAACTTTGCATCCGTGGGAAATTGTCTTTCAGTTATGAAATGAGAACAAGTTGTGGTTTGCTTGATATTTTCCGATTCGTTGCGCCAGGATTAAGACTGTCAGAAATTGGAACAGCAGCAGCTGCAAGAGCTGCAAATAAAGTTGTTAAGCTGGTAGTTGCAATAACAACAACGATAATAACAACAACATAGATATTAATATTGAAAACTAACCAGCCACAGAGGAGCAAGGCAATAAACTATGCTTGTTTGTGGCTATTAAAATGTTTAGTGCTTATATTCGGGATCTCGAAGCGTCGAAATTAGACTGTCGGGATTTCATATATCAGTATTCGACTAAGGGCGAGTGACCCAACCAACACCAATTCGTTTTATAGAGACTTGTTTCGTTAAAGATTTTATTAAAGATCCATAGTTGAACAAGTAACTCTTCTTTCCAGAATCAGCGGGTTAAAAACCTTTTAGACACCATTTATTAGCTTAAGTCCATCTACCAGGCGTTGACCAGCTGCAACTTTACTTAGGCTAAAACCACTAATGCCAGGAACACCAAAGTATCACAGCAACAGCGCTACATACTATATAACCTGTCACTGTCAGCAATTTCCGCTCGATGGCGGTGCTTTGAGAATGAAATCTTTATAAACGCATTAGAGATGCATTCAAGCAGGCCAAACGCAGGGACATAAAAAAAACGCAAAGGGAACAGGCAAACGAAGTGTTGCGTGGAGAAAATTGAAAAAGTTGCTAGCCACTGAAGTGGATGAATGAGTTGGTGAAGAAAAAAAAACGCATTAAATTGATTGAGTTGGAAAATAAAACCATACCCGTTTAACGGCTAAGCGTGCAGCAGTCGCCAACGTTGGACCATAAATTCAACTATGAAAATGCAATAGGCAAAGCAATTTCAAGACCAAGCAATCCAATTAGGCGCCTGACCGCATTACGCCGAAACGAGTCGTGTTCAATGGTGTTCGGCTACCTGTCAGCGTGACATCGTAAACTTGAAAATATGGCTACAACAACAACTACAGTATAAGCTATACGAAAAGTAAGTAATGCGTTTGTGCTGCAACGATATCTTGCTTGCAACTTTACAAGCAAAGTTTGACTCTGGCTTTTTGGCATCTCTTATGCGTTTGCAGTAAGCTTCAAACTTGGTGTTGCAGTAACCAGCTTGGTAGATTTGTAGCTTTCGCCAATTGGAACCTGTTTGCAATCGATTATTTGCAATGCAATGCGCTTATGTGCGCTGCTATGCAAGCCAGTCGTACGCTTGATTTATATGCTAATACTTGTATATGTACAGTGCAAAAATACGAAATGTAAATTAGAAGATTCATTTTGCATACTCGAACTCTTACATACATAAGAACTGTGACCATTAGAATGCAAAGAAATTGTTGAGGAATAATTATTAGCCTTAATATGGACAGGTATATGAAATTCTAGTTATCTCCGAGCGTAACTAGTTGGGACCAGAAGTTTCTAGTTTTGTTCACATAGCTGTTCTGTGTGACATATGTATGTAGAGACATATTGACATAAGGACACATTTTTGAACAATCCGAAAGAATCAGTGAGCTTTTTTGATAATGGATTCTAGATCAAGCCGGAGGGTGATGGAGATGTCGGTCGAAAACTAAGGTATGCAAAGCCCAACATATGAGCGCTACGGTAATTCTGCATGATAGTATTAGGCACATAACAATTTATTTGCGCAGGTATATATATGAATTATAAGATTGGTATCTTATAGCTGGTGCTCAAGGCAGTGTAATATAAAAAGCCGCTACGCATGCGCGTACGATCAAAATGTAAACATATGCGCAAGGGATATCAAGCTGGAAAGCAAAAGGTTAATCGCGGCAATGCAGAATTTTAAATTAATATAACAGCAGCTGGAAGCAGAAGAAGATGAAAAACTATGTGGTAGCATTAAATGTTGTGACTTGAGGGTGTGCTGCAACGTGGAAGCAGATGAGCTTACATGCGTTGGCGGCTCAGTAATGCAACGGGTGTATAAGAAATCGAATTTATCTACATAATGGTGGGTCCTTGGAAAAAAAATAAAGAAGTCGCGCATATAATGGAAATTTATTAGTTTTGTCAGTCACATTCTACCGTCCGAACTGTAGGAATACCTGATCCACGGAAAGTGTTGGTGCTTGACTCATATTGGTACCGGAGGATAGAAAAATGTTTTGATATTGATACCGCCAGACTCTTAACGGATGGGCCACCGTAATAATTATGTTTGACGATTCTCTGTCTAGCCATCATCGCAACAACACCGTCAGCTTTTATCTGTCACCGTCAATCTTCCTACAACTTTTCGAAATTCCATTAAACATCTGTATGTCGACTACACAGCAAGGCCTGTAGTGGTGTTGTCGTCCGTCAATCCATATTAGGATGTGGAGATGTCAACCTCTGGCGATATTTGTAATTACCAAATGCAACAAGCACTAATTTGTGAGTTCGGGCGACAAAGTGAAGATGAAGCAGAGAAAAAAGAATAGTTAAATAGTTAGTGGATTTCTGGAGTGAAGTGCATATTATTTTTGTCTTTTTTGTCTGCTTGCAGTTGCAAATGAAGTAATTTCATGCGCGCTTGTATTTGTTGCGCTCTTTACATGCCGCATTACATTCAATTTAAACTAATTAAAAGCACCAAGTAGCACATTCAAGTCCAGTCAGACTCTTAAAAGCCAGTAAGTGTTGATTTTAACTATCTCGGCATGGCTTAAAAGCGCCGCTCGTTTGGTTGGTGCAACTTAATGAATGCTCGCGACTGGTTTTGCGGTCTTCAACAACGGTCGCTTGCTGCCCTACAATCTGCCAGCTGACGCGGAAACGACTTGCAACTGTTAAGTACTCACTTTCTGCCACTTTCATGGTTCGTGTTGGGCATTTCGAACGTGTTTTCCAATTTAATTGCAGAGCAGCCCTCGGGTAGCAACTACTGTTGGTCGGTTGTTGCCTAGATAGAAGTAGAGTTGATCGCTAATTCTCTACCTTACGTAAATCTGGATCGATCTAGTTTTTTTTAACATCAGTGTTGAGCTGTTAACCTTTTTTAAAATATAGACACAAGTTATAAAGAACTCGTTGGTGAAGTGCACATTTCATGTATTGTAAGAATCGATTCCAGTATAAAGGATCTCAAAGCGTGAACTTGCTCCATTGATTTGTATATATGTTCATTCGTGTGTTATTGGCGTCCAAAGACTCCATAGGCTCCATTGATTTACTAAAAGTTAGTAAATATACAAACGAGAAAATACGGCAACTTCAAAATATTTGTAAAATAAATACAAAAATATAAACGAGATATAAAATTATTTGTCTGCGTTCAGCTTGGCTATGCCTTTTTTCGATGTAGCGCTTGCAACATGTTACATTTGAACACCATAGCCATGGTATGCCTTTCATTTATATGTTATTGTGTAGTTTTTCAAATGCTTTTTCACCCAAAAATTTTTTAATTACTTTATTAAATTATTATTAATTATTATTAAAATTACTCTGTGTAAATGTCTCTTAATTTCTCTCTCTCTCTGTATCACTCCCCATTTGCAATATTGTCACTTGATTCATCAACACCTTACAGTTGAATCGCCAATAAATTAGACAGTGTAAAGCGCAGCATTTTACCTTATTATGTAACCACGTAATCGACACATAACCACATTTAGCACAGTCACAGGCAACGAGTCGCAATTATTAACGCGACACTCATATAGAAACTTGTGATGTAGCTAATGAACACAACACATTCACACCAGCCCATAGTATATAAGGAGCTGCAGGTCAACCCAAAGACGCTGTGGCTGACAGCGATGATTGCGCAAGCGCAACGTACAGACAAGACAACATCAACCATTCACCCATTTTAGTGTCACAGTACATTCACTCCGCAAATGTGACGTCATCAACGGCTATGGCGCGCATCTTCACTTGAATATGTTTTTGTTTTGCGAAAAAACAGAAAAATCTGTTAACACTTTTCGTGTCATAGCATGCAACGTCGACAACAACAGCTGTTGTGTTGTGATTGCATTGACGCCTTTGGCAGTTGACTTTGGTGTTGCTGTTAATACAGTGCATGGCGAGTACACAAACAAAGAGTAACCCGCTGTTTATTGTTGTCTCAAGTATTTACAATAAAAACTTGTAGCAGCAAGCGAATCTTCACTCATTCCATTGGTTGCAACACTGCCTTCAAAACCTACGCCATCAACGACTACTGTTTCGCTGCTCAATTGCTGGAGTGGTTTCTAAAACTCCCTCAAACTTCACAAGTCAGTGGTTTAATAAACTTAAAGGTCCTTATAAAACTATTATACAAGAGAGAAAATCCAACAGAAACCGTCTCGGACAATGCAGACCTCGCCCGACATAATTAATATCTCCTTCAGCGAATTTCTTTAAATGACTTTAATCAACTTACGAGTACATGGATAGTTCGTTGTGTTTCGGGAACGAAAAAAACATAACAGGTCAGGTAATTTGAAAAAAGATAGATGACTTTGTTAGAGAAAATCATATTTTTCCTAGTCCCTTGGAACATTTTTCCTAGTCCCATAGAATATATGTCCGATCGAAAAAAACCAAAGTGATCTAGCTTCAGTATTAAATTCTATTTGAACTAAAAGTATTATTTAAACTACTTGTTTTGCAACTTAAAGTCAATTTTTTTTCTTAAAAAAGTGATTTTTTTTTCAAACTTCGAAAAAATTTGGAATTTTATAACTTCTTCGGTATATTTTTAGTTCATAAATAAAAGAATCTTATAAAAATTAAAAAAAAATATTGGTTCGACTGTTTCAGATGCATCGCACGGCCTCCATCACCGGCACCGATTCCAGGCGCTCCAGAAAAATACTTCCAACTTTAAAAAAATTTCAATATTTTTTAATAATAAATATTGTTTTTTAAGCCTTAAATATAGTACACTATCGTCTAAAAATTCCGTTTACCGCAATCATTTCCTTCCCTTTCAACAAAAATTGCTAAAAAAACGCTTTTTTTCGGCTTCTAAAGCAGAATAGAAATCCTCCACTAGCATAAAATTGCTGGCTTTTTACTCAGCTAAGCCTTCTAACACTTCCAATTGTCTTTTGTGTACTTGCAACCGCACTCTGCATATGCCACACACTATTTCAAATGTTAGAGATTAGACGCAACCGCACACACACACAGAAGATATCAAATACCAAGCTCCCGTTTCAATTAAGTCATACAGGCTATAAGCTTCAACCAACCGTTGCAAGTACTCGGCTTTAGTTCTGTACTTGTAAGCAAGCCAGCTCCATCTTCCTACCTTCCTTTCGTTCCTTTTCATTTTCTTCTTCCCAAGTAGATCAAGCAACAGGCGTAGAGATTTCTAATTAATAATGCCACCTGCCATGCATGAGTGCGATATGTCGTATGTGCGTCAAGGCGCTGCAATATGCACGCATAACTAACGTGCGCTATTGTGATGCATGCTACACCAGAAATGCAAACAAACAATATCTAGCGCATGAAAGAGACAATGGCACACATTAGAAGGTGGCCCCTGTAGTTCCGTAAGGGACGTGCTTTATGAGTTGTGGGTTAAGACTTTGAGAACTGTCTATCTTTGGACTGACATAAAAAATAACCAACAATCAGGAATAAAATCGGCCAAATGTCCTTTATAGTGATTGTAATACAATAGTATATTTGTAAAATCAGACATGTCTGCCCAAAGGTTGTACTCGTAGACCGAGACACATAAATACTTTAACAGCTGCTGGATACTTATCTCTATATGGGATTTAAATAAAGAACACTTCAGTCGACTTCAAATATTATAATTCAACAGAATTCAGAGTTCTGAAAACCGTACCGTGTTTCATAATAAATGCTTAGAAGTTTACACCCCACGAATTATGTTACTTCTTGATTTTAATAATATTTTCTTGCTAAGAACACTAAATGGTCTAGGTAACATATTAGGCTTTGTGAAATTGAAACAATTATCTTACTACCCTCGTATAGTTTAATATAAATAGATATATCTACTTCAAGAGCGACTACATTCCTCACTACCGAAGATTTGATTGGCGGTATTTCCCAGCATGCTGTCCTTGGTTTTAACTGATAAGTTGTTTAACCAACCGAAATATCTGGTGACATTCACTTCAGTTTCAGTAGGAATATGGGAGTGGAGTGTACATGAAATATAGAAAATTAGACTACATAGAAAGAACCAGAAGCTACCAGAAAGCAAATCTAGTGTTTGAGAAGTATATTTTTTCGGTCTGAATGACGAAGCAACTGTCTATATGCTTGTCTAGATACAAAGCAAGGTTAGTTTTGTTTTTACAACCATAAAATAAAATTGGAAAGTGTGCAGGAGACAATTTAGAATATAATTAGAATAATCAGAACGCTGTAGCTCTGTCTTAATTTTACTACTATTTTTTCTACTTTCTACAGATGTGATTTGAAACTTTGTTCTGTCGAATAGCGATTGTACTAAGTTAATAGTATAGGATGAGTGTTAATTTTAGGGCCACAAATACCTCTCCTGGAATCTTGAAACTCACTGTTCGCACAAAATCGGAAAAAAAAGTCGGCATCAAATCGTGAGGTGTCAATAGACATCACTGAGACGTTGAATGACATAATTAATCTTTCATCTACAAACCGATTTCCTGAAAGCCTCCAGCAACTAGACGGCGACTAAGAAGAATGACTTTTTGTCGAAGTTAGGAGCTGTCTTGCTCATCACGGTCTAAGGTAAAATCCGTGAAATTACATTTCAAAAGCTAGTGATTACGTTCAGTACTGTATGAAATGTTACCTTTCTTACAATTTATGCCAGAACTTACCACTACCAGTATTTCATTCTGCAAATGTTGACTTGAAAACTAAACTTAAGCGAAACTATCGAACTGTATAACTCAACAAAGTAAACGAAAAGTAAACTTATGCAATACTTTTATTTGTTGTGTATAAATAATTAAGTAACTTAAGGTTATGAGAAAATATATATTATTCGTATAAGGTAGTGTAAGAATGCAGTGTAAGAAATTCAATAGCTTCGCAATCATTTCTGAAAATTAGTGGAAAACGGTCGTGACGGGAAAATTTTAAGAATCCTACTTTGTACTTTTTGCTACTATTTCACGTATACACCTAAGCATGGCTTACTGGGCGATAGCGACTCGCAAAGGGTCGCCACCGATGAAGATCACACCAGTGCTGAATCCAAATCAACGTGAATTCCTCGAAGATGAGCTGCTCTACCGTGAAAAACTGGAAATACTAGCCGAGAATAATACTATCAGCACCGACCTATTTGTGCGAAAGTTCGAGGATATCGACCACCCCGTATTGTTGGACAAACATGATTCCTTCTATCATACCACCAAAAGTTTACTGGTGCTTTTTCAGATAATGGGCGTTATGCCGATACATCGCAATCCGCAGAAGTCTGGTATGCCACGCACCGGCTACTCATGGACGTCGAAGCAAGTCTTCTGGGCCATATGCGTTTTCTCTATGCAAACTACGATAGTGGTATTGGTATTACGTGAGCGCGTGAATACATTTCTCAACGATTCCGATCGGCGCTTCGACGAGGCAATCTACAACGTGATCTTCATAAGTTTATTATTCACGAATTTCCTCTTGCCGGTTGCAAGTTGGCGTCATGGACCGCAGGTGGCTATCTTCAAGAATATGTGGACGAATTATCAATTGAAGTTCTTGGAAGTGACTGGCTCACCGATTGTATTCCCCAATCTATATCCGCTCACCTGGAGTTTGTGTATCTTCTCGTGGGGTGTCAGTATTGCGATCAATTTGTCACAATACTATTTGCAGCCCGATTTCAAGTTGTGGTACACTTTCGCCTACTATCCGATTATTGCTATGCTAAACGGTTTCTGCAGCTTGTGGTGAGTTAAGCTTGTCATCTCCTTGAGGTTAGTCATTGAATGTTCCCTCTATAGGTATACCAACTGCACAGCCTTTGGAACCGCTAGCCGCGCTCTTTCCGTCTCACTGGAATTAACAATGATGGGTGATAAACCAGCGAAGAATCTCACCGAATATCGACATCTTTGGGTGGATTTGAGTCACATGATGCAACAACTAGGTAGAGTGGACGAAGTTTTGAAACCCGTTAGAAGAATATTCTAGTGAGGTCTAACTCTTTGCAAGATGTTATTCATAAAAATCAAATCAAGCGCTAAATACTTATTTGACTCATTGAAGTAAATTAGTGCCCTATTAGGTCGGTCGATCCGATCAAAACCTTTGATACTTTCAAACTAGTTGTGATCGATAAGATTAATTTTAAAGTCTTTTCTCACTGACTTGCTGAGCTCTTCACCAACTCTGCTCCGAATAGCAGCCTTTTCATGGAGCCAGCTTTCTTATACTATTTGATCTGCCATCTTTGGTATCTCCGCTCTCTTTTTCAGGTCGCGCCTACTCCAATATGTATGGCATGTACTGTCTGGTAGTTTTCTTCACAACCATCATTGCAACTTATGGTTCACTGAGTGAGATTATGGATCATGGTGCTACGTATAAGGAAGTTGGTCTCTTCGTTATCGTTTTCTATTGCATGAGCCTGCTCTATATCATTTGCAATGAGGCGCATTATGCCACACAGAGTGTCGGTTTGGATTTTCAAAAGAAGCTCCTGAATGTGGATCTGACGGCTGTGGATAGCGCTACTCAAAAAGAGGTGGAAATGTTTCTAATGGCTATAACAAAGAATCCGCCGATAATGAATTTAGACGGTTATGCTAATATTAACAGAGAACTAATCACGTCAGTACGTTGAGTATATATTTTTTCTTCTTGAAAGACAAACTTAATTAAGGAAATTTATATTTTGCAGAATATTTCATTCATGGCTACTTACTTGGTGGTGTTGTTGCAATTCAAAATTACCGAACAGCGGAATTACTCTTTGAAACAGAGCAGAATGGAGTCGATAATGGAGGAATGAATGATTCCTAAAGCTCTTTAGTATAAAATTGTTGTTTTAGTGAACGAAATATATATTTCGATCTTTATCTTTACTCATCACGGATAATTTGTGGATTAAAAATCGAGTTGGCTTTGCCCATTAATAATTAAATAATTAATATTAAAAATTAAATTCAGACTTCATCAGGGTAGCTTCTTCTAAAACTTCTTTTTCTTCTTACGCAGTGAAGAAAAGTGGGAAGAAAATTGCTTCCTTATGAAAGGTGTGTCCTGCCATTCTATCAAACTGGAATTCCATCATTATTTCTGATCACTATCAAACAGTTTATACATCAAGTATAGGTCTAACGGCCGGTCCAATCTTATTTTCAGTACAATCGGAACGGCAAACTAAAAACAAAACTTACATTTCACATACAGAGAAACTCCACCACTGTACGTGAGTACTAAGTACATATACATACATATTATGATACCTACTGGGATTTTCCGTAATTTGAGTTCAATTGCTCCTTTACACTCGTATTTGCCATTGACAAATGTCGTAACACATACTCGTGTCAGTGCTCTTTGTTTGATTTTATTCAATAGCCTGTGGCGTTGTGTTGCAAAATGTTTACTCGTACTCCCATGAACATACATATGTGTTTGCATTTAAACTTTTGTTGTAGTTCAATGACGTTTAATCGTTTGAAAATTGATTTGAAATCGTTTGCAAAGTGGTCGTTAACATTTCAAAGGAGGTTGTGTTTGTACAAGTCAGTTCATTTGTCAAACTAGGTAAATTAATGGCTTTTAAATTGGTTGCACGTTATTACTTGAGGAAGCAAAATATCAAAGTGACTCATTTAATCCACAACTCAATTAAAAGATCACTATTTACTTTAGAAAAATATTGATCTTGTATCTTGTTGCTGGATATTAAAATTTCCGTCTTCCTGGCTAATCTGACACCTGTTAAGGAGCGACTACAACACACCAGCGAATCAGCTCAAAATGAAAAAAAATATATATCATATAAAAATATATGGTAGCAAAAATAACCGGCAATCATTAACCAAGTGCAAAAATAACATGCAACCCAACATACATTCATAATGTACTTTTGTTTATAACAGAAATTTACAATACCGTAAGATAACACGCACCCGTCAGCGCTGCTCTCGACAGGATCCGACACCATCAATGACACCTGTGACTGAGTCTACATGTGAGTACTTGAGTGCTCTTGTATGTACTTGCCAATGTTTATTTTCCGAGGTGCTATCGAAGAATTTGTCTGTTGTTGTTGCACTTGATATTTTGAATTTTTCCTTTTATACTTTTTATATCGCACTTTGCATTTTTGGCTTTTTGCGACAATTTTTCGCTCGTCAACGCATCATACATTTAGCTGTCACCGACGCTGACATGTCTGACAGTCGATTACCAATATATCGTCATGGCTAGACGCCACATGCGTAGGTATGAATTACCCACCAAGCAAATTTGAGGAATTTTCGAGAAGATTTTATGAGATGTAAAAATTAACAACACCAGTGAGCGCATAGATCAACAAGTTAAAGGAAACAAAAATACCATATCGGTCTCGGCGAATTAGATGGACATAGAAAAATATTAGATTTGTCTCGAACAAAGCTAGAACAATTTTGAAGTCGTTCGATGGCTTTTGTGCACCGATTAGCTGGATTTAAAATTTTTGACTCACGTGTCTGTCATAACCTTGTGAAGTTCACAAACTCGACATCATTGAGCATACATCAATACATAAATAACAAGGGTTGGGCTGTAAAAATGTCATTCTACTATAAATATTGTTAGGTTCTGAGAGCGACAAATTTAAATTAGATTAAATATTAACACAAGTCTTAAAGAGTATAATCGATTAGCCAGAAAGCTTTGGGTGACCTTGTTTAAGTTAAAGAGGGTGAAATGAAATTTATGTTTTATTTAATAATTGATCACGAAAAAAAACGAGTCTATCATATTTAAGTTCTCTCTGTAAATATACTTTTAAGAAGTCTGCAAGATCAAGAACTGTACATTAAAGAGATCACTCGCAGTCGTAGAGATTAGAGATATGGTTTTACGTAACAATATCGTGCTTTATGAACTATTTATTAGAAAAGTAACCTGAGTCACGTTTTTAAATTGACCAAAGTAAGTTGGTAAAAGCTAAAACGTTTACCTTATTGTCATGCTGTTGTGCATCGCCGGTATTTTGATCGCTTGTAGGAAACCTAGGCTACATTTTCATACAGAACACATCAACAATAAAATGGTAAAAAAAGAAAGCAAGCTTAACATGTATGAACAAATGCTTTCAAGTGCGCGTCATCTCAAATTTATACAAAGCTTTATACTAAATACCTGTCTGAAGAATAGTAGAATATTCCATCCACATCAATATGTATGTATGTATTTATATAAGCGCACAAGACAGAAGTGTAAGTATGAAAGTGAGCACACTTGTAACTGCAATGAAACAACAGAAGGTAAGAGTTGCTGCTTTAAAATTTTAAAAGCTTTTGTTACATTACTCGCATGAAAGATTTCTTATATATAATAGTATTACTGGAATTACATGCCCAATAGGAATTACTTTTCGGGTTGATACTGTTTTTTTTTTTTTTTTTGAAATTAAATAATGTAATGTACGATCTTTGCATAAAACGGCTTAAAAAATATGACAGGATAGAATATCTCAACCTTAATTATGTAAATTTATGTTTATAAACTAAAATAGGGGTCTTACAGTCCGAACTATTGCAGATACGATTTAATTAATCTTTAAAATATATTGGACTGAAGGCCAATCTATCACTATAGAAGTACCCACTTATTAATAAATTAAGAACTGATACAATGAACAATGAAAAAGGTTAAACCTTTTTATATCCATATAACACCTTTTTATTCCAACGAAATATAAATGGAAAACAACCCGACATTATGGGAAAGATGCTGAATAGAAATATTTTTAGAATAATATGGATGAGTAGATTTCTTATTAGTCAGATATTACCCCAGTTGATTTCTTGATCCTTATCCTAATAAAAGAAGGATTCCAGTCGAAAATATCCTTACTCAACTTATTCACGACTTATAAAGTGAAACGCATCCGAAGAAACAAATATCAATAAATCTTATATAGAATATGTTGAAAAGTTAGAACTGCTGAGCTGGGTCCGGACTCGATGCACAGTAGCCACATTAAATTTCCAACTGTTACATTTTCCAATAGGGGAGTTTTGGCATATTTTTGAGTTATGTGCTAGAATGCGGGAAATCGCAAACCATGGAGCAAACTCACGATAAAATTGCATACGTGAGCATGTAAATATGTATGTATGTGGGTGAGAAAAATATGAAATAATGCGAATATTTGTATATGCATAAACATATTAGAAGAGTATTCTTTACTTAAGATAACAGTATATACAAATATATGTAGTGCTTTTTTTCTTAACATACATATTTCTGCATATTTTTCAAGATATAAAGATCCATCAAACCATTCACGTACCTTCCTGTGGAGGTGTGTTTGCTTATTTATGCTAGGAAACAGTACATACAATGCGTATTATTTATTTATATAAATATTATAAATGGTATCCTTCCTTTTCATTTGAATGTCAAGGTACATATGTACATATATGCCAGCGTGTACATGCAAAAGCACATTCATTCTACATTCTTCCGCAGCAAAAACTGACTGATCTATGTTGGTAGTTAAGTGTTCAGCATTATGCAGCAGACCTTAGATCGAGTTTTGTTTACTTATTTGAATAAGCATTTCTATTGAAGAATCAGGGGGACGTTTGTTTACAACTGGCATTGTGTGGGAATCGCGAATAAAAGTGTGTAAATAAAGCAAAACAAACATGGTGGCAAATAAACTTGAAGGTTGTACGAGTACCTTAGCCGAGTGGGTTAAGTGCCCACTGCTCTAGTCGTTGGGAGAGTATTTTTTATTAACTAACGGACTGGAAATAAAAAATTCCTTGTGGTCAAGTCGACATACGAGAATAGAAGAAGTAGTAAACAATATTAATCTTATAATAAAATCTTTTTTCGGATCTTTTTTTAGTGAAATGCTATTCATATATGTTTTATTATATCTGAGGCTCTTTGCCCCCTGTAATAAGTTTTGAGTTAAGTAATGTTGCATAACGATTATAGAATGGCAAAATATCAAACTGTTCACCTGTACAAATTTCTGACAAATAATTGAAATAAGATAATAATTGCTTTTTAATTTACTCTTTTAAACCTAGTTTAATGAAGTTTCGCTTTGAGTTTTTATTTATAAATTAGCAACTCATGTTCTCACAAACTTTAACAAATTTGTTTCAATTTTCATTCATAAGCTTAAAGCTACTACCATGACAGGACGGGAGTTTACTTTTATCACGCTTCGGTTTGCAGTTTGATTTGAAGATTTACTGTTCATGTTTATGAACTTAGAGTTGTCTGTTCTGTTATACACGTACATATGTTCTTTCGTGTTCAATCGTATGTCTAATACACCAGTAGTGGTTTAATAGGGATCGTAATATTTAATTCGACCAATGTGATATCCAAAAGTCAATTTTACATTTATTAAGTTCATGTGGTCCAATTTATACTAAAACAATTGTTTAATATAGTCAGCTTGCTTTTCAGGCGTTGTGGAATTCCGCGCTTTATCCAGCTCGAATTTGCCTACAGCTTCTTCGAAACCACCTTGTAAATTTAATATTTTTATAAGCCAAAATAATACCTAGTGAAAGCTTTTGCTGGTCACTGTATCATCTGTAATTCAACTCCATAAATTAATTAGACCCACGTCACGTCAAGACCATAGTGAATTAATTCAAAGTACTCGCAATATTTCAAGAAATGCTTTATCATTCATTATTTTGATAAAAAAAGTAATTACTTATGGTACTATATGTACCTATATTCATTTTAGAAGATCCCAGCCAAACATTGTACCAATTACAATTCATATATTAAACACATAACATAAAATAGCAGATCATACGGGTGTATTAATGTGCTATTTAGTAATTGCTAACTCACGTTGAGCCATTTCGATTCTTCTTTGGCATGCTTCTTCAGCAGTTCTTGGTAGCTTTTATCTGTCTCTTTCGTAGTGTAAAGCCTCCTAAAGTGCTCGAAACAATTAAGGCGGTGGCTTTTATGCCTATCTAGACACCAATCTATGTTTATGCTATTATTGGCGAGTTGTAGGCGTTTTATTGTGATTTTTTAGCTTCATGTTATTAGCGTCTTATTTTCTATTATTCTTACAAATTAGCTTATAACATTAATTTTTCAATTGCTTCTACCTACATAATATTATGACGAATTAAAATTCGTTATTGCATTCATGAAGTAATTACATTATAGACTTTTATGGTAGCTTATCTTAATATTTAGATTGCTTCTTCGATTTAATTTTCCATTTGTTATTCATAATAATAACCTAAAAGCAAATTATGTTTTTTAAGTACATGAATATATTAATATTATTATGGCGGAGCCACACCCATTTAAAATTGTGTATACCAATTTGTGTGCAGTTTTTCTGTACCTTCTTTATAATGAAATTGAGGGTTTCTAGGTTTTTCCTTACTGAATTAAGGCATTTATATTAATTTTCAACATAACCTTTGTATGGGAGTTGGACGTGGTTATAATCCGATTTCCTCCATTTTTGAACAATATAACTTACATCCAAATATGCCCCTAGTGCGATCCCTTGTACCAAATTTTAGTTTTTAACTTTATTTATGGCTTAGTTATGGCTCGTTATCTGTTTTCGGTTTCCGCCATTTTGTGGGCGTGGCAGTAGACCGATTTCGCCCATCTTCGAAAGCAACCTTCTTATGGTGACAAGGAATATGTTTACAAAGTTTTTTCAAGATATCTCAATTTTTACTCAAGTTATCTTCTGCACAGACGGACAGACAGACTTCCAGATTGGAACTCCACTCGTCACCTTGATCACTTTGGTATACATAACTCTATATCTAACTCGTTTAGTTTTAGGTGTTACAAACAACCGTTAGGTGAACAAAACTATATTACTCTTTTTGCAACATGTTGCGAGAGTATAATAAATAGTTCATCTTTCTTATATTTTAGTACCAGTCTCCATCTGTCGTCACTTGCATAGTAATGTTTCCTTCAATATTATACACACTTACTTTAGTCATAATTTAGTAAAATCACTTTACGCAAATGCACTGTCATTCCCGGAGTTCACTCTTTTTAATTTCATGCAAATAAACTTAACTCTTAAACTTATTGCCATCGATGCCAAAGATTCACAATTACTAAATTACTAATACTCTACAATTGATTACTTTATTTTTGTATTAGAGCTGCATCTTATATAAATACTCACACCCCCTTTCGCTTACAATCGCTTGGGAAAGTTTTAAATGAGATGAATGTTCGAAATTAAATGGCAACTAAGTTTGCACTTCGAGTCAAGTTACTGCACCAACGACAAGAAGAGAGAATAATTAACGATATTGCTGTGCAACGCGAAATTACAACGCGCTCCCTTCGCCTTCCACCGAAGCTCATATTGCACCGATTTAACATTCCAACATTTTATTATTTTTCTGGGAAAAATACTATTTTGAAAATGCCATAAACTAGTTTAGAAAATAATGGCTTAGAGCTGGTGATTAAGGAAAGGAAGAAGAGTGCAGTGAGAGAAACATGTAAGTGCTTGATATTGAAAGCAAATACAATAGAAGAAACGTGGAGCGTTTAACTAATGAGTTGATAATGAATTGATTAAAAATTGCTCGTGTTCTTTGGTGAAGGGGGTCTTCTTGCAGCGGCAGGATATTTCGTAGGAATTATGGGATCTCGATTTTATATACCTATTATATAGTACGCATGTATGAATTTCTACATTTATCATATGAAAGTATGCAATGAAGTTCTCATCAAGAGTTCACAAAGGCGAATTTCTTCCACCAGCTGTTACGACATAGATACATACAAGTAGGTGTAGCTCAAGCACTTAAATATTTAGGTATTATTTACCAGTTCCTATTTTCTATTTCAACTTTTATACTAATTTTTGGTTGGGGAGTTTGGCAGCTCTGCAGTGAGTTCAGTTGTAGAATTTGTGGAGTATTCTACACTTCTGAAGCTTTTCCCACTATTTAAACTGTCAAACCTCTCTGTTGCCGTTCCTTCCACGCTTGTATAAATTTGACTTCTCCATATTTGCATGTCTATCGGCTCCGTCCACCAGCCACAGTAAGACATCTTGTCCAAACAGTTCTGGCTCTGGCATACAGCTTCATCGTCCGCATTTCCATTTGAATTTCTGTACTCGGGTTGTTGCCGTTGACGATGTCATTAACAATGTACCAAAAACCTCTGCCAAGAGCATTCAGTTTTTCTGGTTGCCAACTTGCTTCATTAATTTTCTACTGCTCCACTTTGACAAAATACTCATATCTATGTCAAGCTCTCTCAGAGATGGGCCATCATATGGATGAAAGTTCATTCGTAATTTCTTTCTGTCAGTTACTAAAGAGGTGCTATTTTAATCACAGTTTTCCATAAAATAATAAATTAAATATTTGCAAGGACTTTGGTATTATTTTAACTATTTTTAGAACTCACCGATTGACAGACACTGTCTCAAGACCTTTCTCTAGAAACTGTCTTTCTTTTAAAACTGTCTTTCTGAGAAAAATTCTGTTTCAAAATTTATGAACCATACCTAAATCGAGGTTTGCATCTTTCATGTAAAGTTTGCATTGAATATTCCAATAAGTTGTCTCTTTGCTATGTCTCAATTTACTTTGTTATTTATTCTCATTTGCCTCTTTTCCTTCCGTTCCATTTACATATTTCTCACAAAGCTCATTAGCAAGTCAAACTGAAATTCTCTAGCTGCTCTTTCGGATTCTCCTGCGATGCATTTTCGCTACAATGATGCAGATTTTAAATAACAAACGCTTTTCACTTGCCATAAACTCGTATTTACTTTCGAATTGACTTTTCATTTCAATTATAATGAGGTTTCACATTTTATGTCATGCTTTACGCCGTTTACCTCATTAAGTTTGAAGAAAAACAAAAACACAGCAGCCATGGTGATTGTGTATGGCTTGCCTCAAGCAACTAGCCGCTTTCCATAAGTTTTATCAACAACAAATCTCTAATCACACGTTTTATGTAAGCGCTTTTGATGGTCATGACTCATGATAAGTAAACTAACGTTAGTTCATTCGGCTTACGAGAAATTCAAGCAGATATTATAATTTATTTCTTCATATCACTCAGGTCTTTCATATGAACTGATCCTTGTGTACCGAATAGCACTACTTCGATTATAGGGTGTAAATAAAAGTAGGGGGAAGTTGCATTTCCTTCAGACTCTCAGAAACGGATTTTAGAAATCATACCCCCTTCACCTAAATAGAATTCTCATTGTGAACGTAAATTCAATTTCCCACTACGGTTATTGGTCCAACTTGGCTTTCTAGGATAGCATCAACATCAACACTCATCTCAAGCGTAAAAAGATTAGAGACCTGTTTTCCACCGAGAAAATACAAATCAAACAACAGCTTACGGACTGGTAGTACAGCGTAGCATAGGAGCCACAAATGCTGATCAACGCACACACTCATGTAATTCCGATGACTTCAAGCGCAATGAAAACCGGTCAAAGTTGCATTCACCTCAGGCATTAGAGAAATTTTTGAGGCCAACGCCAAAATTGCTACGGTGGAAGGAAAAATGCAGAAGCGCAGGAAAACACGGCCAACCACAAAATCGTGATGCGTCGCGTGGGCAATACATGAAAGTCGTCTGCTGGTGCATGCCACCAAAGCAACAGCAAGCAAAATAAAATTCGGAGCGCGAATCTGAGGAAAATCAATTCAATCTAACTGGATTTATGCCAAGCGGCTGAGATGAAGTGCTGGAGGAAATGAAAATCTGTATACGGGCGAGCTGCATGCTGCAACAAGTTTACACTTGCACTGAGATTCCGCTGTATTAGTGGAGATATGAGAGAGAAGATATATGAGAAAATTTGGCGCACCAAATTGCCAACGAAATTCCTAGTTCCACTGCGGCATTAGCCGGAAGAAGCTTCGGTCAGCGTGCGTGGACAGTCATGTCGTCCCACGGCACACAGTTTAGTTGCACTGAAAAATCTTGCAAGGCACATGTGTTTGTCCATGGCGGTTAATACGGATTTATGCCAACTGATTAAGCGTCTGAGTGATTCTGATTCGTGCCATGCGCATGTCTTCTGGATTAGCGGTTGTGTGTTTGTTTTGTACTTCCTTGAAAGCGCTTTATTATTACCTTTGAAGTCGTACAATATTTGATGTAATAAGTTGGAAGCGCCAACGAAAATTTGGGAGTAAATTACTTGTAAACATAATTTTTATGTGTTTATTATTACTATTTTCTTCGTGGGTAACCTAGGGAGGAAACCATTATTTAAGTCGATTGGGTAACAAAACTGATAGCTATGCTCTATAGTCGTCTCACTAGCTCAAAGTAAACGAACATCAACTGTTTTACTTTAATAACAATAAACCACTCGCTTGTAACTTATAAAATTTGTTGGCTAGATAGTATCTTATATGGTTACAACATCAGTCAAAAACAATAAAAATATCAGAAGAAGAACTATAACATGTAACACCTTTAAGTTCGAAATAATTTCTCTTTGTGTATTAAAATCCAAAGCATGTCTTCTTCGGCGGTCTGATTGATTTTCTATGGGAAAGTAATGCAAGCCACGAATTTCACTATTTACAAACAGAGCGGCTATTTATGTACAAAGCGGCTCACATTGTTAATTTTCTTTCAAGCATCAAGCAACTAATCACGCTTAGTTATGAATATAGCCAGGCATGAAGCCGCGCCCCACTAACCTATAAATTTGTATAGAGATACGATAAACGTTTCACATATTCTAATTATTGTTGTTGGATAATTTTTTTAATTAATTTTCTTTTATACATTTTTTCACTTGCATTATACGTATGATCATTAACAATAATGGATTTTTTCCATATGGCATGGAAATTTTATTTCAAGAAATGGAATAAATTCACTTGACTTAAGTGGCTAAATAACGTGTACTTGGCTTAATGGATTCGGTCTCTAATTTCAAATTGGTTTCACGTCACGCACCGTTCTTTCTGAATGTAAGGTCTGTCTATCACATAAACAGTTGCGCAGTCATTGGAGTTTTCCTGTTTCTTTCAGCAGCTTAAAAGATAATTATGCACAAAAGTGGACTCGCTGTAATTTTGCAATTCAGCCGTTTCAAGTTTTTAATTTTATTTTGTTCTCCTTTTTTGCAGAGCGCTAACTCCTTTAACCGGCAGCAAATTTCAGTTCATTTCTTTTCAACTTCAACCTCGGTTTCATCTTCTTCGTGATTTTCATCATCACCCTCGAAACGAATACATTCATTCAACACGAATTTCACCCTAAATTATTTGAGGAAACTATTTCACTCACGTGAAATCCAAAAGCTTCGAACACAGTTGTGTATGCCTTTGAAGGGTTCCCTGCTTATTGTAGCTTCTATTTACCAATTTGTTTTAAATTTTATGCGGATTTACGAAGAAAATGTTACTCCCTGGGAGATGGGTAATTTTTCAACTGATTATGCAAAGAAAATTGTTTGGAAAGAGTCAGGTAAATTGAAGTTTAACTCGTAAATTTATGATCGTGCGCGGAGGCGAGCTCAATGGGTATTAGTTCAGCTGAGGGCCATGCCTGGCTAGTCCGGAGTAATTATGGTGGTAAGAGAGAGATATGATGGTGCGGATAAAAGTTGCAGTTATGCCAACTCATGCAAAGTATTACGAACAAGATTTTCATTATAAATTAGAAATGAATGAACTTGGATCATTGTAAGTCAAGTAAACTTAAGACACGGTTCATTTTGTACAAAAAGTAATATAAATGGATTTAGTTAGCTAGGGATAAATTTTAAGTATTTCATTTAGAAGAAGATGGGTAGAAATTAAACAGGGATGAACAATATATCAAATTATTGATAGCATATAAATACATTTCACAATTTCAATATTTTATTGAAATAATGTCTCAGTTCCAATAAATACTTTCGAGTTCTTTGAAACCCTAAGTTATCTTAAGAGTTTTGGGGCTTGTGAGTAATGAGTTCTTTCGAATTTATTACGTTTTTTTAATCTGGTAAGTCTTTATGTTGGTACTATTATAAATTGGGTATTATCGACAGAATTTCAGAGATCATCTCGATTGAGATTCTTAAACACAACCGCCTAGGTACATTTTCCTAATTTTAATTAAAAAAGTAGTGTGCACATTGCCTAAAAAGTCAATTAAAATACCTTAATTCGATATATACCAGGTTTTAATAAACATAAATGTTCAACACATATGTTTTTTGTTTGTTTTGAAAACAGCTTTCATAACTAGGCCTCTAGCTATTCTATATTTCTAAGACAAAACACCCTAAACCTTTATATCAATACATATTATATAAATACTTAGCCAATAGTTTTGTATTTATACCAAATAAGGTAATCCGCTCATGTATTTTTGTTTTCCTCGCAGCAGTCGAATTATTACCCTAACTTTACGACATTTTCGTTAAGCTGTACGATTTACCAATTCGGCTGTAAGCCTTCGTACGTGACAAAATTATTGAAGAGATCTGTATATAAGTGTTATAGTGCTGACTAATAGAGGAACGGTAAAGGAAAAAGTTGACTGAAAGGGAAAAGCAAAGAATGTAGGAAAAATATTGTAGAGCAAAAAAGGAAGTGGATATCTTTGTTGGTCCGAATTAATACAAATTTAGAGGTTAGGTATGGTCGCGGCACTCCTTTTAATCATTTAATGGGTTTTATTGAACTAAATAAAATAATAAACCACACAGCCTTCAAGTCATTCAATGACATAAATGTAAAATCCCCTAAACTGCGTATTTGCATATTTCGAGTGAAGCGCACACAATATTTCCTTTAATGTGATCATTCATTTATCTAAACTTTTCCAATTATAGTTATCTCAATGCATATCATAAAATGTAGAAATATTGATATCAATATTTTCTTCCTATATTTAAGTACCACCTTAATGCTCATTTCAATAAGTATGTCAGAGTCGTTTGTGGCACGCTAGCTCAAAATCAAACTAAGTATTGACACAATTGACACTCGGACTCGCGAGATATATGTATAGGAAAAGAGGGAATAAAAATCATGCCAAAAAAATCCAGTTTGAAAATCACCCACAGTGCAAACGAGGGAATAAACACAGGAAAGCAAGTTAAGCTCCCAACTACACACACAATGTAATCCAATTACATGTAACGTGAAACCAAATAGAATACAACTATCGAACGCGCGTGTCCTGTTGTGAACTGTTTGAAAGGGATTGAAATACACCGACTGAGTGTTAAACTCATGCATATTCCCTATTTGATAAGTTTATGTATCCGATGGTGCTTCTGTTGCATAAATTTCATAGATTTTATCTGTGAGGCAGGGTGAGTGGGTGCAACCTGAAACCAAAAGCAGTGAATCCTGATCTTTTATTTGGAGGAAAATGCATCCATTTGCACTGAATATACATTATAATATATGTATGAACTCAAAAAATATTAAAGCAAATGGAATATATAAAAAAACTGTCAGCGAATCTGCAAAACTTTAAGAGTAACGAATCGAACAAACAACTGACATAAATGGGTGTAGCACCAGTTCGTTGAGGTCAACATATAGGGCTTATTCGAGGCACTCCATAACTGCGACAATATTGCAGCAAATAATTGCAACATTTTGCGCGAATTGTTTGACCGAATTTGAACGTTAAACCATGAATTTTTTAATAAATATAGCGATAGATAATTTTGAAAGCAGTGATAATAATTTGCTGTTTAAGTATGGAAAAAATAGAAAACGAAATTTTTTAAGAAATAGAAAGTGGTTCCTCGCTGAAATTTCAAAAAAGCGGGCAGTGACGAAGATGGAAAAGGTTTGGAAAACAATTTCATTATACCATGATGATACATATTTCACGCATTTTCGCATGACTCGTGAAACGTTTGCAGTAAGTATTGTTGTTTACTTTTTGGAAGTACCTAATAAATAAATTTGTCTTAGGACTTGAAAAATGCGTTAGAGCCTTTTTGGTCAACACCGCACGGTGAATATTCCTTGGAACATTCCTTGCATATGACACTTTGGAAGCTAAGCAACAGTAGAGTCACATATCGCGAGCTTGCCGATAGATTTAATGTTGGGCAAGGAACTGCCCACAAACTTTTCCTCAAAACAATCAAGACAATCTGCAAACTTAAAAACGAAATACATTGGCCGTCAGTTTCACAGCAGAAAAAAATAATGGAAAACTTTCAAACAAGCCGGGTAAATTCATTTCCTTTTGTTGTCGGATGCTTAGATGGAACGCATTTCAAAATTAACACTCCTCAGACAGATGCAATTAGTTATTATGACCGTAAAGGAAATTTTTCAGTTATTATGCAGGTATGTACTTGGCTAATAGATCTGTTTTAATATAGATGTTATTTATTCAATTATATAGGCCATATGCGACAGTAAGTTCTGTTTTTTAGATGTGTTCATCGGCTACCCAGGTAGCTGCCATGATGCCAATGTATGGAAAAATAGTCCACTTCACAAAGGGATCACATCTGGACAAATAAAACTTGCGAAAGATGCAATTATTCTAGCCGATTCAGCATATCCTGTTTCAAGATACTTAATTGCTCCTTTTAGAGATAACGGACATCTTTCCAGAGAGGAAAAACAATTCAACTATTATATGAGTTCAACCCGAGTATTTATCGAGCAAACATTTGGAATTTTCAGGGCTAAGTTCAAAATATTGAATCATATTGATGTGCGAAATATAGAAGACATATCAACTGTGATATTAGCTTGCGCAATTTTACATAATTTTACGAAGCAATCCGGCTCATTCTGCAGACAATCATACGAGTATGCCAGAAAATTTAGAAAACTCAAATGATCACGATATGATTGAACTACCTGAAAATATAAATGACACTAATGAAGGAATTATCAGACGAAATAACTTGAAAATGCTATTTATTTCATAAAAGTATTATTTAAATTATGTATAATGTATATATGTACATATATGTATTAGTTAATTTAATTGAAACCACCTACCCTAGAATACTAAACCATTTTCTATTTCCTTTTTTAAATAAAACATTAATTAATTAATAAACATTTATTTTATTGAAAATAGGAACTTCTTTTTAAAATTATATGGAATAAGAATATATATTACATGAATATAAACATAAAGTTTATTAAAAAATGAACATGAATGAATGAAAAGGAACTTCTTTTTACTAATAATACATATATATTACATGAATATAAACATAAAGTTTATTAAAAAATGAACACTTTATTTTTGGCACAATCCCTCCAAAACTTGCCGCAAGTCCAACATTGCTTTTATCCTCTCCTTGTCAACTAGCAATTTTTCCTTTTCGATCAGCATAGTTTCTTCGTGCCGAATCTGCTCCTTCCGCGCTTCTTCTTTAAAAAAATCCAATGTCTCAGATGCAATAGTTTTTGGTCGTTTTTTCCGGCTGACACCTTCTGCCTCGCTTTCTTCCGCGCACCTTTCTTCCTCACTCACTCCACTTTCGACTAAAGATTGCAGTGAGCTCTGGAGGTTTCTTATGGGAGGCTCAATGGAGTGCCTATTACCAAACACGCTGTCAAAATCTTTAAAATATTCCCGTGTCGTGGCACCTCGACCTGTCGCGTCGTTGCGTTTTTTAATCCTCTTATACGTCGCAAACAAATTTAAAAATTTCCTTTGCATAAACTCCTTTGTTTGGGACACTTCGGGATTTATTAAACGCATATTATCGACGACCTTACCCCATAGGACGGACTTTTTCCTCCTCCCGCCAGCAAACTCGGGCTCCAGGTCAAGGCGGGACCTTACTAGCAGTTGAGTAACCGGTGAATTTAATTTTTCACTGAAAATATAAAATACGATAATGTATTTTTCCATATTCAAGTGAATATAATAATTAATATGTATTATTAAATTCAATAAATACCAATTTTACTTACCTCTCTTCTTCCATTATTGGCGCGCAGTACAAAAATTTTTGATGCAAAATGATGACATTTGGCGCGCATCAAGTGTCAAATTTTTACTCGCTCGAACGTCTGACTTTTGCACGAGTTGCCACATTTTTACATCGAATATGATGTTTGCGCAATATTGCGCAGTATTGCCAAGCTCGAATAAGCCCATACTCTCTTCTTAATGGGTTGAATTCGGAAACTTTTCTGTTATCACATGAATAAGACACCAACATTTTATTGTAACGTGTAGATTTACTGCGATTAATACACTTCAAAGTCCATACATGTTTAAATGTAACAAAAAATCAATATCTCTTATACAATATGCAATGAAATATTTTTATTTAGAACTTTGTGTGTCCTCAATTTTCTTCTGCAATAAAACTAGATATATCTGGATATGTAATAGAAAGCGTAAGAGTAGAAAATACGAGATTTTAATATTTTCAATTTTTAATCTTACAATAACGAGCTTGAATACTCAGTTGAAAATGTAAAGTTTGAAACACAGTGGAACTTCTCTAACTCGAATCACCATAATCCACAAGAAAACTTTGAGTTAGAGAGACTTCGAGTTATAGAAATTTTCTATAAAACATAAATTTTTCAAAAAGCTGTAAAAAATAGATTTATACACAGTTTTAATTATTTACTTCGCATAACGTTTTACTTAACTACGTTTAAACATAAATTCTGTAATTTTGTTTGTTGAAGTTTACTATTGTTTAACTCTTGACTCTGTATCCCATGCCTTTGTTATCTGATTTATGCAATCCATAGGTGCAATATCATATTTTTTGTTCGCCTCCTTACGATATAGAGAGGCTCTTTTAAAATTCTGTCCCGATAGTAACATTTTAAATTTTGTATTATGCCCTGATCGAAAAGTTCGATTTATAGAAGGAAATTTGTATGAAATTTGATATCTTAACGCTATTGCTAATGCAAAAGTTCGAGTTATGGAGATCTTCGAGTTATAGAAGTTCGAGTTATGGACGTTCCACTGTACTTCGATTTAAATTCCAAATTCTATCAAATCATCTGACTAAACGTCGAACACTTGCAATCACATATGAATTAAGGAATGTGTATGTATGTATTTAAAATATGTAGCAGTTAGCAAAAAACTTATATCCTCTGCTTTATCGAATTCTCACAATTTAATAAAGCATGTCTTACAAATGAGCGTTTGTGTGTCACCTCGAGTATGAACTTGGCTTTTACTACCAACTTCGGCAAACACAATGAAACCAGCAAGCAAACACACACAAACACAGAACCACATGATGAAAAAGTTGTTGAAAAGCTCATGTCGAAGGAGGCAGATTAAAGGGGAACTTAGAAGCTTAAAGAGAGAAAAAACGAAAAATGTAGAAACATATGTGATTTTGGAGTAATCGAATTGCAACAACACAATAAAAAAGGAAGAAAAGCGTTACAAATTTAGAGCGTGTTTTGTGGGAATGTAAGCTTATAGGCGTAACTTCCATTCAGACTCAATTATTAAACCATTAAAAGATATTTGAGAGAAGTGTGGTGAAGGCTTTATGCTGTTCATAACAATAATGAATTGTAAATGGAATCCACTTAAAATGTATTGATGTGTCTTTGAGAGAAAAAGTAGGCATAGAATGGCACTTATAACCGTTACTTTGAGCTGTAACTGTCAACGAATTGACTTATAAAGACGAAAGGTAGACAAATAAAAGCATACCCTAGGCGCGAGATTGGAAATTTTTATCTTTTGCTTCTTTAACTTCTCGCATATCGACACTTTGCTGCACATTAATTTTGTCTTTATGGTAATCGATAAAGACAGTCATTTCCCCCTGCTACGTGTGAGCTATAATAAAATCAGGTCATAACGAGTCATTTTGGAAATGAAATTGGTATTGGAGTTAAGAGCTAAGAAGCATATATTAAAATTGAGAACATTCATTAGGTTTTCACATGCACTACTAGTTCTCCAAATGATTATTTAAATACCGTCATTTATGTTATTACTATAAGGATTGTTTGGTTGATCAAATCTACATATGTCCAATAATTTCAACTATGACAGTAACATTAAAACAGATGACGGTAAATATAATATTATTTTGACTGTATTTGCTGAAGGTGAAAATAGGTCAGGCCAAGACTTAGATATAGCTACCCTAAATATCTATTAGCAAAATATATTTGATGTCCTTCCTCACACCTTCTACACCTCTTGCAAATGCTTTCCACAATTTTGCAAAAAAGATTAAATTCTTGCCACCTGTTTTGCAAATATTAAACTTCGAACATATTTATGATAAAACTCATTACTATACAAACATTAAATTAAGAGGACTAAAGAAGCATACGTTTGAAAATATTTTTCATTAAGAAGGCTAACCGTTGAAAATATTTTTTGAGAACAGATGCCACTGGCACACCATTTTTGATTATATAAAAATTAAAAGATAAATGAAGATAAAAGAGTAATAAGATTAAAGTATAATTTAACTCGAAATATCTTAAACAAGTGGAATATTCAAATATGGGAATTAAACTAAACTGGTTAAATAAATATTTATCTCTAGAGACTAAAGTATAACCAAGGTATATATATACACCAAAACTTTAAAAAATCGTACAAACTAGTAAGCCTCTACACATATAATGAACTCCAGCGGTTACCTCAAAATTAAATCCCTGATTTGCAACATATCTCACAAGGATTCAATGATTCAATGCTACTAAGCACAACCTTGGAAGCAAAATCCAAAGGCTTGTAAATGTACTGCAAATGAAATGGTAACATCAATCAATGCAGTAAAAGTGTATTAAGAGGACTCTAAAACCCAACAACAACAGTAGTGAGAACGAAATTCAGCTATCACTTGCTGCCATTTGAGACACATTTCCAAATCGTATTGCTTGCAACAGGAATGAAATTCAATGAGCCTAACATGTGAATGAATTTATGTCAATGATTAGACATTAAAAATTAAGATGCAAACTGCATTTCACTGAATTGCACTGCCAGTTATTTGAGTGCATTTGCAACGAATGGCCGACTTACATTTACGGTTTGCTTTAATTGCAAGTTAAACCATGGATATTTCAGTTTTCAGATACTTGGAGCGGCAGTCCATACTTCTACAATAATGAGGATAGGTTCTTTAGGTATAATAACTAGCAAGAAATTATTTCCGCTTATAGTGGTTAACCAACAGAGATAGAGCTAGAAACCAATTTCTATCTAAACCACAAATATTTTATCTTCCAAAAATATATTTTTCCCACGCCCTAATGTGTACTCTCACATACACATATCAATAAAATAAAAAAATCTTACAGAAATCTTGAAGTTACTATTAAGGACTAACAACAACTCGCCTCCTGCTAAATTAAAAAGCTTTTCCTTTCATCTCTGCATCAGCATGCGCTGTGCACAACAACAAAAGCCTTGCAAAGCAACAATACCAATAACAAGCAGTGCAATGAAAACTTTTACCTTTCATCTTTGCGGTGAACCGCACGGTATGCCGGCTTAATCTACGTAAACCAACAAAAACAATATACGTTTATTACTCACAAATACGCATGCGCACTGTGCAAAGTCTGCCCCTGTATGTGTGCAGAGTTTGTGCGCATAAAAGCATCTCGAGCATGCATTTTTCGAATTTATGTTATCCACTAAGATTTTATTTCGCACATGCCACATATGCACACTCACTCACACACAAACAAATATGTTTATTTTGAATGAAAGTAACAACCCACTCTCACAGAAGCTGCATTCGCTTTAACTTATACTTTTAGGTCATGATGAGGTGTAGATGTGAACAAAAGGTATATTTGCACTCCTATGCACACGATGTGGAATATGTAGAAAAATAAGGTGATACGCTTCGCTGCAGAAGTGTTATGGCTAAGTTATAAAATAAATTATAATAAACGGGCCGACATAATACTTCAATTTGATCCGAAAATGCTTCCTAAACAACTAAAACTCTCTACTAAAGAGCGATCTCTTGCTTTAGATGTGCATTATCACTAAATCATGTTTTAACAAAGATTAGAGTACATTGAATCCTGTGTGGTTGAGAAATTAAGGCCTCACGATTGTCTCCAACGCAGAAATACATGGGAGAGGCAAATCACTTGTCAATATTTTTTTTCATATACTACATAAGTACGTACTATATATTGATATTGAATATACAGTATATATCTATATGATAAGAAATGTCTATAATCTTTAATTTAATCTGTGACACGTATCCTTTCTCTACTTATGTATGTGACTCTTATGTCATTTTACTAATTATTCAATGAGTTAAGTGCTAATGCTATTAATGTTATACCTCGACACACACACTCAAATGAAAAAGTTTTCCACATAACAGTTGAGTCAGGCGCTGCTGATGATACTTTTGCAGCCTGATGCTCTTGAACAAAAGCTGAGCTAACTAACTTCAAGGCGCACAGTCAATTTGAATTTAAATTTCACAAGGTTACATATAAGGCACCTACAACACACACACAAAAACAGATGAGTGCTCTATACAAATTTATGTTGACAGATTCTTCTTCAGCTGAATTTTCACTTTATAAATATTTCGTATTCTTCACACAGACTGCAGTTAAGCGTTTGAGTATTTTAAGGTAATTACATATTTATGCGATAAGAGCATGCATGTGGTACAAGGACATCGCGAAATAAAAACTACCAGCAACCGTGTGAGGAAAGCTAAGTGCAGAAGAGTTTCCGTTGAGCGGAGTATAAGACAGCGTCAACACTGACAAATTTACAGCGCCAGTACAGTACATTTACAGCAGTAGCGGTGAGACAGTTAGCAATGCTGGCATAATGACAACAGTAGTAACAACACATGTGTATGAGACTACAAGGCTACAACGCCTAAAAGCAGGCAATAACAATTATATGTAGCATGTGATATGTTGGGGGTGGTAGCAACGAAATAAGTACCCATGGGTGTGATCATCATCAGTGTGGTGTGAGCTCAAATTAAATACAAAGTTAAAGCTGCCGATGAAAAAATCTAAAGCGCAACGCTTATCAGCGTACAGCTGAAGCAATGATAAACCATTTGCCATTCAAGCAAATGCCATCAACAACAGTTCAAAAGAGACGAATAACATTTATTGGGTCAATTCAATGGGTTTTCCTCTTTATTGATGCAATAAGCAAATTGGATATACAGGGCGTATGAGAAACTATTCACAAATTGTGAGGCCATGTTGGGAATTTTTTTATATTCTTAGTCTTTTTTGTTGCCATTTTCCTTTCGTCTCAAAAACAAATATTTCTTACGTCAATCAACCAATAACAATTGTTTGTTCGATAACGCATAATCTAAAGCTATTTTTAGGTTATGTTCGGTATATACATAGGTTACTAGTTATCGGCGTTTAACCCAACTAACTCCAACTACGACAAGTGCAAAATATGGAATGTGCAGCACATACAAAAGGATTTGAGAATGAATTTTATAAGCTCAAAAAAATGTGAGAAATATGTATGTTTATTACTATCGTTCTGTTATAACTGTAATTTTAAAGAAATCCAATAAGAAACGAAAATTAATATTGAAATTGAAAATTTTTTGTTTTGATGATCCCATGTAAATTAAAAATAAAATATTTTAAATCTAGGTTCTTTGCGAAGCGCTTGGATAACAGTAGCTTTCTATCACAAAACTTCTAGCACAAAATGCTCTAGATAACAATATTAATGTCCTACTACCACCCTTTTGTGATTTTTAACTTTTTTGAAGCATTTTACTGCGTTATCACATCAATGTGATTATTCGTCCTAAATTCGTTTCCTTAATGTCACCCTATATTAAGTATATAGCTAATATAAAAAGTGTGTGTCATTTATTTCTCGCTTATCAAGCCAACCGCAATCAGTTTCATTTTATAAATGGTTTTTTTTGCCAACGAAAGCTGCGGTGAGTGATAAGTTGCTGTTCGTAAAGAGTTTTTGTCAGAATAATTTCGTTTCGTCAGAGTAAGTTCGTTAATTTTGTTTGGAAGCCAAAAAGTATAATTTTAACCAAGCCAAGTTTGTTAGTTAATCGATTTAAATAACGAGTACGATAAAATAAAAATTTAAGGATGCTTTATGAGGACGATATTGTTATCTAAAATTTGCCGAAGTTTAAAGAAAATAAATATTAGAGAATTTAAATAATAGAAGTAGTAAATATTGCCACGCATAGAAACATTTGGATAGTATGAGGGGTTCTTTCACAACAATAATAAAATAATGGTCGGTTTAGAGGGTGGCAGATAATGACCTTGACTTGGGAAAATATGTATATATGTCCTTAGAGCTTGTTCAACTCTTAGCAAACCAAACTTAACATTTTCATTAGAGCAAATACGCTACAGATGGTGCAGTACACATTAATTTTTTTATTATGCAGGATGCGGAATATAGTCTAAAGTATGAGTATTTATTTTCACTTGAGACTGGGAAGAGAGATAAAAACCCAGCTGATGTTTAACGAGTTCCTCTTGCACAGTGTTTCACTCAATCTTTTCACACAAGCAAACATACTTAGTAGTATACAAGTTTTAATGCCCTTTCATATTCAGTGGGGACGCTTGTTTGTGTTTTCTGCGCGCTAGCTATAAATAATCGGTTTATTTCTGCACTCTTCCCTTTTAAGCTATTTATGGCAAAATTTTCTCTGGGTTCTTTAATAAGTTTGTTTGTTTATTTTCTATTTTCTCTTTTATTTCGCTTTGGTGACAACGATAATATTGTGATTAACGCGCTGCACCACGTGGACCACCAAGCACACTACATTTGTTCCCCATCCATCCCTTAGCGTTGTAATTTACTATCGAAATTTAATTAAAAGTTACTGCTTCCATAGTGAATTTTATGTAATGCAATTTTTGCCATCTAACGGCTAAAGTTTTATAAAAATGGCTTATTTATGGCTTTAAATATGATTTTGCACTTTGGTAATAAAATATATTGCGAATATTGCAAATAATAGAAAGAAATACGAGCTAATATAATTAAATATTAGTTATTTTCATTCATTATTTAGTTTATAAAACACAGTACACACACACAGTGATCTTTATCAAGATAATATATCCACCGTATTATATTCACAAGCACAGAAGGGCTTTCGGTTGAATTCGATTTTTTCCTACATGGCAGTTATTTTAGATACCTATATAAAAACCAATGTGTCTATGGTTACTTTATGATAAACAACAAGCAAACAAATCACAACGATTTATTTAGTGGGATCTGTAGCTGCTATTCGTCAAGATTTTGGCAGCATGCGACGAGAATGAAACAGATTTATTTCTCTGACTGCCAGACAAAAATCTACATTAATTAAATCACTGTTTTTGCTACACTGTTTTTGCTAAAATTAGTTGCCATATGTAATTTTAATTAACTTTATAAAGTGCGTAGAATATAAATCTTTAGGGAGGTGGCGATCCACTCGGATAGTAGAGCGGCGATACTAGCTCTGAGTTCATTGACCATGCGCTCAGGGTTGGCTAAGGAATGCATATACTCACTGTCGGTGGCATCGTTATACTTTTCAATTAGATTAGTCTGGGTTCCTGGCCACTGCGGAATCACGGGAAGTTGTAAGGCTGATGAGCTTGCAAGGTCAGGAACGACGGACCCGCTATTAGAAGCAATGAATCATATAGGAGCACCATTGTCCTACTGCGGTCTGCTATTGGAAAGATGGGCTTCGGCTGAGCTGGGTTACGAACACATTCTTAGTCGCAAGATCCTTCTGGCCTAAGGAAAACCGCGGTAGGTCTACTGAACTTTTCGCCCTCAGTAAACCTTACCTCTCCTTAGTCGTAGGGGTTCTTACTGGCCATTGCCCCATTGGGATCCACGCTGTATGGTTAAAAATCTTACCGGATGCTAGGTGTATAAGCTGCATGGAGGAGGAAGAGTTGAATCGTCTCATCACTTTCTTCTGGAATGTCCCGCTTTTACGAGATTGCGAAAGATATTTCTTTGATCTCACTTTTTAGAACAGGCTCGCGAAATATCGAATATAGAAGTTAAAAATCTATGCAGATTTGTAATAGGGTCAGGGCGCTTTGTCGACTCCTAATTGTTAATCTAGGAGGTATCCAGGCTTCACAAATTAATATATTTTAAAGTCTACGTGTGTTTTCCCTTTGGGAAACAGCCTTACAACCTAACCTAGAAAGTGGCTTGAGATTCCACTGGCGTACTTACTACTCATATTGTGCTGTTATTTATTGCTGTGTGCCACCTACAACTTTGCATGTAATTGCCCATCTTATAACCACATAATTTCGGCTATAAATTGTTTTGTACTAGACCAACTTCAAAGTACAAATGAAGTTCAAAAGCCTTGAAGCTCTGTGTTGCCCGAGAATGTTTCTAATATTTTCATGTCATTTCGTAATTTTGTATGAATGTAAAAAAGTATAAACAAAATACGAAAATGTTTAAAGGTGGCAGATTTGTGGCGAATGTGATAGTCTTGGTGTTTTGTGCGATTTTCTTTCTTTCTGTCCTGCTTTGAGCTAAATCAATATCCGCGGTCGTATTACTTAAATGTGCAGATTAGTGGTGGGTGTAAAAGAATGTTTGACTAAAATTCAAATAAAAGTTATTGAGATGAAAGAATTTAAAAATCATCATCCGAGAATATTTGTTGAAAATCAAAGCATCGGGCGATAAATAAAGAAAAAGTGTTTCTCTACATTTATTTATAATTTTGTATGTTAACAGTACTTTTTGTTTCATTACTAATTACAGCTTATGCACAACCCAAGACATATATATGGTTCACTTTCATTTCGAATTTGACCGCTTTTATGGCGGGGTTTTTCCTCTTCGCAGGACTCTATGAAGTAATATGTACATATGTGATTTTCGTTAAAATTTTCGCTTGTTGTTTATGCAGAATTTATATTTTTTCTTTTTGTCCGCTTTTGCCGTTATTGTATGCTGCATTGTGGGAGATTTATTCCTTCATTGTCTTTTTGTATTCATCACTACTAAATTACATTTGCATAATAGAGAAAGTGAATAATGGTACATTTATCTTAACTTTGGATTATTTTCATTTCAGTTGTATTTGCTGGCTGGATAAAGTACATGTATCCATAGATGTTCCAAAGATTTCCATGAACTCAGTCCTACTCAAGAAATGCCGCGAACGACATATGTAAGCGATTAAGCTATGGCTAAAGTTGAATTTTTAAAGCAAGTCCAGTAATTGAAAATGTGTAGAAAAAATAAAAACTAAACATTAAAACATCTAAAATATGTTTAAACTCTGAATTTCTTTAGTTTTAGAGCATAAATAATTCAAAATAAATAATTCAACTAATAAATACTAACTAACAGGTGCCAAGTTGCCCCTATTTCCGTTATATCTTGGTGGTGAAAATGAGTGAAAACGGTTAAGGAATTATCTCAGCCCTCATATATATGATGATTTTCCATTGGACTTTATGCCGAATATATAGGTCAAATTGTGTGTTATCTTAATAAAATTACATCAATAAATTGCGAGAGTATAATATGTTCAGTTGAGCTTTCGACACAACCTTATACAATTGGACAATGACAAAAATAGTTTAACAAAGCAACAATGACAACCTTCAAAATATTGTTATTATTTCTTGTTTTCTTTTTTATATTTTTGTTATCAACTCGAATAAAATTCTCTTATTATTATCTTCCTCGCAATTTAACCGTATTTAATTATTTTCAAATCTTTTCCTGGCCTTCCACGAATATTTCAAGACTAAAATCAGCCAGATCGGTTTGGCCGTTCTCGACTTTTTGCGAGACTAACGAAAAGAGTAATTCATTTTTATACATATGTGTGTGTCTATAGAATACAAAGTGTTTGTATGAGAGATTAGAAAAGTGTGGATGTTAGACTTTTTCAGTAAAGTTTTTAATTTCTCCGTAAGAACCATCCTTGGACTTTAAGGAATATTAAAAAAAAAGAATTATCGAAATCGGTTCAGCTCTTCTCGTTTTATGCGCTTAGCAACACAATTTGCGATTAATTTTTATATTATAGAAAAGATTACACAGAAAAATATTAAATTTTAGCCACAAATCTATACAGTAAACTTTTCTCCCTCCTAGTCAACTCACATGTTGCTCATACGCAGTGTCTGACGTACTCTGACTTACCAAAAGGAGCAATAATCCCACTTATCGACTAGAGCTAATAAATAAAACAGGGATTTATGCGAACAAAGTGACATTTAAGCAGAACTTATAACACATTTACAAGACAATTTAAGCGCGCACATAACTATATGAAGAATGAAGTAGAAGTAAGGAGAAAATATTTATTTCTCGTCAGCTGAAATGTGCAACAGAAACGCACACATACAAAACCACTTAAATATATATTATATGTTTATCTTTAAGATGCCATCCTTGAAGTATTGCGTGCAAATAAAAGAATAATAAGTATAAATGAAAAGAAAAGAGCGAATAAGGAAACGAAATGTGAAAAATGCAGAAAAAGGCAGCTCACTAGAGTCTTACCGTGAACAAAGAAATCATTTGAAGTCATGTGTGGTGTTAATATTCCTTTAAGTTCCAGTAGCGGATAGAGAAATGAATACGCCAGCCTTGATAATTTGGCTGATTTTATTAAACATAATTTTAAAGTATGTAGAATGCCACACTTTTAGGAAAAATAGTAGCACATTGAATAAGTAGTTGTACTATGAGCATGAGTATTACTTGAATAAGCAGTAGTAATTAGAATTTTGAGTTTTTCATTAATATTTGGATAATATTTCATTCCTCCATTGATTTTAACTAGCACAGTGCAAGTGCTTGCCTTCTCAAGTAAAATATTTACATCTGTCTCCACTTTTAGTATACCAATAATACAATTTTCTTTCTTGTAAGAAAAAAATACTTTGTTATGGTAAGTCACATGTGCTTGACGCAAGCAAGCGAGTAAATGACAATTTAATTTTGCTTTGAGAAAATTGTTTTCCATTACAAAATATTTAAAAAGATTGCAAATGTTTACAACACTGAAGGCACTACTGCCACTCACGAACACACTTGGACATGTGTATTTTCCGCATCTGCGTCTTAGCTCAATTCACTTTTTGTGAAGTTATTTTCTGTAGTTATTTCTTCATTGCTCTTACACATTTTCTCTGTCTGAGAATATAAGCAACATGAATGCATGCAACATGTTGTTTGTTTTATGGCAACAACACGCAGTTTACTTCACTTTGGAACTGAAAAAATGCGAATGTGTGCGTGAGTCATTTGCGTTTCTTATGCACTCATCTGTGTTATAGAATGCACTTTATTTTGCAACTGCTGTTTCTAGGGCGTAACTTCACACTTCTCGTGTCCGCTAGAAACAGCTAGCAAAACGCAACTCAATTTAATACTTTGAGGTTTTACTAACACATACATACAACTGTAATAGTGTAAAATTTGTAAGTTTATAAAAACTTATAGACTACCGCACCTATCAAACCACATAGACATCATTTAGACTTCATGTTAGGTTCTTACGACCACTCCATTTTGAAATCACTTTATCTTTACTTTGGTTTTTTCAATACCAACACTTTTTTTAAAAAATCTTTAAAACGCATAAAAAATCCCTAAAGAAACAATATTTCCCTTTATAAAATATTTCCCTGGTTAATCACATACACACATACTGTACTATAGTTAACCTGATGACTCATTTTGCTTTAAGATTATTATAGCCTTCTCTGGTCGACATTTATACTATTTTTACGCTTTTGTCAAAATTTTCATCCAAAAACCCATAGTACCTGATTACATTATTGAATTGAAAATACAACTCTCCCACTCCTTTCCACTAAAAAATCAAAATAATCTAAACATCTGATTTCAATCTTCTTTCACGATTTTACGCACTTAAATATACTAAACTAGAGATAAATTCTAAAGGCAGAAAGCAACAACGATGACATAAATAAATTATGCAAATCAAATGGCGAAGCTTAAATGAACAGCAAGTGAAGGCAAAGTACATCAAGTGTACAACTGGACACTGAGCTTATTGATGAATAACTGTTTACACTAACAGGACACTACCGACATTCCACAGACCATCCATCATACACCGCATTCACGGACTGAAAAACGCAATAGAAAGAAGTAAAGTGAAATAAAATAATATTACTACAATAAAATTGTTATCCTTGCCACTGGTGAGAGCTTACGAACAGCTGTAAAGATAGATTTAGCGCAAAGATCATTTTGTTAGTGGAAAAATAAACTCAACAAATGCTATTATTTCGACGAACTGAACAAGTGGGCAATGGAAGAGTGGAAAAACCCGTGAAGAGTTTCCCACAATATCCCGCGTAAGCAAATGAGATTACAATAAGCACGGATTAACAGAGTGAAATAAACAATTTAACTATTTTTAAGCCGATCCCCCGTTTCCTTGGTATTCGTAATCGTTGACACTTATTGACAACATTTAAGTACACCCCTGCTGTTGTTGAAACCTAGCTGCCTTATATTCCACCACTGCAGTATGTATCACTTTTGTTGCCTTCGCTATTACACTTTACGATACAGGTTAATAGCCAAAGTCAACAAGGCAATGACTGAGATCCAAACAACTTAAGGCAACTGAACTCAGCGTAAAGTGTGTAACCAACAAGAAGCTATGCACTATGCAGAGCGCCGAAGAAGTTTTATGAGTGTGCTTCTGCAGAGAACACTCTAAGATGGGCGGTCGGTTGGAATAAACGTAAGCAGTGAGAAGAACGGCTGTAATCACGTGCTAACATATTTACCGGTGGACAGGCAGATATATAGCTTTGTATGTATATAGTTATTATATTTGCAAGGAAATGAAAAAAAAGGCCATGTAGCTACGTCCAACTCTTGGTTTACACTCGAGCACAATATATTTTCTTAGAAATATTATTTTGTTTGACAGAGTACTGATACTTATTTGCACTAATTTGTTAAGGAAAATCGATTTTGTTCACTTAAATAAAAGAGCTGCATCCGGAAATCATCGGACAGTCGCATTTCAGATATTTTCTATATAAGCTAAACTGATCGTCTTGTTGTAAAGACAAGAAGATCTGGAAAGTTAGCATTTTAGCCTCTTTTAAGAATCCCATATTTAAATAAGAAAGCCATGCTGGGTACCACTGAGTTGACTGCGATTCTACTAGTGGAGTAACCACGATATAATCGAATAGCTCGAATTTAAATATATAAAGGATAAATGGTCCCAATATACCGGCTCTACGTTTGAATAAAGTACATCATTCATGTGGTTGAACCAGCAATAAAATAGTCGGTCTGACAAAACCCCGTTTCTAAACAAAATTTAATTTAAACACTGAGGATAATATGAATACTCTGAATTTGAGCAATATATCTTCCGGCCGGTTTACTATACCCTACCATTTATTTAAATTTGCCCCTTTTCAGTTGGCGCCTGTTGAATTAAATTTATATTTACTTTTGTATTTTATTTTACTAGTTCATTCTCTTCAGGACTCAAACTATTTTTTATGTATATGCCGAGCTTTATTTTATTATACTTTCCAGCAGCAGCTACCGGCCAGACCTACAATTTAACTCATGCAGCAGTTGGACGTGCTCTACTCGTACAACACCTACTTTTTCCGGAGTTCTTGTGGCCTCCTGCCTTCGTTCTTACTTCACCAGCATGCTGACTTGTTGCCTCTTGTCACAGCTTACCGCAGTGGTAGACAGCACTCCTTTCCACTACTCCATTTCACTGCTTGAACTCAATATAATATGTGCATATTTTTCCAGCAGTTTCAGGCATACCTTATTTTATTGGCACACCGTAGAAGAATTTTAGTTCATTCTAGTGGAACATTTTTTTGTCGCAGTGTAACAATTACATATTAAGTAGCGCTGCGCGGGACTCCACCATCTGCGAAAAGTGCAAAGAACCTACGGGCAAGGTTGAGATATACATATGTATGAGGATGAAAAAAGGATGGAGAATAGGCGTAAAGAATGCTTATCAATACCTGAAGCTGTCATAAATGTATGCGAGCAATGGTACACACTGAAATTTAAAAAAGTAAATATATGAGCTGTTTGTTACAAAACAGACGTCTAATTAGACGCTTGTAGAACCGAACCGCTCATTAGATGTAATTAATGCCTTTACTTGGGGTGTTTTGTAGAATTAATTATAGTCACAGATGTTTTGAGTTAAGCTAGGACATACCTATGAGGCTATTACTCGTCGATATATCTTCAATGAAGTTCGTTCAAGGTCCAGATTGAAGGTATATAAACATTTTAAAATATTTCATTTAAAAGAGTTTCTTATAAGCAGTTTTAATTAGTTTGCGATAACAAGGAATGCTTAAAATTAAAATTAAGACTAATTATCTCACATTGTATATTTTTATATAAACATATTCTAGCGACTAATGGGAAAATTTGTCCTATTCTATGCTTACCGAATCCATATTTATATACAAGTTTAAATTAACAAGATAAAATCGAGAAATAGAGTTGAAGCGGAGCAAGGAAATAATAGTGAAATCTTTATATAGAGTATGTCGAGTTATACAAAGTTCTGTTTTTCCAGAAAATACTTTGATACAACGATTTCAATGTCATGTCATTGAAAAACCTGAAAACGAAGATATTCAATCCACATTGTCATAATTCGAAGCATGTTGCGCTTGTCACTTGTTCGTATGGCATTCACCAACAGTAGCTGAAAACCAACACCAAATAACGGCATTAAATACTTTACATTGCCAAGTCCAAGTTGGGCTAATTATATGAGTACATACAGAGAAGTCATGACCAATGTCTTTATGAGCCCCTTCCTGCGCACTTTAGCTGAATGCATTTCGCTGGAGGAATTACAGCGCCACACTCCAAATGGGCGAAATCAAGCAACTTAAATTTTCAAGCTCATAAAGTTGAAAGATTGGATAGTTGATTGTAAATACATTTATTGTATTGTTATGAAGACTAGAGAGGCAAAAACAGGCCAGAATGTGGACGGACCACTGTAGGTTGGTTGTCTAAAGCCGGTCAGAAAAACACACTCCATATCAAAAGCCAAAACTAAAAAAAATATTTAAGTGCAACAAGAAAAAACTTGCCCCAGAATCGCCACACTCCGAACTGCCACCAAAGCAATTGTCGCTAATGGCAAAAAAACAAATCCACCACTAAGCAGCCCAAATCATTAGCCTACTGTGTTGCGCAGTTAGTTTAAGTCGGCCAACCAATCAATAATCTGGTTGGAACGGGCGTAAGTCAGCCTGCATGCCTTTTCATGGTAGTTACGAAGCACATCTAACGACAAAGTAGGCGACCGCAATGGACACTTAGACTTCGCAAAAAAGCAATTCGTAGCTGCCTACTGTGTGGGCTGAACACAAGCAAAGTGTCGATATCTCATCTGACGTCCATTGTCTGTCAATTGAGCCATACTACAAGCTTATACAAATACTCCAGTGATCCCCTCAATTCTCCCCAACCAAACAATTCAACTGTTTCCTTACAGTTCAGCTTAACTACTCTATTTAAACTTTCAAGTGCCACTGCGTCCCATTCAATGCCGCTGTGTAGATTTAGACCCAGCCAGTTATACCACTCCAGTTTCTCCATTGTGACCGTCAAAAGCTCGGTCAACTGGCTAGCCATTTTAGTTAGTTGATATGCAATAAAACTTTTAACAGATTTCGACTAATATTAACGGTTTTTTGCTGCTATATGTTGTTGTCCGCTTTTTTGGCTTGCCACAAATTTCCAATAGCCAGTTTCACGCACTTGTTGCATTGTCTGTCCTTGGGTGATAGCTTGGCCTTCGATTGCAGCGTCAAATATAGTGTTTATTGCCGTTGCGCTTATTTCGCTTGTTTTCTAAACAATTTATTACAGTGTATTTTGTGGAATTTGATATCTGTTGCAATTTGAAATAGTTTAATTTTGTCTGAGGCTTTGAGTTTTTATATATCCACTGCACTAAATTATTGGGTACAATAATAAAAACGGACTATTTTTGATAGGTAGCATTGCTAATTATCACGATTCGCTGGTAAAACTTTGGCAGAAAGTAATTTTTTTAGAGCTCGTGTGAACTGTGAATTAATTGAATTCCCCACACTTTGGCTATATATAAATTAAACCCGAAGACCAGTCTAACCGGAATATAGTTAACTTTAATTTCTCAATCAATTATTCGGTTCCTTACGTTGTCCTGAATTCTTATCTGCAATCAAACCTTGCCACTTACACATTTATATTTCCACATTTCTTCATTTCAATCCAGTCAATACTATTATCAGCACAGGCTACTTTTTCTTATCAAAATAGCTTAATCTCATAACAGTCTAGAGGAGACCTGGATTAGGATAGTGAAGGCTGTCACTAACTAAATCTATTAAAGAAGCGAACCAAACTCTTTCAGTCTTTCGTGAGATGTTGTCATATAACTCGGCCTTCGTGATCGAAAATCACGTGAATTTATAACCGCCGAGGACTACTATATCTTACAAAGCTAAATCAATTCCTATCTCTGGAAAACAGGTTTATTGTTATGATCTGTCATCTAAATTGAAGCAAAGTGATCTGAGGAGAATGATAAAGTCCATCCTTCTCTATAGTTTTTTTAACTATATAGAATTATAACAAAGGTTCTCACATTAATGTATGTGCATAATCTTCCAGTGAAATAATAAAGTTAATTTCAGAATTATAAATAATCGCTCTCAAGCAGCTCTAAGACAGTGTCAGTGACCAAAGCAGCTATCTAGAAGGAACGACCTCTGCCACCCGCTTTTTTAGAGGAAGTCAGCAATGTACGCAGAAATGTATGGAGGCAAATGCGCAAATGCTGATGCCGCATAAGACGAACAGAAAGCTATTAAACGTAGCACCGATAGCCGCTCCGAGCTTTAACAATTTGTTTAGCTGTGTCTTGAGTATACGACTATTCCCGCTGAGGTTTCCATGCTGTTGGAGATATGTAGATTCAACTGGAGCTGAGTCAATATTCCATCTATGACGTAAGAATGTAATATTTTACGTCTACACCACTTAACAACTGTATGCCAGTCTTCCTTAACTGGGCTTTGACAACTTTAATGCCTGTGCCGTCTCGTCTTCTCCTTCGTTACCTTACTAAGCGCTCTCTATGTACATTATGTAAGTAAGTAATTGCTTTCGCAATGAAATATAGATTTTATAGCTTCTATTATATGTAGTTGAACATTGTATAGTTGTTGTGTGGTTACAGGCAGTACTTGTGGCACTTGATATGAGCATGAATAAATTTATGAGGGCAATATGCATGGCAACACGCCCTCCAAAATGTGTTCGGCTTGTTAAATATGTGAGACTCCCTTTTAACTACTCACACATTATGTATATAATGAAGGCACTTGAAGCGAATCTTGTACGGCTGCTAATTTCGCTTTTGTGTTCAAAGCTGATGAAGAGCTTTTCAGCAGGTGCACAATGGCAGACAAAGCCATTCCAGCCGCTGTGATTATAGCGGACACTGATTTTAGTAGCCTCAATAAATTCATGGAACGAAATTATACAAATGCAATCTAGGTTTGGCTAATTTAAGTTAGATTAAGTTTGAGGTTATGTTAATATTTTTTTAAATCAGTAAACTTAAATACACAATTTTTTTATCTTACACTTTCTCTTCTCATTCGCTCATGTCTGTTCCTTTGAAAATAAAGAATATTTTTGAAATTTTATTTAAGCTGTAAGATAGAACTGCTAGTATACTTTCGGTTGGGAGCTGAATGCACGACTCATCGAGTAGTTGAACAAGCACAAACAAAAATACATCGCTTGATTAAGTTACTGCAACGAAGTCTGCGCACTCAAACCTTATCGCATCCAGACAGCGCTTACCACAGAGACACATGCCCGTATTGCAACACAACAAACCGCTAAAATAGATTTTCTACATTTTTTTGTGCTTTAATCATTTTGTGTTCCACTTGTTGAAAGTCGCCGACTAGATAAAGACTCAGACTATGCTGTTAAATGGCGAAAAAGTAGACATATAGCATTATATGTTTATACATATATATACATATTTAGAGAATAGAGAAGATAGCGAAGTGTATATGTGGGGGGGGGGGGTTTTGAGGTGTTAAAACACAAGCCATCCAAGCCAGCCAAATACGGCACAAATCTATGGTGGGTATGTGATGCGAAATCATACTACCCTCTGACTGGTCAAATTTATACTGGTAAATCGGGCAGTGACAGAGAAAAAAACCAAGGAGAAAGAGAAACTTTTGGTTTTTAAGAAATCCTCGAAAGGGTAAAATAAACCCTTTTTTTAACACACCTACCTGCGGAATTACCCACTTGCCACCTTTTTTACGAAAGCTTTGTTTTAACGGATCACGTCCACCAGTCAAACAAAAGCAGGTAGTTTTTTATTTGTAATTATAGTTTATATATTTGTTTCGATACCGCGGTGGTACTATTCTGGAACAAGACTTCTAGATCACGCCTTTGGTAAAATATATTATTTTCATTTTAATTGACTATTGATATTATACCAGTTTAATTGTGAGAAAAAAGCAAATATTTCTGTAAGAAATCGAGATATGTATATATTTTGTTGAAAAGAACTCGAGACATTTAGCGACAAAAAAACCATAAAATTGCTCCCAAAGCACATAATAAGTCAAGTTTTAAGCAACAGTATTGAAATTGTCATTATTTCCAAACACATTTAAAAATTCAGGAATAATTTATATAACTCACACCCATTCATATATATTGTGTAACATAAAAAGTCTTAATCTAATTAATAGTAAATGTCTTCAGTCAGTCTTCATCACTGTCGCTATCCGACAGCGCCAGATCGTTGGTCAAAATATCAGGCCAAATACTTTCGTATTTGGTGGAAGGGGTTTCTATATGAGCTTTTGCTGCTCCATCGTCTTTTGTAGCCGGAACATCATTTGAAGTTGTAGTCGCTATCATTTCCTCATCACTGTCCTTATCCGATAGCGCCAGATCGTCGGTCAAAATATTAGAAATGCATTCGTATTTTGTGGGTGGCACTACTTGATTGACTTTTGTTGTTGCATCGTCCTTCGGGGTCACAATCATTTCCTCATCACTGTCGCTATCCGACAGCGCCAGATCGTCGGTCATAATATCAGGAATACAATGTTTTGTGTGTGGAGTTTCTTTAGGTGTTTTTGGTGCTCCATCGTCTTTCGTAGACGGAATTCCATCACTTTTTGGGGCCGCCAATATTTCCTTATCATCCATCCTGATAATGTGCTGTTGTTCTGACTGCTGACGATATTGGTTAGCAATCGACATTGCAAAAGCCACTGCTGATTCCTCTAAACGTTTCCGGTCATAGAGCGTAATGAGCTGCTTGATGTGATCCAATTTAGCATGCAAATAGTCACAACGCTGCTTACGCTTAAGTTCGTCCTCGCTATTAATACGCTTGAATTTCTCCACAATACATTTCTGGATGCGCTCGTAGTCGGTGTGATCTGCAGGTATATCAAGAATTTGCACGCCAAGTGCGCGGAAACTGCGTTTCAGTTCATCGTGTTGCTGCCAGAGTGGCATATATTCTGCGTAATATCGGTCAAATGCAGCCTTATATTGTTGACGCTGTTCCAAGTTTATGATTTCTGTGTAATCGCTAAAGTCGTAATTCAGGTGATCGGTAGCATAATCGGTGCGTCTTTTCTTCGACGGTTGACTCTCACTCGGAGGAGCGCTTGGGCGCTTTGATGCATTATCAATTTTGAGCGGCTTATTTTCATGTTGCGATGGATTGGTTCTAGTTGTTAATGTTGATAATGTAGAACTCGTGCTTTTTACGGAGGTAACTTCTTCTGAGTTGTTTGTTGGATTTAAACCGCGTTCCTTGCGTATTTTCACTTGTTGCACCTGTTTGGCGGTGTAATAAGGCCATTCTTCGTCGACTTCTCGCCAGATGCATCGACGTAAGCTATATACGCCTTTACATATCTGGGATATATCTTTAAGCACTGTGGGGATTACTTTGCTTTCGCAATCGCGCAAACCTTCCCTTTGTAGAATTGCATACAGTTCAATTTTGGTATACGACTTAAAACCCAGCATATGAATTAGTCGTTCACGGATTTTACGTGTCGATATGTGTTGCAATTTGTCATTTCCAATGTTTGCCTTTGGAACTCCATTTTGTGGCTTTTCTCTTAGAAACAACTCACTACCACTGACTTTGTTGTTATACTCTCGCAACAACAAAGTTGCTAGAGAGTATTATAGTTTTGTTCACATAACGGTTGTTTGTAACACCCAAAACTAAACGAGTTAGATATAGGGTTATATATACCAAAGTGATCAGGGTGAAGAGTGGAGTTCAAATCCGAATGTCTGTCTGTCTGTCCGTCCGTCCGTCCGTCCGTCTGTGCAAGCTGTAACTTGAGTAAAAATTAAGATATCTTGATGAAACTTGGCACACTTATTTCTTGGCACCAAAGGAAGGTTGCTTTCGAAAATGAGCAAAATCGGACTACTGCCACGCCCACAAAATGGCGAAAACCGAAAACACATAAAGTGCCATAACTAAGCCATAAATGAAGCTATGGAAATAAAATTTGGTATGAAGGATCGCACTATGAAGGGGCATATTTGGATGTAATTTTTTTTGGGAAGCGGGCGTAGCCCGCCCCCAAATAGGTTTTTTGTACATATCTCGCAAACCAATAGAGCTATATAAACCAAACTTTCTGCAGTCGTTTTTTTTAGCCACTTCCTTTTACAGTCCAAAAATGAAAGAAATCGGATAATAACCACGCCCACCTCCCATACAAAAGTTAGGTTGAAAATTACTAAAAGTGGGTTAACTCACTAACGAAAAACACCAGAAACATTAAATTTTACATAAGAAATGGCAGAAGGAAACTGCACTCAGATTTTTTTACAAAATGGAAAATGGGCGTGGCGTCGCCCACTTATGGGTCAAAACCCATATCTCCGGAACTACTCGACCGATTTCAATGAAACTTGGTTTGTAATAGTTTCCTTACCTCCCAATAATATGTTGTGAAAATTGGCCAAATCGCTTCACAACCACGCCTACTTCCTATATACCAGAACTTAGAAGATGATCTGAATCGTTTACTTTACAACATATAAAGTAAGCACTAGTGAAGATATCGGTGCAAAACTTTGCACAAATACTGTATTTATAGTGTTGCAGCCCATTTCTAAAAATCGCCGAAATCGGACCATAGGTTTTCAAGGCCCCATATATCACACATCAGGACCTCGGTGCTTCTAACCTAATATTATGGTTTCCTACTTCCAATGGACTTTATACAATATATATGACGAATATGTGGGTCAAATTGTGTATTATATAATATTAATTAAGTTAAATAAATAAATTGCGAGAGTATAAAATGTTCGGTTACACCCGAACTTAGCCCTTCCTTACTTGTTCTTAATTGGGTTCTTGTCATCTCCAGTTATAGTCTTCGAATCACCGATGCGTTGGTTGTTAACTCCGGTTTGTGGCCGTCCGCTTAAAGATAATTTACAAAAACTTTTGTTGTTCAAAAGCCAATTTGAGTTAATGGGCTGTATCTTCCTGACGGCGTTATTTCGTTGGACTTTTCGTTACTTTTGTTTAACGATGTCATGTTTTGTATTTATCTTGTTACTGTTGTGTGTTTATAATTTTAATGTTGCTCTAATGAACTCCGTTGTGGTTGTGATATGTATTGGTACATAGGTTGTCCTTTTATAACTTACAGGTACAAACGCACCTGTAAAGTACCGTTTGATTTTTACCTGTTCTGACCTAACTTTTGGTTTTTAAGAAATCCTCGAAAGGGTAAAATAAACCCTTTTTTAACACGCCTACCTGCGGAATTACTCACTTGCCACCTTTTTTACGAAATCTTTGTTTTAACGGATCACGTCCACCAGTCAAACAAAAGCAGGTAGTTTTTTATTTGTAATTATAGTTTATATATTTGTTTCGATACCGCGGAATTTCTGGAACAAGACTTCTAGATCACGCCTTTGGTAAAATATTTATTATTTTCATTTTAATTGACTATTGATATTATACCAGTTTAATTGTGAGAAAAAAGCAAATATTTCTGTAAGAAATCGAGATATATATTTTGTTGAAAAGAACTCGAGACATTTAGCGACAAAAAACCATAAAATTGCTTCCAAAGCACATAATAAGTCAAGTTTTAAGCAACAGTATTGAAATTGTCATTATTTCCAAACACATTTAAAAATTCAGGAATAATTTATATAACTCACACCCATTCATATATTTATTAAGGTTAATTTGTGTTTAAATCAATTATAATTTTTGGGCACACAAGCGAAGAAGCGAAGCCAACAGGCCACGCAAAGTTTGTGGCCAGTACAATTTCTTATGTATTCCTTATTTTTCTTATTTATAAGCACATAATTTAATAAATAAATAAATTGTATTGTTTCAAAAACGCAAAAACAAAAAATATTTACATATGTAAATAGTGCCCGATTATGAAGAAAAAATGGGAAAATTGAAAAAAGTTACGGTAAATTAACTTTATTTTTTTATTTTTTTCTATTCACAGGAAAAACATCAAAAAATAGTCACTGAGACCGAATCGTAATTCTATAGGACCGAAAATGTGAAAATAATAGCTATTTTAAAAATCTAATATTTACATATGTAAATAGTGACCAAGTTAGGGTTAAATAATATAATTTAATTCTACATAGTCATTTGAAAAATTGTAATTTGTTGTTTTCAAAGCAATCTTTCTGCCGACGATGTATGAATATGTAAAATAAATGAATACATTAGTCACTAACAGCGTTGCCGTTTTGATACAATTGTATCTTTTTTGATACTTTTTTTTCTAAATTTTGTGATTTGATACTTTTTTGTTCACAAACGGCCTATTTTGATACTTTTCTGCTGATAGAATTTAATTTTTTTAAACTATGAGAATGTTAAACTAAAAACAAACCTATTGTATCTGGATAGTATTAAAAAGTTGTGGGAATGTAGGCCAATTAAAAACCCATAAAAATATAAACTGGACAGAGACATTTTTTAATTTGCTTCAAAGTAATGAGTTTGCCTTATAACTCTGTGGCTGCTGAACTGGATTTTTTTAGATTTAAGGGGAATTGTGAGTCGAAAATGGACTTCTTTTGAAAATTAGTTCTGAACGGAAAAGTCACCAATAAGGTTTCTATTATTTTTTTTACAGTTAATTGTTAATCATAATTGTTAATCATAATACTGCCTACCTCGCAATGTTGCGATCGACCGCAACACGAGCGGGATGGGAAAGATACCGAGAGCTGAAGAGGGAAGCGAGACGCATTTGCAGACAAAAAAAGAAAGAGGCCGAAATGCGTGAGTATGAAGAGCTTGACAAGCTGGCCGACAGGGGTAATGCTCGAAAATTTTACGAAAAGATCCGGCGACTAACTGAAGGTTTCAAGACCGGAGCGCACTCCTGTAGGACCCCCAGAGGTGATCTAGTTATTGATGACCAGAGTATAATGAGTTTGTGGAGGGAACACTTCTCCAGCCTGCTGAATGGCAGTGAAAGTACAACACCAGGAGATGGCGAACCCGATTCCCCAATCGACGACGATGGAGCAGATGTTCCATTGCCCGACCGTGAAGAAATTCGAATAGCAATTACCCACTTGAAGAACAATAAGGCGGCGGGTGCCGATGGATTACCGGCCGAGCTATTCAAATACGGCGGCGAAGAGCTGATAAGGTGCTTGCATCAGCTTCTTTGCAGAATATGGTCGGAAGAAAGCATGCCTGACGATTGGAATCTCAGTGTACTCTGCCCAATACACAAAATGGGAGACCCCACAATTTGCGCCAATTACCGTGGGATAAGCCTCCTCAACATCGCGTATAAGGTTCTGTCGAGCGTATTGTGTGAAAGACTAAAGCCCACCGTCAACAAACTGATTGGACCTTATCAGTGTGGCTTTAGACCTGGAAAATCAACAACAGACCAGATATTCACCATGCGCCAAATTTTGGAGAAGACCCGTGAAAATAGGATCGACACACACCATCTCTTTGTCGACTTTAAAGCTGCTTTCGACAGCACGAAAAGGAGATGCCTTTATGCCGCGATGTCTGAATTTGGTATCCCCGCAAAACTAATACGGCTGTGTAAGCTGACGTTGAGCAACACCAAAAGCTCCGTCAGGATCGGGAAGGACCTCTCCGAGCCGTTCGATACCAGACGAGGTTTCAGACAAGGTGACTCACTCTCGTGTGATTTCTTTAACCTGATGCTGGAGAAAATAATACGAGCTGCAGAGCTAAATCGAGAAGGTACAATCTTCTATAAGAGTGTACAGCTACTGGCGTACGCCGATGATATCGATATCATCGGAAACAACACCCGCGCCGTTAGTTCTGCTTTCTCCAGACTGGATAAGGAAGCGAAGCGTATGGGTCTGGTGGTGAACGAGGACAAGACGAAATATCTCCTGTCGTCAAACAAACAGTCAGCGCATTTGCGTCTTGGCTCCCACGTCACTGTTGACAGTCATAACTTTGAAGTTGTAGATAATTTCGTCTACCTGGGAACCAGCATTAACACCAATAACAATGTCAGCCTGAAATCCAACGCAGAATCACTCTTGCCAACAGGTGCTACTATGGACTAAGTAGGCAATTGAAAAGTAAAGTCCTCTCTCGGCGAACAAAAACCAAACTCTACAAGTCTCTCATCATTCCCGTCCTACTTTACGGTGCAGAAGCGTGGACGATGTCAACATCCGATGAGACGGCACTAGGAGTTTTCGAGAGAAAGGTTTTGCGGAAGATTTATGGTCCCTTAAGAATTGGCAACGGCGAATACCGCAGACGATGGAACGATGAGCTGTATGTGTTATTCGACGACATAGACATAGTCCAGCGAATAAAAAAACAGCGGCTACGCTGGCTAGGTCATGTTGTCCGAATGGATGAAAGTGCTCCAGCTCTGAAAGTATTCGATGCAGTACCCGCTGGTGGAAGCAGAGGAAGAGGGAGACCTCCACTCCGATGGAAGGACCAGGTGGAGAGGGACCTGGCTTCGCTTGGAATAACCAATTGGCGCCAAACTGCCAGAAGGAGGGATGCGTGGCGCGCTGTTTTGGACTCGGCTATAACCGCGTAAGCGGTGTCTACGCCAGTCAAGAAGAAGAATTTATATACCGTTTTTAGATCATTTTTTGGTCCAAATCAATAAACGATTTTTAAAACATCGAGAGCTGCTTTGCAAAATTGAAAACATTTTGCCAAATAATTGCATAAATCTTGACGTTATTGAGAAGCAGGAGACTGTTCGTGTTTTAGAAAAGCAATGGTCCGCTGATGTAGAAGATCCCGATGATTTCGTTGCTGAATTTAGAATGTGGAAAAGGTTAAAAATCTTTTCTTCAGATTATATTTTCTAACTAAAATTTTGAATATATTTTCAGGAAATGGTTAAATCAAACAAAGAGATCCAAAACTTTTTTAGACGCGTTGAATTGTTGCGATGCAAAAATTTTCAAAACAGTGCATCGTTTTTTAAAGATTGGAGCAACAATCCCTACATCTGTCGCTTCAACTGAACGGTCGTTTTCCTCACTTCGCAGGCTTAAAACATATTTACGAAATAAAACTGGAGAAGCACGCCTGAACGGAATGGCTCTCTTGAATATCCATAAAGATATAGACGTGACGGAGGAAGAGATTTTAAATGTTATGACCCAAATTAAAAGAAGATTAGACTTCAATTTCTGAATAAAATAATGAAACATTGTCTTTTTACCTAAAACCCCCCTCAAATTTTTTTCCTGCGTTCGCCACTGCCCCACTCATTGTCCTCCACAGCATTTTCTTTACTATCCGATTTGTTTTTTGCTTTATTTCAGTTTTGTGTTCTGCTTGTTACCTCTTGTAGTAAGTAAACCATTGACGGTGCAAATGACTTAGTTGTGCGCCTTCTTTTTTCAGCTTGTTATACTCTCGCAACAAAAGTTGCTAAAGAGAGTATTATAGTTTTGTTCACCTAACGGTTGTTTGTAAGTCCTAAAACTAAACGAGTTAGATATAGGGTTATATATACCAAAGTGATCAGGGTGACGAGTAAAGTTCAAATCCGGATGTCTGTCTGTCCGTCCGTCCGTCTGTCCGTCTGTCCGTCCGTGCAAGCTGTAACTTGAGTAAAAATTGAGATATCTTAATGAAACTTGGAACACGTGTTCCTTGGCACCATAAGAAGGTTAAGTTCGAAAATGGGCGGAATCGGACTATTGCCACGCCCACAAAATGGCGATATCCAAAAACACATAAAGAGCTATAACTAAGCCATAAATAAGGTTATGAAAATAAAATTTGGAACATAGGATCGCATTAGGGAGGGGCATATTTGAATGTAATTTTTTTGGAAAAGTGGGCGTGACCCCGCCCCTAAATAGGTTTTTTATATATATCTTGCAAACCAATAAAGCTATATAAACCAAACTTTCTGCAGTAATTTCTTTTCGCCGTTTCCTTATACAGTCCAAAAATGAAAGAAATCGGATAATAACCACGCCCACCTCCCATACAAAGGTTAGGTTGAAAATGACTAAAAGTGCGTTAACTCACTAACGAGAAACGTCAGAAACACAAAATTTCACAGAAATGATAGCAGAAGGAAGCTGCACTCAGATCTTTTTACAAAATGGGAAATGGGCGTGGCATCGCCCACTTATGGGTCAAAAACTATATCTCAGGAACTACTCGACAGATTTCAATAAAATTCGGTATATAATATTTTATTGACACCCTGATGACATGTGTGGAAAATGGATGACACCACGACTACTTTCTTTATAACTCACTTTTGAATTCCATCTGAATCCTTCACTTTTTAACATATACATTAGGAACCAATGATGATAGCGAAATAAAACTTTACACAAATATATACAGTATATGATCTGTGGCATCACTTGTGAAAAAATTGTCGAAAACGGACTATAACTTTTCAAGGCCCCAGATATCGAACATGTTGAACTCAGCGCCTAAGGTTAAATTTTAACCGAAAATATGGGTAAATCTCTCAGATATCTCAATTTAATTCAGAGGAAATTGTTTTCTTCCAGTGTGTCTCTGTTCCAAAAATTATTAAAATCGGGTCACAACATCTCTTAGCTCCCATATACATAATTATAGGTTTTGCAAAAATATCATCCCCTAGCTCCCATATACCTAATTAAAGGTTTTTCAAAAATTCGTTGGGCTTTATTACGCATATATGTATTGGTTAATATGTATATCACATCTTAGCAAAATTAAGTGAGCGTATAGTCTTGGATATAGTGTACCTTGCTGGTGAAATTGAATGAAATTGGTTCAGGAATTACCTCAGCCCTCATACACTATATAGGACGATTTTCGTTATTCTATTAAACTTTATGCCGAATTTATGGGTAAATTTGTGCGTTATCTTAATAAAATTTCTTCAATAAATTGCGAGAGTATAAAATGTTCGGTTACACCCGAACTTAGCCTTTCCTTACTTGTTTCAGCTTGTTATACTCTCGCAACAAAAGTTGCTACGAGAGTATTATAGTTTTGTTCACATAACGGTTGTTTGTAATACCTAAAACTAAAAGAGTTAGATATATAGTCATATATACCAAAGTGATCAGGGTGACGAGTAGATTTGAAATCCGGATGTCTGTCCGTCCGTCCGTCTGTCCGTCTGTCCATCTGTACAAGCTGTAACTTGAGTAAAAATTAAGATATCTTGACGAAACTTGGCACAAATATTCCTTGGCACCATAAGAAGATCAAGTTCGAAAATGGGCGGTATTGGACCATTGCCACGCCCACAAAATGGCGAAAACCAAAAACACATAAAGTGTCATAACTAAGCCATAAATGAAGTTATAAAAGTGAAATTTGGAACAAAGGATTGCACTAGGAGGGGGCATATTTGGATGTAATTTTTTTGGGGATGTGGGCGTGGCCCCACCCACAAATCGGTTATTTGTATTTAACTCGCAAACCAATAAAGCTATATAAACCAAACTTTCTGCAGTCGGTTATCATACGTACCCCACCACACACCATGAGAATAGTTGAAATCGGATAATAACCACGTCCACCTCCCATACAAAGGTTATGTTGAAAATTACTAAAAGTGAGTAAACTCACTAACGAAAAATGTCAGAAACACTAAATTTCACATAAGAAATCGCAGATGGAAGCTGCATCCAGATTTTTTCACAAAATGGAAAATGGGCGTGGCATCGCCCACTTATGGGTCAAAAACCATATCTCAGGAACTACTCGACCGATTCGAATGAAATTCGGTATATAATATTTCCTTGACACCCTGATAACACGGACAAAAAATCGGCGAAACCGGTTCACAACCACGACTACATTCCTTATAACTCAATTATGAATTCCATCTTATTCCATCACTTTGTAATATATACATAAGGAGCCAATGAAGATAGCGGAATAAAACTTTACACAAATAGTGTATATCATCTCTGGCTTCACTTGTGAAAAAATTGTCGAAAACGGACTATAACTTTTCAAGGCCCCATATATCGAACATGTTGAACTCAGCGCCTAAGGGTAAATTTTAACCGAAAATATGGTAAATCTCTCAGATAATTTAATGTAATTCATAGGAAATTGTTTTTTTCTAATAGTGTTCTGTTAAAAAAATTATTAAAATTGGGTCATAACATCTCCATATACCTAATTATTAGTTTTTCAAAAATACGGTGGGCTTTATTCCGCATATATGTATTGGTTAATATTAGAATTACCTCAACCCTCATATAGTATATATTGCGATTTTCGTTATTCTATTAAACTTTATGCCGAATTTAAGGGTAAATTTTGTATGTTTGTAAGTTTCTTCAATAAATTGCGAGAGTATAAAATGTTCGGTTGCACCCGAACTTAGCCTTTCCTTACTTGTTGATATTACTTTTGTACAACTTAATGACATCATTTGAAAGGATTATACTTTTTTGATGATACGAAGGCAAGCAACAAAGAAGCCTAAAATGCGGCTTCGGTGGATATTTGATACACTTAAAAATTCGAAATTAAATCCATTTACAATCGGCTTGTGTATGCATTCCATCTCGGTAATACTGCATAAAAATGCATAATCCCCACTTAAGGGCGATTAAATTTAAATAATATTTTTTACATTTTATTCCTTTTTTTGAAACATGGTTACGTAGGATTTGTATCGCATACAAGGTGTTGAAAAAATCCGGTAAATCTTCTTGGACTCATCGATTCATATCGTTTTTTGAATGACTATGCCACAGTTATAGTATGGTTTTATTCGATCGGCTAAGCTGTTTTCACGTCTGGTCTACGTAAGTGGAATGTCTTCCAATAACTCTGCAGTATTCCACCCTAATATTTCAGGTGTTTTTTCTTCCGCTATAAGCATATTCAAATTATCCCGAGGAATGTTTGTTAAACACTAATCATCACCTTAAATTATACTGGTGCCACAAGCCCTCCATGTCTAAGTGGTATTCTCCAGACGCTGCTGGCTTAGACTTAATCATTTCTTTCTACAGTAATTGGAACTCTCATTGATTTTTTTAGAGATTGGCTTTTGATAGAGATTGGCATTCGGGTCTACTGCTGATAATGGAATACATGTTACCCAAACAATATTGCGAAATAATTGCTTCCTACCTAAAGATAGATACTTCCGCATAAAACAAGAGGACGCATACTCAAACTTGCAACCGATAGAAGCCGGTGGTTCCCATAGAACCCCGTGTTGGGGTCAGTGCTTTACTTGCTTTTTAGAAGTGATATCTCCACTGACTCAAGTTATGTGACAGCGACATTTGCGGATGGCACAGTCCAAACATCAACAACAGCAACCGAAAACCTTGCATTGTTTACCTTCTGGCAACCCAAAGAAAACAAAAAAGTACTTAGAAAAACACAGAGAACGATTTAAATAAATTAAACTTATGAATGTATTTGCATAACAAACTCTTATAAGTCTTCACTTGTGTGTGTTTCAGAAAAGGTTAAAAATAAATAATTAGATTGACATGACAGCCGACAAATTTCAACGAAGCGGTAAATTATGGTGAAACCACTTTAAATGATAAGTCAAATTGAGGGAACCAACAAAACATCTTGTATCCAAGCAAAAGCTTTTATACGTGTGTGTACCGTAGGCGAGAATTGTCCCTTTAAGGTAAAGTGGAGAGCCTATAAATTATGCAAATGACGAAAAGACTATTCTGGGAAAACTAACAAAGGCATAATAGAATATTTATTCAGGCACTTTTGTAAGCAGGAAGCATACTTGAGGGCGTACACCGGCAGCGAATATAAAATTAAATTGTGCAGCTAATTTGCTAAACTATTCATTAATTTACTTTCATTATAATCATTATAATTTTTAAATTTCAGGCAATTTAAAATGGTTTTATAGTCAATCTTTTATTTCAATAAGGTAAAATGCTGAGACTTTTATGGAAATTATGGCAACATTTATGGAGAAGGTGATACAAATAGCTTTGAATTGTGAAAAGTAGTTGACGTTGAGCCATCAATTCCAAGGATTATATATATAAATGTAAACAAATACTTATTAAAGAGGTTAGAACATTTGTGTTTTAAGTATTTCATTAATAAGTCAAAGTACATTGCTTGACATTTAATTTCATTTGTTGTTTAAGCCAACGGCCAAATTCAATTTAACTTCATTATCTATTTTTAATTAAGACAATTCCGCAGGCATATTTAATACGTATCCTAGGAGCAATGAGCAACAACTACTAATATAATTCAATAATAACGGTGTATTAATTACTCAAGCAGTTAATTAGTTAATTATGGCATACGTTTTATTTGTATAAATTTATTTATATGCCTCGGCGTATACATACAATTATTAAAATAGCTTGAAAAAATATTTGATTTGTGTCCGCCTCAATTTTAGATTCATTTTTTGGGTTTTGATTTTTTCGTTATACGAGTAAAGATTTAATTCGTTCTAAGATTTTCTTAATTTAGATATTTAAATAATATTCGAATTTTAATACAACCGTCCAAATTTTTAATAATTATATACTTTGAATCAGCTGCAGACATGTCAAAGCATCCCTGAAAACCATCAACAAAAAGGATTCGGTTAAAAATCGAACAGCAGTCCAGGCAATGCCTCCTGGTCTGTTTTCGTCGACACCTTGTTGAAATAGCAATCTTTTAGGAGTATCAACTGAACTTTCTTACCATTATAGGAACGGCATATTCACATGTCAAACCTTGTAACTTGCTACCCATTAACTACACTTCATTTATCGAAGGTCTGGAGGAATGTCACGACATTATATTTCATTAAACTCTTTCCCTTTTTCAGGAGGAGGTTGATACTGGACTCTTTCCACTAAACAGAAATTTCTCATATCAAAAGTAAATGCCAAGAACCAACAATTTATTTATTTAATTCAGTATTTTCACAGTTGTAAGCGCATTTTTATTTGTCTAGAACAGAAATTTCAATATTCACCACATTCAATTTAATATGTTTTTATTATCGCTTGTGTGTGAGACCATGTGGCAATTTTTGCCAATGTTCCACGAGACGCGTGTGGCATGTGTCAACAACAGTAACATCGCCACCAATGGGCGCCAATAAAAGGGCAATCAAGCTTATCAGTCGGAGGCGCAGATGGATGCGTTAATTTGACTTGAATGCCCCGACAAATAAGCACAGAAAAGAATAAGCGAAGAACCCGCCAGTAAATAAGCAACACATTGCCGACTTTAGCATTAAGCTTTATTGACAATGAGCAAAGCAGCTGCTCTTTGTGCCACCGCCATTCCTTTACACGCTCATCTTGTGGCGTTTCGCAAGAGACTCGATGGTGCTTCTGCGCGCGCTTTAAAATTGTAATAAAAATTGGCAATGCGCACATCAAAAGTTAATTACTTCGTCACAAGCGAGTGCATATTGGCTTCTCAGCACGTGGAAATATTCACATAGATAAGAGGGAAGAGAGATATTGATGGGAAGCTGCCTTTTGCAGTGCATGCTAGGCGGGAGAACTACCTGTGGCCTTCCGTGCATTGCCAATTGCCACCAATCAATAACAACAGTCGGTCAGCTAAGCTCAACATTGTCCCTCTTCCTGTCGACGCTGCTGGTGATACTCGCGTATTCATATTGATCGTTTATCCACATTGTCAGTGATAATTGTTTGCTGTTAGATGGAGCGGAAAAGAGGCCCTTTTATATTATTATATTTGTTTCGATTACTTTTTACTTTTCCTTTATTTTGAGACTTCTTGCAATACAGAAGTCATTATATTTATGTGCATTCAATTAAAAAAATGTTCTTGTTGTTTTTGTTGCCTTATTTTTTAGACTTTATGGGCTGTTACTTTGTAATTATCTTAAAAATACATTTATTTGTTTGAGCTGTGCTCTCTGCGTCTTCTTGTCTGTATGCGATATTATAATAATTATTTTTCCAAACCCAAAATTTTGAACTCAACAATTAATGAAGCTTCAGAGAAGTCAAGCGTATAAAATAATAGAACAATAGAATACAGCGTCGAAGGAAACATTCGAAACAAAATGTAAAGTGATACGAAAAGCATTGAATAATAAAAGTAGAAACAGATGTAGAGAATCTGCAAGACTGCAAAAAATTTAAAGATCGAAAAAAGAACCATCGTTGCAGTCTTTTAAAGTCATATAAAATCTAATGGACTCTTGAAACCAATAATGTAACAATTTATATTTCTAGCCGTAAAAGTCTCTAACTTCCTTTCTCTAACACTCTCTAGCTTTATAGACTAAGATCACTTTAATTAAGATTAGCCAAATCCAGTAGCTTGTGTAATTATTAGTAGTGATACCTACCGAACCTTAATATGAACTCATACTTTTCCTCCTTAACACCTTTTTAATTGGAGCTTCCAACTTACTTAATGGTAATATTTACTTTGTTCTCACTAATCTATCCAAAGACTTTCACCACCTGTGAGAGTAGCTGCTTCGGCACGTTTAAAATTCCTTTCGTTTTTTAATGATGTATAGAAGCGTTTACCTTGTAAATGATTGTAAATTGGTTCGAAACATGCGCCGTTTTAATGCCTCCGGAATACGCTCTTTGCTTCAGCTTCATTAACGCAGCAAATTACAAGTACATTGTTACGAGTACTTAGCCGACACCCTAAATACGTACACGTAATACACATGACCAGCAGGAAATGATTTCGCATACGGAATTTTTTTATAGATTATGGGTGGAATGATCTGAGATGTTCATAAACTGAGCAGAAAAAATAATTTTTCATCGGAAGTTTTTAAATTATTTTTATAAAGAGTGTCGAAGATCTTCAAAGTAGTACAGACCCCGCATTATTAGTATCAAATATCAGACTTGGAACTAATTATCACCGATTTTCGGATCACCTCTAAGTTGAAACCATGCCACATTTTCCTAATGGGAAAAAACGTTTTACGTTTTGAACATCTAAGTACACTCAGCTTGGTATTAAGGCGTGGTGTGTGCATGGCAAGCGCGGCAATGCGGAGAATTGTTGAAATTCTGTATGCAATCAGCGAACAGACACAACTGACCGACAGACAAACAAGCAAATAAGCAGCAACTACAGCAGCAACGCACTAAACAAACAGCGAACATGCAACATGCAGTAAATAACAACAACCCGCAATAAGAACAACAAGTAGACAACTGCTGCTAGGCAATGCAATGCGCAAACAAATCGCATAAATCGTTTCGGGCTACAAATATTCGCTGATTCTCGAACTTGGAAGCGGAATTACAGGGCATTGGCAGATTGGCTGGCTCTCTGGGTCCTTTGCATGCACCCATGCTCATGTTGTTATTCATTAGAAACACTTCAAGCACGCTGGCACGCACGCACTCACGCTCGCAACATATGCGATTACATGCAATCTTGTCTCGCATTTGCGTTATTTATGCGAAGCAAACGCGTCCCAGGGGGCAAATAGCGCAAGTCATCGACAAAAAACGCACGAAGAGCAGCGTGAGACGTGAGTTGTAAAAAAACACGAATGCACGCTCACACATACCTCACAAGTGTTTATATCAAGTAATGACGACGGAGTTAGGGTTTAGTACGTAGGCGTAATGGCATGCCCCTGCCAATACGAATCGTGCATACCGTCCGGAAAAATGACGGTATCTTTCGAAGATTCCCCCTCCGGGAAAAAAAAAAAAAAAAAAAAAAAACATACCTCACAAGTGTAGATATGGAGCCGCAGCCGGCAGCCTCACGCACGTATGCTCGTGCCAACTTAATTGCGTGTGGATTGTGGCATGGAATAAAGACGTACGTCTTGGATATCTGCGACATAGACGCGCGCACCTTATACGCACTTCGAGTAACCTGCTCCACAGAGTACGCAAATTGAAATTATCTCGCGTGTACCCTTCACATTATATCGCTTCCATTTGTTGCGCCTGTCGCACCGCCAACCCAACTTAATAGCCCATGCGCGACCGCCTGCCGCTTCTAATTCTCGTTATTTTAATATTTTTGACCACCGGTTTTTTCAATTATGTAGACTTATGTGTTGTGCAAGCTTACAGTTACTTTTTCTGATATGAGCTGTGCACGTGTTCATTCAGTAAGAGTTCTGCGCAGAGAGAAATTGTCAAAATCGGTTTCGCGAAAAAAGTTATTCAAAAGCGGTTATACAAAAAATCTTCAAAGATATAAAAATAATTGTTTTATTTTAAAACAAAGTGAACTATGCATGTAACTAATGAACCATTCTTTGAAATTTTTATCACTTCATATTTGAGTTAAGACAAATATATATCTCCTAAAAAACAGTTTGCTCCGCCCATTTTAATTCGGGCATGAGAGTGTTAATGTTCAAAAAATAATTTGATGCCTTCATCATCATTTAGAGAGATGAGTAATCACACTCTTGTCCCAATAACGAATTTAGTACCATTGTCATCTTGTGACTTACTACTGGTTGGCTAGATCTGGAGTGAGGATTATGACCTTAACCATTAGTTATTTCTGGTCCCTTTAGCACAGGATCCTTCTCAGGCAAACTCACAAGCAGTCTATTAAGATCATCTATTTTGTTAGTTGCCCTGAATTCCTTTCAAGATCCAATTAGACGAAATAGGGACCATAGGTTTCTTTGGTGCTTTCTCTATATGAGTTTTTAGATTAATTTTGATGAGTTTTAGGTTTGGCAAATTCAACTTAACCTTATTAATACTGGATGTTGTTTTAGTGCAATTTATTATTATATCTTTTGAGTTAGAATCTTATCTAAGCTTAGATATTACTCAAGCAGTCAATTTGGTCTTAAGTTAACAGAACTTATGCAATACCAAATAGGAAGTATATATTGAAGTTTAATTGTTTTGGGGAATACTGCTGAAGTGATTATAAATTGTGGTCACGTGGATCTGGTTGTCGTAGAAACTGAATTATTTGTTGCCTTCCTTCAGTTTGTGGTAAAAAGAGATAATGACATTTTGCTCTATGCAAATCAATTTTAACGAAATAAAAACAATTTCTCCTACCTTACCATCTTCTCTTTGGCTATCCCTCCCATTTATTGTTATTTAAAAAAAAATGTAAAAGAATTTCCATTTATAACGTAAAATTTTTATTATGACACGCGGCGCGCATTTCACTCATGAAACGTCCATTGGCAGGTCCTAACATCATTAAGCGTGACAAGTCTTCCTTTGCCAAGAATTGATGCGGTTACATAAATTCCACAGAAAGCTGCTATCACTCAGTAGCTTACAGCAGTGAGGTGATTTTTTTGTAAGACATTTTCTGTGTTTGCATAAACGCCATTTTACGATTTCATTATTAACAGTTTCCTCAATTTTATGTGGAAAATAAAAATGAAAAATTGCACATCAGAGGGAAAGCCATGAAATGACGGTGAAATTCCTGCATGCGAATACGACTATATATATGTATACGTATTTAGAGGAGTCCTCTAAAATATGTGTGGCAAAGCATATAACGGAGGTCGCGCAACGCCGAATATGACCTATCCCCAGCCAATATACGCGAGACTGGACTTGCCACAGTCCGACAGTAAATTTTCGTGTTATTTATGCGCATAATTCCCTTTTGATGCAGTCACTCACACCGCTGAACCAAGTGCTAACCAAATTCGCACACATACAGACTGTCCTTGATCTCCTGCTAAATGACCAAGGTCATTCCGGCAACTAAAACAAAATTGAAGCTATAAAATAAAGCTGTCATACATCATAAATGGCAGCTCGTACGTATGTTGTTGTTTGTTTCGCACCGTTAGCGTGAACATTAAAGTTTTATAAATATGTAAGTGTGTGGTCGCCATGGGTACGAAAATAATTAGGGATTATGTGCTGGAATTTGCATATTAAGTGGTGCGTGTTGTGTAATAATAAATAAGCTCTGCTGAAACTGGAATATATAATAACACTATGAAATAATTTACGAACCCTAAAAATCACACTGAAATTAAAAAATAACATAATAGAGCAGATAACTGAGATTTATTAGTTATCCCTCCACATCTTATATATATATATATATATATATATACATACATATATACATATATATATATATACATGTAATCTCTATACAAAGCTGCGTTAAATAAATTAAATTAGGTTAGGTTACGGAAATAATTTCTGCGTGGTCCACAAGTACTCTGGGACTAAAGGATCTCGCAAACGAGCGCACTCAACAAAAGGAATGTTGTGCTTACGAGTACAGGCCATTAACGCCTTTCATCATTATATCGGTCATTTACATGAATAGTGTCATAACTCAAAAAACACGATTTCTGAGTTGAGTGCAGAAATGTGCGCAATTTCATCGCCCATATTGCATAAACCGCGAAATAAGAATGTGCCGTTATTAAACTTATTATGTCAGTTATGTTTTTAATGTCGTGTCGTTTACATCTCAGTTGTGCCAGAATTAGTCATACTTTTTTTACGAAATAACGACATATTTTTTGTTACAACACATATTGACATAGGGTGAATTTGGTTTTCTTTTCAGACTTATTTTGTTTTTGTTTATAAGGTAATTAAATTTTCCATGTTGTTTTTTCTCAGCAATTACGACACCTTTAACTTATGACAGCGAAATTGAATTATATTTATCACAAATAACGAACGACACAAGAATAACAATAAATCACGTTTATGCCTACACCAAAGCTTCAGTATACTCTTTTTAGTACACTTATCCTCAGCATTACATTAAATATAAATACAAGTGTTCTAGGTTAGGTATTTATATATAAATAGAGACACATTATAGTTTGTCTTCTAAACTATTATCTGTCAGATTTCGCCTCGAGGAGAGCTAATAAACTTTTGTTGCAAGTAAAAAAAAACAAAATGGCAGACAAACAACATTGCCACTCCACCTCTCTCTTCTCTGACACAGCAGGTGGTAAGCTCCTGCTTTCTGGAGCCGCTATGCGAGATTTGCTTCATTACAAATTTATATCCATGTAGTCACTTTTATTGCGCTTAAAATACTCCGCAAGTGAGTAGATGAGTAGAGTAAGCTTTTCAAGAATTCAACTCCAAACATACGAAGTTAAATGAAAATTCTGAGAATTTTGTTACTAATTTGAATGAGAATTCAAAACTGAAAACCCATCTGTTGTAGAGATTAAATGAAGCTTTCTCTGAAATTCCTCAAGCTCATGAATACACTTAGTAACTTTTTGAATTATTCAAATACTTAAAAGTTTACTTAAGTAATGATTTGAAAGAATTTTAAATGGGGGTAAAAAATTATATAATAGGCAGTAGATTAAGAGAATTATAGGCATTCTGCGATTCATAGTACCAAGGTTGAGTTTGATTAGAGCAGACACACTCACTATTTAAACCTTAAGACATATTTAGAAACAAATTAGTGAATGTTATTTATGTAGCTAAGGCTTTGGATAAGAAAAAGGTGCTACTCATCATGAAATTCAGAAAATATAAAATGATTATAATACTTTAGTATGCACAATGTGCAACCTTTCACTTCTAAGAGTGTTTATGTAAAGTAACGTTTACTTGTTCACTCAACCGTTGACAAGTTTCCAAATGAAAAATATTTACGTTTAGATACCAGTTTACTACTACCATTCAAATATGTGTGTATGAGCAATCACATGAATCATTTGCGAGGAACTCAATTGCAAACATACAATATTGGCTATCCAAGAACATGCCGTCATCTAAGCCATATGTGAAGCATTATGGTCGTGTCCCTCAACTCACTCGCTCTCCCGTGCCCAACGCCCCACACTCCACATCCTCTCTTTAACACTTTTCTTTGTTCCACTTATTTCCACCTCAGCCCCTTCACCTTGACTGCCAAACCAAGCGAAAATTTTCGGAAAATCTCTAAACAAGAAAAGCCAAGGAAGCCTCAAGCCAACATGTGGCAACGCGTGTTTTTATCGCCTTGCGGCTGGACCTGCCGCAAGTAAGTCACACACAAATGTTACCAATACAATTTTCTTCCTTGCAATGTTTGCTTATTCGTTTTTGGGATTTCAATTTCGTTTCTAACTTTGCACTCAATGAAAGGTGTTCTGTATTTGCTTAAATTCTACCCACCTAAACGCACACAGATAAACACCTACACGCTTTATAGTTGTTGGAATTTGTTGATATTTCGTATTACTGCGCATTCTTGTACTTCCTGGGATTGATTTGGGAAATTTTGCAAGACAGGTCGAGTGGACAAATTGCATTGATTGCAAAAGGCGGAATGTTTTGTGGTTTCACATTGTGTATAAATTTTGAATTCAAAATTCCTTTGGAATGATATGGTATAAAGTAAAATAAAAGGTGTTTTTCTTAGAGCTAACGAAATTTCTTTTCCAATAAAACACATAAAATATAATAATAACCGATATTTTGGCAACCTCCGAGTGTACGTCCTAAAAACTATCATAACAGTGCAATTTTCAAGGTAGAGATTTCATGTAATACTCGGTCTGACTTCTTTCTCCTTCATGTTGAAACTATTTATGATTTAGATTGATATTGACCGAAACGACGTAAAGGAATACGATCCTTTAGCGTCCAAGTTTAACGGTAACCTTAGCTCCAACTATACTTTTAAAAAGGTATCAACAAAAATACTAAGCTTTCTTCGTTTCTTACTTAAAACTAAACTAAACTTTAATTTGCTTATTTGTTTGCAATGCTAGCCAGTGAGACGTATACTTCTAACATCTTTCCTAAACTTCGATTACATTGAAAATTCTTCTCAAAATTCCTCTTCTACAGACTTCTGCGCACAAAGCTTCCGCAAAGCATACCCTAAATTTGGAATTATTATCGATTATAATACGTTACATTGTTTGGGAAGGTCTTTTGTGATCTCGTTGAGGCAAGTTTACATATGTAACCGAAACTCTTAGCTCTTATTTAAAGAAAGAAGAACAAGAAAAAAGTAATATGTCAAAAATGCTCCTGACCTTTCCATGGGTGCTACTGACTGAATATCGTTAACCTCTTCATTGAAACATATGTATGAGCAATTTGTGACTAATTTTATAGAAAATTACGAAAACTTTCAGCTTGCCAACTCATTCAAGAATTTTCAACTAGCACTTCACCTTCAAACAAAAACTATTTGCCGTAAACTCAACTCTAAATAGTTAGAATTAAACGAGTATACAAAATGTTGATTCAAATATACTGCGACGTTAGAAAATGATGAACAACAAACTGACATCAAGAGCTTTTTGCATAATCCACAAAGGTATTTCATAAAATGACGCTTTCCTAGTATTCGCACCGCAAAGCGGAAAGAGAGTGAAAGATGGAGGGGAAAATGTAAAAAAACACGTACAGAGCGCGGTGCTTGGTAGAGCTGTTGGCTTTCATTAAAACAGTGAAGGCGTCAAGGTGTGCAAAGACAACAAGAGGTGGGCTGAATTTTGATAAGGAAAAGCATAGTCACCAGCAACATTTTAATGCTTTTATCGCCATTTCCTTACTGTAACCGGTTAAGTAGTTGTTGTAGTTGTTCTAATTTGCATGCTCATCATGACTATCGCAGCATGTAAATGCAGCGCTGCGTTATTATCCTTGCGGCAACAATGACTGCGGAGGATGGAGTCATATGTAGAAGTTCACGTAAGTGAGGAAAGTTCCTGACTGTCATTCACTTGGGAGTGGCCAGGAACGATTCTTTTACATGTGGCTCAAGCAGCTCACGACTTCCGGTCTTAGACCAAGTATCCTCTGGGTAGCCAACAGACATCCGTTTGGAGGCGAGCTAAAGTGAGAAGGCGAAACCCGCCTATGCGGTTGTGCGTAGGGTTTGGGACATAAAAACACCCCCCCACATAAAAACACCCCCCACTGAAAAAGAAAAACCAGCCTCGGATGAGAGACCCCAATTTTGATGACGACCACTGCAAACGTTTAAAGGACTACGAAATAAGGGCATGCACCTGGAATGTCCGGACCCTTAATTGGGAAGGTGCCTCTGCCCAGCTGGTTGATGTCCTCGTAAGAGTAAAGGCTGACATCACCGCAATCCAAGAAATGCGATGGACGGGACAAGGACGGAAGAAGGTGGGTCCTTGTGACATCTACTACAGCGGCCATATAAAGGAGCGCTAATTCGGTGTGGGATTCGTGGTGGGAGAGAGACTCCGTCGTCGAGTCCTGGCATTCACTCCGGTGGATGAACGTCTAGCCACAATCCGCATCAAAGCGAGGTTCTTCAACATATCGCTGATTTGCGCCCACGCCCCGACGGAAGAGAAGGACGAAGTGATCAAAGATACCTTCTATGAGCGCCTAGAACGTACCTATGAGCGCTGGCCCCGCCACGATGTAAAAATCGTGCTTGGCGATTTCAACGCTAGGGTGGGTAAAGAAGGTGTCTTTGGCACAACAGTCGGAAAATTCAGCCTCCATGACGAAACATCACCAAACGGTCTGAGGCTGATCGACTTCGCCGGGGCCCGAAATATGGTCGTCTGTAGTACTAGATTCCAGCATAAGAAAATCCATCAAGCTACTTGGCTGTCCCCGGATCGAATCACTCGCAACCAGATCGATCATGTTGTGATAGATGGACGACATGTCTCCAGTGTTTTTGATGTGCGTACGCTTCGTGGTCCCAACATCGACTCGGACCACTATCTTGTAGCAGCTAAGATACGCACCCGCCTCTGTGTAGAAAAGCGCACACGTCAACAAACACAAGGAAGGTTCGACATCGAGAAGCTGCAATCACAACCGACAGCCGAACGATTTTCTACTCGACTTGCACTCCTGCTCTCTGAGAGCACTCATCAGCATCTCGGTATAAGGGAGCTGTGGGACGGCATATCAAACTCCTTACGTACAGCTGCAACCGAAACCATTGGTTTTCGGAAAAGTCAAAAAAACAGCTGGTATGATGAGGATTGTCGTCTCGCGGTGGAGAGAAAACAGACTGCCTACCTCGCAATGTTGCGATCGACCGCAACACGAGCGGGATGGGAAAGATACCGAGAGCTGAAGAGGGAAGCGAGACGCATTTGCAGACAAAAAAGAAAGAGGCCGAAATGCGTGAGTATGAAGAGCTTGACAAGCTGGCCGACAGGGGTAACGTTTCAAGACCGGAGCACACTCCTGTAGGACCCCCAGAGGTGATCTAGTTATTGATGACCAGAGTATACTGAGTTTGTGGAGGGAACACTTCTCCAGCCTGCTGAATGGCAGTGAAAGTACAACACCAGGAGATGGCGAACCCGATTCCCCAATCGACGACGATGGAGCAGATGTTCCATTGCCCGACCGTGAAGAAATTCGAATAGCAATTACCCGCTTGAAGAACAATAAGGCGGCGGGTGCCGATGGATTACCGGCCGAGCTATTCAAATACGGCGGCGAAGAGCTGATAAGGTGCTTGCATCAGCTTCTTTGCAGAATATGGTCGGAAGAAAGCATGCCTGACGATTGGAATCTCAGTGTACTCTGCCCAATACACAAAAAGGGAGACCCCACAATTTGCGCCAATTACCGTGGGATAAGCCTCCTCAACATCGCGTATAAGGTTCTGTCGAGCGTATTGTGTGAAAGACTAAAGCCCACCGTCAACAAACTGATTGGACCTTATCAGTGTGGCTTTAGACCTGGAAAATCAACAACAGACCAGATATTCACCATGCGCCAAATTTTGGAGAAGACCCGTGAAAATAGGATCGACACACACCATCTCTTTGTCGACTTTAAAGCTGCTTTCGACAGCACGAAAAGGAGCTGCCTTTATGCCGCGATGTCTGAATTTGGTATCCCCGCAAAACTAATACGGCTGTGTAAGCTGACGTTGAGCAACACCAAAAGCTCCGTCAGGATCGGGAAGGACCTCTCCGAGCCGTTCGATACCAGACGAGGTTTCAGACAAGGTGACTCACTCTCGTGTGATTTCTTTAACCTGATGCTGGAGAAAATAATACGAGCTGCAGAGCTAAATCGAGAAGGTACAATCTTCTATAAGAGTGTACAGCTACTGGCGTACGCCGATGATATCGATATCATTGGAAACAACACCCGCTTAGTTCTGCTTTCTCCAGACTGGATAAGGAAGCGAAGCGTATGGGTCTGGTGGTGAACGAGGACAAGACGAAATATCTCCTGTCGTCAAACAAACAGTCAGCGCATTTGCGTCTTGGCTCCCACGTCACTGTTGACAGTCATAACTTTGAAGTTGTAGATAATTTCGTCTACCTGGGAACCAGCATTAACACCAATAACAATGTCAGCCTGGAAATCCAACGCAGAATCACTCTTGCCAACAGGTGCTACTATGGACTAAGTAGGCAATTGAAAAGTAAAGTCCTCTCTCGACGAACAAAAACCAAACTCTACAAGTCTCTCATCATTCCCGTCCTACTTTACGGTGCAGAAGCGTGGACGATGTCAACATCCGATGAGACGGCACTAGGAGTTTTCGAGAGAAAGGTTTTGCGGAAGATTTATGGTCCCTTAAGAATTGGCAACGGCGAATACCGCAGACGATGGAACGATGAGCTGTATGTGTTATTCGACGACATAGACATAGTCCAGCGAATAAAAAAACAGCGGCTACGCTGGCTAGGTCATGTTGTCCGAATGGATGAAAGTGCTCCAGCTCTGAAAGTATTCGATGCAGTACCCGCTGGTGGAAGCAGAGGAAGAGGGAGACCTCCACTCCGATGGAAGGACCAGGTGGAGAGGGACCTGGTTTCGCTTGGAATAACCAATTGGCGCCAAACTGCCAGAAGGAGAGATACGTGGCGCGCTGTTTTGGACTCGGCTATAACCGCGTAAGCGGTGTCTACGCCAGTCAAGAAGAAGAAGAACAATGACTGCATCGGTGAGTACAATGTTGCACCAAATGAGTGCCAATGCGAGACGGCAGCATTTAACGACAGCCAGATCGACTGCTGTTTAGCTATATTTGACAGCAGAGGGAACAGGAAATATAACAAAAGGTGTGTTGATAAGGGAGACTCACGTTGGTCTTGGAATGAGCTTAATATTCATTCTGCTTCTTTAGATGACTTTGTCAATAGAATTTAGAGCAAAAACAATAACTAGAAAGAACGCTTCTTGTAAATCCTAGAAGCATTGATTTGTTTGTAACGGCCATATATTGCTCTATCGGAATATCCAGACCCGTCAAGCTTGCGAAATCTGTTTTGAGACTTCTACCATACATCGGCTCACTTTAGCTCAACTTAAAATCACCAGAAAAGTTTAATATTTCGAGTGAGTTCATTCAAGACACCGGTGGTGGTAGTTATGGTGGAATGCTGTGGCACTCGGTTATAACTGTAAAATCAAAATTTATATGTAATAAATGATTGTCGTTAAGAATTGCTTGTTGTTAGTAGTGCCTTTTTATTGCGCGTTTTTTCAGGGAAAGTGCGCAATGTTTTATAGTTTCTACTAAATTCATACAATTTTGGGTGGGTTATGGAATTAACTTACCAGTTACTTCTCATTTTTGTTAATTAAAGATTGGTTCAGTTTTTTTAAAGATCGTTTAGTTCTTTATTTAAAGACTTTTTATATATATTATTCATAATCTAAGCATAAAAGTAAATAATAATCATAGTATAATAATAAAAAGTAATAATTTTGATAGTTAAATTGACAGAAGATAAGAGCATTTTCTGCACCAATTCAGAGACAGAGTAGGGATCAATGTCACTACCGGAATCCGCATCATCAAGTTCTAGTCAATCCTGAAAAATCAAATATTAAATACATACCTTCAAACTTGCTATCCAAAAAATCATTTTCGATATAAAGCTGCACCACATCCTCCTCGTGATGAGCGCGACATATAGGCTTGGTAACATCATATAGAATATTTCTCAATTACATGAACAGGCGTCCGGACCACACGAAGTCAATGGGAATGATCGAAGATGGTATAACTACCAGCCATTTTCTCCATATTGTAATCAAGTAAATAAGACCCAAATTTAGCCTCGTTGTAATACCTTGCGCACATTAGGTCCAAGCGTTGTCTGAGGACAAAAGCAAAAAGTTACAATAAAAGAAGTGATTAGTGTTAGGTAATAGAGTGAAAAAGTAGATTAGCTGTTGGAATTGAAGCGAAAACAAGAGAGCAGAATTAAAAAAAAAAATCTTAAATATTTATTCAAATAAAATGAAAGAACATTTAAGGCCATATTGGTAATGAGTTGCCGATGATTTCCACAATTCATTCCCAAACTTCTGTTTCCTATACTACTATATATAGAAAAACTGCTCTCTCAGTAAAGCTTTTGAAGCTCCTTAATAATTAATTAATAATACACACACATTCATATTCATCACACTTGACGCCTAAAAGCAGTCTATTATCACTAGTAACCCAGTAAAAAATCTTTGGATTAATACCAAAATCGAGTAATAAAGGAGTAATGACTTGTTCATATATTTCGAGCATTAAGTGAGCAATAAAGCCATTCTCGTTAGTTTTTGCAAAAATCGTTTGTTCCTCGCTTTTTGATACATTTTGGAGGAATAAACGAGGTTTATGAAAAAAAGCGTAACGACTAACCATAACTGTTAATTGTTGTGAAATTCTTTTATGCTCTATAAAAGCGTATTTTGTCAATTTAAATTAGTTTGAATTTTGCAATCAACGCGTGAATGTGAATCAAGTGTCGCGAATATATGTAAAAAGTTATTAAACTGATTAATTATAGTATAAATGTCTGTAATAATTTATAAAAAAATGTGTGAATATATTTATTCTTAAACAATTAGTGAAAAAATAAATTCAAAAATAGTCTACCAGTAATCGAGATGCTTCTTATGAAGAGACGTCGAACCAAATGAAATTGTGCTAGTATGCCATTTGAATAATTAGAGTGAAACTCCTATTTATAATAATTGTACATAAAAAAAAGTGCATTTATAATAAATGCTGTAATGAGTTACTCGAAATTCTAAAAACTGATGGAGAAGTTCCACCATCTAAAGAAACACTGCAAAAAATTTAGTATATTGGTCCATTAAAACCTCCAGACGTAAGAGCTTTCATTAGCAGAAGAGCTGATTAAAAACAAAAACTTTTATTTTTCGGTAAGATCTGAGTTGTTTATATTTCGTTTAAGTAACTAACATATGTTATTTTTTCATATTCTGCAGGATCCATTAAAGAAAATTTTACATCATGTGGGGACTTTAAAATCGTAACCATGAGATTCACTAAAATCTGCTCCTACTTTCAACTCTTCGTAAATATTAAAATTACGTCTACCATTTACCCACTATTAACATTATTTTGAATAATCATAACTATTTTTGTTAAGTGAATTACTAATTCTTATAAATTAAAAATAAAAAAAATTAATAAAAATTTTCAACTATTTACAACACTGTTTATTTTTTTGAGTGTCGGATTTCTGCTCTCTTTCGTGCTCTTTCTGGAGACAAAGAAGATTACTCCCTCTGCTCTCGTTTCGGAGGTCAAAAAGAGCTCAAAAGAATGCTCGGTTTGCCCTCCATTTGGAGTTTAAAAGGAGTGATCCCTCGTAAGGACATGCTATGTTAAAAAGGAGTAATAAATGCATGGGCCTCTGAGCAATGTGGAGTAATCCATGGCTCGCAAAGGAGCGATCTAAGATTAATCTTTGGATGATCGGATTTTTTACTGGGAAATAAATAAAAAGTAATGCACACACAGACGAAAAATAAAATCAAATAAATAATTTTAATGAGAGAGTTGAACTGCCAACCAAACTGCTCCCAATAAAAGCAGAAATGCACTCTTGCCAAATAAATAGTGAAAATGTAAGAAATGCGCATCAGGTAAGTGTAATGTGGTGGCAAGCATAAATGTGGCGGTATGAAGTGGCAAGGCAAGCCCTAAAGTGAATATATGAAGTGTAGAGTAGTTGAAGAGCAGTAAAACGAAAATTCCACCACTCATCTGGGCGCCGCACATAAGCAAATAAGAAACTCGACCGGGTGGCCGAGCGTGCGAGGCAGCAGACCAGGTGCACTTCGTGTCAGGGTTAAATTTATCACCTGCACTAAAAGGTGAAACAAACAACAACAAAGTGTTATATAAATATATAATTTTATAAGCGCAAGGTATATGAATGTATATGCTCTGAAGGATATATATGCGCTGCGTTGTATACGAAGATGTATTTATTTATTTTTTTATTGTTCCGACCGCCATTTTTACGAGCTGCGAGATGTGCCCTACAGCATGCCAGAATCCGCACGTTTTGGTTATTATACTCTCGCAACAAATGTTGCTAAAGAGAGTATTATAGTTTTGTTCACATAACGGTTGTTTGTAACACCCAAAACTAAACGAGTTAGATATAGGGTTATATATACCAAAGTGATCAGGGTGAAGAGTGGAGTTCAAATCCGAATGTCTGTCTGTCCGTCCGTCCGTCCGTCCGTCCGTCCGTCCGTCTGTGCAAGCTGTAACTTGAGTAAAAATTAAGATATCTTGATGATACTTAGCACACTTATTTCTTGGCACCATAGGAAGGTTGCTTTCGAAAATGAGCAAAATCGGACCACTGCCACGCCCACAAAATGGCGAAAACCGAAAACACAAAAAATGCCATAACTAAGCCATAAATAAAGCTATGGAAATAATATTTGGTATGAAGGATCGCACTATGAAGGGGCATATTTGGACGTAATTTTTTTGGGGAAGTGGGCGTGGCCCCGCCCCCTACTAAGTTTTTTGTACATATCTCGCAAACCAATAGAGCTATATAAACCAAACTTTCTGCAGTCGTTTTTTTTTAGCCACTTCCTAATACAGTCCAAAAATGAAAGAAATCGGATAATAACCACGCCCACCTCCCATACAAAAGTTAGGTTGAAAATTACTAACGAAAAACGTCAGAAACACTAAATTTCACATAAGAAATGGCAGATGAAAGCTGCACTCAGATTTTTTTACAAAATGGAAAATGGGCGTGGCGTCGCCCACTTATGGATCAAAAACCATATCTCAGGAACTACTCGACCGATTTCAATGAAATTTGGCTTGTAATAGTTTCCTTACATCCCAATGATATGTTGTGAAAATAGGCCAAATCGCTTCACAACCACGCCTACTTCCTATATACCAGAACTTTGAAGACGATCTGAATCGTTTACTTTACAATATATAAAGTAAGCACTAGTGAAGATATCGGTGCAGAACTTTGCACAAATATTATGTTAATAGTGTGGCAGCCCCATTCTAAAAATCGCCGAAATCGGACCATAGGTTTTTAAGACACCATATATCGAACACGAGGACCTCGGTGCTTCTAACCTAATATTATGGTTTCCAACTTTCAATGGACTTTATACAATATATATGACGAATATGTGGGTCAAATTGAGTATTATATAATAAAATAAAGTTAAATAAATAAATTGCGAGAGTATAAAATGTTCGGTTACACCCGAACTTAGCCCTTCCTTACTTGTTTTTTCATTATTTATTTAGCAGAGCGCGCGGTCACATGATCCTAATGCAAAGCGGATGCGGATACACCTACCTATTTCCGGCATTTTGTTTTACAACTATTGTTTATTAGTTTTATGGTTTTTTATAGGTTATTTACCAGACCTTTGTTCTATTAAAAATTTATTATGATTAAACTGTCCACTGATGATGGTGTTATCGGCTCACCTATTTTGTGTGGAAATTTATTTTACTTTCTCTTTTGAGGAAGGCTGCTTTTGTAAATGATATACATACTATTAGGCGGTGTTCAATTGTGAATGGGTAGAGTATGCCTAGCTAATTGGGACAGCGGAGATTATGACTGATATTGAAGTAGCCGCTGGGATTCGAGTTATTATAAGTAATGGAGTAACAAATAGTTTTTATAATGTCTAGGGAGTGATGCAAAATATTAACTCCCATTGGCGAATTGAAACAGCTTTAAAGAGCTTTGAAGGCTTTCTGAATAGAAATACGAAAAGGTTCTATTTTTTTCAATTTAAATGATAGCTCGTAAGATATTTAAAAATTTCCTTTAAAATATGAATATAAAAGCTCTCAAAAAGCTTACAGAATTATTATAGAAATATACGCACTTATTAGTAGTAGATTTTTGAATAAGAAAAAACTTATCATTTTATATAAATCTCTCATGTAGATTGTCAGATTGAACTCTATAGTTTTCCCACTATCCGTGGAGCTTTTTTTGGAAAGCTTTTACAAAAAGCTTTTTTTCTGAATTTTTTGCGTTTGTCTGGCTTTATATAGTTGTCTAGAATGAAAACTTATTACAGAAAAACTAATTGAAAAAAAAACTGAAAATATAGAAAGTTTAATGAAAAAAGCTCCCACAGTTTTAGTTATTGCAGTATTAATTTTTTAGGAAAGGAAAAGTGCTACAAAGTATATTCTAGGCTAACATGTTATTCTATAGTTGGATGCTAAAAACAAATATGATATTAATTTTATTAGGTTCGGAAATTGATCTTGTGTATTTTTAACAATTTTAATCTGCTTACTTTAAAAGCCTCCAATATGTAAATAGTTTGCGCAATGCGAGAAAATTGTTTCAAATTAAAAATCAACATACAGCGAATAATTAAATTTTACTTTTATTGTGTGTTATATTAATAGAATTTCCTCACTTGCATGTGGGTGTATGCTTTCAATTTGAAAAATGCGAGAGATTTTAATTACAATATCAAGCAAGCGAGCAAGGGGCTGGCAACCCTTTTCACGTACAAAATTTCAAGCCGTTACGGTGAGTGGAATTTCACAAGAGGACATGTTTATTCCCAGCTGAAATATTTACGCAAATTTCACATTCCACAAAGACCGCTATTAGAATGCCTGAATGAGCTATTGTTACCATTTTCTATTACAAAGTTATATATATAAACAGACAGCAAATGAATTATTAGCTAAAGAGAAGTTGCCTATAAGCGACGTAAAAATTTTCTTGCACTCTCATTCTACTTACATAGTTACATGCTTGTGTCTTAAATTCTCTTTTCATTTCATATTTCTTTATTTTTCTCCATTTTCACGCTTGCCTTACCGCATAATTATGCCAATTATGCGGCAAATGAACACCAACAACGTTTCACTTGATTTATATGGGTGGAGTGTTATCATAGAAAGCAGCAAACAAATTATAAATTCAAATTTTTTTGTACAAATTCAACAAACAGCTACAAATTACTGAATGCTATTTAGCACAGGCAGCAAATGTACAGCAACAAAAGCACTTGTACATTAATTAAGTGTTTGAGGAAAATAGAAGAGAAGAAAATTTTACGCATTGTGTGAGGCCACGCGGGCGTATGAGTGATGTTAAGATTTATATTCAGTAAGGAGTTGAGAAAAATATCATTAAGTTGCATTTTAGAAGATATATGATATATGAGCTAAGTGAAAAAAAATAAAAAATTGTAGCAATTAAATGAAAAAGTAAGTAAATAAGAAATTCGGACAAATTAAAAGCCGAAAAAAAGAAATGAAAATTTTCAACAAGTATAAAGCAACAAACTACCAAACAAACTACCAATTTATTGCTACCCCAAGCACTCACACAACTGTTTCGGTTTTTATTTTATTTCCTGTGGCCACACATGAGCTTTCATCCGTTATGAGTGCAATTCCCTTGACTTTTCAACAGTTTTCTTCTTGTACAAGCATTGTGCTGCGAAGGACTCAGTACACTATACGTATACACAAATACGTATACACAAAATGCTGCTCAGCTCTATGTTTTATGTAAATATACCCATCAGTTGCAGTAACAATGCAGTGTTGCCACGTGTATTTTTGAAATATATACATATATGTGCATATTAATGCATTTTAAACGAAAGGAAGCCTTTGTTGTTGGCGACTGTTTCTGTATCAGAAATATTATTTCCAAGCATGCGGTAGTAATTTTCAACACAACTACTTACTACTTTGTTGAAAAATAACTGTAATAACTTAAACTTTATGCATGTGTTTGAATAAAAGTTGTACTTGGAGTACAATTTACACATCATAACAATAATTTCGCCATGTTTTACCATACAATTTTGAATAATTTAAAGTTTATCGGTAAGTGTTTTAAATTCGCAACTAGATGCAGTAGCTATCTAGTTTGTTTTAATGGACTTTATTAATATGCACTTCATGTTCTCAATGTAGTAATATACAGATTAAAAAATGCAGTGAATCAAGGAACAAATAATAGACAAAATATGTAAAGTATAATTAATATCTATACTTTTCCTTAAAGTCAACTGTGTTCTTCAGAATGACCTTATATCAGCCAGAATATTGACATTGGTCCGAACTCTCTATACCGAAAATGAGGATATCGGTCCTTTCTAACGTACACATCATTAATCGCCCCTCCTATAACACCTTAACATACGTACGCAAGTATGTATATAAGGATGTTACTTTCCCTACAAAACTACTTAAACCAACATTTCGAAGCATAACAGCAGACACAATAGCTCCTAAAGCGCCTAACATGCCGAACTTTTTCTGCGTAGTTTCAGCACGTTACGTTTATTGTTGCTAATTTACTGCGTAGTCCGCATGCAAAATACAACACGTATATGTACCAACACCCTTCCAAATACACATACGCATATACGCACATACGGAACACGCATTTGCGACGGTGGCCACTAGAAGTTTTCCAATAAAATCTTCAATGCTAACATGCATTGCATTTTGAAGTAACGGTACATCGGCGAAGGGTGGATGAAGGCCAGATGTTGCCATCGGTAGTACTGTTAGCGTGATGCGTACAAAATGTGCGGGTTTAAACAACGAAAACATGCGACACGTTTAGTTGGTGGCGAAAAACATATCCGACGCAACTACGACAAGTGTCAGACAGATATACGGGTAAAAATTACTCCCCTTTGTTGGATGAACGTAGACTCGTATAATAACCCAATAGGAAAACGGATATACTAGTTAATTTTAGAACTATTAGCAGGGAAAAGGTGAAAATGAAAACATTGCATTTCTTTCCTGTTTCTATATTTTTTCGAACACGCTATTGTGTTTCTTACAGGTTTAAATTTATTTAAGAAACGAAAAATATCAAAACTTAGGTCGCTGGAATAAATGAACCTTTTTGAAAGAGTTTAAGAATTTTGTGGATTTGGTAAATATTTCGGAGCAAATTGTAACAAGTCCTAGATGTGATCATGTTTGTATAACACTTTAATTTACAACTGTACGAAACCTTTTCATGCCCCAGTTAGTACTTCATAATTCATATTAATTTTCTCTTAATTTTTTTATATTTCACTTAGCAATTATTTTTGATAATTCGGTACCCATATATGTATATATTTATGTATATGTATGTAGTCTTTGCACTCACCTTGTGTCGCTTGCTTGTACGTTCCGCTCTTGCATGCCAATTAAATTGTAAATTCCAATCAAAACCTCCCACATTTACGCCGTCCAAGTCACGGTAGTGGAACTCCAATGTTGTATCATCAATGACATCGATGACCGGACAAACCACAGTGGTGCTATTGCGAGCGTTGTGATCGAGCAGTGGCTCAATTCGGCCTAAAGCGATACAAAAAATAATAATATAATGGAAATGCATAGAGGAAAGAAATGAATATTGATGTATAGTAACGACGAGGCGAGCCAAGAAGCTGGACGAACCGGAAAAAAATATAATATTGTTAAAAAAATATAGCGTAAGCGACGTGCCTAAGTGTGTGGTGGTAGCCTTAATCTTTGCCCTAATAAGAAGTAACGGTAATTTATTGTTCAGGCAACCATGCTTTAATGATATTCTACACCCGGTCACACAAATTGCTTTCGTCACTGTTTGTTCACCAGTATCCATTTTTTTGTGCTCTCTATTAAAGCTTTATGGTCATAATCCGAATATTGAAGTGAACGCCTTGACCCAACCGCAAAAAAAAATAATAAATTCAGGAAAATTTAGCAACCAGATGGCGGAAAGAAACGGGACGTCTAAAAAAAGTACAACTCACTCAGAAATAAAGTAAATAAGCATAAAATAGCAAATGCAATTACTCAACAGTGAGAAAGATCGAGAAAATGTATATGTATGCGTTTAACCGCAAAAAATCAAAGACCATTGACCACCACAACTATTGTCATGGTCCAGCGGCAAACAGTCAAGCAAACAGCGTATTCATCAAACCATAATCATAACCGCCAACCCAAGCTACCGCAAACTAAGTTGAGGAACACAGGAAAAACTGCAAAAACATCCCCCACACCACACTAGCACAAAAGGGTAAATATCCTTCCTGAAAGCTTACATACAGTGATAAACTTTTGCAGTGTATAATCCAATCAATTGCCCAAGCAACCATACAGTCTCTTACCCACCAATACGCTCGCACATATCCTGCAGCTAATCCTATTACATATTCGCTACAGCGTTTGTTTGGTCATCAATCGTTAAAAAGTATGAATTGAATTTTAAACCCACTTCTCCGCTCTACGTGCACTTGAACAAAACTGTAAGTTTATTATCTCAAGTTATGAGTGTTGAGTGCTTGTTCTATTTGGCAGCGAAAGTAATGAAAATTTAAAAATTTCTGGATGGTTCACCCTCTCTTGAATTGAGTTCTTGGTGTCAATGCTTACTTGCTGTCAATGCTTGTGCGCTACTCGCTATGTAAGTATTACTTCCTTTTCTTTAAAGTTACATGTTAAAAGTAATAGACCACATTAAAATATTACAACTGTTTAATACACCAACACACTTCATAATTAGAGTATACCAGTTTTTATACCAATTATTGTTCGTTCCGCCAGACGAATCTAAGACAGCTAATAAATAGATGAGTTTAAAACAGAGTATACTAGTTATCAATTATTTGATGTATTAGTTTAATAGTGGCATGATACAAATTTGTGAATTAGTCGAAATTGAATAAGGTATAATAAAGAACATACATATAATACATCAGAAAGCAATTAATAGGCTTTGATAACTGAGTAGCATAGTTTTTGAAATATGAATTAAATATTAAATATATATATAAAATATATGAATTAAAATCAAAGCGCAATCACGTGACTATGTTTCCATATAAAGTTGTAAAATCATAAGTAAATCACAAATAAGCAATCATGTGGTTAGATTTTGTGACTAATTATATTAATTAATACGCAATTTATAGAAATTTCCATTGGTGACCATTTAAATTTGTAGTTTAAATGCTGTAAAATAAATGACCCAAAATGATTATCGACATAACGGTAAATCGTTTAGATTTGAATGAAAATGGCAAACAAATTATAACAAAAGTATGTACAAGCAGAACGTGGTATAATTGATATCACGTTTTCAACCTTTTTTTAAGTAAAAGCAGACAGAAATTACGACACTGATTTATTTTAGATACGTGGCAAGAACGGCAGAGAGAATGGAATTAATTTTGTATTAAACGGTTATAAATTAAATGATGAACTGATTTCAGTTCCTATAGGTGTTACTAAAAACTGATGAATTATACATCACCTTGCTCCACTGTACAACCTAAGCATTAAAAATTACCATAAAATGTTTTGCAATTTTTTTATAGTAATTTAATCTATGTTATTTAAAAGCTTTAACAAAACACCAGCAATATGCGCTAAATATAATCACAGCAGTAGAAATGGTTAACCACAATAATATTATCGATTGGTTTTCGATGATAAATTCTGCCGATTGCATGCCGCGGCATCAAATGCAGCTGCGTCAAGTGGACCATGAATCTTTGAAGATTTGCGGTTAGAAATAAAAAGCCTTTCATAATTATTTGTAATTAAATTTTAGTTTTAACTATTTATTGTTTGAAAATAGCAAGGGTGTTTAATTAAATTTTCATATTTTTGGAATTCCGTTGCATTTATCAATATTTCAGATTTTTTATTTTTATAAACAAATTATGAAACCTTTGTTGCTTTGATAATATCAATGTAATTTTAATTACTTGACTCATTGGTTATACAAATTAATATGAAAAGTGAGGTTTTGCGCATTTTTATTAATCATAAAAGACCATAATGTGTAGATGCCCATATCATCAGCATAGGTGACATGGTTAACGTACTTCCGATGGAACTTCGAATATTATTAATTGTTTTTAGATAGGTCGGCGGATCAATTTAGGTAGAGTACACGCCCAAAAACTAACCACAATTTTTGTAGGTCAATTAAGCAGGTAATACTGTACACGTTCATCATATATCCGCATTTATGGCATTTATGGGCATTTATTTTTAGACAAACTAATTATATTCTGATTTTAATTAACAGACATTTATTTAATAATTCAAAATAGTTTTTAGCAAAAATAACTATTAAAAGCTCATTATTGTAACTCGGTTATGTTTTTGAACAATGCGAGCATATTAATCGCGATTTTCGTGTTAAACCAGGAGCAACAAGTCGGTTATGAGTCGCAAATTTGTATTGATTTTTGTTGTGCAAGCATTTTTCTGTGAAATTGTAAGTGAAAACAAGTTTGTGGAAATAAATGAATATCAAATATTTAAATATTTTCATTATTTTACATTACTCTCATCAACAACAACGCATAAAGCATGCCGCAGCTTTCTTCAAAATGACCAAAATAGAGTGTAATGTTATCGATAAAACGTTGCTACGTCTGAATGCGTGTCGCCTGAAGGCGGTGAAACGCGACGTTACTGAGGCGACAATTCGCGTGCAGCTACTAAGAAAAATTTACAATTGCAATGTAACTCAAAATGAGCATTAATTTGGCACTGTCGTATATCTTCAAAATTTACTGTATTAATATTTTCAGTTGCATGCTGAACTGCTGCGCAAGTACAACAACTATCAGCCCTTCTTTATCAATAAAACTTTCGACGCTTGCGAGTTTCTGAAAACGCGTAAGAACGCCATTTACTTCGACATATTAATCAAACTGATAGAGAAGTACACGAACGCCAACCACTCCTGTCCTTATGATGTCGGTTGTAACATAAAGTTTCTGTGGACTTAAGCCTCGCTTATGTATTCTATATTTTCTTTCAGGGCGAGTTCATAGTCGATCGCTTCAGGCCGTTGCATACAAACTTGATGCTACCGATTCCCATCGGTGATTACCTCATTAAATTTGTCTTCTACACCTCAAACGCTATGGCCTTCCAGTTATTTGTTTGGTTTGGCTTTAAAGAATTGGAAAAATGGGAAAATCGCACAAAAGTCGAATGGTTTCAAAAGTCACTACATTAATGATTTTTGTTTTGTTGCTGTTTCCGTAAATCTATTAAAAATAATCTATAAATTAGGCAATTTTGGTGCGTAATTATTATTAATATATTTTTTGCAAAAATCTGTCATATTCTTCAGAGCATATTTTAATCAAAGTCGGTCAACTGCGACTACCAACGTGTTGTGTGTGTTGGAAGCTTAACCTTAATAAAAATAATGGTAATTAATAGATGACTTTAAAACAGTGAATTGTGACTTGATACAAATTTGTGAATTAGTCGAACTAGAGTAAGGTATAATAAAGAACATAGTATGAAAATAGTAAACCAAAATATAAAAATGTGGTAAAATTAATATTAAAATTATTATTAAAGTTATTAACTATATTTTTTTAAATAAAAGCTAAATCAGGCAGAAAATACGGGACTAATTTCTTTTAAATACGTGGCAAGAATGGACGACAGCAGGCCCCAGAGTGGGATTACTTTAGGATTAAGCGGTAGTGAATTTGAATGGTGAACGAATTGCAGTTCCTGTAGGTGCGATACAACCCAACAACGTAGAATACTGTTCTCTTGAGAACTTTTAATGTTTTTGAGGACCATTTTCACCTTCAAATTAACTTCCAAAAAAATTCCCCTATTGAGAACGCGATCTACCAACGTGCCGATATTTATACTCTCGCAACCTGTTGCACAGAGTATAATAGTTTTGTTCACATAACGGTTGTTTGTGTCACCAAAAAATATAAAAGTTAGATATGGGGTTATATATACATAAATGATCAGGATGACGAGTAGATTTGAAATCCGGATGTCTGTCCGTCCGTCTGTCCGTCTGTCCGTCTGTCCGTCTGTCCGTGCAAGCGATTGCTTTCGAAAATGAAAAATCGGTCCACTGCCACGCCCACAAAATGGTGGAAACCGAAAACCTATACAGTGTCATAACTAAGCCATAAATAAAGTTAAGAAAATGAAATTTGGAACATAGGATCCCATTAGGGAGGGGCACATTTGGATGTAATTTTTTTGGAAAAGTAGGCGTGACCCCGCCCCCAAATAGGTTTTTTGTATATAACTCGCAAACCAATAAAGCTATATAAGCCAAACTTTCTGCAGTAGTTTTTTTTTTGCCATTTCTTAATACAGTCCAAAAATGAAAGAAATCGGATAATAACCACGCCCACCTCCCATACAAAGGTTAGGTTGAAAATTACTAAAAGTGGGTTAACTCCCTAACGAAAAACGTCAGAAACGCCAAATTTTACATAAGAAATGGCAGAAGGAAGCTGCACTGAGATTTTTTTACAAAATGGAAAATGGGCGTGGCGTCGCCCACTTATGGGTCAAGAACCATATCTCAAGAACTATTCGACTGATTTCAATGAAATTCGGTATATAACACTTTCTTGACATCCTGATGACACTGGTGGAATATGGGCGAAATCGGTTCACAACTACGTCTACTTCCCATATAACTCAATTTTGAATTCCATCTGATTCGTTCACTTTATAATGTATTCATAAGATACCAATGAAGCTAGCGGAATAAAACCCTCTGCATTTTTTTCTTATAACAGTTTCTCTCTGTACCTGAAATGGTAAAAATCGGGTCATAACTTCCCCCAGATCCCATATACCTAATTATAAGTATTATTAAATTAAGTGAGCGTAAAGTCTTCGATATATTGTATCTTGGTGGTGAAAAAGAGTGAAACCGGTTTAGGAATTATCTCAGTCCCCATATACTATTTATGATGATTTTCGTTATTCTATTGAATTTTATGCAGAATATATGGGTCGACTTGTGTTATCTTTATAAAATTACATCAATAAATTGCGAGAGTATAAAATGTTCGATTACACCCGAACTTAGCCCTTCCTTACTTGTTTTCATTATTTTTTAACCTAGTTTAATCTTTACAAATTAAAAGCTTTAACAATACACCAACAATAAGCAAAACCCAATGTAATTCACAGCAATATAAATGGTTAACCGCAATGATATTATCGATTGGCTAACAAATTCTGCCAATTGCCTACCACGGCTTCAAATGCAGCTGTGTCAAGTGCGCTATGAGTGTTAGCAGATTTGCGGTTAGAAATACAAAGCTTTCCAGAATTAATTATAATTAAATTTTAGTTTGAACTATTTATTGTATGAAAATAGCACAGCATTTTAATTAAATTTTAATTTTTTTTTTATTCCATGGCTTTTATTAATTTGTGTTCATAATTTTGATAAACAACTTCTAATAAGGTGGTTTGTTTGTTTCAATGTCATTTTAATAGCTTTACTCTTAATTTTGTTTTGGAAATTGCTATTTTTAAAGTGTGGTTTTGTTAATAAAAAAACATAAACATAGGTGCAGATGTCCTGATGTAACAGCTCAGTATAACAAATTATATCTCACTAATATTTTTGTATTACGATCCCTTTCTCTTCTCGCATTTAAGTTTAATTTGTATATTCTTCACATCTACAAAAAAAGTTCTCTCCTTTCCTCTAGATGAGTTAGTTTGAAAACAAAATTTAGTCAACAAGGTCGGTAAGTTAAAAGTTTCATAATAAGAGCTCATAATTTTACCGATCTGACTGATATTTGACATTTCAAAAACTCTACTCCCTGTTTTTGATTGACACTTTTTAAAAATAAATTTAAATTAATTAATTTAAATAAAGTGCAATCTTTTCTCTTTTTTTCACTTACCATGCATCTCGGGGATTCGGCAATTAGCGATGCACCGATATCATATCGGATACATTTTGATTAAAAGCATTATTCGTCCAACCATCATCGACGGCCTTCTTCATTTCAGCAGTCATGTTAGTGGGTAAAACAACAGGCTTACCCATCTTGGGTGGAGATGGCTGTACGAGGACGCCTTTGTCTAGAAATAAAAGAAAATTAAAATAGTATTAAAAATAATCTTTTAATTTGTAATATTTATTTATATGACTTATTAAACACTATTATGTAAAATGGAGGTTTTTTAGAAAATCACACATCAGCACAATTTTTAACATTTATTATGCCTACCTCTCAATGGAAAAAATAACATATAAGCAGTTAACATTAATATTCATTATTTTAAGAAACTCTTATACTTAAAAGTCATCTAAAATATGCTTAAATGAATATCTAGACGTGATTGATTGCAGCTTCGAGATGACATATTGGACGTGACTCTGTCGAACACATGCTGGGACCCATGTGCAAAATATTGTGATTCCTAACAACCGTACACAAATGGCAAGGGTGAGTAAATCCCTCTTGACTGAATTTATCCCTCAAACTCGCAAACAAACAAAAATTGTGTACGATCTGAACAATGCTAAAGAAAAAACTTGAAGGTTCAAAGCTAGAGGAGGATATAAAAACATTTGTTGCATGCAATGCAATAGATTTTCTAAGGTCTCAATAAATGTGTATGCAGCTGGGTCTGTGCAAGGATGCAAATATTGCCCATGGCAAGCGTCGAACAGCGCACATATCAATAGAATTTCAATCCATTTAAAAGAACAACAGCGAAACACAAATGGAAACACGAATGCACACATATTAAGAGATACATAGATGATATATGTGCAACAGCCAAACGGGAATTTAACATGTCAGTCATTGAGAGCGTGACGTGACAGGATGTTTAAAAGGTTATTTCAATGCTCTTGCATTGCATCCAGATGGAATAGTAGTTGTTTGTATTTGACACAGAGAAAATTAAAAATTAAATAAAAAAAGGAAATTAACATAAGATTAGAACTAACTACAGCGCCACCTTGCAGATCAACTATTTTCTTTACAAATATAGTAGAAAATAAATTGAACCAAATTTTTGTGGATCTTAGAAACATAAGAATCAGGACTAGTCATATTTCGATAAGTTCCATCGAGAATACTGTCCAAATAAAATATGCAGTTCTCGTCTAAATAATTAATATATTTTTTTATAAATCTGAATTCTTATGAATATATGTATATGACTCAGACTGAACTTTAAAATCGTAAAGCATCTAGAAGGCTTTAGTACGTTTTGTATAATAATGTAAAGAAGAGGTATCATACCTAACCTCCTACTGCAAACCAGCAACTCTCTGATACTGGAAAATAGCAAAACATGAAACGAAAATAGAAAAATTGTCAAACTGTGGCTACTTTTTATTCAATTTGTTTGCAAGGACAACCAATACAATTTGTTGACTGCCGTGACACATACTCCAGTAGACACATAAAAGAAAAGTAACATAAAAAGCTGACAAAGTATTTTGGAATATATGACCAGTCCGTAAGTTGTGTGATGAATACTTATTTGCTCTAAATTTTTCCATTTTCCATTAAGACTTTCACGGATGCTCAGCTATTTGTCAATGTCAAGTCAGCCGAGTGTGTTCTTTTTGCCTGGATAAAGTAAAAGAAGCACAACAGATAACCATAAACGAATGTATCGGCTTTGATGTAGCACAAAAACACTAAAAGCAAAATAACTAACTGTTGCATTTGTGTCATTTATTTATGTTTCACTTTTCACTCTTGCTTTCGTTCGTATTTTTATACTCTCGCAACAAAGTTGCTAGCAAAAAAGTTGCTAGAGAGTATTATAGTTTTGTTCACATAACGGTTATTTGTAACACCCAAAACTAAACGAGTTAGATATAGGGTTATATATACCAAAGTGATCAGGGTGAAGAGTGGAGTTCAAATCCGAATGTCTGTCCGTCCGTCCGTCTGTGCAAGCTGTAACTTGAGTAAAAATTAAGATATCTTAATGAAACTTCGGACCACTGCCACGCCCACAAACTGGCGAAAACCGAAAACACATAAAGTGCCATAACTAAGCCATAAATAAAGCTATGGAAATAAAATTTGGTATGAAGGATCGCACTATGAAGGGGCATATCTCGCAAACCAATAGAGCTATATAAACCAAACTTTCTGCAGTCGTTTTTTTTAGCCACTTCTTAATACAGTCCAAAAGAAATCGGATAATAACCACGCCCACCTCCCATACAAAGGTTAGGTTGAAAATTACTAAAAGTGGGCTAACTCACTAACGAAAAACGTCAGAAACACTAAATTTCACATAAGAAATGGCAGATGGGAGCTGTACTCAGATATTTTTACAAAATGGAAAATGGGCGTGGCGTCGCCCACTTATGGGTCAAAAACCATATTTCAGGAACTACTGGACCGATTTCAATGAAACTTGGTTATGGATATGTTGTGAAAATAGGCCAAATCGCTTCACAACCACGCCTACTTCCTATATACCAGAACTTTGAAGACGATCTGAATCGTTTACTTTACAATATATAAAGTAAGCACTAGTGAAGATATCGGTGCAGAACTTTGCAAAAATACTATGTTTATAGTGTGGCAGCCCCATTCTAAAAATCGCCGAAATCGGACCATAGGTTTTTAAGGCCCCATATATCGATCACGAGGACCTCGGTGCTTCTAACCTAATATTATGGTTTCCAACTTTCAATAGACTTTATACAATATATATGACGAATATGTGGGTCAAATTGTGTATTATATAATATAAATAAAGTTAAATAAATAAATTGCGAGAGTATAAAATGTTCGGTTACACCCGAACTTAGCCCTTCCTTACTTGTTTCACATATAATAGCTTTTGCAGTCGCTTGTTGTCGGTTGATATTTTGGCAACTTGAGTTTACCATTTTTGAAACTGTTTGCAGCTTTGCTTTACATACTTCCATACATCATATTTTTTACACTTTCTTTTTCCATTAGTGTCCCGATTTTTTTATCATTTTGGAATGCGATTTTTCAAAATCACTGCATTATTCATGCATATCTGACTGTTCAGTTGTCCTGTTGAGTCTGGCCTTTTGGCTGACTGTAACACATAGTTGCATATTTATATCATACTCTAAGACGTCACTGAGCTAGGATAGTAGCTCTGGCGCCCAGTTGAGTAATTTTCCCCAACGATTGATATAATGCAAATGAGGTTTGTTATTTATTATATTTGTTACATGCAACATGGTAATACATGTATGGTAAAATAATATAAATGTGTGTATTACCAAGCGCAGAACAAATTTTATTATAATGTGAAAGCGCTATATTTTTGAAGGAAAATTAAAAAAATTCTTGTAAGATATTTTATATATTTTATTTATTTATTAAGATATTTCTTAATTTCCTATAAAAATATTTTGCACTAAATTCAAAATTCAACACACTTCTACGTGGGTAAAGGGAATATGGGAAATATAAAGTCAATACATTTTAAGTTGTCTAGAATTTGGCAAAAAAAAAGAAGTTCGTCGGAGTCACGACCAATACGATTTTAACTTTTGCTATGCATATTTTTCAATTTTTACGTTTCCAAGTAAAATAACTTCTTTTATCCTTTTATCGATGAACACATTTTACACTTTATGTTGTCTCTTACCAAGTTCGTTCTCAAAAATTAAATCTGAAGTTACACGAATGAAAGAAAAATATTCAAATATTTGAATTAAAATACAAAAAAAGACTAGAAGAGTTTTCTTTTCTTCTACTAACTTCTCGAAGAACAGCTGAAAATGGTAAACGGATGTTCACCAAAACTTTTAAGGAATCTTAAATTTTACTTTCAATTAACGAACTATTCTATAATTTTGTTTATTTAACCAAAAAATTATCACTTTCTAAACCAACTTATGCTCCAGTATTTATATGTATTACTAAATGTGTACAATCAACTGTATCCTTTATCACACTGAAACTATTTTATAGAAATAAAGTGCACATATTTCATTTAATCCCCATAAAATTGGGTGAAAACAATGAAAATCGTAAAGATTATGAAATAAAAAAATAGACTCAAGAACAACAAAATAGTTAACAAAAGTTATGCGACAATAAAGGTTGTTGCATGTTTGCATGTAGAGCAATAAAAAAGGATTAACCAGCATAAAGGATTTGGCGGTAGAAAAAAATAATGCGAGAGGGGGCAGCAGATAAGGCGTAAATTTATATTTAGTAACAGTTATATTATATGTGGTTAGAAACGAGAGAAAAAATAAAAACAAGTGTTGTTATGAAATAGTATGTGATTTCATCTATATTTATTATGTATGTGAGTATTTCCATGCTTTGAAAGCTTGAAGGACATTTTATGAATAGTCTGAGCTGCTATTTTATGCGTGCACTTAATTTTCTATATTCCATATTTTTATTATATGGGGAAAATAATAAGAGGATAATAACAGTGGGCTCGTAGATTTATATATATATTCCATATCCTGCGGTACCTTATAAACAAAATATATATTTAACTTTTTATGTACATATTTAATGCTCATAGTAAAATGCTTGCAGCATTTTGACTGCCCTTATTAGACGCAACAGTGTGAATGGTTTGTAGAAGGCAGGCCTACGTATTTAAACAACAACAGAAATATTGCAATAAATTACTAATTCGCCAGCATAAAATCAGAAAATCGAGAGAACACAAAAAATGCAAAGCTGTAAATTGAATGGTGTAGAAAAGTTGAACAGAACAAAAATTTGAATGGTAATAAAATATGAAAAATCAATGAATTTATTAGGCCTTCATACACATACACACAATAACACAAAACTTCATAAACACACATATGTATATACACAACCCCATAATAATAATTTATTGAATCGGGTTTTAAGTTCATTTTCGTTGCAAATTCTCTGGTTAGTATGATTGGTGGAATGGAGCGAAAAATGCTGAAATGTCTGTTTCGAGTTCAATTGCGTTATCTATGCTTTTGTTTCACGCATTTCTAAAGAGTATTGTTTGCTATTATTTTTGCCATAGCACAGTTTTGTTGATATAAAAGCTTTGTTTGTAATATAACTCACTCGTTTAACGAATGGAGTGTGTTTTTGGAGCGTTCATTTTATGTGGTTGGCAAGCATTGAAGCATTAATTGCGAAATGGAATAAATTTCATATTAAGTTTCAAATAATTGCAAGCTGGAAATAAATAATGAAAATTTAGCATAAAACTGCAAGAGGGATATCCGATTAGGACTAGATGGAAATAAGTTTATGAAGCGCTAAAAGCTTTTTTTATACTCTCGCAACAAAAGTTGCTAAGAGAGTATTATAGTTTTGTCCACATAACAGTTGTTTGTAAGTCCTAAAACTAAACGAGCAAGATATAGGGTTATATATACCAAAGTGATCAGGGTGACGAGTAAAGTTCAAATCCGGATGTCTGTCTGTCCGTCCGTCCGTCTGTCCGTCCGTGCAAGCTGTAACTTCAGTAAAAATTGAGATATATTAATGAAACTTGGAACACGTGTTCCTTGGGACCATAAGAAGGTTGAGTTCGAAGATGGGCGGAATCGGACTACTGCCACGCCCACAAAATGGCGATAACCAAAAACACATAAAGAGCTATATGTATGTATGTGATTGGCGTTGCAACCGTTTAGCCGGTTATAGCCGAATCGACGATAGTGCGCCACCTCTCTCTCTCTTCTAACTAAGCCATAAATAAAGTTATGAAAATAAAATTTGGAACATAAGATCGCATTAGGGGCACATTTGAATGTAATTTGTTTGGAAAAGTGGGCGTGGCCCCGCCCACAAATAGGTTTTTTGGAAATCGGATAATAACCATCCCATACAAAGGTTAGGTTGAAAATTACTAAAAGTGGGTTAACTCACTAACAAGAAACGTCAGAAACACCAAATTTTACATAAGAAATGGCAGAAGTAAGCTGCACTGAGATTTTTTTACAAAATGGAAAATGGGCGTGGCGTCGCCCACTTATGAGTCAAAAACCATATCTCAAGAACTACTCAATTTTGAATCCTTCTGATTCGTTCACTTTATAATGTATACATTAAAAACCAATGAAGATATCGGAATAAAACTTTACACAAATACTGTATTTGAGCTGTGACATCACTTGTGGAAAAATTGTCAAAATCGGACCATGACTTTTCATGGCCCCTGATATCAAATATGAAGAACTCAGTGCCTAAGGGTAAAATATAGGTAAATCTCCAAATAAATTGCGAGAGTATAAAATGTTCGGTTGCACCCGAACTTAGACTTTCCTTACTTGTTTTTTATTGAAATTTAAAATGTAATTTAAAATATTTAACCATACAGTCATATTCCGCACAAGCAATCAGTGATTGAATTATGTAATTAGCTTTCAATCAAACAAATTCGTTCTTAACCCGACACCAATTTTAGCGAATTGTTGCTTCTGTTTGCCGTAGGCACCAGTAAGCGATGCAATCAGCGTTCGCAATGCAATTTAGTGCAATCAGTTTTCAAACAATTATATGCCACGATGAGTTTGTTATATTTAAGATTTTCTGCCATTTTTGCAACATTTTGCTTTACTTTTTATTGCGCTTAATTTGCCATGAAGCGATTCATTGTTGCCGCCAACAATAGGAAAAACATGCAACTCTTAATAAAAATACATAAATTTTAGTACGTTTCGACGTTCAATAATTCTGTTTGATGTATGGCATGACACACACTTGCGAATTAGCCCGCAGCACTGGCGCACGCTTAATTTTATGAATGCTGCTGATGGCAGAAAATGCGTTTTATTGTTCCCACGAGTTAGCGGCAGAAATCAGCGAGCGAAAACAAAAGCCCGTGCTGTGGGCAGTAAAATAATGTATGAGTTTCACATTTCATTGTGTGAAATTCCCTTCTATCCCTAATACTGAACTAGATAATGCGTGAGTGGTCACTTTTGAAACGACCACCAATGTTACTGTTTCACTATTTTAAGTATAACCCATAGAGCTTTTATATGAAAGCTTTTTAGTTCTTGTTACGTTGGTAGTCGGGTATATGTAGTCGTATCCTAGCAGAATTTTGACTCTAATCTGAAGCTTTCATTGGTGGACGTCATGAGTGTCGTATTAAATAATGTTCTATTTGTTAAAATAGTAATTGTTAGGAAAATTATTTTCCATTGAAAAAATATAAGGAAAAGTGGCAGGGAAATGAAATGAAAACGTTCCAGACTTTATACAGATACTGTTTAAGAGGAAATCTTCAATTGTGGACAACAATATAATATGAACTTCATTGATAAGATAAAGCTAGAGAACTGTCAAAACAGAACAGAAGTTAGTAAGAGAGACAGGCAGAGTCAGAAGAGGATATTTAAGTAATAAATAAAACAAAAAAAATATATAAGAAAAATTATGGTTCAGAACAGTCTTAAAGCTTTTCGCCTAGATTACCTTCGTTGCACTAAAAATGGCTAAAGTGGTACCTAACTGTAAGCTCTTTCAATAAAATGGGGTAATTAAGGAGAAGAATGCGCAAGGAACCATTTAAAAAGGGTTTCTCAAAACCATTTGTCAGCGTAATTGCTTGTGCTGGCTATAAACGCTCGTAAATCAGTGTCGTGCGAATGCATTGACAACGCATAGACAACAACAATAACAATAAAAACGAATAGTCAAATTAAAAGTTACAACCACAAATAAATAAAATTGCAGAATATTATAAAGAAAACAAAAGCAACAAAGAAGCACCCCTTTGAGTACAGCTAACAAGCAACAGTTGGCAATAAGAATATAGTATTGTGGTTGTATACATGCTCCTATGCGTTTAGTGATTTGCAACATTACATGCATGCCAACAACAGCAATCATTTTGCACTTCACTGCCACATCATTGCCAACCAAGTACCGCCGCGAGTACAATGTGGCATGTGGCAGCCACAATGGCTGTCTGTGGCGCGAGCAGTTACTCAAGTGCGTGGCACGGAATTTTAAGCTGAGGGCGCATTTAAATCGCGCTTTAATCGTTTACCAACAACGATAAAACCTTAAACCAGCCGACAGATGAATTGTGACAAGCATTCGCGGGCAATTGACGGATGTAGTAAAGAACGATACGAACGATTCGTAGGTATATAATGTATTGATGAGTGGATATATCGTTGCACTGTTGCTGGCTTGAGTGGTTGTGCAAATAGGGAAGACGTTGCAGCTAGCGCTGTTGCATGTAGACAAATGCCTGTATGCCTGTAAGTAAACACGCATTGGATTACATACAGAATCATTCATAAGAATAGTAGTTTCTTGTTGCGTGTCTAAAGTGTTCGGTACTTCCTCTGACAATGCGCCAATTCAAATATTGTTTTTTTTATATGGCATGCCACATGCTGTGCTTTGCATGTCTAACTATATATTCTACTGCCTTGCGCTTTTGGTTTTTTATACATACATATATTCCAGCTGCCGCAGGATATGAGTTAGCTTCATTGACTTTTCACAAGCCTCTTCCTGCAAGGTCAATTTTACGATGCCGATCACTTTTCGGTTATTTCTAGACGTCTGAGCGTCAATAGTTTGAACAGATCTCTATCCAAATACCAGTACCTGCATAGTTGCTTAGTGCTTTTGCCAATCTCAACGCGACATTTGTTTATGCTTGTACAGCAAGACCCTGTTATCACATTCTCAGACCGTACCAATAGCCTTGAAAAAGCAGTTTTATTCTTTCGGACCCTAATTAAAAGTTCTTATGATTAAGTCGATATAAGAAATAATACTTGAATAAGGTAAAACTCAATGCGATCTTTGCTGAATGTTACAGAATTTAAATTGAAAGTATGACCCCTAATGCTGAGTGAAGAAATGAAAAGCAACTGTTGCGCAAAAAAAAAATTTAGTGGATAATTAAGTCCCCAGGCTTATTTAATGCGATATTTTCCCCTTAAGCGTATAATTTTGATTAGGTAAAAACCAGATTTGTTCCTAAATATTCACAATATAATTAGTTTAATAAAACATCCATTTTGCTGCAAAAAAAATATTCCATGCTACATTGTGTTGCCACAAATTAGACATTTACATTACTAGCCTCATCGTTTTGTGACCACTAACCACGACAACAAAGCACTGTACTTTGGGAAACATCAGCAAAGACCACAAAAACGCAATCGGCAGGAATTAACACAATGCCTAATGGCTTATAAAGTAAATTAGGATATGCGTGTGTATGTATGTACATAGGTTTATATATATATATATATATACGCAAATTAATTCGATGAACCAACTACTTAAACAAACAGACTGCAGCGCCATCAAATTAAGGCGCGTAAATGTTGCACGCTCAGCGCAAAGTTCAAAACAGTGAGGCGCAGCAAAAATGAAGCGCTAACAAAGTATAAAAAAATATATATATGTATATTCAAAGGTACATATATATATATATATATCCATCCATCAGAATATATATATATATTAACTGTATATATGTACCTTTGAATAATGAAGAAAACGCCAGTGAACTCACCATACTCTTCGGGGACCTTTTTGATACCGCTCTTGCATGCCGTTCAATTTGCTACTGCCATCTTGTGAAGAGTCATCGTGGTATAGGGAGAACGCCACTGTGAACCAGATGGCGGTGAGCATGGGATCGATTTTCACAATGAACGCAGAGCGTCGACGACAAATGAAGGCCATTTCTTGTGCTTGTGTGTATTGCTTCTAAGTTTTTCGTTTTTGTTGTGATTGTGTTTTTGTAGTGCTGTTAGCGCTCTCTGCGCCGTTGACTAGAAGTTGATGTATTTCAATGTTGTGCGCCTCGTTATTGGCAATATTTCATTTAAATGCATTGACCTTATGGCTAGCACGCTCTTGCAACTGCTCTCGTTTTCTATTTCTACAGTCAAAATGGGTTATTTTCGCCACTTTCCTTCGCGTCGCTTCACAGTCGTAGCGCGGCGTTGAAATAAATTTATTATGCGCCTAAATGTTTGCCTCAATTAGTTCTAACTTATGCTCTGCATATTTCGCTGATTGCGTAGCGGCGATTTTCGTTTACCTTGCAAGTTGCTGCCTTGTGTTTACTTTTTTATATTTGTTTGTGTATTTACTTGCGCAATTAGTTAGCATAATATTGGGCGCACATCGTTGTAGTTCGGCTTAGCAAACGGGTGAATGTTTGCTGTTATCTCTATTTTGCAGTTGTTATTGTTTTATTAAGCGCTGATCATTAACTGAAATGCCTTTGAGCTTTATTATTATTATTATTATTACAGCGATTTTTTAATTTAAACGCTATTGATTTGTTTTTCTGAAGACTTTTAGTAGGAAATATACAAAAATTGTCAATGAACAAGTTTGCTGTATTTTTTTTTTTCAATTCCAGCTTTCTGTTTGTTTGTTTAAGTTTGCAGTTTTCCACGTCAATGACATTAGCTGTATTTACCTTGCCCTGTTCGCATTCAACTATTCCTTCGCACTCAGATATTATTTTGTTTTCTCACTCTCTTGTTTTTCTTTCAAATTTGAAATCTTCTTCGTGCTTCTTCACAGTTGCTTTCTGACACAAAATATGAACAAAAAGTCACCAACTGCAAGGACCTTTCTCTCTCTCTTTTTTGTATTTATTGCCTTTCACCGTTATGCTCTTGTCGTTTTGTTGTGTGCGCGTTTTTATTGTTTATTCAACGTCCACTTTTATTTTTCCTTTTCTTTTTCGCTTTTATTGTGCTGATAAACAGCATTGTCGTTCTTGGTTCATCGTATATTTGTATGTATGTTTGTACGCCTGTGTGCTGTGTGCTGAAGGCGACAAGTTTCGTCTTATCACTTTCCAGCATTCTCGGCTCCAACACATTCAGACTCTAGTCTTTTGTATACTTTTATGTCCTTTCCTTACTACTTTTTGTGAGATTTTTCATTTCAGCACTGCATCTTCGTTTGATTCATTTGTTGTATGCGCTATTGTTGTTTTTATTTATCTGCAAAAGAAAAAAATTAAATCGAATGAGTTAAACAAAAGTGGAGCATGTTGCAATCGATTGTGTTCAATGTTGAAACTTTTCGTGAAAGTCTTAAAGTTACTACATTACTTGTGACAAAAATTAATTAATAAGATTTCAATATCAAGATTATTTTCAATATTTATTATTGCTCTACATATATTTTATTTCTCACTTGGAAAATTTTCGACATATGGTATAACTATATAAACTATCCGACCTTTTACGATGATGTTCTTTTAATATTATATGTTATTTAAATATAAATTGCTAAGAATGTTTGAAGTGGATAATTTGTTTTTCCAATGGAATTGTTATAAAATGAAAAGTAGAATTCCCTCCTTTAACAGCAGTCATACAAATCTGTGTGGCCACTACATAACACTTATTCTAATGTATGATTGGACAGACCAAAGCCTTCGAACAAAACGTCCATTGTTAGATTCTTAGCAGTGTGGCTCCCAAGTGTTCAATCATCTAATGTTCCGAGAACTCATGCATAACTAAACAAAAAATGAGTGCTTTCCGCTGTCGAGTGCAGACCATTAAATAATCCAATACTCGTAAAAGAAAAAAAGTTCAGAGTCAAAGCAAAAACAAGTAAGTCAAATAGATTACAAAGCAACCCACAAATCTTAACTCACTTCCACACGTTGACAAAACACCAGTAAGTAAATAACTATTTATCGGTTTTCCATTACCATTCCCCTCATCAATACTTTCTTCCTACAACCTTCATTTCCACCCGTACTTTGATTCATTATCCGATTTGACAGCTACTATTAACGTATATAAATTACAACGTGACAACTGATTGAGCTTTAAAAGTGCAAAATAGGGTATGTAGGATATTGGCGCTCATTCTTTCCTCATATAACAGTTATTTAGTTTGTTGTTCTGTTTCATGTTGAACTATGACATATTTAATTGCTTAGATTATCGTGGTCTGAGATAATTGATGATGCGCGATTTGTTATATTTAGTTGTGTCTGAGTGGGTCGAATATGGACAGACAGATTGAGTGAGACTGTGACAGCAACGAAAGCGTTGGTATTGTTGTAGTGATAATTAACTGGCATGAGAATGTTTTCAATTAACATATTAGTGACTAAATAAATTAGTACGTACATTGGATAATTGGAACGAGGTGATAATATTTGTGGAATGAGGAGATTGATATGGGATTGAATGCGAAAATAAATATATAATTGAAATACGATGTTGCGGTTAATGAGGTAAAAACGAGTATGAACAAGTAAGGAAAGGCTAAGTTCGGGTGAAACCGAACATTTTATACTCTATATTTTATATATTTTGGGTGAAAAATTACCCTTTGGCACTGAGTTCTTCATGTCTGATATCAGGGGCCTTGAAAAGTCATGGTCCGATTTTTACAATTGTTCCACAAGTGATGACACAGCTCAAATACAGCATTTGTGTAAAGTTTTATTTCGCTATCTTTATCGGTTCCTTATGTATACATTATAAAGTGAAAGAATCAGAAGGATTCAAAATTGAGTTATATGGGAAGTAGGCGTAGTTGTGAACCGATTTCGCCCATATTCCACCAGTATCATCAGGGTGTCAAGAATGTGTTATATACCGAATTTCATTGAAATCGGTAGAGTTGTTCTTGAGATATGGTTTTTTACCCATAAGTGGGCGACGCCACGCCCATTTTCCATTTTGTAAAAAAATCTCAGTGCAACTTCCTTCTGCCATTTCTTATGTAAAATTTGGTGTTTCTGACGTTTCTCGTTAATGAGTTAACGTACTTTTAGTCATTTTCAACCTAACCTTTGTATGGGAGGTGGGCGTGGTTATTATCCGATTTCTTACATATTTAGTATTCACAAACAATTCAATTTTGCATAGTTCTCATATTCTGATGTTGAAACCACCTAAGATCATGCTGCAATATGCTAATTGGTTGCATCAATTTGTGAATTAATTGTACAAATTCAATTTAGCTTAACTACTCTGTTATGTTAGGATAATAAATGCCTGATATTGTTCTAATTATTGCTTAATTAGTAGTCTGTATGAACAAGATTTAAGGGATTTAACTTGTAAAAAAATATTGACAATATAAGAATTGGGCAATTTTTTAAGAGTGATTTTTTCCACTATACATACTTCACGGTGTCAAATATAAAATGTTTGAAATTTCCTAATGGGTACAAAAAAGTGGCTTGCGTACATGTTGCCATATGTTCAAATAAAGGAAATTGTTAAGTTAAAATTTAAAGACTAGAAGCAGTGATGATGTGTTTCCATTTTTTAAGTGAAAAACTTGAAAACAGTTAATTAGAAGGAACATTATATAATTTATGTATGATATCTGATATGATTTTACAGAGATAAGAAAAATATATGAGAATTGTTTCGGAAAAGGCTGGAAGAATTGAAAAGAATTGATAGTTTATAAAATTAGAGAGTTAGCGAAGGCAATTATATTTCCGATGGATCAAATCTTGGTTGGGCTATGAAACATAACTTGAATCCAAAGGTGAGAATATTGTTCAAAAGAACGTTGAAAAGTTCCTAGCACCTAGATTTAGAAGCAATGGCCAACTCAATTTTCTCTGTACCAAAATTTGAATATCTGCTCCGACTCAAATGGTCACTGATTTTCTCAAAATCGCAGCGGAAAAAGTTCAAAATTAAATGAAAAATCACATGAGAGAGCAATACTATAATTAAAATTGCATTAAATAAATTAAAACTTTTGAATGGTTATAAAACATCCAATGAAACATATAAAAGCATTCTGATATCATAAAACAGTTATAATTTCATGATTAATATGTATGAAGTCAGTAAATTATTATAATAAACAACAAAGTGCAAAAATATGGAAAAAATGAGAACAGCTCAAACAATAAAAACACTTAAAATGCCGAAATTAATTGATCAACACAGTTTCATAAAAATTTTCGAATTCCAAGCCAAATAACGATGAATTACAGTAATTGTATTAACACGCAACATTTAAGCCGATGTCACTTGCCACACAATTTGTAAATAACCGTAAACATAATAAAGAGGAAATGTGAAATATTTCTGATAAAAAAACACCTTAATTAAATTATGCAATAAGAGGCTTCAAAGCTGCGAAAAGCATTGTTAAAGGATTAACTGTTATGTCGCCAGTTAAGAGTGTAATTAGTGGACTGACGACGACAGCTACGGATAATAATATGGTTGACGTAAATGGCTGAACTGCATAATTGGAAGGTGGATTATGCATGGTAGGCACTTTGTGGAATTCGAAGAACCACAAACAATTAAACAAATAAATTACCAGATAACCAGAAGTTTTTAGCGCGAATTTTAAATTTACGCCTTACAATCAATGAGTGCAGTTTTATGATATTTTCAAAATACAATGGTGTTTTAAACTTTATAAACAAAACAATAATTAATTTATAATATCAAAATTTTTGGACACTTCTAACATTGGGCGCTACTAGGACATAATTGCATGCCATCAATTATGTGGGTATGGAGACACACAATCCCAATGTGGAAAAAACAATACTCAGAAACACCATTTTAACTAATCTAACAATTCCATTAACTCATTAAACCATTAGATCTCTCGTGAATGGTCGTTTTGACATTTGACAGTTTTGATGGCATCAATGAAAAGGCTACGATGTATATATATGTAATATATAACCATATCATTATCCATATTCATAGCAAAATTCAATGTGATTTCAAAAGTAACAGATTTCTAAAATATACAAAAAAAAAAAAATCGAAAAACGATATGGGAATGAAATTATGTTTCGTGATTTTAACCTTTCGCGAACTGTCTCAGAAGTTGAGTATCTTATTTGGACTAGGTAAAAATTACATCTTTTGGGACTATTGATCTGAGATTGATGACTCAATCGAACACGGTTTTCTGCTAACCTTTTCAATTTAATAAAAAAAATCGATTTAAATATAAGTGGAAATAAGTGCAGAAAGCTATCATGAAATTTTAATACTTCGCGGTAAAACCAATTGGGTACTAAAATATTGTCGCTTGTTGCCCCCTTACCAACACAGTTCTTTACTAATTCTTTTATGCTTTTGTGTCCGCGGTTTTGTGTTTTTACACGGTCAGTGGGTAAATAAATATATATAGTTGTGAGCACTAAGTGCGCAAATGAAATGATGACCATGTCGTTGCCATGTTTTGCTTAAAATTGCGATGAGCAACCCGTTGATGCTTTATGCTTTGCGGTGATGAACAGTCAACGCATAATTAACATATTTTATTGTAATATTTGGTGCTATTGTTTTGTACTGTGCGTGTCTTTCTGCTGCTGCCGGCACATTAATTGCAGACGGTATTGATGAAGTGCGCTGCTATAAGGCAACAACAATAAAACCAGGCTAAGCTGGGAGATATACATTCATAAGACAAATATGTATATCTATCATATTTAATATTTACTCTGTTGGTGCTGATGAATTGCTTAATTCTGCGTACATCGTTAATTATGCATGGCTTCGGCAAGGATGTATGTATATGTGTTTCTAAAAGTGTGTGCGTGTCCCTTGCCTGTGCACCTATTTATCTATGTTGAGCCAATGTCTGTTGTCTAAATGTAAATACGTGTAGTATAATAACAACAACAACATGCAACATTTCCTCTGTGTAAATCACAGCTTTGCATGAAATTGTGCGGCAGCTAAAGCAGAATGGTTTGTGGCATGTTTCGATTGACATTGCTACAACCAAGTGTTAATTACTGACACTGCTCTAAATTAAGTTCAAAAACAACAGCAATAACAATAACAACATATTCGCACATAATTAATGGGTACGAGTATATTGCATGTAGATTCCCACCTATTCACAGCAGGCTAAGTCTATATGTATTTTTGTGTATACAGTGCCAATCCAAGGACACACGCTTCAGTGATTAATTTGAAAAGGACTGCCATCATCATGTCTCTCCATGCAACCGATAACTTGAGTAAATTTTGAGATGTATTAAAAAATGGCTTAATGGGAGAGTTGGCATTACAGATGCGCGAAATCGGACTATTGCACCGCCCGCAAAATAGCATTAGATGAAAAAAAAATTGTTACATGCACAACTGCTGTCTATTTTCACATAGAATTGTTTGAAATAAAAATTTTGAGAAAATTCGTATTTTCAAAATTTAGCCTGACCAACACCTTTAATTCAAATTATAATAATATGCTCAACATTTCGAATATCTCTATGAAATTTTCGGTGTTGTCAAGCTTATCAATTTAAAAGCATTTGTTCCCTTTCATTAAAATACTCAAAAGTCAAATAGTATGGAATTTAAATAATTTCAATCTGTGTGCTTCATTGCCCATAACTCTGTATAAATTAAAGCCAGGGGACTTAAAATGACACCAAACGGTAGTTGAGACAATCTGCTATAGAAATAAAGAAAGTGTAATTCTTATTGAATTTTTTGGAATATTTGCACAATTTTTATACATTTGAAGAAATTTCTGAAATTTTCATGTTTTTCATATTTTTTAACTAGCAAAGTAATTAAACCTAGCCCCACGACCACTAAAAATGTAAATAAATCAGATTTCACCAGACTCTCCCAAAAAATGAACAAGCTTAACCTTATAGAATCCCCTAACACTTAAATAAACTCATCTCAAGTGATCCCAAGTCAAACCCCGGCCAAAGGTGATTGACCTCGGCCAAAATGTAAACAAACCCCTGTCAAACTCGGTCATGGCAATTAAAAGCAGCAACGCGGCGAGACTAAAACGCCACCACGCATTAATTAGCAGCGAAGTAAAGTGCAGGTATCTATTTACAACAACAAGAGTGCAATTGTAAAAACAAATAACAACAATTAGTTGCTTCTAGCGAACATTAGATTGCAAACATATAGACATATCCGTAAATATGAGGCATGTGGCACATTGCAAGCAGTTTCCAGTTTGAATTTTCCTGCTATAGACATTAATAGTAACTGGTTAAAAATAAAAAAGGGAGAAAATAGATATGAAAAGAAAACGAAGACGATAAGAAAAATATAAAAATTTTATAAGAAATGTTGCGAGACAACTTTAACAAATGTCTGCCGCGAAAGCGTTTCTTATAAATAAATGTTTGTATATGAAATGCCAGATGGAAACTGGAAAATTCTCAGAAAAGAAAGCAAGGCACTGCTACAAATTCCATACTTGCAACACCTAAGCGGCAGCTTTCTTGATGCTGTCTGCTGTCGAATTGTTTTTGTTTCTAAAGTCACTGTTGACATTTGGTTTTTCGCGCTATATAACCGAGGAAACTGCACACAGACATAACAGTTGCTCCTCACTTCTTTTGTACAACAAAAGCAAACAATGAGTTTAAGAAAGCAATTCAGCAACAACAATAAGCAGGCATTTATAGCAGGCAACAAAGGAGAGACAGCAAACGCCGAATGTCAGGCAGCTAATGTGGCAACTTTTAACGGCAACAACTGTCAACATGCCGCAATCAAGACTCAAAACAACACAACAACAATTCAAACCGAATTGGCCAACAGCGGCATCCAACGAAATTGGCGAATGGATCGAAGAGCTCATACTACGTCGACTGACGACTCATCCGCAACCACTTGCCATACTTGTCATACAAACTGCAGCAGACTTACAAATATGTACGAGCATATAGATAAATGATAAAAGAGATGAAGCAGAGGCTTCTCTCTAGCCGTATGTATGTACCATTGTACATCATTGTACATGTACATCTATTGTGGTGGCTTAGTGAACGCGTGAAGTTTAAGCGCGTATTGCAGAAATTGATTTCAAAGAAATTGGCGAAATTCACAGCCGCTCCACGGCATGCTTTTCTCAGTTGTTGTAAAAATATTTTCTCTCTTTGCCAACGGTCTCTTTTGCTTATGGAATCTTCGTTCACTTTGAACTGAAAGTCAAAGAGCGTGCAATACCAAACCGCTTTTTATGCAAGTAGTGAAATATTTCGATATTTGCATGATGCTTTATCATTACCCAGCAGTAAAATAGTTGACACAGAGTATAGCCACATTGCATTGTCCATTCTTTCTGGTTGCCTTTCTGGAATGAATTTTTAAGCCATAATGAAAATAGTGTATCACTGTGATTGAAAAACTCCCTTTTCGCCCGGATTAGTGTTAATTAAGGTTTTTGGAAGAAGTATGGAATGATTCGATATATTTATGGACTGGATAATATAGAATGGAGTAAGAACAATTATTATAAATGAAAGCGATGAAATTAAGAATGGGACAACTATTCTGAATTCAAATATAACTGCAATGGTATTTAAAAAAACAATCTGAAAGTGTATCTATAGCCATCGTAGTTCCCTGCGTGGTAAACACATACTAGTAAAAACCAACTGTTGCCACAGCATATGGCCACTTAGCCGATTATTGCCATTCATACCATCACAAAAAATTTAAAAAAAGAAAAGCAAATATCTCTCGTCTTCCAATTCAAAATCGAGGTGTAGGAAATTAAGTGAAATTGGTAGATTATTGGTTATCTTATTATTATTTGGCGCCAAGCTGCTGAAAGCTAACAAATAATCATAAAACATAATCGACCGTGAAATTTTTAATCAAAGTGTGAGGAATAACACTTGCCATAGCATTTGTATTTAGTCACATACATATATACGAGTACATGCTCGTAAGTGGCACAGTGTGCAATTACGGCAATAACTGCTTCAGCGCATCTCCTAAGATAATGGTGTTCGTAAATTAAAAGAAAATTAGCAAAAGCGAAATGTGCACATCTCGCATGTGAGCACGATTGGCCTGGATAATTTTAGTGTGTGTATTAGGATTGGTATTAGGAAATGAGAATTGCGAATAAGATTTATGCAATAATTGGAAAAACTCGATATTCAGATGAGAGTGTAAATTTACAAATTATACAAACTATGTCAATAGATACATTTTCCAGCGAGAATTTGTAAGGATTTATGAAACTCTTCATATTGCACTGCTCTTTATCTTAATGCAAATTTCAAACAGATGGCACCATGTCTTAAAATCTCTCTCTGAGAAATTGAAAAAGTTTAAACATGTGGCAACATTGTATGTTGTTATTTGTACCTTTTTTCAATTTAAATTTTTTTTCCAAAACTTTTGCAGAAATATTTGAATCAATTATCAAAATTTTATTGTTATTGTTGTCTATCATGCATCGCTTACAATGTGTCCGGAAAATGACGTTGATTGTAATACTTATTGAGCAAGTTGAAATGAATACAAATTTAGCATTGAAGTAAGTGGTTTCACTTGCTTGCTGCGAAGAAAAAATATAAATATTTATGGACCAACTCCAACAAACATGTTATGGCTGCTGCAGGCCGACCAAAACGCTGAAATGTCTGACTACCATGGCGATGGCATGTCAATGGCGTCTTCAGTTGCAAGATTCCCTCGAATAGCGCAATCGCAAACTCGGTAGCTGGACACAGCGCCTGTCTGCCTGCCTTTTTTGGTGGCAATAAAAAGCCAATAACACTATCAATACTTTGCTAGCGGTCAACATAACGGTAGAGCTGGAAATAATTACGACGACTGCAAGTAACTGATTGCAAACGCGATGTGCAATGATATAGATGTATAGACATTTTTATTTATATGTGAATGGATGTAAGTATGTAAGTCTATAATTTTACGATAGAAATGAATTCACTTGGATAACTAACTGTTTAATTGTTTTAATGAATGGGTAAAGGTGAAATTATGTGGGAAAAATTTCCAACGGAAAATAATCAACTTTATAAGTATAAGTTACCACTTTGATTTTGCAAAGAAAAGTTCAAAATACAAGAAACATGTTTTCTCAGTAGCAATTAGCATCATATGCTGCCATATGTTTGTCCACCAAATCAAGAACATCACAAAAATTACGCTTAACCTTTTGGTAATGTTCTTCGTAACCGCTTTCCGCGATATCCTGTCTTCTCAGATCGGTACTTTCATGTTGCACTAATAGTTATTGTACTATATGTATGTATGTTGTGAGTACACGTAGGTTTGTATGTGTATGTGCATGCGTGTATAACGGCACATTAGTAGTGGAAATTGCGATGATGTTGATGATGACGACGTTGATAGCCAAAAACATCATCTGCACAAACACCGGCTGTAATAAACGTATGTGTGGATATATGTACCAAAGTACAAGTGTATGTGTATCAGCTAGCTACAATGTTAGCGTCAATCTCGGCTCAGCAACTGCCTTCATTTACCGCAACATTTGTGCTCTGATTGATGTTGCAGCGAATTGTGATTACCGGTGATTAAATTTCTGTTTGTGGGGTAATTATGGTAAATGGTAAAATAGTTTTCAAACTAACTACCTTAAAATTAGTTAAGTCCTAAAGAAAAATGATCACTCAGAATGATATTCCGTTTCTCGCGAGATCTGTGCAAAGCTAAATGAGAAATCTCTAGATCTTTGTATTGCTGATTCACGAAGAAATTAATCTCTCTCTATTATTTGCTGTTCCACATAAAAGTCAATATCGAAAGTGTATATGTGAAATCAACGCGATTGTAGCTTTAGTCAAATATACGGTCTAATGAGCTTAAAAGCTCATATCTTTTTCCATGTAACTCTAGGCCAATATTTTTACCATCATTCCTATTGTTTGAAGTCTTTCCGTTTCGACAGACTTAACCTTAGAGCAATTTGGACAAATCAGTCCCTACCCGACTTATGTCATTTTTTTCGTACTTCGGTATTAGAACTTTTTAAATTTCCTAAAAATATACATTTCAACAGAAAATCAACTCTCTATTAGAAGACTACCGTGTCATATGTCATAAATTTATAATTTTATTTTAATCAATTTCTTACAGTATTTTTCAAGGAAAGATGTTAAACTCTTTTAAAACCCACTTAAAATTCATTGCTGTTCTCCTTACGACTAAACATTAACTCAAAATATAAGCCTTCAATTCGAAGAATAATTTCCTAATCATATTCATTTAATTGGCCATCGAATAATAAGAGTGAACAAACATATGCACAAAATTACCGCTATACGACAAAGTTTGTTCAATTTACGCTATATTATCGCTTGCTAACCAGCAGAAGGAGGCCCGCTTTCCAATAAAAATAAGCAGAAATAAGAATGCAGATTTGAAAATACATACACTTACATATATATTTACACGCTTAACTTGTGGGAGTATGTTTGCAATGTCAACACATACAGAAGCATACATAATAGCCGCCTAATACAGTTCCAAGTATTATCATTAACGTAAGCGGTTGTAAGCACGCACACAAAGGGGACAAAAATAAAAAGTAAACATCGCTTGGTATTTATTGTAGACAAAGACGCCGAAGCAGATCAGTGACAGCAGAGAAGTAGACAGAGAAGCATGTGAGAGAGATACAATCAGAACAAAGAATATAGAAGAAGCGATGCGCTTGACCTAATACTAGCGAAACTATGTGCAAGTATTTTAAGCGTGCCACATACACCATCTTGCAAATACAAGTAGTATGTAGCATAATATAAATGTTATTGCAGCATATAGCTGTAAGCGTTCAACAAGGTAAAAGAGCGATTAAAGGCACATACTCAGAAATGTTCCACTTATAAGCTTGCATATGTATACATATAGTATATGTATATATATAAAGATATACCCGGTTATATATTAAGGAAAACATATTGAGATAACTGGTCTTTGCTAATTCTAACATAGAAACAAAATGGTCCATAAGTAACAAGTTACTTGTGGGTTATTTACAAAGTCTGATTTTTTTTATTAAATATTATAAATTAGAATTTCAAAGTACTCCGAAAGTTACTAGACTATAACTAGTTTGTTTGTACCCATTTCAGGGTTTGTTACAAATACAAAAATTATTTTGGAAGCATTTCTATGTGGTGTTCTTATTTTAAAAATACTTTGACTATTTCGAAGTTCTCCGAACTCTTGTTTAATTTATATTATTAGGTCTACAGCTTTGCTTCCGCCGTTTTTTTGTAAATTTAAGTTTTTGTTTGTATAAAACCGGTTACAAATGTCGATGAGCCTCAGCCGCACTTTTCTTGGAATTAAAAAAGAAAAGCACAATTTCCCGCAAATGTCGAGAATTCGGCTCAAAAAGTGACATTTTCAGTTGAGAATAAGTTTAGGATGCAAACAGATCTCTACAAATATTTTGTTGGGTTAATGTTGACACAAATGTACAAGATCGATATAAAACAAAAAATCGATCAATGCTTGACCCTAGAGGCATCTATTGGAAAACGGCTGAAGCAAAGTTGTAGACCAATATATAATATATTATATAATATCGTGATGTCACTCACGAGTATAAAATACACTTGTTACGTTCATGTGCGTATGTAAATGCAGTCCAATGTGCTCTATCTAGCATAAGCTTGCTGAGCAAAATTTTTTTAATTTTTAATACGCTATTTCTCGTATTGTTAGCGATTACATGGTTCAAGCGAAATTCAATCGCATTAAAAAGGTTTAGTGACTATGTGACAGTAAATTCTGCAAGGTGCATATAAAAGTTGGTATGCGCAAGTAGCAACAACATATAAGCTGCAACCGCAAGGTGAAGGTTCTATAATGCAATTTCGTTGCCCAAGCAACGCCCACATATACACTCGTGAACGCAAAAACCAGATGCGTAAGCTTATTTTAGTTTCAAAAAGAAATTATTACATTGATTGGGGTTTAAGGACTTGTAATAAAAATAGTGGAATTTAATTTCATGAATTCTTTAAACAGATTAGAAAATATATAAAGTGAAGGTAATTTGTATTATGAATTTTATATAACTTAAAAGTTCCATAAGCTATGAGAAAAAAATGAAGAACATTCCAAACAATAAAAGAATTATTATATTTAAATTAAACTTAATTTGATATACCTAGGATCAGCAATTGAAGAAATTAATGTCTTCATAATTCTCAAAAGTGTTTCTTACTTGTAAGTAAATAAATTGCAGAAATAGTTAAAAATTAATTGTATAACAAATATTGGATCTAATAGGGAGAACAACAAACCACAGTGTAGGCATTTTTCGGGATATCTAAAACATAGTTTGTAAATAATAGTTAGTTTAGTAATAAATAGTTTGAAGCATATTTAAACAGTTTATAAAATATTTAGGCAATTTAAAAAAATTACGAATGCAAGTCAAATAAATATTATGTTATCAATTTAGATATTTGGTTGTCCCGTAATTTTTAACGATTCAAAAATATTTGCTTACTTTAAGTTATTACAAACTTATACTTTTCTTTATTATTTTGACATTCTAAGAAGTGGCTATATTTGTCTGAGTTTCATATAATGAAAAATTATTAATATGTGGTAGCTTTACTTAAAAATAGTTTAATTGGAATTCTCTTCAGCTTGATTTAGATATTTAATAGTTTTTTATCCTACATGGAGATATATTTTTCCGTTTAAAAATTTCACCCTTTTTACAAACAGTCCAAAAAATTTTGTTTATTCGGTTTAATTTTCGTTATGGAATATATTAATTAACTCAATTAAATATTGAATTTGCGTTCTGCTTCTAAAAATGGTTCTGCTGACCAACCAAAATGCTGAATTTATATTGAAGATGTACTCTTTTAATTCTTTTAAACCAAATGCTTTCCAACTCTAGTTGTTATTTTTTGAAAAAATATATTTCCCCAGTCGCAATTGTTAGATTGTTTGCCTTCTCAACTGCATTTGTGGCATTTAATGGCTACTAAGCCGTTGGCTAACTCGCTTTTGTAGATTACACACACACACACACGCACACACTCGAGCACAAACAAATATATTGCTAAAGCCACTTTGCACTAAATTTACCACTAATTGCACTGTTGGAATAATTCATGAACGTCAGTTTGCGTCCCGAAGGGTTGAATGTAACAATGCAATGGCCGCAGCGCCTCTAGGGTGTTGTAGTTAGACCACTTAATCGACAAGCACCCCGACACATTTCCACTAGCTGGCGTATGTGAGCTCGCAGCACCAAATCAGCGTTTAGTGACCCGAAATTTGCAATTTTCGACGTAATTTCCCAAATAGAGTCTAATTTTCCAACACTGCACGCAACTCGTGCATTTCAAAGCATTTGTGCTTTCGTGTTTTACTCTGCTTCGGTGTGTTTTGGTGACAGAATTCGATTGATTAAGCAGAAAAATTTATTTTTCCGGTGATGGGGTTTTCCCAACGTGCCAAAAAGCACTTTGAATGCGGCAAATGCTTTTACTTTGTGGTTGTTTTAGTTTGCATTAAGTGCTGGTGTTGGCAAGTGGCAGACTTTACTTAAGCACCAGTGCGTATGAGTAACTTTATAATTTACGAAATTGTTTAATGTATCAAAGTTTAATTTTGGATAGAAGAAGGATGCTAATAAACGAAAAATAGACGAGTTGTTTCACTATTTTTCCAAGTATATTTTTAGAAGTATTTTTTCACGAAAAAATGTGAACTTAGATATTATTCTTACCATTTTCGAGAGTATTTTGGTGGCACTTCCGTCCAAATCTCATATTACCTTATTTTCATTTTCTTCTTATTTTATCGAATTATCCCATACAATGTATTTATACTTTCCGTGTGTCACTCTTTTCTCCCTCTTTCGTCAGGACTACACTCAAAAAGCATACTTTCACGCATCACAAATAATAACCACTTTAAGAAGAATACGTTTAGGCCAAACTTATAAAAAATTATTGTCATATGAAATTCGCGACAAAAAGTTCTTTCACAACACCTGTTAACCGTATATACAAAACTCTCAACATAGTTTTTCCTTAACCCACATTACTTTACTTATGAGAAAATATGTTATCACTGACAAGTTTTTTTCACACTTAAACGAGAGCACTTACCCATACATACATATATACATACATTACATAAAATATTTTTCATTACAGACACATGACAATCAACAGAATGTCGCTCACGTGCTTCTACTACTTTCATTTCCTATTTGCTCTTCACATGCCCTTAACTCATGCCATCTACACATTAATAAGCTCACGGCGGAGATGTGAAACAATTTAAATAAAAACATTAGTATAATTATGTAATGTGTTACATGACAGCACAAGTGAGCTGGGAGTTCAGCTAGATTACTACAGTTTAGAATAGTAGCAATATAGAGCGCGACACGAGGCGTGCGTGAGGAAATCATTGTATACCAGAGGGACGTGTTGTTTTAGTAGGTTACGTATACGCCGTGTTGCCTGTTGGTGTAGTGTAAATTGGTTGCAGTTTATTGTTGGAGTTTGCAAATTGTTGCAGAATTTCATAATAATTTTAATTTGAAAGCTATTTTTTTTTTGTTGTAATTTAACTACACTTAATTGGGTGCTTGGCACATACTAAAATTATAAGCTGGTATCAGCGGTTGATTGACCTAGTAGTCGGAATATAAAGTATACAATATTAGTTGCTTTGCAACTAGAATGAATTATATATATTTTAACTATTTTAGAAACTCGTGCATGATATAATTGTAAAAATATGTATTTATGTAGACGTAGTTCTACAGCCACACTGGCTGGCAGTGTATTATTCTACTTTATTTTATTATTTTGCTGGCAGTTAAAGTACTTTATGCAAATTACAGTTTGCAAAACTGTTTTCATTTAATTTTCACCCAAAAATTGGATTTTCATTACTCTCGCCGAAAAAGGAAGAGCTCGCAAATGGCAGTTGTTAGATGTTGCAAGCTGCAGTTACTAATGTATGCACAAGTTCTCGTTTATGTACTTGTACTCGAGTATCTACTGCAGCTCAAACCCACCAACTGCTGGCTGGCTTTCATTTCGTCTTGTCTAAAGCATTTTTGCGTTTTTTGTCAGCCAGTTCGATTGTTAGTTCAGACATTTCACAGCTGTGGCTGCTTTGCTTTGACTAGCCAACAAAAACGAATGCGCCTGTTCAAATATCCTTTAACGGTTTTAGTATACCTAAATACACACAAATGCCTCGTGCCGTTATCGATTCAGAGATGTTTGCTTGGCACGTGAATATACGGCTCGGGAGGTCGAAAACCTCAACGAAAGTATTGCGCATGCAGCCATTTAGTGAAATTCCAAAGCGGTTGCGTGACAGCAGAGTCTGGCTTACATATGAACTAATATCTGTATATGTTCGTTGGACTTTTTGCATGACCGACGAGCTTAAAGCTCCTAACTCCACACACTCATTTACCCTCCACCTCACTATCTCTGTATGCAAATGAGCAATTGATTTTCGCCTGAATGGCGCTTGCCAATGGATACTAATTTGTATACTCAGTGTTCGAGAAAGCTTTCATAAATATATACCCTTAAATTGCTATGTAAAAAGTTCTGTTTATGAAAACCACCCGCAAAACCTATTTATGTCTGCGCTTTCGTATACGCCGCACGTTCGATCGCAATCATGTAAGTACAAAGGTTTAAAACAAAATCAAAAACGAAACTTCTATACTCTTGACCTTGACCGGAGAATAAAGGATGTGAAGGGCATCGAATTGAACAACACACACTGTATGACTGTATAGTCGTAAGAAAAAAAATCAATATGCAGTTAGTGAACACACTTTTTGTGAGAAAGCCTTTAATTACATGGAAATCGTTAATCAATCATAGAGACAATAATAAACTCAGAGGTCAGGCCAACAGATAAGAGACATATTAGAGGAATTGTTTTTTTATTTATGTTTATGTTTTTATAATGTCCGAATTGTTCTATAATTTCTTCATTCAGTACCTCCTTATTCTAATATATTTGTTGAGCTATTAAAGAATATATTTTAAGTTGTATGAGTATTCCAGCATATAGATAATATACTACGCTATCTATTAATCTATTTAGAATATCTGCTATCCTAGAAAAAGTCGTTCTTCGCAGGTATTAAGAGTCGTTTAATATCGATAAAACCACGGAATATTTGATTAGATTCTCTACATATAAATCCATAAAATAATATTTCAGTTTACTCCAATAAGAAAATTTTTACTTTAAGCCAATCCAACCTGTGAACTCTAGTCCAGAAATTCCTTACAAAGTCTGGCCATTTGTATGAGGTCAATTTTGGAATATTTGCAATATTGAGTTACTCGCTTTTAGCGTTAACCAACAAACCGCTTAATAACCTTGTCGCAGTCTGTGAAGCGCTGGCCTGCGAAAACCAAATTTACTATCTATTGTGTCGCATTTTTAATTGCCATCGGTCTGTCCGGCATACGATTTATTCGTCGCAGCAGTTGCGTAAAGTGCGAACGTCCCTGAGGAAATAGTTATATTATATATATAAAATTAAATATTGCTCATAGCCTTGGTTAAATCCTTTTTATAATTTTTCGCATACCGTGTGATCAAATAAATATATCAACAACGTTTATCCATTCGCATGCCTGTCAGGGGCAGTGGTATATATCTATGCAAAAGCAGCAGCAACAGCAACAAAGTAAATGACAACAAAAACAATGTGTTTGGTTTAACCATGACCGCTGGCCCGCAGCAGCCAGCTGATCAAAATGTGGGTGAATAAGAGCAGCAATTTTTGTATGTATTTGTGTATTGTAAGTGACCCTCAGCGACTACCTACCAGCACCCACCCACGCATAAAAGTCATTATTGGCTACCAGACGGGGCTTAGGAAATATTTTTATTTATTTAGACTGCATATAATTCACATACCAACCAACATAGTATGTAGATCTAATAAAATAGATATGTATAAATATATTTTATGTTTATATATGTCTGAGTATATCTAAAGGCAATCCAATACTGAGTCAGTTGCTACCAACATACTTATAAACTATATATAGTATACTTGAGTACGTAGCCACAGTGGAACAAAAATATATATTAAATAAATAAAGTTAATAAAAAACAAAAGTTTAATTAAACACTTTATTCAGATTTTCCCTTCAGTTTCCTACATAACTAAAATAGAGTATATAACAAAGTTGTCCCCGCGTATAAAAACTAGCAACACATATTTTTGCATCTCGTTGTCGCGTGTTCGTCCATCTACCACGCCCATTGAATTCCGCAAACAATCTGTCAGCTGTACGCCAATAGCCTAGCATTTGACCCTAACACACGACATTAGGAAAGGCTTCTATGTATGTATGTATGCACACTCCTAGTGTTCCATAAGTCTGTGGCTTTACTATACTATTTACTATACCAATATGTAGAGGAGTTAGAGTTGAGCCCTTCCATTGTCACCCGTGTGTGTATGCGGCTGTGGTTAGCCAAAACGAAATTTCCCAGCCACTTAAATACATATCTCTTGTTGTTGCAAATGTTCGCGTAACAAAATAAATAAATTCGTTCGAACGCGTAAAATGATCCCTCCGCCGAAAGGGCTTTACGACTACTTCCCTTTGCCGCCTACAACTGCACTTAGTTAACCGCCTATGGCATTCTATCCGAACATATGAAAACTGGTCGTTTCAACGCCGTTATGTGAATGTATTGTAGATTAGCAAATTTCAGCTAGTAATAGCTTTTGTAGCCAATTGCCTGTGGGATTAAAGGACATTGTGGCAAGGATTGCGTTTTTACTTTATGCAAATAATTTGTATGATAGTTTTGAGTCTAACACAAACTTTTACTTTTTACTTGTCCAATGTTATGTTTAAGGTTTTTTTTATTTTTTTAGCTAAATTTCAATGTTTTTTATTTAGCAAACTCAGTAAGAAAACATGTTTATATTAATTTATAGACTTTTATTATTAATCCTGCTTTCGAATTCTAGGTTATTCGACTTTTATGTAGTAATTCAATAAGTGGGAATCCTCACGCAAATAATAATATAAAGCTTAAAGGATTGGCCGAAAAAAACATAAATGAAATACGATGACACAATGCACACAAGAAGAAAAAGGCTTGCCAATTCGTGATCCATTTATATATTTGTGTTAAGTAAGAAGTAGTTTCTTCATAATAGTTACCTGACTACGGAGGTAAATGGACATAAAAACATCATAAGCCAATCAGAGCGAATCAAGTTAATAATAATAAGAGGAATATTTGAGCAAACATGTAACATAGATATTAAATTCACACCCTAAAAAATATGGAATGCATATTAATAATGTAAAGACTACGCCTACTACTATGTGCATCACTATCTAAACAACTATCTGACATACTGAGTGAACATAAAAAATCAATTGACACAAAAGTAGAGTGGAGAATAAACCAATCTAAGTAGAAAAGTCAGAAGACATTCGTAGATTGAAAAAGAATAATAAGAAATATAGCCTGACCTAAGCACATATCAAATAGAGCCGAATAAGAAAATTATAACTGGTGAAGCTGTTTGAATTGAATTTTTTTATTTAAGTGCTTGTTTTAGGAAAGTCACTGCTCCTGCTATGACAACAGAGATGAAAACATTATCTTCGAGAGAATTTCACCTGAGAGCAGACTTAGTCGCAAACCAATATTTTACATGTTATTCTCATTTGCACACTTCACACACGATTTGTTGTTGTACAATAAAACCGATTTGCATAAAATCATAGATGCACAATGATTTACAACCGATGACCGTGACATAAGCAGCCACAGCAGCAGCAAATAAATAAACAGATATGAGTTGGAATGCTAAGTTGACTGGCAGCAAATCTATCTTTTATGGGTCATAGATTATTTGTAATTGTTGTTGTTATAGTAAAAGTATAAACTGGGAGGCAAATAATTATAAAGGTGTAGCATTTCTGTGGCAGGTTGCGTTGGTTGCGGCAAGTATTTATTTATTTTATTTATTTTTATTTTTAAGAAATTTGTACAATAATAAATTATTTGACAAATGAATATTTAGCAGCACTAGCAACAAGGGCCTTCGGCTGTCTGTAATCTAATATAACGTTAATGTTTAAGGTGTTAGTAGAGCTAACTACGATTTATTCTTAATATTAAATATGCTTTAACAAGTCAGTCTCTTTCAACAATTTGTACATCTTTAGAACGTTTGTGATGTTGGCCTCTCTCAAAAGGTCGAAGGGATCCGTTGTACTCAGGATATCTTTTCGGGTTGAGTCGATAATTGGACAATGTAGTAAATGCCGAATTGATGCCGGCTCTTCACAAAATGGACACTTACTGGGTGGGGTACGTTGTAGAAGATGTGCGTGCGTGATAATTGTGTGTCCCAGGCGTAGGCGAATAAATGGCTTAATTGTTGAGAGAGCTATGTCGGCAGCGATAGTTCCTTTCTTTTCTGCTAGGATTGATAGCGGAGTAGTGATGAGCATAGGTGTTCCAATCGCTAATTTGAGTCTGGCGTCTTTCGTTTGCGATTTCAGTCAAAATGTCTTTTTTAGACATGTAGTTGAACATTATGGATGGTGTTTTTGCAACGTTTTTTGCAGCCGCGTCAGCGTTTTCGTTGCCAATGATTCCTGTGTGGCCTGGTATCCACATTAGTTTGATTTTTCGAGGTGTGGCTATTAAAGTGTTGCGTATCGCGACTACCTCATTTTGACCATTGGAGGGGCATTCGATGGCGTCAAGGCATGAGTTACTGTCGGTGCAAATAATGAACTTGCCTCGGTGAAGCTTGGCATATGTGATGGCTTCGAGAACAGCGGAGACTTCAGCGGTAAACACGGAGCAAATCGGGTGGAGTAGGCCGTGCCGAATAATTTCTCCATTTTCTTTTGTTACTGCAAATGATGTGTTGTCGCGGGATTTAGAGCCATCCGTAAATAAGAAGTTCCATCCATTTTGGCTGTAAAAGTGCTTTTCTTTCGCATAAATTGCTCTGTATTTCTCTTGTGGTGTATTTGTTTTTGGAAATTGGAGCGTTTTAATTGTGTGAGGAATGTTGTTAATCAACCACTGTTGGCGGATAGTGGATACTCTAGGCCTTGAAGTATGCGGTATCTGAAGGTGTTTAAGGAATTTCAGTGATCGACTGATTGTTGGCAAGAATCTTGGCTCCCGTTTTCTTGACATTGCGTTTTTTACGTCTCTTTTTAAAATATTGTTTGGAGTAAATAGCAGTTTAGGGAGTAAACGACGGCAGCTATCGATTGTTCTTTCAGCGATTGTAGGCAAGCCAGTTTCTGCAAAGAGGTTTTTTAGGGGTGTCGTAGGGAATGATCTTATGCTTCTCCGTATTGCTACGTGATAAGGCGTGGATATTTTGTTGATTGCAGATGCTGGACAGTTTCCATAGAGTGGAAGTGCGTATTCAACCTTGGAGAGTATTAAGGCTCTGGTTGCATTGACAAGAGTGGCTGGGTGAATATGGCTTTTCTTAGATGTTAGATATTTTATTATATTTAATCTTGTCACAAGACAGTCTCTAACATATTTACAATGTGATTTAAAGTTATATTTAGAGTCTATTATTAATCCTAAAACTTTAAGTTCATTAACAATGCTAATATTAAGGTTAGTACAGAAGTTAGTTAGATTAGAGCAGTTCACTTTTTTGCAAATATGTAAAATTTTTGTTTTTTCTATTGATATTGTGATACCAGCATTCAGGGACCATGAAGTTAACTCTGCTAGGACATTTTCGAAAATTTGAGTGACTTGAGCAAGATTGTTACACTTTGTGTAGAAGACTACATCATCGGCGTAGAGCTGACATTGGATGCCGCGGATATTTGTTGTTCGGAGAACAATTTCATCAAACGCGATTATGAAAAGAAATGCAGATAAGGGTGAACCTTGTGGGGTGCCATTATCTAAAGGAACACTGTTGGACAGAAATCCGTTTATTTTGACTCTACATTTTTCTATGCTGGAGAAAATTTTTTAACAAATTTTTTTAATTTTTGGGCCCACTTTCCAAGCGTCAAGTTGTTTCAAAACTATGTGTATGCCGATTCTGTCGAATGCTTTTTGAAAGTCTATCGCTAATAAAGACACGTGGTTTTTGGAGGATAAAGCGTTTGAAATAAAGTAGTCTAGATGTAGGAGTGCATCCATGGTGCCAAATCCCTTTCTGTATGCAACTTGATTAGGGCTTATAAGATTTTTCACTTCAGCATACCACGCTAAGCGATTGACAATAATCTTTTCTACTAATTTTCCAAGACATGATAGGAGCGAAATTGGTCTATAACTGTTTACATCTGAAGGGGGTTTGTTGGGTTTTAGTATTGGAACAATACATGCAGTTTTCCAAAATTGTGGGTAGGGTCCACTATCAAAAATGCAATTGTAAAGCTTGAGTAGTCTGCTCCTGACTGAGTTTGGCAGGTTTTGAATTATGGGATATGTAATCTTGTCCAGGCCTGGTGAACTTCCTTTGACTAAGGAGAGAGCAAATTCGAGTTCTGATGGGAGGATTTTGGACTCAAGTTGCTTGGCTGTGATTGATAAAGGGTAAGAGATTGGTGGTTCCTGGTTTAGTCGTCTTGCTTTTAAGTTGCGGAAAGTGTTTGAGAAGGATGTATCGGAGGAGGAAAGGGAGAACTGAGAAGCAAAATTGTTGGCAATAGCATGTGGGTCAGAGAGTGGTCCATTAGCGGAATTAATGTACGTAAAGGACATTTGTCTTGGGGAGCGAGTAAGTATTCGTATGTCATTCCATATTTTTTTAGGTTTTGTTGATGGGTTTATGCTGGAGGTAAGTTCTTCAAATGCTTTGCGCTTTGCTAATTTGGCGTTTCGCTTAAATTGTGCGTTTGCTTTTTTGTATCTCAATAGATTTTCTGTTGAGCGAACGGTTTTGTATTGGTGCCACAAGTTCTGCTTGGAAACTTGGAGTGCGGATAGTTCGGAGCTCCACCAAGGAACGGTTTTATTGGATCTATTTCGTTTAGTTTGTGGTATGGTGAGGTGAGCTGCTGATCGTATAACTCTTAGGATTTTAGCTGCTTCTTGGTTTATGTTATTAGCAATTGGAGAGGCTGCACTGATTTCTTCGCACATTTGACTGAATTTCTTCCAGTCGGCTTGGTTAGTTTTAAATCTGGGTGTGAATTTTACTAAGGATTGATTGCAGACTGAGGTTATTTGGGTAAGGATAGGGAAGTGGTCGCTTCCATGTAATGAGTCAAGGACTTTCCACTGGCAGTTTGAGGCTAGAGTTGCGGAACAAAGTGTAATGTCAACTGTAGAAAAGGTGTGGTGAGTCGAAAAGTGGGTGGGAGCACCATTATTTAGTGATATAAAATTGGATGGGATTAACGCGTCTTCAATTTTTTGTCCTCTAGAGTTTGTGTAATCAGATCCCCAGATAGTATTCCAGGCGTTGAAGTCGCCTCCAATGATGCATTGCGTACTGAATTGGTTCAGAAGTTGTGAAATATCAGATGTAGAAAAAGTATCTTTGGGAGGAATGTACATGCAAACAGCCACTATCTTGGTTGTTGTATTGATGTCAATCGCTAGTGCTGAGAAACTTGTTTGAATAGGTGATAGCTTGTGTTGAATATTCCTTTTGACTAATATTGCAATTCCTTGCTTTTTACTAGTGATCTGAGGTAGATTGTAGAAATGCCCTATGTAATTTTTGGGAGTGTAGGCAGTTTGGTTTTGGGGTAAGTGAGTTTCGGTTAAAAGAATGATGGATGGGGAATAGTATTTAATCAGAATTTCAAGTTCGTGATAGTTATTGAGGTAACCATTAATATTCCATTGCAAAATTGATAACATGATGAATAGGAAATAATATGGAGGTAAAACGAAAAGTTATGGGAGAACGAATATATGCATACACACACGCATGTAACTGCTTTTGACACTCTGCGAGCTGAGCGCCGGTAGCCACATACAGTGAGGGATGCATTACATTTCGAAGTCACTGTTATGATCAGCAACGCTCTTTGGCTCAGCTTGTACTGAGTCGGAGAGCATTAGACCACCACAGTCGTTATTTCTGGGCGAGGGGAAGATATAATTGTTACTTGAGGTGGGGTTGATTGTTGAAGAATTGGTGAGAGAGAATTGTTTGGTCAAAGTAGAATTAAAAGGTGAATTGGTGATTGAAGTTTTGTTGTTTGTTGGCGTAGTCGTGCTAGAAGCCCATGAATGGGCGATAGATTTGTTGGAGTTTGGTAAACTAGTGTTAGTTGAAGTGCTATTTGGAGAGGTGGAAATTTTTTTTGAAGCTTGAGGTGTATTTTTTGTTTTGTCGTTTTCGGAAGGTTTTGATGTTGTGGAGGCTGAAGTGGGAATGTTTGGAGTGGTTATTTGTGCAGGTAGAGAAATTATTGTTGAAAAGGGTGTAAAAGAAGAGGTGGAGGAGTGCTGAGATCTGTATTTAGTAGCTGCTTCACGCATGCTGCATTTGTCCATGGTTTTTATTTTTAAGATTTCTTTGGCCTGTATAAACTTGGGACAAGTGTTTGCGGAGGAAGGGTGTTCGCCTGAGCAATTCACACACATGGTTCTTGAGCATTCGCTGTCATTGTGAGGGGGGAGACTGCAGTTGACGCATGTAGGAAGGCTTTTGCATTTTTTTATTGTGTGTCCGAGCTTTTGACAGGTTTTGCAGCGCATCGGGTTGGGATAGTAGGGACGGACTGAAATTTTTCGCCTGGCTACATCAATTTCCTCAGGTAGCTTGTAGGCATCAAAAGTGAGGAGCATTGCGCCTGTTGGGACTATGACACCTTCAAGCTTCTTCTGGAATTTATACACTGCACTTACTCCATAATCTTCAAGGCCTTCAATAATTTCTTTTTCAGGTAAATGGTTAAGAAATGGCGCGAAAATCGTGCCTTTTACGGAGTTAAGGTGTTCATGGTAATTAGCTGAAATTTTGCAGATGTTCGAAAGTGTTATCGTGTTTGTGAATTTTTTATTTTTAACTAATAAGAGAAGACTTCCGTCGCGCAATTCTGAGATGGATTTAACATCTTTGCTAATGCCTAAAATGGCTTTATGCACCGCAAAGCATGAAAAAAGTGACAGTGGTTTATTGTCTTCTAATGATTTAAGGACTATGTATTTTGGGTCGTCGTTTTTAGAGATGTTAATGGGGGGGAGCTCAGGGAAAGTCTTTTGAGATTTGTTGGTTTTTTTTCGTTTTGCATGAGGACTAGAGGAAAGTAGGGCGAACCTATTTTCCCCTGGGTTGTAGGCCCCAGGGGGCATTATGAACACACCTTACACAATCACTTATGTATAACTATTTATGCACTTTTTTTTTTTTTTTTTTTTAATGAGATCAATTGATACACAGAGAGCGTCACAGAGTAACGAAACGGTATAACGAAAACAGACGAATAAGCGAATACTGATAACGCACGAAAAGAGTGAACGTCCGCACGCGTCAGAGGTTAGTCGGTGACTGTTGCGGCAAGTAAGTTTAAAGCCGGCTTATAAAAGTGGCAGGCACCAAGCTGGCTTTGCCAATTTTTTTCAGACATGCACCACAAACGTACAGCTGAAACCTTTACAAACGGAGGTCTCTGCCGGCATGTTGTACGCATTCATATGCATTTATATTTATTGCACGGTACCAAGCATTGCGTATTTTATTGCCGAATGGTCATTGCGCATACATCCATGTTATATTTGTTATTGTTTTATTGCTGGCAGTCGCTGGTGAAGCATTTTATTTATTCGGTGGCTTAATTGGCAATCTGTGTAGCCAATATTTGATTTGCGGTAAAAGATGGATGTTGGTTCCGAGCTCAGTTCATTAAGTGAAGGAGTTAGGCACCTAATCACAATTGAGTTTAAACTAGAATTATAGTGGGGATAAACCCGGAAGGTATTTGTAGTTAAGTGCTTAACTATTATACATTTAGTCGTGGGTTCAGTCTCAGTTGTTGTTAAAACATAACATAGTTTTCGTCTAGCGATTATTATTCCTCATATACTCTTCGATTGATTTTTCTACAGAGACAACGAAGCTCATAGCAGGATGTAAGCTGTTCATTTCGAAGCTTCAAACATTTTTTAACAAAATAAATACATTTAAATTTAAATTAAATTTTCTTGTTATTAAATTCTGCACTAAGTAATAGACATTTAAGATTTGAGCCAATAACGGTTATTATTATTTTCAATAGCACATTACCAATCTATGCTATTAAATATTTTAACCACTTTCACCACTTATATAGTATTTATTCTTAAATATTTCAATTAAATTTTCTTTCACTGTGCTTTTCATTCATTTCACATAAAATAAGTTTTATCTTTACTTACCTATTTCCTCTTAGCATAAAATAGTGCGTTCGTCTGCAATCAAATGAATAACAGCACTTCGTTTGTTATCTGAAATGGAATCAAAATAATGGAAAAACACATGAGAATTTAATTAAACTCAAATTCTACGAATTTCAACTAAAACTTGATTTGTTCACTTGATTGAAAATGTTGAGCATAATCAAGGCAATCGTAACCATAAACTAGAGTAAGAGTAGATCCATGTGTGAGTGTGATTTTGTAGGTAATCAAGACATGGTTAATTAAAATGAAAATCGGAAGAAAACAATAGCACATTCGAGGGAGGAGAAAATTGGAAGATATTGAAGTTAGAAAGTTAGCAATTGAATATCTCTAAATTTTTTAACTTGCATGAAGATAGGACAAAGTCAAGGTGATACTTTCAAAGTCATCTAACTGCTCAAAATTAAATAGGCTGGCAAAATTTAAAAGAATTCATAGAGAATAATAATTTAAGTACCCACTTACTAAATACAAGTAGCTGAATTCGATTTAGGTAACTTTTTTGTTAATTTATAGAGAAATTGTTTTAAAAGGAACCAGTGCTTAACTAAGGGACCAGAGAAGTGGCGAATAGAACATTGTTAAAAGAAGAAATTGTAACGGATTGTTACTCAAACGGTTAGATTAAAGTAGAGTTTGACACTTTGAAGTAGTTGGATTTCATATATATTTAATTCGCATTCCTATTCTCTGTAATTCTTATTCGGTTTTGCAAAAACTACAGATTATGGGAAATAAATTTAGAAAAAAGAAGAGAGGATACAGCAATAATATAATACTTTTAAAACAAGAAAAAAAATGAACTTAATTTCTGTTAGAAATAAATTTAAAATTATAAAGTTATATTCATCATCTTATTTCATTATCTTCCGGCATTATCAATTCAATATACGAGCAAGAAAACTATTATTTTTTATTCAACACTCTCAATACCAATTTAATCTCCATTAATTCAATCTTTCACGACTTTCATTAAAAAAGTTAATTATGATTTTTTTCTTTGTTTTATTGGCCGACCTTCACTGGCAAATATTTCTTATTCCTCTTTACTTTTTTCTCTCGACTCCAGCAGATTATGAATGAGTTAAATGGAGGTTAGTTAGAGAGGAATCAAAAATTAAATTTTCTCTTCTTTATAATCGTGTCAATATTTGCATTAGCAAGCGATTAACATTAATTATTAATATTATTTACAAACACTTTGCATTTGTAAATAATAAATGATGAGACATATATGTATGTATGTGATTGGCGTTGCAACCGTTTAGCCGGTTATAGCCGAATCGACGATAGTGCGCCATCTCTCTCTCTCCTTCGCAGTTCGGCGCCAGTTGGAGATCCCAAGTGTAACCAGGTCGCTCTCCACCTGGTCCCTCCAACGGAGTGGAGGCCTTCCCCTTCCTCGGCTTCCTCCGGCGGGTACTGCATCAAACACTTTCAGGGCTGGAGTGTTTTCGTCCATTCGGACAACATGACCTAGCCAGCGTAGCCGCTGTCTTTTTATTCGCTGAACTATGTCAATGTCGTCGTATAACTCGTACAGCTCATCGTTCCATCGTCTGCGGTATTCGCCGTTGCCAATGTTCTTAGGACCATAAATCTTGCGCAAAATTTTCCTCTCGAAAACTCCTAGTGTCGTCTCATCTGATGTTGACATCGTCCAAGCTTCTGCACCATAGATCAGGACGGGAATGATAAGCGACTTGTAGAGCTTGATTTTGGTTCGTCGAGAGAGGACTTTACTGTTCAATTGCCTACTCAGTCCAAAGTAGCACCTGTTGGCAAGAGTTATTCTGCGCTGGATTTCGAGGCTGACATTGTTCGTGTTGTTGATGCTGGTTCCCAGGTATACGAAATTATCTACGACCTCGAAGTTATGACTGTCAACAGTGACGTGGGAGCCAAGACGCGAATGCGCCGACTGTTTGCTTGATGACAGGAGATATTTCGTCTTGTCCTCATTCACCTCCAGACCCATTCGCTTCGCCTCCTTATCCATGCGGGAAAAAGCAGAACAAACGGCGCGGTTGTTGCTTCCGATGATATCAATATCATCGGCGTACGCCAGGAGCTGTACACTCTTGTAGAAGATGGTACCCTCTCTGTTTAGCTCTGCAGCTCTTATAATTTTTTCCAGCATCAGGTTAAAGAAGTCGCACGATAGTGAGTCACCTTGTCTGAAACCTCTTTTGGTATCGAACGGCTCGGAGAGGCCTTCCCAATCATGACGGAGGTTTTGGTGTTGCTCAACGTCAACTTACACAGCCGTATTAGTTTTGCGGGGATACCAAATTCAGACATCGCGGCATAAAGGCAGCTCCTTTTCGTGCTGTCGAAAGCTGCTTTAAAATCGACAAAAAGGTGGTGTGTGTCGATCCTCTTTTCACGGGTCTTCTCCAAGATTTGGCGCATGGTGAATATCTGGTCAGTTGTTGATTTTCCAGGTCTAAAGCCACACTGATAAGGTCCAATCAGTTTGTTGACGGTGGGCTTTAGTCTTTCACACAGTACGCTCGATAGAACCTTGTATGCGATATTTAGGAGGCTAATCCCACGGTAATTGGCGCAGATTGTGGGATCTCCCTTTTTATGGATTGGGCAGAGCACACTGAGATTCCAATCGTCATGAGACATATATACGTACATAGATAAATACAAATAATAATAAATAGGTGGACTGGCTGAGAGCGAGAGAAGAATTACTTGAATTTTAATAACATATGAAAACGTTATTAAATAAATAAAAAGTTCTAATAAATTGAATGTAAAGATCGACTTAAAGATTTTATTGGTTTTATAAGAAAATATATAAAGTCATATGAGACATCAGATAAGTTCATGCTCCTGATTTTTCTATTCACATAGACTTCTTATTTTGAACCGCAGAAATTTATTTTAGCCTTGTATATCCTCATTTTTTGAGGAGCATGATCTGGAGAAACTAAAATCAGGCATTAGAAGACCATATTAGCTACCATTGAATTTCCATCATTTCAACTTTTTCTATTACTCATAAGCTGAAGAAAATGTATGTGGGTGTTACCTCAGTGAATTTTCGCAACATCTTACTAACTACAGTCTTACATCACCTTGTCGTTTGGCATCATCGCGTCTCTTTGTTTCTATGACTTTGCAACTCATTTCCATTTTAACGTGTTTCCGAAAACTTGTTATGTCCATATACATATATTTTGACTTCATCTCATCATGGTCGCGTGCATGAAGATTTTGTTTTCGGTTTTTTATTGTTTTTTGTCTTCTTGCTATGTAAGGCGACATGACTATAACTTTATGGAATTTCTAATAGGAAATATGCTAATTCGAACAAACTTATTCCGCATCTTGCCTAACAGCAACTCGGAGTAAAATAAATTTATGAATTTGTAAACACTTTGTGGTCAGACATTGCAGAAATATAATTTTTAAAGTAAAGATTTTAGTATTAGATGGTAATCGAAAATTAATTATAATATAAATTTGGGAAATAATGTCCAGCCTTAATATACAATATTTTATAAATATAATAAAAATCGCCAAAACAATTCCATTATTGAAACCTAGTGAGGCATTGTATACTTGAGTCAAAAATAATTTAATTTTGTTCAAATTTCTAATTATACTTCTCTCTATTGTAGACAAAAATATCTCTGGAAGTGGGTGCTGATGAGTGCAGACCAGAGAAAAGCTAATAATCAACTTCACTGATCGTTTCCCCTTTGAGCAATTGAATTATAAATAGAACACTATTTATATCTTTTAGACTAGGAACTATGTATAACATTTCTTAAAAAATGTAAATAGGTCTCGTTAAGAGTCATCATTCTTTTTGAAGTCCGCTAAAAACTCATATCATTTCTGGAAAAGACAAACTGAGTATACTTTATTATTGCTTAAGCACTATGGACGAAAATCTATGAGCGTGGAGATGTGGAGCTTCTAATAATCAAAAGTGGTATCTGCATTATCGGAGAAAACGCTAAACGTTTATCGAAGTAAAAAAGTAACTGAGGATCATCGGTGAGATTGGAAACTTCTGTCGGTATTGCGTGAAGATGATCGGTATCTATAAGTGCGCTATCATTGAGACTGGAAGACCTTAGCACATTTTCCAAACAAGAGACCCTTGGGTGGGCAACGTAAAGCTACGGCCTCATTGTTAACAATTTTACTAATTTAATTGCTTTATTTTGTTTATTTTCTGGTAAGTCAACACTGACCTCAGGTCTCTTAGTCCCTTCAAATGATCAAATATTGTCTATGAAAGTCTATTAATTCTAGATACAGTTTTCCTTTTCCAAAGAAATTAGCGATTCTAAAAAAAGACAAATGCGAAGAATTCTTAACACTTTTTGGTTGTATCACATATCTGATCGTTAAGAAAAAAACAAACAATCAATAAAACGATTTGAAGACTGCGCTTTCAACAATGCCGGCATTATTTAATAGTTTTGCGAAAAGTGAGCAGTGGCGTTAAATAATAACGAACAATACAAAATATATAACCAAATACAGAAGTGATGACACATGGTCTACAGCAGCCAATCAACAAAAGCTATTAGGCAAACTTAGACTATAAAATTTAAGTGATTTAAATGAAGCAGTACTCCAACCAATCCTTGTGGATATATATTATATATGTATATAGTTATAGGATATACATATATAGCATATTCGTAGTTATGTATATAACTTAATAAAAACAACAATATCAAATTATATAAATATTATGCACATCATCATTGCCGAACGCCATATTATATGCTTATGGAAGAGATTAGTCATCGCCTTTGGTGTCAAAATAGCACGAACACATCGTCTTTCTTAGCTCGAATGTAGGTGCGTGTGTTTGATTGGCTGAGCGGGTACAAGCCGGCTAGTAAGTATATTAAATATTATTATCAACATTATTGTAGTTCATTAAACAATTTACCACGCCGTCATGGAAGGTCGCCGACGCGCCAAGCCAACAATACGGCATGTATGTGTGTGGCTGTGTGAAAGCATACTGCCAGGCATACGGGCGCCTAGACGGGCTGCTGCGCGGTGGCCAACAATAAAATTGCGGCAAAACAGATTAAATAATGGAGCTCATCAATGTTTTGTAATTTTTGTTTCAGTGTTTTTCATTTCTGCTCGCTCTTTTTCGCATAGCCAACTCGTGAGTGCGTGCGTTTAGCGGACTTTTTATGAACTATGCCGCAAAGTAGGAGTCTGCAGCCTCACTAATATGGTTGTTGTTGCCATTTTGGTAGTCACTTTAAAGCGCATTTAGCATTTTAACGAAAGTGGCAGCCCTCCAGTGTGCGTGTCCAGCAACAATAATTTGTTGCTTAAAGTGCAGATCATAATCCAACCGGTCCAATCACTAGGCTTCCTCATCAATCTCATCACTCGCAGCCTCGAACTGTGCTGGTGCCTCGTGCTACTCCATGAAAACTTTATTCTTTCATATTGATTTTTGTTTTTGTTGTTTTAAGTGCTTTTTCGTTTTCATTTTCGCCAACTTTAATGCTTTGCTTGGGGGCGTGTCTCCCCAGCGATTTTGTTTATAAAGTTGTACTTATTCATAGTGGCGTTGAAAAATTGTCTGACGTTTTGATTTATTTTCAAGAGCGTGCACTTAATGTGCGATTAATAGCTTTTGAGGTGTTGCAGTCGTTGTTGTTTTTATTTTCCATACAGAAAAATTATATAAAAGTCTTCGCTGAAGGTCGAATATGTTTTTGGTGTGTGTAATATGTGTTGTAGGCGTGCAATCATTGATACGCGCTTTGGCAGTTTAATGAGCAGTGATTAGGCTTAAATAATTGTACATAATTATGTTTATGGTTAGAAAAAGTGGGCGTTCATAGGTACAAGTCTTTAAAATTTTATATCGCTTTGCTTGACGTGTGTGGTAAAGCAAGAAAAAGGAGACGAAAAGAAAGTGATTTTGGTTTAAGAATGGCGCAAAATTGTTAATGATTCCAAAATTTTCGGAGTAGCACATTTTTGGGAGTTATTTTCAAAACTATTGAGACTTTAATTTCAAAGCTGCAGACTTTTTGACAAAAATAAATTTTCGGAATTTTACCAACCATTCGAACGGACAAAATTTTTAAAAGAAAAAAGAAAAAGAAAAAAGAATATTTTTTAAATCGACTTTCGGAATAATATCAGACATAGAATATAATATAATGGGAAAACTAATTTTTTTCTTTCAAATAACTAATTTTCGGAGTTATGAAATTTTTCATAATTTGGTTGCAACCATGAAATAGAACTAAATTAAAAAAATAAGTCTGAAATCTTTATCCTTAAATGCGGAGCAAAAATTAAGCCAATTCACGTAGAAGTGTTCTGAACACTAAAATACTTTCGGAGTAGATTTGTACATAAATTAAAAAAGAAAACTTTTATGAGAAAAATATCGAAAAATTTATTTTCGGATTGCCCTAAGAAATTAAATTCATCTATTCTCTTTTACCTTTCAAGATAAAATAATAAATTGATATACAAGTATGTATATATGTTTTTGAACACCCAAAAAACTTCAAAACCGAAAGATAAATAAAATTTTTCATCATAATTTTCACATTATCCGACAATTTATGCAACCATCACTTCAATTATATTTTACCACCGCTCAATGAAAGGCGGTCTCTTGTCCACGAGCACCGCTCATTGTTATGAATGATTAATGATTTTTTCTGACGTTAAGCGCATTTTTCAAATCAAAATACTCTGCTTACCACAAAATAAAATATCAGATGATTGGTAGATAGTGCAACAGCCACATAGTGCATGCGGCATGCCACGAAGTATCATGAAATGTGTGATATAATGATGATGCAGAGGGCAGCAAAGACCTGCCGCTGAACGACTTGCAAATTGTTTTTCTTTCATATATAAAAAAGCAACGCCGGCAACAATTCAAAGCTGTAAAATGTTTCTCGCTGATTTTTTCTTTGGATACAAACTTCAAACTCATTCAAAACGTCGCTCCAAAAGCGCCGGTAGCCATGAAAGATGCGCTAAGCCACAACAGAAAAGTTGCATGCAATAATTCAATGCGGCAGTCGTCTTTGTCGTGCAGATTCTCTCAGCGCAGCTACCTTCCATCTTCGGCTAACAAGCAAAAATAAGCTCTTTCAATGTGTTGGGAAGCGCATAATTGTTGAAGATGCCCCTACGTCTATGAAGATGCTGCCGCCAACAAAAACGAAAAGTTGTGCATAAGAAGAAAGCGAAATCATGCCGCAAGCAAGCAACTCCAACTGCAGGTCATGTTGAATAACTCCAACTAAAACACTTTTTTATTGTTGCTGCAGGCGCCTATAACTCCCGCAGTTTAGGTGCACTGTGGTTCATTGAATCTGGGTAGGCGGACAACTGAATAAATTTATATGTATATAAATACATAGGTATCTTCAGACATAAATCCAATGACTATATATTTCAATTTATTTCACTCTGCCACATTTCTTGCAATAACTTCATTTATTTATGAATTATGAGTATATATTGTTTGCTATGAAAGTTGGTTATTTTTGGCCACGGTTTTCATGGCGCCAAGTCGAAGGAAAAAACCAATTTAAATTCGTAATCCTGTCATCAATTTGGTATTTCCGATGGTGTGTGTTCAATAATGCATTGTGAATTTTAAGCGGTTTTGTAGATATTTCCTTTGCACAAGTAAGAACAAAGTGAATCCTTAATTTTCGGAGTCAACTCCTGATTATCGGAGTACCTCTATTTTTGATGCTAGTTTTCCGAAATTAATTTAAAGCTTAAGACTGATGTGCTTTACTATAACAAACATTTTCGGAGTCGCAGTTTTAGTTAAATAACTTATAATGTTTATATAAATATAATATAAGTTGAGTGTATTTTAATATACGCATAAAAAAAGTATTCCGAAAAAATTCGGAGTAACAAATTATTTTCGGAATACAATTTTTTCGATAAATTATATTAATATACTCAAAGTTAGTGTTACATATATTGCAAATAAACTTTACTTACTAAAATATTTTTTTTTTTTTTAATTTAGCTGTATACTTGGGAGAGTACTGCTAACCTGCGGTAAAATTATGTATCCAATTAGTTACGTTTACTCATTAACCTGTGTCAAATGTTTACACTTTCATGTTGCTGCTATTTTAACATGTTCAAAAATATGCAACAACACCATTACAAAACCGAAATTTCAGAGTACCTACTCCTCACACATACATAACTGTGTGCTGCTGGTGAATATAGTATACTCTATATGCATATATATGTTGTACAGTATACTCTCGAAAAGTAAATTCTCAAAAAGTAAATAATCGCGGAAAAGTTAATCACCTTTAAAATTACACATGCACCTCGAAAAAGTAAATTTTTTAATTTACTTTTCAGAGAGTGTGATAAAAAATTCGAAACGAAGCAGGCAGCGTTTTTTACGGTGTTGCAAAAACACTTACTCTCTTGTTTATCGCGTCTTTTTAGTAAATAAACTCTCCTACTTGATCCACTGGTTTAAAAATGAAAACGATACAAATCAGGTGTCAGACTTTTTGAATTGTCGTACAAAAATGGTCAGAAAATATATTGCAAAAGAATATTCAAGATTTTTTCTCTTCATAGTAAATACATATGTATGTATGTAAATGTAAATATGTTTTATTGAAGCAAATAAATTAATGAAGTTTTTAAGTTTAAAAATGCATTTAATATTATTAAAACAGATAATTTATGTATATATTTGGAAAAGTAAATTATTCGAAAAAATAAATTACCCAAAATACCAATCGATTTACTTTTCGAGAGTATACTGTATATGTTACAAATACTTTAATTACCATACTTTGCTGCTTCAGCTTTTGCAAATTCGCACCTCTTCATCGTTACGGCAACATATGTATGTGATTTGTTGTTGTCGTCACCACAGCTGTTCCCGACAATTTGCGCACGCTGCTTGGCATACCAACAACAAACAAATACAATGTTTTGCTTTCCTTCGCTACTGTCTTTGCTAAATTCCGCCAATGTGAGATGCCGATTGTGATTGTGCGCAATTGAGTGTGAGTCACGTGCCACATTTGACATTATTGCCACATGCTTTTGATGGGCGCACCATTAAAAATCTTTACGTTGCTGCTATTGTCCCCAATATTATTTTTAGTCACTGCGAGTATGAAGAGAGCAAAAATACTCGCGTAATTCCAGCAGTCGACAATCGTGGAACGTACGGCATTTCGCCTGGGTATGTCTGTCGTTGTGTGCGATTAATATTTAGATATATATGGAAGAAGAGAGAACAGTAAAAAGCGACACCGTATTTTCGGACTAATTGAGTGCTTATAGTATAGATTTTTTATGAGGATTTCAGTATTTCAAAAATTTTCGGGATTTTAGTAGATACTTAATCTAATTTTTTTAAAAATTGTCGAAATTAGACTATACTTTTTTAAGACCTGATTTGAATATAGGAACATCAATGCCTGTGGCTAATTTCATACCGAAAAAGTCGGTAAATTTATGCAATCCATAACAATGTAATTTAAGTTTACTGCTGTTGATGAACATGGTATGTTAACTATTGATAAAACCGGTTCAATACTTCCCCAAGTACTTAATAGAACGATGATAAACGTCGAGTTGATAAAAATAATAATAATAATAAAATTCCGCGGAACTATTTCTTAGAGAATATTTAACTTCTATGAAGAATAGAAACGGTCCAAATCAAAGCAAGTACCATTATATCAATATAATGATTCAATCTTCGGTTTGAAATGCAGTGAAAAAATTTAGATAAGCAGAATGAGTCATCTCGATTAATACATTTCCAACACTTGTCTTTACTCATTTTTATGATTTATTTTCCTTTGGATGATTCTATATTATATTGACAACATTAAATTCACCACTTTTATAGTAAAATAATATCAATATTCATATAACAAACCACAACAAACGATTTAATGAAAAAGAAAAATTATGCAATAGTTTTTCCAAACAAAAAAAAAATGTGGAAAAAGAAACCGAAATTATTAAATGAACGTTTATAAAAAAATCATACATCTGAATAAACTGAAAAGTGCGGTAATTTCGGTTGAATTGTTCAATGAAATTGCGAATACCAAATACAATTCTTTAAATGAATCAATTGAATTGAGTGCTGCTGCCACAATTATTATTGGAAAAGATTAAATAATGCATTATGTACTGGAAAATAATTGGTTATATTTATTATTTATTTTGTTACAAAAAGTGCAAAATAACGAACAAGGTGTAAAAAAACGGCAAAAATCCAATTAGTGAAAGTGATGAACGAATAACGGTATTATTCAATATAGTCTGATGTCATCAGCTATGGCATATGCATACAAAAAATGAACTGTACAAAACGTGGCGTGAAGTGAACAGAAACAGAATAAATAATTGACATAATTATTAAGAGCAAAAATATATATTAAATATATTAATAATAATATCTCACATTTAACTATGTATATAAAAGACACAAATTAATGCTATTTAAACAATAAATTGCATAAAATTGTCCAAAGTGATGGCAAAAGGTGCACTGTTGCATAATCGTAATTAAAAATGATTAATTAAACAAAAAAGGGACATCACAACAGCAAAAACACATACAATTATTAAAGATTGAAGCAGCAGCTTGCTACATATCAATATCATAATAACAATATATTATAAAATATGATACAAAAACACTGTTAAAAGCAACAACTAAAAGGTCTACACTAGCCGCATAGCAGTTTTCCAACAAATTGATGACTATTGTTGTCATCGTGGTGTGTAATCAACTGCCATCTTTTGAAGTGTTCATCAAAAACAATAACAAAAACATGTCTTATTTTTATTCATTCATTATGATTTGCTACGCTTGTGCAACAAATAAATTGGGGTTTTTTAAGATAAATATGTAATTAATAGAAAATTATGAAATGATGAGCGGATATGCAGTTGCCGCAAACGCGCATGCGCAAAGATGAATTGGACACTAAATGAGTATAGAGATGATTTTGTCTTCTCTTCGCCAAGTATTTGAGAGTGGCGAATCAAACAAGCGATATATAACATATTTTGATACAATCAAATAAAATTTATAAGATCGAATACTATATATTACTAACTAAGTACTATATATAGCACATATGAAGCCCTGTAGCGGTGTGAGTGACGGTTTCAACTGATTGAGGAAGTATTACATTCTTTGGATATATCGCTGAAAATAAGACTTCAATATTTTTTGAAGTCTTATGTTATTTAACTTAATGTCGAATATTTTTTACAGAACTTTCGAAATAAGCATTAAAATTTGGCTGTAGTAAATAAAGTTGATATCTGAATATATGCTGATTTGCTGATTTGCGAATACTGATTATATCAGCGTTTATTAATAAATGCAAAAAAAAATTCATTGTGACAAATATATCAGTTTTCATTAATAAATATACGAAAATGTATGTATGAGCAAATTATTTGTTGCAATATTTTCAACAAAACAATAATTTCATAATGCAATGACTTTAATCAAGCAAAGAATACAGTATGTTATAATATTGTGATGGCAAATGTGTTCAAAATGCTTACAAGGTAAATAAATAAAATAAATAAGTGTGCCTGTAATATTTGAGGTGTATATAAAAAAATCATAGTTGTAGATGTATTAAAGGAGAAAAAGTGATTACCGACCCTGGCGAGCCTATAGGCAAACCATTCGTTATATTAATCCTGATCGAATCATGTCATATAACTATATTAGGCCACTTTTTATATGGAGTCAATTCAGTGGTACGATTTTCAATTTGAAAACGGTTATTCAAAGCACTCATTAAAAAGTGAACTAACTCACCAAATAACCATATATAAAATATTTAATTTCCGTTTAATTGATTGATTACATTTTTATTTAATTTTTTTAACGAATTTTATAACAATCCACTTGCTATTTAGTGTTTAAATTTTATATTCGTAACTATTGTTAACTGTTTAGGGAAAATAATTCGATTCACACTTCAGTTTGTCCCCATACATATAGTACATAGATATGATGTGTATATACATATGTATATCAGCTACTATAATTTTAGGAGTCACGCCTGACTATTCTTCAAACTGTAAAAATGAAAATAAGGTCAATGAAAATGTTAATGAAAACATTTCTGTTGATGCTCTTTACGTACAGAGGCAACTCGTTAGCGTTATTTTCCATGATAACAAACCCACTATGTTTAATGTTCTATGCAATGGCAATAAATTAAGCAACACCGTTAGTTTATTTAACGGTAATGAGGGCAAGCGGTACTCTTCCACCTGACAAATCAGCTGCAGGAGGGAAATTGTGGCACTGTTCCCATTGAACTCTTAAGTTGAATGCTCGATTTAATGGTAATTGGTATAGAAATTAAAAAAATAACAAAAACAAAAATACTATAGTTGCATTGACCTGCAACCATTTGCGCATGCGCGTTAACTACCCATACGTATGACAGGTATACGTAAAATGTTTATCGAGACCGGTAAAGGCACACTTTTCAGAGCATATAGACACATATGCATGGTATCATCGCAATGCAATGCTTCACTAGTGTTTGCTTTAAATTTTGAAAGTAATCAGATACTCATCATTCAGCAGTTTATAAATACATATGCATATAAATATTTATATGTGTATGTGTATTTTGATAGCAACAGACGCAGATAGATACACTCTAAGCATTTTGCGAATATAGTTATTCATATTTTCACACATATGTATTTATTCATGTGTAAATATTGATTGTCTGATGAATTTCTGAGTATACCGTTGCTTTATTTGCAATACCGATTTATATGATTGCTTTTATTTACAGATATGACAGTTATGGGGTCAAACGCATTACCATTCACCATATTTATAGACATAAATGACGAAATTTTCGTTTATAAATATGTGAGTGAAGGAGTGACTCGCAAGTTCTTCCTGAGAAAAATCATATCATCATTGGTTAGTAGAAAGCAAAAAAGGATATAATTAACTAGGAAGCTTTAAATTATTGGAAGTTATAAGCAATACAGATTTATATTCGAAGATTATTTCCGATTGTATGAGTATATTATTTGCTGCTTTCTCCCAAAATTTGTCTGAAGTCATTTAAACAATAAATTAATTTCTCTAATTTACTAAACATTTTTTCAACTTACCTAAAAAAAATGTTTATTTTGTGTCAAATTTAATTCGAAGATCTAGTTACTCCTAGTTGGAAGTTGATATTTATCTGAAAAGCAATAAATAGTCAAAGATTAATTATGTTTTTTAATCTTAAATGTAACCTAATGTAAATAAAAAAATTTTAAATTTAAGTTGATCATTAAACTCCTAATTGGTGAGATCGCTTTTTAAGTTCGTTAAGATAGGAAAGCAAAATTTGCCTTCTAATACTTTGCGGCTTTCTCTCCATTTCCTTGTACTTGTCTAACTAATGTATCCTACAACTTTGTTCAAAACTTTACAAGATTTGGCGAATCACAGACGTTTTTTGTGATTATACCAGTTTACATATTTTATACCAGTTCTCTGTTCGATTAGTCACTCCCTAAAGGGTAACCCAACTTAATAATTTTCCATACTTTAGCTTTTAAGATGTATTAAAACAAAGAGTCTCCATCGTTAAGAATATGTTTCGAGCGAAAATCCATAAAAGCAAATAAATAGAAAACAAGTAAGGAAGTGCTAAGTTCGGGTGTAGCCGAACATTTTATACTCTCGCAATTTATTGATGTAATTTTATAAAGATAACACAAGTCGACCCATATATTTGGTATAAAGTTCAATAGAATAACGAAAATCATCATAAATAGTATATGGGGACTGAGGTAATTCCTAAACCGATTTCACTCGTTTTCACCACCAAGATACAATGTATCGAAGACAATACGCTCACTTAATTTAATATTACTTATAATTAGGTATATGGGATCTGGGGGAAGTTATGACCCGATTTTTACCATTTCAGGTAAAGAGAGAAACTGTTATAAGAAAAAAATTCAGACGGAATGAATTACATTAAAATATCTGAGGGATTTACCTATATTTTCGGTGAAAAATTAACCTTACGCACTGAGTTCTTCATGTTCGATATCAGGGGCCTTGAAAAGTCTTGGTCAGTTTCTGACAATTTTTCCACAAGTGATGTCACAGCTCAAATACAGTATTTGTGTAAAGTTTTATTCCGCTAGCTTCATTGGTTCCTTATGAATACATTATAAAGTGAACGAATCAGATGGAATTCAAAATTGAGTTATATGGGAAGTAGACGTAGTTGTGAACCGATATTCCACCCGTGTCATCAGGGTGTCAAGAAAGTGTTATATACCGAATTTCATTGAAATCGGTCGAATAGTTCTTGAGATATGGTTTTTGACCCATAAATGGGCGACGCCACGCCCATTTTTCATTTTGTAAAAAAAATCTCAATGCAGCTTCCTTCTGCCATTTCTTAAGTAAAATTTGGTGTTTCTGATGTCTTTCGCTAGCGAGTTAACCCACTTTTAGTAATTTTCAACCTAACCTTTGTATGGGAGGTGGGCGTGGTTATTATCCGATTTCTTTCATTTTTGGAATGTATAAGGAAATGGCTAAAAGAAATGACTGCAGAAAGTTTGGCTTATATAGCTTTATTGGTTTGCGAGTTATATACAAAAAACCTATTTGGGGGCGGGGTCACGCCCACTTTTCCAAAAAAATTACATCCAAATGTGCCCCTCCCTAATGGGATCCTATGTTCTAAATTTCATTTTCATAACTTTATTTATGGCTTAGTTATGACACTGTATAGGTTTTCGGTTTCCTCCATTTTGTGGGCGTGGCAGTGGACCGATTTTGCCAATTTTCGAAAGCAACCTCCTCAGGGTGCCAAGGAACATGTGTTCCAAGTTTCATTAAGATATCTTAATTTTTACTCAAGTTATCGCTTGCACGGACAGACGGACAGACGGACGGACGGACAGACGGACGGACAGACATCCGGATTTCAAATCTACTCGTCATCCTGATCATTTATGTATATATAACCCCATATCTAACTCTTATATTTCTTGGTGACACAAACAACCGTTAGGTGAACAAAACTATTATACTCTGTGCAACAGGTTGCGAGAGTATAATAAATATTTATTATGCATATCCAGTCCCCGTTGTTCTCCTTGTGTCAACACAAGTTACATATATCAATTGTGAAGGTGAAGTTAAAGCGTATTCTATATCTGGGAATAAATTACGGCTAAATTTTAAGATTTTTTATTGAAAGGGTTCACTGGTACTTGTCCGTCCAACTATAGTTTTTTGGTATATAGAAAATTCCATTCATATCGCTCATGTTGAAAACATTAAAACGGTCCTCGATTTTGTACATAAGGAATGTCGATCAAAATAAAAAGTTTAAGATGATGGGAAAATGGCAGACTGAAATATTTAGAGCTGAAAGTATAAATGTATACGAAACATTCAATGTGTTTCAAGCCCGCTTCCATCCAGCGACTAATCAATTTACAATTTAGACTATTTTAGATACTCTCCGTCGCACCACAATTTGTTAACTAATAAAAATATGTCAAATTATTAAAATTGTGTTTATCTTCTTTTTTTGCTATAGCATAACAGTTATTGTTAAATCGCACATATGATTATCATGATAACTGTTGTTGTATTACTTTTCTCTTGGTTCGTTAGTATTGCATGGAGTGACGTATTGTAGTATTGTCGCGTGGTAAGGTGTGGCTGCTATCTATATACATGCTTATATATGTGAGTATGCCTTTCGTGACCCACATTTCAAGTGAGATATTTATGTATGTTTGTATTAATCATATTTTTAGTTACACATATGTATAACTTTGTCTCATTTATGTATATGAAGCTGACTCTCTACATACATACATCATTAATATGTGGTTTAATCATTAAATTCTTGTTGGTACCGCTGAGCACATTCACATCTAAATTGTGGCTCGACATGGTGAGCGGCGGCCTGAAATACAGGTATGTAAGCCATAAATTATCGAGCCGGAAAAGTATGTGCGAGTATGTCATACCAATTCACTTCTTTTTTTGTTGTTTTTGTTTTTGTCATGCATTATGCCAATTCGCGTGCACAAAGTTGATTGAACTTTTAAGTTTGCTGACAGTTTTCACACTTTGCACGCAACCGGCTTACACCGGCGCCGACTGTGGCCCGCTATTGTTGTTGGTGTTGTTGTGTAGGCAAAAAAATAAATTTAAATGCTGCCAACGTATGCAGTGCAGTGTAGTGCAGATTGGTTAAAGCTGGCTGACGGATTAGCAGTGGCGCACCAATTTGCTGGCGTGTGCATACTTTTTTGAGTGACTGTAGCGAATGCAATTCGTTTTCAGGTAAGGCTTGCTTGAGTTCACATTTTTTATTAATAATTAATTCAATATTTACTCAATTCATGCAGAATATTCATATGAGTCGGGACATATTTGTGATAAATGTGTAGTTTTTCTCAATGAGTTCACTTAACTGCACACCAAAGCGGATTTTCCCCGAAAATACTTAAAGCATATTTACATAAAATATATTCAGTGCAGCCACGCATTAACCGTATTAGTTATAATAACTTATAATCAAAAACAGGTATTCATAGCTTAATAGCTCATATGGCAGCTATAGGGATTGAATTCGGATTTGATAAAATATTGAAAACAAAATTCATTGGTTGCCTTGAAAATTAATTTAACCTCATGTAAATATCTATATGTATTTATATAAATATTTGCCACTCTAATCACTGCTCATTACAAAACTTCTCTATATAGGGCGGTTAATTAAACGAGATATTAACCATTCATGTGTGGTTTAAAAGGGAAATTGTCCATCTAATAATATAGTATAATACCATCCACATTTTATGCATGAAAAAGCGCTATGAGCTCAAAATTATGGGCTAGTAATAATCACGGCTACTTCACATGATGGTATAAAAATATTTGTAGTAAAAAAATTAATTTGATGAGTAAAAAAAATTTTCGGAGTAATAATATTTATCAAAATTTTATTTTTTTTTTAATATTATAAATTTATAGAAGATAAGTTTCGGATTAGAATTATCTTTCGGAGTAATATATTTCATTGCATTAAAACGGACTTACGGTTTTATAAAATTGTAAAGAGTGTATGCACTGTTCTATTTATAAGGAAGAATACTAACTGAAGAACTAAGAACGTAAAAGTTTAAACTTGGAACTTAACAATAAAGCATCGAGAAGCTTATCTCTCTTTGAAAACTCAGGCTGGTCATATAGCGCATATAGGCTGTATTTACATAGCAAAGAGGAGGATTATTCTTTAGTTAAAACTATTCAATATCTAGTTCTAGGCTCTTACCAGCATTTCTTATTTTCACGCCACTATGTGCCCACCCTAAGAACTTTATTGAGAACAAATGGTTTTATTCTAGCACAGAAAACATTTATGTAATAAATTGAGGCGCCCAAAAAGCTAAATTGCGTCAAATAAAATCTTGATTTTTCACTTAACCTCCATTTATTTAATCTTCATGAATTTCGCATAAAATGTGTTCTTCTACTCTGCGCAGAAGAAGTGTAATAAAGCAATTCTGAATAATTACAAACCGATTTGGCTTAATTACGGAAAAACAATTTGCAAACTGCAAAAAAGTTATGAGAAAATAAATTCTCTCAGCTTCGCATTATTTACACTTTGTGGCTCATACTTCAAGCACATTTCAACTAGCCATGCTGTTGTGCTGGTTGTTGCTATTGTTGCATTGCTTAGATGACAAACAAAAAGGAACAATTCTAAACGCCACAATTACGTCGTTAACGACACACTAATGGACACTTTTGCTGTAACTACATTTATGTCAAGCGCTGAGCATTAAACACATATACTCATACACATGCACATACTGTATATCGATCTTACGTTGGACACAAATAGTCCAAGTTCCCCTCCCCTGACTCTTCAACCTCGCTGTGACGCAACAAAAGGCATTCAACTTCAGCTGCAAGCGCGCATTGGGCATTGAATGGCTTTTTGTTAAAAAATCAAACACAGACACACTATAACTCTCATGCTCTCATATTGGAACATTAATGCTTGGTCAGCACTGTCATTCGGAGATGTGGCCACAATGATAGCTCGAAATGTCACAGCCAGAACGCTAGTCACAGTGTCCGAAAGCGGCAACTTAATGACATTAATATCTTCCTCAAAGCATAGCAGTGACGATGAAATCGGATGGACAATCAGCAACACATACCATTTGAGTTACTTTGATAAATTTAATGGGGAATGCCTAAGTTTTATAAGTCTGCGATAAATGTAAATTATTTCGAAAAACAAAATAGAAAATTAAATCAATGGAAGGAACTTTTTATGGCTGGAACTTATCGACACACGATAGTTTGAAGAAATGGACGGTAAATTTTGGTAAAATGTAATTAATAGAAGAGACAATATAGATATCATCAATTATGATGCGCTCGCTTGCAATGGAAATTCAAGTTTTTTATTGTGTTAAAGACTAAGTTAATTTTTAAGACGGAGATAACGGGAATCCCGCCAGACCAGTTACAACACCAGTATTTTGTGATGTACATTTTTTTTATGTAAGGACCCTCAAGTATCGAACGGACTTATGAATTATTTCTACCTTGATGTATGTTCTAAATTAAGGAATCATACTTAACATATAACAGTCGATTATATGGAGTACCAAATGCTCTTAGTCTCAGACATAATTTTTATGTACCGTCCACCAAACTGAGTGTTGATAATGCTCTGAAAGTATACATCGTCATTTAATTCAGAACTTCTGGTTATTAAAGAGAGTCGTCCAGAAAGAGTTACCTAATAAGGGATAAGTACTACAGTACAGATAAGTGAGTTCAACAATATTTTATTAAATATGAAATCATCTGTATATATAGATAAAAATATTATCTAATAATTAAATTAATTTTTAGTTTCAATTAAAACTATAAAATCTTATAATTTGACCACCCTGCATATATAAATAAAAATATCATATTTTCCTTGCAAAAATTCGGTCTATATACATAGATATCGTAAAACATAATATCGCAACAAAGTTAGTAAAAATAGCTCACTTAAATGTAAATATGTAAAATAGTGCGTTTTTGGTATTTTTAGAATTCCTAATAGAATATCCATTCGCATTTGCTTACATAAATTTTTCTCTCATTCCGACCCAACCAACACAACAATGTTAACTGTCATTTATTTTCCTCGCAAATGTACGCCGGCTTATCTTATCTACCAGCAGTTGTTGTTGTTTTCTGATATCTGTTACAATTGTTACAGCAGTCGCTGCTCGCTATAACTACAACTATATCTGTACCGCATTTATCATGCCTAGACGCTGCCATCCAGCTCGAAACAGCTTCCAAGCTGCCGCACTCAAAGCTCAGCCTAAAGCCATTCCGTACACCTTCATTTATTTAATTCTATGCATACTGCTTATCTTACTTTGTTGTTATTGTTATTGTTTTTGGTATTTGCATTTTATTTGGCCGCCGCTGCCGCATACCAACTTTTACAACTGGTTTCTGTTTCTGCAGAAAATGAAACCAAAAAACAGCACCAACAACAACAAAGCGTATATTGTTTTTGGGATCTTCAACTTGCGTTTGCCTTAAGCTGCGCTCTGCGCTACGCTTAGTTGACTTTAGTATTGCAGCGGTTTGCCCACTTAAAGCCGACTTGACTTAGCATTTTATTACTTTGGCTGCGGAATTTCTTAACTGTTAATCACGCTGAAGGTGCAACGAATGTCGAGAAAACAACAAAAGCAACAACGATACGTTTTTTTTTGTTTAACAAAGAATAATACTAAAGTGTGGCGCACGTTGCAGCTTTGTATGCGAGCAAGCCTGTATCAATGGTACCTTGTATATACAGGTATATATGTGTTTATACATATACATCTTTTCATTTATATGCAGTTAAGAATCGTAATCAAAAACACTAAAAACGCTCTTCGCTTGAGTTGCGGAAATGTTGTGCGCGTTAAAAGTAAAGTTATTGCTAATAGCGGTTTTCCATTTACTTTGTTCTGGCTTTGCCTTTTTTGAACAATCGTTTGCATGTTGCAGCAGATGAGACACATAGAGCGACAAAGAAGCAAACACCAACAACAACAAAAGCAACATAATGGTGATATTTTAAATGCCAAACGCATTAGCCATCAAATCAATTAAGATTTTTATAATACACTTCGTTTGGCAATTCGACGGCAACAAGCTTGGAGTTGTAAGATTGTTGGTGTGTTTGTAATCAAATTCAGCGCCTGTCTCAGCCGCCGATTTTAGTATTAAGCAATCGTTTATGGTAAATTGTTTATCTCCAACCTTTAAATGGGGCATTCTCTGGAAAAAAAGCCACTTGAAAAAAAAAGTTCTTTATTTTCTTTGGCAATTATATATCTTATAGTACATGTAAAACCTAAAATAAAACATATGGTTTTAGGTCTGTGTAACGCGGGGTTGCCATATTATAAGGGGCCAAAGTTTTTTGTAAAAAAATTTTCGAACCGCCATAACTTTAAAACTAATGAACAGATTTTAAAACACCATGTGACTTTTTTGTACAGAATTTCTCAAACTTTAAAACTGTGTATCGTAAAAATTTTTAAAATTAATATTTCATAGCAAAAAATGAAAAATTTTTTTTTTTTGGAATTTTTAACAACTTATGCCCCCTTCGATTTTTTTCGAAAATATCTTAAAATGTTCCTTATTTCATCACCTTTTTACCCCCCAAAGGGAATTTTGGGACAGCAATATTTGTATGAGCTACAAATAAAAAACCAACTCAGAACATGATGAAAAATCATTGATTTATGCACTATTATTATCAGAATTTAGCGTAACCCAGGATTAACGACGTGGACATACATAGCAGAAATTTAATCCCTTTTTGTTTTTTTTTATTTTTAAATATTTTTTTTAATTTTTTTGTATTTTTTTAATTTTAAATTTAAAATTTTTTTTTTGTTTGTTTGTTTCATCTAATAATCGATTTGAAATATTGCTACTAGTAGTGAAAAGTTTACAACTGTAAACATATGCATAACTATGTACAAACGAAGTTATGAAACATATGCATAACTATGTACAAACGAAGTTATGAAAAAGCTTTTATTCCATTGACATTTTATTTTATTTTATTTTTGGAATTGTGCTTTATTTTCGGAGTAAAAGTATTTCAGGGAAATATAAAAACTTCATAATGGTCTATGTTATAAGAACATTTTTCGAATGTAAGATTTTAGGAGGTAGGAAATCTAATTTGTTTTATAGATTGTAAAAAATGTTGTTTTTTTTTTTTGGGAAACCACATAACCAAACTAAAATGGTATTAAGAAGTTAAATTGTGTGTTACTTTCGGAGTAAAACTATATTTTCGGAGTTATATATGCCAACGAAAAAATATTGATTTCGATTAATTTGTAGAAACCCCAACATCGCAAATCAAATATTTAACAGTTATTGAATTTACAGAGTAAAATTACATATTCGGATTAAATTGTATAAGAGAAAATATTTAATTTCAAATGTACATTACCATTTGTAGAATTATAGTGAATTAAATATTTTAAAGTAGGAATTACAACCGTTAACGCATTGATATATACATACATAACATATATACACAAGTCGAACCAACTTTCCTAATTCATGCATAATTTGAATTTATGACTCTTATTTGAATCATAGAACCTTCGTGATCTGTGAAAATATTTCTAGCCTCACCTTTGCAGCTGCTTATTTATTATTTTAAAATGACATTTCACATTTAAAGTCATATCTTGCTTGTAACGCACTCTTGCTGACGCCATCAAACATTAATATTCCACCTTTCAGTCTCATATGCAATTAATACTTTTGTATCTCCTTTTTTGCCGAGGTTTATAGCGCTTTTCAATTATGGAAATATTTCGCAATAACAAATAATGGCATGCCATTAAAGAGCCACATCGAATAGTTGCCACTGTCTGACGTAAGGCGCTTTGAAGATAAGCACAAGAATATTTACAAAAATATTTTTTAATCAACGTGTTTGCTTTTATAATCTATTATACAAGTAAGGAAAATATTAATAAACGAAAATATTTTCTTATTACTCGCCATTGAGGGTAATGATGTGGCCCAAGCTAAGATTGGCCAAGAGTTGCTTTGGTGACAATGTTGTCGCGACAACTCATCTGCCTGTCGCAAAGAAAAACAATCGCGCTCTGCCGTCAGATTGTTTACTCATTAACGGCAATATGAATGTTGAAGGTCGCCAGTTGACCAACACGAATGCAACCAGCCTCTTAGCTGTTGCGCAGAGTTACTTTGATTTTAAGATTTTTTACTTGCAAAAATATTATTATTTTGCCTCCGAGTGCAAGCGTTTGAAAACCTGTAGCAGACGGTGTCTTGAAGTGGATTGGTTGCATTTGTGAGCAAACGATAAACTTAAGATGGTTAACAAACTTTATTATTGTAGTATTTTACAATTAATTAGGTTGTATTTGTTATTGCTGTTGTGTCTGGTCTAGCAACTTGTTTGCAGAATCTAGTTTTGTTTCCTAATTTCCTGCTGTGACTTACAGAAATATTAGATTTGAAAGAAGAGACAATAAAATTTTTTATTCGCAGCCAACCAAGACGTTACAAAAAATATGCATGATAAAACGCTCATTAATATTTTTTGTATGAAATAAAGTATTTTTAATTATCATTATTTTTTTTATATTTTTACACTTTTAATAGTTTTTTATATTTGTAGTTTAGTTACTTGTGTGTTATTTTTAGCTGTTCCTTTAGAAACAATTTTTTTTTTTAAGTAGCACATAGTTTTCTAAAAATTAATACAGGGTGCTTAAGAAAAGAAAAACTGGAAGCACTGATTAATCGACATTTTCTGAGTTTAAGCTGCCAAGTTACTTCAGATAATCATTAAAAAATGTGAACTCAACTTTTTGCCCAAAAAATAGATATTAAAGCCTTATAACAATAGGCTTATTACTAATTTAGCGTAAGAAATACTTTCATAACTCGTTAAGCTTTAAAAAAGCTCACAATCTTCTTTAGGATTGTAAACCTTTTAATTTAGCTCGTAAATTCAACCTAGAAATCATATTGATTTCTTATAACAAAAAACTTACGAAATGCAAATTATTCCGAAGACCGATATCGGTTTAGGTTTTGTTTAACGTTAAACATCGGTTTCGAAGAATTGTAAATACCAGAAATAGAGTATTTTTGCATGTCTCTCTATAGGCTTTTGTTGTTCCCTATAGGGGTGTCTATAAGTAAACTTCATAAACTAAAAACAAAATCAATCAACAATATTCCCACACATGAAGTAAGCAAACAAAAGGCAAAGCAGACAATTTTTAACTTTTCGAAATCCAACCCTCAAATCGAAAAATGAAGATTAACAAATCAAAAGCTGAAACTAAAACCAAAAACATCTTATAACTCAAATGATTACAGGTTATTCTAGCATTTTTATGTGCGTGTTCACCTCCAAAAAGGAAAGGCGTTAATTAAAAAAACAGCAACAAAAACATTTACTAAGGTAATAAATTGAAGAAGCAACGCCGCCGTTAAAGCTTCGTAACGCCTACTTTTCGTGTGCGGTAAACGGGCTAAATTTAAACCACAAGCTATATAATTAACGAATTAAAAATAATTTATAGAATAAGCGGAGTCGAAATGAAATTAAATCATTCCCTACGAATGGAAGTGAGAAAGAGCGACAGCTGACCTTGACACCGAATAGAGATGTATTTGGACTTCAATGTGGAATGAAGTGTATTAAAGGTGTTGCAACAATTCATTCAGAAAAAAAGTATGTTTTATGAAAAGGGTGAGATTATTATAATTTAAGGCAGACCATAATGTAATTTGTCTGAAATAAATACATTTTCGAAAAAATTCTGGAATTATTATAAAGACAAATAACAGTCAAAGAGTCAAGAGACTGTTTATGAATATTTGCGAACAATCACATATATCAGATGAATTAGTTATTTTAAACGAAAACCCCAAACAAACAAGACCTGAGGAACATGACGTCTGGTGGTACAATGAAAATAGATCTATATAGAACTAAACTTCAAGATTGAAATTATTGACAAGATGAATCGACTGATGACTTTGGTGAACACGACTATAAAAGCGTAACAGGGTATAACGACTACAAAAATGAGAAGTAGAAAACGTGGCCCTGATTAATGAAAAATCGAATCGGTATTTAAAATGAAATTCTATATAATTACCAAAACTTAAGTTCCCTCTAATAATGTGCAAAATCTTTAAGCTTCTTAAGCGCCTGCCACCTGAAGCGCACCCTACTGTACATTTCATCAAACACAGCACACCTTCGATCAACCAGTCTATAATGCCATTATCCTTTTAAAAGTAAGTAGCGGCAGCTCACTCACAAAGCATTTATTTGATGGCGCATGGCGCCTTCCAGCCATTGCCATTAGCACACGTCATTAACTCATTTGTGCGAATGCCACAAAGTATCCAACATTGCAGTGTGAGGCACACGGTGCAACAGTAGTCGTTCTTACAAAAAATACAGTAGCTAATGGCCGTTCAGTGGATTGAGTTGGCTATTAAGCATACCCCTTGCAGGAGTCTATGTATATGTGGGTAAGCTTTGGTGGATAAATGTAACGGGTGCAAAAATGTGGCGGATGAAGGGTGATTTAAGATGTGTTTCATTTAGTATTTATAGATCTGATTTTATATTAGGACTATCTATATACTATATATATATATATATATATATCAAAATACTTTTCTAAATTAAATTCTAAAATATTAGATCTGATTTTATATTAAGACTATCTATATACTATATATATTTGGTGGTGATGCGGTACTAGACGTTGCTGTAGTTGTCGTAGGTAATAGCGAATTAAAGAACGCGTGCGATTGGTTTGGTAACCTCTGACGAACTGTGCTTTATTTCAATGTTTATGCTTTTACATCCTTACATTGTTACATTCGTTAAGTTGTAGGAGAAAATACATGTAATGGGGAACTTAAGAAGTAAAGTACGAATAAATAATTATGTACAGTACAAATAAATTATTATGATAAATTATTATAATTAGTGTGGAGTGCTGATCTCCACATTACCCCCCTTCTAGATTTTTGTGAATCGACATTTATCACTTCTAGAAGATTTGATGTTTGGTTAGGGACGTTAGCTGGTTTTTCATCTGCTAGGTCGTAACTTGGTTTGAGGCGGTCGATTGAAATAACGACATTTTTTGTGGTTCGAGTAGTTTTGCGAATGGAAACTTTACGTCTGCATACTCAACTGGGTGTGAATAGTGCACGGCGCTTCGAGCTTCGTTTTATTGTCGATTAATTTGTTGCGTTTAAGATCGATGATTAAGTCGTAGTGACGAATAAAATCACTGCCTATAATTGATGTATTAACGTCCGCAACCATGAAGTTCCACGTGAATTTGCGACGAAGACCAAAATCCACGTGTTGTCGTATTAAACCGTAAGTCTTAATTGGAGTACCGTTGGCTGCGTATAACGTGACATTTGTTGGACGAATAGAATTGAAACAGTTTTTGTTTGGAAGAACACTATAATCGGCACCTGTGTCTATGAGATATTTAACGTTTGATGAACGGTCCTTGATGAAAAGTTGATTGATTTCAGCGTTGAGGCGATTGACATCTACATCGCTGACTGAAACGTCTAGTCAATCATGATGAGTGTTGGTATTTTGTCCAGCGTTGTGCTGGCGACGTAGACACGGGCTACGGCATCGGTTGGCTGCGTCTCCAAAAGTTTGGTGGTACCAACATTCGTTCGGATTGCGTGAGGTAGACCTACGGTCACTCGAATGACTACGTCGTCGAGGAAATCTGCGACAGGTGTGTGAGCGACTGCGTTGTCGTGTTTGTAGATTATTAAATTTGCGTTGAAGTTCGTGAATCGTATGCGTTAGTTGAGCTATCGATGCCTGTTGAGTCTGAGCTGATGCACTAGATTGTTGTTCCGATGATGAACAAATTTGACGCTGGGTTAATGTCTCCATAATTGCGTCAGCAACTGCAATTTGGACATCTATCGTACCTTCGTGCGCAATTACAGATCGCTGTTCATATTGCATGCCTTAAACCAATAGTCCACCGATGTGAACCATGCATCCATATCATTAGGGGTTATACGAGGCAGTGGAATTCGTGCATGTGTTTCATGTGCAGAATACCGTTGAAGCGGTGCAAATTGAATGCATTGACGACCAAGCGGTACTTCACTGCCCTCTGTCTGTGCTGGCTTTGTCTGACGCGAAGCTTCACTCGCTTCTTCTAAATGTATGACCGTATGACCTTGCTAACCTCTGACGAACTGTGCTTTATTTCAATGCTTATGCTTTTACATCCTTACATTGTTACATTCGTTAAGTTGTAGGAGAAAATACATGTAATGGGGAACTTAAGAAGTAAAGTACGAATAAATAATTATGTACAGTACAAATAAATTATTATGATAAGTTATTATAATTAGTGTGGAGTGGTGATCTCCACATATATATATATATCAAAATACTTTTCTAAATTAAGCTTCAAAGCTTTAACAGTAAAAAAAAGCTCAGACAATTTTCACTAACATTAGTGTGGCCGTTTTGCTTTTTAAAAGATATTGCAAGAGAAAAATCGTCTTTGAGTTAGAATTCAAAATATAAAAATATAAAAACTATTTTTTAATAAACCTAAAGAGATTTATTCATATGAACTTCACAGATTGGACAAATAGGTCTATAGAAGCAGGATAATTCTTATAATTCTCATGAGATTACATTAGAAATGAAAGCTCTTTAGCACTAAGTAGATATTAGAAGAGATTGTCACCACTCTATTCAAAGCCTCAGCAGCTTTGCATGTATATAGCTAAGAAATAAATAGATAAAAAACAATTTTATTATATAAAATTATATAAAAACACAGTTACAGTAAACTGATACGACAGCGTTTCTTGCTCATCTACAGAACCCAAGAGAACGTGAAAAATTCGTTATGCAAGCGAACACGTTTGCTGCAGCTGAGGCACACATACATACATACATGCACTAAAGCCAGACTCAAGACAGCAGACCGCAACCAAACACCAACAAGCTTCGAACAACTTCGATTTCCCGCGTTTAATCTGAGCACACGAAAAAGAAGCAGAAGATAGAAAAAACATCAAGAATAGCATAGAACAAGAGATGGAAGCCAGCAATTCTAGCTGCAAGCAGCTAACCGCGAAGAAGCTTAGAAGTATATGCTTTAAATCACACTCTAACGACTTGTGGCCGCAGCGACAGCGTCAGCATTAGCAATAGAAGCACTTGAAGATAAAAATGCATACAATAACAACAACTATATATATGTACATGATGATTAGATTGCACAGAGAGTTTTCTCAGGAGCCAGGGAATGCGTAAATGTGGCAAGAGATATTCAATATACGAGTTTAGTTGCATATAAAACAGCAACCGCAATGAAGCTCCTGAAGCACCCATGCTGTTACTTATCTAACATTAGCAGCTATGGCAACAACAACAATATTCATAACAGCAGCGTCAGCAGAAGTAACAAACGTTTGTTAATACTTGAATTGCTTGAATTGTTCGGAATGATGTAGATTTGAGATTTCCTGCTGTGCCTTACATAAAAGAACTCGACAACTGCATTGTTTTGGTGGCTCAAAAGAACTTGCAGCAGATAGCTACATGTGCATATGAATGTTTGTATGTATCGTAGAGTGTTTGTTCTATGATTAACAGTAGCTGCGAACATTTATGTGACCACTGCCGCATTCTTTGCGGTGATAAGTGCGCAGACATTTACCTTCGGTATATATATTAATATGCATGTCTATAGCTCTGTATGTAAGAATATATGTATATGGTGTGAATATATAAAATATATATTATGCAGAAATTAATATATATTCGTGTAGAGGAAATAAAAAACTAAAGATAGGTGCAGTTGCTGAGTAAACACAATTGATTATGGTATGCTATTCTGAAGAAAAAAATGGATAGGGAGCTAAGGTTACTAGCAACTAAACTGTGCAAAAATATTGGAATTAACAAGAATGTTTAGTGATGTGCCGCGAAAAGAGTGCAGCGTTTAACCTTAAAATTTAATAAAAGTTACAAAGTATTTTTTGTAGTTGCCACCTGATTTTTTGTCGAAATATGAAATTACTATGTAGTTAAATATTACCAAAAAAGCATTTTAAGAAAATTTGTATAAGAAAATAATTTTGTAGAATTACCATTTAATAAATTTTATTTTGTAAAAATAAAATAATATCAATATTTTCAGATTTGATTTAAATGAGATTTGCCACTTTATTTTTATTATTATCCACTGCTGTCATTTTTAATAAATTCTGAAATAATATCAACAAGAAATAATTAATAAAGTAAGGCACTGAACTCATATATTCTGATCTTCTCAAGATAAGTATATAAATTTCACAAATATCGACAATATGTTGGTGAGGTGTGACATTACGTGGGACTCAGGTTTTGGTATTTTGAAGAAAAAGAATTTGGGGAAAAAAATCTGTTTATACAAGCAATATACTATTCGTGACAATATGTCTTAATGTCCAAAAGGGACTGATGTGGATGAAAGTATCAAGAAAATCCCCAAAATAAGTTTGGACTGTCATAAAATGGGAGATAGCGCACACTATATCAAAGAAATGAGTTGGAAATCTGTAGTAGGTGCTAAGAAACTTTGCCTAATTTTTTCGAATAACATACGTACCGCCCGGTATAGCTTTTCCGATTTACTTCGTAAGGACCATGAACAATAAGGAGAATCCATCGAATTATTAACAGTCCAAATAAATATTTCATGAAAAGTTTAACCACTTCATGGACTACCCTATGAAGATACATTTATTCACAACATATTCACCTACTAGAAACTCGCTGCATTCCTAAATATAGACTCCACGGTTCTCCTTCGAGCGCTGTGTCATTACAACCAGGAAGAGATTGTGCCGCAACCAATGATGCAATTAAGAAAAGTCACAAACAAATAAATAGGCCTAAATGAGAAATAACCATAGAAGCATACTCATAAACTCATTCACACACTCATATATGAACGGCAGCATGCGGTGCGCTTCACGCTACAGTTGTTGTTGTTGCATGAAAAATGTTGCATTTGATGACTACATGCACCTTATTGAGACAGTGCAGATCTCAAAGCAAAAGGTGCAACAAGTGTACACACACAGATGCATACGCGTATTGGCAGTGACAGTGGCTGCCAAAACAAGGAACCTGTTTTGGAGAATTATTTATGAGTGTGGTGACTGGCCAACAACAACAACGCGTAGATGGAAGCAGAACGAGGAAGAAGCAGAATTAAAGGAACAGCAACAACAACACTAGCTGCAAGAATTCAATGAACTCGATGGCGTTGGAGGTGACGACCGAATTTGTTTGCGGGCCGCAAGCGCCAAAAGGCGAGTGAGGGTGCTACTATAGCTACTACATACACACATACACATATATTGGCATATCGGGTGTTTGCTCCTGTTATTTGCATGTTGATTGGCGGGGAGGCGGTAACAAGGCTGCCTGCATACGAAAGCAAAAGGTGTTGCACTCACCTTAACAAGCCTAAAAAAAACGTAACACAAAAAAAAAAACAATTCAAAACAGCAACAGTAACAAGAAAATATTGCTTGCAAAGCATTTCAAAGCATATGTAAACTTTTTATATTTTTCTTAGGCATAGGAATGCGGCGTTCAATGAAATATGGATATGACAGCTTCCAATAAAAAAGGGGGAAAAAAACAACGAATGCCAAGAAACAGAGACGTTTGTAGTAGAAAAGTAGAAAAAATTATAGCTAAATAAATTTTCTAAAAGTTTCAAAGTAGCGAAGATGAAAGATGAAGATACAGAAAGAATCCTACAAGATGTGGGCTAAAATGAATGCCAAAACGTCGATAAAATAGTGTTTGCAATTGAGTAGAAAGCTGGGAAAGAGTAAGAAAAGTTTGAAAACGTTTAGTTAAAGTTCTGACGTAGCGTTGAAATAGATTCCATTTTTAAGGTTATGTATAGTTTTTAATTCCCTTTGTGTTCGATTGCAAAATCCCTTCCGCATTTATAGGTTCATGGTTAAATTGTATATGTATATAAACAAATACTGAGTAGGAAGTGTTAAATTTTGAAAAAAACAAACATTTTAATCTTCCTGTGGAAAGTTTTGTGCACATTTATTTCCGCATCAGTCACTAAATTACCGCATTTATTTTTACTCAGAATATTTTATTTGAAGTGCAAAATGTTAACAAACACATTAAATTGTTCAACACTTGAATAAATATGTTTCATTGTCGTCTAGATGCAAATACATAAAAGAAGAATAATATTTCAATAATTTTCAGCCAAAGAATTTCGACTCTAAAATAGTAGATATCATATAACTTTTGAGCTTACTTTCAAATGTTATTGAAATGAAAACAGCTGCACACATGCTTTTATTTGCTATATTCAAGAATAAAGAAAACGTATTCGCCCTTTGCGTAAAGTGTCATTACCCTTCACCTTGAATTCTTGTAAATTTCAATTTCTCTGTATAATTTGTAGAACATATTTGAACAAGTTGACTTATTTCGGTACTTTTTATTCTCGTAATACAAATTATACCGAAAATATGAAATTTACAAGAGTTCAGAGTTAAGCTACGAAGTAATTTGTATGAACATATTTAATCAGCCACGTATTTCAAGAACAATTGAAGTTATATATCCACGCGAAAACATGCATTAATTCATACCACTTTTTAAAAAATATGTCAGCTGAATAAACAAGAGGGTTTCTACAATAGTTTCTAACTGGCATACAATTCATATATTTAGAATATTTTTGGAATTCTGCACGCTTTTCATTCTCTAAATTACTTCTTTGAATTAAAAAAGTACTCGTATAATAAGAAAATAATAAAATATGCGCTTAGCAAAAACACTTCTAATTTTTATAGGACGTTTTTTTATTTTTATATCATACTAAATGTAGGCAAAGCTAAATTCTTAGTATATATGAACGAGTAAACTCCCGAAATGCGATGGTTTAATTTATATGTAAAAAAACATATTTTAGTAAAGATCTGTTAATACAGATCATACATAATAAGCTTCTTCCAAAGATATGTATGTACACTATATTTCCTTAAAATAAATTCGTTGCCTACAAATAGGCGTATTGCAATTTGTAATTAAATTTATTTTTATTAAGGGAAATTACTATTTTATTATCAAAATTGATTTTATTAGAATATATTTTTATTCAAAATTTTGCAATGTAAATTCTTGAAGCATCCACTTTATTTCATAGATAGCACTTAATACGGAGAATTTATTTTCATTCTATTAGGTTTTTCATTACTTTTATTTTATTTTATTCTTTTACGAGCGTTAAAAGCCCAATGCATACGGTGGCATGCCGCAAGCAAGCCACGCACGCGCAATCATATATGGTTAACCTCGCCAGCCGCGAGCACTAAAAGCAACTCACGTATACAACTTTACTACTCTAGTGGTGCTTGCATTGCACACTTTTAATTTTTTGGTTCTACATGTCGGCATTTACCTGGTATTCGCAGAGCACACGCTTCACGCTCGTAAAATTCCGAAGAAATTATGCAATAAAAACATATTAACTCTTAAAGTGGAAAGACGTAGGAAAGTTATATGTATAAAGAAACATGAAGGTAACATACGTTTTTGGACTGGTTGTTGCTTTTTGTACACAAACGTATGGGGAGAAATGTTAAATTATTTCCAATGACTTTCAAATGACGTTTAGGAGTTCAGCAGCCGAGAATCATATGTCAATATATGTTGTACTTAAAATGAAGTTAGAAAATCAACATCTCTTTCTGGCCACTTATTTAAATATTAATCTCAGTGATTTTGATTTGAAAAAACTAATGAAAACTTTTTTATTAGTTCTTCTGCATGCAAAATAATATCACTACAACAACAGGGTTAAAATTATAATTGGTGTCAAAAATGTCCCCTAAATCACAGTGGACAGAGTTTTTAACTTTATTAACAAAACCAACGAACTGCAGCCTCAGAGCAAAGCCAATGCTCTCTCACTTATTGAGCGTGCTTTGCATAGCCAATTTAATTTGTCAATAATATCACACAACAACAACAACTATTGACGAAAATCAGCTAACAAGAAATTCTTATTACACGCACATTTTGGAGGCATTCGCTTCTGGGTTGAATCAGCAGCGCGCAAAATAACTTAAAAAATTGATTATTTATTTACGCCAATTGCATACTGATAACTAATTTACATATGAGCAAATAATTACGATACATATATACATACTAGCAGACCCGGCCACACGTTTTTGTGGCTAAGGTATACATTAAATTAAGTTGGTCCAATCTTGGCTTCGGCGACGATATTGATTACTCGAGGTTGATTTATGTTACGCAGCATGATTACAACTCACACTACTTTTAATTGCAAAGTACAGGCAATTTTAAATAGTTTGGGCTAATTGACTACGTCATACTGGTTAGTAGCTGTGTCAACTCTTTTGGACCGAAATTCTAAATTGTCGCATTAAGATCATCGATATTTTTTTTTACCACCAATATAGGTCATTCAATCAGTCATTTATGGTTATCATATTGAGGTTTCATGTCAGGAAAACTTCTCTTTCGAGTCAATGAAGTGAAAGAAATCTGTTGGAAATGCTATTAATCCATCGAGGTGTCAACTGCCAACTATTTCTACAATCGCAATTTGGTATTGTTGCAAAAACACTCATATGTTAGTTGTTAATTGGCGCTTCTTTATGTGTCGCCACAAATTAAATGATTTTAGGCATGCGATAACCCGTCAGTAACAGTTGATCCAGGAATAATTGGCGTAAATCACCTACTAACAGAATCCTGGCTCCACCAAAAACGTTCATCGACAATCAAGATCTTTTAAAGTCCTGTGCAGTACCTCCAACGACTTCTTGAATAGTTGGAAAAATTTTCGTTAAAGCGCTATTTTTGACGATTTTGCTGACTGGTGTTTCGTTCATTTGCAATTTAGGAGTAATTTCAAGGCCGAATGCGCCGTATGTTTGCCTACTAACAGGTGCCAAGTCGCCCCTATTCCCGTTAACCTTGGTGGTGAAAATGAGTGAAATTGGTTCTGGAATTACATCAGCCCTCATATACTATATATGATGATTTTCTATTGGACTTTATGTCGAATATATAGATAAAATTGTGTGTTATCTAAATAAAATTACATCAATAAATTGTGAGAGTATAAAATGTTCGGTTGGACCCGAACTTAGCCTTTCCTTATTTGTTACAAATTGTTTTGGGCTATCGACACAACCTTATACAATTGAACAATAACAAAAATATTTTAACAAAGCAAAAATGACAACCTTCAAATTATAATTTTTTGTTTTCTCTTTTATATTTTTCTTGTCAACTCGAATAAAATTCTCTTATTATTATCTTCCTCGAAATTTTTTCATATTTACTCACTTTCTAATCTTTTTCTGGCCTTCCACGAATATTTCAAGACTAAAATTAGCCAGATCGGTTTGGCCGTTCTCGTTTTTTTGTAGCACAAACGAACAGCAATTCATTTTTAAATCATATTATTATCAAGCGACAATTATTTTTAATTCCGCACAGGACCATTCAAAAATTTCAAAATTTTAGTTATATAAAGGTTTTGAAGCGATCTTAAATAATAAATCATTTATTTCGATAAGGATTAATACTAAGGTATAAATAAAGGTATAAGGTAAAGGTAAAGGTATAAAATCGCTTATTGTGACAAAACTATAATAATTAGAGATATGATGTCGCGACGTTTTTTGTAGGTAATGATAAGTTCTACAAAATTGTAGTACATCACTTTGTTATATCTTCAATCGTTTTCGCAGCATTCGCGATTAAAGAAAGTTTTTTGGTATTTTTTTACATTATCGGAGTTTTGGTAAGGAACCCTATTTTTTTTTAAACTAAATATAGCCTATGTCACTCAGGGATAGTATAGCTTTCCAACGGTGAAAGAATTTTTCAAATCGGTTCAGTAGTTTCGGAGCCTATTCGACACAAACAAACAAAAAAACAAACATTTCCTCTTTATAATATTAGTATAGAAGTATAGATATAGATATAGATTATCAAGCGACAATTATTTTTAATTCCGCACAGGACCATTCAAAATTTTTAACTCGTGATATCTTTTGAATGGTATGTCAGAATCTAATAATTCAAAAAGTTATATAAAGGTTTTGAAGCGATCTTAAATAATAAATCATTTATTTCGATAAGGATTAATACTAAGGTATAAATAAAGAGCCTTTTCAAGTAGTGGTATTTTAATTAATTTTTTTATATAAAATCGCTTATTGTGACAAAACTATAATAGTTAGAGGTCGCGACGTTTTTTGTAGATAATGATAAGTTCTACAAAATTGTAGTACATCACTTTGTTATATCTTCAATCGTTTTCGCAGCATTCGCGATTAAAGAAAGTTTTTTGGTATTTTTTTTACATTATCGGAGTTTTGGTAAGGAACCCTATTTTTTTTTTTAAACTAAATATAGTCTATGTCACTCAGGGATAGTATAGCTTTCCAACGGTGAAAGAATTTTTCAAATCGGTTCAGTAGTTTCGGAGCCTATTCGACACAAACAAACAAAAAAACAAACATTTCCTCTTTATAATATTAGTATAGATATAGATATAGATTATCAAGCGACAATTATTTTTAATTCCGCACAGGACCATTCAAAATTTTTAACTCGTGATATCTTTTGAATGGTATGTCAGAATCTAATAATTCAAAAAGTTATATAAAGGTTTTGAAGCGATCTTAAATAATAAATCATTTATTTCGATAAGGATTAATACTAAGGTATAAATAAAGAGCCTTTTCAAGTAGTGGTATTTTAATTAATTTTTTTATATAAAATCGCTTATTGTGACAAAACTATAATAGTTAGAGGTATGATGTCGCGACGTTTTTTGTAGATAATGATAAGTTCTACAAAATTGTAGTACATCACTTTGTTATATCTTCAATCGTTTTCGCAGCATTCGCGATTAAAGAAAGTTTTTTGGTATTTTTTTACATTATCGGAGTTTTGGTAAGGAACCCTATTTTTTTTTAAACTAAATTTAGACTATGTCACTCAGGGATAGTATAGCTTTCCAACGGTGAAAGAATTTTTCAAATCGGTTCAGTAGTTTCGGAGCCTATTCGACACAAACAAACAAAAAAAACAAACATTTCCTCTTTATAATATTAGTATAGATATAGATATAGATTATCAAGCGACAATTATTTTTAATTCCGCACAGGACCATTCAAAATTTTTAACTCGTGATATCTTTTGAATGGTATGTCAGAATCTAATAATTCAAAAAGTTATATAAAGGTTTTGAAGCGATCTTAAATAATAAATCATTTATTTCGATAAGGACTAATACTAAGGTATAAATAAAGAGACTTTTCAAGTAGTGGTATTTTAATTAATTTTTTTATATAAAATCGCTTATTGTGACAAAACTATAATAGTTAGAGGTCGCGACGTTTTTTGTAGATAATGATAAGTTCTACAAAATTGTAGTACATCACTTTGTTATATCTTCAATCGTTTTCGCAGCATTCGCGATTAAAGAAAGTTTTTTGGTATTTTTTTTACATTATCGGAGTTTTGGTAAGGAACCCTATTTTTTTTTTAAACTAAATATAGTCTATGTCACTCAGGGATAGTATAGCTTTCCAACGGTGAAAGAATTTTTCAAATCGGTTCAGTAGTTTCGGAGCCTATTCGACACAAACAAACAAAAAAACAAACATTTCCTCTTTATAATATTAGTATAGATATAGATATAGATTATCAAGCGACAATTATTTTTAATTCCGCACAGGACCATTCAAAATTTTTAACTCGTGATATCTTTTGAATGGTATGTCAGAATCTAATAATTCAAAAAGTTATATAAAGGTTTTGAAGCGATCTTAAATAATAAATCATTTATTTCGATAAGGACTAATACTAAGGTATAAATAAAGAGACTTTTCAAGTAGTGGTATTTTAATTAATTTTTTTATATAAAATCGCTTATTGTGACAAAACTATAATAGTTAGAGGTATGATGTCGCGACGTTTTTTGTAGATAATGATAAGTTCTACAAAATTGTAGTACATCACTTTGTTATATCTTCAATCGTTTTCGCAGCATTCGCGATTAAAGAAAGTTTTTTGGTATTTTTTTTACATTATCGGAGTTTTGGTAAGGAACCCTATTTTTTTTAAACTAAATATAGTCTATGTCACTCAGGGATAGTATAGCTTTCCAACGGTGAAAGAATTTTTCAAATCGGTTCAGTAGTTTCGGAGCCTATTCGACACAAACAAACAAAAAAACAAACATTTCCTCTTTATAATATTAGTATAGAAGTATAGATTAGTATAGATATAGATATAGATTATCAAACGACAAATATTTTAAATTCCGCACAGGACCATTCAAAATTTTCAAAATTTTTAACTCGTGATATCTTCAGAATCTAATAATTCAAAAAGTTATATAAAGGTTTTGAAGCGATCTTAAATAATAAATCATTTATTTCGATAAGGATTAATACTAAGGTATAAATAAAGGTATAAGGTAAAGGTAAAGGTATAAATAAAGGTATAAAATCGCTTATTGTGACAAAACTATAATAATTAGAGATATGATGTCGCGACGTTTTTTGTAGGTAATGATAAGTTCTACAAAATTGTAGTACATCACATCAGTGAAAGAATTTTTTTTTCTACAAAATTGTAGTACATCACTTTGTTATATCTTCAATCGTTTTCGCAGCATTCGCGATTAAAGAAAGTTTTTTGGTATTTTTTTACATTATCGGAGTTTTGGTAAGGAACCCTATTTTTTTTAAACTAAATATAGCCTATGTCACTCAGGGATAGTATAGCTTTCCAACGGTGAAAGAATTTTTCAAATCGGTTCAGTAGTTTCGGAGCCTATTCGACACAAACAAACAAAAAAACAAACATTTCCTCTTTATAATATTAGTATAGATATAGATATAGATTATCAAGCGACAATTATTTTTAATTCCGCACAGGACCATTCAAAATTTTTAACTCGTGATATCTTTTGAATGGTATGTCAGAATCTAACAATTCAAAAAGTTATATAAAGGTTTTGAAGCGATCTTAAATAATAAATCATTTATTTCGATAAGGACTAATACTAAGGTATAAATAAAGAGACTTTTCAAGTAGTGGTATTTTAATTAATTTTTTTATATAAAATCGCTTATTGTGACAAAACTATAATAGTTAGAGGTATGATGTCGCGACGTTTTTTGTAGATAATGATAAGTTCTACAAAATTGTAGTACATCACTTTGTTATATCTTCAATCGTTTTCGCAGCATTCGCGATTAAAGAAAGTTTTTTGGTATTTTTTTTACATTATCGGAGTTTTGGTAAGGAACCCTATTTTTTTTTTAAACTAAATATAGTCTATGTCACTCAGGGATAGTATAGCTTTCCAAAGGTGAAAGAATTTTTCAAATCGGTTCAGTAGTTTCGGAGCCTATTCGACACAAACAAACAAAAAAACAAACATTTCCTCTTTATAATATTAGTATAGATGAACAGATATGTTATGTAGAGGTAAAGTAGGTGACCATATCTGTTGGTATGTAGGCACACAGTGTGTCATCAATGAATTGTTGAATTAAATTTATCGGAAAAAATTTGTTTTTTAACATTTTTGGTTTTTTATTTTTTATTTTTGAGTTTTTGGATCTTTTTTATACCCAATATTCATTTGGTCGAATTTGATTTTACAGTTTTGTATACATGCATATATGTATGTATTTATATATTTGTGTTTATGGACGAACAAATAAATACTTACTTACTTACATATATGCAAACAAGAGATCATTGACTCTGAACCGAAGTGAAACAAACAGTCAGCCTTTGGTGTCTATGTGCCTTTGTAAATATGAATGTGAGTGTTTTCACTGCCACTGGCAGGTGCCACTGTGAAACATTTTTTCAATGACTACACAATTTCGCAAAAGGCACATACTTACCCAGGCCTTCACTTGGGCTATAAAATTATCTGTCTTGTATATGTACATTTTTAGATACCACACAATATAAACACACCCAACTGACGTATTTATAAATCAAATATTTTCCCCACGGCAATTCACAAATGACCAAAACTATGAGCTCTTCAATTCAAATTTGTTTAATAAAATTAAGATTGTTTTCAATTGCTCAAAAACAAAGAAAATCCCACTAGCGCTAGAAAGCGGAACGAAGTGACAAGTACCAGATTTTTGAAGAATTTATTTTGAATTCTTTCTATGACCTCAATAACACAAGTGATTTTGGAGATACTATTTGTATGCATATATTAAACAATTTATTTTATAAGAAATTAGTTTAGAATGAAAAAAAAAAATAACAGTATATCGCTCATTTACTTGAATAGTGTCACAACTCAAAAAAAACGATTTTTCAGGAGAGCGTTTTAAAGTTTTAAATTTATTTAGCAAAAATAGAAAAGTGCCATCAGTTTATTGACAAATCTAGTGGCCTGTAATATATTAAATACAATGTTGAGCATAAATTGACCAAATAGAGTGTACTAATGGTTTTTCTTGGGAATAAATGTGACTCACTTTGAATTATGTCGTTATTTGTGAAAAATATGTGTCATTTTTGCTGAAAAAAGCAATATGAAAAATTTAATTACTTTTTCGCCAATATCGTTGTAATACAAAATGTGTCGTTCTTTCTGAAAAGAAAATCAAATTCACCTTTTCACAATATGTGTTGGAACACAAAATATGTCGTTATTTCGTAAAAAAATTATAACTAATTCTTGCCGTGTTTTCTTAGTTATGGCACTATTCAAGTAAATGAGCGTATGTATATGTATATTTAAAAATAAAAAAGTGACGAAATCAATCGCTTTACACCCAAGTGAGTTTAGTTTGATCTAAGGCATAAGCCAATCTACCGTGTTTTGAACTAGAAGATCGCTCGAGAAATCGATTAGAACTCAATCCATTCTAAAAACGTAGTTTTAATTTAATATGTTTTTCAAATGTTGTGAAAAATACTTTTTGGAGATAATTTCTTTGAACTAGTAGCAATATTGGTGTTTTTTAATTATATCGATCAGACGTAATTGATCTACTTCTTATTGTGTTTTTCGAATACTCCGTTCTAAGCCTAACCACGTTTCAGTTGTACTCGAATATGTAGATACTTCAGCTATTGTAGTTATTTTATATATACTCCCCTCTCCATCCAATTGCCCGTTTAACCCGCTAGCAATCACAATGAAATGAAATCTGAGTATTCATAGCGGACGCTAAGCAACCAACACGGTTGCTGCCGACGAGCCAACGACGAGAACTTTCACCAGATTACAATTAAAATAATCTAGTTTTCGATTAGCCATGCCAAAGCACCCGAAGCGCAGCCAGAAAGTGCGCATATAAGTTACACTTAATGAACGGCAGAGCGGCCAAGCGCACCAAAGAAGAAGCGGCTTTGAATTGAAGGTGCACAAGACCGCAGATGGTTGACCGGTTTACCAGAAGACACCAACGAATAAGATAATAACAAATCAAAACGCAGTCAGCATATGCTGTATGATAGGAGGGGTGGACAGGCAGCGGTAACTGGTATGTACGTAGACAGAGAAGAAGAAGAGTCATATGAAATGACCAACTGCAGTAAATTATTGCGCACATCAAAGACATTAAATGACTTTCGTGGCAGTTGAGCGAGTTTTTGTTGTTGTTATTGTTTTTTCCAACGAATTCGTTTTGCTTTTAATTTCTTAATTACAAATGTTGTGGTTGAAATATGGTGGTGGTGTTGCCAGGTTGTTGCATTTGTAGAAATATTAACAACTGCACGGTGCAAAGTATATAATAATTAATTATGTCTCTACATAACAGTTAAAAATCGTGAAACCAACAACAAAATAAAAACAAATAGACAAGCATAGCAATCAACTAACTTACCGTTAAGCGCAAATTAATTTTGTATGGCTACAATTTGTTGGTAGATACGCGCCGCGGGAGACTGCAGAGTTCACCTTCGTGCTTCCAAATAGAAATTAATTCGAAACTGTCGATCAGTCGAAAGAAAGTGAAACTTATGACGGCAATTGTTGTTGCTCTTGTTTTTGTAATTTTTGTTTTCTTGCAATTTTACTTTGTTAAATCTTCTGCCACTCTTTATTTTATGTATATTGCGCTTATTTTTGGCACCGAGTCCGGTATGTTAATGAGGCTGTTGTTGTTATGTGTCGCCGTTGGTTACCGCGTCTATGAGTGACAGGTTTCCCCTTGGTGGCGTGCAACCAGCTTCGCATTGATTTTGTTGAGTTACAGCTATGTGTGTATTATGCACATATTTTACTTTGCTATTTCACTTTTACAACGATTGCTCAGTGGCAAACGCTATTTTTTGCACAACCACGATATTTATTAGTGTTCTGGGATGTTGCTGGTTTTGCTTTTTCTTTTTTTCGCAATTTTTTCGCAAATTATTATATTGACTGAAACGCTTTTTTATAGTGGTTTTAGACTGTAATACACTTTTGGAAATTTTAGTTTATGGCTGCACCGGATTATTATTCTGAAAAGAAATCGAAGTAGAAATTAATATCTGTTCAAAGCAATAGATAGTTATTTAAAAAATATATGTATAGAATATTCTCTCGAATAATATAAAAAATAGAGGAATTTAGAACTGCAAATTCGAAAGACAATTCCTAAATGGAGACTACACTTAGTAGTTGCAATACAAACAGCCAAAGATTACTTGAAATACATACAATATTACCTATAGTTAAAATTTTTTTAAAGTTGAACACCACATTTGGTTCAACAAGGCGATGAAAGTTTAATTTTCAACCGTAAAGTGGAATAATTCACCCTAAATGTAGGCAACACTTTGGAGAACTAGTATAATGAATGCAAATCATTGCCTACATTTAGGCACATTAACTATCAGTAGCTTTTATTATCCACATAATAAATATCGGTTCCTTAGACCATTTCATAAAATAACGTCAAAATATAGCTCTGAGGAACAATGGACATCCCTGAATCGACCAAACACAAAATTAACGATTTTGGAACCCTGTATAAATATGAGGCATTCACTCTCTCTATTTTCGATTTACGGCCATATAATGCACTCTTGATTGAAATTTTCAGACTAAAAATTACGTTTCAAATTCATATTATCATTTAGTATCTTTAGGTTATATTGGTTGGTTGGTTGGACCTGCTTGGTCTTACTATTTCTAACTTTTAACTAACTCAGGGTAAAACCCTATTTCATTCAATTAATTTATTTTACTACTGCCTCTTTCCAGCTTCTCTTAAAACCTCTGGCAAAATGATTGCTATGAGTTGAGTATGCTTCAAGGGGTTCCAAAATCTAAATTTAACTTTTTGAATTTATTTGTTAAAGGCATAACAACAAAATGTCTAATCAAAAACCAAAAATTGCTTAGTTTTCTTATAATCGCATTATCATTCTCCCCTCTTTACGAAATCATTTTAAACTCCAAACATTTAATAATAGTTACAGCATCAATTATTCACGTCTACATGTCTTCCAACTTTTAATATACAATATTCAAACATACATAATTTAATCTGAATAGCAATCATTAAATGTTTTCTCCACCCCACTTTAGTGTTATGGCATTTTCTTTAGCAGAGAGAAAACAAGCAAAAAGAAAAGCGCCACAACAATCACCATTTACAAGCCGGATTTCTTCAAATGCACGGAACATAAAAACGCTTATCAATTCCAAAGCGAAAAGTGGAAGAAAACATTAGCACAACAACAAAGTTGTAATAAAAGAAAAACAAGAAACACACACAAAAAAAAATTAAAGTAGAGCTTGTAAGTAGGTAAGTAGGTAGTCCAAAAAGGCAAATGGTAAAAATAAAACGATTTCTGCTTCAACGGAAGTGCTTATTTGTAGTTACTTGCAATGAATGACTTCAAATCTTCAAACGTTCAATTCTACTTCCGAATACTTCTGCTTCTTTTTATTCACTGCGCCTTTACTCTGCGACTGGGCTTTCGTGGCGCTTTATTACCCAGCTTAAGAAAATCTGTGTAGTAAATAAACGAACAGCATATTTCGAGCACTACATAAAGAAGTACTGATAGCTTTTGAGCTTTCATTTTTCATTTTCACTTGAAATGCAGATTGCATTATATTCAGTAATTAAGTATATTAATTGATACTAATGAGGGAGAATAAATAGTAAAACAGCTCATGATTCTACTCTTTATTAGTTGCCTTCGAAGATTAAGTAGGAAGTAGATGCCTAAAAACTCCACGAAATTCATTCATTTATTTTCGCCTCTGAGCTTATGATCTCATATAAGCAGTGTAGTTTCGGCAGAGCTTTTCAAGCTTTTTAATATAATGTTAGGGTTTTCATGGAAGCTTTCTTGAGAAAGTGAAAGCGACAGGGTTTCATTCTACAAGAAAGCTTGATATGCACAAAAAGCTTTAGTAAGAACTTTCACTGCCTATTAAAAAAAGTGAAAGAGAGAACTTTTAATATAAGTAAAAGTTTTTTAAATTTCTGTCATAATTCGTGCAGAAATTACTCAAAATTATAACTTTTCGATATAATTCGATATCATTATAAACTAAAGCTTTCAGTAAAATTACTGGATCCCTCACCCATATATATAGATCCAATTTATATTTATATTTATATTATTAATTTATATTATATATCCAAAGTATGTTGAAAATTAACTTTATAGATGAAAACTATATCTTGAAGCACTTACAAAATGTGTAAATGAGCTTTCACTCACAAGAAAACTATCGAAGTTTTCATTTAAGTAAAATTTGATAACAACTTGTTGAGGAGCCTGTAGGCTATTAGAGTGTCGCCATTGACCGTCACTCCCACAACACTTAAGTGTCCGCAATTTTTCGTGAATTCGCCAAGGCTTTGTTGTTGCTAAAACGTGTATAGCTACTGTTGTTCTTAGTAGTACCATTGTTTTCGCCCTTGCTGCTTGTGATTTCCTTGCTATCTTTATAGTTTTTCTTTTTTGAGTTTGCGCTACTTTATCGCCTACCATCCACAATTGCCTTTACATTTTAGGGTCCATTGTTTTGCTGGATTACTTGCGCGCAAGACTCTTAAGTAAAATTCATCATTGTTGTAGACAAACAAACATTTCGAGATAGTTGGGTGGAGGCATTGTATTGAGTGGAGTGCTGCTGTTACAGATTTATTTTGCGTTTTGTTGCTGTTTTTATTTATCTTTTTCTTTCTTTCGACTAGCATCCACAAACTTTTACTACTGTCTTCTTCAAGATCTAGTAGCTGTGAATTTGCTCTTATGTAGTTGCAACACTGAGTGTTTAAATATATGCTTACATAAAGATATGTATAATATATATAATTTCATATTTTCAGAATATTTTTTGTTGTTATTCTCTGTACATTTTATTATTTATAGGCGCTAGTCTTAATGCTATCATAGTTCATTCTTCAGATCTTATCTTCTTTCTTATTATTCTACCGCGTCTTTTTTTATATTCCTTCCGCACACAACCCGCCCGCACCTTGTCTACTACATCCAACAGGTATTGCAATGACTTATCTGTAATTTATGCCCTCACATTATTGCAGTTAAAATCATTGTAGATAAATATATAAAAAAGTACTTATGTATATACAATACATGTGGAATGTAGCCGTATCGCGAGTTGTAATTTCAGTTACCTTGCAACTTCTGTTGTGGGTCTCGTCGCGACTCAAAGTCACGGAAAAGTAAAAGATTTGGATTCGAAAAATGTAAAACATGTCTGGAGATAAGAAACATTTGTGCAAAAGAAAACAATGTCGCTCGACTGAGGTACGAGTTGGAGCAGGAAAATGGCGATACTTTAACTGACATATCTGTATATCTATTTCTTTTCTCGCAGGAAATGCACTACGGAATTTAATTACATAGTCATTAATTTTGGAGATTTACAGTACGGACACTTCTATCAGAATGCATTTGAAAACTAGCGCAATATTCTAATATAGGCCTCACTAAAGGTTTCAAAAGAGTTTTAGTAATGTAGTAAATGAATCTCTAAATTCTGTAGACTGACGTTTAACAAAGGCAAGAGTTACATTAGCTTCTAAAGCCATTGTATTAACATGAAGACTAAAATTAATTTTGAGCTCAAATCAACAAAGCTAAATAAAGCCAAAGCCAAGTTTTTTATCACATAAGGACAAGTCAAATTGTACAATTTATTAATTCATAATCGAGTAAAAAAGCTTTTGAAGTTTTAAATAAAGCTTTAATTCTGAGCTCACACAACTTTTGTTAAGTTCTGAACTCTTTTTGGGCTTGGTAATCTTGGTAATCTTGCAATTTAAAGAATTTGCTGAATAAAATTATAGGTTTATCCTCCAACTAACGGCTCTTACGAAAGACAGAAATAACGAATAAGTTCAAGTTCAGGTCAACATGTTGAATTATACATATTACTCTGTTCTAATTCTGCACAAAATAAATAATAAATGAAAATACGATATTTTGAACGTATGGATACTTTCGTGTTTTTGTACAGTGCCGTATTTTAATTCTAAAGAAACTAGTTATTTTAAACAACGGTTCTATGCCGACACCTCTGAACAAATTCCAGATCAAAAGACTTGTTAAAATAAACTAGTTATTGCTATTAAATACTGTTAGATTTCGATAAAAAAGTCAATATTCATCTTTCTGTTTGTTTAGTTCCGCAGTTATATTGAGATGTTTTCACACATAAAAGAAAACACATGCTAAATCAGTATACTCCGAAAATAGTAATAATATTTCAGTCTCTTCTATTTCAAAATATATCCGCGAACTGAAGCCAGTTTAGTTAATCGCAATTCATCTCACAAAATATCCATTTCGTCTAATCGCCGTCTAATAATCTTTATACAGGTTTCTTAAAAGACTAACCCACTCACATACTTTGAATTTAATTTAATTTCGCTGCACACTTTTGGTTATAAACTCGTTCACTTCCTGTGTTCTGCTCTATATACAACGAATAACAGTCATAAAAAATACTGAGAGTCAGCAACAACAGACATATATTGAAACTGAATCATCGGCCAATTTGTTTATGGGAATCAATTTACGCGTTCGCATAAAACTGGAGATAGGTAAATGCATAAAAAAATATGTTTAGAAATACACGGTCGGTCATAGTCGGTCACTTATGTACATAATATATTATTTTCTCCCAAAATCGTATGTTCTTCATTTTACTCAATTGTACTAATTTATTTTGAGTTTACTTATTATATTTTAATATGTTTTGAAACACCTCAAAAATAACAACATTACGTAATAACCCAATTTCTGTGCTGAGTGCTAATTGGTACACTTTTATGTGATGTGCTTATGCAAGAAGGTGTCAATTAGTAGCTTTGTTTCTCTGAGTTGCAATTAGCAATATTTTGGGTTATTAGCGGCATTCAGCTGTTTTCTTATCATGCCATTTGAAAGTCATAAGAAACATTGGTCAACCAGTAAATAAACACAAAACAATGAAATGCATTTGCATATGAGCAGCTCACAGCTAATTCAAATTTAAATTTAAAATTTAAGTCCTACGAAGATAAAGTAGAAAAAAATATGGCTAACGCTATATGGCTAAAGATAAAATACAGTATTTGACACCTTCAATCATGAAAAGTTGCGAATCGAACAAACAACTCGTATAAATCAAACAAAAATAGAGAAGCTAACAGTTATACCACTTTAATATCTCATATACTATCTGCTATTGAATTCAAATATTTTTTGGTTTTTTGTTTTTATTTTTCACTTCAATATCCATTGCTAATCTGGAGTTATAAAGCATTTCTGATAACTTATTTCAACTGGTACTTATTCTTTTGATTACATCTTGAAGTTACTTAAATTGTTGTTAGAACAGTTGGCGATATACAAATATACATATGTGACATTTATTACTTATCAAATCATTTTCAGAAGCGATTAGTCTTACTGAGTTCAATCAAAAATTAACACACATTCCAAATCGCACGAGAATATGATTGCAACAATGAGTCTTGCCTGTCATCAAATGAAGCTTGAAAATGCCACCGAAGCCTAAAAATTCCAGGTGTTGCTGACAGTTTCACGCTTTACCAAATATAATTGGAAATATTTACAGACAATTGATTGGCGAATGGTGCTTGAGTAGAGGATATATTTACATAGAGCTTTGCGAATTGTCGAAATATAATACCGAGTACTTATTTGTATGGACGGATGAATTGGATGTATACTCTCAGCTATTCAAAAAGTATTGAGTGATTTACCTGCAGGAAAAACTTTGAATTAGTAGCATCATATGTTATCCTAACAGTGACAGTCTTCAACCAAAAATATCGACTGGAAACTATTCGAATGCCTCCGAGAAGCGAAATGATCAAAATTGTTTTTTTTTTTGCTTTAAGTTTTTGTATTTTCCTTCGATATTTTTACTCTAGAAATTTTCAATTTCTTGCTCTAGATCCAAATTCAGATATTTTTCAGGTATCGTTATCAGATATTCTGCTACTTGCAGAGATATCATGAAAACCTAACATTATCGAAAATAAAGGAATATATTAATATATAATCATAGTATAATTGTTGGATCTACATTCGAACCCCGTGATGACAGTCAGTAAAATGCTCTGCTGGGTACACTGTAAAAACACATTGACATATAAGGATTTTCAAATGATTACGGCAATAAGCGGCTGCCAGACCACAACGACAAATGGAGCTTTACCTCAGCAACCAAATTGTTGCAAGCTTCAAGGAGCACATAAGTATGCGAAAAAGGATGAGATGTGATTACAGTAAATGAGCAGAGGCAATCAGAGCTGAGCAGCGGATATGCCAGAGCACGGTCGAGCCACACACATTTACGTATATGTGGGTAAATTTAAAAATTATTGCGATATAGAGAAGGCTCATTAGACAACAATGTTCCTAAAGCGTTATATGCAAATGTTGCAGACAATATTGTTAGAGATATGTTGCCAAACATGAGAGAGAAATATTTGTTACAATTCGCAGACATGTGCAAGGATATTTGTGAATATTACAAAGGGTTACTCAAAATCAGCTGTGAGAGAGCTAAAATATACAGTTACAGAGGAAGAGAGAGCGAGTTTCAAACGCCGCCAATGTCCTTCATCGATTTTTAACAGCAGCGCAGTAAGAGTCAGCGAATTCAGTCGGCTTCGCAGTCTGTCATTGATTATAGACGGAAATGTTGTAAACGAACAAAAGTACTGGATAGTGAAAAGCGGCGTAAAACAATATGACAATAACAGTAGCAACGTTAATACAATGCGCACTTAAAAAAAATTAAATATATTTTTGGAAAAATCATATTGTTGAAGACAATACAACCGAGCGAAGTCAATGAACATGATAAAAAATAAAGTCAACAAGGAAATTAATTGATAAATAAAGTGCAAGAGAGCGTGAAGAGTGGGCGGAGAAGCCAAACAGGCCGAAAAATAACTGCAGACACATTCAGCTGCTGTCACTGATGCGTCGCTTACAGCGCTGTTCCAAAAATGCAACAAAAACAAAATAGAGACACATTACAGTTCCTACTACGAATGAGAAGTAAGAGACACTTGCTATAACAGATACACCGACATAAAATATTGCAGCAGCTGCTGTAGGCGGCATCTAAGAAGTTAACAGAGGTGTTAACATACTATCATAATTTTAATGTTACGGCGAAACTAAGAATAAATTATAATATGTTACAACTAGTAGTCTGCAAGGGAAGAAAAAACAATAAATTAAATTAAAATATATAATAATAAATAAATAAAATTTTTATTAATAGAAAATCAGGAATTTAATAGTTAATAAATAATTATGTTTAAAAATTATTATTTATTAATTAAAAATAATAATGAAGTTAACAGAAAAGCTAATAAAAGTGCAATAAAACACCCATAAAAATATCTTATAAAAGTAAAAATGCGGTTCTAAACACAAATAATATTAAATAAAGAAAAATCAAAAAAATATTTTACTAAAAATAAGTCTACTAATTCATATAAAAAATGCGACTTAAAAATACTTAAATAACATAACATGTATAAATATATTTTTGCTAATATAATAACAACAAAATAAAAATTCGAAAAAAAAACTAAAAAAATTTATGTGAAAATAAAATTAAGCAAAAAATTATAATTTATAGAAAAAAATGAAATAGTTAAAGCAATAAAAACTAAAATAAAATAACAAAAAAAAGTATAACTGCCGGTTTCAGGAAATTTTTTATACTCTCGCAACAAATGTTGCTAAAGAGAGTATTATAGTTTTGTTCACATAACGGTTGTTTGTAACACCCAAAACTAAACGAGTTAGATATAGAGTTATATATACCAAAGTGATCAACGTGAAGAGTGGAGTTCAAATCCGAATGTCTGTCTGTCCGTCCGTCCGTCCGTCTGTGCAAGCTGTAACTTGAGTAAAAATTAAGATATCTTGATGAAACTTGGCACACTTATTTCTTGGCACCATAGGAAGGTTGCTTTCGAAAATGAGCAAAATCGGACCACTGCCACGCCCACAAAATGTCGAAAACCGAAAACACATAAAGTGCCATAACTAAGCCATAAATAAAGCTATGGAAATAAAATTTGGTATGAAGGATCGCACTATGAAGGGGCATATGTGGATGTAATTTTTTTGGGGAAGTGTGCGAGGCTCCGCTCTCTACTAAGTTTTTTGTACATATCTCGCAAACCAATAGAGCTATATAAACTAAACTTTCTGCAGTCGTTTTTTTTAGCCACTTCCTAATGCAGTCCAAAAATGAAAGAAATCGGATTATAACCACGCCCACCTTCCATACAAAAGTTAGGTTTAAAATTACTAAATGTGGGTTAACTCATTAACGAAAAACGTCAGAAACACTAAATTTCACATAAGAAATGGCAGATAAAAGCTGCACTCAGATTTTTTTACAAAATGGAAAATGTGCGTGGCGTCGCCCACTTATGTGTCAAAAACCATATCTTAGGAACTACTAGACCGATTTCAATGAAACTTGATTTGTAATAGTTTCCTTACATCCCAATGATATGTTGTGAAAATAGGCCAAATCGCTTCACAACCACGCCTACTTCCTATATACCAGAACTTTGACGACAATCTGAATCGTTTACTTTACAATATATAAAGTAAGTACTAGTGAAGATATCGGTGCAGAACTTTGTACAAATACTATGTTAATAGTGTGGCAGCCCCATTCTAAAAATCGCCGAAATCGGACCATAGGTTTTTAAGGCCCCACGAGGACCTCGGTGCTTCTAACCTAATATTATGGTTTCCAACTTTCAATGGACTTTATACAATGTATATGACGAATATGTGGGTCAAATTGTGTATTATAATATATTAATAAAGTTAAATAAATAAATTGCGAGAGTATAAAATGTTCGGTTACACCCGAACTTAGCCCTTCCTTACTTGTTTTTATTTAACTTTGTACTTAAGTTTTTTGGTTTTCACTATTATTTAAAATTGACATACAAAAAATTAAAAGGCATGAATGTTAGAAAGAATAAAAGCATATTTATGTAAACAAAAAATTGTATTTATTTGTCAAAATGGAAAAAAATATTGGAAATCGGCTGATAGAAAAACGTAACCATAGTTAAGTCAAATGGTGAAACTGAAATAGATAATTTTTCACTTAAATTTGTTTAGTGAAACCGGCTGTTAATGAAATAATAAATAAATGATTTATAAACTAAATTAAACAAGAAAATCAAAGAAATTGCAAAAAAGCAAACATATCATGATCACGCTAATTTAAATTGAACTAAAATTTAATGAAATTGTCTAAAATAAAAATAGGCAATAATACGTCATTTGTAAAAGAAATTTTAGTTCAATTACCTAACAATGACGACTACTTTCTTTTAACATTTGCTATATAGGTACACTCTTTCAACAAATTTTATTACAAATATAATATTCAATATATACATCTTTCTAGGCGCTAAAGCAATGGCAAATTAGGCGCTTTAATGCAAAGTCAACAAACACAACTACATATTAACTTAATGCAAACTAATGTCAGACGCCACAAAGAATAATAATATGCTACACAGTGCAACAAAGTACAACAACAACAACAATAAATATAAAATATTTTAAGTAAATGCAAACTGTAAATTTATGCGTTTTGTTAGTCTGTAGTAAATTATGAAATATATTCAACGGCAGAACACTACTGGTTTTCCAACAAGCAACTGGCGCCCAGAAAACAGCATAGAACGAAGAGAAGAAGTGTGTACTTGCCGCCGGTTGCATATGACACGCGCAAACCCACAGCTGAAGCAAACACCGTAAACATACCAAAAGCGGAAACCCCACGACAATTCCGTTGTCGCATTGTATTTGGATTCTCTTTGTGTGTTTTTGTTTGCCGGTTCTCCACACTTTTCTTTGCTTAGTCTCTCCATTTTCTTCTTTTTCCTCACTTTTTGGGGCACAACGAATGTGACAAGTGCACACGCACCTGGATTAAGTAAAGTAGCGGTATGCTGGTTTTGTTGTTACAACTTTAGGAAATTTTACTACTTTTTTCTTTATTTGAGTGGGTGCTTCCTTGACATTGTGTACATAAATAATTTGTGCACTCAATTAGTTAATTATTGTTTTCTGAAAATCTTGGAGACATTTTTCTTCGAACTTTTTGAATTTGATTACCCAGACAGTTTAGTTGTTTGAGGGATTAGTATTAAATTATTTACATTAATAGCTATGATTTTATTTTTAAGGGAATAATTTGATTTATAATAAAAGTTGGCAAAAGGTAAATACTATTTTGGAATAATTCGATTAATTGACTATGATTCGATTCGATTCGATTAATTCTCTTTGATTCTGTCTAATCCTTTATTCTGTCTTATTCCAAGCGACTGAAGTTTAAAAGTTTAGATGTTCTAATAATGGACGTTTAGTTTAGAAAGTGTTTCAATGTAATTCAGTTGAACTTCCATGACTCGACTTCTATAACCCGAAATTCTTCATAACTCAAACTCTTGAATTGTCAATAGAAGTCAAATTTCATACAAATTACCTTCCGTAACTCAGAAATCTTTCTAACTGGAATTTTCATTTTTTTGGATTCTAGTGATTCGAGTTAGGAAGTTCAACTGTATATAAGTCCATTAGAAACCTATGAATGATCTAAAGGCCCTATTTTTAAATTAGCAGACACTTTTGATGGTAGATCATATAGTTTATATAAGTTAGAGATGTTGATGTAGCTCTTGATAATATGTTCTCAATTAGAATATTTTTAAAAATACCATAGGACTTTAGAGACTACTGACGTTTCTTTCTTAATACTTTTACTCCCGTTTTGGCAAAAAATAACAAAAAATTTAATTTACCGCAGCGTAGTTGGAAGTAAATTATGGAATTATACCAAGTAATTGCTTTGCACTATTTTGTACTCTTTATAAAGAGTTATAGCTGGTACTTCAAAATCACACAAGTTTTAAAATTTTGGAAATTTTTTTAAGTTTTATCATATAGCGGTAAATATTTTTTTATGTGAAAATTTACGGAGTTTGGTCGAATAAAAATCTACATAGGTTCGTAGAACCAACTGTTGTGAGAACGACAAAAGTCCGCCTCGTCACACTTAACCATTCACTATTAATTACCAATTTAGAAGAAATAGAAACAAAGGTTTAACCTAAACTCGAATCGCATTATTCTAACATGCAATAATATTTTGTTCTTAATATTTTTTATAATATACAAAATTTGGGTTTTCACTTAACCTGGACTGTATGTCTTTATTATTGGATTTGAGAGAATTTTATCTATAAATAGCATACGCTCCAGCCGCTATTCCACCTGAAATAAGTTAAAAGCAGCAAATGAAGCTTTAATATTATTTGCTTTTGTTATCCGTAAAATGTTGTCACTTAAGTAATTTTGTAATAAATACATTTTAATTTTACTCAATTACAAAATATTTTAAAACTAAAATTTTTTGACTTCTTTTCGTTTGATATCCAATTTTGGCCACTTTTTACTTTTTTTAAATACAAGTTTCGTTAAAATATTGAGAGGGATAGTATTACACACATACATATGCATATTCAACTTAAAAATTTTATCACAAAATGAAAAGATCGTTCACATTGAACAAAAGCGTTAAATTTAGTTTACCAGCATATGGAGGAAAAAGAATTGTATCTCATTACAGATTTGATTGAACAAATCGAAAAAAATTTCCTATTTCATATTAATAATTTTTTATTATTCTTGAATCAAATTTATCAATTTATGAAATGCGCGTAATTTTATTCACATCCAATTTATTTTTGCATTTTTTAATTTAATTTCTCTTTTATTTATTATTATGTTATTCTATCATAATTCATCTTCATTGTATTTTCATTAAATTTAGTTATTGTTTTTTTATAATTAAACAGATTCAAAATATATGGAGATTAAACAAAAAACTAATTTTTTGTTAATCAAGTACACACAAAATATTGAATAAAAAATATTTTCGAAATTTTAAGATTTTTTAAACACATATAATTTCGAATAATTTTTATTTCATAATCAGTTCCGGACCTCTCCTATCACAACGGATGCCATTAAATAGAGATTTTATAAACAACACACATCCAATTTCACTACATAAATTTATGACTATGCGAAATGACCATAGAAATTTATTCACATGCTCACTTACATACATACTTTATTTAGAGTTTTGTTTTGAACCGCTTTTCCGCCAGCCGCTTTGCACGTTTTCTCCCACAAATTCGCGTCGCACGCAATCGGCAGGTCAGCTGAAGAACGTGCGATTGTGCTATGTACTGCGGCACTTTATGAAAGTAATTACGTTATTTTCTCTTTTTCACTTTTCGCTTCTCACTCGCCGCACAATGTAAACGCGCGCTAGGCTCTTCAATGGCCAATTCGATATCAACAATAAAATTCACAATTTTGTATGCAAATTACTTAAGAACGAGTGATTTTTTGTTAACACTACAGCAACAACACGTTGGCTGACTGACTGACACACCGCCGACTATTTTGTTCACCGCGCCGCTTTGCATTCAACACACAGTTCACTGGCACGACGCGCACGAAAGATATTAAAAAAAAATTAGGAAACACAAAAATTCGTTATAAAACTTTAAAATATGCCAAAATAATTAATATTTATTAATTATGTGACTTTTCAGCACTATTATTTATTTTTAAACATATTTCACCTTTTCAATATTTTATTTGTTGCTTACACACGCGCACCTGTCACCATCAGCAACGGCCACGCTGTCAATATGTGTGTTGCTTATATGTATGTAAGTATGAAAACACTCACTGAATTCGAGTAGCAACGCGCTAACACGACACAACAATCTCCGCTGTATTTCGAGCAACGAACCAACGCGGATAACGGCGAAACGAAGACTGGACTGCATGCGCGCCCCCAAAGGTAACCAAACTGCAAAAGCCAAGCCAAGCCAGCCAACAAGGCAGCCAAGCAAAAGCAAAGGCAGCGGCAGAGCAAAAGCAACAGCAGAGCAAAAGCAGCAGTAGAGCAAAAGCAGCAGCAGAAGCAAAGGCAGGCGCAGCAGCACGAAAATGTATTTGAAAAAGCACAGCGAACAACGCAAGGCAGCACTACAGCGTTCATTCGGCAAGCAAAGAGCTGGTGGATACACTCGCTGATTGGATACATCTGACGTCGACGTCCATGGCTGCGCTGGCGTCACAGTAGCTGTTAACATCCCATGCTAGCCGATGTTGTTTGCCATTGTGCGGTTCGGTTGGATCATGAAACATCGGTTGGGGCGAAATATGTTCGATTGCAATGAAGCAACATTTTGTTGGGGGAACCCAGTGTTTGTTTGAGTAGTTTGTGAGGTACTGTATTGTTTATTTATTTAACTTTATTATAAATGAAAAATCCATAAATAAATGATGGATGATGTTGGAAAATGAATTATATTGAAATAATTACAAATCTTATCATAAACTTTCATAGTAAGGTAAGACATTTTTATCAAACGTTAGGAGATTGGAGGATAGTTAGGAATAACGTCATTTGGCTCATACCTTTGCTGATACAAACCACTTAAATAATTAGCTATCCAATGCACTATAAAAGTTTCCTAGTCGTAAAGTCGATCAAATCTTAGATAATTGAGAGTTTTATACCCCAGTAAGACGTAGTTTTGAGCTTTTTGAAGACATACGCTTAATACACTGTTCGACAAGTGACTTTAAAATCTTCGATTTCAGAATGTCGGACAATTTTATTAATTTCAAGTGAGTTTGAATCTTTTTACATCCACTGTTTATAACAAATACTAGAAAGATACTGATATGTTCACGCATACTTAAGAATATGAGTTTATTCCCTTTTGAAATCAGACAGAGTGAGGGAGAGAAAGTTTTTAGAGAGTTCCATGTGACCCATTTCAATAAAATTATTTCTTTTTGATAATTATAAGCAGGTCGCACAGTACATTACATAGCTTCAGTTTCCACATTCCCAAATCACTCTTTTAAAGCAGAATTCCAAATAATTCAAAAATCTGTTTCCGAGGTATTAGTCATTCTTAAGCCGACAAATCGTATCTATCTTTACTGCATTTTCAATAGAACCTTTGAATATATCAAATACAATCGATTCGGAAATACCATCAGTTCTCCCAAGTCAAACAAGGGTCCCAACTTCATCTTCAGTTGTCAAAAGTCCGGACTTAATTTTCCGTTTTGACGGCAGAAAAATCGCCTCCTTCCAGTACTGCTACCCGATTAGGCGGGGTTCATAGGACCGGAGAAACCTTGAACTTTTATCTGATCAAGATCTCTCAGTGGTACCGAGTGGTACATACATATCCAAGCGTTTAGAGATTTAAAATAGTTCGCATATAATTTGCATATTCCACCATTGCATATAATGGCATACTAAACGAAATAACAACAGCAATTCCATCTACAATGTGTACGCATGCGCTGAAATAAATTTAAATTGTGATTTTATGATAATGTCTGTGTACTTTGGTGCTCTTATTACATTTATGTATTGCTTCCATTTCTGCTACCAGCAGCATTGTTCTGTTGCAGCAGTCCACCATCGATGAGATGCAATTTTTCACTTTTTACCGCAAAATTTTTTCTTTCCTTATTCTACTTTGTTAAGGCGTTTGAGCGCGCGCCTACAATGAGTCTTCACCAGTGGGGTTCCAATGCAGGCGATCACAAAGACAATTTCGGTCATTCCATTTTATTCAGCGGCCTGGTCCATTTCCTCTGCGTCTACTCACGTAGTCATATCCCATTCAGCATTCAGTTTTGGGGTCTCCTTGGTGCGCCGCTGAGTTTCCATTGTGTCTTCAATTCGATTTCCGCGCATGGCTGTCGTTATTGTTGTTTCTGTTGTTGCAATTGTTGTTAGTACGTCGTGCTGTTACTAGTTATTTTTGTACTTTATTACCAATGCGGATCGTCGATTGCATTTTGTACTCCTCGCCTGTTCTCTTTCTTGTCCTGGCGCGCTTATACCAAGCGGTAAGATTAAGTTTGGTTAGATTAAATTAATGATAATGAATATTATTAAGTAATCTTGTATTCCAGCGAAGCCCTGGATTCCAGGTGCAAAAGTTGTAAAGCTACAAGGCAAAACTTTAGCATTCTATCACCTAGATTATAGATCCCTTGTTTCATATGTCATCTATATCGTCAAAAGATGGTTCTTCTACCACTACGTAAATTTCAATAGGATTTTGGCAGATTTCCAGAACATTTCTATTCCGGACTAGTAAAGTTTTTTTTTTAATTTGAGAGTTAGAGACCTTTTGAAAAACCCGTTTCCGAAATATTTTAGATTTTATACAATACTAGCAACCCGCCGTGACTTCGCACGGGTGCAATGCTGATACTAAATTAAATACACTACAGAAAAACTATGAACGTTGTATATGAAAACATAGCGGCCCGCTCCGACTTTGCACGGGCATAAAATATATATGCCTATGTTACTCAATGAAAACATGATTAAAATCGATCTAGTATTTTTGATTCATTCATTACTGCCCTTGGCCTGCACGCATTAAATTTGGAGTAAAACAATTCCTCTTTCCCTATACTTACTATGAAGATTTCCTGCTATCTTTGGAATATCTAAATTCATACAATTTTAATTTTTATACTTATTTATTTATTTATTTTTTAATTATTTTCTTTTTACATTTTTACCTAGGTATTTATTTTATTTTTACAACAATTAATATTTACAGTATGTCTTTATACACAACGTTCACAGCTTTCTTGTCATTAGACAATACAAACATGTTTTCTCTTGAGGTTACTCTTGAAAGAGCCATGTGAAAAACAGTCAACGCTCAAATCTAATCCTGCAACGTTGAAGGTTTGACCTTCCGATTTACTCTACTTGAGGTAAATTCTGAATTGAATTAAATTGAAGGCTGCCTCGTTTTATAAATATGTCCGTATTTTCCAGATATACGGGGTGTGCGGCATAAATCTGTTGAGAAGTGTTCGGGCAGAAATGCACGAGCAAAACCGACCACTGACCGACCCCAAAAAAACCGGTTTTTCTACGAAAACCGACTACCCACTCGTCGATGTTTTTGCAAATAACCGGTTTTCGCTACACCATCCGACTACCCACAGTGCCACAGGTGTGCCACAAAAAAACCGGTGCCAAAAAGTAACCAATTACCGGTTACTGTAATACTACACAGTACCAGGCGTTTGCCGCAAAAATTCGGTAGTAAGTGGGGTAGGGGTTTTTAGCGAAAAATTGGCAATACGGGAAGCCTGTATATGCAATTTGTCAAAACCATATACACCGGCACAAAAATCAACTGATTTGACCTTCAACTTAACTCTAAATCCGTTTATGCATCCCAGTTAACTCGTCTACATACGTAAAGAATATGTTATATTCTATCCGAGTAGATCATTTAACTCATAGTGAAAAAGTGTTTATGCATGTGGGTTGAACTTACCCGTGTATAATATAACCGAGTAGAAAAGAAGCATAAACGTAGTAATAGTAAAGTGCTGGTATTTGGTGACACACATCTTGCATTCGTACGAACAATAGTATTGTTACTACAAGTGCGTCTCGGGTATAAATAAGCCATTTTTTCACGTAAAAAGTAAACAATAAAAATTGTTAATGTGGGTTATCCCTAAAAGATAAACATATACCATCGCGGACTTTTTTGTAGACCTTTTTATGGTGTACAATACTGCAGTACATTATTAATTTGATCTAACTCGTAGGGCTTAGGCAGCGTTTTTCTAAATTGCTAAATAAGCACGAAAAATACGTTAATTTACGACATCATGTTAGAAACCTCTAAAATTAGCAATGTTGCCTTAGTATATGAAGCATGTATTATACATATAAACCTTCCTCTTGAATCACTCTATCTATTGGAAAAAACCGCATCAAAATCCGTTGCGTAGTTTTAAAGATTTAAGCGCACATAGGGATATAGGGACAGAAAATGCGACTTTATTTTATACTATGTAGTGATTTGTAAATTGAACAATGAGATATAATGATAGATGATTTTCGTTGAGTAAAGAAATGTCGCGACATGTCGGTTGCGTTCGTACCATAACTTCCTTACACATTATCAGTGTTCTGTTTTTATTATCGTAGATATCCTGCTGTTTTCATTGTTATTGCAGCGTTTGCGCCGAGATAACTGACGTTGTTGTTGCTGCTATTGTTATTCTGTTGCCATGCAGCTTCCGAATCAATTCAATTGTTTTCGCCAATTTTACAGTATTGAATTTCTTCTGTGCCTTCGCCACAGCATGTTGCGCCAACCAACCTTTCGTATCTCATTTTCTTTGCTTTTTATTATGCTCATCTATAGTGTTGTTGCTTGGACTGTTATTGTTGTTATTACTTGATGTTGTATTGTGATTGCGCTATTTGATATACGCTTAGTTTGGCTGGAATTTACTGATTTCAATTTCGTAATCTGCATGTAGGAGGTTATAAGAATTTGCAAATAATTGAAGCGTCGGTGAAGGGATGTGGGAAGGAAATAATGAGAGAGAAGCGAATTATTGCTATTTGAGAGGTTCGTTGGTGATAAATCAAAATTGACAGTTATTACTAGGCACCGAAGCTTGTTAACACTAAACTAAGATCTAAAGGGAAAATATAATACTTGGCATTCGTTGAAAGGGTTCTCGTAATTCAGATATGAAAAAGTTATGGAAACAATGGAATGGGTAAAGAAAAAACAGAACATGGATAACCAGAGGAGCCGGCTAATAAGATAACCGTAATTTGCTCCGAATTGGGTAAATTAGCGGAGCGACTTCATATAATAGTAAACTTACGAAGACAAGATACCTCCTGCCTATGTTCATGTAGACTGTAGACAATACCTTCCGTCAGGAAAACAATGTAATTATCGAAATGCGCTTGAAACAAACATAGACCTCTTCCAGCAAACGTTATGATCTATGCATAGAATTTAGAAGATAAATATATAGCGAAAGAGAGAATGTTCTTAAACAATTACCTTTTTAAAATGATGAACTTCTTGAGTTTAGCGAACTTAAAACAGTTGCCCAGGGTAGGAAATGTATTCAGGATCTTTAGTTCCAATCTAGGCCCCACAATAATATTGATCTACAAAACGCAGAGACAACATATTTCCATTGCTTCAAGGCCCAGAGTTAAGTGTACTAAGATTTGCGATGTTGAAATAAGGTCGCTCTCTCTATATCCTACCTCGAAATGGTATAAATTTGGTTACTTACTCTTCAGAATCAGAAACAAAATAAAGTGCCTTCGGTGATCGGTTTCATACTATCCCCATGGTAATTCCCGTTCCTATGTACACAAAAGTATAAGCAAAACAATCAAATATCCACTTGCTTGAATTAAGTTTATGCGTAAAAATATATTAGTTCTCATGGAAATATGTAATTGGGTAAATACTGATAACGTGGATGTGGTACTACATAAGATATGTACATATATAATAGATAAGAATATTTGTGTCATTGCACTCTGTTCAACGGTTACGTTTATTTATAACTATCCACACTTTGCTACGCTCATAATTGACTTCTATTTACTTACCATTATACGTTTTCTTCGAAGTTCTGATAATATTAGGACTCTAATAAATTTGTTTATTTACTTTCCTATCGCCGTTCACTTGCCAGCCCAATCTGGTGCTCCCTTTATGACTAACGTAACGTAAGAGTATACATAAATAACTGCTTTGTGCCATATCTGGAGAGTCATATATTGAATGGAGACTTTATCTAATGGCACATACTTTGCGTAATATTAAATTCCTGTCCGTAGATATTATTTTATTAAAATTCAAGTGCTGAGTTATTCAGTTTGACTTAGCAGTTCGTTGATGTAAGACGTGTGTCTCCACTGGGAACTCCAGCTCTGAGACCCTACGGGGCGGTACCGAAAGATGTGATTCCTTTGGATTCTTGAGGTGAGTAGTTTTGAAGAAAAGTGTGAAGAATTTGTAAAGTTCTCATTTTAGATAAATGTAGAAAAATTACAAAATATTAGAAAATAGCGAAGGGCTAAAGTTCAGCGTTACATTTATGAATGTTAGAGAGTTATACGGAAAAATAACATCAGCCTAACTAGAAATAAGACTTATAAGCAAATTTCTGATAATGTGATTTGTGTATAAAAAAGATCCTAGACTAGAAAGTTGTTAAGCTTGTAGAGATGAAGTAGAAATTGGATCAGTAGAACCAGATCTTTGTTAATAAGTAGTCAACTTGGCGACTTTTACAGGATATTCCGCATTCTGACTACTGCAATATATTTTTATAAAAGAACACATTGCACGGATTACTTTCATTTATTGATTCAATTAAAATAGTAATAAGGGAGTTTTAATGATTTGGAGAAACTGGAGCTGATTCGATTTTTCTATTATTTAATAACTTTGTTATCTCATTTATTTCAGAGATCTACAACTTGACCCAGTAGATTTAGCAACACGTGTGTGACACGGTTCAAATGGATTTGGCAACATCGCATCAAAACTGCAGTTTAACTCAACAAATTGCTACAAAGCTGAAATAACAGATAAAAGCGCATGTTATTTCTTTTTTTTCAAGTTCCGATCTCCAGGACATTTTAAATAACCTTGAATTATAATTCATCCTTAAAAGTTTTTAAATATGTTACGCGATAGATCGAGAACGTTTGCGCTAACTAGAAATCTACAAAAGTTTAAAATATGCTGAAAATTATTTTATTTCCTTCATGCCATGAATACACGCTTCTTAGTGATTCTTAAAACCTTTGAAATAACACTAAATGATCTTAGTTGATAAACCTTTTTAACTTTTTTGTTCTTCGAACACGATTCGGATGATTTATCGTTAAATTCTGCGTTAATAGGCGACAATTAATATATCCTTGCCGAAGAACGAAGCAACCATTTAGCAAAAATTGGGCTTCGTAACACAACTGCCAGTGGTTTAAATAATTTGAATAAATTTATCGATAGCAAACATAGTTGACAAATACTATATATGATAATATGTATACTGAAAGAGCTTAACTAAGAAGTTGACGATTATATTCCTGACATTGTCAACATATTTTTGTAACTAAAGTATAAATGTATTAACAGCAAACATAATTGACAAATACTATATACTTAAATATGTATACATATTTAAAGAGATTAGTTAAGGTTAAGAGTTGACGTTTATATTCTTGCAAATTGTAAAAATGTTTTAAGTGGTGTACTTGAAAAACTTATAAAATCCAAAAACCTTTAATAAATTTGCAGCAGAGCCATAGTAAACTTGAAAAGCGGGTCTGTTCTGTAAAAAATTGTCAACGATCTTGCACAAATCATTCATGAAAGATATGTAAAGAGCTTTAGAACTTCCTAAAAAAATTAACTTGACAAACTCCTTGTTATTAAAAAATCCTTAAATTTTTTATGCTATGAAATGTATTTTATAACACTAAATAAATATGTTTATTAATAAAAACTGTAATTAGTATTGCAGCAAAAGCATTAGAATGCTCTTTAAACTATATTTAGTGCAAAAAATATTTCACCATCCTTTGAAAGAGAAAAGCTTTAGAAAGCTTTATGTTACCTAACCGAAAATATAATTTGAGTTTTAAAAAGCTCTAAAATTAAAAAAGTATATTTTAAATTTATTTTTGATACTACTTTAAAATTTAAATTGTAATAACTTTCGATATTTGGTAATAAAAATAAATATGAATAATATATATACATGTCTTTTATTTAAAACGTTGCCAAAAATGAGTAGAAGCCCTTTTCCCACCTTTATTTTACTGTCATTTATTCTCTCCACGTAGCATCAACAGTTTGAAGTTTGGATGAAGCTCTAGCCATTCAAAAATTTATTAACCTTCTCAAGATACTTAAAACAGTTGTCATTTATCACTCGTGACATCATGACTTGTGACCAATTTAAGCGAGAAAACAGTGCGAAGGTACCACTTATGCCGATCTGTGGCAAAAGCGCCGAGTATCCCACGGGAACTTAAAAAGTCAAGTAAGAGTAGTGTGTGAAATGAGGTATCGAGTTGGTGATGTCAAAGAACGCAGCAGAAAATTGGTGCTCGAACAGAGGTAAACAAACGCTCTGTGCCAATGCAACGGATCGCCACCAACACTTGAGCCACTTCTTGGCAAATTATAATTAAAATGGGAAACACGTAGGAAATGTCAACACGTACGATGATGATGAATTAAGTGGCAACGAGCAAGTACCACCAATAACTAAGTTGAGTGTTTACATCGCGGAAACTGCTGGTGACACTTTTAGTGTCATAAAAACGCAATTTCACGTTGATGAAGTTGCAGTACGCAGTTGATGCTGCAGTAGACGCAAGGTGTTCTTGGCGAGGGTCGAAATTTCCAAATTAATGGTATAGCCTAAATTTAATTATTTAAAAGTTTTTCTAAACTACCAGTAAATTAACTACCTAGAAGCATTGCAGGTTTATTTCATCATATTCTATCTTTTCACTTCACTTGGATTTATTTGTATTTTCTTCCTTTTCTTGTATTCATTTTTTGCAAAGCAGCTTGCTGCACCATCCAAATTAGCGCTTGTTGCACGTTGTAATTACAAATGTCGCCAACGGTTGATCTCTCATCCACCCCATCATAGACTGGTCTGCCTCCACTAGCACCATGTCGGTTTTGAAGGCACAGCTGTGCTAGTCGACATGCATTTAATTAAATGTCGAAACTATGTTGCAAAGTTGTAATGAAGAGTCTCGGACACTAACTTAGTGGGGTAGGAATGCAGATCGACAATGACAAATTGTAGATGATGTGATGTACAGTGGTACGATGCTCTGTAATTTGTGATCAAAAATTATCAACGTGTCAGATCTATTTTATGGGTAACAGTTTGATTTCATGATGGTCTGTCTACTACCATCGAGCTTATAAATAAAACTATGGAGCAAAGGTTCATTACCTGGATTGGAAATTGAGATCAAGCTAAAAACCAAAACTTATGCATTCTAGGGCACAATGCAAACCCGTCCAGAAATCAATACTACTCCTTCCATACCTTGCTAATTAGGTTACCGCTTTTTGGAACTTATTTTATGTGCGTTTTTATACACCTATTAGTATCATCACAAGACACAGTGCACCGCATCAAGGTGACGGGAATGGCCGTCAGGCTGACAGGTGGTGCAAAGTAGCAGAAAAGTGGCTTCTCCGAGGAATTGAGCTTCAGTTTCTGCATAAATAAGCAACTCAATGATCGGTGCGCGCAACTGTTTGTCTTTACCTGGAACATACACTACATTACACTAGGCCTCCAACTAAGCAGCCAAGTGAACTTGTCCGCTCCACCACTGCTGCACATGCCTTCAAGTAAAAACACTGAGGTGCCTTTTGCCGCAGAGATTGTCGCGATTAACCTTTTGCATTTGCGCATCGATCGCATTTTCCTGCACACATATTTACATTTTGATCGTCCGCGCATGCGTGGTTGCCCTTTGCATCGTACTTGCGCTGCAGCTGATCGGTATCTTATAATTCATAAGCATACCTGCGCAAATAAATAGTTATGCGCGTAAATATACACGTATACTTTAGACTTAAGTGCGCGAACCAGCTGCGTTTCGCATATTTTAACTCACAGCTGCGTTCTGAGTTCGACCCGGACCGGCCCTCATATTATTATCTCATTGATCTTTTAATCGCCGTGACTGCAATGTGCGTTCCTGTGGTGAAGCTTTAGCACCTTTGTAATGCATTGAATGCCGTAAGTCAACCGTGGTGATCTGTGTATATATGCCTATTGTGGTAAAGTATTGTAAAATATTCACCATTCATTAGTTTGTAGTCGAAAGAAGAGCTACAAGAATGTTATATGAAGGTGAGTAATGGATATAGAGCAATCTAACACAAGCTAACGAAAATCAACTATATTCTCATATCTTGAATTCACCATTTCTGTTTACTTTAACCCTTTTAAGCCATCTTTGTAACTTTTTTATCGTTGTCATACCTCAAAGTGTCTCTTTGCCGACAAAACAATCAAAAACCACAGAGTTTTGTTTAGGAACTGTCCACCAAAAGATATTTGATAGTGAAGTACCAGAATGAAGAGTCAAATCGTATGTATATTTTCACATAGACATTATATAAATTAATAAACACCCAATCCTTCACTACCTTCTCCGCTTAGTTGTGCTTATTTAAAGAATTCCATTGTTGTAAGTCATTTGAATAAATAATAATGTATTCCTTATTCCCTCACGAGCCTGTATAATTCACAGCAGAAATTCTTTGCATTTCTTAAGATGTTCTGTCACTGTGGTTTTTCTCAACTGATATCGTAATTCTGGCTTGTTAGCATTGTAACAAGTACAATGTTGTACATACATACTTACATACATTTCAATATGGATTTATTTATCTCGGACATGTGGTAAATTGCTGGGTATGTCCTTCTGAAATCCAGCAACAATTGCTGGTGTTTCAGCTGTTGTCTGACTGCTTGTGGCATTTTGAGCTGTGGACAGCGATGTCTTGTGGTATGTCAGTGCAAATAAAAATGTCTGCAATATTTCAACAAAATTGCTGATAACACCATGTCGACAATGCATTTAATTTAATTTATTTCTTCTGTTTTTGTTGTTATTGTCATTTTTCTCTTTTTCTTTTAAAACGTCTGCAGTTGACACATCTATCGATCACTTAATCCTTAAAGTATGTTATGAAAACCACATGGTATTCTTGGTCTGCGATTATGGTCTAGCAAGAACGATGTTGGTAGAGTTATAGTGTCTGCAATTTGAGATAATATGTTATATATATTTTTTATGGAAAAATAAATGTTTGATCCCGGTACAGGTGCCCAGAATTCCATTTATTTTTTTTAGTTTCTCTGATATCATTACTTAATTTGAAATCAACACAGAGAGTATTCTGTGTAACTACAACAATGAAATGAATATAAGGTGACCTAGTTTTTTAAAAACGATATTCTCCTTAAGGTTAACATCATAATCATAGGAAATAATATTCTAGTCAAGTCTTGCTTAAGACTTACTTAAGAAAAACTCACTTGAAACTTGGCGTAAACTCAATACACTTTATACAAAGACCTTCTTGCGGGTGAAATACAGAGAATAAAAAATATTTGCAACCTCTGATAAGAGTAAGACCTCTAGATATTTTTCATATTGCCCTCTGTTACTTATACAGAAATGATGTTATCGGGATCGTAATTTAGTATCTTATTATATAATGATTACTTCAGAAAGCAGGACTACGAAATGGCACAGGTGTTCAAAAAGTAATTTCACCTCAACAAAATATCTTTTTCCACACACAACTTCGTTAAAAACTCTAGAGTTTATTGAACTGTTATCTAACATGCAGTAAATATAAGTATATACAGACAGTGGTGATCTTGTCGCGCGCATTCATGCCTGCTTGTGAGAGAAACACCGACATGCCGCCATCGTCTTCATCGTCGTTGTGATAGTAGCCGCCGAAAGGTTGGCCACCAGGCAATTTCGAAAGATGAAAGATCACAGACAGGAAAAATACATTGGAGCAACGTGCAGCATTTGTAATTCTATCGAAACCATTAAACTCTCTATCAAAAACCAAATGTGTTAACTCAGGCCAGTTGGCCCATTGGCATTACTGAAGTTTAATGTGTTTCTATGCGTTATGCCAAATGGGTTTCCGCTTTGGCGTTTCGTGATGTAAACAGTGGTGTGATAGCAAACGGGTGGAGAAAGATATGCAACTAAAGAACAATAAAACTGACGGCATCTCTCGAGGTGGTAGAAAACATTTAGACATCACTTTAAAGATTTTTATTAAAAAATATAAAATTTAAAACATACGAATGCAATGATTCAAAGGAGAACCACACCACCCCAAATAACATTTCCGTCGTATAATTCATTATACCAGGCGCACGCAAGCGCAATGCACAATTAAGAAATAATTACATTTGGTACATGCTGCAAGTGAGCGTAACGGTAACTCATGTTTACAGACACACATGCGAATTACGAACCAAACAACGGTATCTGCTTGTTCTGCAATTATTGCACTCGTTGCGTTGCTCCGCCAAGCTTAAAGTCGAAACAAAGCGAATAAAGAAATTTAAACAAAGAGTGGTAAATGTGAGGAGCCGACAAAGATAAAGCACCAACATTTCAATTGAAAATGTTGAAAGGATGCGTGCACATAGGGAAAGTATGTGTTTTTAATCGCAATAACGTTAATGATAGGTCCACACCATAAGCAGGGATAATGACAAGACCTGGTTTCGCATGCTCTCTCTATTCAAATTCAATCTATCTAACTCGTCTACTGGGCACAATACCTTCATATTACAACATATATATGTTGCTGTCCCTGTTTCATTTAGTAGACAGTCTGCGCTAAATTTTATTGGGGACACATGCTTATAACAGTTCATTGTAGTGGTGCAATGCAACTACACATGCCAATACACACACAAATATGTTTCCCAATTTCGCTTGCAGTTATGTCCATTTATATATGGGTGTCGGTGTCTACTGGTCACCTGCTGCATGTGCTCATTAATATTCAACCACAGAAAAAAATCATGAATGCCACGAAGACTAGTGGGAGTTGCTGTGCAACCAACTTGAATGTATTGTCCCATTTTGTCTAGCGGATGTAAATATTGGTACATGTACCGTAATGAGCATGTGCGCCAATAGCTGCACAATAACTGTTGCCTCTACATGTAAAGTTTGGCGTATAAGTTTGACCAGGTAATACATATACATAGATAAATACACATTTATGTTCATATTGCGTTTTGTTCATTGTCACCTCGTTATAACCGAGAGAGCGCACGTGCACCGGAGTATATTAAATTAAATTTACAACATTATTTAAAGTGGGCATGGTTGCTTAGCGACACGCTGGTTGCGGTGTGGAATGCATGGAAATGTTTATGGTTGAAAGGTTTGTCCTTACATGTGGAAAAACAATTAGAATACCTACAATTGGAAAGAGGATTCTTGCTGAGACCAAACTGAAAGATTAAGGATTTTGTATTGGATTAAGAGTTCAAGAAAAAGCAAAAAAAAATTTAATTTATTTTCACTTCACAACTCTCACATATGAACATCCTGGAAGTAGCTGAGAACCATTAACTGCTCTTAGTGATTCAAATTTTGAGGAGCCTTTGCTTCTTTGCTTATGCAATGCGGCTTTCTTCTCTATGTTAATCAGCGCCTGCTTCATGATTTATTTCATTGCCGAACTATTTGTTGTGAATACGAAAATTCAGTTTAAAGATTTTGACAATAAATATCTAATGCGATAAAAAACTGTAGGTATTTCTGAATTCAGCGCACGTTTTCAGGTTTGTCTGGGAATTTTTACTCTTTTTTATTGTTAGCTACTCTGTACTTACTTTTTTCGTCTGTCTTGAACATTTTCGCTACACACCTTTTTGGATTCTTGTGTGGTTGGTGATCTCTTCAGTGATTTAGTTGCCTTGTGTGTTTTTTGTTGCTCTTTATGTATTATTGTGCTATTGCAACACTTTTGTCACTTCTTGTCACTGTGAGAGGTGGGTGTTGACGGCTACATACCATGTGCGTCATAAGTTCATATCGCTGCTGTCAGAGCGTTGACATGTTTATTTCGCATGCCTGACATGTCACAACATCCAGCGAACTACAAAATAAAATAAGAAGAAGTGAGAAATATAGATAGAATGTAGAGGAAATAAATATGAAATGTGTATATTAGTTTTATAGTTTTAGAATACAGTGGGCACTCGTAAGGGGACCATTGAAATGAATCAAAACTGAATCGGTTTTTACCGATTTTTGTTCGATATCTTCGGAGTTGTACATTTTCTTTCCCTATTATGTAGAATATCCTTCTAAATATTCTGGCGGCGTTTCTGTATCCTACCAAAAGTCCATTCATCCATCCATGTCAAATCAAAGACTATCTATGCCATTCAGCCATTGCTTGTTTTGCATTGCTATCATTTGTGTTCCACTATGAAAGTTTATACGCTGTTGACTTTAAATTAATTAAATTGACTTAAGCGATGTTATTAAATCACAACAAATTCCAAAAGGATTGCAAACGATATTTAATAATGCATGTAGCCAACAAAAGCCCAGTGAAGCCATTTAAGGGCAAATAGCAAAATTATGCAAATCTTTATACGAGATTTATGGCTTTAATGTGCAGTCTACCTATGCATTAAATGTAATGTTATTATTATTGTTGTTATTGCGTTTATATTCGTGTTGGCTCTGGTATCTCATATATGTCATAAATAAGTTTATTTGAAAGCGCTCTTGAGCGCCTTAATGTATGCTACACCAATTTGTACACAAAGCTGTAAAGGACAAGCGATAGAAAGGAAGTGTGTACATACAATGTTGGCTATGTTGTAAAATTATTTCCGTATGTACAATTGTGTGAGTGTATGCGTGTAGTTTGAAATTTATTTATATACTCTGGGATATGACTTACAAAATATGCTCGTAATAAATCCCTGAAGAAAACCACTATGCCAGCAAGTCTCCTCAAATTTCAAGTGCATATATCTGCATATTTGAAGACATAAATTTAAATATAAATATCTTTGCATCTTTGTTGAAATCTATAAGATCTGCTTATTTGCCATCTTTCAGTGGTGTCATATCTACACTTATATATGTCTTCGTATTTATTTGTGTTTTTCTTTTGTTTGTATGTATGAGCACGTCTGCTTCTTCTATTCATTGCACGTGACAAATGCTGCAATTGCATCAAAGCCACAAGCCATCAGCTGTGGTTTCTATAACATTCATAAACACACGCATTTAATTCAATTTAAATTTTCGTGTGCTCAACTGTTCATTGCTTTGCTACAAAATCCATATTCACCTTGTGGTCACATCTATGCAACAATTTTTTGATATATGATAAGATAAATATATATTTTATGATACAATAATATTTTCAAAGAGATATTTGCTAATAAAGGTATGGTTTCCATTTAAAATAATTTTCATAAATAAATACACATCTATGATGCATGCAACGTATTCATTTCTATATATGGTTGCTTTACCTACATTGTTGTATGTAGACACTTAAATATTCTTCACCATAGCTAAATAGCGTTCATTAAATAGAGAATCGGTTCTATTTTATAATCTCGGATAATTTACTTTAAACTGGAACACGAATAGGCTAGCAATTGCTCTGCAATATCATAATTTAATGCAGATGACCTCCTTCGGCAACCTGGAACGATTTCTGGTTTAGCAACTAATCACGTTTAAACGCTTCAACCAGTAGTTTTCCGATGGCGCTGCAGTAAATCATCTTCGAAAGTAGCATAATTTCATATTTCTATTTACATACAAACACGTGCTCATACGAGGGGAGTTTGGTGAGTCTTGCAAATAATTGAATATCAAGATGTTGTTTTATAGTAAAACGGAGCTCTGTTACTCAAGTCTCGAGATAAGTACCCTTTCTCGAAAAAATGCAGAGCTAATAAGCCGCGTCGGAATGCCTGGGCTTTATTGAAGTTTTTTGTTCATTCATTTTGAATAAGTCTCAGTGATGTGTTAAAGTCGGCTGAGGGTCGACCCCTATGTGAAAAGTAGCTGTACTTGTAGATTTCGATGACAGGGATATGTCTCTACGATTTACCGTTTTCAATCCGATTCAATTCACACCCTCCGGAAAACTTCTTGGAATTTCTAATATACTTACTTTATCATCTGTAGTAATGTGCCTTCGAAACTCGAACCGACGATCTAACAAGTAGAAGTAAGAACCCTAACTTAACTTAGTTGTGTTTGGACTAAATATTGCGAATTGGGAACAATTTCTGATGGTATTTAGTAGTAGTCCTTTAACAGATCTTGATGTAGTCAAGAACACAGTGTTGCATTAGCAGTTACAGAAACTTAACAAACACTCCCCGTGGTAGCATGATTAAGCACGGCGGCATGGAACTCGGCTGAATTGGATGAACTAAAAACGCACAGGGTTGATGATAGTACTTCAACGCTTCTAAAACATGCCACTTGCCACATTGAAGAGCAATTTGTAGCGCAATACAATTGCATGATTATGCATTCCGATATATGTATACATAATTGTTGTACAACAACAAACACACGACTGTCAGTAAGTACACTTGTTTGTGTGCCTCGGCTTTTGCCGTTTATTTGCCAACTGATAAGCCATAATATAGCAAATAACACGTACTCCGGATCCCTGCCAAACTTGCCTCGCCACCTCAGCATTCTGTTGTCCGACCAAAGCTTGTGCCTGTCAATATGCCATTGCGGCGACTGTCTGGACTCGATTACAACTAACTTGCGGCTGATTGCAAGTAGAACGCTTGGACTTTGTTACACACACTGCCATAACGCCATGAAGCGACTGGGGCTGCGCACCGGCGCGTTTGCAGAGTGTCGTGGCGTGGCTTGTGTGTACCAGGGAATAATATCTGCTGGAAATCAATTTGCATTGCACGCTTGTAAAGTCACAGACTTGCAACACGCAGCGACATAATGTCCATTTCGACTTTTGTCCATTGGGGTAAACAACAAATAATATCCGGTTTACTTCTTGTTGCAGACCATGGTGATAAACTGTGAAAGAACTAGTAACTAGGCACAGCACTGGAGACTTGCATGTGCAGGCTTCGGTTCTATCTTCGTTTTGTGCACGATTCACGATTGATAGAGTTAGTAAATAAGAGAAATAGTATCGTTGAGGGTGCAGCGGGGTCAGGCAAACAGTTGAAAAGTAACCATGGAAAGCTGGCGTCCAGCATGATTACATACTAATTGCTAGCAAAAATAACTTTGGCGCCAACAGGAACGAAGCATCACTATGGTACGAGTAGAATCAGATTACTGAAAAATAGAATTCCCACCAAAATGGAACTATGGATCTTCGATTATTTGACAAAGATAATTATAGATTTTTATTTTTCAGCTTATTCGAGAAATCTCGATCCCTCTATTATCTCTACACTATATTATTTTAGAGGAGCTAGCTGAAGGAAAAAAGAATACATTAGGATCATCCACAGTCAGCATTTTTCGAAACATATAGAAGTCTACTTTTCTTTTCCGACCAACCGTGCATCATGCCATGTTTTATTCAATTTTAGTTTTTATTTCTACTTTTTGCCATCGTTTGTAGAAAACACGCAATTCTCGACGCCAAACAACAACTTGTTGCCACTGCCTGTGCATAGGATTCACTGCCCAGTCGTGTGTCTCACGATGCACGCAACATAACTTGGTGTCGGTGCACTTTGTAATGCTGTGCCGGTGCGGCTGTTGTTTGTTGCTTGCAGCAAAGGGCACGCTCTCATTCCTGCTTACACCTACGACTCTCTGAGGAAAATGTTAACTCACGTGTACTGTATGTGCAGATGTTGATGCAGCAAATAAAAGCAAAACAAACAAATAAACTCGAGTGTGTATGGGTGCTGTTGTGTGTGCACCAAGTACTACAATGTTGCGATAAATAGCAACAACCGTGCTGCCACATATTGTAAACTAATTGACAGTTAACTGATATGTACGATTTGCAACATCATAGCAAGTTACAACAACAACTAACAATAATAAGTGCTTTGCTCCTGAAATAGCCAGAGTGGTGATTGACGCTACATCTGAAGGGAGGGCTATAGAAATTTTAAAACTGAAAAATAATATTTGCGTCATACGATATTGCCGTTATTGAAGCAACATATCATTCAATAAATATAAATTGACATGTAAACGGTGAAACATGATCGGTTAAGAGCTCGAATTGAGAAAGTTGAAAGCATTAGAAATTATTAAACGTTAGAAAGAATTAAATATAAGACGAGTTACAAGCGAACATTATTACTACCAATAGAATGTACTATTTTACAGCTGGACAATAGTAACGATTTTCCTAAGAAACATCGATGAATAGAGGGAAGGTAAGAAATGTAGAAGGGATAATTCTCATAATAAAGTACCACATTACTTTCTATGGTATGTTAACTAAACTTATTGATACAATGAGTTCAAAAACAGCACTCGCAGCTTTTTCGATTGTTAAACATATGAACCTTTGAAGATCAAGTAATACAATCACCTGGTTTCATGGAAAGACGATAGACACAATCCAGACATTTCCAATTTATAAAATTGGTAATTTCTGTGATACGTATCCTTTATAAGAAGTTTACAAGTTTCAAAATTGAAACTCTCTAAAAGTCTAGGTTACAAGTTACAGGTTAGAACGAGATTATTTTCATATATAAACATACTCTTAGAATTCAATTCAATATAAGAACAATATTACACCTACTACATAATTGTGCTAGAGCTTTTATTTCCCTCGACCATTTTTTATACTCTCGCAACAAATGTTGCTAAAGAGAGTATTATAGTTTTGTTCACATAACGGTTGTTTGTAACACCCAAAACTAAATGAGTTAGATATAGGGTTATATATACCAAAGTGATCAGGGTGAAGAGTGGAGTTCAAATCCGAATGTCTGTCTGTCCGTCCGTCCGTCCGTCCGTCCGTCTGTGCAAGCTGTAACTTGAGTAAAAATTAAGATATCTTGATGAAACTTGGCATACTTATTTCTTGGCTCCATAGGAAGGTTGCTTTCGAAAATGAGCAAAATCGGTCCACTGCCACGCCCACAAAATGGCGAAAACCGAAAACACATAAAGTGCCATAACTAAGCCATAAATAAAGCTATGGAAATAAAATTTGGTATGAAGGATCGCACTATGAAGGGGCATATTTGGATGTAATTTTTTGGGGGAGGTGGGCGTGGCCCCGCCCTCTACTAAGTTTTTTGTACATATCTCGCAAACCAATAGAGCTATATAAACCAAACTTTCTGCAGTCGTTTTTTTAGCCACTTCCTAATACAGTCCAAAAATGAAAGAAATCGGGTCATAACCACGCCCACCTCCCATATAAAAGTTAGGTTGAAAATTACTAAAAGTGGGTTAACTCGCTAAGGAAAAACGTCAGAAACACTAAATTTCACATAAGCAATGGCAGATGAAAGCTGCACTCAGATTTTTTTACAAAATGGAAAATGGGCGTGGCGTCGCCCACTTATGGGTCAAAAACCATATCTCCAGGAACTACTCGACCGATTTCAATGAAACTTGGTTTGTAATAGTTTCCATACATCCCAATGATATGTTGTGAAAATAGGCCAAATCGTTTCACAACCACGCCTACTTCCTATATACCAGAACTTTGAAGACGATCTGAATCGTTTACTTTACAATATATAAAGTAAGCACTAGTGAAGATATCGGTGCAGAACTTTGCACAAATACTATGTTAATAGTGTGGCAGCACCTCGGTGCTTCTAACCTAATATTATGGTTTCCAACTTTCAATGGACTTTATACAATATATATGACGAATATGTGGGTCAAATTGTGTATTATATAATATAAATAACGTTAAGTAAATAAATTGCGAGAGTATAAAATGTTCGGTTACACCCGAACTTAGCCCTTCCTTACTTGTTTAATATGAATATATCGTCATACGAATTTATTTCCATCTTAGCTATTTTTATTCAAATTCCTCATATTTTAACCAATTATGCCGTGAAAAAACTTATTTTCAATCAACCGAATTCCAAAAGCATCGAACATAAAACTTTCTCACACTCTTTTAAGAAGATATAAATATGCTTCTCACTCATTGTTTTTTCATAGGCATGCAATTCAATTTTCCACTTTCGTGAACTTTACATTTTCAATCAATGCGAAATATGTAAATTTAGAGCAACATATTTTTAACACACACTGTGGTGCAGTCAACCAGTCAAATAATAAGTCAATCACGCGTGAAATAAATCTAAGGCGACAAATGAAATAAAATATTTTGAAAATAAGGATGTGAATGTGCGGGGAATAAGTGAGAAGTTGTCAAATTGTGTATTTTTTAATAAAATATTGCATATTTCACTTTTTTAGCTGACTCAAACAAAAATACAAGGATGAGAAAGATTTTTGGCACTTTCTATTTATTTTGCTTTATGATTTATGTTTTGCCATAGATGTGGATTTATATATTTAAACTAATTTGACTGTGCTTAAGTTTTTGTAATGAATCATGTATTTTGCTTAGCGATATTAACGTCTGCCATTTGTGCTGCATAAGTCCTTGACAGCTTTTCTATTTCGTTTTTATTTTTTGAGTAACTTTACGAATTTAATTAAACCAATCTCGGCTGTACTTTATTAATGCAGAAAGCAGTATTCGTATATTCCCTAGGCTTATGAGTGGATATTGTAGTGGTAAAAGCACTATATCTCTCAAATAGGAATGCTATCGAGTTGAAAGCCCTTGCCTGGATGTATTGATGATGTAAAAGTTGAAAACAAAAGAGTTAAGAGAATTTAGAGTTAACAAGTAAGGAAGGGCTAAGTTCGGGTGTAACCGAACATTTTATACTCTCGCAATTTATTTATTTAACTTCATTTATATTATATAATACACAATTTGACCCACGTATTCGTATATATTGTATAAAGTCCATTGAAAGTTGGAAACCATAATATTAGGTTAGAAGCACCGAGGTCCTCGTGTTCGATATATGGGGCCTTAAAAACCTATGGTCCGATTTCGGCAATTTTTAGAATGGGGCTGCCACACTATTAACATAGTATTTGTGCAAAGTTCTGCATCGATATCTTCACTAGTACTTACTTTATATATTGTAAAGTAAACGATTCAGATTGTCTTCAAAGTTCTGGTATATAGGAACTAGGTGTGGTTGTGAAGCGATTTGGCCAATTTTCACAACATATCATTGGGATGTAAGGAAACAATTACAAACCAAGTTTCATTGAAATCGGTCGAGTAGTTCCTGAGATATGGTTTTTGACCCATAAGTGGGCGACGCCACGCCCATTTTCCATTTTGTAAAAAAATCTGAGTGCAGCTTTCATCAGCCATTTCTTATGTAAAATTTAGTGTTTCTGACGTTTTTCGTTAATGAGTTAACCCACTTTTAGTAATTTTCAACCTAACTTTTGTATGGGAGGTGGGCGTGGTTATGTTCCGATTTCTTTCATTTTTGGACTGTATTAGGAAGTGGCTAAAAAAAACGACTGCAGAAAGTTTGGTTTATATAGCTCTATTGGTATGCGAGATATGTACAAAAAACTTAGTAGGGGGCGGGGCCACGCCCACTTCCCCAAAAAAATTACATCCATATATGCCCCTTCAGAGTACGATCCTTCATACCAAATTTTATTTCCATAGCTTTATTTATGGCTTAGTTATGGCACTTTATGTGTTTTCGGTTTTCGCCATTTTGTGGGCGTGGCAGTGGTCCGATTTTGCTCATTTTCGAAAGCAACCTTCCTATGGTGCCAAGAAATAAGTGTGCCAAGTTTCATCAAGATATCTTAATTTTTACTCAAGTTACAGCTTGCACAGACGGACGGACGGACGGACGGACGGACGGACGGACGGACAGACAGACATTCGGATTTGAATTCCACTCTTCACCCTGATCACTTTGGTATATATAACCCTATATCTAACTCGTTTAGTTTTGGGTGTTACAAACAACCGTTATGTGAACAAAACTATAATACTCTCTTTAGCAACATTTGTTGCGAGAGTATAAAAATAACTACTGCATTCTAATGAATTAAATTATTTCTCTCTCTCTCTCTCTCTTCACTTTCCACTCAGTTACCCATTTTGCGTTGCTTTTTCTTTCCACTCTTTTAATTTGCAAACTTTCCTATTTAATATGCTTTGCCCAGCACAAACTTACTGCATTTCTCTGCGATCCTTTCAAGCAGCTACTGTTTACAGCTGAGCGACATCTATTATTTTTCACTTAGTTTTAGCACTCATTCGAGTTGCTTGAGTTCCGCTTTTAATGCGGCAAAGCCAGTGTCTGTGCTATTCATCTCCAGCGCAATAAAGCAGGCAGCAGCTGCGAATAAGTTTTAAGATTTACTTAATTTCGTTTTCTTCCGCCTTGTTTTTTTTTTGATTTTGTACTTTCCGTCGTCCTCTAAAATAAATCCTTTACTTTTTTGTTTCATTGCTAATTTCAACCGGAGAAACTTCGTCCACTGTCGCTTAAATAAAACAATGAAACTTCTTGTTTTACTTCATATCAGCCCGTTTTGGCATTCGGGAGCCCACCACATGCTCTTGTTCTGCTTAAAGTTTATTCCCGGATAGCATTGCCAAAAGTTGACAGTTACTTGTTGTTCGTTGCAGTCACAAATGTTGTTTATTTCTCTATTCTTCGTCCAGTAATGGCACTTCCGAAAGCATTTAGAAAGTTGCCGTTAACGAGGAACTGCAAAAGGGAACGAGAAAGGCTAATGTAGTGCGGAGTCGAACTCAATGTATCTATTTTTTTAATCAATTATAATTGTTAGACTTAAGGGGGGAGGGGAAGGTAAGGTTTGACAACTTTTTTTTCATTTTTTTTATATATTTTTTCTGAACCATCAACATCTCAAGAATATTGAGTTAAAGTTTTAGGTCATTCGGAGAAAAATTAACGAAGTTACAGCAGGTTGAATAACGGTAGCTCCAGCTACCTGCGCTGAGTGTACAAAACTTTGAATCGATTTTCCCAAATATGTCATTTTTAAAGTCGGTGACCAACCTACAGAAAAAACTACTGAATCGATCGTTTTGAAATTTTGAACAAATATTCTACATATATATAGCTCTCGAATGACGACCGATTTTTTCCAAAAATTTTAATTACTTAAAAAAAATCGACGTCAATTGAAAGATAAACTAATAAACTAAAGAAAGCAATTTTTTGGTTTCGGATGATCCAGTGATGCTGTAGGCTGGTCACCGCACAACAACTTCTTTTCGAGGTGCCTGCAGAGATCGACGATAAATCCGTTATTCCTCGCTATTTTTCGATAAAACTTTTTTTTAAGTATCCTTCAAATGTTGTACTTTCATAATAATAAGTAAAATAAACCTACAGCAATAATTTTTTCTAAAAATAATTCATGAAAAAAGGTCTCTTTTCGACGAAACAAACCTTCACTACTAGGTATATCGTTGTTAATAATTAAAACTCATCCATATGTCTTAAACTACGATATGAGATCAACGTAACCTAATAACTCCAAAACAAGAATCGATCTAACAATGGTTCTTTAGTCACTAGTACCAATCCCAGGTAAAATAATGTGCCTTCTTGCTGGGTAAATCTTTCGGTTAACTCCGCACCACACTTTTGTTTTGCTTTGCTAATGTTTTTGGTTTTCGAGTTTCTCGGGTCTTTATTTTTAGCGAATTAGTATATGTTTTCTTTGGCTCTTATTCCTTGCCAGCTGCTTTCCGCTGCAACTTTGAATTATTGAAGCAATTTTCTAGTATGAGCCAAACTGTGAATTTTTGTTAATTCATGGCCTGAGCAATGGCTGCTGTTGCCTTTTTATACACACTGCAATGCGTCTTGTAAAGTTGCCAAAAATCAATATTGTCCATTTGTGCCATGATTTGTGAGATTGGTTGCTGTTTAGAAATACTTTTTTAATAAGCTGCTAAATAAAAATTCGTTTTTGAAATGATATATTGAATAATTCAATGAAAATTATACTCAAAGAAACAATATCTTAAGCGAAAGGAAAAACTAACAACAAATGTGTGGCGCGGAGTTGACTCTGTACTAGTGAGTAAACAGTCCTGATTCCCTTAGTTTTATAAAACCATTTAATGTCTCCACTTCACTTAGACTCCGTTCAGTTTTATCCTAAAAAAGTTTTTTCTCTTAAAACATTTTTTGGTTCACCATAAATAACATTATTGTTTTGAGTGAGCATAATTAGCAAATTTGTAAGCAATTAAAAAACATGAAAACTTTTCATTTTATAATATACTTACTTTTACATAATTCCTCACAATATTTTTTATGCAAATTGTTGTTGGTAGCAGCATAAACAGGGTTGTATAAATGAACACGTTCGTCTACAAAGCGACGTGTTTGTTTATAGCTACATGCTAACACGAAGTGTTGTAAAGCTCGCGTAATATCATTTGCTATATAAAATTAACCAATTTAAAACTATGAAACAAACTTTACTAAAAACTGCAAATTCAATACAAATTATTCTTCAACACTTCCCACTGTTCGCACGCATACATACACACATACACACATACAGTACATAATTGTATAAGACATACATAACATTTTCATCCCACTGGCAACACCAACAGCAATTTACTGCCTGCAATTGCCGGTCAACATAATTTTGTTGCTGGCAACCAATCTCGCAGCTGTTGCATGTGGTTTCGAGACGAGCCGGGTGGCAGCTGAAGGGACGTATTTTATTAATAGATAAGTAGTGTTTAATTTTAAAGCTGCTGGAGCTAAATAATATGAAGACGCTGTTGTTGGTAAATGATAGACGAACTAAGGCAACGATGGCGACAGTCACAGGAGTAGAAATGAAGACTGGACATTTTTTTTGTAGTTTTTTTAAATTTAAACTAAAATTTTCACTTAACCTTTATGTCAACAGCAGAACTTTTTTACGTACGTCAACAGCAACACACCCGGGTATGTACATACGTTTTGTATGGCAAATGGCATGCCGTTATAACCCTGCAGGTACACATTCAACTAATCGCTTGCGATTCAGATTTTTTTACTAATATACTCACACATTTGCATTATATGGATAATATACGTATGCATGTGTTAAAAATGGTCATGGAAAAAAACCCTAGCTTACATTTTTACACAGGCAACCTTGATATAGTTTAACAAAATTTCATTATTATTAAGTGGCGCTGATGATGTGGTTAGTATTTATTGTTTTGTGTTTATAAGGATTACTTTAGGTTGCAAACATAAAAACTCAGGCATAAAATCGCTAGTACCTGCGTTAATCACTAGCGCTAAAAAGTATAAAATAGGTTTTACCAGTATTGCGGATCTTATCATGCACGTATGATTCGAAGTGAAAGGACGTTTCTGTTTATTTTGTGGAAATAAAAAAATAAAATCAAAGTGAAATGGCAGATGGTGAATGGCTTACTCCACGAAAACTAAGCGCACTTTCGTACGAAGAAGAGCAAGCATATATTCGTCAAACGCTTGAAGAGAGCCAAGAAGAAATAAGTGACCACGATTCAGTAGTTGGTGACGAGGCTTTAGATGAATGTGTAGGTGATATTGGTGGTGATGACTCAGACTTAGAAGAGCCCACGTTACCAGAATACATAATATACGTTGACAATAACACTCACCTGAAGTCATATACAAGCCGCCGTAGGATGTTTCTCCATCAGCTAAGTGAGCAACTATGCAAGCCAGAAATAGAGAGAAGGGCGAATAACAGCAGAATATCCAGGGTTTTTTCAACACGCAACGCCATCGAAGCCATGTTAGGTAGGCCCATCCGAGTTGTGGATGCTGGAGCACATGAAGCGGAGGAGCGTGATAGTACGGGACGACTAAAAGTAAAGGGGAATTGCTACATCTGCTCCAAACGACGCCCTACTCGTAAAGCATGCACATTATGCAACAAACCAGTGTGCGCAGAGCATTCCAAAGACTTGCCGCAATGCGATAGATGTAATTGAATTTCAATAATTTTAATTTTTTTCGTAGTTTTTTTAATATTTTTTTCATGACTATTTTATAATTTATAATAATTTTTATGCCATAAGTATTTTTTTCACTCAAAATAAACTATACTTTTCAAATATTATCATAATTGCATGCGTTTTACTATACATATGGTATGGTATACCCAGGTATGTATGCTGTTGACGTAAGGGTGCAATTTTGTAAATGGGCTTTATCTACCAAACGGATGATCCAATCCTAACCAAAATTGGGACTATTGCGTAAAACAGTTTTCGCTAGGATATCACGAAATTTCAAGTCGATCCGATTATCCAGTTCAGAGCTACAGCGTTTTGAAAACGCAAAACATACCCAGGTATGTTGCCGTTGACATAAGGGTTAAGATTATAAAAAACGAAATTTCGTTTTCTTAATTACTTTTTATCCTCCTAAGTGATTCCAGAAAACTATTTTTTCATTCGAGCAGTATTAACCCTTCTGCACAAATTGAGATTGTACCCCTCATAAACAATTTGTGGGTCAATATGACCCAATAGCAAAAACACGTCAGTATGGTAAAATTATAATGGCAAACTCATTTTTTATTATTCAAACATAAAATTAACAAATTCAAAATTGTTTTCAATAGGAGTCAGTAAAAAATACATCAATTCTGACAATTTATACACATAACTGCCTTTACACTATGTTGTTTGCATATAAATTTCAAGCATTTATCGCAACGAACTGAATGCTTGTTGGAGTTTTTAGTATGAGGACAATAAAAATACCTTTGTCTCTTACCCAAGAAGCATAAAGGAGAATCTTGAGGCTGCACGACCGTGGATAAACTGGGAGTGTCTGCTGCGACTGCTTCCTGGATGTTTTCCACAACTCTTTTTGCAGAAGGACCATAGGACATTCGCTTTCGGCGTGCAATGTGTGGGGTTACCAAAGATGTGGCCAAGTCTACTAAAAATAATCGCCGCTTAAAGTTTTTAGTTCTGTTCCATTCGGGATTAAGTTCGGTCCATATAACATATACGTTATATCCCGAAACATCGACCATATTGGAAAAGAGTGCAACTGGCCATCGTTTCGTTTGGCGTTTACATGTGTACGTTGCTACTAATTGGTCCAGCGCATCAACACCTGATTTAGTCGCATTATAGTGATGTATTATTTCTGGTTTCTTTTTCTGATCATCCCTAGTCTCTGCCGAATGATGAAGCACTAGCACGCTTTTTCTGTTTAGTCACATTTGAGCATAAATTTTCTTGGTGGTCAAAATGACCCACAAATTGTATACGCGTACAAAAAGTTTTTAAAAAATTATGTAAAAAAACTGGCTCGCCCTGGAAAAAAATGTGTACGTACAACTCATCATAAGACTCAGACTGAGGATATCAAAATGGTTTTATAAGCAATTAGCCATCCTAAGGCATGGTAATACGCGTTTGTTTCTTAAATTTGGGTAATTTTGACCCAATTTGTGTAGAAGGGTTAAATGTGATTGGTCCCGAGTATAGCTTAATTTTGTGCACTGCAGAACTGATTATATACCGAATCATTCTTAGTAGGAAGGCGTCCATCCGTCGATAGCAGTCCATCGTTGGGTACGAACGCTACTGATATATAATACCAATATTTCGCAGTTGACTTACTGCAACTTCTTGCAGATACTTGCCGTTAAATTTGTTTCATTTATGAAACCAAGATGTGACGAAACTTTTAGATATCTTTACTCAGCAAAAGAGAATATAACTAACCATAACAACAATATAGTATTTATTGAACTAATTTTATTTCTAATGCATGTCCTTCAATTTCCTAACTAGTCCAACATTATTACCTATTCTTCTAACTAGGTATGCTCAATTCTCTTACAGACCGCACAAAATAGCTTTTACTAAACACTCAAAGGCACAGCAATCGTCAAACCATTACAATCAGGAAACAGACAGCAATTTCACTAGAATCCGTTGAGATTTGTAGGATTGCCTAGTTATAGATTGAGAAGAATTAGTAGAGTGAAAAAAGAAAAAATACACCCGCTAAAAGCTTTCGTCCACATCAAGTATGGAGTGCGATCAGTGAAGTTGAATAGCAAAATTTTGTGCACAATTACACCGATTCAGTTGCTATAAATACAAAATTAATTTACAGTGGTTTACGTAAATGCAACAGTAATCACAATGAAGCCGTTTAAAAGCTTATGCTCTTAAGCACAATTCTCCACGCAGTGTTCTACTCTGGTATAATTAAACGAATAATGGAAGACTTAAATGATGGATTTAATAAAGTCCGCCAACTCCCTGAAATATTAAAGTGCACCACACATTCATTGATTTGATCTGTGCCTGTTCATGAGTTCTTATACACGTTGGTATTTTTTATACTGATACAATTTATGTTAGTCTTTACTGTTTCTCCTTTGAGAATCTGCCTTGGACTGGGACTTAAGTTAAATTAAATTAACTAGATTTTTATCTGAACTTCTTCTCCAAGTTATGGTCTTATTGATTTTATTTCATAAAAGATATAAGACTTCATACCGCCTTTCATTTACTTGCACTCATTTGAACCACACTCTCAAGGATGAATGTCATAGAGAGGCTATTCAAAAACTTATTCGTAGACCTGTGTAAACTATTTCTCAAAACTATCGACGGACTATTAAAAAGAGAGTTAGTTGACCTAGTAATAAATTATTTCTTTTTAGGATTGCATATACCTACTTATGATCGCCAGTTGTCTTCCATAGATACAATTTTTTAACCTTCGGCCATCCACGGAAATTAAACACTATATATAATATAATCTTAACAGATTTGGGCAATTTTTTCATGCACTTTTCTTACCCTTTTTATCCCACGAAACTATGCATCTTTGCATTTATGCATCCGTGGGAAATTGCCTTTTAGTTATGAAATGAGAACAAATTGCGGTTTTCTTATTATTTTCTTTGCACGCTCATCTTAATAATTTTCCGATTCGTTGCGCCAGGATTAAGGCTGTCAGAAATTGAAGCAGCAGCAGCTGCAAATAAAGTTGTTAAGCCGGTAGTTGCAATAACAACAACTATAACAGCAACAACATAGATATTAATAATGAAAGCTAACCAGTCAAAGTGGAGGAAAGTCAAGCGATAAACTCTGATACATATACTTAAATACCAAAGAGGATGGATGGAGAATGGGTTGTTTGTTGCTATTAAAATGTTTGGTGCTAACGTTCGGAATATCGAATCATCGATGTTAGACTTTCGGGATTTCAGATCATTGACAAATGTTATAAGCGCTTAAATCAGTATTCGACCAAGAGCAAGTAGCTCAACAAATCAAACACTAATTCTTTGTATAGAAACTTGTTTCGTGAAAGATTTTATTAACTTAAAGATCCATAGTTGAAGAATTATCTCTTCTTTTCGGAATCCCACTAAGACCCAGCAATAAGAGTTTAGACATATGCTAATACCCCTGGATTGCCTCTTTCGTTGATTGGGATTTGAAATACTACACGGGATTTGTGGTCTTAATACTAATAGACACCATTTATTAGCTCAAAAGCAGGTCATCTACCATGCGCTGAGCAGCTGCAACTTTACTCAAGCTAAAAGTACTAAGGCCAGGAACACCAAAGTATCACAGCAACAGTGCTACATAATATATAACCTGTCACTGTCAACAATTTCCGCTTGATGATGGTGCATTGAGTATGAAATCGTCATAAACGCATTAGAGACGCGTGTGAACAGGCCAAATTCAGGCCTGTAATAGAAGAAAACAAGTAAAGGGAACAGGCGAAGTTGGTGAAGAAAAAAGTAAACGCAGCAATTTGATTGAGTTGGAACATAAAACCCATTCCGTTTAACGGCTAAGCGTGCTGCAGTCGCCAACGTCGGACTATAAATTCAACTATGAAAAGGCAATAGGCAAAGCGATTTCAAGATCAAGCAATCCAATTAGCCGCCTGTCCACATTGCTCTGAAATGAGTCGCGTTCAATGCTGCCTCGGCTACTAGTCAGCATGACATCGTAAACTTGAAATTGCGGGATACGAAAAGTAATGCGTTTTTGTTGCAGCAACCATAACGACATGTTGCTTTCAACATTACAAACAAACTTTGACTATTGCATTTTGGCATTTTTTATGCCTTTGCTGTAAGCTTCAAACTTGGTGTTGCAGCAACTAGCTTGGCAGATTTGTGGCTTTCGCCAATTAGAACCAGTTTGCAATCGATTATTTGCAATGCAATGCGCTTATGTGCGCTGCTATGCAAGCCAGTCGTACGCTTGATTTATATGCTAATACTTGTATATGTACAGTGCAAAAATACGAAATGTAAAAGAGAAAATTTATATAGCATACTCGAACTCACCCATAGATAAGAAGTGTGACCAATAGAATGCGAAGAAATTGTTGAGGAATGAATAATGATTAGCCTAAATATGGACAGGTATTCGAAATTCTAGTTATCTCCGAACTTAACTAAATGGGACCAGAAGTTTCTAGTTTTGTTCACATAGCGGTTCTTTGAAAGACTATACGTAAGTATTGGTGACATATATACAGACATATTTTTCAACAATCTAAGGAGATTCAGTGAAGCCGGAGGGTAATGGGGATGTCTAGAGTATTATAGGAGAAGAGTATTATATTAGAATTCAGAGTTTGGAGATGAGGGTTTGAGGGACTTGAGGGCAGCATACGCCTCCAGATCAGCGATTGATTTTAACTTTATACTTTCTACAAATCTATTTTTGTGGTCGCCAATTCCTGCCATATATTTAAATATGCTCCAATACAGTTAGTAAAGTAACTACATAAGCTTACATTATTATCACAATAACTTATTGAAACCTGTAAGACTTGGTTATATAGACTGTCTAAAGCCTTTTTTAAAAATGGTACATTTCGCTTATTCCGTTTAAAATATTTTATACAACTTCGCATTCTAAACACCAACCGGTGCATAAAGATGCGCGCCAAAGTCGTGGTGAATAAAAGATCACTGCGATAATAGTGAAGGTAGGTCCTGGTCGAAGTCAGAACGTGGCCGAAAGCTAAGGTATGCAATGCGCAACTGATGAACTCGGCGGTGACTTCGCCTGATAGCATTACGCACTTAACAATTTATTTGCTCAGGTATGCATATGAATTATAAGTTAAAGTTGCTAAAGAGAGTATTATAGTTTTGTTCACATAACGGTTGTTTGTAACACCCAAAACTAAACGAGTTAGATATAGAGTCATATATACCAAAGTGATCAGGGTGACGAGTAGATTTGAAATCCGGATGTCTGTCCGTCCGTCTGTCCGTCTGTGCAAGCTGTAACTTGAGTAAAAATTAAGATATCTTGACGAAACTTGGCACAAATATTCCTTGACACCATAAGGAGATCAAGTTCGAAAATGGGACATAAAGTGTCATAACTAAGCCATAAATGAAGTTATAACAGTAAAATTTGGAATAAAGGATCGCACTAGTAAAGGGCATATTTGGATGTATTTTTTTTGGGGGAAGTGGGCATGGCCCCGCCCACAAATCGGTTATTTGTATTTAACTCACAAACCAATAAAGCTATATAAACCAAACTTTCTGCAGTCGGTTCTCTTACATACCCCACCACACACCATGAAAATAGTTGAAATCGGATAATAACCACGCCCACCTCCCATACAAAGGTTAGGTTGAAAATTACTAAAAGTGGGTTAACTAACTAACGAAAAACGTCAGAAACACTAAATTTTGCAGAAGATATAGCAGAAGGGAGCTGTACTCAGATTTTTTTACAAAATGGAAAATGGGCGTGGCATCGCCCACTTATGGGTCAAAAACCATATCTCAGGAACTACTCGACCGATTCGAATGAAATTCGTATATATTATTTTCTTGACACCCTGATAACACGGACAAAAAATGGGCGAAATCGGTTCACAACCACTAATACTTTCCTTATAACTCAGTTTTGAATTCCATCTTATTCCTTCACTTTATAATGTAAACATAAGGAACCAATGAAGATAACGGAATAAAACTTTACACATTAGTGCATATCATCTCTGACTTCACTTGTGAAAAAATTGTCGAAACGGACCATAACTTTTCAAGGCCCCAGATATCGAACATGTTGAACTCAGTGCCTAAGGATAAATTTTAACCGTAAATATGGGTAAATCTCTCAGATATCTCAATTTAATTCAGAGGAAATTGTTTTCTTCTAATAGTGTGTCTCTGTTCCAAAAATTATTTAAATCGGGTCATAACATTTCCATATACCTCATTGTAGGTTTTTCAAAAATACGGTGAGCTTTATTCCGCATATATGTATTGGTTAAATTTCTTTAATAAATTGCGAGAGTATAAAATGTACGGTTGCACCCGAACTTAGCCTTTCCTTACTTGTTTAAACATATGTATGTATGTCGACTTCACAGCAAAGCCTGTAGCGATGTTGTCGTCCGTCAATCCATATTGGGCGTATGGCGATATTTGTAATTACCGAGTGCAACAAGCGCTAATTTAGCTGTTCGGGCAACAAAGTGAAGACGAAGCAAAGAAAAGAAAGATTAGTTAAATAATTAAAAGTGGATTTTTAGCGTGAAGTGCAAATATTTTTGTCCACTTGCAGTTGCAAATGAAGTAATTTTGTACGCGCTTGTATTTGATTGCCCTCTTTACATACGGCATTACTTTCAATTGAACCTAATTAAAAGCACCAAGTAGCACATTTAAGCCCAATCAGACTTTTAAAAGACAGTAAACTATTTCGACATGGCTTAAAAGCGGCGCTCGTTTGGTTATTGCAACTTAATCACAGCTCGCGACTGGTTTTGTGCTCTTCAACTGCGGCCGCTTGCTACCCTACAATCTGCCAGCTGAAGCGCAGACAACTTGCAACTGTTAGGTATTCATTTGATGCCACTTAATTCATCATGGTTGGTGTTGGTTGGTTGTTCGTACGTGTTTTCCTTTTTATCATAGCAGTTCTACGCTCATTGATATCGTTTTATTGAAATGGAGGAAATGAGGGAAACTCGAGAGTAAATATGTTGACATACTCATTTGAAGCTTGATGTTTCGTCCCTTTTTAAAGTATAGAGACAACAAGTTATTTATTGTGAGAATTTATTCCAACTATTTAAATGTATACTTAAAGGATCTCAAAACTTGAACTTGTTCTATTGATTTATATGTATGTACATACGTGTGTTAATGACTCCATTGATTTACCCTAGCTAAAAGGTTATATGATGGCATTGTAATGAATATAATGGGTTAAATTTTGTTTGGAACAGGGAGTAGGATTGTTTTTAAATGACGTTCTTCGTAGGACTAATGAAGTCTCATTCGGATTTGGAATAAATATCCAATATTTATTTATTTTAAATCTTTCGTTGAAACTTCAAACATAATAATCTGGGGATATAGTGGGATTTGGTTTGGCATTTTTATATGCAAAATATATATGTATATCGGTAAAGGTAATAAATATGTAAACCAGGGGCGAACGCAGGGGGGAGTTTTGGGGTGTTAAAACCCCCCCAAAGGAATTGAATTTTTAAATAATAGAATTTAATTCTACATAGTCATTTGAAAAATTGTAATTTGTTGTTTTCAAAGCAATCTTTCTGCCAACGATGTATGAATATGTAAAATAAATGAATACATTAGTCACTAACAGCGTTGCAGTTTTGATACAATTGTATCTTTTTTGATACTTTTTTTTCTAAATTTTGTGATTTGATACTTTTTTGTTCACAAACGGCCTATTTTGATACTTTTCTGCTGATAGAATTTAATTTTTTGAAACTATGAAAATGTTAAACTAAAAACAAACCTATTGTATCTGGATAGTATTAAAAAGTTGTGGGAATGTAGGCCAATTAAAAAAACAAGAAAAATATAAACTGGACAGAGACATTTTTTTAATTTGCTTCAAAGTAATGAGTTTGCTTTATAACTCTGTGGCTGCTGAACTGAATTTTTTTAGATTTAAGGGGAATTGTGAGTCGAAAATGGACTTCTTTTGAAAATTAGTTCTGAACTGAAAAGTCACAAATAAGGTTTCTATTATTTTTTTTAGAGTTTATTGTTAATCATAATACAGGAATATTAAAAACTCATTTATTATGACTTTCAGTTTTCGTTCCATGAGCAAACTGTTGTGAAATAATGTTGCTAATTGCAAAAAAATACTTGAGTGCCTTAACTAAAATGTCTTCATTTTTAATAAAAACAACCAGAAAAAACTGGTCTGATTTAGATACACAACTTTACTTATTATTTGTTTTTCAAATGAAAATTTTTAAAACAACGGTTGTGCTTTTGATACTTTTTTTGCTTGGTAACATATACTTAATTTTTTTAGCTCGCGGCAACACTTGTCACTAATGATTAGAGCGTGAATGAGAATAGAACAAATTAATTATGTGCATACGTGTGTTTTGTTCTTGTGCCGTTTTTGCATTTTCCTTATATTTTTGCATTCGAAGGCGAACCGGTAGAATATTACCGCAGATCAATTTATATACCGTTTTTAGATCATTTTTTGGACCAAATCAATGAACGATTTTTAAAACATCGCTACTTTCATAGCTGCTTTCCAAAATTGAAAACATTTTGCCAAATAAATGCATAAATCTTGACGTTATTGAGATGCAGGAGACTGTTCGTGTTTTAGAAAAGCAATGGTCCGCTGATGTAGAAGATCCCGATGATTTCGTTGCTGAATTTAGAATGTGGAAAAGGTTAAAAATCTTTTCTTCAGATTATATTTTCTAACTAAAATTTTGAATATATTTTCAGGAACTGGTTAAATCAAACAAAGAGATCCAAAACTTTTTTAGACGCGTTAAATTGTTGCGATGCAAAAATTTTCAAAACAGTGCATCGTTTTTTAAAGATTGGAGCAACAATCTGTCGCTTCAAGTGAACGCTCGTTTTCCTCACTTCGCTGGCTTAAAACATATTTAAGAAATAAAACTGGAGAAGCACGCCTGAACGGAATGGCTCTCTTGAATATCCATAGAGATATAGACGTGACGGAGGAAGAGATTTTAAATGTTATGGCCCAAAATAAAAGAAGATTAGACTTCAATTTGGGAATAAAATAATGAAACATTGTCTTTTTACCTAAAACCCCCCCCCATTTTTTTTCCTGCGTTCACCACTGATGTAAACAAATGAGCAGTTTCGGTAGCTTTAAGATATTTAGAAAGTAAATATAAAAATTGTTGCTTTTATTTGTATAACGCTTGCAACATGTTGCAGCAGGAATTTCACTATAGCCATTGTATGCCTTTCATTTATATCTGTTGTTGTTTAGTTTTTCAAATGTTTTTGCCCAAATTTTTATACTCTCGCAACAAAAGTTGCTAAGAGAGTATTATAGTTTTGTTCACATAACGGTTGTTTGTAAGTCATAAAACTAAACGAGTTAGATATAGGTTATATATATCAAAATGATCAGGGTGACGAGACGAGTCAAAATCCGAATGTCTGTCGGTCCGTCCGTCCGTCCGTCCGTGCAACGGATAACTTGAGTAAAAATTGAGATATCTTGATGAATCTTGGAACACATGTTCCTTGGGACCGTGAGAGGGTTGCTTTGGGCAAAATCGGACCACTGTCACGCCCACAAAATGGCGAAAACCGAAAACACATAAAGAGTCATAACTAAGCCATAAATAAAATTATAAAAGTATAATTTGGAATAAAGGATCGCACTAGGAAGGGGCATATTTGGATGTAATTTTTTTTTTTACCTCACCACACACCATGAAATTAGTTGAAATCGGATAATAACCACGTCCACCTTCCATACAAAGGTTAGGTTGAAAATTACTAAAAGTGAGTTAACTCAGTAACTAAAAATGCCAGAAACACTAAATTTCACATGAGAAATTTCCATCGGAAGCTGCACTCAGATTTTTTTACAAAATGAAAAATTGGTGTGGCATCGCCCACTTATGGGTCAAAAACCATACCTCAGGAACTACTCGATCGATTTCAATGAAACTTGGTTTGTAATAGTTTTCTTACATCCCAATGATATGTTGTGAAAATAGGCCAAATCGCTTCGCAACCACGCCTACTTCCTATATACCAGAGCTTTGAAGACGATCTGAATCGTTTGCTTTACAATATATAAAGTAAGCACTAGTGAAGATATCGATGCAGAACTTTGCACAAATACTACCTTTATAGTGTGGCAGCCCCATTCTAAAAATCGCCGAAATCGGAAAATAGGTTTTCAAGGCCCCATATATCGAACATGAGGACCTCGGTGCTTCTGACCTAATATTAGGGTTTCCAACTTTCAATGGACTTTATACAATATTTATGAAGCATATGTGGGTCAAATTGTGTATTATATAATATAAATAAAGTTATATAAATAAATTGCGAAAGTATAAAATGTTCGGTTACACCCGAACTTAGCCCTTCCTTACTTGTTTTTTATTATTATTTTTAAAAGATTCGCGTAGTAAAATTCATTACTCACGCATTCGTCGGCATACAAGGGCTATGTAAGTTCATGTGTTCGTGTAAAATGTATAGTAAAAATTGCATCGGTGTCCTGGTTGCATGCAGCCACCGTTGTTATGCGAAGTATTTTACTCATTTTCCTTTTTTCGTAATTTGTTGTTCGTGAAATAACATTTTTTCACTCGCTTCTGGTGGCGCTGTGTTCAAGTGGTGGTTGTGCCACTATGGCTTGGTGCAATATTCTATAAGTCAAAGTTTTTAATACTATTTTCGCAAATAGAATTTGACACAAACTTTCACCAGTGTGTGCATCGTCATTTATTCACTATGTGTTTTATATTTTTTATACTCTCGCACCTCTGAGACTCTATATTTAAATTTTTTGTGGGTTTATGCGTGTGTATAATTTTTATTTAATTAATAATGCATTTAAATGAGAAAAATATATTATTAGGATGAATACAAGCAATTCTTCTCAGCTATAAATTCAAAGAGCTGAATTGAACTATTTTACTTATGGACATTTAACTAAGATAATAACGTTGGTTAATGGTAATGTTATTGGTTATTTAGACACTTTTTTGATATTAAGATTTGCTTTGATTTTTACTGATATTGATAATGGTTTCTATATATATTCCGTCCCATTGCTAAATTTTGTCATTCAATGAATCAGAGTAATAAGTGAAAAATGGTATTATGAAACGGCTGCAACGGAACCAACAATATATAGCCGATATTCTCAGGCAGATAGTAATAAATTTAACTGAACAAAGCTCGGACCATTCCCAAGACAGTCATGGTTAAGCAAATTATCTGCAAGTTATTTTTACAAGAGTTCGATCTCGATATCATCAAAATAACTTATACAAAAGAAACGAACGAATTTAGGGAAAACGACTTCCATCCAAAATAATATGAAGCTTTTAGCTCATGTTTTCTACAAATATGCCACAATCAATATGACTCTGTAAAATGTTCTCTATCTTTCTGTTTCTCCATTTTCGCATTATTGTCTCTTAAATCATTAACACTTTACAGTTGACTCGCCAATAAATCACACAGTGCAAAGCGCAGCATTTTAGCTTATTATGTAACCACGAAATCAAAAACGGTAACCTCACAGTCGCAAGCAACCAGTCGTAATTATTAACGCGACATACAGATAAAAACTTGTGAAGTTGCTAATGAACACAACACATTCACATCAGCCCATAGTATATAAGGAGCTGCAGGTCAACCCGAAGATGCTGTTGTTGACAGCGTTGATTACGAAAGCGCAACAGACAGACAAGCAAGACAACAACAACCATTCACCCATTCACCATTCACAGTACATTCACTTCGCAAATGTGACGTCACCAGCGGCCAAGGAGGGAGCGCATCTTGACTTGAAGTTTGTTGGGTGAGTGCTTGCAGTATAACTAAGGAAGCAATTTTGTTTTTGTGTTGCGAAAAAACAGAAAAATCTGTTAACACTTTTCGTGTCATACCATGCAACGCCACGGCGCCTTGCCTAAGAGTTGTGGCATCTACTAGGGATTGCCGTCGGCAACAACAGCTGTTGTGTTGTGTTTGCTTTGACGCTTTTAGCAGTTGACGTTAGTGTTGTTGTTATTACGGTGCATAGCAAGTATACAAAAAAATAGTAACCCGCTGTTTATTGTTGTCTCATGTATTTACAACAAAAAACTCTTAGCAGAAAGTGAATCTTTTTTGATGACTTGTTTCTTCCACGCTTCCACTGTCTTCACTCAATCCCTTGGTGGTAACAATACCAAATTACAAACAAACAAAAATTACGCGAGCGCCGACACTGTTTTACTGCTCGATTGCTGGATCACTCACATTTCACACGTCAATGGCCGCTAGCTGGTTATGGCTCTGCATTTTCGGCGTTTCTTTGCCTTTGTTTTTGTTATTGACTTTGGCTTTTCTGTTCTCTTCGGGCTGATGCCACAGTTTGCATAAGTCTTCGCTGAAGGCAACAGCACTAGGTATGGTGGTATGGCGCTATTAATGCGCTGCAACAGGCCTTATTCTCCTCGTTTCATCATAAAGCTTCTTTTTGCCTCAGGCAATCGGTTGTAAACGTGCAAATATCAGCAGTGAAGCGCAAGTAACATACTAGTTGGCTAGAAGGCTTTGTTGTTGCCGCTGGTGTTGATAAGCGCTTGGTTGGGTTTTCGAATTTTGGAAGACCCAGAGGAGCTGTTTTCGACACCTGATAAAATTTTTTTTTCGTTATGTAATAATTTCTTACTAGGTTATAAGGTCCTTATAAAACTATTATACGATTAGTCGGATCTACGCTTCCACGGTCCGGAATCATGATTCTGATACCAATTTTTTAAGAGAGTTGGATTTCAAAGGTGTGGATTTACTAATTACCGCTTTGAAATTAACCGAAAGGCTGGGAATTCAGAGAGTTAATCCGACAGGGACCGTGTCGGACAATACCAACGATTGACACATTTCTATTACACATTTTATAGTCCTCGGCAGGCATAATCCATATCACTTTCAGCGAATTACTTTACATCACCCCAATCAACATACGAGTAATGGGCAGTCCGTTGAGTTTCTGGAACGAAAAAAAATTAAATTTAGGGAAAAGCTAGATGATATACTCAGAGAAACTCGAATCTTTCCAAGGGACTACTTTTTAGAGCTTGCCAATGTCATGTATGAAAACTATTTCACATTTAATATTATTATATATTTATCTTAACCAGTTATGTTTTAATGGTACGTGAATGTTGATGTATTATTTAAATTAATTTCATAGGACTAATGCATTCGGTCCTAACACAAATCCTCCACTGGTATTATATTGCTGGCTTTTACTCAGCTCAGCTTTCTAACACTTCCAACTGTCTCTTGTGTACTTGCAAACGCACTTTGCATATGCCACAGTCTATTTCAAATGTAAGAAATTAGACGCTACCCCACACACACTGCAAGAAGATATCAAAATTTGTGGATTAGAAGCCCAGTTCGTTCTTTGATTTTTTTACTACCAAGCCCATTAATAGTTAATTAATTAATATTAAAAATTAAATTCAAACTTTTTTCGGTTAGCTTCTTCTTGATCTTCTTTCTCTTCTTATTGATATTAATTAGTGACTATTCCAGCAGTAAGGTAATAGTGAAAGTCCAAAATTGAACATTTAGCTGACGCAGTGGAGAATTGCTTCCTTATTAAAGGTGTGTCCTGCCATTCCATCAAACTGGAAGTCCAATATTATTTCTGATCGCCATCAAACGGTTTATACATCAAGTATTGGTCTACTGGTCGGTCAAATCCTATTTTCAGTATTTTAGTCGCAACTAAACTTTGAGTTTTACTTCAAACGAAAAGGATAATATTTAGGCAAAGAGACAGCAAACTAAAACCAAAACTTACATTTCACATACATAGAAACTCCACCACTGTACGTGGGTATTTAGTACATATACATACATATATAGTATCATATCTACTGGAATTCTCTGTAATTTGAGTTCAATTGCTCCTTTACACTCCTATTTGCAATTGACAAATGCCGTAACACATCTTCGTGTCAATGCACTTTGTTTGATTTTATTCAGTAGCTGGTGGCATTGTGTTGTAATATGTTTACTCGCACTCCCATGGACATACAAATGTGTTTGCATTTAAACTTTTGTTGTAGTTCAATGACGTTTAATCATTTGAAAATTGATTTGAAATCGTTTGCAAAGTTATCGTTAACATTTCAAAGGTTAATTTGGCAAGCTAGGCAAATTAATGGCTTTTAAATTAGTTGCACGACACTACTTGAGGAAGCAAAATATTAAGATGGCTCATTTAATGCACAACTCAATTTAAAGATCACTATTTACTTGCATTTAAAACTTCGGAAAATATTGATCTTGTATCGTTTCATGTTGCTGGATATTAAAATTTCCGTCTTCCTGGCTAATCTGCCACCTGTCAATCAGCCACTACAATACACTAACGAACCATCTTAAAATGAATGAATATAAAAATATATGGTAGCAGAAATAACCGACAATCATTAACCAAGTGCAAAAATATTATTTTGCCATAAATATTGCTGGGTTTTATTAGTGACAAATAATAATTAGATTAGTTACTAATATAAATGTACTCATACCGTAACAAATTATATCAATATCTCAGTAAATTTTGGGTGACCTTGAGTGAGTCAAATGAGTGAGATTAAAGTTGAGTTCTATTACAGGTTTGAAATTTTTATCAGCAAAAAACTCTGAAGAATTATACATATTTTTTAAAAAAGGATATGGTTATGGGCTTGAGACTCATCTATATGGGATGTAATTATTCGCAATGAACGCGAAAACCTCCAAAAACAGAGAACTCTCGTGTGAACCGAAACAGATTTACACGAAACGTTATCCGGCTTATGAACTATATTTTTTTGACAAAACTGAGCTTAGATTTGCCTTTGGGAAAGGGAGAGAAAGGGAGCTACGCTTAACATGTATGAACAAATGCTTTCAAGTGCGCGTCATCTCAAATTTATACAAAGCTTTATACAATATCTGTCTGAAGAATAGTAAAATATTGCAGCCATATAAATATGTGTGTCCAAGACAGAAGTGTAAGTATGAAAGTGAGCACACTTGTAACTGCAATGGAACAACAGAAGGTAAGAGTTACTGCTTTAAAACTTTAAAAGCTTTTGGTACATTACTCAGATGAAAGATTTTTCATATATACTAGTATTACTGGAATTACATGCCCATTAGGAATTACTTTTCGGGTTGATTCTGATTTTTTGAAATTAAATAATGTAATGTACGATCTTTGCATAAAACGGATAAAATATGCCAGGATAGAATATCTCAACCTTAAATTTATGTTTATAAACTCAAACAAGGCGTCTTGTGGGCCAAACTATTGCAGAGTTTCTGCAGATACGAAATTTCACTAATGCTTTAAAATTATTGTACTCAGCGCCAATGTATTACTGCAGAAGTTCCCACTTATTAATAAATTACACACTGATAATATGAACGTTGGTATATTGACCTTTTTATATCCATATAAGTCCTTTTTATTCCAATGAAATATATGTGGAAGAGAACCCTGCATTCGGAGAACCATGCTGAATAAAAATATTTTAGAATAATATGTCTAATTAGTCAGATGTGAAACCAATTGATTTCTTGATCCTTACCCTAATAAAAGTTGATTCCATTGGAAAATATCCTTACTCGATCCTAGTACATAGTAGAAACTCTCATGGCTACCAAGACCTCAACTTACACACGTCTCATAAAATGAAACGCAGCGCAGAAACAAATATCAAGAATTCTAATATAGAATGTGCTAAGAAGTTAGAACTGCTGAGCTGGATCCAGCGCCGATGAATAGTAGCCATATTAAATTTCCAACGAATATTTGTACATACATAAATATGTTAGTAGAGTATTCTGTACTTAAAATAACAGCACATACAAATATATGTAGTGTTTTTTCTTAATATAAATATTTCTGCATATTTTTCAAGATATGAAAATCCATCAAATCATTCATGTATCCTCCTGTGAACGCGTCTATACTTATATGTACAAGAATATATGTACTTACTTATAGATCTACATATGCATATTATTTATTTATTACATTCACATTTGCATGTGCTACCATTTATTTTGCCGCACGTACACATGTACATGAGTTTGTGTTTGTATTTCCTTCCTTTTCATTTGAATGTCAAGGCGTATGCGAAGATTGAACATGCAAAAGCACATTCGACATTTTTTCATTTGCAGAAAAAACTAAGTGAAATTACACGACTTTTCTGTTGTGTACAGACATACAGACGTAGGTGAGCAGTTAAGTGCTCAGCATTATGCAGCAGATATTAGATCGAGTTTTGTTTGTTTATTTGAAGAAGTGTTGCAATTGAAGAAGCAGAGGGATGTTTATTTACTAAACCCACTCGATTACATTCAAATTTACAGCCGACATTGTGTGGGAATTGCGAATAAAAGTGTGTAAATACGGCAAAGTAAATACGGTGACAAATAACCTGGAAGACTATTCGCGCTTCTTTCCCGAGTGTATTGAGCGCCCACTGCCGTTTAATCGTTGGGACAGTATTTTTTACTAACTAACGGTTTGGGAATAAAAATTTCCTCCATCCAAAACTAAATCTGAGGCCCTTCAAATTTGTGGTGAAGTCCATATACAAGAAAATAAGAAGTAATAAGTAATTAATTTTTATGTTATATATTTTTAATAAAAAGCTATTAATGTATGTTTTACTATATCTAAGGCTATTTGCTTCCTATAATACGTCCTGAGTTAGGTAAAGTTGCATAACGATTGTAGAATGTAATATAACAAACTGTCCACCTGTATTTGAATTCATCTAACATGAAACCAAAATACACTTCAAATTTTTTTCCAACAAATGTCTGACTAATAATTCGATGAAATCAAATAATAACACTGGTTTACAGCAAAAATGTTCCATGAACTCCACTATCCAATTTGTATGTGAAATGGCTCGCTGATTTTTTTATGGATACGTTTTTGAGATATTTGCAATTTACCGTTATTCGATCAAAAAAAAAGGTGTCATTTAATCATGTATATCTCACTGACCAGTTGAGCAATCTTACTGCAAATTATAGAAAATAAAAGTGAATGAAATTTCCTAAAAATATTGCTTACTCCATTTTTCCATAGGCCTTATAATTTCAGAGAAATTGATTAATCACTTCGAGTTTTTAAATTTTTTTATGAAAAAATTAAAAAAAAAATAAACTTTGGCAAGAAAAAAATTTTGAAACAAAAGATATTTTTTAAATTTCTTTTTTTATATATAGTCCTGTTTCTTTAGAAAAAATTAAGCTACCAACGAACAAAATCCATGGATAAATAGGAAAGTTGTACATGATCAAATAAATATATCCAAGTCTCGCAAAGTCAATGTATACGTATACGCAATAGCATTGCAATAACATACACTGTCTTCCTTCGAAAGAGAAAAGAAAGAAAGAGACGAAAGTGACGAGCATGGCGAAAGGTTTCACCAGCAAATGCAATTAATTGAGAATCGATACCAAGGTTTCTGGGACGTCGGTATGATGGGTGACTACTGTTGGTTTCTCATAAGAGAAACCGATCCTAAACTAAATAAACGACAAAACAAAACACATAATCATTTCGACTATAATGTAAGAACATCAACTTAAGACAAAAATAACACATTGTTTTAATATATATTACTAATATATAAATAAATGAGTTTATAAAAACTAAAAACGACATGAAAATTGACTTTTCACTTAACAGAAACAGCGCATAGCCAGATATCCCACCCCTACTTTACACACTACATACGCATATACGTATACATTGACTTTGCGAGACTTGGATATATTTATTTGATCATGTACAACTTTCCTATTTATCCATGGATTTTGTTCATTGGTAGCTTAATTTTTTCTAAAGAAACGGGACTTCATATAAAATAAAAAAAAATGTAAAAAATATCTTTTGTTTTAAAATTTTTTTCTTGCCAAAGTTTATTTTTTTTAATTTTTTCATAAAAAAATTTAAAAACTCGAAGTGATTAATCAATTTCTCAAAAATGGAGTAGGCAATATTTTTAGGAAATTTCATTCACTTTCATTTTCTATAATTTGCAGTAAGATTGCTCAACTGGTCAGTGAGATATACATGATTAAATGAAGACACCTTTTTTTTTTGATCGAATAACGGTAAATTGCAAAATCTCAAAAACGTATCCATAAAAAAAAATTAACTCGATTTTCGAAATCAGCGAGCCATTTCACATACAAATTGGATAGTAGCATCCGTGGAACAAAAAACAAATTCAAATTTGTGATCCAGTGTAATTGCTTTTTAAGATACTCTTTTAAACCTAGTTTAATGATGTTTCGTATTATAATTGAAGTCTTATTCGCTTTGAGCTTTTATTTCCCAAATTTGCAATTCATCTTCTCACAACCTTTAATACATTTGTTTCACTTTTTATTAATAAGCTTAAAGTTATTCAAGAAATCATAACATGACAGGCATTTGTTTTTGTCACGCTTCGGTTTGCAGTTGGTTTCAAATTTCAATCCAACACATGTTTAAGAGCTTAAAGTAGTTGTACTGCTATATCTGTTCTTGTGGTGTTCAATCTAATGTCTCATAAACCAAAGAAGAAACAAGTAAGGAAGGGCTAAGTTCGGGTGTAACCGAACATTTTATACTCTCGCAATTTATTGATGTAATTTTATAAAGCTAACACAATTCGACCCATATATTCGGTATATAGTTCAATAGAATAACGAAAATCATCATAAATAGTATATGGGGACTGAGGTAATTCCTAAACCAATTTCACTCGTTTTCACCACCAAGATACAATGTATCGAAGACTATACGCTCACTTAATTTAATATTACTTATAATTAGGTATATGGGATCTTGGGGAAGTTATGACCCGATTTTTACCATTTCAAGTACAGAGAGAAACTGTTATAAGAAAAAATTTCAGAGGGAATGAATTACAATAAAATATCTGAGGGATTTACCTATATTTTCGGTGAAAAATTACCCTTAGGCACTGAGTTCTTCATGTTCGATATCTTGGGACCTTGAAAAGTCATGGTTCGATTTTGACAATTTTTCCACAAGTGATGTCACAGCTCAAATACAGTGTCGAGGTACTCGACGTTGAGTTGCCGGTGTGCCAAATAAAATAAGATGATTTGTGTTTAATATAAATGTAATTTTGTATATTTGGGTGAGTAGGGTATAATGAGTATACAATGTGTGTGTGTGTATTTGTTATACAAATGAGTGGGTTTAAATGTATGTGTGTTAGTAGATCATTCGCAATTTAGGATTAATTATAAACAATATTTATAAATATAACCTTCGAGTTGGGTGGGTAATCCCGCGATGATTGGATGATCCTCTATTGGGTTTGTTGTTTTCCTGGGGTGATCCGGTTTGGCGCTTTTTGTCCGTCCGTGGGTTCTTTCTTCCTTCTTTTGGGTTGTTATTCTCACTGTTGTTGTGTACTTCTTATTAGATTCCTCTTCGCAAGCTATGTTGGCGCTGTTGTGCATTTCTGCATTGTCCTTTAATTCGTATTTAGACGAGTTTATAGTACAATGCAAGGTTGTGTTCATCTGGCATGAACATACAGTATTTGTGTAATGTTTTATTCCGCTATCTTCATTTGTTCCTAATGTATATATGTATTATAAAGTGAACGAATCAAAAGAATTCAAAATAGAGTTATATGGGAAGTAGACGTAGTTGTGAACCGATTTCGCCCATCTTCCACCCGTGTCATCAGAGTGTCAAGAAAGTGTTATATACCGAAGTTCATTGAAATCGATCGAACAGTTCTTGAGATATGGTTTTTGACCCATAATTGGGCGACGCCAGGCCCATTTTCCATTTTGTAAAAAAATCTCAGTGTAGCTTCCTTCTGCCATTTCTTATGTAAAATTTGGTGTTTCAGACGTTTTTCGTTAGTGCGTTAACGCACTATTAGTAATTTTCAACCTAACCTTTGAATGAGAGGTGGACGTGGTTATAATCAGATTTCTTTCATTTTTGGAATGTATAAGGAAATAGCTAAAATAAACGACTGCAGAAAGTTTGGTTTATATAGCTTTATTGGTTTGCGAGTTATATACAAAAACCTATTTGGCGGCGGGGTCTCGCCCACTTTTCAAAAACAATTGCATCCAAATGTGCCCCTCCCTAATGGGATCCTATTTTCCAAATTTCCTTTTCATAACTTTATTTATGGCTTAGTTATAGCTCTTTATGTGTTTTTGGTTATCGACATTTTGTGGGCCTGGCCAATTCCGCCCATCTTCGAACTTAACCTTCTTATGGTGCCAAGGAACATGTGTTCCAAGTTTCATCTTTTTTTTTTTTTTATCTTTTTTACTCAAGTTATCGCTTGCTCGGACAGACGGACAGATGGACGGACGGACGGACGGACGGACGGACAGACAGACATCCGGATTTCAAATCCACTTGTCATCCTGATCATTTATATATATATAACCCCATATCTAACTCTTATATTTCTTGGTGACACAAACGACCGTTATGTGAACAAAACTATATTACTTTGTGCAACAAGTTGCGAGAGTATAAAAATACCAGGTTGTTTGTAACAGTTTTAATAGGGATCATAATATTTAGTTGGCCCATTCCGATGTCCCAAAGTCAATTCTACTATTATTAAGTTAATTTGGTCCAGATTTCTAGTTTAAAACTATTAAACTCTTTAGAAAGATGTTTTATTTATCTACCCAACTGTCATTTGCCTAAATATTCTTCGAAACTATTTTTATTCGTGAAAAGAAAATCTACTGAACACATTTGCTAGTCACTGTCTTTGGCAATTCAACTCCATAAACTAATTAGACTCACGCAGAGTCAAAACCATAATAAATGAATTCAAAGTACTCGAAATATCTCACAAAATGCTTTGTCATTTATTACTTTGATAGAGAAGAGAAGAAAATAGTACCCAAATAAACCCATTCATATATTAAACACATAATATAAAATACCAAAACATGGATATATATTAATGTGTTATTTACTCGAACTAATGGCTTACTCACGTTGTGCCATTGCGATTCTTTTCTGGCAGGTTTCTTTAGTAGATCTGGTAGCTCGTAGATTTTGTTTTTTATTGTTTGGAACACATTTAAAGCCTCCTAAAGTGCTGACTTTTATACCTATGTATATTTATGTTTATGCTATTATTGGCGAGTAGTAAACGGTTTATTGTGATTATTAACTTCATGATATTAACTTCTTATTTTCTATTATTCCTACAATTTAGCTTAGCATTAATTTTTCAATGGTAAACTATTTTTATTAGCTTCTGCCTACATAAATATATGTATGCCCAAATATTATGACGAATTCAAATTCGTCAAGTCATTGCTTGATGGAGGAATTACAATATGAGCTCCTATGGTAGCTTATCTCAACTCTTCAGATTGTTTCTTTGAATTAACTTTCCTTTTGTTACTCATAATAATAACCTAAAAGCAAAGTAGATGAAAACATTAACATTTCATGACAAGATTAGAATTATAACACCCTATAGGGTTTTTTGGTTATTGAAACCCTCTTAAAAATGCATCAAGAGTAATCTTGGATATTGTAAATAAGTCCAGCTATAAGCTGGGTACTATTTATCGCAAGAAAATCTCAAAATCTTCTAAATACAATAAAAAATAAATAGTCCCTCTTACTTATATTTCAGTACAAGTCCCATCTGTCACACTGTCACTTTACAGTAAAGAGGAAGGAATCTTATTATACACACTTACTTTAGTCCTAATTTAGTAAAATCACTGCCATCCTCGGAGTTCAGTCTTTGTCATTTCATGCAAATAAACTTAACTCTAAAACTTATTGTCATCGAGCCAAATTTTTGCAATTACTAAATTACTAATACTCTACAGTTGATTACTTTGTTTTTGTATTAGAGCGGCATATAAACACTCACACCCTTTTTCGCTTTCAATCGCCTAAGTTTTGCGTTTTGAGTCAAGTTACTGCACCAACCACAAGAAGAGAGAATACTTAAGGATATTGCTGTGCAACGCTGAAATTACACCGCGCCCCCTCCGCCTTCCACCGAAGCTCGTATTGCACCGATTTTCCTTTCCGAAATTTGATTATTTGTCCGGGAAAATATCATTTTGTAAAAGCTATAAATTAGTTAATAAAATACTGGCTTAGAGCTGGTGAATGAGGGGAGGAAATTCAATATTCAAAGCAAATGCAAAATGAAACGTGGAGCATTTAACTAATGAGTTTATAATGAATTGATTAAAAATTGCGTATCAATAAATTGATTAAAAATCGTACTCTTTGGTGTATAATGTTCTTCACGAGGGTGAACACTTAATACACCCACATTTATATTATGAAAATATGTAATGTATGTAGTTCTAAATACATGTGAATGTATTATAGGGTGATTTTTTAAGAGCTTGATAACTTTTTAAAAAAAAAAAAACGCATAAAATTTGCAATCTCATCGGTTCTTTATTTGAAACGTTAGATTGGTTCATGACATTTACTTTTTGAAGATAATTTCATTTAAATGTTGACCGCGGCTGCGTCTTAGGTGGTCCATTCGGAAAGTCCAATTTTGGGCAACTTTTTCGAGCATTTCGGCCGGAATAGCCCGAATTTCTTCGGAAATGTTGTCTTCCAAAGCTGGAATAGTTGCTGGCTTATTTCTGTAGACTTTAGACTTGACGTAGCCCCACAAAAAATAGTCTAAAGGCGTTAAATCGCATGATCTTGGTGGCCAACTTACGGGTCCATTTCTTGAGATGAATTGTTCTCCGAAGTTTTCCCTCAAAATGGCCATAGAATCGCGAGCTGTGTGGCATGTAGCGCCATCTTGTTGAAACCACATGTCAACCAAGTTCAGTTCTTCCATTTTTGGCAACAAAAAGTTTGTTAGCATCGAACGATAGCGATCGCCATTCACCGTAACGTTGCGTCCAACAGCATCTTTGAAAAAATACGGTCCAATGATTCCACCAGCGTACAAACCACACCAAACAGTGCATTTTTCGGGATGCATGGGCAGTTCTTGAACGGCTTCTGGTTGCTCTTCACCCCAAATGCGGCAATTTTGCTTATTTACGTAGCCATTCAACCAGAAATGAGCCTCATCGCTGAACAAAATTTGTCGTTTCATTTTCGATTTTACATTTCGAACCGAACACTGATTTTGGTAATAAAATTCAATGATTTGCAAGCGTTGCTCGTTAGTAAGTCTATTCATGATGAAATGTCAAAGCATACTGAGCATCTTTCTCTTTGACACCATGTCTGAAATCCCACGTGATCTGTCAAATACTAATGCATGAAAATCCTAACCTCAAAAAAATCACCCGTTAGTATATATATAAAAATATTTACCAGCTCCTGTTTTTCATTTCAACTTTTATACTCGTTTTTGGTTACTGAGTTTAGCTTTATCAAAGCGTGTGCCACCATCAATATCAACCCTGTGCTGCTTTGCTCATTCAACAATCTGCTCGTGCTGTAGAGAGTTGTGAATCACTGCGGTTTCCTAACTCGTTGACCCATTTCGATGGCATGTATATACTATATGTATCTATGGATGCCGGTTCTCCGCAGACTGGAGTTAGAATGCTGGGTTAAGACTTCGGCAGCTCTGTGGTGAGTTCAGTTCTATGTGGAGTTATCTAAATTTCTGACGTTTTTTCCATTACCTAAACAGCCAGCTTGCTATGCTAGCGTTCCTTCCGCTATCATACTCATCCTTTTGACACATTTCAACTCTTTTATTTTAATCAAATATTTAATTTAGTGGCTAAGTCAATTTGTTATACGCTAAGAGGCATTAAGTACACACATATGTATGTACATATAGATTATAATACAGTATAATCGCATGACAAGGAGAATCGACCAGCAGCCACAGCTGGTTGCCTTGGCCAGACCGTTCTGGCTCCGACACACAGTTTTATCGTACGTATTTCTTCAAACGGAATTGTGTATTCGGGTTGTTGACGTTGACGATGTCATTAAAATTGTAGTAAAAATCGCTGCCAAGAGCATTTAGTTTTTCTTGTTGCCCACTTGTTTTATTAATATTCACTGCTCCACTTTGACAAAGTACTCATATCTGTGTCAAGCTCTCTCAGAGATGAGCAATCATGTGGATGACAGTTCATTCTTAATTCCTTTCTGTCAGTTACTAAAAAGATGCAATTTTAATCATAGTTTTGCATAAAATAATAAATGAAATACTTGCAAGGACTTTATTAGATATTATTTTACAAGAAAAACTTTTTAACTTGTTTTTTTGACAAAATTCTTTATCAAAATTTATGAACCATACCAAAATCGAGAAAACCTAAAACTACTATGACAGAAGATTTTTCTAAAGCAATATTGTAAAAATAAATTAGAAACTACTGAATGCAGCGGTGCATACTGGCGAAAAGATGTAAAACCATAAAAGGCAACAGCTAAATTTACAAACTCATTTGCATCTTTCATGTAAAATTTGTATTGAATATTGCAATGAGTTGAATCTCTCTCATCTCACTGTCCTTGTCGGCTTACGACGAACGGGGCCGATTTACGGTTTTAAAGAAAAGTTATAATTTTGGAATTCAACGTTATAATAATTCAGTGTATTTCGTTTAAAATTAAGTGTACATTAAGTTTTGAAGGGTGTATGTGTATATATGTACAATAATTGTTAATATGTTTAAATACAATGTAACTTTAATTTAGTGTTAGTATATATTTATTTTATTGACCTGTTTTGCGTATGATTTTTCCTTCTTGTGTTGTATGGTGTTGAATGTTGTGATTGTGGGGGATATGCTCTCCGAGTTATTCTCCAAGTGATTGTTGAAATGTTGTTCACTTTCCTTTTTGTGTATTAAATTTGTGTTTTGAATATTTGGTTTGCTTATTTCACTGTATATTGAATTCATGTGTTTTGTTCACTTCTAAAAAGCGCGGGTGAATTGTTCGGCTCCTTCCAATGATGTCTTCTTTTTCTTCGTGTAATGTTGTGTTGTAAAAATTAGTGAAGTTGGTTTCGGTCGGTTCAGTTCCTTTGCATTACTGTTCTATTACTTTTCGGAGTAATTGAAAGTAATGCAGAGGAGTTTTTTTGTTTGCACTAAACATTCCGGCCGCCTTGCAGTATCTGCGAAATAAGTGGGATTAGTGGGGTATACTTGATAGAGTTCAATGTGAGTAATGATAGTAAATTGAATGATAATACTTAGGTTTATTCGCTATTATAGAGTTCCAGTGAGGGTCCAGCCGAAGGCTGTATTTTGTGCTACCACCGTACTATTATCGGGGATATACAATCCGCTTCGGATGATATGTGGGTATATATCCGCTCCAATTTCTATCATCAGTTCTCCGTTGTTGTAAAAATAAGGGTCAGCGAGGACTAAGTGATCAAACCGTGTTTGAACATCGTCACTTAAGTCCTGCTCATAGGGTTTTTTGGGTAACTGCTGCGTGATAATAGAGTTGCACTCCGAACGAAACTTGTCATCATTGATTGATCCAATTTGAATGTTACAGATACGATATGTGTTTAGGTATATGATAGGTAGTTTCAATTTTTTAACTAGATCGGCCGCTATATTTGTTATTTTGAGGGTCGGGTTTAAGATGGCTCGAACTTTGTGCCACATACCATCGCATTTCAAACGGATAATCGTCGTGGGTATTAGTGTTTGTTTAGCCAGTAAGGATGGTAATCGGGTTTCTATTGGAGATCTTGTTTTCTCAACGACTTTTACTTCGTTAGCTGTATATAACCTTGGGTGACCATGTAGGGTTGTATGGTGCTTCCCATTGCAAGTGGAGCATCGGTTCTTACTGGTGCATCCTTCCGTCCTGTGGGATCTGGCTAAACAATTAACACAATAGCGGTGTTTGATCACAGCTTCGTACTTTTGTATATGTTAACCGACAAGTACATGGTACAAGTGGCTAACCGGTGATCCTTTTTACACAATCCGCAAGCAATATGACGATGAGTTGTTCGTCGGTGGGTTATGGTTTTTCGGGTCGTATGGTGATCGCTATCATTTTCTTCACGGATAGTGGGTAGAGTTGAATGAAAACGCTGTATGCGTCGAGACATTGTTTCGTCTTCTGGTGTTGGTGTAATACTACGTCTTACACCACGAGATAGTATGGTAGACGTTAGACTATTTCGTCGAGCATTTAAAGTTTTAATGGTGGTTGGAGCCATTTCTCTAAAAAGAAAGAAAACTGTTAAGTTAGTTTGTACTTAAAATTACAATTTTAGTAATGGGTCGGGTTATTGTGCCTTGAGCAGTTCGGATTTCAACCACTCGTGTTTTATTGTCCAAACCGAAAAACACCTTTTCGATTCGGCCTAATTTCCACTCGTTTGGTGATGTGTTTTCGTTTCTAATGACAACAAGATCGTTTATTTCAACGTTACGCTGCGGGTATTTCCATTTGTAACGTCTGTGGAGTTCCTTAAGGTATTCTTCCTTCCATCTTTTACAAAAATGTTGGTAGAGTATTTTCAATTTTTGCCATCTGTTAACGATGCTTAAGTTAGCATCCTCTAAATTGGGTTCGGCTGGTGTTAGTAGTGGAGTACCTATTAGGAAGTGTCCTGGAGTCAATGGTTCCAAGTCTGATGAGTCGTCGTTTGTAGGACTTATTGGGCGAGAGTTTATACAACTTGCGGGTTAATAGGGTAGCAAATTCTTCGAATGTAAATTTCTGCACTTTGGCGATCTTTTTTAAATGGGTTTTAAAACTTTTAACGCCTGCTTCCCATAATCCACCCATATGCGGTGCTCCTGGTGGATTGAAGTGCCATGAGATATCTTGATGACTATGTATAGTTGTAACTCGAGTTCGAAGTGTTGTAAAGAATTCTCGCCGATCTTTGGTCAATAACTGCGAAGCTCCTACAAAGTTTGTTCCGTTGTCGGAATAAAGATTGGCGGGACATCCACGCCTGGAGAAGAAACGGGTGAATGCTGCTAAAAATGCTTGGGTGGTGAGATCGCTGACGGGTTCGAGATGGATTGCCTTAGTTGAGAAACATACAAATACACATACATAGCCTTTGGTAATTAGACATGCTCTCCCAGTGTAGTTTTTTATGTCATAGGGTCCGGCAAAGTCGATACCTGTAGTAACAAATGGTCGGGTTAGTGTTGTTCTTTCCATTGGGAGCGCTGCCATTATTTGGGTTTGTTGAGTTTTCCTGTGTATGATGCAGGTTTTGCACTGATGTATAGTGGTTTTGATCAGCACCTTTAGTTTGGGTATCCAAAATTCTGTTCGTAAGAGTCGAAGAACTAGTTGATTTCCGCCGTGTAGGGTTACTAAGTGGGTAAATTGGGTTAGTAGTTTGGATATACGACTACTATAGGGTAGTAAAATTGGGTGACGCTCGTTGTAAGTTAGTGCTGCAGAATTGCTTAATCTGCCATCAATTCTCATGATTCCTTTAGGGTCAATGAATGGGTTTAGTGTTAGTAATGCACTTTTTTTGTGTATTTGGGTCTTATGGGTTAGAGCGTCATATTCTTCTCGGAAATACGTTTTTTGGGTCTGAATGATTAGCTTCATTCGTGTAATTTTAAATTCTTCAGGGGTGATCTCATGGTTTGAGTACTGAGTTTCTCGTCTCCTTGGTGAGGCGTTTGAACAAAACCTGAATACGTATGCGATGGTACGAATAGCTCTGGGTAGTGAGGAAAACCTTTCAAGAATATCCTCTTGTGTCGTAATCGCAAACGTCTTAACTGTTTTGTATTCAAGGGTAGTGTTGTAGGAATTTTTAGTTATTGGAAATTCCTCTTTTCTACGTTGTAGCCATTCGGGTCCTTGCCACCAAAGGTTGCAATTTATAAGTTCCGTGGGTGTGCATCCTCGACTTGCCAAGTCTGCGGGATTGTCTTGACTCTCGACATGGTGCCAATTTTCGACTCCGACTTTCTCGGCAATCGCAGCGACTCGGTGAGAAACGAATGTGGTCCATGAACAGGGTGGTTTGCTTAACCAAGCTAGAACTATTGTAGAGTCTGTCCAGAAATAATTTTTATATTGGATTAAGTTTAATTGGGTTAGAGTAGAGTTAGTAAGATTGGCTAGTAGGACAGCTCCGCAGAGTTCCAATCTGGGTAGCGATAGGGTTTTAATAGGAGCAACTCTAGTCTTTGATACTAAGAGAGTTGTCCATATTTTGTCACCAATTAAGACTCGCATGATTAGTGTTGCAGCATATGCTTTCTCTGAGGCATCGGAGAAACCGTGAAATTCGATGTTTGCTGACGGAGAGAAGTGAGTCCAACGAGGTATCTCGATTTGATTAATATTTTCATATTCTTTCACAAAGTTATTCCATCGATGAAGGGTGAGTGGCTTTAAACTTTCATCCCAGTCAGATTTATCAAGCCATATTTGTTGCATAATTATTTTTGCCGATATTATAATGGGACTAAGCCAACCAGCTGGGTCAAATAATTTTGCTACGGCTGATAAAACTTCACGTTTGGTATATGCGGATCTTTTCTCCATTGGGTCCACGCGAAAGAAGAATGAATCCTTTTTTGAATTCCATCGAATTCCTAGAGTTTTTGTGTTTCCGGGTTCAGAAAGGTTGAGAGTTTCTGTATCTAATAGATGATCGTGTGGAAGTCCTTTTAGAATATGTGGGTGATTTGAGGTCCATTTTCTTAAAGCGAATCCTGGGAGTTGTAGAGCAGAAATGAGTTCATCTCGTGCAGATTTTGCGGTGGTTATGTCATGGGTTCCTGCTAAAACGTCGTCCACATACATTTCTTGACGCAGAATTTTCGCTGCTAATGGGTGAGTTTCCTGTACATCATCGGCTAACTTCATGAGGGTTCGGATTGCTGGGTATGGTGCGCAGTTTATGCCGAACGTAACCGTTTGGAGTTCGAAGTCTTCTATAGTGTCTTCCGGGGTCTTTCTGAAGAGGATCCTTTGGAACCTAGTGTGTTTAGGGTCCACTAATATTTGTCGGTACATTTTTTGAATGTCCGCATTAAAAACGAATTGGAAGAGTCTCCAGTTTGTAATTAGAATCACTAGGTCTTTTTGTAAAGTGGGTCCGATGTGTAAAATGTCATTTAAACTTTTGTGATTTGACGTGGGGCAAGATGCATTAAATACCACACGCAATTTCGTAGTAATACGGTCGGGTTTAATGACTGCGTGATGTGGTAAGTAATATTGCGTCGCTTTATCTGCGGGTTCATTTTTGACCTTTTTCATATGTCCAAGTTCCAAATATTCCACAATTGCTTTATCATATTCGGCCTTTACATCGGGTCTTTTGAGTAAAGACCTTTCATTTCTGAGGAATTGAGCTAATGCTATGTGTCTAGATTGTCCAATATCAATATTTGTGGGTTCTTTGAATGGCAGGGTTACTACATAGCGCCCATTTGAGTTACGTCGGGTTGTTTTTTCGTAATTTTCCTCACAAATTTTATCTGCTGTTGAAATTATGGAATCCTTTGGGATTTCCTCCACCTCCCAAAAGCGTGTGAGTAGATACTCAGGGTTCATTTTATTATGAAATGATACTATTGAAGAGTTTTGGGTGGGTTGGGTAATGGGTCCGGATAAAATCCATCCAAATTTCGTTTCTTGGGCTAGGAGTGAGCCTAAAATATTTCGTTTTACTCCACCTAGTATGATATTTGGGTAGATATCGCTACCAATTAATATATCCACGGGTCTTGGTTTGTGGAATTGTGTATCTGCTAGCGTGAAGCCGAGGTTCTTTAGGCACAGAGTAGGGTCTATCGGGTATGAGGGTAAATTCTCGGTAAGGCTATTCAGAATGAATGCCTGAGTTGATATTCTATAATTTGCATTTGTGTGTGAACAAAGCGTTATATTACAAATTTTCGAAAGTGTTGCTGAAACCGCATTGTTTAGTCCAGTCACTTGTGCTGATACAGAGTGGGTGGGTATATCCAGACTTCGTTGAAGTCTTTGAGATATAAATGTCGCCTCTGATCCTGAATCTATAAGAGCTCTTGCTGAAAATCGCTGACCATTATGTTCTACTTGTACCATTGCAGTACCCAATAATATCTGCTTCCTACTTGGGTTGTGTGGGTCTTGGGTTGAGAGTTCAGTGGACTGTATCGTTGTGGTGTAGGCTTGCTGATTTGAATTTTGGGTAGGTGTTGAGGTATTTGCCGTGGTAGCAGCAGTTGAACTGGTCGCTTTTGGGGTTTCCGGGGTTGATTCAGGTTGGGGTCTAGTTTCTTTATGTATCAGGGTATTATGTCTTTTGTGACATTTACGGCATGAGAATTTACTGATACAATTCTTGTAGCTGTGTGATGTAGCTAAACAATTGTAGCAATAGCCGTACTTTTTGATTGTAGAAATACGGGTCTCCACATTCATTGCTAAAAATTTGGGGCATTCACGAATTGGATGATGGTTTTTGCAAAGTTTGCAACTATCTGAGTCCGGGTAGGGTTGAGAAGTAGTGTAATTATTACCTTTTCGGTGGTTTGAGGGTTCAGCTATTTGATTTTTAGACACGTTAACATGAAATGTGTTAAACTTCTTTTCGTCTGTCTTTTTTACTGAACTAGGATGAGATGAGTGGGTTTTTGCTAATGAAGCCTTGAAATTTCCAACAGATTCGAGGGTTTTGTATTTATGTGTTAAAAAGGTGTCGAAATTAGACCATGTGGGTATAGTGGTGTTATCTGATAGGGTATATTCAAATGCTTCTAACGTCTGTTTTGGTAGTTTTGAACAACAAAGATATATTAATATCGGGTCCCAATTTTGGGTGTTAATTTCCAGATTTGTTAAATTAGTTAAAACGTTATTAACCGCACGTTGTAGGGCTTTTATAGCGCAGCCTGTTTCTTGGGTTACATCGGGTAAGCTAAACAGAGTCTTCAATTGGGTGTTCACCTGCATCCTTTTATTTTCATACTGGTCGACAAGATTTTTCCAGGCCAGTATGAAACCATCATTTGTAAGGGGTGTGTTTTTAATTGCCTCTCTTGCTTCACCTCGGGTCTTCTGAGTAAGGTGGAAAAGTTTTTCGACATTGCTAATTGTCGGGTTACGGATATACAATGCTGTAAACATGTCCCGAAAAGTGGGCCAATTTGTATAATCTCCGTAGAAAATGTCAGTGTCGCATGGTGGTAGATGAACTTTGGGGCCGAAATCTATTGTTGTGGCTTCAGAGGGTCTTTCCTTTATAGGTTGGTTTGACACCTGTGTTTTACGTAAATCGACATTTTCATTAATTGATGCTAAACAAGAGAGGTACATTTGATAGCATTTTTTATATCTATCTTTGACTTTATTAAAGTCGATGGTTTCTTGGGTTTCGCGAGAAAGTCTGCGAATTGCAGCATGTGCTTTTTTCGCTTCCTCGTAAAGCGAGTTGAGTTCGACTCTTTTGATCTCGAGAGTGTAAACAGTTTCCTCTTCAGTGTGAGTCTGGAAATAATCTTCCACAAATTCGATTAAATCGGTTGTGGTGAATTTGAAATCTTCCATTTTAGTTGGAGGGGTGGGTATTGTTTGAGGTAGAAGAAATAATTTGATAAATTGGGTGGAGAATGAATTTAGAATAACTCGAATTTTTTTTTTTTTTTTTTTTTTTTTTTTATGTGTTAAAAGTTTTAATATTTGAAATAGAAAAATATTTTTATAATCTATACGCAAAATAGATGATTAAATTTGAACCGCAAAATTTTAATGAATGATCGCAATTTTTCCTGTTGGGTCACCGTTCAAATTTCCTGTTGGGTCGTTGGTCGTTCTATTATATGCTGCTCGCTATTAGTCCGCCACTAACAATTCGTATACGAACTAGTTCGCTAGTTCGTAGGTATAAAAGTAGATGAGTGCGATTGTGTATATTTATTTAAGTATTTATTATTTTTGTTACTAGAAGAGTGCAATAACCAATTATGTATTTTCTTCTTGCACTTCTTCTTTCGGGTGTATTTATGTATGTACACAAGTAATTAATTCAATAAAAACTTAGTGAAACTCAATAGTCAAATAAATTGAATTTAAGAACCCTTAAGCACACAATTTGAAAATTGAAAATTTAACACTTTTTATTAACACTTTTGACATAAATATGTATAATAAATATGGGTCGCACTTACAGTTTTTGCCTTTCTGGATAGTGTAAGGTATTTATTTAATATTTTTGTGTCCTATTGGTGGTGTTCGGCATGCAAGCTTTTTGTTGGGTACACTATGTTTCCGTGATGTAATTCCAACGATGATTTTGATGTCGGGTGAATTCCCACGAAGAACTTTTCTTTAAATTATCGCGGCTCGATGGATCAAAATGTCGGCTTACGACGAACGGGGCCGATTTGCGGTTTTAAAGAAAAGTTATAATTTTGGAATTCAACGTTATAATAATTCAGTGTATTTCGTTTAAAATTAAGTGTACATTAAGTTTTGAAGGGTGTATGTGTATATATGTACAATAATTGTTAATATGTTTAAATACAATGTAACTTTAATTTAGTGTTAGTATATATTTATTTTATTGACCTGTTTTGCGTATGATTTTTCCTTCTTGTGTTGTATGGTGTTGAATGTTGTGATTGTGGGGGATATGCTCTCCGAGTTATTCTCCAAGTGATTGTTGAAATGTTGTTCACTTTCCTTTTTGTGTATTAAATTTGTGTTTTGAATATTTGGTTTGCTTATTTCACTGTATATTGAATTCATGTGTTTTGTTCACTTCTAAAAAGCGCGGGTGAATTGTTCGGCTCCTTCCAATGATGTCTTCTTTTTCTTCGTGTAATGTTGTGTTGTAAAAATTAGTGAAGTTGGTTTCGGTCGGTTCAGTTCCTTTGCATTACTGTTCTATTACTTTTCGGAGTAATTGAAAGTAATGCAGAGGAGTTTTTTTGTTTGCACTAAACAGTCCTACTTACCCAAATATATTATTTTGATTCGTTATTTATTCTCAATTGCTTTTTGTCCTTCGGTTACATTTACATATTTCTCACAAAGCTCATTAGTAAAAACATTACAGAAAGTAAGCCAAACTGTAATTCTATACCCTCTCTCTCTCTCTCAAACTCCACGGATGCGTTTTCGCAACATTGATGCAGATAGCAAATGCTTTTCACTTGCCATAAACTCGTATTTACCTTCCAATTGACTTTTCATTTCAACTATATTGAGTTTTCACATTTGATGTCGTGCTTTACGCCGTTTACCTCATTAAGCGTGAAGAAAAGTAAAAATACAACAAGAGTGGAGCTTGTTTATGGCATAAGTCAAGCAACTAGCCGCTTACCATAAGTTTTATCAACAACAAATCTCTAATCACACTTTTTATGTGAGTGCTTTGTTTTTGTAACGATGAAACAAGATCTATGACGATAAGTGAAGTAAACGATAAGGTGAGCCTAAAATAGGATTAATTGAAACATGTCCATATAGGTCAATACAAGGAAACCTGTACTGATCACATTTTTATTTGGTTCTAGGAATTTCTTCGAGTTTTCTTATTCTTCGTTTTCTTATTCTTCGTTTTCTAATAAGTAGTTAGTTGTTAGTTCATTCGGCTTACGAGATTTTCAAGTAGACATTATTATTTATTTCTTCATATCACTCAGGTCTATCATATGATCTGACCGTATCTGATCTTTCTGTACCAAATATCACAACTCAGATTTTAGGATGTAAATAAAAATATGTGAAACGACAAAATTGCGCCGCTGGAAGGGAAAATGCAGAAGTGCAGAAGAAAACGGCCAACCAAAAAATCGTGATGCGCCGCTGATGGCGCGTGCAATACAGGAAAATGCATTTCGACTGCTGGTGCCTGCCACCAAAGCAACAGCAGGCAGCAGAAAATTCGGAGCACGAAACTGAGAAAAATCAATTTAATCTAACTGGATTTATGCCATACGGCGGAGGAGACGAACTGGAGGAAATAAAAATCTGTGTACGGGCGAGCTGCATCTTGCATCAAGTTTATGCTTGAGGCACTAAGATTCCACTGTTTTGGTGGAATTATGAGAGATGGAAAAATTGGCCAACCAAATTGCCAACGAAATTCCAATTTCCACCGCGGCATTGGAAGGAAGAAGCTTTGGTCAGCGTGCAACTACACAGAGATAGTCATGTCGCCCCACGGCATTCAGTTTTCAGAAAAATCTGTATTCAAGGCAATATGCTGCCCATGGATCAGTACGGATTTATGTCACCAGACTCAGCGTCGAGCGATGCTGCTGCGTGTCCATGCGCAGGTATTCTCGATTAGCGGTTGTGTTTTACACTTTGTTGCAAGCGCTTTATCCCATTGAAGTCGCAATATTTGTTGTAATTCATTGGAAGCGCAAGCGAAAATTTGGCTGTAAATTAATTCTAAATTTAATTTTTCTGAAATTATTATTACTATTTTTCGTGAGTAAACTTGGGAAGAAACAATTAATTAAGTCGTCACCCAACTGGGTAACAAAACTGATAGCTTTCTTGTTTTTTCCTCTAAAATCTTTTCACCAGCTCAAGGAAAACGAAGATCAATTGCTTTCTACTTTAAAAACAATAACTTATCAAATTCGTTGGCAATATAGTACCTTAAAAGGCAACAACACCAGTCAAAAATAAGAAGGAGAATCGGAACATGTTACACCTTGAAGTTCGAAATAATTTCTATATGTGTATAAAAATTTAAGGCGTGCTTTATTCAGCGGTCTGATTGATTTTCTATGGGAAAGTAATTCAATGAATATCACTATTTACAAAAGGCTACTGCCGACTGGTTAAATTAATGAAAATGCACAAATTTTGATAGAAATTGTGTATAGAGCGGCTCACATTGTTAATGTTCTTCCACGCGTAAGTCACGGTCCGTTATGGATATAGCCAGGCATGAAGCTGCGTTCCACTAACCTTTAAATTTGTTCAGAGATACTATAAACATTTCAAAGGTAAAATTTTGAAATCTTTAAGCCGCCTACAGATGCAGTAATTGAAAGAAATCATTCAAGAAACACTGGAATAATGATGGAGAACCATAAAATAATAGCCATAAGGTTGGTACAGTCTTCTTGAAGGTTCTACGAGTCTTCTTTCGGTCGTGGTGGGACTATGAATTCAATATAGTAAAGTACTTTCGCCATACAGAATGGCTTGTAAAAGTTAGTCGGAGGGTAGATATCCCATTCAAAAAAATAAATGTCAAACACAAGCACTTACATGTACAGCTGATATGAAGAACTAAGCATATTAATGGCATACCGCGAAACGAATTGAGAAACAAAATATTTCCTACTGAGCATCTTGTTAATTTTTCTTTGCGTAAGGATTTTTCAGTTTTCCATTCAGGCGACTATAAAAGTCAACTTATCACCAAACTTCTTCCTCAGTTAAAAAAAATTTCATTCTTCACCTATTAGTTATAAATATTGACATACATATATACCGAGGAGAGGAACTTTCTTGCGATACAAAACGAATGAAAATGGAAAAATGTCTTTAGAAAGACTTTTGATGTGCAAAGGGATCTTCTTGACAAAGAAGTTGTAAGCGGGCGCAAACCGTTTGCCGGAACAACGGATGCCTGCAGTTAGTAACGCTTAAAAAGCAAACTGACACAAAGTCCCCCTTTTTCACCAAACTAACAAAAAATAGATGGAAAAATATTACTATTACTGGAAACGCTGCCATTTTGCAATTCAGTAATTTCAAGTTCTTAATTTTACGAGAACTACGAGTAATTTCACAAGAATTTAGTACGGCTATTGTGATGAAGATGTTACTACCGCGGAGAAGGGTAATCTTACAACTAATTATGCAGAGAAAATTGTTTGGAAAGAATCAAGTAAATTTGAAGTTTAGCGCGTAAATTTATGACAACTGTGGTGGTAAGTGAAAGCTATGAAGGCGCGGATAAAAGTGGCCTGTTATGCCAACTCAACTATTACGGACACATTTTCCATTATAAGTTAGAAATGAATGAGCTTAGACTGTTGTAAGTCAAGTCAATTTAAGACACGGTTCATTTTGTGCACCAGGTAATAGATATGCATTTAGTTAGCTAGGGATTAGTTTTAAGAATTTCAGTAGAAAGAAGAAGTGTATCAACAGAATGTCCTATTAGTTTGCTGAAGTTTAATTGTGTGACAGCAAGCGATAGGAAATTATGATGGACGATACCCACGACAGTAACTGTTATGTAATCAGAATGGAACCGAGTGTTTTATCCGTCCGAGTGTTACCATTTTGTGTTAAGTTGCAAGGTCCCATCAGGATAACACAAAGTTAAAACATTATCAGAAGACTAGAAGAATATGGTGTGGATTTTTGACCATAAACAAACTGTCTCAAGCTTTCAAAGGATCAAATATTGGATCAAGAATATATAGATATAGATATTATAAAATCTTTTAGTACAGAATAAATTAAATATTTTTTGTGTGAAACATCCTGTTTCTTCATTTGGTGTACTTTTTTGTGTGCTTGTTTCTCACTATTTCGACGTTTGTTTTTCCTTTCAAATACAAATATTTACAAAATAATTAATATGGCAAAAAATAATAACAAATGTTATAGTTGGTTCTCGCTAATTCTGAACGCTGTTGGTGCTGTGGTCTATGCTTATATGTATTTTGGTATTCTATATGTACTGCCGTACAAATATGTACTCGCTACTGCAACAATAACAATTTGATCACATTTTCCTCTCTTTAGACACACAAATTTAACCTCTTGGTGGGACTTATTTGGGTAACTGTTTACCTCATAGTAACAGCTCACATAATACTGTGGATAGAACAAACAAAGCCACATACGATGATGCAATTAAATTGGATGGGAACCGGTGAGTGATATTATTTTTGAATTATTCGCAGTGAATTAATAGCCAGTTTTGGAACCATCTTTTCATATTTCAGCTTTGTCTGTCGTTTGCAGTCCTTTATCCTACATTTACTACCGAAGAATTATTTCCGATGAGCGAATGCACGAAATGGAGAATAGTAAATCAGCAGACAGTAAACAGAATTGATCAATATCGAATAATTGTTTAAATAAATTTTAATAAATATGATTTTAATATATTATTAGAAGAACTCAAATTACATATTTTCAAATTCAAATTACATTTTACGTATTCTTAGGAGCGTGCGGGCTTGTACTAAGTTATTTAAACATTTTCAGAGTTCTGGTTGATACTCATTATTGAACGATTTAGAATTATCGACCTATTTAAGTACCAAGTTGTGAGTACTTGTTATACCAGAACTTTTGGTATGCTATATAGATGAATACATCAAATTTTTTTTTCTGAATATATTTCGTTGGAAGTCCAACAAAATTGTGCCGAAGAGAAAAGTTCTCAAAAATGATTAAGGTTGCGACTTTTTGACCTTTTTGTGACACGTTTTCATTGTTTAGAAACCGAGCCTAAATTTATAAATGGAGTTGTTAAAGTATGGTCATATTTATGCAAGAAATTCTTACATTTAAGTACCACCCTAATGTTCAACTCAAACCACTTTGAAATATTGAACCCAGTAAGTATGTCAGAGTCGTTTGCAGCACGCTCGCAGACAATCAAACGAAGCATTGACACAATTGACTGCAAATCCCGACAGGATACAGCATGTAGACTCCCGCACATTCATACAGATACCTAGATATGTATATATGCTTAGATAAAAATCGAATAAAAATAGTGCAAAACGAAATCTATATTGAAAAACTCCCGCTGTGGAAAGAAGGGAATAAGCATTGGAAAGCATGAGTAAGGCCACAAGCATACAAAAACACACACACACACAAACACAGAACGTAATCCAATTACACGTAACGTGCAACCAAATGGGATGGAACAATCGATGATATCAAATGTGCACGAGGTGAGAATGATCTTATTGGTGAATCCGCGTGTTCTTTTGTGAGTTGCATAAGTGCGTCTTGGAAGGAATTGAAATGCACCGACTGAGTGTTAAACTCGTGCATATTCCCTATTTGATATGTTTATGTATGCGATGGTGCTTCTGTTGCATGTATTTTCAGATTTTATCTGTGAAACACGCTGAGTTGAAACCAAAAGTAGTGAACTCCGTTTTTCTATTTGGTAGCAAAGACGTGTATTTGCACTGAATATATGTATATAATGTGGACACAAAAATATAAAAGTGATCAGAAATAAAAGCTTTCTACGATCTCATAAAGCTTTAAGGGTGGCAAATCGAACATACAACTGGTATAAATTAGATAAAATGGCAAAACCAAATGATCAATATGGACTATATTTTAAATAGGTTTATATATATTATTATTATATTATAAAAAAAGTTTGGAACAAGTTGTCTTCAATACCTGTTAATCGGATTTCTTGAGAAGACTGGTGGAAAATAATATAACTTTTTGAGGTGTTGAGGAGGCTTTGACTTAAACAATTAAGTTAGTTTTTACTTGAATACTGGGCTAGCAGATGAGAAGAAACGTTATTATGATTACAATCTGACATGAGTTTAGCAGTCAGCAAAAAACGTATATCCTTTAGGGTAGAAGGGGGAGGCTTCGACATGTGGGAGGCTTCGTCTTTCTCAAATTTGGTATGCTTTATAACTGCTATTGGTTTAGTTCCAAGAACAAACAGTGGCGACGTTGACTGCGATGCTTTCATATGAATTATTCAGTCATTTCTTGAACACGGTGGTGTACGGAGTGTTTTTCTATTTTTCAAGTGTGTATATGTAAAAAGTGTTCGTAAGTATTAGTGTGTAAAAAATACATTTTAAGACCTATTACTTTCGTTTTTTCCCCAAACATATTATAATAAAAGTGTGATTTGCTGTTATTTAAGATTTTTCAATAAATAATATTGTGTAGTTTTCAAAGCGAAAAATGTAAGTAATCGCACAAGGGAGGATTCGACAACACCTTTTGGGGAGGTTTCGACACGTTGTCGAAGCCTCCCTGGTATATTTTACTTAGTTAAGAATATTTTACAGCTATTGAGATGCCAAATATAAATTCTGATGGACAACCATGCTTCCCATTGTAGTCTAAACAGCGTCATTTACAGTCGAGAAAACGGAATATGTTTACTATCTTTCCCACCCCATACCTCACACAAACTTCAGCCACTTGATGTATCGGTATTCGGACCTTTCAAGAATTTTTGTAAGCAATCATTTAATGATTTTATGATCAACAATCCGGGAAAGAAAATCGAAATTTCTGATATAGCAAATCTAACAAAGACTCCATTTTTGCGAGCTTTTTCTCCCGACTATATTATCAAAGGATTTTCAGCCACTGGAATATTTCCATATAATTCATTATTTTTTCTGAGTGTGACTTTTCCCATTCTGAAATCGAAATAAGCTCTGATGTTACCATCGAAACTAATCAAGCCGAACGTATTGAGAATTGCTTGCCAACTGATGCTATCCGGAGGCCACCATCTGAACCGAATTGTTTTTCTCCAGAGGTTATCCGCCCGCTTCCCGTACTGAAGAAGAAGAAAATCTTAAGTAAAAACCAAGGCAAGTCAAGAATATATACAGATTCTCCAGAAAAATCACGATTAGAGGAAGTGAGAGAACAAAGCGTTAATAAATCCAAATTGCCAAAGCTAAAGCTTTGTAAAAAAACAAAAACATTGCGCAATCCAAAAGCTAAAAAGCAGCGAAAGATAAGTTTATCATCCAGTGAAGACGGTTCCTACAGCTTGGCTGATTCTGACAAATCCTTTGATTTTGGTGACGATCTCAACAACGAGGAAACAGCTTTGGAGGTCACTGATGGAATTCCCGTTGAAAGCGAAAATCCCATGAATGAACATAAATCTTTAGAGGACGAAATGAATATTAAAGAGAATATATTTGTGCTGGTTAAATTCACGAACAAAACCGATTTATATTTCATTGGTGTAGTCGTAGAAGTGAATAGTTCTACGTGCATCGTAAAATTTCTAAGACGTCAGCTCAAAACGCAAATATTTTATGAACCTAATATCGAAGACATAAGTTTGGTTTCTAAGCAGGACATAGTGCGTACGTTGCCTACGCCTGAACATCCACCAGGAACTTCCCGAACACAAAGCAAATTTATTTTTAACGTTGATTTTTCAAATTTAGATGTGCGTTAAAGCTAATGTAATATTTCATTTTTATTAAGTTAAGTTATAAGTTTTTTTCTGTTTTTTTATTGAAGTAAAAATATAAATGAATTAAAGATACCTATGCGGTATAATTATCCAAAAACATGTTTTTTGTTAAAAATTTAACTGATATGTTCGATAAATGTCGGAACCTCCCTTCAGTGTCGAAGGCTCCCAAACAGTTGTCGAAGCCTCCCTACTGTGGGGAGGTTTCGTCATATATGGGTTCTCATAGTAACTTGGTTATAAGTTGGAAAACAAATGGAAGAGTAGACTAAATATGAAATGAAAGGGTAATATACATTCATATCAACAATAATTATGAGAGAAAGTATCTGCTCTTACTTTGGTTTCTCTAAAAAAACGGATTTTCTCTGAACGTGTCGAAACCTCCCCCTTCTACCCTACTTCATCAAATTCTCACAATTTAAAAAAAAAAAAGTTATGAGATTTCAGTTTTAGGCGCAATCGAATTGAAACAACACACGTGCAAAGGAAAAGTTAAATTTAACAAGTGAACAAAATGCTACACATTTTGTGGTGCTTTGTGGAGTGTGAGCTTACAAGTGTGACTTCCCCGTGTCCCTTTCAAACCGCATACAAACTCAGTTCTTTAAATCTCTGCTCTTTATGTTATTCATAACAATAATGTCAAGATGGAAATTCAGTAAGTGCAAATGAGATCCACTTAAAATTTAATGATGTATTTGAGAGAAAAAATAGGCCTAGAATGAACTTAAAAAAAAGCGCGCAAGTTCGCGAAGTTAGTTTATAACTCACGAGGTAGAAGTGAGCTGTGTAAAAATATTGGAGTCTATTTCAAATTACTGTCACTTATAACAGCTAATTCGAGTTGTTACTGTCGACAAAATGGCTTATTATGAGAAAGAAAAGCAAACAGGAGTACATTATAATTTTACATTTTTAATTGAATTGAATTTAAAAAAAAACACGATTGTTATCATGAAAAAAAATGCAATACCTTGGAAATTAAATTTTTCCTGCATCAATTCACCTGACTTAAGCCTTCAAATAACCCATGCTCAAACCAACACTGGTTCTTCAGAGTTATTTGGTTTCGCTGCGTTGAACATAATAGGTACTGCTTGCATAAATTTTCGGCAAATTTTCATTACTGCATGGTCTTCCAAAGTCATGCACTTTATTACAATTCACCTCCCTCTGTTTATTAGAAAATGTTCCGTAGAATATTCACTGTACCCTACATCTGTAAGATTCCTTACAATTGTGCTACGTGTTGCCGTTTTCATTTCGTGCATTTTCACAGTTAAGTCACAGTTATTGCAGAGTATTGCTTGTTTTTCAAACTTTGCACACATCAACGCCTTGCCACAACCGAGTCTTTGTCTTTTTTGTAAAGATAAAGGTGGGTCTTCTGCCCATGTTACATGTGGGGTAAATGGAAATTTGTATTGGAGTTTAAGTTAAGACCGATAATAAAATTGAGAATATTCATATAACTTTCGCATCGCAATTGGAAAGTGGAGTACAATTAGCACCGAGGATCATAAACGATTGTATTTGAACAGAAACTAAGATAATAAAAGTTTCAACAGGATAATTCTAACATTTGACTTTGTTATTAGTTTCAAATCGTAATGTGTGTTTAATGCTATAACTGATGTTAGCTAAAAATCAACTGCAACCATTGTAAGTATGACTATAGTATGGATTGAGTTGCGACTACGCTTACCTAGATTAATACTAGAAGGACTATGAAAAGGATTTTGATTAAGAACACACAAGGACACTTTAGAAAATAGCTATTTTCCAACAAAACTCAGTACCTGTGCTTTCACGAATCTTCTGCAACAGCTGGGAATGCTCACTTATATTTTGCATTCATTCCACTTGAATAAACATCTGCCTCCTTCAGCTCTTCGTAGTACATTTGCAAATTTGTATAGATAACTGTAAGTTCAGCAATGCTCACCAACACATCTCCTAGAATGCAAAGTCAGATTTCTACATTTCATTTTACGGTGCATGTACCCCGCATGTATTGCGGGCATATCAGTTATGCAGGTGCGAAATGATCACATTTGTCCGCTACAGTTAGGCGTTCAATGCAGAAACTTGGCAACTTAACAAATTGCTGAAACTTGAAATATGGTTACAGCTCGCACAAGGGAAAGCGCTTCACTAACCAACGTTGGATATCGTGTGAAGGAGACTGCTATGGTAAGGAATTAAACTCAAGAACGAAGCAAGGATGTGAGTTGGAGAAATACTTACTCACCGCACACCGGGGATGTAAATTGTTATGAAAATATATACACACTTAGTTACATACATATCTATACATATAAGTTTCTTGCTGTCCATTTAAATGGAAAATATTACCACAGTGAAGAAGAAAGATAGAACGAAAAATTAGGTGGCGAGTTGTGGTAATGACTTCTGATAGAATGAGAAGGATTAATAGGATTTAAAATTAAAGGAGATTTAAAATATGGTTCGTTGATGTATATCCTTTTAGATGGAAGATTTTCCATGCGTTTGACTTAAGAATGTCAGAAGGTATATTATATTCAAAATCATATCCAAGAGTATTTTGAGGAGATGTTAGAGAGAAAGAGATGACTGTGATGTCTGATGAGAGAAAAACTTATCAAAAAGGTAGAGAATCGATTTAACATTTTGATTATTCTCTGTAATATTCACTTAGTTTAAAACAAAAAGGTTAGAAGCTTGTCACCTTTTTGCGAATATTACATTTCAAAAAATATTTATGACAAAAATCAAATTAGAATCCCTAAACACATATAATGAATTTCCCCGGCCACCTCAAAATGAAACCGCTGGTTTGCAGAATATCACACAAAGACTCAAAGGTTCAATGCTACTAAGCACTACCTTCGAAGCAAGATTCAAAGGCTTGTTAAAGTCCGTATAGTACGATTTCATGTTGAATTTTTTGCAACTGTGTGCGTGCGTTCATTAAATGGAGTTACAGCTCAGTGATGTATATATTGTCAATAGAGAACTGGTACAAGGCACTTTCGTTGGTAACTTCAATCAATGCAGAAAAAGTGTATCAAGAGGACTGTAAACCCAACAACAACAGCAGTAAGAATGAAGTTGAGCTATCATTTGCTGACATTTGAGACACATTTCCAAATCGTATTGCTTGCAGCAGTAATGAAATTCAATGAGCTCAGCATATGAATGAATTTGTACCAATGATCAGACATTAAAAGCGTAAACGCAAACTGCATCTCACTGAATAGCACTGCCAGTTATTTGAGTGCATTTGGAATGAATTGACCGACTTACATTTACGGTTTGCTTTAGTTGCAAGTTAAACCATGGATATTTCAGTTTTTGGATACTTCGAGCGGCAAGTCTATATTTCTAGGATAGGTTCTTTAGAGATAATAACTAGCAAGAAATTATTTCCGTTCATAGTAATAGTTAATCAACAAGATTCCATCTGAGATAGAGCTAGAAACAAATTTCTATCTAAAACACAAATATTTCTTCTTCCAAAAAATATATTTTTCCCACGACCTAATGTGAACTCTCACATACACATATCAATAAAATAGAAAAAACTTCACAGAAATCTCGAAGTAACTATTAAGGACTAACAACTCGCCTCCTGCTAAATTAAAAAGCTTTTCCTTTCAACTCTGCCTGCGCATTCAGTGCACAACAATAAAAGCCTTGCAAAACAACAATACCAATAACAAGCAGTGCAGTGAAAGCTTTTACCTTTCATCTTTGCGGTGAACCTCACGGTATGCCGACTTAATCTACGTAAACCAACAAAAACGCATGCTCACTGTGCAAAGTCTGCCCCTGTATGTGTGCAGAGTTTATGCTTATTTGTGCGCATAAAAGCATCTCTAGCATTTATTCTTCGAATTAATGTTATCCACTAAGATTTTATTTCGCACATGCACACGCATTTACACACAGCCACATATGTTTATTTTGAATGAAAGTAGCAACACGTTCGCACAAAAGCTGCATTCACTTTTACTTGGGCTTTTAGGTCATGATGAGGTTTACGTGTGAACAAATGGTATATATGCACACCTATGCACACGATGTGGAATATGGAGAAAAAAAAGTTGTACGCTTCGCTGCACAAGTATTATGAATAAGTTCTATACTGAATTATCGCGAACGGGGTCAACGTAACACTTCAATGCCTTCGGAAAATGATTACTAACCAACTAGAACTTTCTACGAGTATCATAAGAGCATGTTTTAACAAAGATTCAATTGGTCCCGAAATTAAAATCTCACGATTGTGCTCTCCACAGAAGAGGTATTAGGTACGCTCCATGTATTGATATTGAAAATACTGAAGATAACGATATGATATAAAATGAATCATCATAAATTAGAGCATCAAATCGCCTAAGTTCCAATCATAACCAATTACAAGAACTCCTTTCTCTAATTGGTTTTATTATCACATGACTAAAGTGGCTAATTCGATGCGATGCGCATAATTTTTCTGATTTAGAACATGGACTAGGCTAACTAACCTGAAGGCGCACGGTTTATTTGAATTTAAATTTCGCAGGAGCATATGTGCATATACATACATATGCAGTTCACATATACGAATAAACCGTTTTACTTAGGCAAATTAAAATTTATGCTGGCAGAGACTTCTTCAGCTGAATTTCCACTTCATAAATATTTCGTACTCCCTCTCGTAGCCTGCAGTTGAGCGCTTGAGTATTCTGAGGTAATTACATATTTATGCGATAAGAGCATGCATATGGTACAAGGACATCGTGAAACGAAAACTAGCAGCTACCGTGTGAAGGCGGCTGAGTGTAGAAGAGTTTCTGCTGAGCGGAGTATAAGGCAGCATAACATTGACAAATTTACAGTGGCATCAACAGTAGCGTTGAATGAGGCAGTTAACAATGCTAACATAACAACAAGACATCTATATATAAAAAGGCTACAACGCCTAAAAGCAGGCAATAACAATTAGGTTCAGCACATAATATGTGACGAGTTGCCGTTAACAATGCGGTAAGTATTAATGATGAAGTAGGTATTTCGATATTAATTCTCCCATTTTAAAATCCATGAAACCTATTTTAACACTGCACATAAAATTCTCGAAATGAGTTGCCATCAATTGACTGCCCAGATTAAGCTCTTAAGCATACATTCGTTGCACAATTTTTTTTTGCGTAACGTTACATTTAATTTCACACATTCACTTTGTTGTAGATAAATCAAAAAGCACCGCGCAACGCTTATCTGCGAGCAGCTTAAGACGTGATAAATGATTTACCATTCGGACAAATGTCATCTACAACAATTTAAAAAGGACGAATAATAATGAACAGGGGTGATGTATTTAAGGTCACTGTAATGTTGTTTTGTTCTTTATTGCTGCGATAAGAAAATGGTAGTGTCCGACCGATACCAAAATTTTGGCCGATGCCGATTCTTTCATCAACAACATTATTTAGTAAATTAGTATAATAACAAAATAAAAACAAAGACAAATAACATCACAAAATAGATAAACAACTCAATTCATATGTAAATATGAAGTTGTTTAGTGATTTAATTAATATTCAAAACTAAATAAATTATTATTATAAGATATATGTTGATAGAACAAATAAGTTATTCGCGTTTTCTCAAAGCGAATTTGCAATCAGCAATATAGCTTTTTTCCTTTAAGGGGGTATACCGGTGTGACATTTTCAAAAAATAGATTTTTTTATTTTTTGCTTATTCGAAAGTTTATAATTTCAAAAATATCCTGTAAAAGCTAAGGTCGTATCTTGAATAGTTTTTGAATGGCAGCGATCTAAAGAGCAATCGCTCACATGTATTAGCCGCTATGGTCGAAACTTTAACGCGCTTTTCTCGAAACGACATTTCTCAAAATGGCTGACATCATATCTCAACGAGATCTTGACCGATCAACTTCAAATTTAAACTGAATGTTCTGGAATATATTTACTATACAATGACCTATGATCTTTTTGATTCGTTGAAAATTGTTAATTTTGCATTTAAAAAACGACCATTTTTTACCTAAAAAATCGAAATTTTTTCAGAACTACGCCATTTTGTTAATGTTTGATATCTTTCAATAATCGTAGGTCAGTGTATAGGGAATATATTCAACTTTAATAACCTTTTTAAATTTTTGTGTTTCAGTTACTCATTCGGCCGGAAGGAATCATGTCAGCAGTTGGGGAACTTTTTTTTTTTGGCACCTCCCAAGTCAACCCATAACTCCTTTATTTTTCAAAATTTTTGTAATTATTATTTCCAAAAAACTTTGAAACATTCGACAGAGTACTTTGTTTAAAAAAATTCACTAAAATCGCCATTTTTCGTGGGTTACACTGTGTTACCCCTTAAGGACAAATATCAGCATTAAGGCCAATATTCGAAAATAGTAGGTCTAGTAAAATGAATCAAAGAGATGACTTTTGTCATTTATATCTCACATTGTAAAAGGCGGCAAATAGTGATAGAAACTTCGGAAGCTTGTTTGGGAGGTTCTTTTCCATGCATCTTTTTATAGTCCAGGCCAGCACCAAGTGATAATTACGTGACCCTGTCTATGGCAAACTTTTAAAAATAAATTAACCTAGTTAGGAATGCTTCTATAATAGTGACTTTATGACATTATCTTCAAAATCTCAACAACTTTAAACAAAACTATACATATTTGACATAAATCGAATGTTTCTAGCAGTGCTAAATAAAACCTTTCATTAATGCAAAATTGTTTTATATTTATACTAGACTTAAATTATCACCATGATGAATTGTTAGTTTAGTCAAATGTGATTCACTGTATTTTATATGGTAAACAGAAGAATTCAAATTTTATGCTCTAAAGAAATCAAAAAAGAAAAAAAAATGTATTTTAGTATAATCCGAAAGAAGTAGACAGAATCGGCCAAATATGGCCGATGCCGATACCGATGCCGATGCTTAACTTTGTGGCCGATACTGGCCGATGCCGATACCAAGGCCGATTAATCGGTCGGTCTCTAGAAAATGGAGATATACAGGGCGTATACGTAACTCTTCACCAATAAATATTTCTGAAGCTAGTTTGGGAATGTTTACGTTGATACAATGACACTAAATTAAATAACTATTCAAAATATGTGCAAAAGAGTGAGTTTTACCACCTAAGGAAAAGGAAAACCGAAAAATAATATAAAATAAGCCCCAAATGAGAACAAAGCTATTTATGTAAATTATACATTATAGTACATAGACATAAAATGTCTCTTAGATTTCATATTACCTTTAGGACTCACACGGTTTCATATTTTGTTTTTTTATCAATATAAATACAGCTGCGATGTTTGATAGTACCTCTAATTACATAACCATAATTCAATCACTTTTCTTTCATCAATAAGTTTTTAATCAAATTTTCTAAACCTGTGACAGTTAATAATCACTCACCATAGTAACTGCAAATTGAATATCCTTCTGTGGAAATTTTATTTATCCAGTTTCTATTTTGTTTTCATTTTTCACATCCTCAGATTCTCCTTTCGTCTCTTAAGCAAACATTTATTACATACATCAACTATGGACGGTTATTTGTGCGATACCGCTCAAGCTGATGTCATGTAAGGGTTAATGGCAGCACATAGATTACATGTTATCACTATTTAACCCAAAGTACCGTAATCATTGCACAATAACATTTACAAATACAGGATGTGCAAAATAAGGAAAGGTGCAGTACATATAAAGGAATTTGAGAATTAATGTTATTCAATCAAATAAATGTTAGACATATATTACAATCGCTTTGTTATAACTGCCATTTTAAGCAAATCCAATAAGGAGTGAAAGTTATGAAATGAAACTGATAAATAAGTAAAGAAATGTTTAGTTAATCTTTTTTGTTTCAGCTGAGCCCTCGGCCTGACTCTAGGTTCTCTGTGTAGAGCTTTGATAACACCAGCTTTTCCATCCAATCCACTTCTAGCACAAACCGTTTTCAATAACTCGATGTCCTACTTTACACCCCCTAACCTTGTTACCGCATAAATTTCATTGCACGTGTCCTCAGAGCTAGTTCATCTCTTAGCAAACCAATCTTGACATTTCCACTAGAACAAATAGGCTAAAAATGGTACTGTACCCTGTGGAATAACATTAAATTCTTTACTATGCAGGATGCGGAATTTATTCTAATGTACTAGTATTTATTTCCACTTGAGACTGGGAAGAGTATGAGTTCAACGAGCTCCTCTTGCACTGTGTTTTAATCAATCTTTTTACACAAGCAAACATACTTATAAGAATACAAATATTAATGCCCTTTCATACTCAGTGGGGACGCTTGCTTGTGTTTTCTGCGAGCGAGCCATAAACATTCTGTTTATTTCTGCACTCTACCCTTTCAAGCTCTTTATGGCAAATTTTTCTCTGGCTTTCATTAATAAGTTCGTTTGTTTATTTTCTATTTTGTATATTTTATTTCGCTTTGGTGACACCGATAATAGTATGATTAACGCGCTGCACGTGGACCACCAAGCACACTTTATTTGTTCTCCCTCCCTATCTCTTCTGTGAATAGTATTTTATACTTATGCAATTTTTGTCCTCTGATGGAGTATTACTAGAAAATGCAGTTGTTTTCGAATGCCATAAATATGTAGTCATATTTATACCCTGAATAGGGTATATTAAGGGGTTATATACAGTTAGACGGCCGAAAAAAGTGAATTTTCCAGAATTTATTCTGAGAAAACTTTTTAATTTATTGATCCAAAAATTTATACACATATTATGGTATCTTTTAACTGTATTTTAAGACTTAGTACTAGTAAAAATATTTATTTGAAGCTGATCTCCAAGAGCTCCTCTCAATTACGACGTTTTGCGGTGACCACTATATCTCAGAACTGAATCATATGCAATTAAAAAACAAAACAGATTTCGTTAAAATAATGTTAAATCTAGTAATTAATCGAAGGAATAAGCAAAATAAAATTTTTTGACAAAATTTCGGTTTCTCAAAAAAAAAATCGATTCTTCACCGAAATTTCGGCCTTAAATTTTTTATAAAAAAAAAATTTATCGGAGAGAAAAAATCTTCGATTAATTACTAAAAAATATATTTAAGAAGATCGTGTTAAAATTTGAGACTAATCGGTCTAGCCGTTTTCGAGTAATGTTGGTCACCGACTTCGAAAACACCATTTTGAGAAAAACGCGCTGCCGCTCGGACCTTGTACTTCCAAGCACTCTGAAACGCCTTTTCAAATTAGCTTGTAACTTTGAAAATCGGAATCAAGGGCTTGTATGGAAAGCTTCCGCATTTTACTACATATCTTCACGAAATTTGGTGTGAGTTATTGTTCATAGAAATAATTTAATCTCCGAAAAAATTGTTCAAATCGGTTCACTATAGCATATAATGATTGGTAATAATAAACTAAACAAAATAAAATACGAGCAAATATTGTTCTATTCACCATTTCTCTATCGCTCGCTATGAGATCTCTTCTCTATTCAAAAACTTGACCAGAGAAAGATAATAACCATAATAACTACAGACCCAACTTTGAGACGCAAATTATGAGGCGGCATTCCAGGCGGCATCAAAGAGTTTAAGAACTCCACTGGGTAATTTACTACCTCGTCTTCATTTTCAACGCGATCGATTGATTTATATGACCGCACATCTCCCGGAATTTGATTTTGAATCGTCCAATTCAAGTCGTTGGCATCCATATTTTTTGCTACTAAAATTGCGCGCGTGCTTAACCAATCGTAGTTACCATAATTTTGAGCAGTATTTGGATATACACTACTGATTAGTTCATATTTAATAGATGTGAATTGGATTTCATATTTATTAGTTGGAATCGATATTAATCCACTGCAAGGATCTATCGGAACTTGTCCATTTCCGATTCGCAGCAGCTCTTTTGAAAACACCTCCGCAGTTCTATCGTTTTGCAGCAAAACTCGCATATTCATGGTCAATGAAATGGTTTTAACAAACCTCCACAAATGCGATGACTTCAGACATGCGTTTAGCTCATCCGCTGCTGTTGATTTTGGAATCACGCGAAGTGTTTGTCTAAAGTCGCCCGACAGCAATATCATCACTCCTCCAAAGCAACGATTATTGTTGCGCAAATCTCTCAGTGTTCGGTCGAGTGCTTCTAATGATCGTTTGTGGGCCATTGTGCATTCATCCCATATGATTAACTTACATTTTTTTAAAACTTGTGCCATTGCTTTGAAATATTGCAAACAGGACTTTCGTGTATTTGCAAGTTTAATGGAAGCTTTAATGCTGAATGTGCCGTTCTTCCACCTCCTAACAGTGTTGCAGCAATCCCGGCAGATGCAAGAGCTAATGCAATACCACCTTGACCACGTATTGCTGCTAGTATTAAAGACAATAGGAACGTTTTGCCAGTCCCGCCGGGCGCATCGAGGAAAAATATGCCACCGTTTCCACTATCTACAGCATTTATTAGCTGATTGTACGCACTGCTTTGCTGTTCATTCAACAGTGGAACATTTGTTTGTACTTGTTGTTGCAAGTGAGTTATATCGTAAGCACGCTCGCGTTCCAATTCGCGACTCACTAAATCCATTGTTTGACGGCATATGAACTTCAATCAATAGTTTTCCACTCATAAGTAAACATAAATCTTCAATAAGGACTAATGCTTCATTGTAGATGTCAGCGTTCATTTGTAAGTCGACATTTCTCGTCGCTAATCGCAGGCGATGCAAAATATCTTCTTGCATGTCATCTTTGTAAAAAAAAAATAGCACGTAACACAACCAAAATTACGATATAACCGCTATGTCACCGACAAATAAACAAAATAGCAAGAAACAACCAAAATGTCGTGCTAGGTGGAAAATGAGATAAATATATGGTGGATTAACAACCAAAATAATTAAAGATTGTATGGGTGGTTCCACGCCCCCTTTTTCGATAACGTCAAGTTTTATGGGTGAGAATGGTGTTATTTCTTATAGCTCTATACCAATTTTCCTGTTCCTACCTTAAACACTTTTGAAGATATTCACCTTGAAAAATTCAGTTTGTATGGGAGGTGCCACGCCCCCTTTTCCGATTACCCCTTCTTTTATCTGTAAGAAGGCTTTTGATACCATATAGGTCTATACCAATTTTCAGGTCCCTACCTTGAACCCTTTCACAGATATTCTGCTTAATAAAATTAGTTTGTATGGGAGGTACCACGCCCCCTTATTCGATAGCCCCCGGTTTTATAGGTGAGAGTGGTGTTGTTATCCTGTAGCTCTGTACCAATTTTTATGTTCCTACCTTAAACACTTTTGAAGATATTCGACTTGAAAAATTCAATTTGTATGGGAGGTGCCACGCCCCCTTGATATTTTGTTTTGATTTTAAGACATGACCTGCGCGTGGTAATAACAAACAAATCCCCCAAAGGAAGTATTTCATTTGGTTAAGCCGTTTTCGAGTTTTAGCGTTACAACTATACACCATTTCATTTTTATATATATAGATTTTCCTAATTTTCATTACAAAAGTAGTGTGTCTACTCTATGCACATGGCCTAAAAAGTCAATTGAAATACCTTAATTCGATATTTACCAGGTCTTAGTAAACATAAATGTTCAACACATATGTTTTTTTTTTTGTTTTGACAACAGCTTTCATAACTAAACCTCAAGCTATTCTATACTTCTAAGACAGAACACCCTAAACCCTTATATCAATACAAGTTTTATAAATACTTAGCCAATAGTTTCGCATTTATACCAAATAAGGTAATCCGCTCATGTACTTTTGTTTTCCTCACGCCAGTCGAATTATTGCCCTAACTCTATGACATTTTCGTTATGCTGTACGATTTACCAATTCGGCTGTAAGCCTTCGTACGTGACAACATTATTGAAGAGGAAAAATCTGAACATAAGTGTTATAGTGCTGACTAATAGAGGAGCGGTAAAGGAAAAAGTTGACTGAGAGAGAAAAGCAAAGTTTGTTGCAAAAATATTGTAGAGTAAAAAACGAAGTGGATATCATTGTTGGTACGAATTAATACAAATTTTAGAAGTTAGGTAAGGACTCGTGGCACTCCTTTTATTCATTTAATGGGTTTTACTGAACTAAAAAAATAATAAACAACACAGCCTTCAAGTCATTTAAGGACATAAATATAAAATCCCCTACACTACGTATTTGAATATTTCGAGTGAAGCGCACACAATAATTCCTTTAATGTGGTCATTCATTTATCTAAACTTTTCCAATTATAGCCTCAATGCTTATCATAAAATGTAGAAATATTGATATCAATATTTTCCTCCTATATTTAAGTACCACCTTAACGCTCATTTCAATAAGTATGTCAGAGTCGTTTGTGGCACGCTAGCACAAAATCAAACTAAGTATTGACACAATTGACACTCGGACTCGAAGATATATGTATAGGAAAAGAGGGAATAAAAATCATGCCAAAAAAATCCAGTTTGAAAACCGCCCACAGGGCAAACGAGGGAATAAACACAGGAAAGCAAGTGAAAGCTCCCAACTACACACACAATGTAATCCAATTACATGTAATATGAAACCAAATAGAATACAACTATCGAACGCGCGTTTTCTGTTGTGAGCTGTTTGGAAGGGATTGAAATACACCGGCTGAGTGTTAACTCATGCATATTCCCTATTTGATAAGTTTATGTATCCGATGGTGCTTCTGTTGCATAAATTTCATAGATTTTATCTTTGAGGTAGGATGAGTGGGTTCAACCTGAAACCAAAAGCAGTAAATCCTGATCGTTTGCTTGGAAATGCATGTATTTGCACTGAATATACAATATTATATGAACTCAAAAAATATGAAAGCAAATGGAAAATAAATAAAAACTGTCAGCGATTCTGCAAAACTTTAAGAGTAACGAATCGAACAAACAACTGGCATAAATGGGTGTAGCACCTTTTCGTTGAGGTCAACATATACTCTCTTCTTAATGGCTTGAATTGGGAAACTTTTCTGTTATCACATGAATAAGACACCAAAATTTTATTGTAACGTGTAGATTTACTGCGATTAATACACTTCGAAGTCCATACATATTTAAATGTTTAAAAAAATCAATATCTGTTATACAATATGCAATGAAATATTTTTATCTAGAAATTTGTGTGCTCTCAATTTTCTTCTGCAATTAAACTAGAAATATCTGGTAATAGAAAGCGTAAGAGAGTAGAAAATACGACATTTTAATACTTTCAATTTTTAATCTTACAATAACGAGCTTGAATACTCAGTTGAAAATGTAAAGTTTTAAATATTTCGCTGTAAATTCCAAATTCTATCAAATCATCTGACTAAACGTCGAACACTTGCAATCACATATGAATTAAGGAATGTGTATGTATGTATTTAAAATATGTAGCAGTTAGCAAAAAACTTATATCCTCTGCTTTATCGAATTCTCACAATTTAATCAAGCATGTCTTACAAATGCGAGTTTGCGTGTCAACTCGAGTATGAACTTGGCTTTTACTACCAACTTCGGCAAACTCAAGGAAACCAGCAAGCAAACACACAGAAACACAGAACCACATGATGAAAAAGTTGTTGAAAAGCTCGTATCGAAGGAGGAAGATTAAGGGGAACTTAGAAGCTTAAAGAGAGAAAAAACGAAATGTAGAAACATATGTGATTTTGGAGTAATCGAATTGCAACAACACACGTACAGAGGAAAAGTTATATTTAACAAGTGAATAAAAAATGTAATGTATACATTCGAGATATCTTGGAAAGATTTGCAACCTGTTGAATAATCTAATCAAGAAAAAAAAATTAAACAAGTGGAATATTCAATTATGGGAATTAAACTAAACCGGTTAAATAAATATTTCTCTCTAGAGACTAAAGTTTAACCAAGGTGTGAATACCAAAACTTTAAAAAACCTTACAACCTAGTAAGCCTTTACACATATAATGAACTCCACCGGTCACCTCAAAATTAAATCTCTGATTTGCAACATATCACACAAGGATTCAATGATTCAATGCTACTAGGCACAACCTTGGAAAAGTGCTGCAAATGAAATTGCAGCTCAGTGATGGCTATGTCGTCAATTGCCTACTTGTACAATGAGCTTTTATTGGTAACATCAATCAATGCAGTAAAAGTGTATTAAGAGGACTCTAAAACCCAACAACCCAAGTAGTGAGAACGAAATTCTGCTATCATTTGCTGTCATTTGAGACCCATTTCCAAATCGTATTGCTTGCAACAGGAATGAAATTCAATGAACGTAGCATGTGAATGAATTTGTGCCAATGATTAGACATTAAAAGTGTAAACGCAAACTGCATTTCACTGAATGGCACTACCACTTATTTGAGTGCGTTTGCTATGACTGGCCGACTTACATTTTCGGCTTGCTTTAGTTTCAAGTAAAACCATGGATCTTTCAGTTTTCGGATACTTGGAGCGGCAAGTCCATATTTCTACAATAATGAGGATAGGCTCTTTAGAGATAATAACTAGCAAGAAATTATTTCTACTTATAGTAGTTATATGTATATATTTGGCATAGGAACCGCTTTAAGCGATTATAGCCGATAGTAGTTAACCAACAAAATTCCATCAGAGATAGAGCTAGAAACAAATTTATATCTAAAACACAAAAATATTTCATCTTCCAAAAATATATTTTTATCACGCCCTAATGTGAACTCTCACATACACATATAAATAAAATAAAAAAACTTACAGAAATCTTGAAGTTACTATTAAGGACTAACCACAACTCGCCTCCTGCTAAATTAAAAAGCTTTTCCTTTCATCTCTGCATCAGCATGCGCTGTGCACAACAATAAAAGCCTTGCAAAACAACAATACCAATAACAAGCAGTGCAGTGAAAACTTTTACCTTTCATCTTTGCGGTGAACCGCACGGTATGCCGGCTTAATCTACGTAAACCAGCAAAAACAATATACGTTTATTACTCACATATACGCATGCGCACTGTGCAAAGTCTGCCCCTGTATGTGTGCAGAGTTTATGCTTATTTGTGCGCATAAAAGCATCTCGAGCATGTATTTTTCGAATTTATGTTATCCACTAAGATTTTATTTCGCATATACCACATATGCACACACAAACAAATATGTTTATTTTTAATGAAAGTAACAACCCACTCTCACAGAAGCTGCATTCACTTTTACTTGGGCTTTTAGATCTTGATGAGGTTTACATACGTGTGACCAAATGGTATATTTGCACACCTATGCACACGATGTGGAATATGGAGAAAAAAAAAAGTGATACGCTTCGCTGCATAAGTATTATGGATAAGTTCTAAATTAAATTATAACAAACGAGCCCGACATAACACTTAAATTTGCTCCGAAAATGCTAGAACTCTCTACTAAAGAGCTAACTAACTTATAGGCGCATAGTCAATTTGAATTTAAATTTTTTAAGAGTAAATTCACACACTTTATGCACCTACAATACACCATTACACACATAAACACAGATTAGTGCTCTATACAAATTTATATTGACAGATTCTTCTTCAGCTGAATTTTCACTTTATAAATATTTCGTATTATTCGCGCAGACTGCAGTTAAGCGTTTGAGTATTTTAAGGAAATTAAATATTTATGCGATAAGTGCAGGCATGAGGTACAAGGACATCGCGAAACAAAAACTACCAGCAACCGTGTGAGGAAAGCTAAGTGCAGAAGAGTTTCCGTTGAGCGGAGTATCAGACAGCGTCAAACTGACAAATTTACAGCGTCATCAGCAGCAGAGGTGAGACAGTTAACAATGCTGGCATAATGACAACATATATGTATATAACAACGCCTATAAGCAGGCAATAACAATTATATGTAGCATGTGATATTTTGGGGGTGGTAGCAACGAAATAAGTACCCATAGGTGTGATCATCATCAGTGTGGTGTGAGCTCAAATTATATACAAAATTAAACAAATAATATAGACATTTATCTCTCTTTTTTTGGAAGAATATATGTTAAAATTAAAATACAAGGCTTCATTACATATTAATTCTCTGTGAGGTTCACTTTGTTCCTGTTTATCCATAGAATGTGTTTTACCCTTTTTATATCAATAGTACACCTCCATGAAATTAGACAAGCATAATCTCAAATAATCTCTGAACTAATTGTCAAGTACACAGTGGGTAACAAACCCTTACGTGTTGCTATCAACTGTTAGCCCAATTAAAATTTCAAAATGCGGGATAAATTGTACCACACGCTTCATCACACATTCATTGAGCTGCCGATGAAAAAAACCAAAGCACAACGCTTATCAGCGTACAGCTGAAGCAATGATAAATCGTTTGCCATTCAAGCAAATGGCATCGACAACAGTTCAAAGTAGACGAATAACATATAGTAGGGTCAATTCAATGTTTTTTCCTCTTTATTGCTGCAATAAGTAAATTGGATATACAGGGCGTATGAGCAACTATTCACAAATTGTGAGGTCATGTTGGGAATTTTTTTATATTCTTAGTCTGTTTTGTTACCTTTTTCCTTTCGTCTCAAAAACAAACATTTCTTACGTCAATCAACCAATAACAATTGTTTGTTCGATAACGCATAATCTCATGCTATTTTTAGGTTATGTTCAGCATATAGATTACTAGTTATCGGCGTTTAACCCAACTAACTACAACTACGACATGTGCAAAATATGGAAGAGTGCAGTACATACAAAATGATTTGAGAATGAATGTTATAAGCTCAAATATATGTGAGAAATATGTATGTTTATTACTATCGTTCTGTTATAACTGTAATTTTAAAGAAATTCAATAAGGAACGAAAATTAATATTGAAATTGAAAATGGTAAAAATGAAAGAAATCTTGATTTTAATTTTTTGTTTTGATGAGTCTATGTAAATTAAAAATAAATTATTTTAAACCTAGGTTCTCTGCGTAGCGCTTGGATAACAGTAGCTTTCTATCACAAAACTTCTAACTTCTTCTGTGCTAGAAGTTTTGTGATAGAAAGCTACTGTTATCCAAGCGCTACGCAGAGAACCTAGGTTTGCTCTAGATAGCAATATTAATGTCCTAACACCCTTTTTTGATTTTTAACTTTTTTGAAACAATTTACTGTGTTATCCCATCAATGTGATTATTCGTCCTAAATTTGTTTCCTTAATGTCACCCTGTATAAAGTATATGGCTAATATAAAAAGTTTGTGTCATTTATTTCTCACTTATCAAGCCAGCAACCGCAACCAATTTCATTTTATAAATGTTTTTTTTTTTGCCAACGAAAGCTACGGTGATAAGTTGCTGTTCGTTAAGAGTTTTTGTCAGAATAATTTCGTTTCGTCAGAGTATGTTCGTTAATTTTGTTTGGAAGCCAAAAAAAAGTATAATTTTAAACCAGCCAGGATTAGTAGTTAATCGATTTAAATAACGAATACGAGAAAGTAAAAATTCAAGAATGCATTATGAGGACGTTAAAGTATATCTAAAATTTCCCGAAGTTCAAAGAAAATAAATATTAGAAAATTTAAATTTCATAAGTACTAAATACTGGAGACTGGAAATATGTGGAGTGTAGGAGGGCATCTTTCACAACAATAATGGAATAATGGCCGATTTAGAGAGTGGCAGATGACCTTGACAAGGAAAAATATGTATGTCCTCAGAGCTAGTTCCATTCTTAGAAACCCAAAATTGACATTTTCACGAGAGCAAATACGCCAAAAATATTATTTAAAATAGCTTATTTATGACTTTAAATATGGTTATAAAATATGATGCGAATATTGTTAATAATGAATCAAATAAAATGAAATACGAGCAAATATTTGTAGTATTTTTAATTCTTATTAAATTCACCATTTCAATATCGTACGATATGAGATCTGTCCTCTATTCAAAAACTTGAAAAATGAAAGATAAACTAGAATAACTGAATAGTCTCATAGCCCGTGTTTGTATGTTTATGTATAAACGTACTCAAATCTATATAATAAAAACATACAGGCAAATTAATTTCAAATTTAACAAACAATAAAACTAACACACGCAGAAAGATGTCATGCGTGAAGACAAAATATTTGATATCCAAAGCTGAACATAAAAGTTTAAATGTTTTCAAACAAAAACGATTCGTTTTTACATGCTATGTTTGTGTGGTAAAAAAATGTCAAGTATCCCTTTCGGAAATAAAAGAACGAATGTTGAACTTGATATAAGATATAATAATAATAAAAACCTATTAATTTCAAAATAGCATATAACGGGTGATTTTTTTGAGGTTAGGATTTTCATGCATTAGTATTTGACAGATCACCTGGGATTTCAGACATGGTGTCAAAGAGAAAGATGCTCAGTATGCTTTGACATTTCATCATGAATAGACTTACTAACGAGCAACGCTTGCAAATCATTGAATTTTATTACCAAAATCAGTGTTCGCTTTTCCGCTTTTTTATCGACAAATTTTGTTCAGCGATGAGGCTCATTTCTGGTTGAATGGCTACGTAAATAAGCAAAATTGCCGCATTTGGGGTGAAGAGCAACCAGAAGCCGTTCAAGAACTGCCCATGCATCCCGAAAAATGCACTGTTTGGTGTGGTTTGTACGCTGGTGGAATCATTGGACCGTATTTTTTCAAAGATGCTGTTGGACGCAACGTTACGGTGAATGGCGATCGCTATCGTTCGATGCTAACAAACTTTTTGTTGCCAAAAATGGAAGAACTGAACTTGGTTGACATGTGGTTTCAACAAGATGGCGCTACATGCCACACAGCTCGCGATTCTATGGCCATTTTGAGGGAAAACTTCGGAGAACAATTCATCTCAAGAAATGGACCCGTAAGTTGGCCACCAAGATCATGCGATTTAACGCCTTTAGACTATTTTTTGTGGGGCTACGTCAAGTCTAAAGTCTACAGAAATAAGCCAGCAACTATTCCAGCTTTGGAAGACAACATTTCCGAAGAAATTCGGGCTATTCCGGCCGAAATGCTCGAAAAAGTTGCCCAAAATTGGACTTTCCGAATGGACCACCTAAGACGCAGCCGCGGTCAACATTTGAATTTATCTTCAAAAAGTAAATGTCATGAACCAATCTAACGTTTAAAATAAAGAACCGATGAGATTTTGCAAATTTTATGCGTTTTTTTTTAAAAAAAAGTTATCAAGCTCTTAAAAAATCACCCTTTACGTCCCAATGGCAGTTGGGCTTTCGTAACAGGACATATCCCCAATTTTTACGTAACTTAAAATTATTTTGGAGTTTGTTTATTGCTGTCAGAACTACAACAACAATGCAGACAGAAAAAAAAATTAATAAGTATACTGAATATTAATTAAGAAAGTGGGTTTAGATCCTTATATAGGGTAATAGGAATTTCAAAACCGAATAGATATGCTCTTTCCTTCTTCCTTAAGTACACTTCAAGAAACTCAAAAGGCTGCCGAAGCTCTAGCAGATACACCGATAAATTGAAATCGAACGTTTTGCGAAGATTTTACAATTTTTTCCTACAGGCCAGTCATTTTGGGTAACTAAATAAAAACAAATGTATCCATGTTTACTTTAAGAGAAAAATCTAGAAGTTGTCGGCTCCTGCGGGCAGTAAGTTTACATTTGCGACACCTTCTTTTTTTGTTGTTCATACCCATATATACTACATTTGTTGACATATAATGATAAACAACAAGCAAACAAATATGCAACGAATTATTTAATCGGACCTGTGGCTGTTATTCGTGATGATATTGGCAGCATACGCTGAGAATGAACAGATTCATTCCAGATTTCTGCCATAATTAAATTGCTGCTTTTTCCACACCCTTTTCCTTCAAATACATAAACTTAATTTACCATGTGACCTAAAATCAACTCTATAAATTTCCTCGAAAATGGCTTGAGATTCCTCTTGCGTACTTACTACTCACATTGTGCTGTTATTTATCGCTGTGTGTTATCCACAACTTTGCTACAATTGTCCATCTTATGACCACATAATTTGGGCTATAAAATGTTTAGTACTTGGCCAAGTTTTAAGTACAATTGAAATTCACAAGTTTTTGAAACAACAGGCATGGTGGAGCAATGAACAAGCGCATGGTGAGCACAAGATTGTGAGTAATGGCGAGTTTGGAGAGTGAGAAAGAGGCTTTTGTAGTTGCTGCAAATCGTTTGTAATCAATTTACATGTGCTATCAGTTGGATGTGTATGCTCTTAAAAGGTCTTATGGCTTAGACAGGATTGCTACTAATATAACATGGGAAACTATTGCAATCCGAATCCTTAACAACTAATCAGAACTGGTGAACTGATACATTTTAAAATTAAATTTATGGATTCTATAATGTTAAATTCAATAACAATAGTAGTTAAACCAGTATAAGTGTTTGTCATTGCTGAAAATCAATACGCGTCAGAAGAAAGAAGTGTTACTCCACATTTATTTCTAATTTTGTATTTTAAAAGTATTTTTTGTTTTATTACTAATTACAGCTTATGCAGAACCTACGACATATTTATGGTTCACTTTCATTTCGAATTTGACCGCTTTCATGGCAGGTTTTTTCCTCTTCGCAGGACTTTATGAGGTATTATTTTACTATATACATACATATGTGATTTTCGTTTCAAAAAATTAAAAATTTACTTTTATTGTTTTTGCAGAATTTATATTCTTTCTTTTTGCCCGCTTTTGCCGTTATTGTATGCTGCATTGTGGGCGATTTATTCCTTCATTGCCTTTTTGTATTCATCACTACTGAATTTCATTTGCTTATGATTGTCAATTTTTGCTGCACGAGTGAGTACTAGTTGATTTGCATAATAAAGAAAATTAATATTGTTTTCCCATGATGACGTATTAGGTCTACAACTTTGCTTCCGCCGTTTACAAATAGATGTCCCTGGGGTCAAGCACTGGTCGATTAAATCGATTTTTTTATATCGATCTTGGACTATTGTGTCAGCATTAACCCAACAAAATATTTGTAGAGATTTGTTTGCATCCCAAACTTATTCTGCACTAAAAGTGTCACTTTTTGAGCCGAATTCTCGACATTTGCGGGAAATTTTGCTTTTCTTTATTAATTCCAAGAAAAGTGCGGCTGAGGCTCATCGATATTTGTAACATTGACATTTGTATTTATTTAATTTATAATTTACAAAAAAAATGGCGGAAACAAAGTTGTAGACCTAATATAAACTATTTTTTTTAATTGTATGCTAGAATTTATAGGAATGGTTAGTTTTAAATGTATTATAATAATCTAAATTTTTTAAACATGTTTTTAGTTAATAATAAATATACTTTAACTTTGGACTATTTTCATTTCAGTTGTATTTGCTGGCTGCATGTACTTTATCCATAGATGCTCTAAAGATTTCTATCAACTCAGTCCTACTCAAGAAATGCCGCGAACTACATCTGTAAGCAGCTAAGCTGGTGCTAAAGGTGGATTTTTAAAGCAAATACATTAATTAAAAATGTGTAGAAGAACAAAAAACTAAACATTAAAAAATGAAAAATATATCTAAACTCTGATTTTCTGTAGTTTTAAATCATAAAGAATTCACAATAGATGAATTATTTAGATATAAACAGTTTATCGTTTATGTATTTGTAAATTTATTAAGAATTTAACAGAAAATATGAATATGAAATTTCAGCCACAAATCTATACAGCAAACTCTTCTCCCTCTTCTAACCAACTCACATGTTGCTCATACGCAGTGTCTAACTCACTCTGACTTACCCAAACGAGTAATAATCCAGCTTATTGACTTGAGCTAATAAATATAACATGGATTTATGAGTACAAAGTGACATTTAAGCAGAACTTATAACACATTTGCAAGACAAAAACCCACACTTTTCATACCGTTAAGCACGTACATAAGTATATGCAGTAGGAGTAAGGAAGAAAGTATGTACGCCTCGTCTGAGATGTGCAACAGATATGCACACACGCAAAATCACTTATACATATATAATATAATATACATCTGTGTGTCTCTAAGGTGCCATCCTTGCAATATTTCGTATAAAAAGAGAATACAAGTGTAAACGAAAAGAAAAGAGCGAAGAAGGTAATGAAAACGAAATATGAAATATGCAGGCAAAGGGCAGCTCCCTGGAGTTTTACCGTGAACAAAGAAATCATTTGCAGTTATGTGTCGTGTTAATATTCCTTTAAGATATAGTAGTGGGCACAGAAATGAATATGGCGGCTTTGATAATTTGGCTGGTTTTATTAAACATAATTTTAAAGTATGTAGAATGCGAGCGAGAAAATGACAATTTAATTTTGCTTTAGTTCTCTTCTCCTGCTGCAAAGAAATATAGAACCGCTTTCTCCAGTTGTATTCTTCATTGTTTTCTTTGTCTGAGAATGTAAGCAACATTGTTGGATGCAACATGTTGTTTGTTTTATAGCAGCAACACGAAGTTACTTCACTTTGGAACTGAAAAAAACGCATGTGTGCGTGAGTCATTTGTGTTTCTTATGCACTCGTCTGTGTAATAGAATGCACTTTATTCTGCAAATGCCTAGGACGCAAAAAGAACCACTAAAATAATAGCGACTGCATTAGCCTTGTGTGCTACGAGCACTTACAATTAAACACTTCTTGTACCCGCTAGAAACAGCTTGCAAAATGCAACTCAATTTATGTCATTTTATTTTACAAACCAACTTGATTTTTTTAACCTTAAAGAAGATCAAAGATACACATCTTTATCTTGACTTTAGCATTTTTCGATACAAATTCTTATCTAAAAATAAATGTTTTTAAGATTAATACATAGTCCCGAAAAACGACACTAACTTACATTAATGAAAAGTAATTCACGGCTCAATTATTATGATCGCTACTCGCTATTTTTACGCCCTTGTCAAAAAGTTTCATCTGAAAGCATCATAGTACCTGAATAGTTTATTTAATTGAAAATACAACTCTCAATTGTATCTCTATCCCATTATTTAATTCCATTTAAATTAGTTTTATTTTTTTTTTATTGTAATTTTTCCCGTTACCACTAAATTGTGGCTAATCGAAGAAGGCTTTTCTCTGATTAGAAGACGATTTCTTTCCACTAAAAATCAAAATAATCTCGATATCTAATTGAAATCTTCTTTCACTATTTTACACACTTGAATCTAGCTGTATACTAAACACATAGATAAATACTGAAGACAGAAAGTAACAACGATGACATAAATAAATTATGCAAATCAAATGGCGAAGCTTAAACGAACAGCGAGTAATGGCAAAGTACGACAAGTGCGTCATAAGCCGCATTCACGGACTGCAAAACGCAATGAAAAGAAGTAAAGTGAAATAAAATAATAATTGTAACAATAACAACAATAACAACAATAATATTGTTATTCTTGCCGCTGGTGAGAGATTATAAACAGCTGTAGAAATAGATTTAGCGCCATGATCATTTTGTTAGCAGAAAAATATACTCAACAAATGGAATTATTCAGGAGTACTGAAAAAGTAAGAATGGAAAAAAACCGTGACGAGTTTTCCACAGCATGTCGCGTAAACAAATGAGATTACAATAAGCGCGGATTAACAGAGTGAAATACATAATTTACAATGATGAAAGAGCTTCCAAATGAGAAAGAATTCATTGAACCATGAAAAATAAGGCGACGGAATCACTAAACTTTAATGCTGAGCTCACAAGTGAACATAAATATCTTGCTGAATCACAATATTAGATTGGACATTCATTTGAAAATTGGGTCAGCGTTGTCAAAAATCCAAGTCTGAACTCCCTTATCTGCCTCCTACTAACTGATCTCACTGATTGTATGAAATTCCATCGAATTTTTGGGATTCTTTCTAATTAAAATCTTTAAACACTTCAAAAGAAACTCTTTTAAGCCTGAACAAACTAGAATCCATGTAGTAACATTTTTCAGCCGACCCTGCGCTTAATTGGTATTCGTAATTGTAACACTTATTAACAACATTTAAGCACACTCTGGCTGTTGTTGTTGTAATTGTTGCAACATAGCTGCCTTATATTCCACTACTGCAATATTTCTCACTTTTGTTGCCTTCGCTATTACACTTTACGATACAGGTTAATAGCCAAAGTCAACAAGGCATTGACTGAGATGTAAACAACTTAAGGCTACTGAACTCGGCGTAAAGTGTGTAACTAACAAGAAGCTGGGCACTATGCAGAGCGCCGAAGAAGTTTTATGAGTGGGCTTCTGCAGAGGACACTACTGATGATGGGCGGTCGGTTGGAATAAATGTAAGCAGTGAGAAGAACGGTTGTAATCTCGTGCCTACATATTTACCGGAGAACAGGCGAATGCATGTAGGTTTGTTTAATATGTAAGTAGTTATAGTATTTACCAGGAAATGAAGGAAAGGCCACGGCAGGTACTGGTAAGAGAGCTACGTCTGTATCTTAGTTTATACTCGAGTGCAATATATTTTATTAGTTATTTAATTTTGTAAAGAAAATTCGATTTTGTCCACTTAAACACAAGAACTCTGATCTGAAATTATCGGATAGAAATTTAAATGGTTTTTCTTGCTACAAAATCTTCCCAAACCTGGATAACTAAGTAAGCTAGCCCAGCTAGATAAGAATCTTGGCCAAACTGCTGGAGCAACCATTGCCTAATCTAATATCTCTAATTTTAACACTCAAAATATAAGAGGTTTGTATTAAAAGACTAGAATAAAATAGTCGTTCCGATATGACAAACTCCGGTTCCAAATAAAGACCACGTAATTTAATCTAAAAACTATATCGATAAACTGTAAGATTACCGATTTAAGAAGCGGTTGTAATTTTAATTTTGAAGAAGAATGTCTTCGGTTCGGACTGAACTTTACGATACCTTACTTGTTTATTTAAATTTTGCGCCTTTTCAGATGACGTTTGTTGAATTAAATTTGTATTCCTTGTTCCTCTTTCATTTCTTTAGTACTCATACTCATTTTTATGTCCAATTCGACCTTTATCTTATTATACTTTCCAGCAGCAGCTACCAGCCATGCCTACAATTTAACTCATACAGCAGTTGGACGTGCTTCACTCTTGCATATCACACTTTTTCCGGCCTCCTGCCTTCGTACTTACATTTATCTGCTTACTCCACTGCCTCATACGCACCACTTACGATTTAATTCAACCGCTTTGGCAGACAGCACTCCGTTCTACTACTCGTATTTCACTGCTTTAACTTAATATGTGCATATTTTTCCAGCACTCTCAGAAATACCTTCTTTTATTGGTGTACCGTAAGGGATTTTTAGCGCATTCTCGTGGAACACTTTTTGTCGCAGTGTAACAATTGCATATTGAGTAGCGCTGTGCGGGACTCCACCATCTGCGAAAAGTGCACAGAGCCTACTGGCGAAGGTTGAGATATATATATATGAATGAGGATTGAAAAAAGGATGGAGAATAGGCGTAAAGAATGCTTGTCAGTACTTCAAGCTGTCATAAATGTATGAGAGCAATGTTACACACTGCAATTTAAATAAATAAATATATGAGCTGTTACAAAACAGACGTCCAATTAGACGCTTGTAGAATTGAGCCGCTCATTATCTGTAATTAATGCCTTAACTGTTTTAGAAAGAATCAAGAGGTTTTATAGCTACAGAACAAACATACTATCCGTATGTGAATATATACACAACACTGAATACTTCTTACAGGATACCTTACCTCGCGATTCCTTTACTGCTCATGTTAATTACTTAATTTAAAACATTTTGTTATATGCAGTTCTAATTGGCCCGCGATGACAAGGAATGCAAAAATTAAAATTATGATTATTATGTATATTTTTATGTAAACACATTCTGGCGTCTCATATGAAAATTTGTAGGGCCAATGCCGAGAAACACCTTGCCCTGATCTATGCACACCGAATTCATATATATATAGTGGAACAGAGTGAAAGAGGTGCAAGAATATAAAAATGGACTCCGACAGGACAACGTTTTGTAAAGAGACTCTGATTTAATTGTCATTGAAAGCGAAGACCATCCAATCCACATTGCCACAATTCATAGTATGTTACACTTGCCACTTGCTTGTACTATAGCATTCACCAGCAGTATCTGGAAAACTAAGTGCAAATTACGTCATTGAAAACTTTATATTGCCAAGTCCAAGTTTGCGGACAAATTATACCAGCACATACAAAAGGGGTCTTTATGCGCCCACCCCTTCGCTGTTCAGCTGATTGGTGTTGTTTAGAGGAATTACACACGAAAAAAACCACACTCTAAATGGGTTATGGCCTGAGACCAGCTTATTTAATTATCATATTAAAGTGGTTGACTACATATGTAGTCCGAGAGTTGGGCAGAGACGGGCTGAGCTGAACAGACTTGAAAGACAAAGGAAGCAACTTGAAACTCATGTTCATAAAGTTGAATGAATGGTTGGTTCGGAATACATTTGTTGGATTGTTTTTGGAGAATTGCGAGCCTTGTAAAGACAAACGGGTTCGGAGACAATAAAATAAGTGGAAAGATGCCGGTCCGCACTTGGTTAGAGTTAATGAGATCCGGTCAGAAGGCCACTACCGTCGACATCAAAGGCAAAACTAAAAAAATATTATTTAAGTACAACAGCAGTAATAGAAATTTGCTCCAACTTCGCCACAAGCTACACAGCCACCAAAGAAATTGCCGCTAATTGCAAAAAATCAAGTCATCAAGCAGCCCAAATCATTATCCTACTTTGTTGCGCAGTTAGTCTAAAACGGTCAATCGACAGTAGGACCGGACACTGACAGCCTGCACGCAGTTCACTGGTAGTTGCTAAGCGCATTAGATGAGGCCGACGGCGACAGCTCAAACAACGTAGACGAGCGAAATGGACACATAAACTTCAAAATGCACAATTCCAAGCTACTGTGTGGGCATAGTAATAGTTTGCACAATTGGTGAGTTCGACAGTGGAGTCCGTCATTTAATAAACGACATTCAGTCAGTTGTACAAGAAAGCAAACAGCAAAGTGTCGATATCTCGTCTGGCTTCAATTGTATTTTTAGTGAGCTGTAATAAAAGGAATACAAATACTCTGGCGAGCCCCTCAACCCGCAAACTTTCACTACTCAACAAGTGCCTTAGTTAAGAGTCTCTTTGCAGTTCAGCTTTACCATTCCACTACTAAAACGTTCAATCGTTGCTGCATTCCACACAGTACCGTTGTGTGGACTTGCAGTCAGCTGGTTACACCACTCCAGTTTCTCCATTGTGACCGTCAAAAGCTCGGTCAACTGACTAGCTATTTTAGTTAGTTAATATGTAATAAAACTATTAACAGATTTCGTCTAATGTTGAAAGTTTTTGTTGCTATTCGAGTCGGTATGATGTGTTGTCCGCTTTTTTGGCTTGCCACAAATTTCCAAAAGCCAGTTTCGCGCACTTGTTGCGTTGTCTGTTTGTGTGGGTGGGAGGGGGGTTTAGTTGTAGCTTCGATTGCGGCGTCAAATATAGTATTTATTTGCGTTGCGCTTATTTCGCTCGTTTTCAAAACATTTTATTACAGTTTATTTTGTGGAAATTGATATCTGTTGCAAATTGAAATTGTTTAATTTTGTTTTAGGATTTGACTTTTTGTATATCTACCGCACTGAATTATCGGGTTACGATAACAAAAGCGGAATATTTTTGTAGGCAACGTTGCTGTTTGTTACGATTCACTGGTAAAACTCTGGCAGAAAGTAATTATTTTTTAGAGTTCCTTGTGGACTGTGAATAGAAAGATATATATTATTTTCGCAGAAAGGAAACACTAGTATCTGTCTCTGCTTCTTAACAGTCTAGAGAAGCCCTGGATTGGGATAGTGACGGTTGTCGCTAACTAAATCTCTTAAAGAACCGAATCAAACTCTCTCAGTCTCTCGTGAGATGTTCCGTCATAACTCGGTCTTCATGATCTGAAAGCACCTGAATATATAACCGCCGAGGACTACCATATTTTATGAAGCTAAATCAATTCCTATGTCTTGAAAATCGGTTTATTGTTATGATCTGTCGAAGCAAAGTGATCCGAGGAATTCGAAAATGATCTTCATAGCGAAAAGTTAAACCTTCTCTACATTTTTTTAACTATATTGAGATCTAGCAACTTAACATTAATGTATGTATGTCTGTACATAATGGGGGATGGGGTCATATGTAGAAGTTCACGCAAGTGAGGAAAGTTTCTGATTGCCATTCACTTGGGAGTGGCCAGGAACGATTCTTTTGCATATGACTCAAGCAGCTCACGACTTCCGGTTTTAGACCAAGTATCCCCTGGGTAGTTAACAGACATCCGTTTGGAGGCGAGCTAAAGTGAGAAGGCGAAGCCCGCTTCTGCGGTTGTGCGTAGGGCTTGGGACCCACCACATAAAAAAATCTCCCCAATGAAAACAAACACAGAGCATCGGATGAGACACCGCCCTTTTAATGACGGCCCCTGCAAACGTTTTAAGGATAATGATTTAAGGGCATGCACCTGGAATGTCCGGACCCTTAATTGGGAAGGTGCCTCTGCCCAGCTGGTTGATGTCCTCATACAACTAAAGGCTGACAACACCGCCGTCCAAGAAGTGCGATGGACGGGACAAGGACGGAAGAAGGTGGGTCCTTGTGACATCTACTACAGCGGCCATATGAAGGAGCGTAAATTTGGTGTTGGATTTGTGGTGGGAGAGAGACTACGTCGCCGAGTCCTGGCATTCACCCCGGTGGATGAACGTCTTGCCACTATCCGCATCAAAGCGAGCGCTGCCCCTGCCACGATGTCAAAATCGTGCTTGGCGATTTTAACGCCAGGGTGGGTAAAGAAGGTGTCTTTGGCACAACAGTCGGAAAATTCAGCCTCCATGACGAAACATCGCCAAACGGCCTGAGGCTGATCGACTTCGCTGGGGCCCGAAATATGGTTGTCTGTAGTACCAGATTCCAGCATAAAAAAATTCATCAAGCAACGTGGCTGTCCCCTGATCGAAACGCGCGCAATCAAATCGATCACGTTGTGATAGACGGAAGACATGTCTCCAGTGTTTTAGACGTGCGTACGTTCCGAGGACCAAACATTGACTCGGACCATTATCTAGTAGCTGCGAAGATACGCACTCGCCTCTGTGCAGCAAAGAACGCCCGTCAACAAACACAAGGAAGGTTCGACGTCGAAAAGCTGCAATCACAACCGACAGCCGAACGATTTTCTACTCGACTTGCACTCCTGCTCTCTGAGAGCACTCATCAGCATCTCGATATAAAGAGCTGTGGAACGGCATCTCAAACTCATTGCATACCGCTGCAGCCGAAACAATTGGTCTCCGGCAACGCCAAAAAACCAGTTGGTACGATGAGAATTGTCGTTCCGCAGTGGAGAGAAAACAGACTGCCTACCTCGCAACGTTGCGAAAGACCACAACACGTTCGGGGTGGGACAGATATCGAGAACTGAAGAGGGAAGCGAGACGCATTTGCAGACGTAAAAAGAAATGCGTGAGTCTGAAAAGCTTGAAAAGCTGGCCGACATGGGTAATGCTCGAAAATTTTATGAAAAGATGAGGCGATTTACAGAAGGTTTCAAGACCGGAGCATTATCATGTAGGGACCGAGGAGGTAATCTGGTAACGGATGTCCAGAGCATACTGGGATTATGGAGGGAACACTTCTCCGACCTGCTCAATGGCAGTGAAAATACAACACCAGGAGATGGCGAACCCGATTCCCCAATCGATGACGATGGAATAGATGTTCCATTACCCGACCATGAAGAAATTCGAATAGCAATTACCCGCTTGAAGAACAACAAAGCGGAGGGGGCCGATGGATTACCGGCCGAGCTATTCAAATACGGCGGCGAAGAACTGATAAGTGCATGCATCAGCTTCTTTGTAGAATATGGTCGGAAGAAAGCATGCCTGACGATTGGAATCTTAGTGTGCTCTGCCCAATCCATAAGAAAGGAGACCCCACAATCTGCGCCAACTACCGTGGTATAAGTCTCCTCAATATCGCATATAAGGTTTTGTCGAGCGTATTGTGTGAAAGACTAAAGCCCACCGTCAACAAACTGATTGGACCTTATCAGTGTGTCGTCACTGTTGACAGTCATAACTTTGAAGTTGTAGATATTTTCGTTTATCTGGGAACCAGCATTAACAACACCAACAATGTCAGCCTTGAAATCCAACACAGAATCACTCTTGCCAACAGGTGCTACTTTGGACTGAGTAGGCAATTGAAAAGTAAAGTCCTCTCTCGACGAACCAAAATCAAACTCTATAAGTCGCTCATTATTCCCGTCCTGATGTATGGCGCTGAAGCGTGGACGATGACAACATCCGATGAGACGACTCTTGGGGTTTTCGAGAGAAAGGTTTTGCGCAAGATTTATGGTCCTCTAAACTTTGGCAACGGCGAATACCGCAGACGATGGAACGATGAGCTGTACGATTTATACGACGACATTGACATAGTTCAGCGAATAAAAAGACAGCGGCTACGCTGGCTAGGTCATGTTGTACGGATGGAAGAAAACACTCCAGCTCTGAAAGTTTCGATGCAGTACCCGCTGGAGGAAGCCGCGGAAGAGGACGACCTCCACTCCGGTGGAAAGACCAAGTGCAAAGTGACCTGGCTTCACTTGGTGTTTCGAGTTGGCGCCAAAAAGCAAAAAGCAGTTCCTACGCCAAATATATATATATATGTACATAAATCTTTCAGTAAAACAAAAAAGCTAATTTCGTAATAATAAATTATCGCTCCCAAGCCGCTCAAAGACAGTGACTGTGGCCTAAGCAGATTTCCGGCATGAGCTCTGCCACCCACTGTTTTGAACGGAGTCACCAATATACGCAGAGATAGCGAAGGGAAATGCGCAAATGCTGATACTTCACAAGACGACCAGAAAGCTATTAGACAATAGTGCCGAGAGAAATGTGACATGAGAATACGACTATTCTCGCTGAGGTTTCTACGTTGCGGTGATAAGTAGATTCAAGTAGAGCGGCAGCAACATTTCTTCTATCTCGTACGCATGTAATATTTTACGTCTACGCTACTTAACAACTTTATGCCAGCCGCTGTAATACATCGCATTCTCTCCTTTAACTGGCCTTTGACAACCTTTGCGCCTGTGCCGTCTCTTCTTCTCCTTTGTCACCATACCAAGCGCTCTGTGTATTATGTATGTAAGTAAGTAATAGCTTTCGCAATGTAGTATAGATTTTACAGCTTCTATTATAGTTGAACATTGTATTATTGTTGTAATTGTTATTGTACGGCTTACAGGCAGCACCTGTGGCAGATGTGATTGTCATATTCATCTCATGAAATGGGCATGAATAAATTTATGAGGGCAATATGCATGGCTACATCCCCTCCGAAATGTTATCGGTTTGTCAATTGTATGTGTAAATATAATACGCAAGGTACCCTTTTACTCACACATTATGTACACAATGTATGCAATTTAAGCGAATATTGTACGACTGCTAATTTCGCTTTTGTGTCCTTTTCATCAGCGCTTTTCAGCAGATAGACAAGGGCAGACGATGCCATCCGAGCCTATTTGGTCATAGCCTGATTTAAGTAGCTTCAATAAATTCATGGAACGAAATTATACAAAATCTAGGTTACGTTAATTTAAGTTAGGTTAGGAAACATAAATTTATTTGAGGTTATGTCATCATTTTTGTAAATCATTAAACTTAAATATAAAATTTTGCAATTACTCTAGTTGCTTTGATACACCCTGTATTAGGGTCCTCTTCTATGTAAAGCGATCATGTTTATTTACACACTGTACGCATTTATCAATGTCAAGTGCAAAGAAAGGAAGTGAAAGCGAACTCAAAATTAAATGGAAATTATGATAAGTACGTGTGAATAAAAAGAAAAATATCAATGCGCAAAATGTAGAAAGAAGTGAATTTGAGATAAAAGTGTCAAAGGAAGGAACTACAAAATTATAAAAAAAAGTACGTAAACTGTAAAAATGAGAAAAGTTAAAGTATATTTGAATAGCATTCACTAATCAAAAATAAAAGAGAAATAACAATGATGAATGCTTAACGAACTGTAGATTGTTAGTACGAGTAGTGATAGACATCCTTAGTAAACCCTATATTTCGGTTTTTGGCAAGTTGTTCGAACTACTGTAATATAATTAACTCTAAAAGTATTGTGACTTAATGTCGACAACGACTAAGGAAATTTTGTTAGAACCCTAATCCTTTACTCCTAAGTTAAATAATCTTTGTGTTCAAGAAAATATGATTTATCTTACATTTCCTCTTCTTATGCGCTCAGGTCTGGTCCTTTGAAACAAGGAATATTTGATATTTAATAATTTAACTTGATGCATTCATATGGTGCATTAAGTAATTTATTCATGGAGCCACATTTGTACGGTACTCTTGTGGATATTATACTGCCGCATAAAATAAAAATATAGGGTGATTACATTGAGTTATAGAATTTCCTAAGGAAACAGTTGCCAAATTAAATATTTTTTTTTGACGTTTAACACATACTAAGAAACAGCTTTTAAATTCAAATTAATTTATTTCCAAATCTCGGATTTTGTGGAAAAGTTGATTCAGCCGAGACCCAAAATTTTGTTTAAACAATAAATTACCAAGTTTTCGAGTTATAAAAGTTAAAATTTCTACAATTTCCTCTAAAAACTACAACCCTATAAATGTATGTACTATTTTGCTATAGAAACATATCCAGGATATGACATATAAAAGTGGTACCACATCTAGGCATTCGTCGTGGCCTGCCACATGTATTTTTGAATTCACTCACTCACATACTCTAACGGTATTGCACATTGCTACGAATTATTTATCAGACAATCTTCAACGCTTGCTCGCGTTCAAAGCACTGCAATGGTAAGGGTACATACTGTACATATATGATATACATATATATATTTTCATACACAGGTATGCGTGTGCGGAATCCCTTTATTCCCACCTACCAGCTAATTTAATATTTGCGCATACAAGGATTTCGTGTGATTAACAATTTAACATTTCATCAATTCAATGCAGCGGTTGATTGCGCCACAGCTGAAGGCGTTGAGGTTAGTTGCATCGTGAATGTGGGTGTTTTTTTCGTTTTTAACGTGCCACCGCTCCTTAATGAAAATTACATGCTTTGCGTTGGTTCGGATAATGGCAAAAATGATGACTTGCAAAAAATACAAAAAATAAATAAATAAACTTTTGTTCAAAAGCACCATTAAAATGCCAGCGTATGCGAATGCACATATCATCCTTGTGCAGCGAAATAAAAAAATGAAACATTTTCCCAATTGAATGGCTGGCGAGTGCGTTTGGCAGCTTGCAGCTGAGGCTTACCAACTTTCAACGGCAATTAAAATAATCAAATATAAAATGTTAACAAATGTTGTCTTTGTTAAAATATAGAAATATATCGCAGTGTAAGTGAATTATAAAAAATAATTACAGTGGGTGCATTTTAATTCAAATTTTTCATTATCAAAACTGTTGAAAGAAAATGTCTACTTTATTGTTTTTTTTATCATTTTAGTATGAAGAACAGTTTCAAAGGGGAAACTCGAATCAGATATATCGATTATTTAATAACATAATATACATTGTAGATAGGACGATCCACGATACACAACAGTTTTATACTCAAATGACTCAAATGTTTCTTAGTATTGTATTGTATAACGAAGCTATTGGTTTTAAACCTCGTAAGATTTCATTAGATATTCATAAAGAAAACACTCCATTTTGGAAGTATTTTGATGGACATTTACTATCAAGCATTTTGTACACCATTTTCTACTCCACAAAATTAATAACTGCACCTAAAGAGTTATTGGAGAAATCAAATTACTGAAATTTCTATAACATCGCAGATCTAAGATCACGCCTTTACTCTAAGCCTTAAAGTCATTGTTCTGAGATACTAAAAAGTATTGTGATGATATATTAAGTTAACATGCTCAACCGAGATTTAACGATATATATTTGGATTTATTTTGCAGAGTGTTTAAAAATTTAAATAAACTATTTCATAACAATATCAAGACTGATTTGCTAAAATTGAAAGCCCTTTCATTTATATCCTTAACTTCCTCCAGGCAAAATAGTCGCAAAATAAGTCACATACACAAAACATCTCGCTTCCACTCACATGTAATTTAACATTTATCGCTTTCGAATGAAGTACCTACAAATGTAGGTTAACTGAAAAAAGGGGTGATGAAAAAAGAAAACAAGTAAGGAAGGGCTAAGTTCGGATGTAACCGAACATTTTATACTCTCGCAATTTATTTATTTAACTTTATTTATATTATATAATACACAATTTGACCCACATATTCGTCATATATATTGTATAGAGTCCATTGAAAGTTAGAAACCATAATATTAGGTTAGAAGTACCGAGGCCCTCATGTTCGCTATATGGGGCCTTGACAACCTATGGTCCGATTTCGGTGATTTTTAGAATGGGGCTGCCACACTATAAACGTAGTATTTCTGCAAAGTTCTAGTGTTGCTTCACAACCACGTCTACTTCCTATATACCAGAACTTTGAAGACGATCTGGATCGTTTATTTTACAATATATAAAGTAAGCACTAGTGAAGATATCGGTGCAGAACTTTGCACAAATACTACCTTTATAGTGTGGCAGCCCCATTCTAAAATCGCCGAAATTGGACCATAGGTTTTCAAGGCCCCATATATCGAACATGAGGACCTCGGTGCTTCTAACCTAATACTATGGTTTCCAACTTTCAATGGACTTTATACAATATATATGACGAATATGCGGGTCAAATTGTGTATTATATAATATTAATTAAGTTAAATAAATAAATTGCGAGAGTATAGAATGTTCGGTTACTCCCGAACTTAGCCCTTCCTTACTTGTTATTATTATTTTTACTATAATTTATGCAGAAAAAACAATCTTTTGAAACATAATTACCTTTTAAAGCAGACTTATAGGTTCCTTCAAATGTCAATTAACATTGTGGTGATCACCGAAAATTAAAGAAAAAACTCAAATTAAATTGGTATGCAATATCCTATCAAGAATTTATTCGTCATCCATTATTTGGGATCATCTTTAATCATCCATCTATGTCGTTTACACTATTCCCACTGCAGTCGGATCTACGTATTAGGAACGGATGCTTATTAAAATCCAGTAAAAGTCTGTCCCTCGCTAGCATTATTTGGAATGGTGCTTGGAGTGTTAAGCTGACTCATTGCCGAGATTTATAATTTGCTATATATGGGAGAAGACTTTCAATAATCTGTTAGGATAAACCGCATAGTTCCTTTTAACTATTTCATTACTTTCTTTCAAGTGAATTTTTATGTTCTTTGTTTTCGTTTCTGTTGGATTGTGAAATATCATTTTAATGCGAAAGCGTTCTTTACATCATTGTTGCATGCCTCCTGCTTTTTTTGTCATTAACGCCAACGAAATACTATAAAAATTGAGCATTGCTCTACCCGCTCCTGCTTATAATGTAATTACACAACAACATGCATAATAATTGTAAAAGAAGGAAGAGTACAAAAAGGTTTCCACGCGACGGGGATTAAGTTACTGCAACGAAGTCTGCGCACTCAAACCTTATCGCATCCAGACAGTGCTTACCACAGAGACACATGCCCGTATTGCAACACAACAAACCGCTAAAATAGATTTTCTACATTTTTTTGTGCTTTAATCATTTTGTGTTCCACTTGTTGAAAGTCGCCGACTAGATAAAGACTCAGACTATGTTGTAAAATGGCGAAAAAGTAGACATATAGCATTATATGTTTATATATATACATATTTAGAGAATAGAGAAGATAGCAAAGTGTATATGTTGGCACAGTATGGTATTTACCCCACTCCAGGGGCGAACGCAGGGGGGGGGGGGGTGTTTTGGGGTGTTAAAACAAAACCGTAAAAATCTAATAATTAGAGAGAGAAAGAGAGTAACTTTTAAGAATAATATCCTTTCCTTTTAGAGGCCGAACCAAGTTCACGCAGTATATTCCATCCAAGCCAGCCAAATACGGCATAAAGCTATGGTGGGTATGTGATGCGAAATCATACTACCCTCTGACTGGTCAAATTTATACTGGTAAATCGGGCAGTGACAGAGAAAAAAAACCAAGGAGAAAGAGTGGTTAAAGATTTGGTTGAACAGTACAAAAATACTGTAAGAAATGTCACATGCGACAACTTCTTTATAAGTCTTCCACTTGCAGATGCACTTGCAAGCTGGAAATTGTCTTTGGTTGGAACCATGAAAAAAAACAAAGCATGCTTGCCCTCGGAGTTCAAGCCCTCCCCGCAAATGTTGGAACATTCGAGCATATTTGGATATGGACTCACTACCACTGACTTTGTTGTTCTTAATTGGGTTCTTGTCATTTCCAGTTATAGTCTTCGAATCACCGATGCGTTGGTTGTTAACTCCGGTTTGTGGCCGTCCGCTTAAAGATAATTTACAATCTTTGTTGTTCAAAAGCTTTGTTTTAACGGATCACGTCCACCAGTCAAACAAAAGCTGGTAGTTTTTTATTTGTAATTATAGTTTATATATTTGTTTCGATACCGCGGTGGTACTATTCTGGAACAAGACTTCTAGATCACGCCTTTGGTAAAATATATTATTTTCATTTTAATTGACTATTGATATTATACCAGTTTAATTGTGAGAAAAAAGCAAATATTTCTGTAAGAAATCGAGATACAGTATACTCTCGAAAAGTAAATTCTCAGAAAGTAAATAATCGCGGAAAAGTTAATCACCTTTAAGATTACACATGCACCTCGAAAAAGTAATTTTTTTTATTTACTTTTCAGAGAGTGTGATAAAAAATTCGAAATTAAGCAAACAGCGTTTTTTACGATGTTGCAAAAACACTTACTCTCTTGTTTATCGCGTCTTTTTAGTAAATAAACTCTCCTACTTGATCCACTGGTTTAAAAATGAAATCGATGCAAATCAGGTGTCAGACTTTTTGAATTGTCGTACAAAAATGGTCAGAAAATATATTGCAAAAGAAAAAAAAAGAAAAGAATATTCAAGATTTTTTCTCTTCATAGTAAATCCATATGTTTTATTGAAGCAAATAAATGAATGAATTTTTTAAGTTTAAAAATGCAGTTAATATTATAAAAACAGACAATTTATGTATATATTTGGAAAAGTAAATTATTCGAAAAAGTAAATTACCCAAAATACCAATCGATTTACTTTTCGAGAGTATACTGTATATATTTTGTTGAAAAGAACTCGAGATATTTAGCGACAAAAAACCATAAAATTGCTCCCAAAGCACATAATAAGTCAAGTTTTAAGCAACAGTATTGAAATTGTCATTATTTCCAAACACATTTAAAAATTCAGGAATAATTTATATAACTCACACCCATTCATATATATTGTGTAACATAAAAAGTCTTAATCTAATTAATAGTAAATGTCTTCAGTCAGTCTTCATCACTGTCGCTATCCGACAGCGCCAGATCGTTGGTCAAAATATCAGGCCAAATACTTTTGTATTTGGTGGAAGGGGTTTCTATATGAGCTTTTGCTGCTCCATCGTCTTTTGTAGCCGGAACATCATTTGAAGTTGTAGTCGCTATCATTTCCTCATCACTGTCGTTATCCGATAGCGCCAGATCGTCGGTCAAAATATTAGAAATGCATTCGTATTTTGTGGGTGGCACTACTTGATTGACTTTTGTTGTTGCATCGTCCTTCGGGGTCACAATCATTTCCTCATCACTGTCGCTATCCGACAGCGCCAGATCGTCGGTCATAATATCAGGAATACAATGTTTTGTGTGTGGAGTTTCTTTAGGTGTTTTTGGTGCTCCATCGTCTTTCGTAGACGGAATTCCATCACTTTTTGGGGCCGCCAATATTTCCTTATCATCCATCCTGATAATGTGCTGTTGTTCTGACTGCTGACGATATTGGTTAGCAATTGACATTGCAAAAGCCACTGCTGATTCCTCTAAACGTTTCCGGTCATAGAGCGTAATGAGCTGCTTGATGTGATCCAATTTAGCATGCAAATAGTCACAACGCTGCTTACGCTTAAGTTCGTCCTCGCTATTAATACGCTTGAATTTCTCCACAATACATTTCTGGATGTATTCGTAGTCGGTGTGATCTACAGGTATATCAAGAATTTGCACGCCAAGCGCGCGGAAACTGCGTTTCAGTTTATCGTGTTGCTGCAAGAGTGGCATATATTCTGCGTAATATCGGTCAAATGCAGCCTTATATTGTTGACGCTGTTCCAAGTTTATGATTTCTGTGTAATCGCTAAAGTCGTAATTCAGGTGTTCGGTAGCATAATCGGTGCGTCTTTTCTTCGACGGTTGACTCTCACTCGGAGGAGCGCTTGGGCGCTTTGATGCATTATCAATTTTGAGCGGCTTATTTTCATGTTGCGATGGATTGGTTCTAGTTGTTAATGTTGATAATGTAGAACTCGTGCTTTTTACGGAGGTAACTTCTTCTGAGTTGTTTGTTGGATTTAAACCGCGTTCCTTGCGTATTTTCACTTGTTGCACCTGTTTGGCGGTGTAATAAGGCCATTCTTCGTCGACTTCTCGCCAGATGCATCGACGTAAGCTATATACGCCTTTACATATCTGGGATATATCTTTAAGCACTGTGGGGATTACTTTGCTTTCGCAATCGCGCAAACCTTCCCTTTGTAGAATTGCATACAGTTCAATTTTGGTATACGACTTAAAACCCAGCATATGAATTAGTCGTTCACCGATTTTACGTGTCGATATGTGTTGCAATTTGTCATTTCCAATGTTTGCCTTTGGAACTCCATTTTGTGGCTTTTCTCTTAGAAACAACTCACTACCACTGACTTTGTTGTTCTTAATTGGGTTCTTGTCATCTCCAGTTATAGTCTTCGAATCACCTATGCGTTGGTTGTTAACTCCGGTTTGTGGCCGTCCGCTTAAAGATAATTTACAATCTTTGTTGTTCAAAAGCCAATTTGAGTTAATGGGCAGTATCTTCCTGACGGCGTTATTTCGTTGGACGATTTTACTTTTGTTTAACGATGTCATGTTTTGTATTTATCTTGTTACTGTTGTGTGTTTATAATTTTAATGTTGCTCTAATGAACTCCGTTGTGGTTATGATATGTATTGGCACATAGGTTGTCATTTTATAACTTACAGGTACAAACGCACCTGTAAAGTACCGTTTGATTTTTACCTGTTCTGACCTAACTTTTGGTTTTTAAGAAATCCTCGAAAGGGTAAAATAAACCCTTTTTTTTAACACGCCTACCTGCGGAATTACCCACTTGCCACCTTTTTTACGAAATCTTTGTTTTAACGGATCACGTCCACCAGTCAAACAAAAGCAGGTAGTTTTTTATTTGTAATTATAGTTTATATATTTGTTTCGATACCGCGGTGATACTATTCTGGAACAAGACTTCTAGATCACGCCTTTGGTAAAATATATATTATTTTCATTTTAATTGACTATTGATATTATACCAGTTTAATTGTGAGAAAAAAGCAAATATTTCTGTAAGAAATCGAGATATATATTTTGCTGAAAAGAACTCGAGACATTTAGCGACAAAAAACCATAAAATTGCTTCCAAAGCACATAATAAGTCAAGTTTTAAGCAACAGTATTGAAATTGTCATTATTTCCAAACACATTTAAAAATTCAGGAATAATTTATATAACTCACACCCATTCATATATTTATTAAGCTTAATTTGTGTTTAAATCAATTATAATTTTTGCGCACACAAGCGAAGAAGCGAAGCCAACAGGCCACGCAAAGGTTGTGGCCAGTACAATTTCTTATGTATTCCTTATTTTTCTTATTTATAAGCACATAATTTAATAAATAAAAAAATTGTATTGTTTTAAAAACGCAAAAACAAAAAATATTTACATATGTAAATAGTGCCCGATTATGAAGAAAAAATGGGAAAATTGAAAAAAGTTACGGTAAATTAACTTTATTTTTTTATTTTTTTCTATTCACAGGAAAAACATCAAAAAATAGTCACTGAGTCCGAATCGTAATTCTATAGGACCGAAAATGTGAAAATAATAGCTATTTTAAAAATCGAATATTAACATATGTAAATAGTGACCAAGTTAGGGTTAAATAATAGGATTTAATTCTACATAGTCATTTGAAAAATTGTAATTTGTTGTTTTCAAAGCAATCTTTCTGCCGACGATGTATGAATATGTAAAATAAATGAATACATTAGTCACTAACAGCGTTGCCGTTTTGATACAATTGTATCTTTTTTGATACTTTTTTTTCTAAATTTTGTGATTTGATACTTTTTTGTTCACAAACGGCCTATTGTGATACTTTTCTGCTGATATAATTTAATTTTTTTAACCCTAGAATGGTAAACACCGCCTGTGAGGCGAAGAATTTTTTTTTTTTGGAATATTTCCTAATCGTTCACTCGTATTAAGACGTGCGCTCGTGCCAACTCAGTTGAGTGTTGTACGAGCTTGGGCACAGACGTATTTTGTTTTGCTGCGTTGCGTTGGTTATATATAGATACGTGTGTCGCCTCTGAGGCGAAGTTTACCAATAAAGGTACTTTTTTTGTACATATTCGTTTGCGCATTTGTTTTGTTTTTTTGCAAAAATTTTGAGTTTTTGCATAATTTTTATAGTTTTTAGAGATGGCTCCTCCTGATGTGCAGTTACTCAAATGGCTGGAGGAGATATCGCTTGATGGAAGTGAACTTGATGACGATTTGGGTGTAGATATCGATTCAGATGATAGTGTGGCTGGTCCCACTTACGTCGATGATTTCGACGACGACATGCAGTATATTGATATATCTAATGAAAATGATGCGTATATTTCTGCGCAAAATGCAAGAAAACTTATTGCTTAGAGCACAGATCACCAAATTGTTGGCAATGTGATGTGAAAAAGTAGGTGGAAAACCCACAAACTTTATTTTGTCTCGCAGAATTTATTTTAAGTTTTAAGATTTATAATATTTTTTAATATGTTAATAAGATATAAGGTCTACAAGACACTGAAGTTTATTTTTTGATCTCAAACTGTTTTTTAATTTTTTATATTTTTTTTGTAACAGATCTATTCATACTACTGATAAAATATGTGATCTATAAATATTGCCAATAATATATTTAAGATATTTAAAAAATGAATTGTTTTTTGTTTATTTTTATTACCAAGCATGTAATATATACGTTTTTGTTTTTGTTTTAATAAATTTTTGTTTTGTTAAGGGTAAAATGTGGGTTTTTTATAAAAGTCGCCTCACAGGCAAAGATTACCATTAAAGAGCAAAAAAATATGTTTACCATTCTAGGGTTAAACTATGAGAATGTTAAACTAAAAACAAACCTATTGTATCAGGATAGTATTAAAAAGTTGTGGGAATGTAGGCCAATGTGGCTGCTGAACTGGATTTTTTTAGATTTAAGGGGAATTGTTAGTCGAAAATGGACTTCTTTTGAAAATTAGTTCTGAACTGAAAAGTCACCAATAAAGTTTTTATTATTTTTTTTACAGTTTATTGTTAATCATAATACCGGAAAAATAAAAACTCATTTATTATGACTTTCAGTTTTCGTTCCATGAGCAAACTGTTATGAAATAAATTTAAATTAAAAAAAATTAAGCTATTTGCAAAAAAATACTTGAGTGTCTTAACTAAAATGTCTATATTTTTAATAAAAACAACCAGAAAAAACTGGTCTGAATTAGATATACAACTTTACTTATTATTTGTTTTTCAAAATTGAACAATCGTTTAAACTAATTTTTGAATCAGTTAAAACAATAGCCGCAGAATTAGATTTATAAATCAAAATTCCGCGTTTAGCGAAACGGCAAACTAATCGTGACAATTATGAAGGCGAACCGGAAGAATATTACCGCAGATCAATTTATATACCGTTTTTAGATCATTTTTTGGTCCAAATCAATAAACGATTTTTAAAACATCGAGAGCTGCTTTGCAAAATTGAAAACATTTTGCCAAATAATTGCATAAATCTTGACGTTATTGAGAAGCAGGAGACTGTTCGTGTTTTAGAAAAGCAATGGTCCGCTGATGTAGAAGATCCCGATGATTTCGTTGCTGAATTTAGAATGTGGAAAAGGTTAAAAATCTTTTCTTCAGATTATATTTTCTAACTAAAATTTTGAATATATTTTCAGGAAATGGTTAAATCAAACAAAGAGATCCAAAACTTTTTTAGACGCGTTAAATTGTTGCGATGCAAAAATTTTCAAAACAGTGCATCGTTTTTTAAAGATTGGAGCAACAATCCCTACATCTGTCGCTTCAAGTGAACGGTCGTTTTCCTCACTTCGCAGGCTTAAAACATATTTACGAAATAAAACTGGAGAAGCACGCCTGAACGGAATGGCTCTCTTGAATATCCATAAAGATATAGACGTGACGGAGGAAGAGATTTTAAATGTTATGACCCAAATTAAAAGAAGATTAGACTTCAATTTCTGAATAAAATAATGAAACATTGTCTTTTTACCTAACCCCCCCCCCCCAAATTTTTTTCCTGCGTTCGCCACTGCTCCACTCATTGTCCTCCACAGCATTTTCTTTACTATCCGATTTGTTTTTTGCTTTATTTCAGTTTTGTGTTCTGCTTGTTACTTCTTGTAGTAAGTTAACCATTGACGGTGCAAATGACTTAGTTTTGCGCCTTCTTTTTTCAGCTTGTTATACTCTCGCAACAAAAGTTGCTACGAGAGTATTATAGTTTTGTTCACATAACGGTTGTTTGTAACACCTAAAACTAAAAGAATTAGATATAGAGTCATATATACCAAAGTGATCAGGGTGACGAGTAGATGAAATCCGGATGTCTGTCCGTGCGTCCGTTTGTCCGTCCGTCCGTCTGTCCGTCCGTCCGTCTGTCCGTCTGTACAAGCTGTAACTTGAGTAAAAATTAAGATATCTTGACGAAACTTGGCACAAATATTCCTTGGCACCATAAGAAGATCAAGTTCGAAAATGGGCGGTATTGGACCATTGCCACGCCCACAAAATGGCGAAAACCAAAAACACATAAAGTGTCATAACTAAGCCATAAATGAAGTTATAAAAGTGAAATTTGGAACAATGGATCGCACTATGAGGGGCATATTTGGATGTAATTTTTTTGGGGATGTGGGCGTGGCCCCACCCACAAATCGGTTATTTATATTTAACTCGCAAACCAATAAAGCTATATAAACCAAACTTTCTGCAGTCGGTTATCTTACGTACTCCACCACACACCATGAAAATAGTTGAAATCGGATAATAACCACGCCCACCTCCCATGCAAAGGTTAGGTTGAAAATTACTAAAAGTGAGTTAACTCACTAACGAAAAACGTCAGAAACACTAAATTTCACATAAGAAATGGCAGATGGAAGCTGCACTCAGATTTTTTACAAAATGGAAAATGGGCGTGGCATCGCCCACTTATGGGTCAAAAACCATATCTCAGGAAATAATAATAATATAATATTTGCTTGACACCCTGATAACACGGACAAAAAATGGGCGAAACCGGTTCACAACCACGACTACATTCCTTATAACTCAATTTTGAATTCCATCTTATTCCATCACTTTGTAATATATACATAAGGAGCCAATGAAGATAGCGGAATAAAACTTTACACAAATAGTGTATATCATCTCTGGCTTCACTTGTGAAAAAATTTTCGAAAACGGACTATAACTTTTCAAATATGGTAAATCTCTCAGATAATTTAATGTAATTCATAGGAAATTGTTTTTTTCTAATAGTGTTCTGTTAAAAAAATTATTAAAATTGGGTCATAACATCTCCATATACCTAATTATTGGTTTTTCAAAAATACGGTGGGCTTTATTCCGCATATATGTATTGGTTAATATTAGAATTACCTCAACCCTCATATAGTATATATTGCGATTTTCGTTATTCTATTAAACTTTATGCCGAATTTAAGGGTACATTTTGTATGTTTGTAAGTTTCTTCAATAAATTGCGAGAGTATAAAATGTTCGGTTGCACCCGAACTTAGCCTTTCCTTACTTGTTGATATTACTTTTGTATAACTTAATGACATCATTTGAAAGGATTATACTTTTTTGATGATAAGAAGGCCAGCAACAAAGAAGCCTAGCATGCGGCTTCGGTGGATATTCACTACACTTAAAAATTCGAAATTAAATCCATTTACAATCGGCTTGTGCATGCATAAAAATGTATAATGCATAAAAATGCATAATCCCCACTTAAGGGCGATTAAATTTAAATAATATTTTTTACATTTTATTCCTTTTTTTGAAACATGGTTACGTAGGATTTGTATCGCATACAAGGTGTTGAAAAAATCCGGTAAATCTTCTTGGGCTCATCGATTCATATCGTTTTTTGAATGACTATGCCACAGTTATAGTATGGTTTTATTCGATCGGCTAAGCTGTTTTCACGTCTGGTCTACGTAAGTGGAATGTCTTCCAATAACTCTGCAGTATTCCACCCTAATATTTCAGGTGTTTTTTCTTCCGCTATAAGCATATTGAAATTATCCCGAGGAATGTTTGTTAAACACTAATCATCACCTTAAATTATACTGGTGCCACAAGCCCTCCATGTCTAAGTGGTATTCTCCAGACGCTGCTGGCTTAGACTTAATCATTTCTTTCTACAGTAATTGGAACTCTCATTGATTTTTTAGAGATTGGCTTTTGATAGAGATTGGCATTCGGGTCTACTGCTGATAATGGAATACATGATACCCAAACAATATTGCGAAATAATTGCTTCCTACCTAAAGATAGATACTTCCGCATAAAACAAGAGGACGCATACTCAAACTTGCAACCGATAGAAGCCGGTGGTTCCCATAGAAGCGTGTTGGGGTCAGTGCTTTACTTGCTTTTTAGAAGTGATATCTCCACTGACTCAAGTTATGTGACAGCGACATTTGCGGATGGCACAGTCCAAACATCAACAACAGCGACCGAAAACCTTACATTGGCTTCTGGCAACCCAAAGAAAACAAAAAAGTACTTAGAAAAAACACAGAGAACGAGAACAAGTATTCACTTGTGTGTGTTTCAGAAAAGGTTAAAAATAAATAATTAGATTGACATGACAGCCGACAAATTTCAACGAAGCAGTAAATTATGGTGAAACCACTTTAAATGATGAGTCAAATTGAGGGAACCAACAAAATATCTTGTATCGAAGCAAAAGCTTTTATATGTGTGTGTACCGTAGGCGAGAATTGCCCCTTTAAGGTAAAGTAGAGTGCCAATAAATTATGCAAATGACGAAAAGAGTATTCTGTGAAAACTAACAAGGCATAATAGAATATTTATTTAGGCATTTTTGTAAACAGGGAAGCATACTTGAGGGCGTACACCGGCGAATATAAATTAAATTGTGCAGCTAATTTGCTAAACTATTCATTACCTCACCTATTAGAAAATTTATTCTGGAGCTTAATCTATCTGAACATACAAATATACATATGTGTGGATATACAATGTTTATAAAAGAAATGTCGTTACTTGGGAATAAATTGGCAATTAAAAATGGTTTTCTAGTCCATCTTTTATTTTAATAAGTAAAATGCTGAGACATTTATGGAAATTATGGCAAACATTTATGGAAAAGGTGATACAAACAGCTTTGAATTGTGAAAATTAGATGACGTTGAGACATCAATTCCAAGAATTATATATATACATTTTAGCAAAGAGGTATTAAAGAGGTTAGAACGTTCGTGTTTTAAGTATTTCATTAATAATTCAAAGTACATTGCTTGATATTTAAGTTCATTTGTTGTTTAAGGCAACGGTCAAATTCAATTTAACTTCATTATCTATTTTTAATTAAGACAATTAAGCAGGCATATTTAATACGTATTGAATACATGAATGAATATAATTTACTATATTATTTATTAGCATGTATGTACATACTCCAAGGAGCAGTGAGCAACAACTACTAATATAATTCAATAATAACGGTGTATTAATTACTCAAGCAGTTAATTATGACATTAGCTTTAGTTGTATAAATTTATTTCTATGCCTCGGCGTATACATACAACTATTAAAATAGCTCGAAACAATATTTGATTTGTGTCTGCCTCAATTTCAGATTAATTTTTTGGGTTTTGACTTTTTACCGTTATACAAGTAAAGATTTTAAAGATTTACCTTTATACAAAGAGAGATATTCGAATTTTAATACATCCAAATTCTTACTAATTATATACTTTGAATCAGCTACAGACATGTCAGAGAAAGGATTCGGTAAGAAATCGAACTGTAGTCCAGGCAATGACTCCTGGACTGCTTTCGTCAACTACAGACACCTTGTTGAAATAGAACCGTCTCTTAGGAGCATCAACTGAACTTTCTTACTATTACAGGAACGGCATATTCACACGTCAAAACTTGTAGCTTGATACCCATTAACTACACTTCATTTATCGAAGGTCTGCAGGAATGTCCCGACATTATATTTCATTAAATTGACAGCTCAGACGCCATATTCCCGTTTTCAGGAGGAGGTTTATATCCAAATAAAATGCTAAGAACCAACAATTTATTTATTTAATACAGTATTTTCACAGTTGTAGGCACATCTTCTCATTTTATTTGTCTAGAACAGAAAATTCAATTTGCATTTTTTTATTATTTACGCTTTTTTATTTGACTCCACGCGACAATGTTTGCCAATATTCCAGCAAGCGCGTGTGTCATTTGTCAGCAACAGCTACATCGCCGTCAATAGGCGCCAATAAAAGGGCAATCATGCTTATCAGTTGTAGGCACAGATGGATGCGTTAATTTGACTTGAATGCCGCGACAAATGAGCACAGAAAAGAATAAGTGTAGAATCCACCAGCAAATAAGCAACACATTGCCAATTTTAGCATTAAATTTTATTGACAATGAGCGAAGCAGTTGCGCTTTTTACCTTTTACACGCTCATCTTGCGGCGATTCGTAGGAGACTCGATAGTGCTTCTGTGCGCGCTTTAAAACTGTAATAAAAATTCGCAATGCGCACATCAAAAGTTATTGACTCCTTCACATGCGATTGCATATTGGCCTCTAAACAAACAAAAACCTGAATAAACCCACAACACGTGGAAATATTCACATAGCAGCCTCTAGCAGTGCATGCAAGGCGGGAGAACTGCCTGTGGCCTTCCGTGCAAAATGCCACCAATCAAAAACAACAGTCCCTCTTCCTGCCGACGCTGCTAGTGATACTTGCGTCTTCATATTAATGTTTGGCCACTTGGGTTGCTCGTTTATCCATATTGTCAAAGTCGATTGTTGCTTGAATGAACAGATAGAAAGAGAGCGCCTGATATATTTATTTCGAATACTTTTTACTATTACAACTTCTTCCAATACAGAAGTCCTCATATTTATGTGCATCTAATTAAAAAAAGGTTTTTGTTATTCCGGGTCATTATTTCTTTTGAGAGCTTATGAGCTGTTACTTTGTAATTATCTTAAAAGTTCACCTATTTGTTTGAGCTCTGCACTCTTGTTCTTGTCTGTATGCGATGTTATAATTGTTTTTCCAAACCCAAAATATTGTGCTCAACAAGTAATGAAGCTTCAGAGAGTCAAGCTTATAAAATAATGGAGGAATAGAATAAAGCCTCGAAGGAAGCATACGAAACAAAATGTAAAGGGATACGAAAAGCATTGGATAATAAATGGTGAAACAGATGCATAGAATCTGATAGACTGCTAAAAATTTAATGATCGATTCCCTGTGCTGTGTTTTGAAGTCATTCAAATTTATGCCATACTTTCGATTCTCCAACGGACTCCTGAAACCAATAATATAACAACTTATGTTACTAGCCGGAAAAGTCTTTGTGACACATTCGCCAGGTTTAATACCCATCCTTTCTCTAACAATCTCTAGTTTTATAGAACCAAGATAACTTTAATTAAGATTCTCTAAATCAAGTAATTATTATTAGTGATACCTATCGAACCTTAACATGAACTCATACTTTTGCTCCATAATACCCATTTTATTAGAACGTCCAACTTATTTAATGGTAATATTTATTTAGTTCTCACTAATCTCTCCAAATGCTTTCACTACACGTGCGAGTTTCTGCTTCGACACGTTAAAATTCCTTTCGTTTTACCTTGTAAACGCTTGTAAATTGGGTGGAAACGTGCGCCGTTCTAATGCCCCTTGAACGCGCTCTTTGCTTCAGCTTCATTAACGCAGCAATTTACAAACACATTGTTAGGAGTGTTTAACTAAAACTCTAAATGCATACACAAATGACCAGCAGGAAAAGAAAAACTACGATTTTGCATACGAAAAATTTTGTATAGATTATTGGTGGAATGATCTGAGATGTTCATAATTTAAACGGAAAAGAATTTTTAATTCGAAGTCATTAAATAGTTTTTATAAAGAAAGAACAAGTCCAAGTAGTACAGACCTCACGTTATTATTGACAAATCTCAGACTTGGAACTAAAGCATTATCACCGGCGCTTTTGCGCATCGCATCTAAGTTGAAAGATCGACACATTTTCCTAGTGGGAGGTAACGTTATGAACAAACTCATTACGCTCAGATTGGTATTAAAGCGTGGAGTGTGCATTGCAAGCGCTAAATGCGGAGAATTGTTAAAATTCTGTAGACAATCAGCGAACATACACGACTGACCGACGGACAAACAAGCAAATATACACCAGTTACAGCAGCAACCTACTAAGCAAACAGCGAACATGCAATATACATCAAGTAGCAAAAGCTCGCAATAAGAACAACAAGTAGACAACAACTGCTGCTGAGCATCGTAATGCGCAAACAAATCGCATAAATCGTTTCGGGCTACAAATATTTGGTGATTCTCGAACTTGGAAGCGGAACTACATGGGATTGGCAGATTGGCTGGCTGGATGCATCCATAGTCCTTGTCATGGTCCCATACTCATGTTGTTATGCATTAGAAACACTTCAAGCACACTGGCACGCACTCACGCTCGCAACATATGCGATTACATGCAATCTTGTCTCGCATTTGCGTTATTTATGCGAAGTAAACGCGTTCCAGGGGGCAAGTAGTGCAGGGCATCGGCAAAAAACGCGCGAAGAGCAGCTGGAGACGTGAGTTGTAAAAACTCGATGCGCGCACATACATACTTCACATATGTAGATATAGCGAAGCAGCCGCACGCACTTATGCTCGTGCCATTGAAATTGTGTGCCGATTGTGCCAGGAACATGGAGCACCACTTTGATTGTGGCAAAGACGCGCTTACCTCATGCGCACTTACAGGTAACCTACTCCACAGACTCTCGTGTACCCCCTCTCATTGTACCTATCAATGTTGGCAGCCACTTCCATTTTTTGTGTCTGTCGCCAACGCAACGTAATAGCCGCCGCACCACTGCCTGCTGCTCGCATACCTAGCTGGAATGTGGAGCCTACCGCTGGTGGCAGGCAGTAAGGCACATGCGCCTTGAATACAACAATTGTAAAATGAAGCAAGAAGTATATAGAAGAGAGACAAGAGCTAGTCGCTACAGCGGCATGCGTACTAGTAAATACTAAAGAAGTGCTCCTTTGTGCCGTTTTAATTTAATTGCATGTATTTAAAATATGTCTAGTATTGAATGAAATACTAGAAATAAATGTATAACTAATATATCTATTTAATGTTCAAATATTATTTTAATACCTTCATCATCATTCGATACGTGATTTCTCACATTCATATCATGAAATTAAGAACAGCCCGGAGTACTTTTGTCTTTTTGCGACTTACTTGGCTCGATTTCACGAGGACTAAATGTCCTTAGCCATCAGTTATTGCTGGTTTGCAAGTGTCCTTTAGCCCAAAAATTAGCTTTCAGGCTAACTCACGAGTAATATCTTAAGATTGTCTAGTTTATAGTATCTAAAAGAAGTTTGTTAGTTCGTATTTACAAACACATTACTTTCTATGGGTAATTTTTAACCATAAGTAAATAGAACTTGGGCAATACTAAGAGGAAGTATATACTGAGGTTTAATTGTTTTGGGGAATACTGCTGAAGTGACCCACCTTGGTCGAGTATAAATTGTGATCACGTGAATCTGGTTGCCGTAGAAACTGTATTATTGTCTTCTTTCAGTTCGTGGTAAAATGGGAAGTGGCTTTTGGTTTTATAAGAATCAATGTTAACGAAATAAAAAATATTTCTCCTATCTTACCATCTTCTCTTCGGCTATCTTTCGCGCTTTATTTTTATTTTCTAAAAAAGCTAAAATAAATTCCATTCATAATGTAAAATTTTTATTACTACACGCGGCGCGCATTTCACTCATGAAACTTTAATTGACAGGTCCTAACATCATTAAGCGTGACAAGTCTTCGTGTGCCATGAATTGATGCAGTTACATAAATTCTACGGGAAGTCGCTGTTCTTTGCAGCGGAATTGCCACCAGCGTCTATTAAATTTTTAGCAAGCATTATTTTATACCAGAGTTTGTGTGTTTGTTTTACGACTTCAAATTTCAGTCATTATTAACAGTTTCCTCAATTATGGGCACTTAAAGTTGTACGAAATGCGAAGCATTAAAATATGAGGAAAATAAAAATGAAAAATTGCACAGCAGAGAAAAAGCATTGAAATAACGGTGAAATACTCAGATACATATATTATATATTGGTGGATGAACAGTAGAATAGCTTCATAGCCCTGTTTGTGCATAATAATTCGCGTCCAAAATTTATGTCCCAACTGATTTTATGGAGGTCAGCGCCATATATTACCAAAACCTTGCTATGGCACGGGAGACTGGACTTTCCACAGTTCGAGAGTAAGGTTTCGGGTAATTTATGCGCATAAGTTCCTTTTAATGAAGTCACTCACACCACTGAACTAAGTGCTGACCAAATTCTCACACATACTGACTGCCCTTAATCACCTGCCAAATGACCAAGGTGGTGGCGGTGGTTCGTTGCGGCACCTAAAATATAAAATTGAGGCTTTAAAATAAAACTGTCATAAATGGCAGCTCCCACGTGTGTTGCTGCTTATTTCGTACCGTTAGTTGGAACATTAAAGTTTTATAAGTATGTATTTGTGTGGTCATCATGGGTACTAAAATAATTAGGGATTACGTGATGGAATTTGCATATTAAGTGGTGGGTGTTGTGTAATAATAAATAAACTCTGCTGAAACTGGAATAAATAATAAAGCTATGAAATAATTTACGAACCCTAAAAATTACACTGAAATAAAAAAAAACATAAGAGAGCAAGTAACTCATATTTATTACCCACCTACTTAAATTAGGCTAGGTTTCAGAACTGCAGCTCATGAAAGGTAATGAGGGTTCCAATTGGATAATAAAATGGCGGTGCTTTGTGATTTAATTGTAACAAATACTAAGAATGGAACAAAAATCATTAGGAAAAAACGCCTTGAGCATATCACAAATTCATATAGGCGTCTAATATCGATTCTAGCCTTTTTAAAAGTACCGAGTGGTTTCAACCTCTGGCTAGTGGAGCAGAAAGTATCTAGATGTATACATACAACTTATATACGAAAGTATGTAAATGGCCCACTTGAGTGCCATTCTATGCATGAACTATCTCGCAATCAAGAGCCCACAAACCCAAGCCCAGTATGACCATAAAGTACCAAACGATTTATTTTAATCAGCTCCGCCTTAATTTTGGAATGGAATATTATTACTTTCTCTATCAAAAGAACACTAACCACATAACGGTTATTCCATATCGCTGCAAAAGTTTTGCAACCGCGATCACAGACACGGATTTCAAAGTTGCTGCATAATTCATTCGAGCATCAAAGAAGCGCTGTCATTTCTTCAACTCATATTTCGCGTAACCTGAAAAGCTTGTGGTTAAATGTTTCACATGGGCTCGTAATATCTCGCATCACTTTTAATTTCAGAAATTTAAATTTTATGCGACTATTTACAGTAATTAAGCAAAACATTTCAACAATTTCAGCATGAATTCACATTTATTTGTTATTAAGCGGATATCGACTTGTCCGAAATTGTTGTCTGTGCGCAATTTCACACTCCAACTTTTGTTTTACTTCCGTTCAACTTTTTCCACTTTCTCCTCTTTTGCTTAAATGTTTTCGACTTGTGCATTGGAATACAAAAACTCCTAACTTGACAATGAACAAATGCCAACGGACCAAAACTGCGAACAGATTTGTGTGTTTTCCTGTAAAACCTGTTGCAAATCAGCAGTTGCAAATAATGGGTTTTCTTTGTTTGGACAATATGAGTTAAAAAACCTAAATTCTAAAGTTTCTATACAGCACAAATCAGATTCTTTCTATTAACTGAACAAAATAAAGAAGCTTGATATTAAAAAAGTCTCGCATTTAACAAACCGACGATCATTGGTTTGGTTGCTTAAACTTTGTATTATTAAATCTTTAAGCTCAGATATTATTTAAAAATCTAACAGATTTTCCATAGTGTCTAATGCATATAATTACTGTAATATGTTATGTATGACAAAAAAGAAACGGTGCAGATAAACTTTTCGAACACAACAAACTCGCAAAACTCCAAAGAGTTCCGACTAACTTCGAAATATAAACATAAGTATTTACTCGCAATTCGGCTTGTCACATAGTTATCCAAATACAAGTTTGCTAGGATAGATATTTATCAATAACACATTAAAGTTTGTCTTCTGTCAGATTTGGTCTCCAGTAGGGATAATAAATTTTTGTAGAGAATACAAAAATAAACAAGTAAGGAAGGGCTAAGTTCGGGTGTAACCGAACATTTTATACTCTCGCAATTTATTTATTTAACTTTATTTATATTATATAATACACAATTTGACCCACATATTCGTATATATATTGTATAAAGTCCATCGAAAGTTGGAAACCCTAATATTAGGTTAGAAGTACCGAGGTCCTCATGTTCGCTGTATGGGGCCTTGTCAACCTATGGTCCGATTCCGGTGATTTTTAGAATGGGGCTGCCACACTATAAACGTAGTATTTGTGCAAAGTTCTGCATCGATATCTTCACTAGTGCTTACTTTATACATTGTAAAGTTAACGATTCAGATCGTCTTCAAAGTTCTGGTATATAGGAAGTAGGCGTGGTTGTGAAGCGATTTGGCCTATTTTCACAACATATCATTGGGATGTAAGGAAACTATTACAAACCAAGTTTCATTGAAATAGGTCGAGTAGTTCCTGAGATATGGTTTTTGACCATAAGTGGGCGACGCCACGCCCATTTTCCATTTTGTAAAAAAATCTGAAAGTAGCTTCTATCTGCCATTTCCAATGTGAAATTTAGTGTTTCTGACGTTTTTGGTTAGTGAGCTAACCCACTTTTAGTAATTTTCAGCCTAACCTTTGTATGGGAGGGGGCGTGGTTATTATCCGATTTCTGTCATTTTTGGACTGTATAAGGAAATGGCTAAAAAAACGACTGCAGAAAGTTTGGTTTATATAGCTCTATTGGTTTGCGAGATATATACAAAAAACCTATTTGGGGGGCGTGGTTATTATCCGATTTCTGTCATTTTTGGACTGTATAAGGAAATGGCTAAAAAAAACGACTGCAGAAAGTTTGGTTTATATAGCTCTATTGGTTTGCGAGATATATACAAAAAACCTATTTGGGGGCGGGGCCACGCCCACTTCCCCAAAAAAATTACATCCAAATATGCCTCTACATAGTGCGATCCTTCATACCAAATTTTATTTCCATATCTTTATTTATGGCTTAGTTATGGCACTTTATGTGTTTTCGGTTTTCGCCATTTTATGGGCGTGGCAGTGGTCCGATTTTGCTGATTTTCGAACTTAACCTTCTTATGGTGCCAAGGAACACGTGTTCCAAGTTTCATTAAGATATCTCAATTTTTACGCAAGTTACAGCTTGCACGGCGGACGGACAGACAGACATCCGGATTTGAACTTTTCTCGTCACCCTGATCATTTTGATATATATAACCCTATATCTAACTCGTTTAGTTTTAGGACTTACAACCAACCGTTATGTGGACAAAACTATAATACTCTCGTAGCAACTTTGTTGCGAGAGTATAAAAATGCAGACAATCAGCATTGCCACTATGCGAGATTTGCTTCATTACAAATTTGTACCTATGTCTCACTTTTATTGCTCTTAAACTACTCCGTAAGTAAGTAAATGAGTAAAGGAAGCTTTTCAAGAATTCAATTCCACAAAAGTTACAATTCGTACAAAGTTAAATGAAAATTCGGCGAATTTTGTAACTAATTTAAATGAGATTTCAAAACTGAAAGCCATCTGCTGTTGAGATTAAATGTAGGTTTCTCTGAATGCCTCAAGCTCATGAATAGACTTAGTAACTTTGTGAATTATACAAATGCTTACTCATAAAATGATTCGTAAGATTTATAAATCGAAATAAATGTAAGAAATTACAAAACATTATTTAATAAGCGGTAGATTACGAGAACTGTAGGCATTTCGCGAGTCATAACACCAAGGTTGAGTTGGATTAGAGAGCAGAGACACTCACTATTTAAACCTTCAGACATATTTAGAAACAAACTAGTCCATCTTATTTATGTAGCTAGGCTTTGGATAAGAAACTCAGAATGTAAAAATGATTATAATACTTGAGTAAGCTCAATGTGCGACCTTTAACAAGTGTTTATGCAAAGTAAGGTTTACTTGTTCATTCAACCACGGACCATTGCAAGTGAAAAATATTTACGTTAAGATACAATTTTACTACTTCCATCCAAATATGTGTGTATGAGCAATCATGAAATTTTCGTAAGCAACTCAAGCGTAAATACACAATGTTGCCAAAGAAAACTAAATACACACGGATCCACAGACCTGCTGCCATCTAAGCGACATGTGAAGCATTATGGTCGTGTCCTTCAACTCACACACTCTCACTTACCCCACGCTCCACACTTTTCACCATCACTTTAACATTTTTCTTTGCTCCACTTATTTACACCTCAGCCTCTTCACCTTGGCTGCCAAACCAAGCGAAAATTTTCGAAAAATCACTAAACAAGGAAAGCTAAAGAAGTCTCAAGCCAACATGTGGCAACGCGTGTGTTTATCGCCTTGCGGCTGGACCTGCCGCAAGTTATGTCACACAGAAATGTTGCCAATACATGCATATAACTTGACTTGTTTTTGTACACCAAACACAATTTTCTTCCTTGCAATGTTTTTTTTTTGGGGTTTCAATTTCTTCTCTAACTTTGCACGCAGCGAAAGGTGAACAAATTGCTTTGATTGCAAGAGGTGGAATATTTTATGAAACAACATTGTGAACGAATTTTTAATTCTAACGCCTTATGATTGGTAAAGTAAAATGCAGGGTGTTTTGTTAGAGCTAACGAAGTTTATTTTCCAATAAAACACAAGAAATGTAATGACCGATATTTTGGCAACCTCCTCCAACATCTTAAAAACTATCGTTTCATATTGATCAATGTTTACCCAGGGAAGAAATTTCGCTATGAAATATATTTCGGAAAATTTTGTGTTTTTGGTTTCCAACGTGTTCGCATGATAGACGAATTTACATAACCGAAACATACCCGAATATGTTATGATGGCTAAGACTTCTAGCTCTCATTTGAAGGATGAAGTTAAGAAGTAACAAGAAGAGGTTAATAAGTCAAAAAACTTTCTTACTTTTCCACTTTCCTTATAATAAGATCTAGCTTCAGTCAGTATCCTTAAACTCTTCATTGAAATAGATGAGCAATTTGTGACTAATTTTGTATAAAATTTCGAAAACTTTTCAGCATGCCAACTCATTAAAGAATTTTCAAGTAGCACTTCACCTTCAAACAAAAACTATTTACCGCAAACTCAACCGTAAATAGTTAGAATTATACGAGTATACAAATTTTGGTTCAAACACCTTGTGACGCTGAAAAATGATAAGCAACAAACTGTCATCAAGAGCTTTTTGCATAATCTCCAAAGATATTTCTTCAAATGACGCTTTCCTAGTATTCGCACCGCTCTCCGCTCGCACGTATAATGAAATGACAAAATTACAAAGTAGGTCTTAATTTTAGCCGCAAGGAATACCTACGCAAAATAAAATGTTACAATCCACTGAACAAAGCGTGAGAGCAAGAGAGGGAAAGAGGGAGGCGAAAATGTCAAAACAACACAGCTCTCGATTAGTGGTGGCGCTGTTGGCATTCATTAATACAGTGAAGGCGTTAGGCGGTCGCGGAGTGCAAATACAACAAAAGGTGGGCGGAATTTTGCTAGGGAAAAGCATTGCTACCAGCAACATTTTAATGCTTTTATCACCATTTCCTTACTGTAACCGGTTAACTACAACAACTACAGTTATTCTTATTTGCATGCTCATCATGACTCTCGCAGCATGTTAATGCAGCGCTGCGTTATTATCCTTGCGGTATCAATCACTACAACGCTGAGAACAATGTTGCTCCAAATGAGCGCCAAGGCGAGGCGGCAGCATTCAACGACAGCTAGATCGACTGCTGTTTAGCTATATTTGCGAGCAAAGGGAACAGGAAAAAGAACAAAGGCCGTGTTAACACGGGAGACTCATGTTGGTCGTAGAATGAGCTAAATATTAATTGTGCTTCTTTAGATGACTTTGTCAATAGAAAATAATTACCAGAATGAACACTTCTTGTAAATCTTAAAAGCTTTAATTTCTTTGTAACGGCCATATATATGTAGCTCTATCGGAATATCCAGACCCATTTTTTGAAACTTCTACCAAACATCGGCTCACTTTAACTCAACTTAAGATCTCTAGAAAAGTTCAATATTTCGTTTGAGTTCATTCTAGATACAGGCGGAATGCTTCAGGGAAAGTGTCGCTACGTTTTATAGTTTTTACTAAATTGATACAATTTGTGTGACTTATGCAATTGACTTACCATTTCCATCTCATTTTTGTTAATTAAAGATTGATTTATTTTTTTAAGATCGTTTAGTTATTTATTTAAACTCTTTTTATTTATATTATTCATAATCCAAGCATAATAGTAATAATAATAATTATATAATAATAAACAGTAATAAATTGTATACTTAAATTGACTGAAGATAACAGCATTTTCTATACGACCTCGTACAAATTCCTGTAATATGGTAGCACAGAATGTGAATTCTGTGCCAGAGACAGAGTAGTCTCAATGTCAATACCGGAATTCGCATCAAGTTCTAGTCAATTCTGAAAAATCAAATATTAAATACATACCTTCAAGATTGCTATCCAAAAAACCGTTTTCGTCAAAACGCCGCATCGCATTCTCCTCGTGATGATCGCGACACATCCGCTCATATAGAATATTTCTCAGTTAGATGAACAGGCATCCGACCACACGAAACCAATGGAAATGATCGAAGATGGTATAACTACCAGTCATTTTCTCCATATTGTAATCAGGTGAACCAGAGCTAAATTTAGCCTCGTTGTAATACCTTTTGCACATTAGGTCCAAGCGTTGTCTAAGGATGAAAGCAAAAAGATACAACAAAAGAAGTCATTAATGTTGAAATAGGTATATATAACATAAGAGTGAAAAGGTTGGAAATCTTTAATATTTATGCAAATTAATTGAAAGAAAATTTAATTTTAATGTATTGGTAATAATTTGCCGAGGATTTCCTCAATTCATTCCCAAACTTCAGTTTCCTCAACACCTATGGATAGAAAAAGTGCTCTCTCAGTAAAGCTCTTGAAATTCCTTAATAATTAATTAACAATACACACACATTCATATTCATCACCCTTGACACCTAAAAGCAGTATATTATCACTTGTAAATTAATAAAAAGTAATACACACACAGACGAAAAATAAAATCAAATGAATAATTTTAATGGATTGGTTGAAATGTGTTGCCAACAAAAGCAGAAATTTGCGCTTGCCAAATAAATAGTGCAAAAGTGAAAAATGCGCATCAGGTAAGCGAAAATGTGGCGGTGTGATGTGGCAAGGCAAACCCTAAAGTGTAGATATGAAGTGTAGAGTAGTTGAAGAGCAGTAAAACGAAAATTCCGCCACTCAGCAGGGCGCAGCACACAAGCAAACAGGAATGCGTCGAAGCATAAACTCGACCGGGCAGCCGAACGACGAGTAAGGCAGCAGACCAGGTGCACGCTGTGTCAGTGTTAAATTTATCACCTGCACTAAAAGGTGAAACAAACAACAACGAAGTGTTGTGTAAATATATAATTTTATAAGCCTAAGGTATATGAATGTATATCCTTTGAAGGACATACATATATGCAGCGCTGTATAACAAGCTGTATTTATTAATTTTTTATTGTTCCGACCGTCAGCTTTACGAGCTGAGGGTTGAGACCCACATCATCCTTGAATTCGTACGTTTTGGCTATACTTTTTATCATATCAGCAGAGCGCGCGGTCGCATGATCCTAATGCAAAGCGGATGCGGATTCACCAACCTATTTCCGGCATTTCGTTTTACAACTATTGTATGTTAGTTTTGTTGTTTTTATAGGATACCATTCCGGCCTTTGTTCGAGTGAAAATTGATTATGATTAAACGGTCCGCTGATGATGGTGATGTCGGCTCACCTACTTTGTGTGGGAATTTTGTTTTACTTTTAGTGTGGTTGAGCTTTCTCTTGTGGAAGGCTGCATTTGTAAATGATATACATACTATTAGGCGGTGTTCAATTGCGAATGGGTAGAGTATGCCTAGCTAATTGGGACAGCGGAGATTATGACTGATATTGAAGTAACCGCTGGTATTCGAGTTATTATAAGTAATGGAGTAACAAATAGTTTTTATAACATAAATAATGTCTAGGGAGAATACAAAATATTAACTCCCATTGGTGAATTGAAACAGCTTTAAAGAGCTTTGAAGGCTTTCTGAATAGAAATACGAAAAGGTTCTATTTTTTTTTCAATTTAAATGATAGCTCGTAAGATATTTAAACATTTTCTTTAAAATATGAATATAAAAGCTCTCAAAAAGTTTACAGATTTATTATAGAAATATGGCCACAATTATCAGTAGTAGATTTGTGCTTAAGAAAATACTGTTGTCTTTATGTAAATCTCTCATGTTGATTGGCGGATTGAACTCTACAGTTTTTCCACTCTCCGTGGACCTTTTTTTGAAATGCTTTTACAGAAAGCTTTTTTCTGAATATTTTGTTTATGTTTTTGAATATGTTTTTCTGGTTTTATACAAAGTGTATTCAACAAAGTGAACCAGGTATATGACATATCACAATTTTTTACCCGAATGTGACATGTTTGTTGCCCATGATTTAACCCATACATTTATTCAAAAATTCAAATTTTGAAATTCAAAAGTAAACAAATTTCAAACCAAAAAAAAAAATATTTTTTAAATGAATAAAAGAAAATGCCGAATACTTTCTGCTTAGGCAAAACAACTCATGGAAGCAATTTACTAAGGTTTTGTGCTCCAACTGACAAATTGCAAACAATTTTATCAATATATATCATATTGTTAAAGTTAAAAAAGACGGGTTAATGTAAACAAATACATGTATTGTTTACTATTTTATTGTCAAAAGCGGGTATGTCAAATACTTAGTTCACTTTGTTGAATACACTTTGGTTTTATATACATAGTTGTCTAGAATGACAACTTATTACAGAAAATTTAATTGAAAGAAAAACTGAAAATATAGAAAGCTCAATTTAAAAAGCTCCAAAAGTTTTAGATATTGCAAGATTAATTTTTTAGGAAAGGCAAAGTGCTACAAAGTATATTCTAGGCTAATATGTTATTCTATCGTTGACTGCTAAAAACAAATATGATATTAATTTTATTAGGTGCCGAAATTGATCTTGATTTAAATCTGCTTACTTTAAAAGCCTCCAATATGGAAATAGTTAGTGCAACGTGAGAAAATTGTTTCAAATTAAAAATCAACATACAGCAAATAATTAGATTTTGCTTTTTTTGTGTGTTATATTCATAGAATTTCCTCACTTGCTTATACGCACATGCTTTCGATTTGAAAAATTCAAGAGATTTTAATTATAATATCAAGCGAGTGACTGGTGCCCCTTGTCACGTACAAAATTACAAGCCGTTACAGTGAGTGAAATTTTTCAAAAGGACATGTTGATTCCCAGCTGAAATATTTGCGCAAATTTCACATTCCACAAAGACAGCTATTAGAATGCCTGAATGAGGTATTGTTCCCATTTTCTATTAAAAAATTATATATATAAACAGATAGCAAATGAATTACTAGCTAAAGAGAAGTTGTCTTAGAGCGACGATCTACATACATATGTAGATAGTATATATACCAAATAGGCTATGGGCGTCTTACATTTTATATTTCTTTATTTTATTTTTTTCACGCTTGCCTTACTGCCTAATTATGCCAATTATGCGGCAAATGAACACCAAAAACATTTCACTTGATTTATACAGGAGTAAATAGGAGTAAAAGTATACAGAGAGAATGAGAGAGAGAAGCCAAAGGAGTATTATCAAAGAAAGCAGCAAACAAATTACAAATTAAAATTTTTTGCACAAATTCAACAAACAGCAATAAATTACTCAAGGCTACTTCGCGCAGGCGGCAATGTTGCAGCAACAAAAGCATTTGTACATTAATTAAGTGTTTGGGAGAAATGGAAGCAGAGAAAATATCACGCATTGTTTGAGGCCACGCGGGCGTATGAGTGATGTTAATTAATTTGCTGAGCACAATGGTGGAGCACAAAATCTTTTTCGTGTGCAGTGAATTTGAAGTGTAAAATTTTAAAATTCAGCAAGGAGGAGAGAAAAAATCTTAAGGTCATTAGAAGAGAAAAAGCAGATTATTTTACAGGGATTGAAGTGAGAGAATTTTATCAACCAATTTTTGGTAATCACAATGAGGCATGTAGAAAATACTCTATATTTTATAGAGTTAAGTTTATATAATTACAGAAAGCTTTTATCTATTTGGAGAAACTGCAGCAATTCACACTATAAAGTTTTGAGTTAATTATTTTATCCTCATCAGTCATTTCCAAAAGATTAAATATATGACTTTGCTAAACTTTCACAGCGATTACGGAAAGTTTACATTTTATAATGAAGTTAATATTGAAATTAAAGAAACCATCTGTCATATGCAAAATTTTAAAGAAAGAGCTTTTTCAGCTTTATTTGTTTAAACAAAAATGAAAATGAGTGAAAATTAATATTTTTCAACAGCAGCACATAAATGGAAAAGTGAATACAAATTTTTTAACAAAAATAAAATACAAAATACCAGCTCCTATTGTTTTCCCTCAAGTATTTACACTACTGTTTCGGTTTTAGTTTTATTTCGACAAGTAACACTTGAGTTTTCAGCCATTGTATGTGCAATTCACTAGACCTTCGTATAGTTTTCTTCTTACCCATGCATTCTGCTGCGAAGTTCTCAGCCCACTGCTGCTTTTATTAGTTTGTATGGCCGGTCCACATGTCGGCATTTATGCAATCACAGAAACATTATGGCGCTATGGCAGTAATGTCGACCACACCAACGTATATACATAAATATACAGAGCTGCAGAGGAATTCAAGCCGTTTAGAGAAAGTGTAGCCGTGCATGAGTATAAGGAAAACTCTAGCAAGAAAGACTCAATTCCTTTTCAAAGCACAAATACCAAGAAATATACAAATTTAAATGTGAATATATATAGAACAATGCAGCCTAGTTGTATGATTCAAGTAAATATACCTATCAGCTGTAGTAACAATGCGGTGTTACCACATGTATTTTTGAAATATATATGCATATTTATGCATTGTAAATGAATGAACGCTTTTGCTGCTGGCAACTGTTGCTGTATCAGAAATATTATTTCAAAGCATGCGGTAGTAATTTTCAACACATCTGCTACTTTGTAGAAAAGTAACTGTAATAACTTAAATTTTATGTATGTGTATTTGGAGTATAACTTACTCTATATAATAGCAATTTCACGAAGTACATTTTGAGTGATGTAAAGTTTGTCGGTAGTTGTTTAAAATTTGCAATTAGATGAAGTAGCTTTGCTAGTTTATTTTAATGACCTTTATCAATATGCACTTCATATTCTCAATGTAACAACAATATACAGATGCAACACAATCTCGTTCTAATATGAGAGAAAACAATTGAGAACCTAAATGAGTCTCGTTTATTATAATTTGATAGGTGATTTAGCGAGTATATAGGATATCTTAACAAAGTTACTGAGGATGATAAGGTTCGGTTTACCTCATTAATTTTGATGACTTTATAGAGGTTTATGCATTATGGCAGCATTACTTCTAGACTTTTCGAACGATTTAATTCGACCTTCATTTGTACAAACTACTATGAGAGTATTTGAGAATTTAAAATTTTTGTTGTTAGTCCATTTATAAGAGTTTTTTTATTTTACTCTATGATACTTTTTTATAAATTTTCTCCAATATTATAAATTTCAAATAAATAAATTTTCTCTAAATGGACTATTTAGTTTTAAATATATTTATTACAGTTTTAATTATTACTTTTTTACTCTGCCCATAGCATTTAGTCAACATATTCATATACACGTATCAGATCCGCTCACCAAATTCAGAATAATCCAATTTACACGACTGAATGGAAGAACATTAATCGCCGGCAGCTGTACTCATACAACCACAACCCACACACCATACCTACAGCGCGATGTTACTTTCACCACATATACAAGTCTGCTTAAACCAATATGTCGAAGCGGTAGGCGCAACAACACCTAAGGCTACTAAACTGACGAATTGCTGCACATTAAGTTCGCATGTTGTTGCCAACCTACTGCATAGCCTGTATGCATATATGCCAAACACAAATACAAAACACACCACATATACTCATATGCTTCGCCTTATGCAAACGCATAATAGGAACACGCATTTGCGTCGGTGGCCACCAAAAGTTATCCAATAAAATCTTCAATGATAACATGCCTTGCATTTTGGAGTAACGGTACATCGGTGAAGGGTGGATGGCAGCCAAATGTTGCCGTTAACAACACTGTTGGCGTAATTCGTACAAAATGTGTGTGTTTGAACCACGAAAACAAGCGGCACGTTTAGTTGGTGGCGAAAAGCATTTTCGACACAACTACGATAAGTGTCAGATAGCCGCGCAGAAATGACTCCTCATTGTTGAATGAGCGTGGACTTACTCAGTAACCCAACAGGAAAAAGGATATACAAGTTGTTTTTAGATCTGTTCGTTGGGAAGAGGAGAAAGTGAAAACATCCATAACTCAAATAGAAATATTTGATAGAATTACAGTATCCTGTTTTTATATTGTCTCGAAAAGACTATTATGAATCTAAGAACATATTTTTAAATTTTGTCCGGTGAAAGTTTAATTTTTCGAAACCTTAAAACCTGTTGAGAATTACAATTTCAGTTTTATTTAAGGAACGAAAAATGACAAACCTAAGAACTTTTTTGGAATTACTCGAGAATTTGGTGGCTTTGTTGAACATTCCTGTGCAAATTTTACTATGGTCTTGATGTGCGAATTGGTCGGCAGATGTATGTAGGGTGTACGAAAGAGTGCGGTTTGAATAAAGTATGAGCATCGAGATTTATAGATGCAAGCGTGACATATATTTGCGCGGAGTATATTTACAATTGTATGTTTGCATGGCTCTTTTTAACTTATTCACACTTACAGAAAGTATAAATCAAGTAATATTTCAACGAAAGTTATGTTACGAAATTGTTTGGTACAGTGTTTATGAAAAAAGTATAAACAAGTATTACAAGAGGAAATAATTTTTTGGAGAATTCCATACCCAAACTTCTTTATAAAGCCCGCGTTTAAAGTGTTTCCACATTAATGATATTATGCATAAGACATCGATGGGATTTGCCGTATCAGTGTGTGTATACAAATTATTCTATAGACCTTTAGATGTATAATCGAAGTTATAGCTTCACATTTTTATAATTAAAAAACATACATATTTTACATAATACAGTACCAGTACGATAATATATATTTTTTTATAATAATAAAGTAACAGCTGTCAAAAATATTAACTCAGAAAAAAGAAATGCCTGAGCTTCATAGAAACGAAATGCGTTGAAGGAAAAACCAGCAGTTATAATATTTAATAAATATATTAGGGTAAAAGTATTGTGATACAATTATATCCCTTCTTAAAAGGAATATGATATATCCGCTAGACAACGCTATGATACAAAAATATATTCAAGTATTTAGTTTTATATATGTATTAATCAAAATACTACTAAAACAAAATATAACTATTAGCACAAATTTAAATATAAAGGGGTCTTAAATTCACGCTCTTTGATAGATCATACGCAAAGTTCATCGTGTTACGGTATTTCCATATCTGAGCCCCTATTTACACACATTTGCGTATATGCTTTTCATGTGGGAGTAAGTCACGCTTGCAAAATTGTCACGTTTTAGTGCTTACAATGAAATGAAAATTGTGTAAATCGCAACGACATTGCCATTGTCGATTGAAAAACAAGGAACCCTTCTACCTTTGCAACTTGAGTGACTGCTGGCGAAGGTTATCTTCCATTGGAAAGAAGTGATAACATTAAACGAGAGTGAGATAGAAAATGCCAGAGTATTGTGTGAAGTCAGTGTATTTGAATTTAATTAGATAGGTATCCATATAGTATGTGACACCATACATACATTTGCCGAATGAAAGGAAATTATTGTTGTTCATGTCGACAGGCTGAAAGAGTAATAGCTTATCATATTGACATCATCAGAAATTAGAGAACTCTCATATTTTTAAACCCAACCTAACTATTGAGAATCCTATATCATTTTAGTATAATACTTTAACCTTTATGTCAACAGCAGAACTTTTTTACGTACGTCAACAGCAACACACCCGGGTATGTACATACGTTTTGTATGGCAAATGGCATGCCGTTATAACCCTGCAGGTACACATTCAACTAATCGCTTGCGATTCAGATTTTTTTTACTAATATACTCACACATTTGCATTATATGGATAATATACGTATGCATGTGTTAAAAATGGTCATGGAAAAAAACCCTAGCTTACATTTTTACACAGGCAACCTTGATATAGTTTAACAAAATTTCATTATTATTAAGTGGCGCTGATGATGTGGTTAGTATTTATTGTTTTGTGTTTATAAGGATTACTTTAGGTTGCAAACATAAAAACTCAGGCATAAAATCGCTAGTACCTGCGTTAATCACTAGCGCTAAAAAGTATAAAATAGGTTTTACCAGTATTGCGGATCTTATCATGCACGTATGATTCGAAGTGAAAGGACGTTTCTGTTTATTTTGTGGAAATAAAAAAATAAAATCAAAGTGAAATGGCAGATGGTGAATGGCTTACTCCACGAAAACTAAGCGCACTTTCGTACGAAGAAGAGCAAGCATATATTCGTCAAACGCTTGAAGAGAGCCAAGAAGAAATAAGTGACCACGATTCAGTAGTTGGTGACGAGGCTTTAGATGAATGTGTAGGTGATATTGGTGGTGATGACTCAGACTTAGAAGAGCCCACGTTACCAGAATACATAATATACGTTGACAATAACACTCACCTGAAGTCATATACAAGCCGCCGTAGGATGTTTCTCCATCAGCTAAGTGAGCAACTATGCAAGCCAGAAATAGAGAGAAGGGCGAATAACAGCAGAATATCCAGGGTTTTTTCAACACGCAACGCCATCGAAGCCATGTTAGGTAGGCCCATCCGAGTTGTGGATGCTGGAGCACATGAAGCGGAGGAGCGTGATAGTACGGGACGACTAAAAGTAAAGGGGAATTGCTACATCTGCTCCAAACGACGCCCTACTCGTAAAGCATGCACATTATGCAACAAACCAGTGTGCGCAGAGCATTCCAAAGACTTGCCGCAATGCGATAGATGTAATTGAATTTCAATAATTTTAATTTTTTTCGTAGTTTTTTTAATATTTTTTTCATGACTATTTTATAATTTATAATAATTTTTATGCCATAAGTATTTTTTTCACTCAAAATAAACTATACTTTTCAAATATTATCATAATTGCATGCGTTTTACTATACATATGGTATGGTATACCCAGGTATGTATGCTGTTGACGTAAGGGTGCAATTTTGTAAATGGGCTTTATCTACCAAACGGATGATCCAATCCTAACCAAAATTGGGACTATTGCGTAAAACAGTTTTCGCTAGGATATCACGAAATTTCAAGTCGATCCGATTATCCAGTTCAGAGCTACAGCGTTTTGAAAACGCAAAACATACCCAGGTATGTTGCCGTTGACATAAGGGTTAATCAATTTGATGTTAATAGTTTCGAATAAATCAAGCTGATATAATCATCAGTTTAAATAGATAATAATATCTTTGAAAATTACTACGTTTCATTAAATTTTTCCATAAATATGTACGAAACCTTTTCATGCGCCAGTTAGCAATTCATAATTCATATCTCTTTTTTAATTTTTTTTATCTCACTTTTTTCAATAATTCTGTACCGATATATAAATGTATGTATATATATGTAATCTTTGCACTCACCTTGTGTCGCTTGCGTTCACGTTCCGGCACTGCATGCCAATTAAATTGTAAATTCCAATCAAAACCGCCCACATTTACGCCGCCCGAGTCACGGTAGTGGAACTCCAATGTTGTATCATCAATGACATCGATGACCGGACAAACCACAGTGGTGCTATTGCGAGCGATGCGATCGAGCAGTGGCTCAAGCCAGCCTAGAGGGATACAACAAAAAAATAGTATATTAGAAATGCGGAAAGGTAAAAAATTAAAACTGGTGTATAGTAATTTCAAAAAAATTTTGCGAGGCAAGAAGCTGGACGAACCGGAAAAAAATATAATATTGTTAAAAAAATATGGCGTAAGCGACGTGCCTAAATGTGTGCTGGCAGCCTTAATCTTTGCCTTAATAAAAAGTAACGGTAATTTATTGTTCAGGCAACCATGCTTCAATGATATTCTACACACGGTCACACAAAATGCTCTGGACACTGTTTGTTCACCATTATCCACTATTTTTGTGCTTTCTATCAAAGCTTTATTGTCATAATCCGACTATTGAACTGAACGCGTTGACCCAACCGCAAAAAACAAAAATAATAAATTCAGGAAAATTTAGCAAGCAGATGGCGGAAGGAAACGGGACGTCAAAAAAAGTACAACTCACTTAGAAATCCAATCAATTGCTCAAGCAACCATGCAGTCTCTAACACACCAATACACTCGCGCATATCCTGCAGTTTATCCCATTTCATATTCGCTACTGAGTTTGTTTGGTCATCAATCATTAAAAAGTAGAAATTGAATTTTAGAGCCACTTCTCTGCTCTCCATGCTCCTGAAGAAACTTTAAGTTTATTATTTCAAGTTATGATTGTTGAGTGCTTGTTCTATTTGGCAGTGGAAGTTATGAAATTAAATTTTTGAAAATTTAAAAATTCTTGTGAAGCGAAAAATATTTGGAATAACAACTACCATAAAATGTTTCCTAGGCTCAACAAACACATGGAAAGTATTTTAAATATCCACACAAACACTTGAAAATGATTGATGGTTCACGCTTTCTTAAATTGAGTTCTTCGATATATTTGTACTTGATTTGATACTTCCCTGCTGTCTCTGTTTGTGCTTTTTTTGTATAAAATTATATGTGAAATCTTCAGAGATCACTAGTCACAAGATGGGATACACCACATTAAGATAGTTCAATCTTGTATTACAGCAGCTTATGCCATTTTTTATGCCAAATATTGTTCGTTTCGCCAGTCTGAAAACTTTGATGAAGCTAAAACAGCTAATAAACATACGAGTTTTCAACAGTGATTTGATACAAATTTGTGAATTAATCGAATTTGAATAAGGTATAATATAGAGCATACATTGTAGGAGAAAACAATTTAAAAATCTTTGGTAACCGAGTAGCATAAATCAAACAAAAATCAAATATTTAGCCACAAATATCAAAGATTTTGGAATATGTATCAATTAAATATTGGAAAAACATAGCGAGAAAGCGATCTATCAATTGACAATCTATGTCATGTAATCACATCTCGAATATTATTTGATTAAAACCTTGTTTAGCACTAGGTGCCAATTTATCGTTAGACCTTATTAAGTCGCAGCATGTTCGAAATTCCAATCCAATATTTTTAATTTACTCGTTCCTAATAGAACATCATTTACATACATATAAGCACTTAATTTACACCCACAAGTTTCACTTAATTAAGTAGCATTTAAAAATTATTTATGAGATTATAATGCAATATGGTAGCTGTGTATCCATATCAACTTGTTAATGCCACAAGTAAATCACAAATTAGCTTACATGATCGCTAGATTATAGCGTTTTTAGACAGCAGCTAATTGATCAATTAACCGGTCTCTGCTCGATTAAAACGCTTATTAAGATCAATTTATCATACAAAATAAAAATCTACTATAATTTTTAAGTGAATTTTAATTGACTTGAAAATACAAAAAAATACAACTTTGCGATAACAACAATGTGCCTTTTTTTTATAAAGTAAGAAATAAACATTTAAAAAGAATTGTGTGAGTTTTCAAGTTACTAGAAACTGAATAAACCACTTTTGCTCCACTGTGCAACTAAGCACGTTAGTAGTGTAGAAGTGGTTTATTCTGCATTATTTTAATGAAATTTAATCTTTACAAATTAAAAGCTTTACCAAACACCAACAGTATGCGCCAATTGCAATTCACAGCAACAGAAATGGTTAACCGCAATGATATTATCGATTGGCTTTCGTTAACAAATTCTGCCGATTGCATGTCGCGGCATCAAATGCAGCTGCGTCAAGTGGGCTATGAGTGTTAGCAGATTTGCGGTTAGAAATACAAAGCTTTCCAGAATTAATTGTAATTAAATTTTAGTTTGAACTATTTCATTGTATGAAAATAGCACGGTATTTTAATTAAATTTTAAATTTTTTTTATTTCCATGCCTTTTATCTATTTGTTTTCATATTTTTGATAAACAAGTGCTGATAATGTGGTTGTTTGTTTTAATGTCATTGACATTTTAATTGCTTGACTCACGTTTTTGTTTGGCATATTGCTATTATTAATGTGTGGTTTAGCTAATAAATAAAATAAATATTGAAGTTTAATTGCCCGCTCGCCCACACATATAAATCGTTTCTCACACACTCACCTTCTGTGCACTCGCAGTGCGAATCCAAGTACGTTATCACCGGCGCTTTGGCATAGCGTGCACCCAGCAGACGCGCTCGTATCAGGCCCTCACGGCTGGGGGCACGCAGTATCTTTACCTTCGGGTAGGCGCTGAAGTAATCTTCCAGCTGTTGTTTGGTGTGTGCTGCAACAACAAAAACAATAGCACTTTAGAAAGTGGCTGAAGAAAAGTGCGCAGAAAATACGCAAGAAAAACTGCATAAAAACGCTAAAAAGCATGCATAATTAAATTGCAAATTGCTTGGAGAGCCTGTTTGCCCCGCTTTGCGGCATGGCGCACATAAAATGCTGCATTGAAATGCAAAGCATGTGCGCCGCACAACATATTACCAACAGTTTAAAAAATAATAGCAAAGTGAATATTGTTGTTGCAACTTACGCATATCGGAGAAATCGTCGACGAGTATAATTTCGTTAATCAAATGCGACGGAGAGCGATCCAACACAGAGTGCACTGTACGCAACAGCACCGACCACGCCTCGTTGTGGAAACAGATGATGACATCGGTGGCGGGCAGATTGTCCATATAACGACCTGGTTCCTTGCACCTGTGCAAATGGGAAAAAATGTTTTAGTAATTTATTTATAATTAAATACAATTTTAGTTAATTTTCTTCTTAAAGTGTGAGGCAGAAATAGTAGTACCGCAGGATGTTGGCACTTTGTTGTGTTCACACTAAGCGCGTGACGTCAATGTAAATTGATTTTTTAAATTAATTATTTAGTTGAGAAATATTATCTTAGTTAGTTAACATATGTTCCAATACACAGAAACAAGACACGTCGTATATTTTTGTTTTGTTGTTGTTTTTATGTTAAGATCCCTTTTACTCATTTCACGTAAGTTCAATTTAAATAAAAATAAAAATATCGATATGTAATCGATCTGTAACGATAGTCAACTACTACAAATATGATTAACTAATGCTTGACCTCTCAAAAGCCAACTTCAGCTCAATAGCATTATTTCTAAGTAGAAGATTTTGAACTTTAACTTTCAGCGAAATAAAGTGATCTGAACCGATTATTTTTGGCCAACAACAACTTTTCCTATATTTTAATTTACGAAATCATTATTGTAAAAATGTGTTATCTAACATCTTCCTGCTCTATATGACATCTATTTATTCGGTACCACTTTCTTTCAAATAATAATAGTTAAATATTTGTATTATTTTTACTTACCATGCATCTCTTGGATCCGGCAATGAGCGATGTACCGATATCATATCGGATACATATTGATTAAATGCATTATTCGTCCAACCGTCATCGACGGCCTTCTTCATTTCAGCAGTCATGTTAGTGGGTAAATCAACAGGCTTACCCATCTCACCAGGCGCATCCTTGGGTGGAGATGGCGGTACGAGGACGCCTTTGTCTAAAAATAAAAGGAGATGAAATTAGTATTAAGAAGCAACTTTTAATTTGTATTATTTATTTATATGATTAATATACAAATAAAATAAAATACAAAAAAAATAATTTTTGTTTTGTATATCTCTCAAGTGAATTATCAAAAGCAAAAATAACATATAATCAGTTAACAGCAATATTCAATTATTTAAAGAAAGGATTATGCTAAAAAACACTGATTATCTACACATGAATGATTGCCGCAGCAGCTTTGAGATGACGTACTGGACATGAAAATGCCGAACACATGCAGGGAACCATGTGAAAAATATTGCGAATCCAAACAACCGTGCACAAATGGCAAGCTGGAGCAAATCTCACTTGACAGAATTTATCCCGCAAACTCGCAAACAAACAAAAATTGTGTTCGAGCTCAGCAAAAGCAAAAACTTGAAGGTTCAAAGCCAAGGAAGGATGTACAAAAAATTGTTGCATGTAGTGCATTTTGTAGGACAGCAACGAATACATATAAATAGATTTCGCGAACCTTTCACAAGTTCTAAATACAAATGTATGCTGGTATGAGTGTGGCACTGTATATGTGAGGCGCTACAAGGAACAAACAGCGCAAATATCAATAGAATTTCAATCCATTTAAAAGAACAACAGCGAAACACAAATGGAAACACGAATGTGAACACGCAGCCCTGCATATATGGATGATATACACACTATGTGAAACAGCCAAGCGACAATTCAGCTTGTCTGCCATTGAAAGCATGGCGTGGCAGGATATTTGAAAGGTTATTTCAATGTTTTCGCAATGCATTTAGATGCAATAGAGTCGTGAGAAGAGAAAGTAATAGTTGCGAAGTGTGTATCAAAAAGGAGTTTGAATAATAGAAAGTGAAAAGTTTCAATAAAGTACAGTAGGATAAGGTACCATTTCTGCTTTTTAGATTTTTTTATAAATCTAAACTCTTATCAATATAAACGACTTAGACTGTGAAGTTTAAAATCGTAAAGAATTTAGAAGGCCTTAGTACGCTTTGTATAATAATGTATCGAAGAAATATCACACCTAACCTCCTACTGCAAACAGCAACTCTCTGATACTGGAAAATAGCAAAACATGAAACGAAAATTGAAAAATTGCCAAATTGCTGGATAAGAAGTATCCAATTTGTTTGTAAGTACAACCAATACAATACATACGCAAACAAACATATATATAGAAGAAAAGTAACATAGAAAGCTGCCAAAGTATTTTTGAATATATGACCAGTCCGTAAGCTTGTGTGATGAATACTTATTTGCTCTAAATTTTTCCATTTTCCATTAAGACTTTCATGAATGCTCAGCTATTTGTCAATGACAAGTCAGCCGAGTGTGTTCTTTTTGCCTGGATAAAGTAAAAGAAGCACAACAGATAACCATAAACGAACGTATTGGCTCTGAAGAAGCACAAAAACAATAAAACCAAATATAGTGACTGTTGCATTTTTGTCATGCTTTTATCTTAGACTTTTTACTCTCGGTTGATATTTCTGCAACTAGTGTTGACCAATTTTCATAATTGTTTGCAGATTTCCTTTACACCAATTTTTTTACACATTCTTTTTCCATTACTGTCCCGTAATTTTTACTTCATTTTGGAATGCAATTTTCAAAACTATTGTATTATTCATGCATATCTGGTTGTTCAGTTGTCCTGTTGAGTGCAGATATAACGGGTGATTTTTTTGAGGTTAGGATTTTCATGCATTAGTATTTGACAGATCACGTGGGATTTCAGACATGGTGTCAAAGAGAAAGATGCTCAGTATGCTTTGACATTTCATCATGAATAGACTTACTAACGAGCAACGCTTGCAAATCATTGAATTTTATTACCAAAATCAGTGTTCGGTTCGAAAATTTTTTATCGACAAATTTTGTTCAGCGATGAGGCTCATTTCTGGTTGAATGGCTACGTAAATAAGCAAAATTGCCGCATTTGGGGTGAAGAGCAACCAGAAGCCGTTCAAGAACTGCCCATGCATCCCGAAAAATGCACTGTTTGGTGTGGTTTGTACGCTGGTGGAATCATTGGACCGTATTTTTTCAAAGATGCTGTTGGACGCAACGTTACGGTGAATGGCGATCGCTATCGTTCGATGCTAACAAACTTTTTGTTGCCAAAAATGGAAGAACTGAACTTGGTTGACATGTGGTTTCAACAAGATGGCGCTACATGCCACACAGCTCGCGATTCTATGGCCATTTTGAGGGAAAACTTCGGAGAACAATTCATCTCAAGAAATGGACCCGTAAGTTGGCCACCAAGATCATGCGATTTAACGCCTTTAGACTATTTTTTGTGGGGCTACGTCAAGTCTAAAGTCTACAGAAATAAGCCAGCAACTATTCCAGCTTTGGAAGACAACATTTCCGAAGAAATTCGGGCTATTCCGGCCGAAATGCTCGAAAAAGTTGCCCAAAATTGGACTTTCCGAATGGACCACCTAAGACGCAGCCGCGGTCAACATTTAAATGAAATTATCTTCAAAAAGTAAATGTCATGAACCAATCTAACGTTTCAAATAAAGAACCGATGAGATTTTGCAAATTTTATGCGTTTTTTTTTTTAAAAAGTTATCAAGCTCTTAAAAAATCACCCTTTATTATGTCTGGCCTTTTGGGGGACTAAGACACATAGTTGCACATTTATAGCATACTCTAGGGCGTCCAGTTGAGTGATTTTCCCTTAAAATTTGATTAATGCTAATGTGATTTGTTATTTACGATATTTGTTGCATTCAACATTGTAATATCGTTCAATGTGTTTATAGGAATTATAAATCTGTATAAAAATGGAAATACTGGAATACTGGAAATGTTATTATAATATCACAGTGCTTGTTAGGAATGAGAATTAAGGTATATTTGTCCTACAAATTTAAAACTGTTTTTACTTGGATGAAGCAAAATATGAGTATAATGTAAATATGTGTTGCCTACGTAAGGCGTAAAAGAGTATTTCCGCGAAGTCACAAGCCAACATTATTTTGAGAGTAATGAAAACTTATTGTCAGAATCACTCAATCCATTTATTGTGTTTAAGTTTTCGAAAATTGTTTCTCACATGAAGGATAACGATTTTTGATGTTCTTGCTTAAGGATCTGCTGTCTAAATATTTTGTTAAATTTATGTAACTGTATCCTTTATCATACTGAACAGACTCTATAGAAATAAAGTGCACATATTTCATTTAAACCCCATAAAATTGGGTGCAAACAATGAAAATCGTAAAAATTATGAAAAAAATAGACACTCAAAAAAACGAAATATTTAACAAAAGTTATGCGATAAAGTTGGTTGCATGTTTGCATGTAAATCAATAAAAAAGGATTAACCAGCATAAAGGATTTGAAAAGAAAGCGAGAGTGAGCAGGAGATAAGGCGTAAATTTATATTTAATAACAGTTATATTATATGTGGTTAGAAGCGAGAGAAATATAACAAAATATCGTTATGAAAGAGTATGTTATTACATTTATTTATATTTATGTATGTATGCGTGTGTTTATTTTCATGCATTGAAAAAAGTAGCTTATTGCGCAACATAAATCCGCTTAAAAGCTGAAGGACATTTTATGAATAGTCTGCTGCTGCTATTTTATGCGTGCAGTTAATTTTCTATAATTGGACTAAGTAGGCAATTGAAAAGTAAAGTCCTCTCTCGACGAACAAAAACCAAACTCTACAAGTCTCTCATCATTCCCGTCCTACTTTACGGTGCAGAAGCGTGGACGATGTCAACTTACGATGAGACGGCACTAGGAGTTTTCGAGAGAAAGGTTTTGCGGAAGATTTATGGTCCCTTAAGAATTGGCAACGGCGAATACCGCAGACGATGGAACGATGAGCTGTATGTGTTATTCGACGACATAGACATAGTCCAGCGAATAAAAAAACAGCGGCTACGCTGGCTAGGTCATGTTGTCCGAATGGATGAAAGTGCTCCAGCTCTGAAAGTATTCGATGCAGTACCCGCTGGTGGAAGCAGAGGAAGAGGGAGACCTCCACTCCGATGGAAGGACCAGGTGGAGAGGGACCTGGCTTCGCTTGGAATAACCAATTGGCGCCAAACTGCCAGAAGGAGGGATGCGTGGCGCGCTGTTTTGGACTCGGCTATAACCGCGTAAGCGGTGTCTACGCCAGTCAAGAAGAAGAAGAAGTTAATTTTCTATATTTATTTTTTATATGCTGAAAATAATAAGAAGATAATAACAGTGGGCTCGTAGATGTACATGTTTACTCTATATCCGGCGGAACAAAGCATCATAATGGAAATATATATTTAACTTTTTATGAACATATGTAATATATATATATGTATGTCTATTGTGAACTCAAATTGAATTTCCTGAGATGTCGGCCCTGGTAATATGCAACAGTCTGAATGGTTTGTAGAAGGTAGGCCTACGCATTTAAACAACAACAAAAAATATTGCAATAAATTACAAATTCACCAGCATAAAATCAGAAAATCAAGAGAAACCAAAAAAAATGCATAAAGCAGCTTTATATTGAATTGTGTAGAAAAGTTGAATGGAACAAAAATTTGAATGGCAATCAAATATAAAAAATCAATGAATTTATTAGGCCCTCATACACATACACACAGCTATACAAAATTTTATAAGTATATACATATACACAACCCCATTATATATTTTATGAGCATTTAACCCATATAATCCCAGCGCCCCATTTTTAAAACGCTTAGTTTATTTTAGTTATTAAAAAACGTAATTGTCTATTACCACAAAATCCTTTAGCTACATATTTTTAGATTGTGCGGCAACACTATCATGTATTTTGTTTTCACCATAACCTCACTTTGTTTTTCAAACGTGTGAAAGAAATTTGGTGTTTTGTACAATTTACGATGTCGCGAAAAAATAAGTAAGTTTATGTTGTTATATCTTCAAGTTGTGATATTTTTTTGTTAAAGTTTATAAATTTATCTTTGTTGAGTGGAAAAATAAAGTCAAAAGTGGTTTTTATTGGTTCTGTGAAGTTTTGTGAGAGATATTTTGTGACGCCCCATTTTTGGGGCGCTGAGCACATATGCCCACATGTTTTTTCATAAACTTTTTGTTCACATTTGTTAATTTTCAGTAAATGTATGACACATTGTTTCTTTCCGATTTCTTTTTTCTGCTTTTTTATATTTTACGGAAATTCCATAACTGAAACTCACTATTCAGGTTAACTGTTGCTGACATAGTCGATATATTGGAGAATGAAGAAGATATTATAAATGCTTCTGTTTACATTTGCCCTCCTGAAAATCACATGCTAAGTGATGGTGACAGTGACGAAGACGACGCCGAAGCAGGAAACTTTAATCATCTCTCTGGAAGCTACGAGCTGAAGGGCAGTTGCAAAAAAACACAACTAAAAAGTGTCGAAAATGTGATGTTGGATGTCACACAAACTGTTTTGAGGCTTTCCATTCATAATTTTATTTATATTTATTTTAATTATGTTAGGTTAGGTTAGTAGGCAGATCTCTGTAAAAACAGAAGATCTCACTTAGACAGCCTTGGCGCTGTCCATTGTGGTACCAATAAAACTCCCTGTGGATCAAAGACCTTTAGGATTCAGCAAAATGCTTGGAATCCGATACAAATTTCTTAAGACGGCTAATATCGATTCTAGCCAATTCGCTAGGATCGCCGAAAAAGGGCCTTCCGAGGTGTTTCAACCTCAGTCTGGCAAAAGCTGGACAATGAAGAAGGAAATACTTAGATGATTCCATCTCGCCTTCCTCCATACAGCTTTGGCAACTTGCATCTGTCACGATCCCAAGTCTCACCGCATGGGTACCCATTGGACAATGTCCAGTAAGCACACCCATGATGACGCTATGATGGACCCTGTCCAGAGAAAGCAGTTGAAAGGACCGCTTACGTTCCACAGAGGGCCAAATGGACCTCGTCACTGCACAAGTACTGGTAGTTGACCAGCGTTTGACGAGCTCATGCGTAGTCTGCATGTCCAGCGCTCTTGCGCAGGTGGACCATGGACTACCAATACGCTCCCATTCCGACGTCAATGTAGCTAGGGTACCCTCCCTTGCAAGCTTGTCCGCTATACAGAAATCACATCTTATATTAACTGAACTACATAGTATATTTTTAGTGCTCCCTAGTGTGGCCAGCGCCCCATTTTTGGGGCGGCTATTTTCTCAAAAACTACGAGAGATATGAATAAAAGGCCTTAAGCGCTTGGTTACTGGTGTCTCATAGCTAACCGCAATTGCTTTCTTTCCTTCAAAATGTTTCTAGAAAAAAGTTGGGATTATATGGGTTAAGTGTAGCGCACGCTTACTCACTGTCTCTCATTGAAATGGTTCTTTATTGAATCGTGCTTTATTTCACGTGCGTTGCAAATTCTCGGGTTAGCATGATTGGTGGGATTGAGGGAAAAATGCTGAAATGCCAATTTCGAGTTCATTTGCGTTATTTATGCTTTTGTTTCACGCATTTCTATAGTGTTTTGTTTGCTGTTGTTTTTGCCATAGCACAGTTTTGTGCGCACATAAAAGCTTTGTTTGTAATATAACACACTCGTTTAACAAATGCAGTGTGTTTTTGGAATGAAAGCACTACGCACTGACCAATTAATTGTAGGTATGAATATCATAGCGGTGTACCAGTTAGTGATTGTTGAACTGTCAGGAGCATTCGAGGTGCTTTAGAGCATACACATTTCATATAAAATTTCAAATCATTGCAAGCGGAAAATTAATTTATACGAAATCGACATAAAATTTCGAAAATAATTTTTGGGCAAAGGCTAGTATTTGTTAGAAATTTCTTAAAAAAGTAAGAACATCTTTTTAATAGGTAAAATAGGTATTTATGGAATATTATGAACTGAATCCCTAGTAATTTTTAATGCCGAAAATTTATCATAAATAAACATTCGAGAAGACCCTGTCTATCGAAAGAGAGAAAAAGTCAAAGAGAAATTGCTTTCGTTCTTGACCCGCCACAAGTTTTAGCGATGCAATTTTGGCCTTCAACGCCAGCTAGCGATGCAATCAGCATTCGCAATGCAATTTAGCGCAATCAGTTATCAAGCAATTATATACAACGATGAATTTGCTAAATTTCAGATTTTCTGCCATTTTTGCTTCCTTTTGCTTTACTTTTTTTGCGCTTAATTTGCCACGCAGTCATTCATTATTGCCGCCAATAATAGGAAAGGCATACAAAACTTAATAAAATGGCAATCTGAGTACACACACACAAAGGCTTTAGTACATAAATTTTAGTACGTTTCGACATTCAGTAATTCTGTTTGATATATGGCATGACACACACTTGCGAATTAGCCAGCAGCGCCGCCGCTTAGAATTATGAATGCTGTTGATGGCAGAAATTGCGTTTTATTGTTGCAACACGAGTTAGGGACAGCAACTAACCACAAAAAAAGAACACTGCGAACAAAAGCTCATGCTGTGGAACTAAAGCACCAAAATTATGTATGTGTTTCACATTGTGTAAAATTCTCTTCTCTTCCTAATATTAAACAGAATAATGCGTGAGAGCTAACCAGCATTGACACTGCTTTATAGTTTTAAGTGGAGACCATAGGGTTTTATCTGTGTGGACAGTTTAGTTGTTTTTGACTTGGAAACACAATTAAAGTTTCAATGATGTGAGTTAATGATGTACATATATGTAGTGGAACGCAAATAATGCTCAAAAGGATGACGTCTCCTAGTAAAGGCTGGTCAAAACTTGCATATATCAGCATTTCTCTTAGCTTCTGTAATTTACCAGAGAGGACGTGACAAGAGTAACTGACACGGCCCTGGATATTTCACCAACCAATGGCTCTAAAATCGGGAGCACTTCTCAGAGGTATTTGTTTCTGCCGATATGACAATAACAACAACATACGTTAAATATAAGTTCTCTTCGCTGAGACGCTTTACTGTTCTACGACCAATATTTTCTAAAACAGACGTAAAACGTTACATGTTGCGAAACTATTGGAACCTTACTCATTAGAGCAGACAAAAAAATAATTAACCGTATTGAGCTCAATATGTTTGCATTATTGAGCGAAAGATACTATCAAATGCACAAAAAGAGTCAGTGAGTGAGAGACAGTTTTACTAAAATATTTGCTTTCATTGTAGTTAAAAAAACACAAATACGATATCTGCTCACTTCTCCAATTTTTTTTAAATGTTTTGACTTTGACTTTGTCTCTTCTAAAATTTATTAAAAGAAATACATTTCGTCTTGTAGCTCGTCGCCTAGATTCCCTTCGTTGTACTAAAAATGCCTCCCTCAATAAAATGGGGTAATTAAGGAGAATAATGATTAGGCAACTATTTAAAAACGGATTCTCAAAACCATTTGTCTGCGTAATTGATTGTGCTGGCTGTAAACGCTCGTAAATCAGCATCTTGCGAATGCATTGACAACGCATCGACAACAACAATAACAATAAAAACGAATAGTCAAATTAAAAGTTACAACTACAAATGTAAAAATAAAGAAATGTAAAATGTTACAAAGAAAACAAAAACAACAAAGAACCCACAATCACCCATTTGAGTATAGCCAACAAGCAACAGTTGGCAATAATAATATATTATTGTGGTTGTATGCATGCGTTTATGTATGCGTTTAGTGATTTGCAACATAACATTCATGCCAACAACAACAACAGCAATCATTTTGCACTTCACTGCCACATCATTGCCAACCAAGTGCCGCCGCGAGTACAGTGTGGCATGTGGCAGCCACAGTGGCTGGCTATGGCGCGAGCAGCTACTCAAGTGCGTGGCATGGCAATTTAAGCTGAAGGTGCATTTAAATCGCGCTTTAATCGTTTACCAACAACGATAAAACCTTAAACGCCAGCCGACAGATGAATTGTAGAAGACAAGCATCGGACAAGCATTGACGGGTGTAGTAAAGAACGATACGAAAACATATATAAATATGTAAATATATTTATGTGGGTAAATATTTATTTGTATGTATGTATAAAATATATAGATGAAAATGAAGATTGGTGGCTTGAGTGATTGTGCAAATAGTGAAGACGTTGCAGCTAGCGCTGTTGCATATAGACAAATGTCTGAATATATGTTCTTTTACAACCATTGGATAACATATATATATACTTCATAAGAATAGTAGTTCCTTGTTGCGCGTCTTTCGAAAGTGTTCAGTGCGTCCTCTGACAATGCAGCAACTCAAATATTATTTTTTATGTGGCATGCCACATGCTGTGCTTTGCGTGTTTAACTATGTATTCTGAAGCCTTGCGCTTTTGTAAATATCCAGAAGTAGATTTGTGGGTATGTACTGTTAGTAGCTGTAATTGCAGCTGTCGCACCATTTGATTAACCTTCATTGAGGCCTTACCATTCAACGGATGAAAATAATATTCATTTTATAGCATTTTCGATCCCGAAAACAACAATTTTGATGAGGATTATGTGGAAACTTCATTGCTAAAGTTCAGATGTTGCAATACCCAGATGTTCAAACAAGCAGGCACAATTTTGGCTAAAATATCCTCTTAATCATGCGCAATAGTGTTGCAGCATTTTCTTTGATGGAAATATACTTAAATCTGCGTAAAATATTTTGCTTACCACTTCGTTTCTGGCTGGTACTATCCCGTACGTCTTTTTAATCAATTATAATTGATTTCGAGTTAAAAATTTTAAACAAATAAATTTATGTTGTCCTTTTTGACAATAAATTTTCGTTTGAACCATTTTTACCATAGTGAATGGCTTAAATATGGAAAACAAAATTTGGTAGCACTAACGCAAGTGGCAACACATTTTTAAAGAGATATCCGCGAGAGTATTATAGTTTTGTTCACATAACGGTTGTTTGTAACACCCAAAATTAAACGAGTTAGATATAGGGTTATATATACCAAAGTGATCAGGATGAAGAGTGGAGTTCAAATCCGGATGTCTGTCTGTCTGTCCGTCCGTCTGTGCATACTGTAACTTGAGTAAAAATTAAAATATCTTGATGAAACTTTGCACACGTGTTTCTTGGCACCATAGGAAGGTTGCTTTCGAAGATGGACCACTGCCACGCCCACAAAATGGCGAAAACAGAAAACACATAAAGTGCCATAACTAAGCCATAAATTAAGCTATTGAAGTTAAATTTGGTAGATATGAAGGATTGCACTATGAAGGGGCATTTGTGGATGTAATTTTTTTGGAGAAGTAGGCGTGGGCCCGCTCCCTACTAAGTTTTTTGTACATCTCTCGTAAACTACCAAAGCTATATTAAGGAAACTTTCTAGAGTCGTTTCTTTTAGGTACTACCTTATACAGTCCAAAAATGGAGGAAACCGGATTATAACCACGCGCTCCTCCCATACAAAGGTTATGTTGAAAACCACTAAAGATGCTTTAATTCAGTAAGGAAAACCACCAGAAACCTTAAATTTCATTATAAAGATGATACAGAAGAGCTGCACTCAAAATGGTATACACAATTTTAAATGGGCGCGGTTTCGCCCACTTATGGGTCAAAAACCATATCTCCGAAACTACTCGACCGATTTCAATTGAACTTGGTTTGTAATAGTTTCCTTATATCCCAATGATATGTTGTGAAAATAGGCCAAATCAGTTCTTAACCACGCCTACTTCCCATATACCAGAACTTTGAAGTCGATCTGAATCGTTTACTTTACAATATATGAAGTAAGCACTAGTGAAGATATCGAAACAGAATTTAAATAGTGGCATCGAAATCGGTCCATAAGTTTTTAAGACCTTATATATCGAATATGAGGACATCAGTGCTTCTAACAAATTTTTTACCGAAAATATAGTTAAGTTTCGCAGATATTTTGAAGAAATTCAGAGGGAATATGTTTCTTCTAATAATATGTCTCCGCGCCAAAAATTAGTGAAATCGGGTCATAACTTCCATATACCTAATATTAGGGTTTTCAAACTTTCAATGAACTTTATACCATATATATGTCGAATATGTGAGTCAAATTGAAATCGCCAGATTTGTTCCTAAATATTCTTAAATAATTCATTTAATGCAAGATCCATTTTTCAGCAAAAATATTCCACACAACATTGTGTTGCCACAAATTAGACATTATCAGTCTAATCGTTTTATGACCACTAACCACAACAACAAAGCACTGTACTTTGGGCAAACATCAGCAAACACCGCAAAAACGCAATCGGCAGGAATTAACACAATGCCTAATGGCTTATAAAGTAAATAAAGATATGTATATATTATATATACGAATATATATATATACGCTGGTGTATACGCCAAATTAATTTGATGAGCTGGCTACTTAAACAAACTCACATCAGCGCCATCAAATTAATGCGCGCAAATGTTGCACGCTCAGCGCAATGCACAAAACAGTGAGGCACAGCAAAAATTAAGCGCCAACAAGTATAAAATAAATATATATATGTATATATTAACTGTATATATGTACTTTTAATAATGACTAAAGCGTCAGTCAACTTACCATCCTCTTCGGGCACCTTTTTGATGCCACTCTTGCTGGGTTTATTACCCGCAATCAATTTGCCACGATAGACGCGTTCGTTTGGCTGCGCCGCCGCATCTACTACTACATTATTCTGCACTGATTCATCGCCCACATTAAGATCAGGCCCAAAATTGCCATCCGCCTGTTGGGCTAAATCGTCATTTGCATCCAGCTGATTATCCTCGAGTGGTGGCACATCGCCTACACCGCGCCGCTGTTCGCGTCTACCGCTTTCAACGTACGCGCCCCCATCGTTCGCTGCCACACCGCCACGTTCCACGCCAAAACCGCCACCGCCCTCGTAAATGCCCGGCTCAGCATCGAGCGCGTTAGGGGGCGCTGCGCCAGCACCGACGTTACCGCCACCACCAACACTTTTCAGCGCCAGCGACATGCCGTTCCATTTGCTGCTGCCACCTTGTGAAGAGTCATCGTGGTATAGGAAGAACGCCACTGTGAACCAGATGGCGGTGAGCATGGCAACGGTTTTCACAATGGACGCAGAGCTTCGACGCCAAATGAACGCCATTTCTTGTGCTTGTGTGTATTGTTTCTAAGTTTTTCGTTTTTGTTCTGATTTTTGTAGTGTTGTTAGTGCTCTCTGCACCGTTGACTAGAAGTTGATGTATTTCAATGTTGTGCGCCTCGTTATTGGCAATATTTCATTTAACTGCATTGACCCTATGGCTAGCTCGCGTCTGCAACTGCTCTCGTTTTCTACTTCTACAGTCAAAATGGGTTATTTCCGCCACTTTCCTTCGCGTCGCTTCACAGTCGTAGCGCGTCGTTGAAATATATTTATTATGCGCCTAAATGTATGCCTCAATTAGTTGTAATTTATGCTTTGCAGATTTCGCTGATTGCGTGGCGGCGATTTTCGTTTACCTTGCAAGTTGCTGCCTTGCGTTTACTTGTTTATATTTGTTGGTTTATTTACCTGCGCAATTAGTTAGCATAATTTTGGGCGCCTATCGTCGTTGTTTGGCTTAGCAAGAGAGTGAATGTTTGCGGTTATCGCTATTTTGTAGTTGTTATTGTTTTATTAAGCGCTGATCAATGATATATATATTTTTTTAATTTAAATGCCTTAGTGTCTTTACAGGAAATTATTACTGCGGTTTGCGCCTGGAGATATGCTTCAAAATTTTAATTTTTCAATTTAAATGCTATTGATATGTGTTTCTGAAGACTTTTAGTAGGAAATATACAAAAATTATAAATGAACAAGTTTTAGTGTATTTTTTTTCAATTCCAGCTTTGTGTTTGTTTGTTTACGTTTGCAGTTTTCCACGTCAATGGCATTCACTATTTCGCATTCAACTATTCCTTCGCACTCAGATATTATTTTGTTTTCTCACTCCTCTTGTTTTTCTTTTTAATTTGAAATCTTCTTCGTGCGTCTTTCACGGTTGCTTTCTAACTCAAAATATGCACAAAAATCTCCAACTGTAAGGTCTCTACTTGCCTTCTTCGCACACGTTCTTTATTTGTATTTATTGCCTTTTCACCGTTATGCTGTCGTCGTGTTGTTGTGTGTGCGTTTTTGTTATTTATTCAACATTCACTTTAAATTTATTCCTTTTCTGTTGCGCTTTTATTGTGTTGACCTTAACCGCATTGTCCGCAAAAAGTACTCTTGTCTTTTGTTTACTTTTATGTCCTTCCCTTAGTGCTTTCACAATAGTGTTTTATTTTCATTTCAGCGCTGCTGCTTCGTGGTAATGTTGTTTTTTTTATTTATCTGCCAAAGAAAAAATAAAATGAATGAGTTGATATGTTATGCTTATTTTTTTAAGAATTTAATGCACTAATTAAAGAAAATAACAGTAAATATATATACTAAATAGCTCAAGTATTAAAAAGTACAAATAATAGTTTATCTGAAACCCTGGAGATATTACTGACACTCCGATTAGAAGTTGGAGGCAAGTAATTAAATGTAACTCCATAAGAAGCGTATAGCATTTTCGCACAGCCACAATAGTTTTTGAATTTCGCATTGTAGGCTACTTGATTCACGATCAGCTGCAATACATTTTTGTTTTTGTAAGAGGTCGGTAAGTTTCATCAGTTGATTGGTATCTTATCTATAACTCGATTAAAAATTAATGTAGCAAAATAATGTTTTTCCTTTGTATGGTAAATTGATCTAAATCAGCGATTTAATTGAACAAAGGCTGGTTAACTGATCAATTAACTTCTATGCGAACTTATGTGGTTCTATCAACTTATATTATGTAGTATATAGGAAATATGGGAGCTTCAGATATAATCGAGAATATTAAGAATAGCTCAGTGATTAGAAGCCTGCTTCTTCAAAAAATTAATGATTTTTGTAGCCGATTGGCCGATCATCTACACATTTCTGCGAAGCCCTTAATTCAGCCGAAAAATTTTGTTTATTAAAATTATCAAGCATCCTGAAAAATAAAAATTTACGGACCGATTTTTATAGTTATAGTTTTTTTTTTAATATACGTGCAGATATAATATTTTTAAAATGTGGATTTAATAAAATGGTGAAAATTTCTAAAAATATAACAGTCATCTCATTAAATTCTATATCTACTGACGTCTCCGAACAATCCACTCTTAGGTACGCAGCAACTTACTGTCCAAACAACTAATGTTCTAAGAACATAAAATTAGTGATTTCCGCTGTCGAGTGAGACCATTAAATCACTCAATACTCGTAAAAGAAAAAAAGTTCGTAGTCAAAGCAAAAACAAGTAACAAGTCAAATGGATTACAAAGCTTTCGCAACCCAATAATCTTAACTCACTTCCACTAGTTGACAAAACACCAGAAAGTAAATGAATATTTATTGGTTTTCTATTAGCACTCCCCTAGTCCACACTCTCTTCTCATAGTTTTTATTTCCACCCGTAATTTGATTCATTAATCGATTTGGCAGCTACGATTGACGTATATAAATTACACCGTGACACTTGATTGCGCAACAAAAGTGCAAAATAGAGTATATAGGATATTGGCGTCCTATGGCATATTTAATTGCTCAGATTATCGTTGCGCGAAATTATTTATAGCGCTCGAATTGCACTATTTGGTTATAGTAGTGTCCGAGTGGGTCGAATATGAAGCGAGAGAGAGAGAGTGAGAGTGTGACAGTAATGAAAGCGATGGTGTTGTTGTAATGATAATTAACTGACATGAGAATGTTTTCAATTAACATATTAGTAACTAAATAAATTGTAAGCGCGCTCGATAGTTGGAACTGGGTGATAATATTTGTGGAATGAAGGCGATAATATGGGAGTGAATGACAAATAACGCAAAATTGTAAACAAAATTTTAATAAAGATAACACAAAAAGTGAATATAACATTGAAATATGAGTTACGGTTAATGAGGTAAAAGCGAGTATAGTATTTTTAATTGTTTAGCAGTTTTAGAGAAGAAATATTTTTTCAATCAATTCGTAATACTCTTAAAAAATATCTTCGACAAATTCTTCACAGATTGGTTTTGTTTTAGGAAGATATATAATATAACATGAATTGAATTGTATAAAAAATGTAAATGATATTAAGGGTTGCCACCCTTTATAAATATATATCAACAATTATTTATATATTTTTTGTTGTTATCATTTCATTGACAATATATTTGTGTTAAATTTTATCCAGGTGGCAACCATATTCAAAAGTTATATTTTTTTAAGAGTTCGTATACATCAACAGTCTTTGAATTTATTTAGTTTTTAATTATTATTTTTTAATATATAAAAGGTAACCTTAGTATTATTTCTAATTAAAAATTAAATTCATAATTGTTAAGTAATAAAATATAAACATTTGAAATTGAAAATTATGAAAACGATCAACAATTTGTAGTTACATAACCACAAAAAAATGCGAAAACTATTGACTGTAGTGCATAATTGCCATAATCTATTAATGCTGATAAATTAAAAGCAGATGAACGTGCAAAACCAGAATAAATAATAATTATCAAGCATTTACATTGCAGTCGCGAGGTATGAACTGAGATAGCGCTGGGTAAAATGAGATTGGCTAGAAGCAGCACGTTCGTTGCAATTATAATTAATGATGTTGTGGCAAGCAAAAAGAAACAAGCTTACATTAAAGAGATAAATAATAAACAAATAAAGCATAAGATAGGGTAGAGAATTATACGAAAAACTAACGACGCCAATTGGAAGGGAAAATGAGGAATGATATTTAAAAAAGGTGAATAGAAATGGAAAACAAACATTTCGTAAGATTTGGCTTTTTAGGCCAGTATGACTACTAACTTTTAAACTTTTGCTCTGTTCGAAAAAAGCTTTAAATTGGTCACCAATTAAGCTTCCAAAGCTCGTTTTTGAACCAAAATCTTCTTAGAGACCTTAGAGAGATAATGACTAAGGTTTAATATATCAAGGCAAATCTATCTCCCCAAAAGTTTCACAATTCATAGAAATATTGTAGTAATAATTAATGATGATCTTGGGCAATAATAGCCTTTTCACACAGCAAAATTAATTGATCAATTAAAATTTTGATTGAGAAACCAGTTTTTGCCCTTCACACTGCCTACTACTCAAACCGGTCTTTTTCACAGAGTTGCATTTCATTTTCAAGTCGATTAAAATTCAATTAAAATTAAATGGAGGTTTTTATTTTGTATGGTAAAGCGATCTTAATAAGCGTTAATTGATCAATTAGCTCCTCTCTTCCAATCTTTCTCATACCATATATGGTTATATTAAGAATACTTGCGCGAAAGCCCTCTAACATAAAATCGTTACGACCATCATAATAACTACAACTATTTATATTCATATGCGATACTAGTTTTGCCAGAAATATGTGACAAAATAAAACGGAAGAAGTGGTTGACCTCCAACACTAACCATAGGCCAAATGGAAATTAGATATATATGGAGAGAACAGCGAATAGTTAGTAATAAACGGGTTTGACACTGTCAGAAATAATTTATAATTAAATTGTTGACATTATTTCAACTGTACAATTAAAACTGCTCGAGCATGATTTAATTAGTGTGCAATTAGTTAGTCATTTAAGGAGGACATTCATCTAAATTTAATTACTGTTAAATACTAAGTGTGTAATTAGTAAATTACAGCAGCGTATGGTAATTGAAAATTAACTGGGGATTAAATTACAGAAACTAGAATTCCAAGTCACTTAATTTAGTCAATTTTTAAATTAAGACAATTAACAAAAATAATTGATATATTGACTTAATTAAGAAATTTGAAAAACAATTACGAAATTATCCTAAATTTCTCCATTCATTTTAAAAAACTTTTTAAAAAAAAAACCTAAATTTTTTTAATTTAATTTAATAATAATAAATATTAAAATTTGTTTTCAGTGTAAGAAAAAAGTGCACCTTTTTGTTTTACCGTTTTACAAACTTTCAAATCATTGGCATATGCGTTTGCGCACAATGCTTAGATACTTACAGTGAATAAGCATTTGAATTCAATGAAAAAAGTCAACAGACAAACAAACCGGTTATTGGCGGTCAACCACGGGAAGCGAAACCAACTATTTTCAAATGCACTTTGGTATGTACATATATAAACCCGCATGCATACTAAAGAGAGTAAAAAAGTACAAAGAGCTGTGCTAAGAAGAATCGCAATCTGTTGATTAGTACTTGCACTTACAGACATACAGACACTTTCCTATACTTATATACTTAGACATGCAGCTATAATTTGTGCCATTTATTCTACTGTACGTCTTTTTGTTGTTATAATACTACGTTACGCTACGCTATGGTATGCTGTGCAGAACGTACTTACATAGACTTTTTGTTCGATTGGTGTGGTCAACAAACTCAATTGCAGTCAAGTGCAATGGCTAATAGCTAATGGCTAATACACATGGTTAGTTTAGTTGGTGAACAAACTGAAATTAACCGAAGCGCAACCGAGAACACGACAAAAAAAGGAAAAAAGCACAAACTGGAAAATCTATGCGACTGACAAGCGTGGTGTGGAGAGATGTTACAAAGGTGTTGCAACAAACTGCTGGAAAGGGATTTGTTTTTGCTGTTGTTGTTCAGTTTCAGTTTTTGCTAACTTCCCTGAGGTGTTGCGCGTAAATGTTGGCAGGAAGATCAGCGAAGCGGCTGTCAGGTGAAACCACAAAGGCGAAATGAATGGCGAGGCTAAATGATCAACCGATAGCCGGACATAATTGTGTGAAGAGCGTCGGGGTGCGGTGTGCTGTTGGCCTCAGTGTACCTGAGTGCACACAAATGCTTTTCATCTGCCGCTGGGCATATCGTGTGCAGTGATCGGCAAAGCGGAAAATCAGCTATATAATTGTTATTACTTAATATAGACAAGGGCTATACAGGGCAAATAAATGGAAAACAAACCAATAATAAAAAGAAATAAGTACAGCTTTGGTGAAATAAAACTGCCTTTATGAGGAAGAGAAGAACATATAATATATACGTTTTCGCGGAAGTTGAAGTAAAAATTAGATGTCGAACATAAAAACTGTCGAGAGAGAGCGAGGGCAAGAAGAACGCTTTGATTCATAAAAAAATCCAAAGTCTCATTACCATACTTATATTTACAACACACAGAATACTTCTAATCATAACTATTTACGCCAAAAACAAGTAAGTAGAAGTACTCCAGCTCTCTATTTGATTGGCTTTTATTTTCCCAAAAATTAGCGAATCGATAACAACCATAAAATCAGTATTAATTAGGTGTGACTACCTATTAGTAATATGTTCCCCTTACGGAAGTACTCCAAAGTGATGTGCAGATAAGCCATAATTTCAAATTACTGCTTTTAGCGAAAACATGTTTCCATAGAATATTATTATTTAGAGATGTGACGGTGAGTCTGATAAGGTTTCTATTTTTCGGTGTTTGTTTGCCAAATTGATTTACCATTCAACGTTTGACACGTACGGTGATATGCGAAGTGTTGGTATTAATTGACGAAATATATGTGTATTTTATAGATAAAGTACTGTATTTATACCCGATAGGAAATTTTGGGAAAAAAATACTTAATACCGTTGGAAAATATGTTGCCGTCGCTTATGAACCACTGATTTTTAATCGTTCTTTATTCAGAGAGATACATTATTGGAGGTAATTTGTTCTTAAATTGAGTCAACATATTTAATATTCACACACAATTCAATTTTGTATAGTTCTCAAATTCTGACGTTGAAAACACCTAAGATCATGCTGCAACATGCTATTTAGTTGAAGCAATTAAGTAAGCACTCTTAGTTTAACTACTCTGTTATATGGTATATAATTTCTGATATTATCTTAATTATTGATTAATTAGTGGTGTGTATGAACAAGATTACCAATTTTAGTATTGTAGAATTATTATTTTTAGAAAAATTTCCGATTTTTTCCCAAAAAGTCTGTCAATATGAAGTATTGAGTATTGAGTATTGTGGCCTAATATAAAATATATAATATTGCCTAATGGGGACTAAAAAGTTGTTTGCGTACATATGTATTACCATATGTTCAAATACCGGAAATTTTAAAGTTAAAAATTTAAAGACTAGAAGCAGTAATAATGTTTTTTTTTTCACTTTCAACTGAAAAACTTGAGTTAATTAGAAGGAACATTATGTAAATTACGTATGATGATAGATTGTACAGAGATATGAGAATAGTATGATAATTGTTTCGGAAAAGGCTGGAAGAATTAAAAAGAATTGACAGTTTATAAAATTAGAGAGTTAGCGAAGGCGATTATATTTCCAGTGGATCAAATCTTGGTTAGGCTATGGAACCAAATTAAAATCCAAACGCGAGAATATTGTCCAGAAGAACGTTGAAAAGTTCCTAGCACCGAGATTTAGAAGCAAAGGCCGAACTCAATTTTCTCTGTACCAAAATTTGAATATCTGATCCGACTCAAATGCTTACTGATTTTCTGAAAATCACAGCTGAAAAGTTTAAAATATAATGAAAAATCACAGGAGAGAGCAATACTATAATTAAAATTGCATTAAATCAATTAAAATGATTAAATGGTTATAAAAAAATACATTAAAACATGAAAAAGCGCTCTGATATCATAAAACAGTTATAATTACATGATTATTATGCATGAAAATGCATTCAGTAAATGCTTATACAATAAAGTGGAAAAAATGTGGAAAAAATGTAAACAATTCAAATAAAAAAACAATTAAACAATTATAATACCGAAATCAAATGAATGACACAGTTTTATAAAAAAAGCGAACTCCAACCGAAATATGATCAATTATATTGAATTTATTATCATGCAATATTAACACCAATGTCACTTGCCACTCCTGTTTTAAATAACCGTAGACATAATGAAGAGTAATTGTGAAATATTTCCAATAAAAAAGTACGTTAATTAAATTATGCAACAACAGCCTTAAAAGCTGCGACAATCATTGTTAAAGGATCAACTGTTATGTCGCAAGTTAAGAGTGTAATTAGTGGACTGACGGCGACAGCTAAGGATAATAATATGGTTGATGTAAAAGGCTGACCAGCATAATTGGAATGTAAGTTATGCATTTAATTAATGGTTGGCGCTCTGAAATGCGACAAACCGCAAATAATTAAACAAATAAATTACCAGATAACCAGAAGTTGATAATGAGGATTTTAAATTCACGCAATACAATTAATGTGTTCAGTTTTAAGGTAATTTAAAAATACAAAAGAGTTAAGCATTAATTGATTTATAAAGTCAAAGTTTTATCACAGATCTAACATTGTGCGCTATTAGGATATAATTCCATTCCATCATACCTACACACAATCTCAATATGGAACGAACATTTGAATTGCGATACGTATTAAACAATACTCAGAAACACCATTTTAACTAATCAATTTCATAAACTCATTAAACCAGTAGATCTCTCGTGAATGGTCGTGTATGGATGGCATCAGTGGCACATCTTTTGGGACTATTGATCGGAGAAAGTAAGTTGATGACACAATCAAGCACTGTTTTCTACTAACAAATGCTTCTACGATTTTCAATTGAATAAAAATACATACTTTTAAATTTAACTGGAAATAAGTGCAGAAAGCTATCATGAAATTTCAATACAGTTGATCTCCTTTTTACACGGTTTTTTTTTGCACCGTTTTTTTTTTACACGGTGTTTTTGAACACTTCCCAGTTACCATTTTTACACGGTTTTATTTTTTTTACACGGATTTTTTATTTTAATTGTATACTTTTTTGCAATAAAATCAAAATTCCATCCGTCAATACGTCACAAATCCATTGCTGTTAATAGAATTTAATAAATTCTAAATTAGGTTTAAACTAAAAAATACAAATCTTAGATTCGAAAGCCAGTGAAAAGGTTGCAACAATTTCAATACGTAAACAAGTAAATGAAGCTGTATGAAGAAGTGAGAAAAAAGAAGACACAGCGATTAATGACGGAACTTTGAAAAGTATTATTTTTTACCATTCCCAGAATAGTTTTTGTTTGTTCCTGCTAACAGTAATATGTACATTCATATAATACCAGAAAAGTCTATAACAACAACAACAGTGAAAATTCTCACTGTACGAATAGATAGAATTTCATATAAAATTAGACTTTTTTACACGTTTTCTATTTTTTGCACGATTTTTTTCTTAAATTGGTCCCAATAGTGAGTTTTATATAAAAATTTGATTTTTTTGCACGTTTTTTTTTTACACGAGTAATTTACTGTCCCAGTTAACCGTGCAAAAAGGAGATCAACTGTACTTCGCTTGTTGTCCCCTTATCAACACAGTTATTTACTAATTTTTTTTTGCTATTTTATGCACACATTGCTTTTGTTTTTAGCGGTTTTGTGTTTTTACAAGGTCAGTGGGTGCATAATATTTATGGTTGTGAGCATTAAGTGCTCAACTGATGGCCATGTCGTTGTCATGTTTTGCTTAAAATTGCGATTTGCGATGAGCAACCCGTTGATACTTTATGCTTTGCGGTGATGAACAGGCAACAAATAATTAACATATTTTATTATAATTATTGTTGGTATTGTTTTGTGCTGTGCGTGTCTTTCTGCTGCTGCCGGCACATTGATTACAGACTATACTACAAGGCAGCACCAATGAGATGAACTTTGCTGGAATACAAACACACCTACATATATATGTATATATCCATGTATATGTATATAATATTTTATATATACACTGTTGAGGCTGATGAATTGATTAATTATACGCACATCGTTAATTATGCATGAATTGGCATGCACACTAGCTCCATTTTGTGTGTATGTGGGTGCCCTTTGCTATGATTTTCCCCTATTTATCTAAGTTGAGCCACTGTCTGTAGTCTAATTGTAAATACGTGTAGTAATAATAGTATCAGTGACAACAACAGCAACATGTAGCATTTCCTCTGTATAAATCACAGCTTTGCATGAAATTGTGCGGCAGCTAAAGCAGAATGGTTTGTGGCATGCTTCGATTGACACTTCTACAATCAAGTGTTAATACATTGACGCTGCTCTAAATTAAGTTCAAAAACAACAGCAATAACAATAACAACATTGTCGCACATAATTAATGGGTACGAATATACTGCATGTAGATTCCCACCTATTCACAGCAGCTAAGTGTATGTGTATGTGAGTGGCTACACACTGCCAGCTCAAGGACATACGCTTCAGTGATTAATTTGAATCGGACTGTGTATTTCCTAAGCATCGATCGATGGCACGACCGGAAAATTAAACAAATTTATTTCATTGGAATATAATTCTTTTGTAGAAATGCTAATGAGTATTTATACAATATTTGGTGAAGATTAATTTCGCAGTTCTTTTATAGGTGAGCTGTAAAAATTATGTTTGGATATTCGAAGCAAAACTAAAATGAACCTGGCTGATTATGCTAACCAGGGAATCTGATTACTGTGTCAGTGGCAATAAAAATTGGAACTACATACATAGTTAGTTATAAGCTTTTAACCGTTCTTGAAGAAATGTTCAGGCTATAAACGGAAAATGTAGTCAATAAAGCAGGAAATATTTTGGATATTATTATAAAATAAAATAATAATATATATAAAAAATATGTATATAATATAAATAAACAACTTTGAACTAATCTCACATCATTGGAAAGACCCACTCGAATCAAAAATCTGATAAGATATTATAGAATTTAGAATTAAATGTGTTTGGCTTGAAAGGGTCTATGTGACTCAACTACTGTACTATTTTGAGAAACAGTGCTAGGGACTGAAAAATATTAATATCGGATAATAACCACGCCCACCTCCCATACAAAGGTTAGGTTGAAAATTACTAAAAGTGCGTTAACTCACTAACGGAAAACAGAAACACTACATTTTATAAAAGAAATGGCAGAGAAAAGTTGCAGTCTGATTTTTTTACAAAATGGAAAATGGGCGTGGCGTCGCCCTGTTGCGAAGAAATTTGTATAATTAAATATGCGACACGCCCTGTGTAAATCTAGTACTTAGTATTGACAGATGTCATTATTAATAGAAGCTAAGTTCATATTTAATAAACTTGCTTCCTTCCTTTTGATACACTTACCGAGGTAACACGCGTTTGCTCTGCACACTTCAACAGGTTATGGGCCTTTTGCCACGCAAAGTTTATTTAATCTATTATTAAATAAATTCGAGCAAAAAGTTCTGGTGAGTTAATTAAACCGCTTTGCCACTTCTTTTGAAATATATTTCGTGATAATGTCGAATGTATTTTCTGTGTCGGTGGAACGACTTCGCGGTCGTGAAAATTTTGATGTGTGGAAATGCCAGGCAAAATCGTATTTGGTAATAAAGGGCCACTGGAAAATGGTCCAGAACGGTTTGCCTGTCACTGCAACAGACGCTGATCGTGATGCTAATGAAAAAGCACTAGCTGAAATCACGATGTTGGTGGAGCCAAATAATTTCGGACATTTTGCAGACAAAACATCTGCTAAAGACGCGTGGGAAGCCCTCATGGAAGCCTATGAAGATAAAGGCTTGACGCGTAAGGTGGAACTTTTGAAGCAATTAGTACAACTCAAGCTGTCAGACTGCGAGAATATGCAAGAGTATTTAAACTCAATGGTTATGACTGCATTTAAGGCGAGAAACGCAGGTTTAAAACTCAATGATGAACTAATAGCATCACTTATGTTAGCTGGATTGCCAAATGAATTTCAAGCACTAGTGCTCGCTATAGAAAACTCAAAGAAAACGCTCACTGTAGACGCTGTGAAAAATCTACTTTTGCAAGATACGAAATTTGATACAAAACAAGGTGCCGAAAATGCACTTTACACAAAGACAAAATCCTTAGCAAAAATTCGCTGTCATACATGCAAGCAACTAGGGCACATAAGCAAAAATTGTCGTAAGAAAATAGCGAAAGAAGACAAGCCAAAACAAAAAAGTCAAGTGCTGTTTGCTTCATCGCTATATGCAAATATGAACAACAACGAAGACTGGTATGTCGACTCCGGCTGTTCTCAACATATGGTGAAAAGCAACGAATGTATGACAAATAGAAAACGCGCGATAAACAAGAGAGTAATTGTCGCTGATAATAACAAAATTGATGTTAAATGCACAGGCGATGTGCAACTCTGTCTAGCAGGTAAAAATAATAATGTTAATGCAACAATCAAAAATGCTGAATACGTTCCGAGTCTGTGCGCGAATTTACTTTCAGTCAGTCAAATGACTGACAATGGAAAATCGCTTCTCTTTAAAAACAACTGGTGTAAAATTTTAAACGAGAATAAACAGCTGATTGGAACTGCCAGCAAAATAAATGGTTTATATCGCCTGAACTGTGCACAACACGATAATGCAGCGATGGGCGTAGTCAGCTACGATTTATGGCATAGGCGCTTAGGTCATGCCTGTCGGGAAAGTGTCACAGCTATTCAAAGTGCCTCAGAAGGTGTAAAATTTACAACAGGTGGTAACGACAAGTGTGTGGTTTGTATAAAAGGCAAGCAAACCCGAGCATCACACAGTGAAAAAGGACAGCGTGCTCAACAAACTTTGGAACTAATACATAGTGACGTAATGGGTCCATTGAATGTTCTTTCCTTTTCTGGTGCGCGCTACTTATTAACGTTTACGGATGACTATTCCAGAAAAGTCTTTGCTATACCAATTAAATCAAAAGCAGCGGTTTTCGATGAATTTGTGAAATTCAAAGCAATGGTGGAGAACCAATGCTCGAAACGTATAAAAGTCCTCCGAACGGACAATGGGCGCGAATTTGTAAATGAAGCCTTCGACAACTATCTAACGAAATATGGCATCATCCATCAGAAGACGACACCCTACACCCCCGAACAGAATGGCGTTGCAGAGAGGCAAAATCGGACAATAACTGAAAAAATCAGATGCATGTTGCTGGATGCAAATTTGGAAGACAGATTCTGGGCTGAAGCTGCTGTAACTGCGGCATATCTACTGAATCGTACACCATGTAGAGGTAACAATCGGAGTCCAGAAGAGCTGTGGACCGGAAAACAACCAAACTTGAAACACCTCAAAGTCTTTGGTTGTAGAGCAATGGTTCACGTAGCCAAAGAAAAGCGCAGTAAGTTAAAATCTAAATCTCGAGAATGTATTCTCGTAGGCTACAGCACTGAATCAAAGGCATACCGACTGTATGACCCTGTAGCGAAAAATATTATCGTTAGTTGTGATGTAGTTTTCATTGAAAATCATATTAATCAAAATTCTTCAGCTACAGATGCAAAGTCAGTTAATTTATGGTTACCAGAGCCACCTTCAGTTGCCAATTCAGGGGAGGAATGTGAGGAAGAATTGCCAATAGAAGACCGCACTGATGCAACTTCAGATAACAACTCACATACAGATGATAACCATGAATCGATAATAGAGAGCGAATCAACTGTTGAAAATATGTCAACTGATAGCGATGACGAATTTATTCCAGAAGAAAAAACAACAGCATTGAACAATGAAGGAGTCCGTCGCTCCAAGCGATTGGGGAATATGTTGCGACCAAATTATAATCTTTGCATAACTGATTATGTGACTTTAGATCCCAACACTGTTGAAGAAGCGATGGCAAGTCATGAACATAATCTTTGGCAATCTGCAATGTGTGAAGAAATTGAATCTCATAAAATCAACGACACATGGGAACTATCAGCCCTTCCTACGGGAAAGAAAGCCATACCATCAAAATGGGTTTTTAAGAGAAAAGTAAATGCTGACGGAGATCCTGTGCGTTATAAAGCCAGGCTTGTGGTGAAAGGATTCAACCAGAAACAGCACATCGATTACGACGAGACATTCGCACCAGTTGTGCGATATACCTCAATTCGTTTTTTACTCGCCCTTGCGGTGAAATATAATCTTACTGTTTACCAAATGGATGCTGTAACTGCCTTTTTACATGGCGACCTTAAAGAAGAGATCTACATGACTCAGCCGAGTGGCTTTGACGATGGATCCGGTCGTGTCTGCAAGCTGCGAAAATCGATATACGGTCTGAAACAATCTAGTCGCGTTTGGAACATACAGCTCAATTTAACGTTAGTTAGTTTCGGCTTGAAGCGCTGTAACGTTGACCAATGCGTATATTTTCTTATCACTGACAAAACAATGCTGTTCGTCGCTGTTTACGTAGATGATGTCATCCTCTTTGCCAATGACACTAAGCTGCTGAACAAACTGAAAAATAAGCTCTCTGAAACCTTCAAAATGAAAGATCTGGGTTCAGCATCATCGGTTTTGGGTATGCGTATAGCTCAAAATCTCAAAGAAGGAACTCTGAAGATCGACCAATCTTGCTATATTGCCGATGTAATCAAACGTTTCGGCATGGAGGAATGCAACTCTGTAAGCACACCTCTTGACGTGAACCAAAAGCTGTCCGTGGAGATGTGTCCAACTAATAATGACGACAAAAGGGAAATGGCTACTGTTCCCTATAAGCAAGCTATTGGATGCCTGCTGTTTGCCGCTCAGGTCACGCGACCTGATATCTGTTTTGCTGTCAACCTGCTAAGCAGATACAGCACGAACCCAGGGAAGGCCCATTGGACTGCAGTAAAGCGACTCATGCGCTATCTCAAGGGAACCATTGACAAGGGCTTAGTCTATAAGAGAAGTTCTGATGACATCGTTGGTTTTTGCGACGCTGACTGGGCAAATGATGTAAGTGATCGCCGCTCAACAACTGGATATGTATTTTCCTTTCAGAATGCTGCCATTTCATGGGCTACCAAAAGGCAACGGACGATAGCCTTATCATCGACTGAGGCCGAATTAATGTCGATGGTGGCTGCAACACAAGAATCAATCTGGCTTAAACGATTTGAAAAGGAGTTGGTGCCCAATGCTTCGAAATCAATTACCTTATTCTGTGATAACAAGAGCGCTATACATATAGCTGAAAACAACTCATACTCAAGCAGAACGAAGCATGTAGACATCAAATCAAACTTCATCAAAGAAAAAATTGAAGATGGCAAAATTAAGTTATACCATATTGGGACGGATAAAATGATAGCTGATATTTTCACGAAAGCATTATCTGCGCCAAAAACAAGACAATTCTCAAATGAATTTGGCTTAAAATAATTTATTCTAATATTATTATTTGTAAACTATTTACTCTTACTCATATATTGTATTATTATTTTCAAATTGAATTGCCATTTTGTAATGAACTTAAATATTATATATATATACAATTTAGGGAAGGTGTTGCGAAGAAACACGCCCTGTGTAAATCTAGTACTTAGTATTGACAGATGTCATTATTAATAGAAGCTAAGTTCATATTCAATAAACTTGCTTCCTTCCTTTTGATACACTTACCGAGGTAACACGCGTTTGCTCTGCACACTTCAACAAAACCCATACCTCAGGAACTACGCGACAAATTTCAATGAAATGTATAATATTTTCTTGACACCCACACATATCAAAAGTGCATGAAATCGGCTCACAACCACGACAACTTCCCATATAACTCAATTTTGAATTCCATCTAATTCCTTCACTTTATAATATATACATAAGGAACCAATGAAGATAGAAATAAAACTTTACACAAATACTGTATATGATCTGTGGCATCACTTGTGAAAAAACTGTCGAGAATTACCTCAGCCCTCATACCCTATATGTGATGATTTTCGCTATTGGTCTTTATGCCGTATATATGGGTCAAAATGTGTGTTATCTTAATAAAAATATAGTAATAAATTGCGAGAGTATAAAATGTTCGATTGCACCCGAACTTACCCTTTCCTTACTTGTTTAAAAGTATACTTATGAGGAAAGTGCTATGTTTCAAAATACTCATTTAAAAGAAGATATAGTAGAAAAATTATGAAAACTTAAAATACAGTAAACAAATGTATATATATTATATTTTCACTCTTTCACACGACTCTCGTATCTTCCTCTCTTACATAAATGGCTTTCATTTATCTTTGATTCACCATTATAACTTGTGAATTGAAATACAACAAAATTATGCACTTATAAATGGAGGAGCTACTCTGACTTACTAAAAGAAATATATATTTTTATATTAAATAAATATACTTTTATCGTTTAATTGACTTAAGAATTTCATATATATATCAAAGTGCCATCTTCTCAATGAGCGACGATTATATCTTTCGAAAATGTCAAATCACTCTTGAAGAAATAATTTTAATAGATCGATTAATTAGCTATTGCTTCTTCAGTGAAATCGCAATGTGTCAGAAAATAAATTAATAAAATAAAAAATCAAAAGATATCCACACATTAAAGTGCATAATTATTGAAGCACTTAATACTACAACAAACCGTTATCAGGCTTTTCAATATGTATAGCTGGATTGTGTACGAAAAAACAACAGCACGCGCAAGTTCAATTGTATTAAAATTTTATAGAAATGTATTGGAAAAAAAAAGATAAAATGTATATACACTGTAGATATATTAATATACAGTTACTGTGATTCTAAAGCTAGAATCAAGTACTTACATAATTAGAATTAACAATAAGTGTTTATTTTTGTTACTTTGTTGATATTTTTCAATAAAAGAAATATATTTTAATTTATTTTACACTTCCGTTTCTGAAACTGAATTGCAGCACACATATCTGGTAACTCTAAACCATTTATTTCTTCACTTTACTTTAGCACTAATTCCGTTAGTTTTACTTTAAAACATATTATCTTTTGCACAAATTTCCACACTCGACGTAATTCACGGTGTCCAGGTGTTTAGCACCTCGGCTATCCTTCCGCCCACTTCAACGCGTTCAAGTTGATTCGTTTAAACTGAGTTTAATTATTTCTATACATTTCGCGAAAGGTTTTTTTAATTATTTTGCCACACAAACTTCCGACGCCACCGTCTAATTACACTCAACTGCCAATTAACAACTTTTTCTCTTCAGTCAAAGCAGCAAATTAGCTTGAAGACTGACTGAAGTCTGCTGGCGTTGCAGTACAACTGATAAAAATAAACACTCAAGTGTATAATCGAAATACGAACAGTTGAGAGCAATAAAAATGAAGCGACGTTCTTGAAATTCTAAACTTCCTGATATCATTAGGTTTCTCATACAAATACGGTGAGTAAGTTTGCTCCCATCTCCGAGAGTCACTATAAAATTGTTTTCTAAAAGCTATTACTCTTGTCAGACAATCGCCAACCATCAGATATATTTCGGCGATGAAAAAATTTCTTTCGGTTCAAGTTCGTTTGATTTCTAAATCCATGCTTTCTTCTAAACATATCTCTAAGTAAGTAGGACCAGACTAGTTTCTGACTAATCTTAAGTTCGTTTTTCAAAAATTCTAAGGGGTTCTCCAGAACATCTGATCTACCAAGCCATCTTAAAATTATGTTAGGTAGTAAAAACTATCATAAAATGCATATCTACGGCTCAGTCTTTTATAATATTTACAAATTTTGGTATTAATAGCCTTTATCTTGAAAATATATTTGTACAGTGTACACCGCTGAGAAATCTTTTTTAAATACACATCCTTTCAGTTTAATGTCAAACAAAAACTGTTTCTTTAAACTAATCAATCACTCACTACAATTTTATGTAGCAGAACTGTAACTCTGTATTTGCATTGTTTGTGTAAGAGTTTGATAAAACCGCCATATCAAAGCGAAATATTTTGTCGCCACTCTTTCGACATACTTACAAACACGCGAAAGTAGTTCTTGAAGACTTGGAACGACGCGAGTGGAAATATAAGAGTTTCTAATCACTACGCCCTCTTGCAGCTCTCCGCGGAATGCCGCAAATAACATGTACGCAAACTGATAAGCGAAAATTATTTATGTGCTAGCAAAAGAACTATTTTGTACGTATTAGTGAGTATGTCTGCGAGTTTATCTGATAAATATGTATAAATATATGTGTGTGTATGTATTGTAAGTGGATATACTTTAATTGGAACCGGTACGGTTTTGAGTTTATTTCTTCGTTACTCTCTATATTTGCTTGCTTATTGTTTCTTGATATTTGCTTTACTTTTAAGTTGCGAATATATATGCTAAAGAGAGTATATAAGTACATATATAATCCTCTTTCACGCCTAGTTAAGGAAAAAACATTATAAACAAAATAAAATACAATAATTTTTATCTTACAAATGAAAGCCGAGGCTAGAGTGTATATTACCGAGAGTAAGCTTGTAAGAACTTAAAAACAAAAAATAAGCCCTCAGTTCATTTGCAGCCCAACAATATATACTCCCTCAGATTTGTAAAATCAATTTGTATAAGTCAACATTCGTTATTCGACGAAGTTGTGAATGGGTTTATTCATCCAGAAGATCGAAAACTGGAGCTAGGCAGGAAGTAGGGGTCGATTTCAACAACTTTTAGAAAGAAATCACACCTTGTTTCTTCAAATAATTAACTTACTTAACGTCGGACAAATATTTTTGCTTTGCTAAAGTCCGTAGGAAGTCGAGAAATCATCATGTTAAGTAAAAAGGATCTAGGGGAAGTACTGAAGACATTTTATCGATTTACAGTTGCAGATCAAATTGTTGTCAGAAAATAATAACTACCCAATTTTACCAATATATCTGACAAATTAATCAATACTTTCGGTATGGAATCGGACGTTGACAAGGAGATCTATATATTTATAACTGTGGGTAAGAAATACTGTTTTGAAATCAGAATTGACTCATATGAAAAACAATAACTTTTTTTGCGTGTATTTCTTTACGTTTGGTTTATTCGTTGGATAAGACCCGCTTCATTAAAGCTATGTAGTGTTTTAAGAACTGTGAATCATAGTTATGATTCTGATTATGGTTCTAATTTTCAACTCTACGAGTCAGAAAATAGTAGTGATATTGCAAATATAAGAAACAACTAGGAAGGATATGAGTTTTGGGAATGTGGATCAGATGTAATGTTGCTACCTGTCAGTAAAACAAGAAAGAAGTATCAAATATGTGGCAGTGAACAAAGATAGTTTAATCAGTCCGTTAAACTGTCCATTTATTTAATTTAAATAATTTACAAGCTTCCAAAGCCCGCTTGTATACCATTTACAAAGTGAAACGGTATTTAATTAAATACTTCTAAATTTTCACTTAGCAAAGCTTTTAGCAATTTCTTCGCTGTCAATCAAGTCAGAATTACCAATTAAAGCAGCAACGCGGAGAGACTAAAACGCCACCAAACAATTATTAGTAGTCAACGAAGAATCAGGTATCTATTTACAACAAAAAGAGGGCAAAAACAAATATCAACAATTAGTTGCTTGTAATGAACATAAGATTACCCACATATAGACATATTAGTAATTACATTGCAGTGGCAAGTGGCATGTTGCATGTTGCAAGTACTTTCCAGTTTGAATTTTCCAACTATAGATATTCAGAGAAGAGTAGCTGGTTAAAATGAGAAATAATAAATAAAAAAAGATATGAAAAGAAAATGAAGAGGATAGTATAAAAAATTTATAAGAAATGTTGCAAGACAACTCTAACAAGTATCTGCCGCTAAAGCGTTTCTTATAAATATGTGTTTGTATATGAATACTATATATATGTGGCATTGCGAAAAATCAAACGAAAACGGCGAAGCTGTTGGAAATTCGCAGAAAAGAAAGCACTGTTACAAATACCTTACTTGCTACAGCTAAGTGGCAGCATTGTTGACGCGGTCTGCTGTCGAATTGTTTTTGTTTTTAAGGTCTAAAGTCACTGTTGACATTTGGTTTATCGCGCTTGTATATCACCGAGGAAGCTGCACACAGACACAACAGCTGCTTCTCACTTATTTTATGCAACAAAAGCAAACTATGGATTTAAGAAAGCAATTCAGCAACAACAATAAGCTATTGCAGACAACAAACGAGACACAGCAAACGGCAAACGCCAGGCAGCTAATGTGGCAACTTTTAACGGCAACAGCTGTCAACATGCCGCAATCAAGACTCAAAACAACCCAACAACAATTCAAACCGAATTAGCCAACAGCGGCATCCTACGAAATTGGCGAATGGATCGAAGTGCTCATGCTACGTCGACTGACGACTCAGCCGCAGCCACTTGCCACACTTGTTGGCGATTTTAAGAAAGCTTAGGAGAAAATCATACCAGCTGCAGCAGACTTACAAATATGTACGAGCTTGTAGATAAATGATGAAAGAGATGAAGCAGGGGCTTCTCTCTAGCCGTATGTATGTACAATGATACATCTTGAAGTTTAAGCGGCCTATTGCAGAAATTGATTTCAAAGAAATTGGCGAAATTCATAGCTACGTCGCGGTATTCTTTTCTCAGTTTTTTAAAAGAAATTTCCCTCTTTGCCAACGGTCACTTTTGCTTGTGGAATCTTCATTCACTTTGAACTGAAAGTCAAAGAGCGTGCAATACCAAACCGCTTTTTATGCAAGTAGTGAAATATTTCGATATTTGCATAATGCTTTATCATTACCCAGCAGTAAAATAGTTGACACAGTCTTTTACATGAGACTATTTAATCTCAAATTGGAGTTCCGCACAATTAATTTATTTAATGGAAAGATTTCACGTCGTGAAGTAATGGTAGTGAACATGAACTATGGATTTAAGATTTCTTATTATTTTTCTTTGTAAATAGGGTCGGAGCAGTTTTCAAATAAGAATTCTTAGAATTTCAATGCCGCCTTTTCCACGGAAGTTGATTTTAATTATTTGGGTTTCGGCTAAGGTCTCAGGATGAACGCCGCCACGGAAACACATATTAATCAGAGAATCCCTCTAATTACTGGTTGATGTATTTTGTCATTCTTCATGTCTTAGATCAAAGATCTATGTACAGCCACATACACTTATTGCATTGTCCATTTCCTCCGGTTGGCTTTCTGGAATGAATTTTTAAGTCATAATGGAAATAGTGTGATCACTGTGATTGAAAAACTCCCTTTTTACCCGGAATAGTGTTAATTAAGGTTTTTGGAAGAAGTATGGAAAGACTCGATATATTTATGGACTAGTTAATATAGAATGGAGTAAGAACAATTATATTAAATGAAAGCTATGAAATTAAAAATGGGACAACTATTTCGCTGAATTCAAATATAACTGCAATGGTATTTAAAAAACCAATCTGAGAGTGGATCTATAGCCATCGTAGTTCAGTGCGTGGTAAACACATACTAGTAAAAACCAACTGTTGCCACATCATATGGCCACTTAGGCGGTTATTGCCATTCATACCATCACAAAAAAACTAAAAAAAAGAAAAGCAAATCTCTGTCTGGGTACATACATATATATGTACATATATGCTCTACTCTCCACTTCCAATTTGAAATCGAAGTGTAGGAAATTAAGTGAAATTAGTAGATAACCAATAGCGCCAAGCTGTCAGTCACTAAAAGCTAGCAAATAATCATAAAACGTGTCGACCGTGAAATTTTTAATCAAAGTGTGAGGAATAACACTTGCCACAGTATTTGTATATAGTCACATACATATATACGAGTAAAAGCTCGTAAGTAGCGTAGCGTGCAATTACGGTAATAACTGCTTCAGCGCATCTCCTAAGATAATGTTGTTCGTAAATTAAAAGAAAATTTGCGAAAGCGAAATGTGCACATCCCGCATGAGAGCACGCTTGGCCTGGATAATATTAGTGTGTGAATCCGATTGGTATTAGGCCATGAGAATTGCGAATAAGATTTATGCATTAATTGGAACAACTCGATATACACATGAGAGTGCAAAAATAAAAATTTTTCAAAATATGTACTAGTTAAATTTTCCAGCGAGAGTTTGGAAGGATTTATGAAACTCTTCATATTGTACTGCTCTTTATTATAATTCAAATTTCAAACAGATCGCAGCACTTCTCAAAATCTCTCTAAGGGAAAAAAAATTATGTTGTATACTGATATTTTAGTTTTTTATTTATTTCATTAATGCAATAATGTTAAGGGGTAACCCTGCTAACTCTTTAATTGTTTTCTGAAATCTCATATGTTTTTAATTCTCTGTTTCATTAAAATTTTTAACCAAAAACTAAAAAATTTAGTGAAAATGTTCAAACAATTGGCAACCTTGTATGGTTTTATTTGTAACTTTTTACAATTTGCAATTAAATTTCCAAAAATTTTGCAGAAATATTTAATTTCGCATTTTAATACACTTTAATTCTTATAAATAAATGAAAAAATTTCAATAAATTTTCAAAATTTTATTGTTATTGCCGTGTCTATCACGCATCGATTACAATACATCCGGCAAATGACCATTGAATGTTAAACTTGTTTAGCAAGTTGAAATGAATACAAATTTAGCATTGAAGTAAGTGGTTTCACTTGCTTGCTGCGAAGAAAAAATATGAAATATTTATGGACCAACTCCAACAAACATGTTATGGATGCTGCAGGCCGACCAAAACGCTGAAATGGCCGGCTACCATGGCGATGGCCAGTCAATGACGTCTTCAGTTGCAAGATTCCCTCGAATAGCGCAAACAACTCGGTAGCTGGACACAGCGCCTGTCTGCCTGCCTTGTTTGATGGCAATAATAATAACTCTGCCAATGCTTTGCTAGCGGTCAACATAACGGTATCGCTGGAAATAATTACGACGACTGCAAGCGACTGGCTTCAAATGCGATGTGCAATATATATATGTGTAGTCATATATATGTATTCACAGTTTTATTTATATGTGAATGGATGTCAGTGTAGTAAGTCTATAATTTTACGATAGAAATGTATTCACTTGGATAACTAACTGTTTAATTGTTTTAATGAATGGGTAAAGGTGAAATTTCGAGGGAAAATTTTTTCAACGGAAAATAATTAACTTTATAAGTATAAGTTACGTGATTTTGCAAAGAAAAGTTCAAAATACAAGAAACATGTTTTCGCAGTAGCAATTAGCAACATATGCTGCCATATGTCTGTCCACCAAATCAAGAACATTACAAAAATTACGCTTAATCTTTTGGTAATGTTCTTCGTAACCGCTTTCCGCGATATCCTGTCTCCGCACATCGGTCGTACTAACCGTTATCAGATATACCAAAAGTTGTACTATTATTTGTATGTGTACGCTTGTACGAATGTGTGCATGCGGGTATAACGGCACATTAGCAGCGGAAATTGCGATGATTTTGATGATAACGACGTTGCTAGCAAACGCTATCTGCACAATCACCGCCAGTAATAAACGTATGTGTGGATATATCTATCAAAGTACAAGTGTGTGTGTATCAGCTAGCTACAATGTTAGCGTCAATCTCGGCTCAGCAACTGCCATCATTTACCGCAACATTTGTGCTCTGATTGATGTTGCAGCGAATTGTGATTACCCGTGATAAAATTTCTGTTTGTGGGGTAATTATGGTAAATGGTAAAATAGTTTTCAAACTAACTTCCTTAAAGTTAGTTAAGTCCTAAAGTATAAATGATCACTCAGAATTATATTCCGTTTCTTGTGAGTTCTGTTCAAAGCTAAATGAGAAATCTCTAGATCTTTGTATTGCTGATTCACGAAGAAATTAATCACTCTCTATTATTTGCTGTTCCACATAAAAGTCAATATCGACTGTGTATATGAAGAAATCAACGCGGTTGTAGCTTTAAGTCAAATATACGGTCTGATGAGCTTAAAAGCTCATATCTTTTTCCATGTAACTCTGGATCCATATTTATACCATCATATAGTTTGAAGTCTTCCCATTTCGACAGTCCTGACCTTAGAATAATTTGGACACATCAGTCCCTACCCGACTTATGTCAATTTTTTCGTACTTTAGTATTAGAATTTTTTAATTTCATAAAAATAAACATTTCAATAGAAAATCAACTCTCTCTTAGAAGACTACCGAAGGAAAATTATGTCATAAAATTTATAATTTTATTTTCATAAATTTCTTACAGTATTTTTCCAGGAAAGCTTTTAAACTCTTCTAAAATCCACTTAAAATTCCCTTTTGTTCTAATAAAGACTAAACATTAACTCAAAATATAAGCCTTCAATTCGAAGAATAATTTCCAATTCATATTCATTTAATTGGCCACCTAATAATAAGTGTGAACAAACACATGAACAAAATTACCTCGATACGACAAAGTTGGTTCTAGTCATTTGCTCTGTATTAATGTTTGCTAACCAGCAGAAGGAAGCCGAGTTCCAATGAAAATAAGCAGACTGAGCGCTTCATCCAACATTCCTTTGTGGCGGCATAGTTTTTCTCAATGAACTTTCGCTGAAGCTCAGCCACATTTGCACGCCTCAGCAACACACTGTGAGCTAAGAGGGTTAAGTGGATAAGCATACAACGCCAAGCAAAGTAGAGTGGACAAAATAATATATATATGTTCGTAGAATATACACATAAACTATATAAAAGCCACTATCAAAGCAAATGCAAAGGAATGAGAACGACGAAATGATGCCAAACGGCAGAAAAAAGAATGCAGATTTGAAAATACATACATATGTGTTCATACTTATAGGGAATATATATGTACACACTTTAATTGTGGGAGTATGTTTGCGTTGTCAACACATACAGTAGCCTACATACTCACATTAATAGCCATTTAATACGGCCCCTTATTATTAACGTCAGCGCTTGTAAGCATACACACAGAAAGAAGCCACGAATAAAAAGTAAAAATCGCTTAGAATTTGTTATAGGCAAAACGGTCGAAGTAGACCAGTTCGCAGAGAAGCATGTGAAGAGATACAATCAGAATAAAGAATATAGAAGAAGCGATGCGCTTAACCTAATAAAAGCTAAACTATGCGCAAATTTTTAAAGCGTGCCACATGCACCATGTTGCAAATACAAGTACTATGTAGCATAATATAAACGTTATTGCATCATATAGTTATAAGAGCTCAACAATGCGAAAGAGCGATTAAACGTACAAAGCAGAAATGTTCCGCTAATATGTTTAAATGAAGGTATATGCACACACATACATACTAAGATATACCCCCCGATACATTAAGGAAAGCATATTGTTAACTGGTCGTTGCAAATTCAAGCACAGGAATAGTGGTTGAAAAGTAGTACAGTATACTCTCGAAAAGTAAATCGATTGGTATTTTGGGTAATTTACTTTTTCGAATAATTTACTTTTCCAAATATATACATAAATTATCTGTTTTTATAACATTAAATGCATTTTTAAACTTAAAAAATTCATTCATTTATTTGTTTCAATAAAACATAAGGATTTACATGAAAAACATATTTACATTTACATACATACATATGTATTTACTATGAGGAGAAAAAATCTTGAATATTCTTTTGTTTTTTTTCTCTTGCAATATATTTTCTGACCATTTTTGTACGACAATTCAAAAAGTCTGACATCTGATTTGCATCGTTTTCATTTTTAAACCAGTGGATCAAGTAGGAGAGTTTATTTACTAAAAAGACGCGATAAACAAGAGTGTAAGTGTTTTTGCAACATCGTAAAAAACGCTGCTTGCTTCGTTTCGAATTTTTTATCACACTCTCTGAAAAGTAAATTAAAAAAATTACTTTTTCGAGGTGCATGTGTAATCTTAAAGGTGATTAACTTTTCCGCGATTATTTACTTTCTGAGAATTTACTTTTCGAGAGTATACTGTAGTTCAATTAAAACAACTTAGGAAAATTTGTTTTCTACAATTCAGAAATACACCAAAGGTGACCAGTCTGCTACTATTACCGACTCATCAATACAACACATTTTTAATGAAATTAGTTCTTATGATATCAATCAAGAGTATAAAAATCAGCTTTTACTAATTCATTTCTTTCTTTTTTATATGTACACATATGTAGTTATTGTGCTATATGTAGCATATATGTTAGCTCAGCAAAATTATTTTTATTTTATACGTTATTTTCGTATTGTTAGCGTTTACATGGCTTAAGCGAAATTCCATTCGCATTAAAAAGGTTTAGTGACTATAAGACAACAATTTCTGCAAGGTGCATATAAAAGTTGGTATACAGAAGTAGCAACAACAAATAAGCTGCAACCGCAAGGGGAAGGTTGTATAATGCAATTTCGTTGCCCAACAAAACCTGATGCGTAAGCTTATGTTTGGATCAAAAAGAAGAGAGGGAGTAACTAAACCAAAGCTAGAAAATATTACGTTGATTGGGGTTAGAAATAGCGGAATTTCATTTCATGTAAAGCACTTTAAACAGATTAGAAAATATACAAAGTGAATGAAATTTGTATGAGCAATTTTATATAATTCTAAAAGTTGAACATGGTATGGGTAAAAAGATGAAGACAATTGCAAACAATAAAAATATTATTGTATTTAATTCAATTTGATATACCTGGGATCAGCACTTGAAGAAATAAATTAACTGTTTTCTTCTCAAAGACTGTGCTTACCTGTAAGTAAATAAATTGTAGAAATAGTAGTGGACATATATTTTTCCATTTAAAAATTTCACCCGTTTTACAAACAGTCCAAAATAATTTTTAATTCGGTTTAATTTTCGTTATGGTATAAATTGATTGAATTTGCGTTCTGCTTCCTAATATGGTTCTGTTGTTGGACAAAAATGCTGAATTTACATTGAATATGTACTCTTTTAATTCTTTTACCCCGAAAAATGCTTGCCAACACTAGTGGTTATTTTTTCGACAAAAAATAATGCCCAGTTGCAGCTGTTAGATTGTGTGAAGCGTTCCGCTATTTGCCTTCTCAACTGCATTTGTGGCATTTAATGGCGACTAAGCCGTTGACTAACTTACTTTCGTAGATAATATACACACACACAAGCAGAGGCATACATACACACACATATTAAGAAAAACCACTTTGCACTAAATTTACTACTAATTGCCCTGTTGGAATAATTTATGAGCGTGAGTCCGCGTCCTGAAGGGTTGAATGTAACAACGCAATTCAGCGCCTCAAGGGTGTTGTAGTTAGAGCACTTGCTCGACAAGCACCCAAACACATTCCCACTAGTTTCTGTGTAGATGTGAGTGTTTGCCTTAAGTGTGTGTGAGTTCAGAACGCCAAATCGTAGTTTAGTGGCCCGAAATGTGCAAGTTTGGACGTAATTCCCCAAAAAGAGTCTATTTTTTCAGCACTACACGCACCTCGTGCACAGGGATGCACATTTGTGCTTTCATTTCGTACTCAGCTTTGGTGTTTGTGGCGACGGAATTCGATTGATTAACCAGAAAAAAATATTTTCCGGTGATGGGGTTTTCCCAACGTGCCAAAAAGCACTTCGAACGCGGCAATGCTTTTACTTTGTGGTTGTTTTAGTTTGCAATAAGTGCTGGTGTTGGGAAGTGGCAGACTTTGCATAAAGTCCGGTGCGTATGAGTAACTCAATAATTTACGAAATTGTTTAATGTATCAAAGTTTAATTTTGGATAGAAGAAGGATGCTAATATACATAAACTAGACGAGTTAATTCACTATTTTTCCAAGTACATTTTTAGTAGTATTTTTTTCACGGAAAAATGCGAACTTAGCATACTATTCTTAACGTCTTACCATTTTCGAGAGTATTGTTTTATTTTAATGAATTTTTTTATACAATGTATTTATACATTCAGTGTTTCAATCAATTGTCTGCCTCTCTCGTCAGGACTACACTCTAAAAGCATACTTTCAGGTATCACAAATTACAAGCACTTTAAGATGCATACTTTTAGACTAAACTTATTAAAAAAAATTATTTTGTTTTTATTATTGTCATATTAAATTCACGTCAAAAAGTTCTTTCATATAATAATTTATTTCTTAACCCAAAACACTTTACCTAGGAGAAATTATGTCATCACTGAAGAGTTTTTCACACTTAAAAGGAAGGATGTGTTCTTACATACACACATTACATAAAATAATTTTCATTACTGACACGTGACAATCAACAGAATGCCGCCCACGTGCTTCTACTACTTTCATTTCCTATTTGCACGTCACATGCTTTTAACTCATGCCATCTACACATTAATAAGCTCACGGCGGAGATGTGAAACAATTTAAATAAAAACGTTATTATAATTATGTAATGTGTTACATGGCGGCACAAGTGAGGTGGGAGTTCATCTAGATTACTACAGAATAGCAGCAATATAGAGCGCGGCACGAGGCTTGCGTGAGGAAATCATAGTATACCAGAGGGACATGTTGTTTTAGTAGGTTACGTATACGCCGTGTATCCTGTTGGTGTAGTGTAAATTGGTTGCAGTTTATTGTTGGAGTTGCAAATTGTTGCAGAATTTCATAATAATTTTAATTTGAAAGCTATGTTTTTTGTTGAAATTTTACTATACTCAGCACTTACTCACTTAATTGGGTGCTTGGCACAAACTAAAATTATAAATTGATATCAGCGGTTGATTGACCCAGTAGTCAGAATATAAAGTATTATATAAAGTAGTAATTTTATTATTTTAATTCCGACAAATAGTTAACCATTAACTAGTCCAATATTAGTTGCTTTGCAACTAGTATGAATTATATATATTTTAACTATTTTAGAAATTTAGAGCATGATATATTTGTGAATACATATATTTATTTTTGTAGACGTAGTTCTACAGCCACACACTCCCTTTTAAACACTTCTGGGCGCATATTTATCGGCTGGTGGTGTATTATTCTAATTTATTTTATTGTTGTGCTGGCAGTTAAAGTACTTTATGCAGTAATTTACAAACTGTTTTAATTTAATTTTCACCCAAAATGGGATTTTCATTACTCCATCCGTAAAAGGAAGTGCTCGCAATTGGCAGTTGTTAGATGTTGCAAAGTGCAGTTACTAGTGCCTGCACAAGTTCTCGTTTATGTAGTTGTACTCGTTGTAGTTATGTAGTTGTATATACTGCATCGCAAACCCGCCGACTGCGGGCTGGCTTTCACCTCGTCTTGTCTAAAGCATTTTTGCGTTTTTGGCCAGCGGCCAGTTCGATTGTTAGTTCAGCCATTCACAGCTGTGGCTGCTTTGCTTTGACTAGCCAACAAAAACGAATGCGCCTGTTCAAATATCCTTTAACGGTTTTAGCATACCTAAATACACACAAATGCCTCGTGCCGTTATCGATTCGAAAATGTCTGCTTGGCTCGTGAATATGCGGCTCGGGAGTTCGAAAACCTCAACGAAAGGATTGCGCATGCAGCCATTTAGTGAAATTCCAAAGCGGTTGCGTCGCAGCAGAGTCTGGCTTACGTATAAACTAGTATATTTGTAAGTATATTGGTATTTTTGTATGATCGAAGAGCTTAAAGCTCCTAAAGCCACATACTTTAACCCCCCCGCTCACTATATCTATGTATATGCAAATGGGCTATTGATTTTCACCTGAGTGGTGTTTGTGTTTACTCAGTGTTCGAGAAAGCCTTCATAATTATGTATATACCCTTAAATTGCTATATAAATAGTTCATAAAAACAGCACCCAAACCCGCTTTCGTATGTGCCGCACATACACACTATATTCAATCGCAATTGAGTAAGTACAAAGGTTTCAACCAAAATCAAAAACAAAACTTTTAGACGCTTGACCTAGTGGAAAATCAAGGACGTGAAGGACATCGAATTGTACAATATACACTGTATGACTGTATGGTCGTAAAAAAAATCAATATGCAGTTAGTGAACACACTTTTTGTGAGAAAACCTTTAATTAAATGGAAATCGTTAATCACTCATAGAAACAATAATAAATTCAGAGGTCAGGCCAACAGATAAGAGACATAGTAGGGGAATATTTCCACTTTTTTATTTATGTTTATGTTTTTATCATGGCAAAATTGTTCTATAATTTTTTCGTTAAGTACCTTCTTATTTTGTAACAATATATATGTTGAGCTATTAAAGAATATTTTTTAAGTTGTACGAGTAATGCAGCATATACTAGATAATATGATATGCTATCTAATTATATATTTAAAATATCTGCTATCCTAGAAAAACTCGTTTTTCGCAGGTATTAAGAATTGATTGATATCGATAGAACCACGGAATATTTGATTAGATTCTCTACATATATGTAATTCCATAAAAAAAATATTTCAGTTTACGATAAGAAAATCTTTACTTTAAGCCAAGCCAACCAAATAAATATATCAACAACGTTTATCCGTTCGCATGCCTGTCAGTGGCAGTGGTATATATCCATGCAAAAGTAGCATCAACAGCAACAACGTAAATGACAACAAAAACAATGTGTTTGGTTTAACCATGACCGCTGGCCCGCAGCAGCCAGCTGATCAAAATGTGGGTGAATAAGAACAGCAATTTTTGTATGTATTTGTGTGTTGTAAGTGACCCTCAGCGACTACCTACCAGCACTACCAGACGGGGCTTAGGAAATATTTTTATTTATTTAGTCTGACGACACTAGCAACACATATTTTTCGGTTCCGTAATAGCGTGTTTGTCCATCTGACACGCCCAGCGAATGCCGCAAATAAGCTGTGAGCTGCAAGCCTATGGCCTACCGCCGCAGTGGGTTCTAGCATTTAACCCTTACATACGACATAAGGCTTCTATGTATGTATGTAGTATGTATAGGAGTGTGTGTCATAAGTCTGTGGCCTCCTCGCAATTACTATTATGTTGAGGAGTTAGAGTTGAGCCCCTCAACTGTCAAGCGTGTGTGTGTGCGGTTGTGGTTGGCCAAACTGAAATTTAGCAGCAACTCTAATATACAAATACATGCATATAATACATATATCTTGTTGTTGCAAATGTGTGCGTGGCAAACTCTAAAGCAAAATTAATAAATTTGTTCGAACGCGTTAAATGATCCCTCCGCCAAAAAGGCTTAAGACTACCTCCCTTTGTCGCCTACAATGGTACTTAGTTAACCGCCTAACGGCACTATGTTAGAACATATGAAAAATAGTCGTTCCAACGACGTTATATGCAAATACTATGTTAGCAAATTTCATCCAGTAATAGCTTTTGTAGCCAGTTGCCGGCGGGATTAAGGGACATTGTGGCAAGGATTGCGGTTTTTCTTTATGCAAATAAATTGTATGATAGTTTTGAGTTTACTACACATTTTTGCTCTTTTACTAGTTCAACGTTATGTAGAGTTCAAGGTTCAAATGCAGAGTGAAATGATTTTGACGGTTTGAAGATCGACAATATAAAAATAATATTTTTCAGTAATATGTGAGGATTAAATATGTGACCAAATTAAGAACTGATCAGATTTATATAAGAGACATTGTAAGTTATCAATTTATGAATACTTACATATTAGTAGATAATTTCAAAATAAAAAAGTTCACAACTATATATTGATAAAATGTCATATATCAACCTTTATTTAAGCATACGATTTTTAATATATTTATTTTTTAACTAAATTTCAAATGTTTTAATATGGCAACCTCTGTAGCAAAATATTTTTATAATAATTTAGATACTTTAATTATTAATCATGCTATCAAATTCTAGGTTAATTGACTTTTAAGTAGTAATTCAATAAGTGGGAATCCTCACGCAAATAATAATATAAAGCTTAAAGGATTGGCCGAAAAAATGAAATACACTGACACAATGTACACAAGAAGAAAAAAGCAAATGTGCGCGTGATAGTCCTAAAAATTTTGGGAAATATATTTATATATTTATGTTAAGTGTGAAGTAGTTTCTTCGTAATAGTTACGTGGCTACGGAGGTAAATGGACATAAAACATTATAAACCAACGGAGCGAATCAAGCTAATAATAATAATAGGGAGCAAACATGTAACATAGTTATTAAATTCACACCCTGAAAATTCTGAAAAACATATTAATAATGCAAAGACTGCACCTACTCCCTGGCTATCCCAATGTAAACAGAATAGAGCCGAAAATTTAACTGGTAAACTTTTTGAATGAAAAACTTTTACATAAGGGCATGTATTAGGAGAGTCACTGCTCCTGCTATGACAACAGAGATTAAAACATTATCTTTGGGAGAATTTCACCAGAGAGCAGCATTAGTCGCAAATTTATAGGTCTTAATATTCGAATTTATATATCCAGTATTCAATGATTAAAATGATGAAATGATGAAAGCATTGGGAGCTGAATGTTGTTAACCATGTAGGGTAAAACTTGTATTATTGTGCATTTCGTGCTATAAATAATTATAATTAAATGTGAACATATATTTTCAACTAGTAGTACAAAATATAATAAAAAGAATTTTGTAAATATGCGGTGCAAAGTAATTTTACGCTTATCAGAGACGCGATATCAAGTCTAAGTAAATAAATTGCAAGACATGAAGAACCAGAACAAATTATTATTTTAGCGAGATGAATGGTGGCTTCACTATAAAAAATAAAAATATACATACATACTTATATATAGAAATAAAGATATTTTTGAGGTGTTTGAAAATTTAATATAGAAACAGCTGACGAATCAGATGTCAAAGAACATACATGAATGGACTCATTTGGACTACATTTTGCTGAAGTTTAATTTAAGTGAAAATGTCTATAGACAAACTAAAGTCTAAAGACACCAATATAATATGCTATTTTGCATGCTATTCTGATTTGTACACTTCACAAATGATTTGTTGTTGTACAATAAAACCGATTTGCTTAAAATCATAGATGCACAATGATTTACGACCGATTGCCATGACATAAGAAGTAACAGCACCAGCAAATAAATAAACGGATACGAGTTGGAATGCTAAGCTGACTGGCAGCAAGTATAGCTCTTATGCCTCACAAATTATTTGTAATTGTTGTTGTTTTGTTTGTTTAGTAAAAGTATAAACTGGCAGGCAAAGAATTATAAAGGAGTAGCATTTCTGTGGCAGGTTGCGTCGGGTGTGGCAAGTAAGTTTAAAGCCGGATTGGGAAAGTGGCAGCCACCAAGCTGGCTTTGCCAATTTTTTCAGACATACAATGGGTGTGCACCATGGATAGCTGGCCTTTACATAACGAGATAGTTGTCTCTGACGGCACGTTGTACGCATTCTTATGTATTTATATTTATTGCACGGTAGCAAGAATTGCGTATTTTATAGCCGAATGGGCATTGCGCATACATCCATGTTATATTTATACTCTCGCAACCTGTTGCACAGAGTAATATAGTTTTGTTCACATAACGGTTGTTTGTGTCACCAAGAAATAAAAGAGTTAGATATGGGGTTATATATATATAAATATCCTGATCAGTGCAGTTGAAATCCGGATGTCTGTCCGTCCGTCCGTCTGTGCAAGCTGTAACTTGAGAAAAATATGGAATTTGGAACACATATTCCTTGGGACCGTGAAAGGGTTGCTTTCGAAAATGAGCAAAATCGGTCCACTGCCACGCCCACAAAATGGCGAAAACCAAAAACACATAAAGTGTCATAACTACGCCAGAAATAAAGATATAATAGTAAAATTTGGAATAAAGGATCGCACTAGGAAGTGACATATTTGGATGTATTTTTTTTGGGGAAGTGGGCGTGGCCCTGCCCCCAAATAGGTTTTTTGTACATATCTCGCAAATCAATAGAGCTATATAAACCAAACTTTCTGCAGTCGTTTTTGTTTAGCCATTTCTTAATACAGTCCAAAAATGAAAGAAATCAGATAATAACCACGCCCACCTCCCATACAAAGGCTAGGTTGAAAATTACTAAAAGTGGGTTAACTCACTAACGAAAAACGTCAGAAACACTAAATTTCACATAAGAAATGGCAGATGGAAGCTGCACTCAGATTTTTTTTACAAAATGGAAAATGGGCGTGGCATCGCCCACTTATGGGTCAAAAACCATATCTCAGGAACTACTCGACCGATTTCAATGAAACTTGGTTTGTAATAGTTTCCTTACATCTCAATGATATGTTGTGAAAATAGGCCAAACCGCTTTACACCCACGTCTACTCCCTATACCAGAACTTTGAAGACGATCTGAATTGTTTACTTTACAATTTATAAAGTATGCACTAGTGAAGATATCGGTGCAGAACTTTGCACAAATACTACGTTTATAGTGTGGCAGCCCCATTCTAAAAATCGCCGAAATCGGACCATAGGTTTTCAAGGCCCCATATATCGAACATTAGGACCTCGGTGCTTCTAACCTAATATTAGGGTTTCCAACTTTCAATGGACTTTATAAAATATATATGACGAATATGTGGGTCAAATTGTGTATTATATAATATAAATAAAGTTAAATAAATAAATTGCGAGAGTATAAAATGTTCGGTTACACCCGAACTTAGCCCTTCCTTACTTGTTTTTGTTGTTTTATTGCCGGCAGTCGCTACTGAAGCATTTTATTTATTCGGTGGCTTAATTGGCAATCTGCGGTAAAAGATGGATGTTGATTCCGAGCTCAGTTCATTAACCAAGGGATTTATGCAACAAATCACAATCGGGTTTGAACTAGAGTTATAGTGGGGCTAAGTCTGGAAGGCATTTCTATTCAAGTGCGTAACTACTATACATTTAGTTGTGGGTTCGGTCCCAGCTCTTGTAAAATAATAAAATAGTTTTCGAACATGTACTTAAAAACTGATTCAGAAAAGAATCGAACAGAAAATAATGCAATTGACGTAGTTGTTCGTTTTCAAGCAAATACTTTCCAGATGCTTTACACATTTTTTAATAAAAAAATACATTTATTAAATTTAAATTACATTTTCCAGTTATTAAATTCTGCACTCAATAATACATATTAGGGTTTAAACCAAAAAAGGTGATTATTATTTTCAAATAGTCCATTATCCACCTGAGCAATTAAATATTTAAACCTGATTTCACTACTTAATTGGTGTTTATTTGTAAATATTTCAATTAATCGTTCTTTCACTGTACTTTCATTCATTTCTGTCCACAAAATAAGTTTTATCTTTGCTTACCTATTTCCTCCCAGCATAAAATAGTGCGTTCGTCTGCAATCAAATGAATAACAGCACTTCGTTCGTTATCTGAAATGGAAACAAAATAATGGAAAAACACATGAGAATTTAATTAACCTCAAATTCTACGAATTTCAACTAAAACTTGATTTGTTCACTTGATTGAAAATGTTGAGTATAATCAAGGCAATCGTTGCCATAAACTAGAATAAGAGTCGAAATGCATAGATCTATGTGTGTATGTGCTTTTGTAGGTAATGAACACATAGTTAATTAAAATGAAAATCTGTAGAAAACAATAACATATTTGAGGCAGGCGAAAATTGGAAGATATTGAAAGGTAAAAAGGTATCAATTGAATATCTTTAAATTGTTTAGCTTGCATGTAGAAAGAAAGTCAAAATGATACGTTGAAAGTCATCTCACTGCTCAAAATTAAATAGACTGGCAAAATTTTAAAGAATGTATATAGAATAATAATTTACGTACCCACTTACTAAATACTCGTAGCTGAATTCGATTTAGGTAATTTTTTTGTTAATTTATAGAGAAATTGTTTTAAAAGAAACCAGAAAATTATTATTTTTTATTCAACATTCTCAATATCAATTTAATCTCCATTAATTCAATATCTCACGACTTTCATTAAAACAGTTATTTATATTTTTTTCTTTGATTTATTGCTCCGACCTTCACTGGCACATTTTTCTTATTGCTCTTTATTCTCAACTACAGCAGAGATTGAATGAGCTTAATGAAGGTTAGTTAGAGAAGAATTAAATAATTAATTTTCTCTTCCTTATAATCGTGTCAACATTAGCATTAGCAATCGATTAACGTTAAAATATTAACTTGTTTACATACATTTTATACTCGTAAATAATAAATGATGAAATACACATACATACATGCATATTAATAATAATAGATAGGTGCACTGGCTAAGAGTGCGAGAAGAATGACATGAAATTTTGAAAATATATGAAAACGTTATTCAATAAATAAAAAAATTATACATAGTTTAAGTATTTAAGACCGACTTAAACATTTTATTATAAGAATATATATAAAGAGACATTTGAGAAGTCAGATGAGTTTAAAATTTAGTTTAGCCTCGTAAAAGCTCATTTTTTGAGGAGCCTGATATGAAGAAACTAAAATTAGGCATTATAAGACCTTCATTTCTACCACATTTCCATCATTTCAACTTTTTCTATTACTCATAAGCTGAAGAAAATGTATGTGTGTTACCTCAGTGAATTTTCGCAACATCTTACTAACTACAGTCTTACATCGCCTCTGTCGTTTGGCATCATCGCGTCTCTTTGTTTCTATGACTTTGCAACTCATTTGCATTTTAACGTGTTTCCAAAAACTTGTTATGTCCATATACATATATTTTGACTTCATTTCATCATGGTCGCATACACGCTGATTTTGTTTTTGGTTTTATTATTATTTTCTTGCTTTATAAGTTGACATGATTATAACTTTATGGAATTTCTAATAGGAAATATGCTTATTCGAACAAACTTAGACAGCGTCTTGCTTGATAGGTACTCGGAATAAAATAAATTTATGTATATGTAAACACTTTGTGGTAAGAAATTACAGAAATAATAAAATATTTTAATATTTAAAGTGAATCTCTTAGTAACAGATGATAATCGCAAATTAATTATAAAATAACTTTATGAAATATTATCCCGCCTTAAAATACAACATTTTATAAATATAATAAAAATCGCCAAAAATAACTTAATTCTTGTATGTTTTAACGAAAATTTCTGTAACTCGAAGTTTGTTTTTTGTGGATTATGGTGATTCGAGTTAGGGAAGTTCAACTGTATTTGTAAATTTTTTTCAAATGCGGGGAATTCTTAACATTTTTCGGTCGGATCAACTATCTGTTCATATTGAGGTATGAAGAAAAATCAATCAATAAAATGATTTATGAAAACTGTGCGCTTTCAACAATGCCGCCATTTTTTCTTCACTATTAAGTAGGCAGCAGCATTAAATAATAATGAACCATAAAAAATATATTACAAATACAAAAGTGATGGCAAACAAAAATTCGATTCGCAAGCGCCACCCACAGGGTCCACAGCAGCCAGTCAACAAAAGCTATTAGGCAAACTTAGACAATAAAATTTAAGAGACTTAAATGAAACAGCACTCCAACCTATCTTTATGGATAAATGTATCTTTATAGTTTGTATATGGGTACGTATAGCATATTTGTAGTTATGTATATGACTTAATAAAAACAACAATAACACACTATATAAGAGCTTAGTCATCGCCTTTGGCGTCAAAATAGCACAAACACAGCGTCTTACTTAGCTTGAGTGCGTGTGTGTTTGACTGCCTGAGCGGGTGCAAGCGGTCTAGTAAGTATATTAAATATTATTATCAACATTATTGTAGTTCATTAAACAATTTAACACGCCGTCATGGTAGGTCGGCAACGCGACAAGCCAACGGTGAGCAAGCGGCATATATGAGAGAGTGTGTGTGTAAGCATACTGGCAGGCGTATGAACTTGCAGACAGGCTGCTTGTATGCTGCGCGGTGACCAACAATAAAATTGCGGCAAAACAGATTAAATAATGGAGCTCATCAACGTTTTTTGTTTTTGTTGTTTTTTCAGTGTTTTTCATTTCTGCTCGCTCTTTTTCGCATATCCAACTAAGTAATTTCGTGAGTGCGTGCGTGTATCTGGTGGTTTTATGAACTTTGCCGCAAAGTAGGAATCTGCAGCCACACTAATATTGTTGTTGTTGCCATTTTGCTAGTCACTTTAGAGCGCATTTAGCACTGCAGACCAAGTGGCATCCTCCCTGTGTGCGTGTCCGGTAACAATAATTTTTGCTTAAAGTGCAGATCATAATCGAGCCAATCCAATCACTAGGCTTCCTCATCAATCTCATCACTCGCAGCCTCGAACTGTGCTGGTGCCTCGTGCTACGCCATGAAAACTTTATTCTTTCATTTTGATTTTTGTCTTTGTTGTTTTAAGTGCTTTTTCGTTTTCATTTTCGCCAACTTTAATGCCTTGCTTGGGGGCGTGTCTCCCCAGCGATTTTGTTTATAAAGTTGTACTCATTCATAGTGGCGTTGAAAAATTGTCTGACGTTTTGATTTATTTTCAAGTGCGTGCACTTAATGTGCGATTAATAGCTTTTGAGGTGTTACAGCCGATGTTGTTTTTATTTTCCATAGAGAAAAATTATACGAAAACCTTCACTGAAGGTCGAACGGGTTTTTGGTGTGTGTAAAATGTGTTGTAGGCGGGCAATTATTGATACGCGCTTTGGCTGTTTAATGAGCAGTGATTATGCTTCGTAATTAATTTATGGCTAGAAAAATTGGGCGTTCATAGGTACAAGTCTTTAAAATTTTATATTGGTTTGCTTGACGTGAGTGGTAAAGCAAAACCCACAGTATAAAGGAAGATGATTTGGTTTAAGAATAGCGCAAAAATGTTAATTACTTAAAGCAAGTTCCAAAATTTTCGGAGTAGCACATTTTTCGGAGTAATTTTCAAAACCATTGAGACTTTATTTTCAAACCTGTAGACTTTTGGACAAAAATAAATTTTCAGAGTTTTCCCAACTATTTGCATGGACAAAATTAAGAGAAAGATTTTAGGGCCTCAAATCAATTTCAGAATTATTGTTTAACTATTCTCATTTTGAACCAAAATACTTTTCGGTGATATTTTTTAAATCAGATATAGAATATAAAAAATAGGAAAACTAATATTTTTCTTTCAAAAAACTATTTTTCGGAGTTAAGCAAATTTTCATAATTTTGTTGCAACTATGAAATAGAACTATGTATATTAAAAAATAAATCAAATGCGAAGACAAAATTAAGCCAATTCATGTGGTAGTGTTCTGAACACTAAAATACTTTCGGAGTAGATTTGTACATAAATTAAAAAAGAAAACTGTTATGAGAAAAAATATCGGAAAAAATTGTTTTCGGATTGTCTTAAGAAATTGAATGTATGTATTCTATTTAATCCCGTAAGATAAAATAAAAAAATTGATATAGAAGTATATATGTATATACATTTTTCTCATCGTTGTTTTTATTTCATTATCGTTGTTTTTAAACACCCAAAAAACTTCAAAAACGAAAGATAAATAAAGTGTTTGATCACAATTTTCACATCATCTGACAATTTATGCAACCATCACTTAAATTATTTTTTCACCACAGCTCAATGAAAGGCGGCCTCTAGTCCACCAGCACCGCTCATTGTTATGAATGATTAATGTTTTTTTCTGACGTTAAGCGCATTTTTCAAATCAAAATACTCTGCTTGCCACAAAATAAAATATCAGATGATTGGTGGATGGTGCAACAGCCATATGGTGAATGTGGCAAGCTACGAAGTATCACGAAATATGTGATATAATGATGATGCAGAGGGCAGCAAAGACCTGCCGCTGAACGACTTGCAAATTGTTTTTTTTTTATATATAAAAAAGCAACGCCGACAACAATTCAAAGTTGTAAAATGTTTCTCGCTGATTTTTTCTTTGGATACAAACTCCAATCTCATTCAAAACCTCGCACCAAAAGCGCCGGTAGCCATGAAAGATGCGCTAAGCCACAACCGAAAAGTTGCATGCAATAATTCAATGCGGCAGTCGTCTTTGTCGTGCAGATTCTCTCAGCGCAGCTACCTTCCACCTTCGGCTAACAAACAAAAATACGCTCTTTCAGTGTGTTGGGAAGCGCATAATTGCTGAAGATGCCTCGGCGTCTATGAAGATGCTGCCGTCAACGAAAACGAAAAGTTGTGGATATGAAGAAAGCGAAATCATGCCGCAAGCAACTCCAACTGCTGGTCAAGTTGAATAACTCCAACTAAAACATTTTTTTATTGTTGCTGCAGGCGCCTATAACTGCCGCAGTTTAGTTGCACTGCGGTTCATTGAGTTGACTCTGGATAGGCGGACAACTGAATAAATTTATATGTATATAAATAGTTATGTATGTACATAAATCCAATTTTGACTATATTTTTCAATTTATTTCAATCTGCCACACAATGCTTGCAATGACTTCATTCGTTTATGAATTATTAGTTTATATTGTTTGCCATAAAAGTTGGTTATTTTTAGCCACGGTTTTCATGGCGCAAGTGGAAGGAAGAAACCAATTTAAATTCGCAATCCTGTCATAAATTTAGAAATTCCGATGGTGTGTGCAAGAATGCATTATGAATATTAAGCGGTATTGTAGATATTTTGTTTGCACAAGTTAGAACAAAGTGAATCCTTAATTTTCGGAGTCAACTACTAATTCTCGGAGTACATATATTTTTGAAGCTAGTGTTCCGAAATTAGTTTAAAACCTAAAACTGACATGTTTTTCTGTTCAATAAATTTTTCGGAGTCACTGTTTTAGTTAAATTACTTATAATTCTCATATAACTGTAATATTAGTTGAGTGCTTTTTCATATTCGCATTAAAAAATTATTCCGAAAGTTTTCGGAGTAACAAATTATATTCGGAATCCATATATTTCGATAAATTGTATTAATATACACTGTTGCATATACTGAAAAATAAGCTTTAGGTACTAACATAATTTTGTTAACTTAGTTACTTGCAAGAAGTATCTACTGCTAACCTGCGGTAAAATTATGTATCCAATTAGTTACGTTTACTCATTAACCTGCGTAAAATGTTTACACTTTCATGTTGTTGCTATTTTTACATGTTCAAAAATATGCAACAACAACATTATAGTACCTGAGTACCTACTCCTTACACATACATAAATATTTGCGTAATTCCAACAGTCGGGAAACGTACGGCATTTCGCCTCGGAATGTCTGTCTGTTGTTGTGTGCGATTAAAATTTAGGTATATATGGAAGAAGAGAGAACTGTAAAAAGCGACACCGTAATTTCGGACAAATTGAGTACTTTTAGTGTAGATTTTTTATGAGGATTTCAGTATTTCAAAAATTTTCAAGATTTTAGGAGAATATGCTATTTTTTATTTAACTTGTGAACTAATTGTATTTAGAGTTAATTGCATCGGAGAGATTTTTAATTATGCACATCAGATCTTGTGCTCCGCAGGGTACACTGTAAATATTTCCATATGTATCTATATGGATGATTCTATGATAAGAGGTAACTTGTGCGGCAATCAGCTTAAAGTATTGTTTTTGTCCTTTATGTTCCTTTTTTTCTAATTGAATCACATCATATTAATGTGGTGTATTAAATAACATTACAACTTACTGCATAATTAACGCAATTTTTTCTGAAATTTCTTTCAAAGTCTAAAAAAGTCTCTCCCCTGGCTTGTCCCGTTACTACTTTTTATTTAACTTTCAGACAATATATATGTATATTTTTTGTATGAGATGCTAAACCAAAACTAAGTTCAGTCGGTAGTAAAATAATTAAAATTAAGTATTTTTAAATAAAAAACAAAATTATTTCGTTTATTTCATATAATTTTTAAAATTAACTTTTGTCCCGACTTTTTTATGTATCTACCCTGCCAAATTTTGTTCCTTTTGTACTACATAAATTCAAAGACCATTGATCGCATTGAAAAATGTGCTCATGGGCTCATTTCAGCCTGAAGTTAACAATACTAATCGCGAAATCCCTTTGAGCGCTGTAGTTTTTTAGTTATTGCTGCCCGATCGTGCGGTAAGTACTTTAACATATAAGGATTTTTAAATGTTTACGGTATTAAGCGGCTGTCAGAGCACAGCAACAAATGAAGCTTTACTTCAGCACCCAAATTGTTGCATGCTTCAAGGACAAATTATCATGTGAAAAGGCTGAGCAGCAAATGAGCACAAGGATGAGTCTGGTTGAGCCACATGAATTTGTGTGTGACGGACAACAATGTTGACAAAACGTAAGATGAAAATGTTGCGGGCAACATTTTTAGAGATAACTTACAAAAAAATGAGAGACATATTTGTTATAATTTACCGGCTGGTGCAAAGGATGTAAATATTTCAGAGAGAGCTTGAAAACAGCTGTAAGAGAACTAGACTATTTTCGATCCAATGTCACTTATCGATTTTTAACAGCGCCTCAGTTAGAGTCAGCAAATTCAGTCGGCATCGCAGCCTGCAATTGATTAAAGGCAGAAATGAGGTAAACATAACATAATTGAGGAATAAAAAAAGTGGAAGAAAGCTTGGAGAGTGGACAGAGAAGCCAAACATGCCAAAAAGTAACAGCAGACACATTCAGTTGCTGACAGTTTACAGCGCTGCTCTAAAAATGCAACAAAAACAAATATTTAAGAGTCCTATTACAGTTCTTATTACGAATGAGAGACTAAAAGAAATTGCTCTGACAGATAAACCAGCATAAAATGTTGCATCAGCTGTTCAAGCGCCATGTAAGGTGTGGCTTACATATAAACATAGCTTTAATGTAAACAACGGCAAAAACACTACTTGTTTTCCTATGCGCAACCGGAGCCGGGAAACAGAATAAAATGAGGAGAAGAAACATCTAATTCACAGAGGTTGTATGTGTCATGCTGAAGACAAAAATGATAAACATACTAAACACCACCACGACAATTCCGTTTTCAATTTTCTTTATTTGTTATTTCTTCATTCAACGTTTTGATTTGAACCGCTTTTCCGTCAGCCGCTTTGCACGTTTTCTCCCACAAATTCGCGTCGCACGCAATCTTTAGGTCACTTTATGAAAATTATTTGGTTAATTTCTTTTTTTTTCATTTTTCACTTTTCGCTTTTCACTCGCCACACACTTTACACTCGCGCTATGCTCTTCAATGGCCAATGTGATATCAATAATAAAATTATTGATAGCAAAAAAGCCTTTTTTGCGATCTTTCAGCAATATGGTTTACCATTTAATTATTTATTTTTACACATATTCCAGATTTCCGATATAATTTTTGTTTTTGTTGCAACGCGATAACAGGACGACAATCACCGCTGTATTTTGAGCAACGAACAAACGCGGATAACGGCGAAATGAAGACTGAACTGCATACACGTCCCCAAAGTTAATCAAACTGCAGGAGATAAGTCAACAGCAAAGCAAAGTCAGCAGCAGCAGCGCAAAATTTATTTGAAAAAGCACAGCAAGCAGCGCAAGACGCGGCAGCGCTCATTTGGCAAACACAGTGTCGGACGAGACACTTGCTGTGGGGGCTGACGTCGACGTTCACGGCTGCGGTGACGCAACAGTGACTGTTTACGCGCTGCCCACAGTCGGTTTTGCTCATGTTGTTTGCCATTGTGCGGTTAGGTAGGATCAGTTGCTCGGTTGGGGCGAAACATGTTCGTTTGCTATGAAGCAACATTTTGTTGGGGGAGCCAAGTGTTTGTGTGAGCGATTTCAGAGGTATTGTGATTGACTTTTTGAATAATTAACAAAGCATTTCATTACATTTCATAGAATTTATTGAGTAAATCACGGTGGATTCTAAAAGTTCTCCAGTTTAAAGTCGACCGATTCTTTGATTATTAAAATTTTTCTAACCTCATGATGAAATAATGGAACAAGAAGCTGAATCGCAGCTAATTTCATTAAACCAGTATTGCTACTATGATCGAACTAAAATCACTGAAATGCCAGTGCGATCGCAATTCACAGAAACGAGTTCGCAGTTGCTATAATGAAATATCGCTCGTCCCTGGTAGATACAGTACGTTATAGTACACATGCATGTCCGTCTCTAGATATTTGAAATAGTTCGAATATAATTTTGCGTATCTCACAATTGCTTTTAATTCAACACTAAACGAAATAACAACAGCAATTACATCTACAAGGTGTACGCATGCGCTGAAATAAATTTAAATTGTGATTTTATGATAATGTGTGTACTTTGGTGCTCTTATTATATTTATCTATTCCTCAGGTGTTGTTGTTTGCAATGTTATTGTTGTTATTACTTGATGTTGTTTTGTGATTGCGCTAATTGATATTCGCCTAGTTTAACTAAAATTTACTGATTTCAATTTCGCATTCTGCGTGCAGGAACAGGCTACAATGATTTGCAAATAATTGAAGCGTCGGTGAAGGGATGTAAGAAGGAAATAGTGAGAGAGAAGCGAATTATTGGTATTTGAAAGGTTTGTTGGCGATAAACCAAAATTGACAATTATTATTAAGCACCGAAGCTTGTTAACACTAAACTAAGATCTAAAGGGAAAATATAATACTTGGCATACGATGAAAGGGTTCTCGTAATTCGGGTATGAAGAAGTTACGAAAACAATAGAATGGCTACAGATCAGGCTATGGATCACCAGAGGAGACGGCTAATAACGGTAATTTGCTCCGAATTGGATAAATTAGCGGAACGGCTTCATATAGTAAAGTAAAGTATAGCTAACTCGCGACGGCAAGATACCTTCTGCCTGAGTTCATGGATATAGGATTGATGATGTAGACAATACCTTCCGTCAGGAAAACAATGTAATTATCGAAACGCGCTTGAAACGCACATAGAATTTTCCAACAAACGTTATGATCTATGTATAGTATTTAAAAGATAGATATATAGAGGAAGAGAGAGGGTGTGGAAGAAAAAGAGAGGGGAAATAAAATTCTACAAAAACATTCAATGCTCTTAAACCAGTACCTTTTTATAATGATGAACTTCTTGAGTTTAGCGAACTTAAAACAGTTGCCAAGGGTAGAAAATTAATTCAAAATCTTGAATTACACTCTCGGCTCGACAATAATATTGATCTACAAATAGCAGAGGCAACATATTTCCATTGCTTCAAGGCCCAGAGTTAAGTCTACTAAGATTTGCGATGTTGAAATGATGATGCTCTCTGCATATCCTACCTCGAATTGGCATGAATAGGTTATTCTTCAGACTCAGAAACCAGATAAAATGTCTTCAGCTAGCAGCTTGTACACAAAAATATTAGCAATATAATGAAATCATTCAAATATCCTCTTGCTTATGTGACGTTTATGGTTCAGTTCAGCGCCAATTGGAGATCCCAAGTGTAACCAGGTCGCTCACCACTTGGTCATATATCATATATATGTATATCTTTTATTTAAAATGTTGCAATATAACATTGGTCATCATAATAAAAGTCGAATAGAAGCCCTTTTCTCTTCACGTAGCATTAACAGTTTGAAGTTTGGAAGAAGCACTTGCCATTAAAGAAATTATTAACCTTGTGAATATACTTAAAACAGGTGTCACTTATCACTCGTGACATCTTGACCTGTGACTAAATTAAACGAGAAAACAGTACGAAGGCACCACTTACGCCGTTCTGTGGCAAAAGCAGCGACTATCCCATGGGAACTTAAAAAGTCAAGTAAGAGTATTGTGTGAAATGAGGTATCGAGTTGGCGATGTTATAGAACGCAGCAGAAAATTGGCGCCTGAAAAGTTAATCAAACGTGCCAATGCAACTGATCGCCACTACAGCACTTGAGCCACTTTGTGGCAAATTATAATTAAAAAGGGGAGCACGTAGGACATGTCAACACTCACGATGATGATTAATTCAGTGGCAACAAGCTATTGTATCAGTAACTAAGTTGTGCGTTTGAAAGCTGGGAACAGCTGGTGCAGGCTACTGTGGCACTTTTAGTGTCATAAAAATGCAGTCTCAAATTGATTAAGTTGGAATAACGCAACTGCGTCTGCTTGATGCCAAGCATATGTTGTTGTTGTCGTGGAGGCAAGGTGTTGTGGGTGCGGGTGCTGGGATTTTAGGAGCACGACTTAACGGAACTAACTGTGTGATTTTATTTAGGTTAAGGTGAATCATACATTGAGTGTGAACGATGGAACGGAACGATGTATTTGTTGTAAGCCACGGTCGGAATTCCCAAATCGGAAATTAAATTATTTAAAATTTTTAAATCCAAATTTTATTAGTTTAAAGACTCCAGTAAAGTAACTACTGGTGCTTTGCAGATTTAATAACGCCTTGCCTTTCTTCTTTTTTCTTATCCCTTTAATATACTAAATTTGTATATTCTCTTATCTTTGCTTCCTCACATTTTTCTTTCTTTTGCAAAGCAGCCTTGCTGCACCACCCAAATTAGCGCTTGTTGCACGTTGTAATTACAAATATCGCCAACGGTTGATCTTTCATCCACCCCATCATTGACTGGTTTGCCGCCACTAGCATGTTGGTTTTGCCGGCGCAGCTGTGCTAGCCGACATGCATTTAATTAAATATCGAAAAAATGTTGCAAAGTTGTAATGAAGACTCTTGGACACTAACTTATAGCGGGAAAAATGTAGATTGACAATGACAGATAGTAGATGATGTGACAGTGGCATGACGATATTTAGTTTGTGGTAAAAAATGGTTTATATGTCAGCTCTATTTTATGGGTTGAACAGTTTAATTTCATAATAGTCTGTCTTGGTTTTTACTCTCAAACTTATAAAAAACAAAACTGATTCGAGAAATAATTTACGTCATTCAATTCTTTACATTGTTGAGTTATAGGCCATCTCAGTTGCCGAACAGATTGACACCCTTGACACAAGGGCGGCCCTAATTTGGTAAGCTACTTTTTGGAAGCTGTTTTATGTATGAACCAGCTCACTTCTATTAAACTATCTATACACATATATTTACCATCATAAGACACTGTGCGCCGCATCAAGGAATGGCCGCCAGGCTGGCAGGTGGTGCAAAGTAGCAGAAAAGTGGCTTCTCCGAGGAATTGAGCTTCAGTTGCTGCTTAAATAAGCAAATCAATGCTCGGTACGCGCAACTGTTTGCCTTTACCTAGAAACATACACCCTTATCTACATTACACTACTAAGCCTCCAACTAAGCAGCCAAGTGAACTTGTCCGCTCCACCACTGCTGCACATGCCTTCAAGTCAAAACACTAAGGTGCCTTTTGCCGCAGAGATTGTCGCGATTAACCTTTTGCATTTGCGCATCGATCGCATTTTCCTGCACACATATTTACATTCTGATCGTACGCGCATGCGTAGTTGCACATACCTTTGCAGTCCCTTGCGCACTCAGCTGATCGGTATCTTATAATTCATATGCATACCTGCGCAAATAAATAGTTATACGCGTAAATATACACGTATACTTTAGACTTAAGTGCGCGAACCACTGCGTGGCTCATCAGTTGCGTTTCACATATTTTAACAGCCGCGTTCTGACTTCGACCCGGACCTGCCTTCATATTATTATCTTGTTGATCTGTTAATCGCCGTGACTGCAATGTGCGTCCCGGCGGTGAAGCTTTAGCACCTTTATAATGCATTGAATGCCGTAAACCAACCATGGGCTCTGTGCGTATATATACCTATTGTGGTAAAGTATTGTAAACTATTCACCGTTCACTAGTTTGTAGTGGAAAGAAGAGATACAAGAAAGTTTAATGAATTTGAGTAATGGATATAGAGCAATCAAGAACAAACGAATTGACGACAACACAATCAAAACCACCGAGTTTTGTTTAGGAATTGCCCATCAAAAGATGTTTGACATTGAAGTACCAGAATGAAGTTTCAAATCGTATTGGAGGAAATTAATGATTCTCGGATATTAATATATATATTTTAAAGCATGTTATAGAGATTACTCACATATATTGATATATTTTTATTATATATGGATATTATATAAATTAGTAAACACCTAATCCTTCACTACCTTCTTCGCTTAGTTGTGCTTATTTAAAGAATTCCATTGTTGTAAGTCATTTGAATAAATGATACTGTATTTCTTATTCCCTTACAAGCCTGTATAATTCTCAGCAGAAATTCTTTGCATTTCATAAGATGTTCTGTTACTGTGGTTTTATCAATTGATATAATAGTTCTGGCTTGTTAGCATTGTAGCAAGTTAAATACAAACTTACTGGTAGAGTAAGTAGATATATCTATGTACAATAGGGTGGCCCTTATTTTCCAAAGTATTCCGACTCTCGATCGCACCCCCTAGAAATATGCGAATAGCCCAAAAACTAGTATATACAAAGTTTTGGGTCAATCAAAAAAGGTTTAGAGGTTGCGCAAGGAGTTTGAAATCCTGAGAAATTAAGAATTTTTGCCATTTTTATGTCTCAGACTTCCATATTTCAAAGCCACACTATCCCTTACTGGTTTTCCATACCGTAATAAGATAATAAGAATAACATTAGAACCGTTATAACGGTATATCACGAGCATGCGACGCTTGAGAATGCACGTGCAACACATTTAATTTACTTTCATATTTGTATTTCTGTAACTCTATCATCAATCGACCGATTTTTAAGATTGTGGTAATTTTGGAAAGGTAATAAAATGCAGTGCTCAAGCTCCTTGCGCAACCTCTAAACCTTTTTTGATTGACCCAAAACTTTGTATATACTAGTTTTTGGGCTATTCGCATATTTCTAGGGGGTGCGATCGAGAATCCAGAAACTTGTTTTTATCCTCCATACAACTAAGGGCCACCCTAATGTACATACATTTTAATATGCATTTATTTATCTCGGACATGTGGTAAATGCTGCGTTTAAAAATTTCTGCAATCTTTCAACAAAATTGCTGATAACACCATGTTGGCATTGCATTTAATTTAATTTATTTCTTCTGTTCTTGTTGTTATTGTAAGTTTTGCGAAGTTTTTTCAGTTGCTATTGAAATTTGTTTATTTATAGCGTCTTCATGGGCTTAAATAGATATAAACTTGCAAACCTATAGAACTTGAGTCTATAACTTCCAACAAGGTATAGATGTCAATTAGAACAAGTAGAGAGTAGAAAAAAATATTTGAAATCTGCGATAAGGGAAATACCGTTCGACAACTAAGAAGTAATCAAGTTAACGGGGTCGCAATATCGTCTCTTTTTCTGTAGACCTCTCCTTGGTTACAAGAATTTTTTTTAATTTATAAGTAGAATAAGAGAAAAGCACTATGCGCTATTTTTATTTTCACAACTACATTAACAACTCTAGGGTTTACTGAACTGTTATCTCGCATATGGTAAATATAAAACAGGAAATAACACATAGGAGCAAGGTGCAGCATTTGTAATTCTAGCGAAACCATTAAACTCTCTATCGAAAGCCAAATGTGTTAACTCAGGCCATTTGGCGAATTGGCATTACTGAAGTTTAATGTGTTTCTATGCGTTATGCCAAATGGGTTTCCGCTCTGGCGTTTCGTGACGTAAACAGTGTTGTGATAGCAAAAGGGTGGAGAAAGATATGCAACTAAAGAACATTAAATCTGAGGGCATCTCGCGAGATGGTAGAAAAAATTGAGACATAACTTTAAAGATTTTTATTATATTTTAAAGCAATTAAAAAAATAGCAAAATCTGTAGAGCTTATCTTAATATGTTAGAAGAAGCTTTCACACGCATTAAAAAATATAGGTTAAATTAAAAAATTATTTAAAAACAAGTAAGGAAGGGCTAAGTTCGGGTGTAACCGAACATTTTATACTCTCGCAATTTATTTATTTAACTTTATTTATATTATATAATACACAATTTGACCCACATATTCGTCATATATATTGTATAAAGTCCATTGAAAGTTGGAAACCCTAATATTAGGTTAGAAGTACCGAGGTCCTCGTGTTCGATATATGGGGCCTTAAAAACCTATGGTCCGATTTCGGCGATTTTTAGAATGGGCTGCCACACTATAAACATAGTATTTGTGCAAAGTTCTGCACCGATATCTTCACTAGTGCTTACTTTATATATTGTAAAGTAAACGATTCACATTGTCTTCAAAGTTCTGGTATATAGGAAGTAGGCGTGGTTGTGAAGCGATTTGGCCTATTTTCACAACATATCATTGGGATGTAAGGGAACTATTACAAACCAAGTTTCATTGAAATCGGTCGAGTAGTTCCTGAGATATGGTTTTTGACCCATAAGTGGGCGACGCCACGCCCATTTTCCATTTTGTAAAAAAATCTGAGTGCAGCTTCCATCTGCCATTTCTTATGTGAAATTTAGTGTTTCTGACGTTTTTCTTTAGTGAGTTAACCCACTTTTAATAATTTTCAACCTAATTTTTGTATGGGAGGTGGGCGTGGTTATGATCCGATTTCTTTAATTTTTGGACTGTATTAGGAAGTTGCTAAAAAAACGACTGCAGAAAGTTTGGTTTATATAGCTCTATTAGTTTGCGAGATATGTATAAAAAACTTAGTAGGGGGCGGGGCCACGCCCACTTACCCAAAAAATTACATCCAAATATGCCCCTTTATAGTGCGATCCTTCATACCAAATTTTATTTTCATAGCTTTATTTGTAGCTTAGTTATGGCACTTTATGTGTTTTCGGTTTTCGCCATTTTGTGGGCGTGGCAGTGGTCCGATTTTGCTCATTTTCGAAAGAAACCTTCCTATGGTGCCAAGAAATAAGTGTGCCAAGTTTCATCAAGATATCTTAATTTTTACTCAAGTTACAGCTTGCACAGACGGACGGACGGACGGACGGACAGACAGACATTCGGATTTGAACTCCACTCTTCACCCTGATCACTTTGGTATATATAACCCTATATCTAACTCGTATAGTTTTGGGTGTTACAAACAACCGTTATGTGAACAAAACTATAATACTCTCTTTAGCAACATTTTTTGCGAGAGTATAAATATATTTTAACATCATATATAATATTTGCATTATCTTAAAAAATTTAGTATAATTGCAATATTGAAGTTTCTACTTAGTAGCTCGTTCTTACCACCAATTTATAGTATAAAAGACAAAGAATACTTAAGAATCTTGAACTCCGCTTACGCCCACAAAAAAAAACTACGCCTCCCATAGAACATATAAGCTTCCAAGTGAAATACTACAGCAGCAGATGCAACAGAATTTAATTGAAATTAAATTCACAACATAAAATAAAACAAGTAAGGAAGGGCTAAGTTCGGGTGTAACCGAACATTTTATACTCTCGCAATTTATTTATTTAACTTTATTTATATTATATAATACACAATTTGACCCACATATTCGTTATATATATTGTATAAAGTCCATTGAAAGTTGGAAACCCTAATATTAGGTTAGAAGCACCGAGGTCCTCGTGTTCGATATATGGGGCCTTAAAAACCTATGGTCCGATTTCGGCGATTTTTAGAATGGGGCTGCCACACTATAAACATAGTATTTGTGCAAAGTTCTGCACCGATATCTTCACTAGTGCTTACTTTATATATTGTAATGTAAACGATTCAGATTGTCTTCAAAGTTCTGGTATATAGGAAGTAGGCGTGGTTGTGAAGCGATTTGGCCTATTTTCACAACATATCATTAGGATGTAAGGAAACTATTGCAAACCAAGTTTCATTGAATTCGGTCGAGTAGTTCCTGAGATATGGTTTTTGACCCATAAGTGGGCGACGCCACGCCCATTTTCCATTTTGTAAAAAAATCTGAGTGCAGCTTCCATCTGCCATTCCTTATGTGAAATTTAGTGTTTGTGAAGTTTTTCGTTAGTGAGTTAACGCACTTTTAGTAATTTTCAACTTAACCTTTGTATGGGAGGTGGGCGTGGTTATTATCCGATTTCTGTCATTTTTGGAATGTATAAGGAAATGGCTAAAAAAACGACTGCAGAAAGTTTGGTTTATATAGCTCTATTGGTTTGCGAGATATATACAAAAAACCGATTTGGGGGCGGGGCCACGCCCACTTCCCCAAAAAAATTACATCCACATATGCCCCCTCATAGTGCGATCCTTCATACCAAATTTTATTTCCATAGCTTTATTTATGGCTTAGTTATGGCACTTTATGTGTTTTCGGTTTTCGCCATTTTGTGGGCGTGGCAGTGGTCCGATATTGCTCATTTTCGAAAGCAACCTTCCTATGGTGCCAAGAAATAAGTGTGCCAAGTTTCATCAAGATATCTTAATTTTTACTCAAGTTACAGCTTGCACAGACGGACGGACGGACAGACAGACATTCGGATTTGAACTCCACTCTTCACCCTGATCACTTTGGTATATATAACCCTATATCTAACTCGTTTAGTTTTGGGTGTTACAAACAACCGTTATGTGAACAAAACTATAATACTCTCTTAGCAACTTTGTTGCTAGCAACTTTGTTGCGAGAGTATAAAAACATACGAATGCAATGATTCAAAGGAGAACCACACCATCCCAAATAAACATTTTCGCCATATAAGTCATTATGCCAGGCGCACGAACACGTAATGCACAATTATGAAAGAATTACATTAGGTACATGCTGCAAGTGAACGTAACAGTAACTCATGTTTACTGTAATTCACCACAGCCACATTTTGCTTTTAAATTAAGTAAAGACATACATACAAAGTGCACCATATGAGTCAGCGCCATTTACCTGCGGTTTGTTGGGCACATTACGAGGAAAACAACGGGACCAATTATTGCACTCGTTGCGTTGCTCCGCTAAGCGTAAAAGTAACAATCGAAACAAAGCGAATAAAGAATCATGTAAGAAGTGGTAAATGTGAGGAGCCGACAAAGGAGGAAGCAGCAACATTTGAATTGAAAATGTTGCAAGGATGCGTGCCATAGGGAAAGTGTGTATTTTTAATCGCAATAACGTTAATGAGTGGTCCGCACCATAAGCAGAGATAATGAAAAGACCGGGTATCCGCATACTCTATCTGAATTTGATTGGGGCCACATGCTGATAATAGTTCATTGTAGTGGTGCAGTGTAACTACACATGGCAATACCCACACAAATATGTTAGAAATTTCGCTTGCAGAATATATATGGATGACGGAATCAACCGGTCACCTGCTGCATGTGCTCATTAATATTCGACCACAGAAAAAATGCATGAATGCAACGAGGACTTGCGGGCGTTGTTGTGCAACCAACTTGAATGTACTGTCCCATTTTGTCTAGCGGGTGTAACTACTGGTACATGTACCGTAATAATGAGCATGTGCGCCAATAACTGCACAATAACTGTTGTCTCTACATGTAAAGTTTGGCGTATAAGTGTGACCAGCTAATACATATACATACATAGATAAATACAAATTTATGCTCATGCTCATGCGTTTTGTTCATTGTCACCTCTTAATTAGACAGCGCATGTTCATCGAAGTATATTAAATAAAATTTACAACATTATTTTAAGTGAGCATGGTTGCTTAGCGATTCGTTGGTTGCAGTATAGAATGTATGTTGAAATGTGGAAAAACAGTTACAACCACTACAATTAGGGAAAGATGATATTTGATGAGAACAAACTGAAAGGTTATGAATTTCATATAAGAAGTAATAGTTCAAGAACAATCAATAAAATGGCATTTAATTTCACATCACAATTCTCACATATATTCTGATTATCCCACAGATAAGTATTGCACTTCTCTTATTGCTCAGAACCGTTTGCCTTTCCTCTTATGCACTGCGACTCTCCTCTCTTTGCCAATCAGCGCCTGTTCCACGATTTACTATTGTTGCTGAATTATTTGTTGGAAATACGAAAATTCGGTATTTATTTTGACAATAAATTTGTTAAGCGATAAAAACATAAGATACTTCTGAATTCAGCGCACGTTTTCAGGTTTGTCTGGGAATTTTTGCTCTTATTGTTAGCTACTGTGTACTTACTTTTTCGTATGTCTCGTAAGTGCTCCGCTTTTATATTTTCAAGGGCAAATGTTTAAATAAATCAAAATTACTCATACAAAGCTTTCACATTCTGTTCCTAACTCGCCCAGAACTCATAAAAGACATCCATACTTAACTGTAGCATAATAGGCTCAACTTAGCTTCCCTGAATATACTCATGTTCATTCTTTTATTTTTGAAATACAAAAGAATACAAGAAAACAATAATCTAAATCCAACGAATTTAACATTTAAAGACTGAATGAAAATCTTTCTCGATATGCAAGAAGTCCTTTAGAAATTAATGAAACTTGTTTATTTTTACGCAAATAATATTTCCAATCCATAATATGAGTCATACTTTTGGTTACAAACATTGTTAGTTAAAAGTCGCCCTCGACAGTAATTTCTCAAAGAAATCTACGTTAGTAAAACCTAAATAATAAGTTTTGGGCTTGGACTTTTTACTAAATTACGTCGATGGGAATTAACAGTTCTTCCAATCACTAACAAAAACAATGGGTTAGAGGAATTTATAGTAATAGTATCTTACAAAATGCGAGCAAACTTAAATCTTCAGACGACGTTTTAAAAAGTTTCTTTATATATCTTTTTTATATTATGGCACTTTTTTTAAGTGTATCTCTATGATACTAAATGTCCATAGATCCATCCATGTCTAATTAAAAGCTACATATCTATGCTATTTAGCCATTGCTTGTTTTGTATTGCCAACATTCATGCTCTACTATGCAGGTTTATACGATGTTGACTTTAAATTAATTAAATTGACTTAAGTTATGTTATTAAATCACAGCAAATTCCAAAAGCATTACAAACAAAGCATGTAGCCAACAAAAGCCGAGCGAAGCCATTTAATGGTAAATAGCAAAATTATGCAAATCTTTCTATGGGAATTATGGCTTTAACGTTCGGTCTACGAAAACGTTCACTTTATTGTTGTTATTATTACTACTCCTAATGGTGTTGTTATTGTGTTTGTATTCCTGTTGGCTCTGGTATTTCTTGGTATCTCATATATGTCATAAATAAATTGATTTGAAAGCTCTCTTGGGCGCCTTAATGTATGCTGCACCAATTTGCACGCAAAACTGTAAAGGACAAGTGATAGAAGTAGCGTGTGTAAGTATAATACTGGCTAAGTTGTAAAATTATTTTCGAGTGTTCAATTATGTGAGTGTATGTCTGTAGACTGAAATTTATTTATATATTCTGGGATATGTCTTACAACATATCGAGCCTTTACCGCCATTTTAGCGTAAGCGACAAAAACCAAACTTTACAGGAGAAGGTTTTTTTTTAAATACTTTTAACCATTAATGTGGTAGTAATTTAAATTTTTTTTTTCAATTATATATGTAAATGCCTCAAAAGCATTAATGTATGAGAAATTTTAAATTACTACCACATTAATGGTTAAAAGTATTTAAAAAAAACCTTCTCCTGTAAAGTTTGGTTTTTGTCGCTTACGCTAAAATGGCGGTAAAGGGTCGATATGCTCGTAATAAATCCCTGAACAAACCCACTATGCCAGCAAGTCTTCTCAAATATTAGGTACATATGTACGTCTGCATACATATGTGAAGACATAAATTGAAATTTAAATAACTTCGGTTCTTTTGTTGAAATCTATACGATATCCTTAGTTGCCATCCTCAGTGGAGTATCTATATTTATGCTTGTCTTCGTATTTATATGTTGTTTTTTTGTATGTGTGAGCACGTCTGCTGCTTCTATTCATTGCACGTGACAAATGATTCAAATGCGTTAAAGCCGCAGGCCATCAGCTGTGGTTTCTATAACCATCACAAATACATCTATATATGTATGTAATTCAATTTAAATTTTTATTGGTGAGCGCTCAGCTGTTTATTGCTTTGCTACAAATTTCATTTTCGTCTTGTGGTCACATTTGTGCAACAATTAATAGTTATAAGATAAGATAAATCTATATTTCATGATAAAATAATATTTTCAAAGAAATATTTGCTGATAATGATATGGATATCATTTAAAATAATTTCAATTTCCGTAAAAATATATGTGCATATCTATGATCCATGGAACATATTTATTCCTATTCATGGTTGCTTTACACACATATGTACATTGTTGTATGTCGGCACTTAAACGTTCTTCATCACAGCTAAATAGCGTTCACTAAATTTCAAATCGCATCCATTTTGCTGCCCCGGTTAATTCGCTTCAAACTGGAACAATAATAGGCCAGAATTCCGCTGCAATATCGTAATTTAATGCATGTATGTATGCTTTGACCTCCTTCGGCAACCTCGAGCGGTTTCTGGTTTATCAGCTAATCACGTTAAAACGTTTGAACCAGTAGTTTGCCAGTGGCGATGCATTAAATCATCTACGAAACTGGCATAATTTCATATTTCTATTTACATACAAACACGTGCTCATACGAGGGCAGGTTGGTGAGTCTCGCAGATAGTTGAATATGAAGATAATGTTTTATAGCAGAACGGAGCTCTATTACTCAGGTCTGTATATATGTACTCCTTTTTCGAAAAAATGCAGAATTATTCTCAGTGATGTGTTTAAGTGTGTTGTCCTATTGCAAACGTAACTATACTTATAGATTTTGATGGCAGGGATATGATTCAACGATTTACTGAGTTCAATTCCGCAAATGCACCCCAATTTTGGATTTTCTGTAGTAATTTGTCTCCGAAACTCGTACCGACGATCTACCCTAACTGAACTTAGTTGTATTTGAACTAATTTGTGTAAAATCAGAACAACTTCTGATGGTCTTTATCAGTAGTCCTTCAACAGATCCTGATGAAGTCAAAAAAACAGTGTTGCATTTGCAGTTACAGAAACTTAACAAATTCACCTCGTGGTTGCATGATTAAGCACGGCAGCGAATGGAACTCGGCTGAATTGAATGAACTGAAACGCTCAGGGTTGATGATAGTACTTCAATGCTTCTAATACATGCCACTTGCCACATTGAAGAACAATTTGTAGCACAACACAATTAGATGGTTACGCATACCGATATATACATATCTAATTGTTGTACAACAACAAACACACGACTAAGTAAGTACGCTTGTTTGTGTGCCTCGGCTTTTGCCGTTTATTTCACAACTGGTAAGCCATAATATAGCAAATAACACGTTTCCGGATCCCTGCCAAACCTACCTCGCCACCTCTTCGTTGTGTCGGCCGCCGTCCAAAGCGCCTGTCTGTCAATATGTCATTGCGGCGACTGTCTGGACTCGATTGCAACTAACTTGTGGCTGATTGCAAGTAGAACGCTTTGACTTTGTTGCACGCACTGCCACAACGCCACGAGAGAGCCTGTAGATTCACCGACTTGCAAAACGCAGCAACATAATAATGTCCATTCCTTCAGTCCAACATTATTGCAGGTCGTGGCGATAAACTGTGAAAGAACTAGTAACTAGGCACAGCACTGTAGACTTGCATGTGCGGGCTTCGGATCTATCGAATGGTAGAGTTAGCAAATAGCTGAAATAGTATGGTTGAAGGTGCTGCGTATTGATGCCAGCATTTAAGAACTAACCATGAAAAGCTGGTGTTCAGCACGATTCTATACTAACATCTAGAGAAAAGAAACATATTGATGCCAATAAGCATGAAATAGCACTCTGGTACGAGTAGAATCAGATTTCTGATAATAATACAGTGGAACTTCTCTAACTCGAATCACCATAATCCTCAAGAAAACTTCGAGTTAGAGAGACTTCGAGCTATAGAATTTTTATTAAAGCATAAAATTTTTCAAAAAACCATAAAATATAGAATTATACACAGTTTTATTTATTTACTTCGCATACAGTTTTATGCACATACATTAAAACATGTAAAATTCTGTAATTTTGTTTGTTGCAGTTTGCTCTTGTTTGGTTCTTAACGGCTGTAGCCCATGCCCATATTACATGATTTGTACAATCTATAAGTGTAATATCATATATTTTGTTCGCCTCCGTAAGATATAGAAAGACTCTTTTAAAATTGTACCTCGATAGTCAAGTTTTAAATTTTTTATTATGTCCTGGCCGAAAAGTTCGATTTATGGAAGGAAATTTGTATGAAATTTTACTTATATTTCCAATTCAAAAGTTCGAGTTATAGTAGTTCGAGTTATGGAAGTTCCACCTTATAATATAATATATATGTAAATATAGAGGGGAATACAATTGACACCAAAATGAAACTCAATGACCAAGGGCCACTAGCCGCTACGGTCGTAACCGGTTACTTTACGATGTCAAAGCCAGTATACATGGGTGGAAGGAAGCTACATTACGATTTGCTTTATTCAATTTTAGTTTTTATTTCTTCTCTTTGCCATCGTTTGTGGCAAACACGCAATTCTCGACGCCAAACAGCATGTTTTTGCCACTGCCTGTATAGGATCACTGTCCATTGCTGATGGCAGTCGCAGTCGTGTGTTTCACGATGCATGCAACATAACTTGGTGTCGGTGCACTTGGTAATGCTGTGCCGCTGCTGCTGTTGCTTGTTGTTTGCAGCCAGGAGCACGCTTCCTCATTCCTGCTACACCTACGGCTCCCAGAAGAAATTTTTAAAATAAATTCTAGTGTGTATGGGTGCTGTTGTGTGTGCACCAAGTACTACAATGTTGCGATAAATGGCAACAACCTTGCTGCCACATGTTGCAAACAAATTGACAGTTAACATTCTGATATGTACGACTTGCCACATCATGGCGAGTAACAACAACAACAACAATAATAAAAATGTAATGTTTAACTTGCCTTGCTCCTGACATAGCCAGCGTGGCGAGCAGCTTAATGGAGAGCGATAGAAACTTTAAAACTGAAAAATTGCGTTCGCGTCATGTTGCCAATGTTGAAGCAACATATCTATCAAGAAATACAAATTGACATGTAAACGGTGAAACATGGTCGGTTGAGAGTTCAAAGTGTGAATGTTGAAAGCATGTGAAACTACTTAAGAAACCATTAATAGCACAGTCAAAAGTAACGGTTTTCTTGAGAAACATCGATGAATGAATGAATGATTGGAAAGTAAGAAACGTAGGAGTGATAACTTTTATTTTTAAAGTACCAAATTACTTTCTATGGTGTGTTAACTAAACTTGTTGAACTAAGAGTTAAAAACAGCACTCGATCTTCGATTGTTACACACCTTTGGTAATTTATGGATACGTGAGGTTCAAATACAATCATCTGGTTTCATGGAAAGATTTATCAACTGATATATCGACGATTAGTCATCTCTATGATACGTATCCTAAAGGCAGTCATAAGAAGTTTACATGTTTAAAATTTCTATTCGAACAGTATTACCCCTACTACATAATTATACTAGAACTTTTATTTCCCTCCACCGCTTTTCTTAATATGAATATGGAGTCATACGGATTCATTTCCATCTGAGCTATTTTTACTTCAATTCCTCATATTTTAACCAAATATGCCGTGAAAAACTTATTTTCAATCAACTGTATTCCTAACTCAACGAACGCATGATTTCCTCATACACATTTAAGAAGACATAAATGTGCTTCTCACTCATTGTTTTTGCATTGGCATGCAATTCAATTTTCCACTTTCGTGAACTTTACATTTTCAATCAATGCGAAATATGTAAATTTGGAGCAACATATTTTTAACGCATACTGGGGTGCAGTCGACCCGGCAAATATCACTCAATCATGTGTGAAATAAATCTAAGGCGACAAAAGAAATAAAATATTTTGAAAATAGTAATATGGATGCTCGGGGTAAAAGTATGAAGCTGTAAATTTGTGGTTTTTTTATTATGCTTTTATGATTTATTTTTTGGCAAAGTGTGAACGACGCTTTTTACTTAAGTTTTTGTAATGATACATGTATTTTGCTTAGCGATATTAACGTCTGCCACTTGTGCTGCATGAATCCTTTTCAGCTCTTCTATTTATTTTTTATTTTAGGTCACTTTGCAAATTTAATTAAACCAATCTCGGCAGGCAATCACAAATACAATTTGACATTTCACACTGCAGAGTAATAAAATTTATTTCGTGTCATGTGCGTTCGTAGTTCGCAGATTGTGCAAACTGTGCGATGTTGGTTCGCTTCCTACTTCCTTCCTAAAAAAAATATTATAGAAATTATAAAATAAAAATTCCATATGCAAACGTTTGGAAAACTATTTCAATTGCAGTTTAAAGTATTTTAATTAGATTTTTTTATTTTTTCTTGCATTGAAAATTTAGTGAAACAAATTGGCTCTTATGAATTTTTAAAAGTTACGTATACGCACTGTATTTCATTATGGAATAAACTACTTCAGCATAAGATTAGTTGAGTTTAGGAATTGAGAAACTAAGTTCGGGGATGATTGGTACAAGCCAAGAGATACTGCTTTTTTATGACTCGAAAAGAGAGCTCTTCGAATTTAAACCATGCTAAGAGTTCTTACGCTTTCGTATTAGTACTTTCATAAGAAGATTATGGTTCCAACCGAATTCAGATTTATTTGGCAACTCTCAGTTACATTATCCGTATATTCCTTTGGTTTAAGAGCGGCAAATATGGCGGTACTAAATACTACATCTCTCAAATAGTTTTGAGGAAGGCTACCAAGTTGTAAGCCCTTGCCTGGACTGATTGATGATGTAAAAGTTGAAAACAAAAATATTACGAGAATTTAGAGTTAAATAGAACTGCAGTATTCCAATGAATTAAATTATAACTCCCCCCTCTTCATTTTCTACTAAGATATTCATTATGCCTTGCTTTTCATTTGCACTATTTTAATTTGCAAACTTTCCTATTTAATATGCTTTGCCCAGCACAAACTTAATGCAACTCTGTGCGATTCTTTCAAGCAGCTACTGTCTACAGCTGAGCTACTTTAATGCGACGTCTATTATTTTTCACTTAGTTTTGGCACTCTTCCGAGTTGTTTGAGTTCCGCTTTTAATGCGGCAAAGCCAGTGCCAGTGCTGTTCATCTCCAGGCGCAATAAAGCAGGCTGCGAATGAGTTTGAAGATTTACTTAATTTCGTTTTCCTTCGCTTTGTTTTTTTTTTTGTATTTTGGACTTTCCGTCGTTGTGTAAAACAAATCCTTTACTTTTTTGTTTCATTGCTAATTTCAACCGGAGAAACTTCGTCAACTGCCGCTTAAATAAAACAATGAAACTTCTTGTTTTACTTCACATCAGCCCGTTTAGTCATTCGGGAGGACACCACCTTCTCTTGTTCGGCTTAGAGTATATTCCTTGATAGCATTGCCAAAAGTTGACAGTTACTTGTTGTTCCTTGCAGTCACAAATGTTGTTTATTTCTTCATTCTTCGTTCAATAATGGGACTTCCGGAAGCATTTAGAAAGTTTCCGTTAACGAGGAACTGCAAAACGGAGCGAGAAAACCAAATGTTGAACAAAGTCGAGCTGATGTATAGATAATTGATAGACTTAAGTGAAGATCATGAAATTTCTAGTATTTTTCGAAATTTGTATTCTCAATTTTTAATTTTTTGTGGGTGAAACTCCTTTTTTAATATTAAAATACGTTAACAAAGAATAACATTTATATTCCAGCCTGATTGCCGAATTTCAACCAATTTTTAGATTGAGCAGTTTTAGATATCTAAAAAAAAAGTTTCACATTTGAGAATTTCCGAAAATTTTCTGACAGTGACAGCATGAAACTTTGAACTCAAAGTTTATGTGAAAAGCTGAATTCATATTCAATTCCAAGAACAGATGCTGATCCGGATGGAGAACATTCGGTTCCAGTATTATGTAATGTCAACTATTCTTTGAGTGTTGGTCTGATTGTATTGTACAATGATTACATCACCACTAGGTATATCGTTGTTAATAACTAAAACTCATCCATATGTATTAATAACTACGATATGAGATCAACGTAACCTAATTACTCCAATACAATAAACGAACAAACAATGGTTCTAAAGTCATTAGTACCAACCTCTGGTAAAATTTCTTGTAAAGTTGCCAAATATCAATATTGTCCACTTGTGTCATGATTTGTTAAATTGGCTGCTGTTTTAAATTGATATATAATATTATAGCAATATTTTGCAATAAACTGCTAAATAAAAAATATTAAGAAAATGCTTCGTTTTGGAAACGGTATTTATGATATGATATGATAATAAACTCATAGAGCCCATCTCTTAAGCGAAAGCAAAAACTAATAACAAATATATGATACTGTTACAGTATATACAGCTTGAATGAGTACGGTGTCCCTCGGAGTATACTAGCGTAGTACTAAAAGTCCTGAAATTAAATTTTTATAAAGTCATTTAATGTACCCACTTCAATTCGACTCAGTTCAGTTTTATCTAAAAAAAAGTTTTTTCTCTTAAAGTATTTTTTGTTAAACCTAAATAACATTATTGTTTTGAGTCTATCGATGTTATATAACTGAGCATAATTAGCAAATTTGTAAGCAATTAAAAAACATGTAAACTTTTTATTTTATATTATACTTACTTTTATTGCCTCGTTGTTGTTGGCAGCAGCATAAACAGGGTTGTATAAATGAACACGTTCGTCTACATATGTAGAGACGCGTTCTTTTATGGCCTCATGCTAACACCAAGTGTTGTAAAGCTCGCTTAATAGCATTTGCTTTATAAAATTAACTAATTTAAAACTACGAAACAAACTTTACTAAAAACTGCAAATTCAGTTTAAATTATTCTTCAACACTTCCACTGCTCGCACACATACATACACTTATTCGAGTACATAGTTTAATTAGATATACGAGGGCTGCTATATATATTTCTGGCCTAATAATGAAAATAGGAATATTTATCAACGAAAATCGTTTTATTGTTTTTCAAAATATTCTCCATCAAGATTTATACACTTTTGCATGCGCTCAAACCAATTTTCGAAGTACTTTTTTTTAGCCTTTTTTGAGCGATTGTCAAATTGTGCGGGATCCAAAGAGAACAAACCTTTTTCTGGCACAACGGCTGTTTTTGGACGACCTTCACGGAATTCGTCTTTGAGCGAGCGTCGGCCACGATTGAATTCGTTGTACCAGTTTTTCACAGTGCTATAGGATGGTGCTTCATAGCCCTACAAAGATTTTAGTTCATCGATGCACTCTTGTCGCGAATGCACTCCACGTCGAAAGTTGTGAAAAATGATCGCACAAAAATGTTCACGAGTTAATTCCATTTTTTGGCCGAGATGAATTTTTTAATTCCCTGTAAATAAAACAATTCACGATTAAATGACAAAACGTTCTGAGTGATATTATGCATTTTGACATTTTTTAGCAACACTTAGTGTTGCTTAGGCCAGAAATATATATAGCAGCCCTCGTACACACATAAACATTAAATAAAGTTTTTATATGTAAGTGAACATGTCGCTATGCAAACTTTTCATCCCACTTGCAACAGCAACAGCAATTTAGTGTCTGCATCTGTCTAGATGCAAGGTGAACTAAGGCAACGATTGCGTCAGCCACAGAAGTGTATATGGAGACAGTGAAGGAATTTTTTATAGCTAAGTAAAATTAAATTAAAATATTCATATACATATTATTATATATTATGGCATTTGATTTTGAAAATTTTCGGTATCTATTTCAATAGATTAAATTTCGAAGAAATATTTGTAGTAGTAAGTATATCGATAACTCAATATTGTTGCATCCCTTCATAGTCCACAAGCCGGAAACTGTAGATATATATTTTCATTTGAGCGACCGATGTAGACCGATGTATGACGAATTTTTAAATATCTTTACTTTCCGAAAGAAAATATAAGTAACCATAAAGAAAATAATATCGTTTTTTATTGAATTAACTTTATTTCTATTGCAATCATCCACCTTTCTTTAATATACTCGTATGTCCTTCAGTGTCCACCAAGATAAGCTAAATACAGAAGCGTAATACACACAGATTAAATTAAGGGAAAGGAAATTATGGCTTTTTTCGACTTCTCCATATCTTAACTAGTAAATCGACATAAGGCATTCGTTTTCTTTATTTACTTTGCCATGCTTTCAACATTATTACCAACTTTTCTAACCTTGGATGCACAAAACAGCTTTTACCAAACACTCATAGAAAATTGCACAAAACCTTTACAATCAAGAAACAGCCATATAAATCCGAACAATTTCACTTGAATCCATTGAGATTTGTAGACTTGTCAAGTTAGAGATTTAGAAGAATTAATTAGAGAGAAAAAAATATATACTTGCTTTCGTCCACATCAAGGATGGAGTGCGATCAATGAAGTTAAATAGCAAAATTGTTTGCACAATTACACCGATTCACTTGCTATAAATACAAAATTAATTTTCAGATGAGTGAGTGGCTTACGTAAATCAAATACTAATCACATATAATATAATCTTAACAGCTTTGGGTAATTTTTTCATGCACTTTTCATACCCCTTTTATCCTTCGAAAGAATGCGTCTTTGCATTTTTGCCTCCGTGGAAAATTGCCTTTGTGTTATGAAAAGGGAACAAATTGCGGTTTGCTTATTATTTTCTTTGCATGCTCATCTTAATAATTTTCCGATTCGTTGCACCAGGATTAAGGCTATCAGAAATTGCAGCAGCAGCATCTGCAAGAGCTGCAAATATAGTTGTTAAGCTGGTAGTTGCAATAACAACAACTATAATACCAGCAACATAGATATAAATAATGAAAGCTAACCAGTCAAAGTGGAGCGAAGTGGAGCAAAGTCAAGCAATAAACTATGATATACTTAAATACCAAAAAGGATGGATAGAGAATGGGTGCCTGTTTGTGGCCGGTTTAGTACTAACATTCGGGATCTCGAAGCGTCGAAATTAGACTGTCGGGATTTCAGATCATTGACAAATAGTTATTAGCGATTATTTCAGTATTCGACTAACAGTGAGTACAGCTCATTCTTTTTATTGAAACTTGTTTCGTGAAAGATTTTATTAAAGATCCATAGTTGAAGAAGTATCTCTTCTTTCCGAAATATCAACTAAGACTTCATTGTCTTTTGTTTAAGCGGATTCGAAGGTTATGAATTGACTCCAGTTGGACTCCAGGAGGAAAACTTTTTCCATACTAATTGTTTCCAAAAGCAAACGTTTATTTATTTATGATGAAATCCAACAATAATAGTTTAGGCGTATGCTAATATCCCTGGATCGCTATTTACCTTGATCTGGATTCCCAATATTACACGGGATTTCTGGTCCTAGTATTAATAGAAATGCTTCAAACCTGTAAACAGCGGGTTAAAAACCTTTAAGACACAATTTATTAGCTTAAAAGCAGGCCATCCACCACGCGTTTATTTATGCTAAAACCACTAATGCCAGGAACACCAAAGTATCACAGCAACAGCACTACATACTTTATAACTTGTGACTGTCAGCAATTTCCGCTCGATGGCGGTGCTTTGAGAATGAAATCTTCATAAATGCATTATAGGCGCATGTAAGCAGGCCAGAAGCAGGAATTTAAAAGAGAAAACGCAATGAGAAGACGCGAGGAAGTGTTGCGTGATGAAGAACTTAAAAAGTTGCTAGCCACTGAAGTGAATGAATGAGTTGGTGAAGAAAAAAACACGTGCAATTGATTGAGTTGGAAAATAAAACCATACCCGTTTAACGGCTAAGCGTGCAGCAGTCGCCTACGTTGGACCATAAATTCAACTATGAAAATGCAATAGGCAAAGCAATTTCAAGACCAAGCAATCCAATAAGGCGCCTGACCGCATTACGCCGAAACGAGTCGTGTTCAATGCTGTTCGGCTACCTGTCAGCGTGACATCGTAAACTTGAAAATATGGCTACAACAACAACTACAGTATAAGCTATACGAAAAGTAAGTAATGCGTTTGTGCTGCAACGATATGTTGCTTGTAACTTTACAAGCAAAGTTTGACTCTGGCTTTTTGGCATCTCTTATGCCTTTGCAGTAAGCTTCAAACTTGGTGTTGTAGCAACCAATTGGAACCTGTTTGCAATCGATTATTTGCAATGCAATGCGCTTATGTGCGCTGCTATGCATGCCAGTCGTTCTCATGACTTATATGATAATACTTATATATGTACATGATACGATCTGCAAATGAGAAAATTTATGTTGCATACTCCAACTCACACATACCTAAGCAGTGTGGTTATTAGCCTAAAAAAATTGTTGAGGAATATGACACTAATGTCACTAATAGTTAAGTCTTTAAAAGGCGTATTGACCTAGGAACATATTTTTGAACAATCTAACGAAAAGCATTGCTCTTCTTTATGAATGGGTTCCAGCTCAAGCCGGAGGGTGATGGAGATGCCGAGAGTATTATTGTAGAATTCAGAGCTTGGGGCAGAAGACTTGAAGGCAGACAACACCACTGCCTCTCCATCTCTCAGTTATTATCAGCGATTGATTTTAACTTCTTTCTTCAAATCCATTTTTAAGGTCGCAAATTATCCTTCCATATACCTATTTAAATATACTCCAATAAAGTTAGTAAAGTAAGTACATAAGCTAATATTAATGTCACCATAATTCATTAGAAGCTGTAAGGCTGGGTTATATAGACCGTAACAAGGGTTCTTTTGAAAAGAGTACAATTTGCTGAAACCATTTAAAATATTTTATACAACTTCTCCCCAGCAACCAGTGTCAGCTTGCTAAACACATAATCCGAGTTCACAAGAAAACCGGCTGTAGCTGAACTAAGGTGCTGTAGCGACAATAGTTTTGAAGTAAAGATGCGCGCCAAAGTCGTGTCGATTAAAAGATCAATGATATAATAGAAAGGAAGTCAGAACGTGGCAGAAATCTAAGGTATGCAAAGCGAAACTGATGAGCGCTGCGGTGATTCTGCCTGATAGCATTACGCACATAACTATTTATTTGCGCAGATACACATATGAATTATAAGATACCAATCAGCTGGGCGTGTAAGGCAGTCGATAAAAAAAACCGCTACGCATGCGCGTACGATCAATATGTAAACATATGCGCAAGGGAGATCAAGTTGGAAAGCAAAAGGTTAATCACGATACAGCAGAATAACGAAAGGAATAAATTAATAAAACAGCAGCTGAATTAAAGGCCAAAGGAGTTTGGTATGAAAATGGAAGCATTAAATATTGCGACTTGAAGCCGCGTTTCTACGTCGAAGCGGATGAGCTTAAAAACAAGTTGACTGCCAAAGCAATATTCCAAAGTAAATCGGTATTCAGCGCTTCTTCAATAATACATCTATTTATGGTGTAAGAATTCGAAGTATTTTCTTATTGAAAGAGAAGTACTTAAAGCTCAAATACTCAACCTGATTAAATTGAATTATACATATCATAAAGGTAAGAAAGATAGAAGAATTGGGGTAAATAGTTAATGCCCAAGCTCTCTTGGTACAACTTTGCCACAATTTTTGGAATTCCATTAAATTTATGTCGACTACACAGCCAAATCTGCCTTGGCGTTGTTGCCCGTCAGTTCGTGTTGGGCTGTAGAGATATCATATTTGTAATTACCGAATCTGTCAAAGGACCTGTCTTCACTTTGTATTACCAATTGGCGCCAAACTGCCAAAAGTAGAGATGCGTGGCGCGCTGTTCTGGACTCGGCTATAACCGCGTAAGCGGTGTCTACTCCAGTCAAGAAGAGAAGAAGACTTGATGGCACTTAATTCGTCGTCCCATTTTAATTGCAGAGCGGCGCTCGCTAGCGTATGATGTTGGCTGCAGTTAGTTACTAATCTATCATTCTACTTTATGTAACTCTTGGCCGATTTCGTTGTTTTTTATAGGTATGCAGAGTTTTTTGTATCTGCCTTTTTCATTGTTAAGCTTCCAGAGATCGCTGAAGTTTATTGGGAATTAATTAAACCTCAGAATTTGCACAGACTCGTATTTCCTGATTTTTTCACATTCTGCATTGGCCGCTCAAAATTATTAAGAACATCCAATTAAAACTAAAATAGCGTGTGCAAAAATTGTACAAAAATAAAAACCGGAAACGGAAATAAAATAAACGTTTTTTGTCTGCGCAAGGCCACGTCCTTTTTTGTCGATTTTATTTTTCGAACGCTTGCAACATGTTGCTTCAAAAATTTCATAATATCAACGGTATGCCTTTCATTTACGGCTGTTGTTGTATAGTTTTTCAGATATTTTTGCACAAATTGTCACCCAGAAATTGTTTATTTGCAAATAAATAAATTCGCGTAATAAAATTCCTTCCGCGCACACAAGTCGGTATCCACGTGATATATAAGTATGTAAAAATTGCATCGGTTGCAGGCTGCCGCCGTTGCCATGTAAATTATTTTCCTCGTTGTGGTTTCTTTCTCGTAATTTATTGTTCATAAAATAATATTTTTTCACTCGCTTCTGGTGGCGCTCTGTTCAAGTGGTGGCTGCACCACTGTGGTTTCGTGAAATATTGTATGTGTCAAAGTTTTTAATACTATTTTCACAAATAGAATTTGACACAAACTTTCACCAGTATACACATGAACATTTTTTCACTGCGTGTTTTATATATTTGTATGCTCTCGTACCTCTGAGACTTTATATTTAAAATTTTTGTGAATTTGTTCGTGTGTATAATTTTTATTAAATTAGTAATGCATTTGTTAAATGTGGAAAAAATATTATATGGAAATAAGCGATTCTTGATGATTTTGTTATGAATATAATCTGTGAAAGGTATTGGTGTTCTTAATATTTTGATGATATCTATAATTTTTGATGAGTTTGTTATGTATAGACACTTTCGGCGTTTTATATTATATTACTAAATTTTGCCATTAAATGAAAGAGACCAATAAGTGGAAAGTGGTGTTATGAAAGGACTCTAACGGAACCAATACGAAGTAGAGATGGAACAGTTAATATAAAGGAGATGTTCTCAGGCAGATAGAACTAAATTTATCTCAATAAAGCTCGGACCATGCCCCAGACAGTCATGGTTAAGCAAATTATTTGCAAGGTATTATGACAAGAGTTCGATCTCGATATCATCAAAACAACCTATACGAGCAAGAAACGAACGAATTTAGGGAAAACGACTTCCAACCAAAATAATATGAAGCTTTTAGCTCATGTTTTCTACAAATATGCCACAATCAATATGACTCTGTAAAATGTTCTATATCTTTCTGTTTCTCCATTTTCGCAATATTGTCACTTGATTCATCAACACCTTGCAGTTGAATCGTCAATAAATCAGACAGTGCAAAGCGCTGCATTTTACCTTATTATGTAACCATGAAATCAAACACGCTTACCACATTTAGCACAGTCGCACTACAGATACAAACTTGTGAAGTTGCTAATGAACACAACACATTCACAACAGCCCATAGTATATAGGGAGTTGCAGGTCAACCCGAAGATGCTGTGGCTGACAGCGATGATTGCGCAAGCGCAACAGACAGACAAACATGATAACAACAACGAATGTCACAGTACATTCACTCAGCAAATGTGACGTCATCAGTGGTTATGGAGGGAGCGCATCTTCACTTTAAGTTAGTTGTGTGAGTGCTTGTCGTAAACTAAGAAAGCAATTTTGTTTTTGTTTTGCGAAACAACAGAAAAATCTGTTAACACTTTTCGTGTCATACCACGCAAACGCCGCGGCGGCATGTCTCAGCGTTGTGGCATCTACCAGGGATTGGCGTCGGCATCAACAGCTGTTGTGTTGTGATTGCATTTGCGCCTTTGGCAGTTGAAGTTGTTGTTGTTGTTATTGCAGTGCATAGCGAGTATACAAAAAATAGTAAACCGCTCTTTATTGTTGTCTCAAATATTTACAACACAAAACTCTTAGCAGCAAGCGAATCTTTTCTGACGTCTTATTTCTTCCACGCTTGCCACTGTCTCCACTCATTCCCTTGGTTGTAACGCTGCCTTCAAAGATTACGCCATCAACGACTGCTGTTTCGCTGCTCGATCGGTGGAGTGGTTTCTAAAACTCCCTCACACTTCACACGTCAGTGGCCGCCAGCTGGTTATGGCACTGAATTTTCGACGTTGCTTTGCCTTTCTTTTTGTTATTGCCTTTGGCTTTTCGAGTTTTCTTCGCGCAGATTCCACAGTTTTGCGTAAGCCATCGCTGAAGTCAACAACACTAGGTATGGTGGTATGAAGCTATTGGTGGGTGCAACAGGTCTCATCCTCCTCGTTTCATTACAAAGCTTCTCTTTGCCTCAGGCAATCGGTTGCAAGCGTGCAAATATCTGGAAGTTATTTCGCTGTAGCAGTGAAGCCCAAGTTACATACCAGTTGGTTAGAAGGCTTTGTTGTTGCCGCTGGTGTTGACAAGCGCTTCGTTGGGCCACCGAATTTTCGAAAGACCCAGAGGAGCTATGTTCGACACCTTAGAAAATCCTTTTTTTCAACGCCAATCTATGTTATGTAATAGCTTCTAGGTTATAAGGTCCTTGTAAAGCTATTATACGGGTAGTCGAATACACGCTTTTACGGTCCGGAACTGTGATTGTCAGAGAAATAAAGAGAATTGGATTTCAAAGATGTGAGTCTGATTTTTACCATTTTTAAATTGAACGAAAGACAGGAAGAACATAGGGTGAATCCGACAGAGACCGTGTCAGATATTGGCAACGATTGATATGTTTTTAATACTCATTTTATAGTTCTGGGCCAGCATAATCCATATCTCCTTCAGCAAATTTCTGGACATAACCCCAATCAACATACGAGTATATGAGTAGCTCGTCGATTTTCGTGATCGAAAAAACATCACAGGTCAGAGAAATTCGAATCTTTCCAAGAGACTCCTTTTTAGAGCTTGCAAAATCCATGTGTAACAAGTAAGGAAAGGCTAAGTTCGGGTGCAACCGAACATTTTATACTCTCGCAATTTATTTAGAGATTTACCCATATTTTTGGTGAAAAATTACCCTTATTCACTGAGTTCTTCATGTTTGATATAAGGGGCCTTGAAAAGTCATACTCCGATTTTGACAATTTGTCCACAAGTGATGTCACAGCTCAAATACAGTATTTGTATGAAGTTTTATTTCGCTATCTTTATCGGTTCCTTATGTATACATTATAAAGTGAACGAATCAGAAGGATTCAAAATTAAGTTATATGGGAAGTAGGCGTAGTTGTGAACCGATTTCATCCATTTTCCACACGTGTCATCAGGGTGCCAAGAAAATATTATGTACCGAATTTCATTCGAATCTGTCGAGTAGTTCCTGAGATATGGTTTTTGACCCATAAGTGGGCGACGCCACGCCCATTTTCCATTTTGTAAAAAAATCTCAGTGCAGCTTCCTTCTGCCATTTCTTATGTAAAATTTGGTGCTTCTGACGTTTCTCGTTAGTGAGTTAACGCACTTTTAGTCATTTTCAACCTATCCTTTGTATGGGAGGTGGGCGTGGTTATTATCCGATTTATTTTATTTTTGGACTGTGTAACGGCTAAAAGAAACGACCTATTTGGGGGCGGGGTCACACCCACTTTTCCAAAAAAATTACATCCAAATGTGCCGCTCTCTAATGCGATCCTATGTTCCAAATTTTATTTTTATAACTTTATTTATGGCTTAGTTATAGCTCTTTATGTGTTTTTGGTTATCGCCATTTTGTGGGCGTGGCAGTAGTCCGATTCCGCCCATTTTCAAACTTATGGTGCCAAGGAATACGTGTTCCAAGTTTCATTAAGATATCTCAATTTTTACTCAAGTTACAGCTTGCACGGACGGACAGACAGACATCCGGATTTGAACTTTACTCGTCACCCTGATCACTTTGGTATATATAACCCTATATCTAACTCGTTTAGTTTTGGGTGTTACAAACAACCGTTATGTGGACAAAACTATAATACTCTATTTAGCAAGTTTTGTTGCGAGAGTATAAAAACTATTTCACATTTAATATTATAATTTAATTATCTTAACCAAGCATGTTTTTAATGCATGCTATCTTAAATGCATTATTTAAATTAATTTCATTGGACTAATGCACTGAGGACCTAACACAAATTCTCAACCAATATTAAATTGCTGGTTTTTTACTCAACTCAGCCTTCTTACACTTCCAATTGTCTTTTGTGTACTTGCAACCAGACTCTGTATATACTACACAGTATTTCAAATGTCAGAGATTAGACGCAACCTCACACGCACTGCAAGAAGATATCAAATACCAAGCTCACGTTTAGTCATACAGACTATAAGCTGCACCGTTATTGTTACATACTAACCGTTGCAAGTACTCTGCGTTAGTTCTGTCCTCTTTTCGTTCCTTTTAATTTTCTTCCTCTCCCAAGTAGTCCATGCAACAGGCAGTGAGATTTCTAATTAATAATGCCGCCTGTCATGCATGAGTGCCATATGTCGCTTGTGCTTCAAAGCTCTGCAATATGCACGCATAACTAACGTGCGCTATTGTGGTGCATGCTACACCAGGAATGCAAACAAATAATTTCTAGCACATGGAAGACAATGGCACACATTAGAAGGAGGGCTCTGTAGACCCGTAAGCGGGTTATGAGTCGTGGGTTCAGAGGAGCTGCAACATATAGGAAATAATATCGGTCAAATGTCCTTATGTAATATACTTCTTTTGAGTGAGTATTCACTCAGTGGACTTGAAATATCATAATTCAACAATATCAGGGTTCAAGAAAACCATGCCATGCCCTGTAATTAATGCTTCGGAGTTAAGATATCATGAATCACGTTATATCTTGATTTCAACTATAGTTTCTTGCTAAGAACACTGAAAAAGGCATAATGGACTAAGTAGTTTATTACGCGTTGACTTTGTAAAATTGAAACATTTATCTTACTGTCCTCGTAAAGTTTAATATGAATACATCTACTTCAAGAGCGGCTGCATTCCATATCACAGGGGATTTGATATTAAGTTGGCGCTATTCACTTCATGCGCTTGCAGTCTAACCAACTGAATTATTTGGTGACATTCACTTCACCTTCAGTAGGAATAAAGGTGAACAGGATATATGAAATATAGAAAACTAGACTAGATCGAATACATATGAACACATCTAGGTAAACATTTTTGGAAATTGATATATTTTAAAATGTAGTCCACTGAGGTTTCTAAATACATCCAGATATATATATATATATATATATCACCGGAAAGAAAAATGTGTGTTTGAGAAGTATATTTTTTCGCTCTGAATGACGAAGCAACTATCTATATGATTGTCTAGATACGAAGGAAGGTTAGTTTTGTTTTTGCAGCCATTATACAAATTGGAAAGTGTGTATGATTCTTCAGACAATTTAGAATATAACTTTAATCAGTACTCTGTAGCTCCATCTTAATTTTAATACTATTTTTTCTACTTTCAACAGATGAGATTAGAAACTTTGTTCTGTCGAATAGCGATTACGACCTAAGTTAATAGTATAGGATACCTCCCGCGGAGTCTCATAGTTCGCACAAAATCGGAAACAAACGTCCGCACTAAATCGCGAGATGTCAATTGACATCACTAAAATGTTGAATGACATAATGAATTTTTCATCTACAAACCGAGTTCCTGAAAGCCTCCAGCAACTGGACGGCAACTAAGAAGAATGACATTTTGTCGAAGTTAAGAGCTGTCCTGTTCATCAGGGTCTTATTTAATGTAAAACCCATGTAATTACATTTCAAAAGCTAGTGATTGTGTTCAGTCCAGTATGAAATGTGACCAGTATGAATTTAAGACAGAACTTATAATACTACCACCAGTATTTCATTCAGAAAATTGTTGACTTAGAAAACTAAACTTAAGCTAAACAAACGAACTTTATCACTCAACAAATTAAACGAAAAGTAAACTTATGCAATACTTTTAGTTGCTGTGTGTAAATAATTAAATTCCTTAATGTAATAAGAAAATATTTAGTATTCATATAAGGTATAAAATGAAGTGCAAGAAAGTCACAAGCTTCGCAAATATATTTGAAAACTAGTGGAAAACGCTCGCGACGAACAAATTTTAATCTCCTGTTTTGTACTTTTTGTTCTACTTCGCTTATACATCTAAGCATGGCTTACTGGGCGATAGCGACTCGCAAAGGGTCGCCACCGATGAAGATCACACCAGTGCTGAATCCCAATCAACGTGAATTCCTCGAAGATGAGCTGCTCTACCGCGAAAAACTGGAAATACTAGCCGAGAACAATACGATTAGCACTGACCTCTTTGTGCGAAAGTTCGAGGATATCGACGACCCCGTGCTGCTGGATAAACACGATTCCTTCTATCATACCACTAAAAGTCTGCTAGTGCTGTTCCAGATAATGGGCGTTATGCCGATACATCGCAATCCGCAGAAGCCGGGTATGCCACGCACCGGCTACTCTTGGACATCAAAACAGGTCTTCTGGGCCATATGTGTTTTCTCGATGCAAACAACGATAGTGATATTGGTGTTGCGTGAGCGCGTGAATACATTTCTCAACGATTCCGATCGGCGCTTCGACGAGGCAATCTACAACGTGATCTTCATAAGTTTATTATTCACGAATTTCCTCTTGCCGGTTGCAAGTTGGCGTCATGGACCGCAGGTGGCTATCTTCAAGAATATGTGGACGAATTATCAATTAAAGTTCTTAAAAGTGACTGGTTCACCGATTGTATTTCCCAATCTTTATCCGCTAACTTGGAGCTTGTGTTTCTTCTCGTGGGGTGTGAGTATTGCAATCAATTTGTCGCAATACTATTTGCAGCCGGATTTCAAGTTGTGGTACACATTCGCCTACTATCCGATTATTGCAATGCTAAATGGTTTCTGCAGCTTGTGGTAAGTTAAGCAATTCTACAATTGTCTTCTCCTTGAGATTAGTCATCACATGTTCACTCGATAGGTATATTAACTGCACAGCCTTTGGTACCGCTAGTCGCGCTCTATCCGCCTCACTGGAATTAACAATGATGGGTGATAAACCAGCGAAGAAGCTCACCGAATATCGTCATCTTTGGGTAGATTTAAGTCACATGATGCAGCAACTAGGTAAAGTAGACGAAGTGATATTCACAATATCAGCAAATACGTGGTCTACCCCTGTGAAAGATCTTATTCATAAACATCGAATCAAGATTGCAATACTTATCCGAAACACCGAAGTAAGGAACGGTAAGGTTGCCCACTAGGGCAACCTATCAGTTTTGATCGATTAGTTTAACATTAAATTTTCTCCTCACCGAGCTTTTGACCTCTTCACGATTTCTGCATCGGAAACCAGCCATTTTCGTTGATCCAAGCTCTCCATTACTCTTTGATTTCTCATCTTTTCCATCTCTACTCTCTTTTCCAGGTCGCGCCTACTCCAATATGTATGGCATGTACTGTCTGGTAGTTTTCTTCACAACCATCATTGCCACTTATGGTTCACTGAGTGAGATTATGGATCATGGTGCTACGTATAAGGAAGTTGGTCTCTTTGTTATCGTTTTCTATTGCATGAGCCTGCTCTATATCATTTGCAATGAGGCGCATTATGCCACACAGAGTGTCGGTTTGGATTTTCAAACGAAGCTCCTGAATGTGGATCTGACGGCTGTGGATAGCGCTACTCAAAAAGAGGTGGAAATGTTTCTAATGGCTATAAAGTGCCCTGGAGACGATCAAATAATTGCGTCAAACACTTTAAGTGTGTTGGTGTCGTCGGCTCTCGTCGGCTACACGTAGTTTAATGATGTTTCGTGGCATGATTTAATTTTTACTTTAGTCGTAATTTAGTAAAACCACTTTACGCAAATGCACTGTCATTCCCGGTGTTCAGTCTTTGTCAATTCATGCAAATAAACTTAACTCTAAAACTTATTCCCATCGAGCCACAATTTTGAGATGCCAAAGATTCGCAATTACTAAATTACTAATACTCTACAATTGATTACTTTGTTTTTGTATTAGAGCGATCTTATATAAACACTCACACCCCCTTTCGCTTACAATCGTAATATACAATAATTACAAATTACTTAGTCAGAAGAAATTTCTAAAGCCAAATAAAGTTCATATATTGCATAAATAATGATAAAATGACCCAAACAACTGTAAATGAATCCAGTGCTTCATACTGGCGAAAAGATGTGAAAACATAAAAATGGCAACAGCTTTATTCACAAACTCATTTGCATCTTTCATATAAAGCTTGCATTGAATATTACAATGAGTTGCTTTATTGCTATGTCTCACCTCTCTGTCCTATTTATCCAAACCGTTTTCATTTTTCTCCGTTATTTATCTTCATTTGCATTTTCTTCTTCTGTTAAATTTACATATTTCTCACAAAGCTCATTAGTAAAAACATTACCGAAACATTCTGCTGCAGATTTTCAATAGCAAACCCATTTCATTTGCAATGAACTCGTATTTACTTTCCAATTGACTTTTCATTTCAGTTATAAGCTTGAAGAAAAATAAAAACCTGATGACAGAGAAGCTTGTTTATAGCTTTATAGCAACTAATCGCTTACCAAAAGTTTTATCAGCAACACATCTCTAATCACACTTTTTATGTGAGCGATTTTGATGGTCATGCGTCTACATATCTGTTTTTGTAACGATGAAAGAATATCTATGGCGATAAGTAAAGTGAACGATTAGGTGAGCCTAAAGTAGGATTAAATTAAACACGTCCACATAGGTCAATACAAGGAAACCTCTACTGATCTCATTTTTATTTGATTCTAAGGATTCCCTCAAGTTTTCCTATTCTTCTTTTTCTAATAAGTAGTTAGTTTTTAGTTCATTCGGCTTACTAGATCTTCAAGCATATATTATTATTTATTTCTTCATATCGCTCAGGTCTTTCAAATTGATCTGACTATAGCTTCCAGAAACAGTTTTTAGAAATTAGAAGCGCAGAAGAAAACGGTCAACCGCAAAATCGTGATGCGCGTACACATCATGAAAATCTACTTCGTCTGCTGGTGCTTGCCACCAAAGCAACAGAAGCAATAGAAAATTCGGAGCGCGAAACTGAGAAAAATCAATTCAATCTAAGTGGATTTGAGCCACGCGCCTGAGGTGAAGTGCTGGAGGAAATGAAAATCTGTGCACGTTAGAGCTGCATGCTGCATCAAGTCATACTTGCGGCACTGGGATTCCGCTGTTTTAGTGGAATTATGAGAGATGGGAAATTTGGCGTACCGAATTGCCAATGAAATTTCAAGTTCCACCGCAGCATTGCCAGGAAGCGAACAACCGCAGAGAGACAGTCATGTCATCCTATGACACTCAGTTTTGTTCCACAACCAAATCTGGCTTCGAGGCAATATGCTGTCCATGGATCAGTACGGATTTATGCCGCAGACTAAGCGTCTGAATGGTTGTGTTTCGTGGTCATGCGCTCGACTTCTCGATTAGCGGTTGCGTTTGATTTGGCCTCCGTTACAAGCGTTTCTATTATTACCTGTGAAGTCGTGCAATATTTGATGTAATTAGTAGGCGCAGCGAAATTCTTAGAGTAAGTTACTTGTAAATTTAATTTTTGTGATTTTATTATTCGTAATTTTCTTTTTGTGAGAGTAACCTGGGAAAGAATAATTTAATTATTTATAGAAGCTAGGTAACAAAACAGAGAGCTTTCTTGACATATGCTCTAAGATCTTCTCACCAGCTCAAAGAAAACGAACATCTACTCTATTATTTTAATAACAATAATCCACTCGCTTGGAACTTATAAAATTCGTTGGAAAGATAGTATCTTAAATTGATTCGGTCTCCAATTCCAAATTATTTTACACGTCACACACCGTTCTGTAAGGTCTGAAGAGTCTACTCATGATTGGTTGCATTCCAAGTAAGTAAATTTTATTTATTTAAAACAAAAAAATTATTCATCGTTTAGACTGATTTGACAATAAAAACGTGATTTACCACACAGAACGTATGAACATAAATGTCAAGCGCAAACATGGTCAGCTGATATGAGAAAGAGATCCCCACACTAAAGTGATGACAATTAAAGACATTCTCTAAACCGAGTTGAGGAATAAAATATTTCCTACTGTGCATCTTTTTAATTTTCTTTGCGTAACGATTTTTTAGTTTCCCGTGCAGGCAACGAAAAAGTAACTATCAGAGCCAACTCACATTGCTTGTAACCAAACTCCTTTCTCAGTAAAATATTTTTCATTGTTCACCAATTAGTTATGAATTAATATATATATTGAGGAGTGGAACTATTTTGCATGCTTTCCTTGTGCCCTTAGAAAGACTTTTGATGTGACAAAGAAAACTTCGTAACAAAAGAGTTGAAAGCTAGCGCATACCTTTTGACGGAACAACGTAAGCAGCGAATGCCTGCAGTTAGTAGCGTTTTAAAAGCAAATTCGCATAAGGACCCCCTTTTTTTATCAAACCAACAAAAAATGTATGGAAAATATTACTATCACCAAAAAAGGTGCGCCATGAATTATACACAAAAGTGGACTCACTGCCATTTTGTAGTTCAGTAATTTCAAGTTTTTAATTTAATTTTGTTGTCTTCTTTTGCGTAGCGCTAACTCTATTAACACGCAGCGAATTTCATTTCATTTTATGCCAACTAAAGTTTCGTCTTAATTTTTTTCGTAATTTTCATCAGTACCCTCGCAGCGAATACGTTCATTCAACGCGAATTTCATCCTAAATTATTTGAGGAAACTATTGGAATGTTTCCTTCGCGTGATTCCAAATGCTTTGAGCAGCTTAGTGCCCAGGCTCAGCTAAGATTCGAGAATGCCAGCTGGTTGTAGTTTCTATTCACTACTTTGTTTTAAATTAGTAGAGAAATTTCGCAAAAATTTTATGCGGATTTTACGAAGAAGATGCTGCTTCCGGGGAGAAGTGTAATCTTACAACTAATTATGCAAAGAAAATTGTTTGAAAAGAATAAAGTGAATTGAAGTTTAGCGCGTAAATTTATGATACTGTGCGAAGGCGAGCTCAATGGGTATCAACTGATAAGAGAAAGATATGAATGCGCGGATAAGAAGTGACTGGTTAAGGAAACTCATGCAAAGTATTACGGACAAGTTTTTCATTATAAATTAAAAATGAATGAGCTTAGACTGTTGTAAGTGAAGTCAATTTAAGACACTTTCATTCATTTCTTACAAAAAGTAATATAAATGGATTTAGTTAGCTAGGGATAAGATTAAAAAATTTCGTTTTAGTTTGCCGAAGATTAATTGTGTGATAACAGGCGGTAGGAAATGATGATGTACGATGCCCACTGCAGTAACTACATATCAGAACAAAACCGAATGCAGTATAAGCCAACCAATTTTTACCATTTTATATGAAGTTGGAAGGTGTCAAATAGAATAACACAAGTGATCAGAAGACTAGAAGAATATGGTGTCCAGAAACAAACTGTTTCAAGGATTGAACCATGAATATATAGTTAGATATTATGAAATCTTTTAATACAGAATAAATGAAATATTGTTTTTGTGTGAAACATCCTGTATCTTCATTTGTTTTACTCTTTTGTGTGCTTGTTTCTCATTGCAACTATTCGACTTTCGTTTTTCATTTCAAATATTTACAATATAATTGAAATGGCAGAAAATAATATTTTGTGCCCAAAAATTATAAAAATTACGGCATTGGTTCTAGCATTTATATTGTTAGTGAAAACATTTCTGTGTTTTCTTTTGTCATTTGCCATACTCGAAGAACCGCCTGAGGACTGGCCACAAAGACTTAAAGGTGAGGATTTGTAATATTTATAAAAAAAAAAAATACATGCAAAAATCAAAATCTCGAATTTCGTTCTTATGACCACTTTCAGATGACTGCCATCCCAAATGGTATAGTTGGTTCTCGCTAATTCTGAACGCTGTTGGTGTTGTGGTCTATTCTTATATGTATTTTGGTATTCTATATGTACTGCCATACAAATATGTACTCGCTACTGCAACAATAACAATTTGATCACAATTTCCTCTCTTTAGACACACAAATTTAACCTCTTGGTGGGACTTATTGGGGTAACTGCTTACCTCATAGTTTCCGTAACAGCTCACATAATACTGTGGGTAGAACACACAAAGCCACACACGATGATGCAATTAAATTGGATGGTAACCGGTGAGTGATATTATTTGTGAATTATTCGCAGTGAATTAATACCCAGTTTTGCATATTTCAGCTTTGTCCGTCGTTTGTAGTCCATTATCCTACATTCACTACCGAAGAATTATTGCCGATGAGCGAATGCAAAAAATGGAGGAGAGCAAATCAGCAGAAAGTAAGCAGAATTAATCAATATCTAATAATTGTTCAAATAAATTTCAATGAATCTAATTTTAATATATTTTTGGAAGAAGGTTTGAGTTCTGTTACATATTTTCAAATTCTTAGGAGCTTGTGGGGTTGTACTGAGTTATTTTAAGTATTTTCCGAGTTCTGTGGGTACTCATTGTTGTACTATTAAGAATCGGGTATTATCGCCCTATTTAAGTACCAAGTTGTGAGAACTTTTGGCACTTGGAGCAAATTAAACCAGAATTTCTGTTAAGCTATACAGAAGAATACATCAAATTATTTTACTGTAAAGATATACAAAACTTCAGTTGAAAGTAGAACAAAATTTTGTCGAAGATAAAAGTTCTCAAGAAAGATTAAGCTTTGAAATAATTCAAAACATCTTAACCACAGCACCGATTTTTTGATCACTGTGTGACACTTTTTCATTGTTTAGAAACCGAGCCTAAATTTATATATGCAGTTGTTAAAGTATGGTCATATATATGCAAACAATTCTTACATTTAAGTTCCACCCTAATGTTCAACTCAAATCACTTTGAAATATAAAACCCAGTAAGTATGTCAGAGTCGTTTTCTGCCGCTCGCAGACAATCAAACGAGGAATTGACACAATTGACTGCAAATGGCGAAAGGATGCAGCAACTCGGCTACCACTCAACCCATACACACAGACTCACTGATATACATATGTATAAGAGGGAATAAAAATAGTGTTAAACGAAATCTAGTTTGAAAAACGCCCGCCGTGCAAACGAGGGAGTCAACATTGGAAATCATGAGTAATGCCACAAGCATAAAAGAAGAACACACACACAAACATACTACACAATTCAATTACATGTAACGTGCAACCAAATGGGATGGAACTACTGATGCCCTCAAATAAACACGAGGTGAGAATGTAGTTGAATGCAAGTGCTTTGTTGGGAGTTACATAAGTGCATGCTTGGAAGGCATTGAAAACTAGGGCTGAGCGCTCAATTCGTATATATTTCTTATGTAATATGAATCTTTGGTGTACACAAAGTGCTTCTGTTGCATATATTTTGCAAATTTTATCTGTGAAACACGCTGAGCTGATTCAACCTGAAACCAAAAGTAGTGAACTCTGTTTTTCTATTTGATAGCAAATACGTGTATTTGCGATGGATATATATACTGTAAAAACAAAAAATATTAAAGTGGTCGCAAATAAAAACTGTCTACGATTCCACAAAACTTTAAGTGTGGCGAATGGAACAAACAACTGGTACAAATTGGATAAACTGGCAAATTAAAATTATCAGTATGTACTATCTTTTAAAATATAAAATAATTTGGAACAAGTTATCTGCAAAACTTGCCAATCGGATTTCTTGATAATTCTGGTGGGTAATAAATAATGTATAACTTTTTGAAGTGGCTCTGACTTTAACAATCAAGTCGTCTTTTGACTTGAATACTGGGCCAGCAGGTGAGAAGAAACGTCTCTGGAGATCGCTTCTTCGATCTCACGTCAGAGAAAAAGAGTCATTATTTTGATATCAGCTAATTCTAATTTGAACTTCTTTCAAACCATCTGACGACATATTTAATGATTGCTATCCGCCATGAGTTCAAAAATATGTAGCAGTCAGCAAAAAACTTATATCCTTTGCTTCATCGAATTCACGCAATTTAGTAAAGAATATCTTATAAAGGCACGTTAGTATGTCAAGTGAAGCAACCGACTTCAGCAAACATAAAGGAAACCAAACACCATACATATACAAATGCCACACTAGAACCACATTCTAAAGAAGTTGTTGAAACTTTTGTGCCGAAGGAGGGAGATTAACGACAGCTTTGCAGCTGAACGAAAGGAAAAGAAATGAAACAAAAAAAAGTTATGAGTATTCAGTTTTAGGCGCAATCGAATTGCAAAATCACTCGTACAAAGAAAAAGTTAAATGTATCAAGTGGATTAAAAAGGAACAAAATGGAGCAAATTGTGTGGCTCCTTTGTGGAGTATGAGCTTATAGTCGTGATTTCCGCGTGTCTCATTGAAGCCGCATACAGACGAAACTATACATGAGAGAAGGGTTTTGGAGGCTTTATGCTGTTCATAACAATAATGTCATAATGGAAATTCAAGTGTAAATGCAGAACTTTAGATTTATTGATGTATTTGAGAGAAAAAATATGCATTGAATGAATTTAAATAAAAGCGCACAATTTGGAGAAAATAAATAACACACACGAGGTAGAAGTGAGCTGTGTATAAATATTAAAGTATATTTCTTTTCACTGCAACTTTTAACAGCTACTTTAAGTTGTTACTGTCGACAAAATGCCTTATTAAGAAGATAATGAAGACATTTCAAAGCATACCCCTAGGCGCTATTTCAAATTTGAATATTTTAGCGAATGTCACTTCAATAGTTAGTGAGAATTTCCAGAATATAAACGTATTTGCTAATACATCAATATACCTAATTACAGCGTTTACTTTGAGCTTCAAACGCGCTGCTCTCCATTCAGCATCCGAAAATTTTTAGTTTAACATAGTCAGTTGTGTTTGTTTCAATGTTCGGCAAGTTTTCGTTACTGAATGGTCTTCCAAAGTCATGCACTTTATTACAATTACCTCCCTCTGTTTATTCCTTTCATTTTGCATTTTATTCCGCAGTAAATTCACAGTACCCGACAACTGTACGTTTTCTTACCATACTGCTACGTGTTACCATATTCATTTCGTGCACTTTCACAGTTGCAGTCACAGTTGTTGCCGTAAATTGCTTGCTTTTCAAACTTTTCACACATCAACGCCTTGCCGCAAACGAGTCTTTGCATTTTTGGTAAAGATGAAGGTGAGTTATCGGCCCATACTAGATGTGCGGTAAAATTCAAAATTGTTTTGGAGTTTTATTTGAAACCGATATTTACATTGAGAATATTCATTTACCTTTAGCACGCAATTGAAAAATACGAAAAGTTTGCACTTCAATTAGTACCGAGGGCCATAAATGACTGTATTTGACTATGAACAGAAACTGAGAGAATAAAAAGGTTTCAAACTCACAATTCTAACACTTGACTGTGATTATTAGTTTTAAATCGTAATTTGTGTTTAAGGCTATAACTGATGTTAGCTAAAAATCAATTGCAATGATTGAGAATGAGACTATAGTATGGATTAAGTTGTGACTATGATTATCAAGATTAATACGAGAAAATGATTAGGGTTACGAATTTGCAACACCTTAGAAATAGCTTTCATAACTATTTACCAACAAAACTCAATTCCTGTGCATCTTCGAATCTTCTGCACACCTGAAAATGTTCACTTCTATTTTGCATTCATTCCACTTGAATAAACATCTCCCTCCTTCACCTCTTCGTAGTACAACGCAAATTTGCGTAGTAAAATGTAAGTTCACCAATGCTCACCAATACATCTCTTGGAATTCACAGTTACACAGTTCTACATTTGATTTTACGGTGCATGTACCACACATGTATTGGGGGCATATCAGCCAACAGGTGCGAAATAGTCACAGTTGTCCGTTCATTGCAGAAACTTGAAATATGGTTACAGCTCGAACGAATGGCAATCGTTTCACTAACCAACTTTGGCTACCGTGTGAAAGAGACTGTTATGGTAAGGAATGAAACTCAAGAACGCAACAAGACGTGAGTTGAAGGGTATAGTCACTCTACAAGGACATCGCACTGCTGGTGAACAGTGAAAAAAAAGGCAGAAAGAAAAATTATGTGGGGACGATGGTCGTTTGAAAGAATGAGAAGAAGTAATATAAAATTTAAATAGTTACAAAATGTGGCTCGCAGATCCTTTTTGAGGTTCCATCTGCTCGACTCAGAAATGCCAGATGGCTGAAAGTATATCATACTTAAAATCATCCAAGAGTATTTTGTCTGACTGATTTGTATAATTTTTCTGTGTAATACTTGTTTAGTTTAAAACAAAAAGATTAGATGCTTGCCACCTGTTTTGCAAATATTAAACTTCGAAAATATTTTTGACAAAAATCATTACTATACAAACATGAAATTAAAAGGCTCAAAGGAGCATACGTTTGAAAATATTTTTCTTTAAGAATTTATTAATTAACACTTTTGACTATATAAAATTTAGAAGATAAATTAATTATTTTAAAAGAGCAATACGATTGGATATTAATGTAAATTATTCAGTCGAAATATTTTTGAGAGACCTTTACCTGTTAAATAATTTAATCGAGAAAAATTAAAAATAAAACAAGTGGAATATTTCATTATAGATATATGTATAGCATGTTAAAGAAATATTTATTTCTCTTCAACCTAAAGTATAACCAAGTATGTAACCTTGTATGTATGTATGTGATTGGCGTTGCAACCGTTTAGCCGGTTATAGCCGAATCAACGATAGTGCGCCATCTCTCTCTCTCCTTCGCAGTTCGGCGCCAGTTGGGGATCCCAAGTGTAACCAGGTCGCTCTCCACCTGGTCCCTCCAACGGAGTGGAGGCCTTCCCCTTCCTCGGCTTCCTCCGGCGGGTACTGCATCGAACACTTTCAGGGCTGGAGTGTTTTCGTCCATTCGGACAACATGACCTAGCCAGCGTAGCCGCTGTCTTTTTATTCGCTGAACTATGTCAATGTCGTCGTATAACTCGTACAGCTCATCGTTCCATCGTCTGCGGTATTCGCCGTTGCCAATGTTCTTAGGACCATAAATCTTGCGCAAAATTTTCCTCTCGAAAACTCCTAGTGTCGTCTCATCTGATGTTGACATCGTCCAAGCTTCTGCACCGTAGATCAGGACGGGAATGATAAGCGACTTGTAGAGCTTGATTTTGGTTCGTCGAGAGAGGACTTTACTGTTCAATAGCCTACTCAGTCCAAAGTAGCACCTGTTGGCAAGAGTTATTCTGCGCTGGATTTCGAGGCTGACATTGTTCGTGTTGTTGATGCTGGTTCCCAGGTATACGAAATTATCTACGACCTCGAAGTTATGACTGTCAACAGTGACGTGGGAGCCAAGACGCGAATGCGCCGACTGTTTGCTTGATGACAGGAGATATTTCGTCTTGTCCTCATTCACCTCCAGACCCGTTCGCTTCGCCTCCTTATCCATGCGGGAAAAAGCAGAACAAACGGCGCGGTTGTTGCTTCCGATGATATCAATATCATCGGCGTACGCCAGGAGCTGTACACTCTTGTAGAAGATGGTACCCTCTCTGTTTAGCTCTGCAGCTCTAATAATTTTTTCCAGCATCAGGTTAAAGAAGTCGCACGATAGTGAGTCACCTTGTCTGAAACCTCGTTTGGTATCGAACGGCTCGGAGAGGTCCTTCCCAATCATGACGGAGCTTTTGGTGTTGCTCAACGTCAACTTACACAGCCGTATTAGTTTTGCGGGGATACCAAATTCAGACATCGCGGCATAAAGGCAGCTCCTTTTCGTGCTGTCGAAAGCTGCTTTAAAATCGACAAAAAGGTGGTGTGTGTCGGTCCTCTTTTCACGGGTCTTCTCCAAGATTTGGCGCATGGTGAATATTTGGTCAGTTGTTGATTTTCCAGGTCTAAAGCCACACTGATAAGGTCCAATCAGTTTGTTGACGGTGGGCTTTAGTCTTTCACACAGTACGCTCGATAGAACCTTGTATGCGTTATTTAGGAGGCTGATCCCACGGTAATTGGCGCAGATTGTGGGATCTCCCTTTTTATGGATTGGGCAGAGCACACTGAGATTCCAATCGTCAGGCATGCTTTCTTCCGACCATATTTTGCAAAGAAGCTGATGCATGCACCTTATCAGTTCTTCGCCGCCGTATTTGAATAGAAGTTGCAGCTTAGTGATGTTTATATTGTCAATTGCCTACTGGTACAAGGCACTTTCGTTGGTAATTTCAATCAATGCCAACAACAACAGTAGTAAGAACGAAGTTCAGCTATCATTTGCTGACATTTGAGACACATTTCCAAATCGTATTGTTTGCAACAGGAATTAAATTCAATGAGCTTAGCATGTGAATGAATTTGTGCGAATGATCAGATATTAAAAGCGTAAACGCAAACTGCATTTCACTGAATTGCACTGCCAGTTATTTGAGTGCATTTGTAATGAATGGCCGACTTACATTTACGGTTTGTTTTAGTTGCAAGTTAAACCATAGATATTTCAGTTTTCGGATACTTGGAGCGGCAAGTCCATATCTCTACAATAATGAGGATATGTTCTTTAGAGATAATAATTAGCAAGAAATTATTTCCGCTCATAGTATTTAACCAACAAGATTCCATCAGAGATAGAGCTAGAAACAAATTTCTATCTAAAACACAAATATTTTATCTTCCAAAAATATATTTTTCTCACGCCCTAATGTGAACTCTCACATACACATATCAATAAAATAAAAAAAACCTTACAGAAATCTTGAAGTTACTATTAAGGACTAACCACAACTCGCCTCCTGCTAAATTCCTTTCATCTCTGCATCAGCATGCGCTGTCCACAACAACAAAAGCCTTGCAAGGCAAAAATAACAATAACAAGCAGTGCAGTGAAAACTTTTACCTTTCATCTTTGCGGTGAACCGCACGGTATGCCGGCTTAATCTACGTAAAGCAACAAAAACAATATACTTTTATTACTCACATATACGCATGCGCACTGTGCAAAGTCTGCCCCTGTATGTGTGCAGAGTTTATGCTTATTTGTGCGCATAAAAGTATCTCGAGCATTTACTTTTCGAATTTATGTTATCCACTAGGATTTTAGATCGCACATTCCACATATGCACACTCGCTCACACACAAACAAATATGTTTATTTTGAATGAAAGTAACAACCCACTCTCACAGAAGCTGCATTTTATTTATACCTTTAGGTCATGATGAGGTGTAGATGTGAACAAAAGGTATATTTGCTATGCACACGATGTGGAATATGGAGAAAAATAAAGTGATACGCTTCACTGCACAAGTGTTATGGATAAGTTCTAAATTAAATTGTAACAAACGAGCCCGACATAACACTTCAATTTGCTCCGAAAATGCTTCTTAAACAACTAGAACTCTCTTCTAAAGAGCGATCTCTTGCTTTAGATGTTAAAGCATGTTTTAACAAAGATTAGAGAACAAGACTCAAATGGTAGAGAAATTAAGGCCTCACGATTGTCTCCTACGCAGAAATACATGGGAGAGGCAAATCACTTGCCAACATTGTTTTCACATACTGGGTACGTTCTAAATATTGATATTGCATATACAGTATATATCAATATGTTATGAAATACCACTAATCTTAAATTTAATCTGCGACACATATCCTTTCCCTACTTATGTATGTACCTCTTATGTCATTTTACTAATTATTCAATGAGTTAAAGCGCTTCTGATGACATTTTTTCATCCTAATGCTCTGGAACAAAGGCTAAACTAACGAACTTGAAAGCGCACGGTCAATTTGAATTCAAATTTCACAAGAATACATACGTAACAAGTAAGGAAGGGCTAAGTTCGGGTGTAACCGAACATTTTATACTCTCGCAATTTATTTATTTAACTATATTTATATTATATAATACACAATTTGACCCACATATTCGTCATATATATTGTACCTGGCCTTACCTGGATATACGATATATCGGGCCTTAAAAACTTAAAATCCGATTTCGGCGATTTTTAGAATGGGGTTGCCGCACTATAAACATAGTATTTGTGCAAAGTTCTGCACCGATATCTTCACTAGCGCTTACTTTATATATTGTAAAGTAAACGATTCAGATTGTCTTCAAAGTTCTGGTATATAGGAAGTAGGCGTGGTTGTGAAGCGATTTGGCCTATTTTCACAACATATCATTGGGATGTAAGGAAACTATTACAAACCAAGTTTCATTGAAATCGGTCGAGTAGTTCCTGAGATATGGTTTTTGACCCATAAGTGGGCGACGCCACGCCTATTTTCCATTTTTTTTTTAAATCTGAGTGCAGCTTTCATCTGTCATTTCTTATTTGAAATTTAGCGTTTATGACGTTTTTCGTTAGTGAGTTAACCCACTTTTAGTAATTTTCAAACTAACTTTTGTATGGGAGGTGGGCGTGGTTATGATCCGATTTCTTTCATTTTTGGACTGTATTAGGAAATGGCTAAAAAAAACGACTGCAGAAAGTTTAGTTTATATAGCTCTTTTGGTTTGCGAGATATGTACAAAAAACTTAATAGGGGGCGGGGCCACGCCCATTTCCCCAAAAAAATTACATCCAAATATGCCCCTGTATAGTGCGATCCTTCATACCAAATTTTATTTCCATAGCTTTATTTATGGCTTAGTTATGGCACTTTATGTGTTTTCGGTTTTCGCCATTTTGTGGGCGTGGCAGTGGTCCGATTTTGCTCATTTTCGAAAGCAACCTTCCTATGGTGCAAAGAAATAAGTGTGCCAAGTTTCATCAAGATATCTTAATTGTTACTCAAGTTACAGCTTGTACAGACGGACGGACGGACAGACAGACATTCGGATTTGAACTCCACTCTTCACCCTGATCACTTTGGTATATATAACCCTATATCTAACTCGTTTAGTTTTGGGTGTTACAAACAACCGTTATGTGAACAAAACTATAATACTCTCTTTAGCAAATTTTGTTGCGAGAGTATAAAAACAACTTATGCACCTACAATTCGCCGTCACACACACAAACACAGATAAGTGCTCCAAGCTAATTTATATTGGCAGAGACTTTTGCAGTTGAATTTTAACTTTATAAATATTTCGGACTCCTCGCGCAGCCTGCAGTTGAGCGTTTGAGTATTTTGAGGTAATTAATTATTTATGCGATAAGAGCATGCATGTAGTACAAGGACATCACGAAATATAAATTACCAGCAACCGTGTGAAGAAGGCTAAATGCAGAAGAGTTTCCGCTGAGCGGAGTATTAGACTGCATAACATTGACAATTTACAGTGTCATCAGCAGCAGCGGTGCTGACATAAAAACAACAGTAGCAACAACATATATGTATATAATAAGGCTACAACGCCTAAAAGCAGTCAATAACATTTATGTGTAGCAACGAAATAAGTACCCATCATCAGTGTGGTGTGACCTCAAATTATATACAAAATTAAAAAATTGGTATAGACATTTATCTCTCTTTTTTTGGAAGAATAAATGTAAAAATTAAAACACAATGCTCTAAACTATAATACAGATTTCATTACATATTAATTCTCTGTTAGGCTCACTTTTTTCCTGTTTATCCATTGAATGTATTTAACCCTTCTTTATCTATAATACTACACCTTGAAATTAGACATGCATAGGATACGTTAAGCCCACGTAAAATATTTAAGATTACACAAACAGATACATTTTTATTAGAAGCTCTACTGAATCAAAATGTTACTTTAAATTCGTTCTGAAAACATAAGTTGGATAATTGAGAAATAATAAACAATCACCATAGAAGACATAGATCAGAGTACAAAGCTTAATAATTTGTACTTTATATGAGAATGAATAAGTTTTAATACAGTAAATAATTTTAGTATCTAAATATGACCGCAGAATATTATATATTTTCAATGCAATTTAATTTTTTTGTGGAAAATGACTTCCTCTGTCAAATAACATCTTATTATTCGATTGTCAAGTACACTGTGGATAACAAATCTCGACGAATTGCTATCAACTCTTAATCCAGCAAAAAATCAAAAGCGCTACACTTTCGCTTTTCACTTCGTTATCCCCCAATAAAGTGTATCACAACGCTTCACCAAACATTCATTTAGCTGCAGATGAAAAAAACCAAAGCGCAAGGCTTATGCAGCTTAAGCGATGATAAATAATTTGTCATTCAAGCAAATGGCATTGACAACAATTTCAAAAACGACGAATAAGAAATAATAGGGTCATTGCAATGTTTTTTCTCTTTATTGCGGCAATATAAGCAAATGGGTGTACGGAGCGTATGAGCAACTATTCACCAATTGTGAGGCCATGTTGGGAATTTTTTCATATTCTTTGTTTTCTTTGTTGCCATTTTTCTTTCGCCCCACAAACAAACATTTCTTACGTCAATCAACCACAACAACAATTGTTCGATAACGCACAATATAAAGTTATTTTTAGGTTATGTTCAGCATATGTATTACTAGTTATCGGCGTTTAACCCAACTAACTACAACTACGACACGTGCAAAATATGGAATGTGCAGCACATACAAAAGGATTTGAGAATGAATGTTATAAGCTCAAATAAATGTGAGAATATGTATGTTTATTACCATCGTTCTGTTATAACTGTAATTTTAAAGAAATCCAATTAGGAACGAAAATTAATATTGAAATTGAAAATGGTAAAAATTAAAGAAATCTTTATTTTAATTTTTTGTTTTGATGAGCCCATGTAAATTAATAATAAATTATTTTAAACCTAGGTTCTCTGCTTAGCGCTTGGATGACACTAGCTTTCTATCACAAAACTTCTAGCACAAAATGCTCTAGATAACAATATTAATGTCCTACTACCACTCTTTTTTGGTTTTTAACTTTTTTGAAACATTTTACTGTTTTATCACATCAATGTGATTATTCGTCCTAAATTCGTTTCCTTAATATCACCCTGTATTAAGTATATAGCTAATATAAAAAGTCTGTGCCTTTTTTTCTCGCTTATCAAGCCAGCAAACCGCAATCAGTTTCATTTTATAAATGTTTTTTTTTTTTGCCAACGAAAGCTGCAGTGAGTGATAAGTTGCTGTTCGTTAAGAGTTTTTGTCAGAATAATTTCGTTTCGTCAGAGTATGTTCATTACTTTTGTTTGGAAGCCAAGAAGTATAATTTTAACCAAGCCAAGTTTGTTAGTTAATCGATTTAAATAACGAGTACGATAAAATAAAAATTTAAGGATGCTTTATGAGGATGATATTGTTATCTAAAATTTGCCGAAGTTTAAAGAAAATAAATATTAGAGAATTTAAATTATAGAAGTAATAAATATTGCCACACATAGAAACATTTGGATAGTATGAGGGGTTCTTTCACAACAGTAATAAAATAATGGTCGATTTAGAGGGTGGCAGAGAATGACCTTGAGTTGGGAAAATATGTATGTATGTCCTTAGAGCTAGTTCAACTCTTAGCAAACCAAACTTGACATTTTCATTAGAGCAAATACGCTACAGTACACATTAAATTCTTTATTATGCAGAATGTGGAATATAGTCTAATGTATGAGTATTTATTTTTACTTGAGACTGAGAAGAGAGATAAAGACCCAGCTGATGTTTAACGAGTTCCTCTTGCAAAGTGTTTCACTCAATCTTTTTACACAAGTAAACATACTTATAAGTATACAAGTTTTAATGTCTTTCATACTCTGTGGGGACGCTTACTAGCGCTTTCGCGTGCGAGCCATAAATAATCTGTTTATTTCTGCACTCTACCCTTTCAAGCTGTTTATGGCAAAATTTCCTTTGGGTTTCATTAATAAGTTTGTTTGTTTATTTTCTATTTTCTGTTTTCTATATTTTATTTCGCTTTGGTGACAAGGATAATAATGTGATTAACGCGATGCACCACGTGGACCACCAAGCACACTACATTTGTTTCCCATCCCTCCCTCTTCTGTAGATAATATTTTATACTTAGCGTTGTAATTTACTATCGGAATTTAATTAAAAGTTACTGCTTCCATAGTGAATTTTATGTAATGCAATTTTTGCCATCTAACGGCTAAAGTTTTATAAAAATGGCTTATTTATGGCTTTAAATATGATTTTGCACTTTGGTAATAAAATATATTGCAATTAATAGAAAGAAATACGAGCTAATATAATTAAATATTAGTTATTTTCATTTATTGTTTAGTTTATAAAACACAGTACACACACAGCGATCTTTAACAAGGTAAGATATCCTCCGTATTCTATTCACAAGCACAGAAGGGCTTTCGGTTGAATTCGATTTTTTCCTACATGGCAGTTATTTTAGATACCTATATAAAAACCAATGTGTCCATGCTATTCGTCATAATATTTGCAACATGCAATTTATTTCACTGAAACTCAGATAAAGATCTACATTAATTAATTCGCTGCCACACCCCTAACCTAGCAAAACATAAACTTAGTTGTCATGGGTATTAAAAATCAACTGTGTAAAGTGCCTCGAAAATGGCTTGAGATTCCACTTGCTTATTATTACTTACATCGCTGTGTGCCACCTACAACTTTGCATGCATTTGCCCATCTTATAACCACATAATTTGGGCTATGAAATTTTTTGTACTCGACCAACTTCAAAGTACAAATGAAGTTCAAAAGCCTTGAAGCTCTGTTTTGCCCGAGAATGTTTATATTTTCATGTAATTTCGTAATTTTGTATGAATGTAAAAAAAATATAAACAAAATACGAAAATGTTTACAGGTGAAAGATTTGTGGCGATTGCGATAGTCTTGGTGTTTTGTGCGATGTCTTTCTTTATGTCCTTCTTTGAGCTAAATCAATATCCGCGGACGTATTACTTAAAAGTGCAGATTAGTGGTGGGCAAATAAAAATTATTGAGATGAAAGAATTTAAAAATCATCCTCCGAGAATATTTGTTGAAAATCAAAGCATCGGGCGATAAATAAAGAAAAAGTGTTTCTCTACATTTATTTATAATTTTGTATGTTAATAGTATTTTTTGTTTCATTACTAATTGCAGCTTATGCACAACCCAAGACATATTTATGGTTCACTTTCATTTCGAATTTGACCGCTTTTATGGGGGGGTTTTTCCTCTTCGCAGGACTCTATGAAGTAATATGTACATATGAGATTTTCGTTAAAATTTTATGCAGAATTTATATTCTTTCTTTTTGCCCGCTTTTGCCGTTATTGTATGCTGCATTGTGGCAGATTTATTCCTTCATTGTCTTTTTGTATTCATCACTACTGAATTTCATTTGCATAAGAGAGAAAGTGAATAATGGTACATGTATCTTAACTTTGGATTATTTTCATTTTAGTTGCTGGCTGCATGTACTTTATCCATAGATTAATCTATGGCTAAAGGTGAATTTTTAAAGCAAATACAGTAATTGAAAATGTGTAGAAAAAATAAAAACTAAACATTAAAAAATCTAAAATATGAGTAAACTCTGATTTTCTTTAGTTTTAGAGCATAAATAATTCACAATAAATAATTCAACTAATAAATATATAACACTAGCAGACCCGGGCACACGTTTACATTAAATTAGTAAATTTTTCAATACAGAGAAAAAATTCTTACGCATAAAGACTACAACGTTATAACCGGTAAATTAAAAAAAAATATAAATTATTGTAGATCTTTATTAAGCGTAAACTATCATAATTTGTAAAACTTTGATTCTTTTAATCGTATATTGAAGTATGTAACAAATGAGCATATTTCAAAGTTGGCTCAAACTTGTCTTCGATGGCGATATTGATTACCTTCTTCACAGCCAGTCTTGTTATATTGCAAAGTCGAGGTTGATTTATGTTACGCAGCATGTTGACAACTCACACTACTTTTAATTGCAAGTGAGTGGGGATAGTCCAAGCAATTTTAAATAATCTGTGGGATAATTGACTTCGTCATTCTGGTAAATTGTCGCGAAATCTTTGTTTTTTACCACCAATATAGGTTATTCAGTAATCAATCAGTAATTTATGGATATCATATTTTGGTTTCATGTCAGGAAAAACACGATGAATATGCTTCTGTTTCGAGTCAATGAAGTGACATAAATCTATTGGTAATGATATTAATCCGTCGAGGTGTCAACTGCCACCCTACCATTTCCAAAATCTACCAACGGCTTCAACAATTGTAGATTGATATTGTTGAAAATGTTTTATGTGTCGCCAAAAATGATGGTTTTCCATTGGACTTTATGCCGAATATATAGGTCAAATTGTGTGTTATCTTAATAAAATTACATCAATAAATTGCGAGAGTATGAGATGTTCGGTTACAGCCGATCTTAGCTTTTCCTTACTTGTTACAAATTGTCTTGAATTTTCGACACAACCTTATACAATTGGACAATGACAAAAATAGTTTAACATAGCAACAATGACAACCTTCAAAATATTGTTATTATTTCTTGTTTTCTTTTTTATATATTTGTTGTCAACTCGAATAAAATTCTCTTATTATTATCTTCCTCGCCATTTTTCCGTATTTACTTACTTTCAAATCTTTTCCTGGCCTTCCACGAATATTTCAAGACTAAAATTAGCCAGATCGGTTTGGCCGTTCTCGACTTTTTGCGAGACTAACGAACAGAGTAATTCATTTTTATACATATGTGTGTATCTATAGATTGCAAAGTGTTTGTATGGGAGGTTAGAAAAGTGTGGATGTTAGACTTTTTCAATAAAGTTTTTAATTTTTCTCTCCGTAAGAACCATCTTTGTACTTTAAGAAATATTGTAAAAAAAGAATTAGCGAAATCGGTTCAGCTATTCTCGTGTTATGCGCTTAGCAACACATTTTGCGATTCATTTTTATATTATAGAAGATTACACAGAAAAATATTAAATTTTAGCCACAAATCTATACAGCAAACTTTTCTCCCTCCTAACCAACTCACATGTTGCTCATACGCAGTGTCTGACCTACTCTGACTTACCAAAAGGAGCAATAATCCCACTTATCGACTAGAGCTAATAAATAAAACAGAGATTTATGCGTACAAAGTGACATTTAAGCAGAACTTATAACACATTTACAAGACAATTTAAGCGCGCACATAACTATATGAAAAATGAAGTAGAAGTAAGGAAGAAAATATTTACTTCTCGTCAGTTGAAATGTGCAACAGAATTGCACACTTGCAAAATCACTTATATATATACAATATATGTTTATCTTCAAGATGCCATCCTTGCAGTATTTCGTGCAAAGAAAAGAATAATAAGAATAAATGAAAAGAAAAGAGCGATGAAGGGAAACGAAATGTGCAAAATGCAGGAAAAAGGCAGCTCACTAGAGTTTTACCGTGAACAAAGAAATCATTTGAAGTCATGTGCGGTGTTAATATTCCTTTAAGTTACAGTAGCTGATAGAAAAATGAATATACCAGCCTTGATAATTTGGCTGATTTTATTAAACATAATTTTACAGTATGTAGAATGCCACACTTTTAGGAAAAATTGTAGCCCATTGAATACGTAGTTGTACTATGAGTATGAGTATTAGTTGAATAAGCAGTAGTAATTAGAGTATTGAGTTTTTCATTAATATTTGGATACTATTTCATTCCTCCATTGATTTTAACTATTTTGCACTGTGCTTGCCTTCTCAAGTTAAATACTTACATCTGTCTCCACTTTTAGTATACCAGTAATACAATTTTCTTTCTTGTAATAAAAAAATACTTTGTTATGGTGCGTCACATGTGCTTGGCGCAAGCTAGCGAGTAAATGACAATTTAATTTTGCTTTGAGAAAATTGTTTTCCATTACAAAATATTTAAAAATATTGCAAATGTATACAACACTTAAGGCACTACTGCTAAAGAAACATGTTTGCCACTCACGAACACACTTGGACAGGTGTATTTTCCTCATCTGCGTCTTAGCTTAATTCACTTTTTGTGGAGTCTTCTTATTCTTCCCTGCTGCAAAGAAATGTGTTTAAATGTTTTTTGTAGTTGTCTTCTTCATTGTTCTTAGACATTTCTTTTGTGTGAGAATGGAAGCAACATTGTTGCATGCAACATGTTGTTTGTTTTATAGCAGCTTTACTTTGGAACTGTAAAAACTTGTTGCGCGTGTATGAGTGAGTCATTTGCGTTTCTTATGCACTCATCTGTGTATTAGAATGCACTTTATTCTGCAACTGCTGTTTCTAGGACGTAAAAAGAACCACAAAAACAATAGCGCATGCATTAGCTTTGCAAGCCACAAGCACGTACTACTTCACACTTCTCGTGCCCGCTAAAAACAACTAGCAAAATCCAACAAAATTTAAGGCTTTGCGGTTGTACTAACACATACATCCAACTATTATAATGTCTGTTTACTTAAAACATTGTGAATTTGTAAAAGGTAAAGGACTGCCGCATCTACCAAACCACATAGACATCATTTTGACTTCAATACCAACACATATTTAAAAAAAATATGGGATTTTACGCTTTTGTAAAAAAAGTTTCATCTGAAAACAATATAGTACCGGAATATATTTTTTAATTGAAAATACAACTCTCATTTATATCTCTATTCGATTATTTCATTTCATTTAAATTAGTTTTTAATTTTTCTCGCCGTCTCTTAATTGTGGCTAATCGAAGAAAGACTTTATTTGATTCGAAGACGAAAAAAGCAAAATAATCTAGAAATCTGATTTAAATCTTCTTTAACGATTTTACACACTAAACACAGAGATAAATATTAAAGGCAAACATCAACAATGATGATATAATAAATTACAAAAATCAAATAGAGAAGCTAAACCGAACAGCGAGTAAAGACAAATAACGCCAAGTGAACAACTGGACACTGAGCTTGTGGATGAATAACTGTTTATACTAACAGGACACTCAGTTGTCACCGACATTCCACGGACCAACCGTCCTACACCCCATTCACGGAATGAAAAACGCCATAGAAAGAAATAAAGTGAAATAAAATAATAGTAATATAATAATACTGTTATCCTTGCCACTGGTAAAAGCCAACGAACAGCTGAAAAAATAGATTTAGCGCAATGATCATTTTGTTAGTGGAAAAATAAACTCAACAATTGCAAGTATTCCGGAGAACTGAAAAAGTTGGCAACAGAAGAGTGGAAAAACCGTGACGAATTTGCCACAATATTCCGTGTAAACAAATGAGATTACAATAAGCACGGATTAACAGAGTGAAATAAATTATTTATAACGTTGAAATGTTAAAAGAGCTTGAAAAGAGTAAGAGAAAGAATTCATTGAACAATGAAAAATATAGCTGACTCGGACTAACGTGATGAATGTCACACAAACGTGGACGACAATGCTTTGCTCACAAATAAACATAAATATTTTGCAGAAACACCAGATTAGATAGGTGGTTCATTTGACAATGGGGCAAACGTAAGGGTGGACCCGGATTTTTACCCGCGTTGTAAATAATACCGATGTAACCTCCTTTATCTACCTTTTACTAACTTCCTATTACCTCACTGATTGCATGAAATTAATTCGAACTTTCGGGATTTTTTATGATTCAATACTTTAAGTATATTCATTCAAAATATATGCTTTTAAGGCCGACCAAACTAGCGTCCATGTTAATATCCAACTATTCCGAGCCAACCCTCCACTTCCTTACTACTCGTAATTGTTGGTTGCATAATACTTATTAACAACATTCAAGCGTACCCTTGGTGTTGTTGTTATAGTTTCAACACACTACTGCAATATTGCTCACTTTTGTTGCCTTCGCTATTACACTTTACGACAGGTTAATAGCGAAAGTCAACAAGGCAATGACTGAGATCCAAGCAACTTAAGGCAACTGAACTCGGCGTAAAGGAACAAGACAAAAAGCTGGGCACTATACTGAGCGCCGAAGAAGTTTAATGTATGTGCTTCTGGAGAGAGCTAAGATGGGCGGTCGGTTGGGATAAATGTAAGCAGTGAGAAGAACGGCTGTAATCACGTGTCTACATATTTACCGGTGGACAAGCAGGTGCGTATAGATTTGCATGTTTGTAGTTGTAAAATTTACCAGGAAATGAAGACAAGGCCACAGCAAGGTAGTGGCAAGATACCTACGCCCATCTCTTGGTTTATACTCGAGCACAATATATTTTGCTTGGAAGAGTACTGACACTTATTTGCACTAATTTGTTAAGAAAAATAGATTTTGTTCAATTAAATTCAAGGGCTGCAACCGGAAATCATCGGAAAGTCACAATATAAACACGATGAACAGTGTTTATATTGTGACTTTCCGATGATTTCCGGTTGCAGCCCTTGAATTTAATTCCTTATTCCTTATTCATTTGAGTGTTTTTTCTTGCTACGTAAACTTAGGTTTCGCGTCAGATATGCTCCACGTATGTAAGCAAAATGATTGTCGAAAACCTGAGACTTGCTGTAAAGTCAAGAAAATCTAAGGAGTTTGCATGTTAGTCTCTTCTAGGAATCCCATATTCAAATAAGAAAGTCATGTAGCTAGAAAAAGGAATCTTGGACAAACTCTTTCTACAACTGAGTTGACTGCGATTCTACTAGTGGAGCAACCACGATCTAATCTAATACCTCTAACGTAAATATTAAAAAAAAAACAAATGGTCCCAACATACCGGTTCTAGAAATTATATCGATTTACGAAGCGGTTGTATTTTGAGAATAAAAAGAATACCCCGAATTGATAACAATCTCATATCTATGGTCCGGCCTGAACTTCACTATACGTTATCTCTTTATTTAAATTTTGCATCTTTCCAGTTGGCGCCTGTTGAATTAAATTCGTATTTACCTTTGTTTTTAAGAGCTGCAAATTTAAATTGTCTTATAAATAAAAACTCTAAACTTAGCCTAGACAACAAAGTGCTTTTATACAATGCGGTCATAAAGCCGATTTGGATGTACGGCATTCAACTGTGGGGTACGACCAGTGCAACTAATATCGATATAATACAAAGGTTCCAATCGAAAATGCTTAGAACAATCACGTGCTCACCATGGTACATGCGCAATGATAATATCCATTAAGATCTTGGTATCCCTATGGTAAAGAAAGAAGTAGAGGACAGCAGATTGAAATATATATCTAAACTCCGTGATCACTCAAATCCATTGGCTAATGCTTTAGTACAATCCTGTAATCAATCACGTATAAAAAGAAGAGATGCGCCTGCATACTAAAGAGCAACGTTATACCAAAACAACTCAATCACCTGGTTGAGCTTGTCTAGTTTTAATTAGTTTTAAGATTTTATAACTTATTGTTAGGCTTTAAAGAGCAGATTCAGTAAATAAATGTATATTGAAAAAAAACCTTTGTTTTGCATTCTCTTCAGGACTCATACTAATTTTTATGTCCATTTCGAGCTATATTTTATTACACTTATTTGAACCATCTACCGGCCAGGCTTTTAATTTACCTCATACAGCAGTTGGACGTGCTCCACTCGTGCAACTTCTACTTTTTCTCGGACTTATTGTGGCCTCCTACCTTCGTACTTACAGTTATCTGAATGCAGTCGCACTGCCTCTTACTACAACTTACGATTTATTACAACCCCTTTAGCAGGCAGCACTCCTTTCCGCTACTCCATTTCAATGCTTTAACTAAATATGTGCATATTTATATGCAGTTTCAAACACACTCAGACATACCTTTTATTTTTGTCGTATAAACGATAGCGTCCTCATAAAACTATATTTCTCGCAGTACTACAGTTGCATATTAAGTAGCGCTCCGCGGGAATCCACCAACTGCGACAAGCCCTAATACTCGTAACCCACTAGCAAGGTCGAGTTATACTTACATATGTATGAGGTAGAAAAACGGGTGGAAGATAGGCGTAAAGAATGATTGTCAGGCGTAAGAAAGCTGTCATAAATGTATGAGTGCAATGTTACACACTGCAATTTAGATAAATAAATATATGAGCTGTTAAAAAACGTATAATTAAACGCTCGTAAAACTGAACCGCTCATTATCTGTAATTAATACCTAAACTGCTCTTTGTCTCTTTGCGACTCATGGGAAAATTTGTAGGGCAATGCCGAGAAACACCTTGCCCTGGTCTATGCACTCCGACAGGACAACGTTTTGTAAAGAGACTCCGATGTCATTGTTATTGAAAAACCTTGAAAGCGAAGACCATTCAATCCACATTACCATATTTCTTAGCATATTGCGCTTGCCTCTTGTTTGTACGGCATTCGCCAGCAGTAGCGAAAAAACCAACTGCAAATAACGGCATTAAATACTTTACATTGCCAAGTCCAAGTTGGCGGCCAAATTATGTGAGTACATACAGAGAAGTCATGATCATTGTCTTTATGTGCCCCTTGCTGCGCTCTTTAGCTGAATGCTTTTCGCTGGAGGAATTACACATGAAAACCCCACATTTTAAATCGGTAAAGCTCCTGAGACCGGCTTATTTAATTATCGTAATAAAGTGGTTGGATATGCAGTACATAAGCAAAGCCTGACAGACTTGTAGCAACTGAAATGTTCATGCTCATAAAGTTGAACAACAAATACACTAATTGAATTATTATGAAAACTAGCGGGCTTTGTAAAGCCATCCGACCTTCAAGACAATCTGAAAAGTGGACAGTGAGCGGGCGCTGCAGTTGATTTGTTATCTAGAGCCGGTCAGAAAACCACAACAGTATATATCAAAAGCCAAAACTAAAAAAAATAATATTTTAGTGCAACAAGAAAGTAACTTGTCCCAACATCGCTACACTCCAAACTGACACCAAAGCAATTACAGCTAATGGCAGGAAAGGAAATGCGCCCCAAGCAGATCAAATCATTAGCCAGCCAATCAATAAGCCGGTTAGAAACGCGCTACGTCAACCTACATCCCGTTCCATTGTAGTTACGAAGCACGCCTAACAACAAAAGAGGGAACGTAGGCGACCGAAATGGGCACTTAGACTTCGCAAACGAGCAACTAATGGCTGGCTACTTTGTGGGTTAAAACTAGCAAAGTGTCGATTTCTCATCTGACTTCATTGTCTGTCTATTGAGCCATACTACAAGCTGATACACCAGCGATCTCCTCCTCCCCAATCAAACAATTCAAGCGCCTCCTTACAGTTCAGCTCAACTATTCCATTATTTAAACTTTCGATTGCCACTGCGTCCAACTCCATACAGATGTGTTAATTTAGAGCCAGCCGGTTATACCACTCCAGTTTCTCCAATGTGACCGTCAAATCTCGGTCAACTGGCTAGCCATTTTAGTTACTTGATATGCAATAAAACTTGTAACCGATTTCGCATAATATTAACTATTTTTTGCTGCTATTCGAGTCGCTGTGCTGTGTTGTTGTTCGCTCTTTTGGCTTGCCACAAATTTCCAATAGCCAGTTTCGTGCTCTTGTTGCGTTGTCTGACCATGAGTGTTAGCTGTGGCTTCGATTGCGGCGTTAAATATACTGTTTATTGGCGCTTATTTCGCTTGTTTTCCAAACAATTTATTACTGTTTATTCGGTGGAAATTGTTATATGTTGCAATTTGAAATTAGTTTGGTTATTGTTGAGACTTTGACTTTTTGTATATCCAAGGCCACTGAATTATTGGGTTACGATATCAAAAGCGAACTATTTTTGATATGAGGTGGCGTTGCTGATTATCACGATTCGCTCGTAAAACTTAAGCAAAAAGTAATTATTTTTAGAGCTCCATGTGGACTGTGAAGAGAAAGAGAGATATTTTTTCACATATCATACTTCCCTACTACTTTGGTGGTAAGTATAATATTGGTATATAAGTATAATCTGAACGTCGGTCTAAACAGAATATAGTTCACTTTACTTTCCCAATCAATTATTCGGTTCTTTACATTGTCTTGAACTCTTATCTGCAATCAAACCTTATCACTTACACTTTTACATGATAGGCCCAATTTCTTCATTTTCTTCCAATCAATCCTGTTTTCAGCCTAGGCAACTTTCTGCCTCTCCTATTGTGTTTTCATAACAGTCTAGGGGAGCTGTGGATTTAGATAGTGAAGGCTATCACTAACTAATTATCTTAAAGAAGCGAACCAACTCCTTCACTCTCTTGTGTTATATTCCACATAACTCGGACTTCGTGATCGGAAATCAACTGAATTTATATCTGCCGAGGACTACCACATCTAAAGCTAAAGCAATTCTTATCTCTGGAAAACTGGTTTATTGTTATGAACTGTCGTCTAAATGCACTTTGCTTGCATTAAAGAGTAATCGTCATAGCGAAATGTCAAACCTTCTCAACTCATTTTTAAACTACATATATAGAGTTCTATGAAAGATTCTCACATTAATGTATGTGCATAAATCTTCAAGCAAAGCAATAAAGCAGCTTTTCAGAAAGAGCTCTGCCACCCGCTGCTTTTGAGGGATAGCAATGTACGCAGAATTTACGGAGGGAAATACGCAAATGATGTTGCTGCATAAGACGACTACAAACCTATTAAACTACTGATAGCCGCTACTAACTTTGACAATTCACTTAGCTGTGACATGAGTATACGAATATTGTCTTTTCTACGCTGTGATATGTAGATTCAACTGGAGCTGCAGCAACATTCCATCTATCACGTAAGAATATAATATTTTACATTTATCCTACTTAACAACTTTATGTCCGCCGCGGTCATACAACGCTTTCTCTTCCTTAACTGGGCTTTGACAACCTTTGCGCCTGTGACGTCTCGTCTCCTCCTTTGTCACCATAGCAAGCGCTCTTTATGTATGTAAGTAATAGCTTCCGCAATGAAATATATATTTTACAGCTTCTATTAAAGTTCAGCATTGTATTATTGTTGTGTGGCTTACAAGCAGCGTAGTGGAACGTGTAAATATCATCTTCATCTCTTGAAATGGGCATGAATAAATTTATGAGGGCAATATACATGGGAACACGCCCTCAGAAATGTGTTCGGCTTGTCAATTATGTATATAAATGTGTGAGTTTCCTTTTACTCGCACACTATGTACTGTAATAGGGGACGGCTCCTAAACGTTTGAGGTGAATATTGTACGGTTGCTAATTTCGGCTTTGTGTCCTATGCTGATGAAGAGCTTTTCAGCAGGTGGACAATGGCAGACGAAGCCATTCGAGCTGGTTTGATCATAACGGACACTGATTCTAAATTCATGCAACGAAATTATACAAATGCAATCTAGGTTAGGTTAAGTTAGGTCAGGTCACATACATTTATTTGAGGTTATGTTACCATTAGTTTAAATTATTAAACATTAAACTTAAATATAAAATTTTGCTATTACGCTAGTTGCTTTAATACACCCTGTATTAGTGCTCTCTTCTATGTAAAGCGATCATGTTTGTTTACGCACTGCACGCATTTATCAATGTCAAGTGGAAATGAAGGAAGTAAAAGCGAAGTCAAAAAATTGTAAATTGTGATAAGAAAGAGTGAATAAAACGAAAAAAACTCATTACGGATTTTTGCAAAATGCACGAAGAAGATGAATTGTTAGATAAAAGTGTCAAAGGAAAGAACTACAAAATTATGGAAAAAAATTGTGCGTAAACTGTAAAAATTGGTTAAATTATATTTGAATAGCATTCATAAATCAAGAATAAATACAAAAAAAATTATTAAGAATGCCTTACGAACTGTAGACGGTTAGTACGAGCTTTTAACCAAATGAATTGGCGGTAGATCTCCTAAACGAGTGGTTCGTACTACAGAAGTATTACTAATTAACTGTAAAGGTGTTGTGGCTTAATGTAGACGACGACTGAAGAATTTTAGTTATAACCTTAATTCTTTACTCCTAAATTGTATGTAAAGAAACTTTGCGATTTTTATGAAAAAGTTAATCAACCAGCTACGACCCGTTCTGTTCAAACACTAAATGACCAAATTTTCGAGTTATCAAAGTTAAAATTTCTACAATTTCCTCTAAAAACTATAATCCTGTAAATGTTTGTACTTATATATACGCATTTCTGCTATGGAAACATATCTGGAATGTGACACATAAAGTGCTCCCACATCTGAGTATTCGTAGTGGGCTGCCACTTGCATTTCAATTCACTCACTCACAAACTCTAACGGTATTGAACATTGCTACGAATTATTTAACAGGCAGCGTTCAACGCTCGGTTATATGCCAAGCATGGTGATATTTGTATCTATGTATGTGTATACAGATGTATGTGGCATACTTTTATTCCCACCCACTAGCTTATTTAATATTTGCGCATACAAGGATTGTGTGTAATTAACAATTTAACATTTCATCAATTCAATGCAGCGGTTGATTGCGCCACAGCTGGTGAAGGCGTTGAGGTTAGTTGCACTGCGAATGTGAGTTTTTTTAGTTTTTAAAGTGCCACCGCTCCTGCCCATTTTGGTTCGGTGGCTTGCCAATTGAGTAGTCGTAATGAAAATTGCATGCGTTGCGTTGCGTCGGAAAATGGCATAAAAGATGGCTTGCAAAAAATACAAAAAATAATAATAAACATTTGTTCAAAAAGCACCGTTAAAATGCCAGCGTATGCAAATGCACACCCATATACGCGCACATTTGCAGCGAAATAAAAAATTTAAACATTTTCCCAGTTGAATACTTGCCGAGTGGGCTTGGCAGCTGGCAACTGAGGCTTACCAACTTTCAACGGCAATTTAAATAAGTAAATTTAAAATTTGTACAAATGTTATCTTTGTGGATAACTGCAGTGCATTAGTATTCTGAATATTCAACATTTTATGATTCACGATTAATTATCCATTTCTTCTTCTTCTTGACTGGCGTAGACACCGCTTACCCGGTTATAGCCGAGTCCAAAACAGCGCGCCACGTATCCCTCCTTCTGGCAGTTTGGCGCCAATTGGTTATACCAAGCGAAGCCAGGTCCCTCTCCACCTGGTCCTTCCATCGGAGTGGAGGTCTCCCTCTTCCTCGGCTTCCTCCGGCGGGTACTGCATCGAATACTTTCAGAGCTGGAGCACTTTCATCCATTCGAACTACATGGCCTAGCCAGCGTAGCCGCTGTTTTTTTATTCGCTGGACTATGTCTATATCGTCGAATAACACATACAGCTCATCGTTCCATCGTCTGCGGTATTCGCCGTTGCCAATGTTTAAGGGACCATAAATCTTCCGCAAAACCTTTCTCTCGAAAACTCCTAGTGCCGTCTCATCGGATGTTGACATCGTCCACGCTTCTGCACCGTAAAGTAGGACGGGAATGATGAGGGACTTGTAGAGTTTGGTTTTTGTTCGTCGAAAGAGGACTTTACTTTTCAATTGCCTACTTAGTCCATAGTAGCACCTGTTGGCAAGAGTTATTCTGCGCTGGATTTCGAGGCTGACATTGTTCGTGTTGTTGATGCTGGTTCCCAGGTAAACGAAATTCGAAGTTATGACTGTCAACAGTGACGTGGGAGCCAAGACGCGAATGCGCCGACTGTTTGCTTGATGACAGGAGATATTTCGTCTTGTCCTCATTCACCTCCAGACCCATTCGCTTCGCCTCCTTATCCATGCGGGAAAAAGCAGAACAAACGGCGCGGTTGTTGCTTCCGATGATATCAATATCATCGGCGTACGCCAGGAGCTGTACACTCTTGTAAAAGATGGTACCCTCTCTGTTTAGCTCTGCAGCTCTTATAATTTTTTCCAGCATCAGGTTAAAGAAGTCGCACGATAGTGAGTCACCTTGTCTGAAACCTCGTTTGGTATCGAACGGCTCGGAGAGGTCCTTCCCAATCATGACGGAGCTTTTGGTGTTGCTCAATGTCAACTTACACAGCCGTATTAGTTTTGCGGGGATACCAAATTCAGACATCGCGGCATAAAGGCAACTCCTTTTCGTGCTGTCGAAAGCAGCTTTAAAATCAACAAAAAGGTGATGTGTGTCGATCCTATTTTCACGGGTCTTTTCCAAGATTTGGCGCATGGTGAATATCTGGTCAGTTGTTGATTTTCCAGGTCTAAAGCCACACTGATAAGGTCCAATCAGTTTGTTGACGGTGGGCTTTAGTCTTTCACACAATACGCTCGACAGAACCTTATACGCGATGTTGAGGAGGCTTATCCCACGGTAATTGGCGCAAATTGTGGGTCTCCCTTTTTGTGTATTGGGCAGAGTACACTGAGATTCCAATCGTCAGGCATGCTTTCTTCCATTACCACTTTTAAAATACAAATTCAATAAATTTTTCAGCAGAAGTCACTTCATTTCTGAAGGGTTTTGGAGGAGATTTAATATCAACCATTTAATAACTGCACTTAAAGAGTCACTAGAGAATTCAAACTATTGATATCCAATACCACGTCTTTAGATTAAATCTGGAAGTCATCACTGACTTGTTAGAATTGAAAGCCCTTCCATTTATATACTTAACTTTCCCTAAGTAAAATTGGTTCAAAATAGAGCATACATATATCCACTCGCTCCCATTCACATGTAATTTAATATTTAGCGTTAGGTTAAGTGAAAAAATGGAGGTGATGAAAAAATAAAAAATCAGGAGAAACAGGAAAATTTAAACAATTTGTAGCGAATTTCCGAATGTGTGTTTATTTTGTCAAGAGGTACACACCGGTAAAGTTACATGCGTTCAAATATAAGTGGTATAAACTGCATTCTGAAATTTTACACAAATGCACCCCCGTTGTCGAGTTCCCAATGTATTTCACTTGTATTTGTGTCCCACTTTTGTGTAAACTCCCACATACCCTTTGGCACACATGTCCCTCTTTGTTGATGTTCGTTGATTCTATTTGGTCCAATTGTTTTGTGTTTGCTCACATCCCTATTTGGGTGAGTGTGCTCGCAGCGTTTCACAGTGCTGGCAACACAATGTCAACGTTCCGATTCTATTTTCTATTTTTTATATTCTATTTTCTTTATTTGATGTTTCAGAAAGCCAGCGAACTTTTTTCCTCGAATCCTTTTGTTGTTTCTCTGTTTTCTTAGAATTATTATTATTATTATTTGTGCAGTTGCCACAATTCATCTTTGCTTTGTATATATTGCATGGAATTTGTTGTTTTTATGTAGAACAACTTGCAACTTTTGACAATAACTTTGAATTAAGGCTCAGACTTTCATTGCAAATTTTATAAAAATTTCGCATGTTTCCTCAACAAGGGAATGGGTAATCTGTTGGAACTCCGAAAATCACAATAAACCTAAGGAAAATTTGGGTGTCTAACGTCGTTTTGCAGTCTTCATACAATGGTCAGAAGCTTTTGAAGGACTCATATAAGAATTGTCAACTGTCATTGCTCGAAATCTATTTTGTAATATTTGTCGTGAGTCGGCAATGAAAAAACGTACTTTTGAAAAACAAGTATCTTTTAAAGCAGACTTATAGGTTCCTCCAAATGTCAATTAACATTGTGGCGTTCAAGCTCAAATTATATAAACATGCACTGCAGTCGGATCTACGTATTAGGAACGGATGCTTATTAAAATCCCGTAAAAGACTGCCCCTCGCTATCATTATTTGGATTGACGCTTGGAGTATTAAGCCTAGTCATTACTGATATTCATAATATTCTATATATGGGAGAATACGCTCAATAATTTATTAGAATAAACCATATACCATTATATTCAAATTAATTTTTATGAAATGTTTTTTTGGTGGATTGTCAAATATTCTTTTAATGCGAAAGCGCCCTTTGCTTCCTTGTGTCATGTCTTCTGTTTTTTATGTCATTAACGGCTGCAAAACACCATAAAAATGGAGCATTGCTCTATCCACTCCCGCTTATTATGCTCCAACAAGCATCTACACAACAACATGCATAATAGTTGTAAAAGTAGGAAAAGTACAAAAAAAGTTTCCAAGCGACGGGGATTAGGTTACTGCAACGAAGTCTGCACACTCAAATCGCATCCAGACACAGCTTACCGCAGAGGCACATACCCATCTTGCAACACAACATGCCGCTAAAATTGACTTTTTACATGTTTTGTGCTTTAATCATTTTGTATTCCACTTGTTGAAAGTCGCCGACTAGAATGAGACTCAGACGATTACGTTGCAACATGACGAAAAAGTAGGCTTAGAAAGCATGTTTACATACATATACGAGTATATCTAGAGCAGAAGCTAGCAAAGTATATATGTTTTGGTTATCGATATTTTTTACTTTATTTCAGTTTTGTTCCTCTTTGTTACTTCTTGTGGTAAGTAAGTCATTGGCGGTGCATTTGGTTTTACCAGCTAGTTCATATTACATTTGTTCAACGTAATGGTATCACTTGAAAGGATTATACATTTTTTTGATGATAAGAAGGCAAGCATCTCTGGCATCAACTGACAAATTTCAACGAAACAGCAAATGATGGTGAAACCACTTTAAATGATGAGCCAAATTGATGGAACTAACAAAAGAGAACTGAGAAAAGGTATATTACCCGCAATAAATGCTTATAAGCCGAAGCTTTGTATATGTGCCGCAAGGAGGAAGTGTCCCTTCGCGGTTCCGTAGAGTGCCCATAAATTATGCAAATGCCGAAAAGGGTACTCTAAGAAAACTAACAAAAGCATAATGGAATATTTATTTAAGCACATTTAAAAGCAGAGAAGCATACTGGAGGGCGCACACCGACGAATATAAATTTAATTATGCAACTAATTTGATAAACTATTCATTACCTTACCAATTTGCTGAGAGGAAATTTAATCTGGAGCTTATTGAACTATCTGAACATACAAACATATGTATGGATATATGTATTACTGTTCATTAAAGAAATTCTGTTACTTAGGAGCAAGTAAAGATTTCTGTTTAATATGTTTTACAAGGGATGCCGAAGGGATACATTTATGCCATCAAGAGAAGAGGTCTGGCTTACTTCCCGGAAACAATATGAATATACACTCGATACTTTGTAACGTTACTTGTTCTAAACATTGTATAAATTAGACTGTGTATATAAATTTACTCAAATATTTATTACAGATATTCGGATATTTGCCTTTAGGTTCATTATGTGCTTAAGCCAAATGTCAAATTGTATAAAACTGTATTATGTGAATAAGACAATTAAGATAGATTATGCTGGCACATTTATTAAGTATTGAATGTGCGAATGAGTTTGATATACTACTCTATTAATTAGTATATGTGTACATATCACAAGGAGCAGTGGGCGACAATCACAGATATAATTCACTTAGATCAGTATATTATTCACTCAAGCAATTAATTAGTTAATTAATTTATTTATATGACTCAGCTTACACATATAATTATTAAAAATGCTTAGAAATAACCTTTCAATTGTGTTTACTTCAATTTCAGATTTATTTTTTAAGTTTTGTCTTTTCATTTTCATTTAAGTAGAGATTTAACGCGTTCTTAGCTATTCCTAATAGTAATTTGTATTGTGCTTTGTAATATACAGACATGCCAACACTTCCCCGAAGATCACCAACAATACGAATTCGTTGCTACAGTCCAAGTAATGTCTCTCAAGCTACTGTCGTTAACTACGCACACATTGTTGAAATAGTCTTTTAGGATCATCAATAGAACTTTCTAAACTACAGGAACGACACATTCATACTTCAGAATTTTGAAGCAGCGATATCTCTAAACTAACCCATGTAACTCGCTAACTACACTTCATCCTTTGAAGGACTGCAGGAATTTACGGAGAATACTCCGAGGTGATGTAATATTTCAATAAACTGACAGCGGTTGCCTCATTGTATTATAATCATTATAACTGAATTCGTCCAAGCTTCTGTATATATAGTGGTCCATAGAGAGAATTCCTGCTAAATCAGCCCGAAGTAGTATCAAAGTTGAAATCTCCAAAAATGTCAAAAACCAACAATTTATTTATCTATCTTCACCACATTCAATTTCAATTTTTTTATTATCAACGTTTTTTATTGCCAATCACTTATGTGTGAAAACACGCGACAATGCTTGTCATTATACCAGCAATCGCGTGTAGCGTGTATTAACAACAGCTACATCACCGTCGGTTGGCGCCTATAAAAGGGCAATCATGCTTATCAGTCGTAGGCGCAGATGGATGCGTTAATTTGACTTGAATGCCGCGACAAATGAGCACAGAAAAGAATAAGTGAAGAACCCGCCAGCAAATGAGCAACACATTGCCGATTTTAGCGCTAAATTTTATTGACAATGAGCAAAGCAGCTGCGTTTTGTGCCACCGCCATTCCATTTACACGCTCATCTTGTGGCGTTTCGCAAGAGACTCGATGTTGCTTATGTGCGTGCTTTAAATCTGTAATAAAAATTCGCAATGCGCACATCAAAAGTTAATGGCTTCGTCACAAGCGATTGCATATTGAGCGCTACAAAAACAAAAACATAAATAAACTCACAAAACGTGGAAATATTCACATAGATAAGAGGAAAGAGAGACATTGAAGGGAAGCTGCCTCCAGCTGGGCTTGTGTGGCGGGAGGACTGCCTGTGGTCTTCCGCGCATTGGCAATTGCCACCAATCAATAACAACAGTCGGACAGATAAGCTTCAGACAACATTGTCCCTCTTCCTACCGACGCTGCTGGTGATACTCGCGTTTTCATATTAATGTTAGGCGATTGTTGCTTGAATTAACAGATAATTGTTTGCTGTAAGGTGGAGCAGAAAGGGAGATTCTGATATATTTATTTCGATTACTTGTTTCTTTGTCTTTGTGACACATTCTCATTGTTAAATACCCTTTCTCTAACAATCTCTCGTTTTATAGAGCTAAGATCATTTTAATTAAGATTCGCTAAATCCAGTAGCTTGTGTAATTACTATACTATACTAGTGATACCTATCGAACCTTAACATGAACTCAAAATTTTCCTCCTTAACAGCTTTTTTATTGGAGCGTCCAAGTTATTTAATTAACTAAGTAATTTTTACTTTGTTCTCACTAATTACTCCTAATGTTTGCACTACCAGTGAGAGTATCTTCTTCGCCACGTTTAAAATTTCGTGCATTTACCTTGTAAACGCATGTAAATTGGCTAGAAACGTGCGCCGTTGTAATGCCTTCGAAACACGCTCTTTGCTTCAGCTTCATTAACGCAGCAATTTCAAAGTATTTTTTTACGAGTATTTAGCTCAAACCCCAAATACATACACATGATCAGCAGGAAATGAAAAACCACGATTTTGCATACTAAAACCACGATTTTGCATACTAAAATTTTTATAGATTAGGGTGGAATGATCTGAGATGTTCATAATCTGAGCAGAAAAAAGCAATTTTTCATCCGAAGTTGTTAAATTAATTTTATAAAGTGTGCCCAAAATCTTTAAAGTAGTACATACCCCAAATATTATAGATAAATATCCGACTTGGAACTAAAGAATTATCATCGCCGATTTTCGGATCGCCCCTAAGTTGAAACATCGCCACATTTTCCTATTGGAGGGAAACGTTATGAACATACTCAATACACTCAAATTGATATTAAAGTGTCGTATGTGCATTGCAAGCGCGACAATGCAAGGAATTGTTGAAATTCTGTAGACAATCAGCGTACAGACACAGCTAACCGACAAAATAGCAGAAGTTACAGCCGCAACCTTGTAAACAAACAGGCAACAACATACAACGCATAGCAATAACTTAGTCGCTGAACAATGCAATGTGCAAACAAATCGCATAAACCGTTTCGCGCTGAAAATATACGCTGATTCTTAAGCTTCGAAGCGGAACTACAGGGCATTGGCAGATGGGCTGGCTGGATGCGCCGCTCACTGGGCCATTGGCAAGCATCCATGCTCATGTTGTTATGCATTAGAAACACTTCAAGCACGCTGGCACGCACGCACTCACTTCGCAACATATGCGATTACATGGAATCTTGTCTCGCATTTGCGTTATTTATGCGAAACAAACGCGTTCCAGGGGGCAAATAGCGCAGGGCATCGACAAGAACGCTCGAAGAGCAGCGGGATACTTCAAATATGTAGATATGAAGACGCGAACGCACACACTCGCTCTACGCTCGCACACTGGTCTATTGTGACCAGGAACAATGAGCAGCACTTGGATTGTGGTGACAAAGACGCGATTACCTCATGCGCACTTCAGGTAACTACTCTACAGAGTTCGCGAACTCGAATTACCTCGTTATACCCCTCTCATTGTCAATGTTGGCAACTGCTTCCATTTTTTATGCCTGTCGCACCGCCAACGCAACTTAATAGCCGCTGCGCGACCGCCTGCCTGTGGAGCCTACCATTAGTGGCAGGCAGTAAGCGGAATGTGTACACAAAAATTACAAAATGAAGGCACAAATATATAGAAGAGAGACAAGAGCTAGTCGTTACAGTGGCATGTGTACATAATACTAAACAATTGCTCCTTTGTGCCGTTTTAATTTAATTGTATGTATTTAGATTATTTCTAGTATTGCCTTGAGTACGACTGAGGCCTTTCACATGGCGTCAGTAAAGTAAGCTCTACACTTAAAGTAAGCATTTTTTCTATGGAGGTGGTAAACCCATTTCAAGAGACCTCATGCTGATTTATGGGATCAAGCAGTTTCACAGCGGTCGCATTACAGGCATGAATTTTAAAATAGTGCCTGAATATTTCTGAAAATACTTATAAGAACCCCTGAGTTATTGAAAATAAGTTTAGTGGCGAAAGTGGAGAAAGATGCAAATAAACATAAAACCCAAAAGTTTATCTATTCATTTAATGTTCAAATAATACATTGATACCTTCATCGTATCATCAAATTTAGAATAGGTCGGAGTACTATTGTCATCTTGCGATTTACTACTGGTTTTGTGGATTTCGCTTGGAGATAGTGAGCTTAACTATCAGTTAATGGTGGTTTGCATGGTCCGTTTGGCCAGACTCCAACTCAGCCTAACTCACGAGAAGTCCAATAAGATCGCTTAGTTGGTTGGATTTAAAATAGTTTGTTAGTTGCAGTGAGGTTTTTTTTAAGATTATGAGGTAAAATAATTTGGGCGTTTTTGTTTAACATACCTAACACGACTTTAATAATACTCGACGGTGGATTTAGTTGCCGCAGAACTGTAATATCGGCTTCTTTTAGTTCATGGTAAAATGAGAGAATGGCATATTGCTTTATTGCGCGCATTTCACTCATGAAGCGTCTATCGACAGGTCCTAACATCATTAAGCGTGACAAGTCTTCCTGTGCGATGAATTTATGCGGTTACATAAATTCCACGGGAAACTGCTGTCATTCAGTAGCTGTTGCCACAACTTACAGCAGTGAGGCGTGAACGTTCTATCTATCAAAGCATCTATCAAATTTTGATTAAGTTTTTTTGTACGAGAGTGTATGTGTTTGTATAAACGCCATTTTACGACTTCAAATTTCAGTCATTATTAACAGTTTCCTCAATTTTATGGGCACTTAAAGTTGTAGGAAAAACGAAACATTATAATATGAGGAAAATAAAAATGAAAAATTGCACATCAGAGGGTAAGCTATGAAATGACGGTGAAATACCCGGATACATACATATATATATTGGATGAACAGTAACGTAACTTCATAGCCGTTTGTGAATAGAAAATTTCGTCCAAAATGTATGTCCCAACTGATTTTATGGAGGTCAGCCCAACATATAATCTAAGCCTTGCTATGGTACGGAAGACCGGACTTGTCACAGTACGGCAGAGCACTTTCATATAATTTATGCGCGTATGTCCCTTTTAATGCAGCGCTGACCAAAATCCCACACACCAACTGCCCTTGATCACCTGTCAAATGTCCAAGGTGATTAGGGTGATTCGTTTCCGCACATAAAACATTAAATTGAAGCTTTAAAATAAAACTGTCATACATCATAAATGGCAGCTCACACGTGTGTTGCTGCTTATTTCGTACCGTTAGTGTGAACGTTAAAATTTTATAAGTATGCGTGTGTGTGGTCATCATGGGTACGAAAATAATTATGGATTATGTGATGGAATTTGCATATTAAGTGGTGCGTGTTGTGTACTAATAAATAAGCTCTGCTGAAACGGACATTTGAAAATTTTAGAAAATATATCGTAATAATTTTAAATAAATTACGAAGAACTTAAAATCACACTGAAATAAAAAAAACATAAGAGAGCAAGTAACTGAGATTTATTACCCACATACTTAAATTAGGCTAGGTTTCGGAACTGCTGGTCGTAAAAGGTAGTGTGGGTGCCAATTGGACATCAGAATGGCGGTGCTTTGTGATAAGAACAACTACTTAGAATGGAACAAAAATCATCAGGACGAAACGCTTTGAGCCTATCACAAATTCATATAGGCGCCTAATATAGATTATAGGCTCTGTAAGAGTACCGAGTAGTTCCAACCTTAAGCTAGCAAAAGCTGGTTAGTGGAGCAGAAAGTATCCATAAGTAAGTATTAGATGTATCCATACAATTTATATACGAAAGTACGTAAATGGACCACTTGAGTACCACACTGTGCATGAACTAACCGAAGCCCAGTATGAACATAAAAACGATTACGCATATATCAATCAAACCATTTTTTATTCAACTCCTCCAATTTTGTACACAGAACAGTCATGCCACTTCATCGCAAAGCATTGCAAAGCGATGACAGACACAGATTTAAAAGCGGCTACATAATTTATTCGAACATCAAAAAAGCGTTCTCATTTGTTCATTTCATATTTCGCATAACTTGACAAGCTTGTGGTTAAATGTTTCAGAGGTGTAAGCTCAGCCACCTTTTGCCGTCAACTTTATCATGTGCTAGTAATATCTCGCATCACTTTTAATTTCAGAAATTTAAATTTTATGCGACTATTTACAGTAATTAAGCAAAACATTTGCTATTAGAATTAGAAGTTCACGCAAGTGAGGAAAGTTTTTGATTGTCATTCACTTGGGAGTGGCCAGAAACGATTCTTCTCCACATGGTCCAAGCAGCTCACGACTTCCGGTTTTAGACCAAGTATCCTCTGGGTAGCCAACAGACATCCGTTTGAAGGCGAGCTAAAGTGAGAAGGCGAAGCCCGCTTATGCGGTTGTGCGTTGGGTTTGGGACCCACCACATAAAAACACCCCCCAATGAAAAATCTACGAAAGCCTCGGATGAGACACCCCCCTTCTGATGACGACCCCTGCAAACGTTTTAAGGATAATGATATAAGGGCATGCACCTGGAATGTCCGGACTCTTAATTGGGAAGGTGCCTCTGCCCAGCTGGTTGATGTCCTCATACGACTCAAGGCTGACATCACCGCCATCCAAGAAGTGCGATGGACGGGACAAGGACGGAAGAAGGTGGGTCCTTGTGACATCTACTACAGCGGCCATATAAAGGAGCGCAAATTTGGTGTTGGATTTGTGGTGGGAGAGAGACTCCGTCGCAGAGTCCTGGCATTCACCCCGGTGGATGAACGTCTTGCCACAATCCGCATCAAAGCGAGGTTCTTCAACATATCGCTGATTTGCGCCCACGCCCCAACGGAAGAGAAGGACGATGTGACCAAAGATGCTTTCTATGAGCGCCTAGAACGCACCTATGAGCGCTGCCCCCGCCACGATGTAAAAGTCGTGCTTGGCGATTTTAACGCCAGGGTGGGTAAAGAAGGTGTCTTTGGCACAACAGTCGGAAAATTCAGCCTCCATGACGAAACATCGCCAAACGGCCTGAGGCTGATCGACTTCGCTGGGGCCCGAAATATGGTCGTCTGTAGTACCAGATTCCAGCATAAGAAAATACATCAAGCTACTTGGCTGTCTCCTGATCGAAACACGCGGAACCAAATCGATCACGTTGTGATAGACGGAAGACATGTCTCCTGTGTTTTAGACGTGCGTACGCTCCGAGGACCAAATATAGACTCGGACCATTATCTGGTCGCAGCTAAAATACGCACCCGCCTCTGTGCAGCAAAGAACGCCCGTCAACAAACACAAGGAAGGTTCGACGTCGAAAAGCTGCAATCGCAACAGACAGCCACGAAATACTCTACTCGACTTGCACTCCTGCTCTCTGAGAGCACTCATCAGCATCTCGGTATAAGGGAACTGTGGAACGGCATCTCAAACTCACTGCGTACCGCTGCAGCCGAAACAATTGGTTTTCGGCAACGACAAAAAACAAGCTGGTACGATGAGGAGTGCCGTCTCGCAGCGGAGAGAAAACAGACTGCCTACCTCGCAACGTTGCAAACGACCACAACACGTGCGGGATGGGATAGATACCGAGAGCTGAAGAGGGAAGCGAGACGCATCTGCAGACAAAAAAAGAAAGAGGCCGAAATGCGTGAGTACGAAGAGCTTGAGAAGCTGGCAGACAGAGGGAATGCTCGAAAATTTTATGAAAAATGAAGCGACTTAACGAAGGTTTCAAGACCGGAGCATCCTCATGTAGAGACCAAGGTGGTAATCTGGTAACCGATGTCCAGGGCATACTGGGATTATGGAGGGAACACTTCTCCGACCTGCTGAATGGCAGTGAGAGTACAACACCAGGAGAAGGCGAACCCGATCCCCCAATCGATGACGATGGAATAGATGTTCCATTACCCGACCATGAAGAAATTCGAATAGCAATTACCCGCTTGAAGAACAACAAAGCAGCGGGGGCCGATAGATTACCGGCAGAACTATTCAAATACGGCGGCGAAGAACTGATAAGGTGCATGCATCAGCTTCTTTGCAAAATATGGTCGGAAGAAAGCATGCCTGACGATTGGAATCTCAGTGTGCTCTGCCCAATCCATAAAAAGGGAGATCCCACAATCTGCGCCAATTACCGTGGGATCAGCCTCCTAAATATCGCATACAAGGTTCTATCGAGCGTACTGTGTGAAAGACTAAAGCCCACCGTCAACAAACTGATTGGACCTTATCAGTGTGGCTTTAGACCTGGAAAATCAACAACTGACCAGATATTCACCATGCGCCAAATCTTGGAGAAGACCCGTGAAAAGAGGATCGACACACACCACCTTTTTGTCGATTTTAAAGCAGCTTTCGACAGCACGAGAAGGAGCTGCCTTTATGCCGCGATGTCTGAATTTGGTATCCCCGCAAAACTAATACGGCTGTGTAAGTTGACATTGAGCAACACCAAAAGCTCCGTCATGATTGGGAAGGACCTCTCCGAGCCGTTCGATACCAAACGAGGTTTCAGACAAGGTGACTCACTATCGTGCGACTTCTTTAACCTGATGCTGGAAAAAATTATAAGAGCTGCAGAGCTAAACAGAGAGGGTACCATCTTTTACAAGAGTGTACAGCTCCTGGCGTACGCCGATGATATTGATATCATCGGAAGCAACAACCGCGCCGTTTGTTCTGCTTTTTCCCGCATGGATAAGGAGGCGAAGCGAATGGGTCTGGAGGTGAATGAGGACAAGACGAAATATCTCCTGTCATCAAGCAAACAGTCGGCGCATTCGCGTCTTGGCTCCCACGTCACTGTTGACAGTCATAACTTCGAATTTCGTTTACCTGGGAACCAGCATCAACAACACGAACAATGTCAGCCTCGAAATCCAGCGCAGAATAACTCTTGCCAACAGGTGCTACTTTGGACTGAGTAGGCAATTGAACAGTAAAGTCCTCTCTCGACGAACCAAAATCAAGCTCTACAAGTCGCTTATCATCCCCGTCCTGATCTACGGTGCAGAAGCTTGGACGATGTCAACATCAGATGAGACGACACTAGGAGTTTTCGAGAGGAAAATTTTGCGCAAGATTTATGGTCCTAAGAACATTGGCAACGGCGAATACCGCAGACGATGGAACGATGAGCTGTACGAGTTATACGACGACATTGACATAGTTCAGCGAATAAAAAGACAGCGGCTACGCTGGCTAGGTCATGGTGCCGAGATACACTTTCTCTTCAACCTTCCGTCCCTGTAATTTTAGATAAATTTGACAGCCTACATTTCACCCTTTGGTGGACCAAATATTTATTCTGGTTCCAAATATCAAACGAGTATTCTGTTTCACACTCATCCGAAGAATCCTGGTGTAAGCGCGATTCTTTGAATTTTTTATGAAACAAAAAAAAAGAATTTCTTTTAGCCATAGCATCTTTAAATAGCAGTAATTTGAATCTCTGATCTAACGCAGTAGCCTACGCCAGAATTAAAGTGTATAAATAAATCATAAAAGTTACTGCAGTATTATCCAAGCGCACATTCCCTTAACGAATTCTCCGTATTTTACAAAAATCGAATTCCAATGTAATAAACCGAATCCAAATAGAGGGTTTCGAGTTAATACCCGAAAAAGTGTAAAGTCAAATTTTTATATAAAACATCGTTGAAAGTAACATCGATGCATCGATATTTTTAGATTCAAGACATCGATGACTAACATCGATGCTTTTTGACGAAAACATCGATGTTTCAAAAACATCGATACATCGTTTGCATCCCTAATTAGGAATAATGAATTTTTGTTGCAACTATAAAAATACAAAATGGCATACAAACAGCATTGCCACTACATTTCTCTCTTCTCTGACACTGTGGGTGGTAAGCTGCTGCTTTCTGGAGGCACTGTGTGAGATTTGCTTCATTACAAATTTATATCTATGTACTTACGTTTATTGCGCTTAAAATACTACGCAAGTAAGTAGATGAGTAGTGGAAGCTTTTCAAGAATTCAATTCCAGACTTACGAAGTTAAATGAAAATTCTGAGAATTTTGTTACTAATTTGAATGAGAATTCAAAACTGACAAACCAACTACTGTTGAGATTAAATGAAGCTTTCTCTGAAATGCCTCAAGCTCATGAATACACTTAGTAACTTTGTGAATTATTCAAATACTTAAATATTTACTTAAGTAATGATTCGGTAGAGTTTTAAATCGGAATAGAGGTAAGAAATTACATAATAGTCAGTAGATTACAAACTGCTGCACAAGTGCACTTGAAATCACCAAAGCAATGTGCAACCTATTGCATGTGATTTGTTTAATGGCATTTGGAACAATATAAGCAGTGAACCTAAATAGCAACGAACACAAAAAGACATAATCAAGCAACACTTGTTCGTATTCACGACAATGCAATGCAAATGTTCGTTATCTATGTAGAGAAAACATGTTTATGCATGTAAATTCATTAATACTAAAATAAATAGTATTTTTATGTGTAAAAATATTCTTGAAATTAATGTTTTTATAAAATAATTTACTTTTTAGCATAAATATAACAACAATGTATGTTGACATGCATTAGGAAAATGTTTTGTTGCATTCGTTGTCATATGCTTGATTTTCTTTGCCTTGCATTGTCATTGCCTTTCGTGCCTTCTCAATCAGTAATGTTTTGAAGAAACAATGCTTGATGAGAAAAATGTCATGCAAGCATTTGATTTTGCTGCTGAGTGTGTTGTTGATTTGAATTGTTCGCTGAGAGCAAAACATTGCATTGTCATGTTAAATGAACGAATGACTTGAAACAAGGAGTAAGCCTGCTTGTGAAGCAGTTTAGTAGATTAGGAGAATTATAGGCATTTCGCGATTAACGGTGCCAAGGTTGAGTTGTATAAAAGCAGAGAGACTCACTATTTAAACCTTAAGACATCTGCTACTTGTCATGAAATTCAGAAAATATAATATGAATAAGTAAGTATAATGAGCGACCTCTAATTCTTAAGTTGGTCTTTATTTTGTCAATGAAAAATGGAATTTCTAAAGTTTACTGAACTCAAAATGTATAAAACTCTGTAATTGTTTTTTCAAAATATGTATTTACGTAAAATAACGTTTACTTATTCACTCATCGCAATTGAAAAATATTCACGTTTAGATACAATTTTACTACTTCTATTCAAATATGTGTGTTCGAGCAATCATGTGAAATTTTATTTAGCAATTTTATTCAAGCGCAAGCATACAATATGACCAAATAAACTAAATAAACAGGGGTCTACAGACATGCACACATATACGCCACCTGTGAAGCATCGTGGTTATGTCCTTCGATTCACATGCTCTCCCTCACCCCCCGCTCCACGCTCCACGTCATCATTTTAACACTTTATTTGCTTAAAATTTTCCACCTCAGCCACTTTACCTTGCCTGCCAAACAATGCGGAAATTTTCTAAAAATCGCTAAATAAGAAAAGCCGTGAAAGTCTCAAGCCAACCTGTGGCAACGCGTGTGTTTATCGCTTTGCGGCTGGACCTGCCGCAAGTTATGTCACACACAAATATTGCTCAATACATGCATACATATAAATTTACTGGTTTTTGTACACCAAAATCATCTTTAACTTTGCACGCAGCGAAAGGTGTTAACTTGAACCCATACAATCGCACACACCCTCACACATAAATACATTTGTGAAATCTTACAAGAGGTTTACCAATGGGACGAGTGAACAAATTGCTTTGGTTACAAAAGGTGGAATATTTTGTGGATGTACAAATTCTGAATTCAAACCCCGTAGTAAATGATATAAAGTAAGGGATAGCGTGTGCTATTAGTGTAATAAATTCAAAATAGTTTATATAATAACCAATATTAAATTGTCAACTCATTCAAGAAATTTCAACTAGCTCTTCACCTCAAAAAAACAAACTAACAGCAAATAGTTAGAAAGATATACAAAGATTGTGCTCAAACGCTTTGCGTTAAAATGATAAGCATGAAATTTACATCAAGAGCTTTTTGCATAATCCACAAAGATATTTCATCAAATGATGTTTTCCAAGTATTCGCACCGCTCTCCACCGCGTGCGCACTTAAAATGACAAAGTAGACCTTAATTTTTGCCACAAACATTACCTACGAAAAGTAAAATGTTATAATCCAAAGGGACCGAGAAGTGCGAAAAAGAGCGAAAGAGGGAGGGGAAAATGTAAAATCAAGAAGCGCGCAGTGCGGAGCGGAGCTGTTGGCATTCATTAAAACAGTGAAGGCATCAAGGCGGTCGCGGTGTGAAAGGCCAACAAAAAGTGGGCGGAATTTTGCTAGGGAAAAGCATTGCCACCAGCAACATTTTAATGCTTTTATCACCATTTGCTTACTGTAACCGGTTAAGTAGTTGTTGTAGTTATTCTTATTTGCATGCTCATCACGACTATCGCAGCATGTAGATGCAGAGCTGCTTTATTATCCTTGCGGCAACAATAACTGCAACGTTGAGAACAATGTTGCCACAAATGAGCGTCAAGGCGAGACGACAGCCTTTAACTACAGCTAGATCGACTGTTGTTTAAGAGCATGTTGACACGGGAGACTCGTGTTGGTCGTAGAATGAGCTAAATATTCAGTTATGTTTCTTTAAATTCAGAACAAAAACAATGACAACAAAAACATTTTTTGAAATTCTTAGAAGCGTTGATTTTTTTGTAACGGCCATAATAGCTCTATGGGAATATCCAAACGCGCTAAGCTTGCGAAGGCTGTTTTTTAGACTTCTAGCATACATCAGCTCACTTTAGCTCAACTTAAGATCACTAGAAAACTTGAATACTTCATTTGTGTTCATCCAAGACACAGGTGGTAGTGGTTGTGGCAGAATGCTCGACAATTGGCACGCGGTTATAACTTGAAATAAAAATGTATAATAAATTATTGCCGAATAATTGCTCGTTGTTAGTAGTGCCTTTTTATTGCGCCGTTTCTTCAGTTAAAGTGCCACTATGTTTTATAGTTTCTACTAAATTGATAAAATTTTGGGTGAGTTATGCAATTGACTTACCATTTCCATCTCAATTTTGTTAATTAAAGATTGGTTTAGTTTTTTTTAAGATCGTTTAGTTCTTTATTTAAAGTCTTTTTATATATATTATTCATAATCTAAGCATAAAAGTAAATAATAATCATAATATAATTTTGATACTTAAATTGACCGAAGATAAGAGCATTTTCTGCACCAATTCCTGTAATATGGTAGCACAGAATGTGAATTCTTTGCCAGAGACAGAGTAGGGATCAAAGTCAGGACCGGAATCCGCATCCTCAAGTTCTAATCAATCCTGAAAAATTATATATTAAATACATACCTTGAAGCTTGCTATCCAAAAAACCGTTTTCGAGCTGCACCCCATCCTTCTCGTGATGAGCGCGAAACATCAACTTGTCATTTTTATATAGAATATTTCGCTGTTTGATGAACAGCCGTCCGACCACGCGAAACCAATGGAAATGATGGAAGATGGTGTAACTACCAGTCATTTTCTCCATATTGTATTCATATGAATTAGAGAAAAATTTAGCCACGTTGTGATACCTTTCGTACATTAGGTCCAAGCGTTGTCTAAGGACGAAAGCAAAAAGATACAACAAAAGAAGTGATTAGTGTTGAAACAGGTATATATAAGAGCGAAAATGTTGGAAATCTTAAATATTTATGCAAATTAAATGAAAGAACATTTAATTTTAATGTATTGTTAATAAGTTGCCGAGAATTTCCCCAATCCATTCCCAAATTTCAGTTTCCTCAACTACTATAGATTGACAGAACAGCGCCCTCAGTAAAGCCCTTGAAACTCCTTAATAATTTATTAATAATACACACACATTCATATTCATCACCCTTGACACCTAAAAGCAGTCTATCATCACTAGTAAATAAATAAGAAGTAATGCATACACATACGCAAAATAAAATCAAATAAATTATTTTAATGAGATGGTTGAACAGTGCTGCCCACAATAGCAGAAATTCGCGCTTGCCAACTAAGTAGTGCAAATGTGACAAATGTGCATCAGGTAAGCGCAATGTGTTGGCAAGCGTAAATGTGGCGGTATGAAGTGGCAAGGCAAGCCCTAAAGTGAAAATATGAAGTGTAGAGTAGTTGAAGAGCAGTAAAACGAAAATTCCGCCACTCAGCTGGGCGCCGTACACAAACACACTTGCAAATCAGACTGCGTCGATGCATAAACTCGAACAGGCGACAGTGCGTGCGGGGCAGCAGGCCAGGTGCACGCCATGTCAGGGAATATAAAATTTATCCCTTGCATTAAAAGGTGAAACAAACAACGACAAGGTGTTGTATAAATATATAATTTTATAAGGGCACATCGCAGGTATATGTAAATCCTTTGCAGAATATGTATGCAGCGCTGTATATCAAGCTGTATTTATTTATTTTTATTGTTCCGACCGCCAGCTTTACGAGCTGCGAGATGTGCTCTACAGTATGCCAGAATCTGCACGTTTTGCCTATTCTTTTTATTATATCAGCAGAGCGCGCGGTCACATGATCCTAATGCAAAGCGGATGCGGATACACCAACCTATTTCCGGCATTCCGTTTTACAACTATTATTTGTTAGTTTTTATAGGATTGTTGTAGTTAAAATTTATTATGATTAAACAGTCCGCTGATGATGGTGTTATCGGCTCACCTATTTTGTGTGGAAATTTATTATACTTTTAGTGTGGTTGAGCTTTCTCTTTTGAGGAAGGATATGATTTATTATTATAAATAATTAAGAAACATACATATATAAACTATATACCATTTTGCGAATTAATACAGCTTTAGGAAGCTTTCAAATTTGAAGGCTTTATGAATAGATATGCGAAAAGCTTTAAGTTTTTTCAACTTAAATTGTAGCTCTTAAGATAATTACAATAAACTTTTGAATATGAAAGTCCTCAAAAAGCTTTCATATATTTCTATATTTCAGTTGTAGTTTTTTGCTTAAAAAATATTTAACTTTATGTAAACCTCTCATGTAGATTGTCAGATTGAACACTACAATTTTTTGCACTCTCCATGGAAGTTTTATGAAAAAATTATGAATTTTTTACTTTTTTCAGGTTTTATATAATTGTCGTTCTAAACTTAATACAAAAAAATTAATTTGAAGAAAACTGAAAATAACAGGCATATTCTTACACATACAGCAAATAATTAAATTTTGCTTTTATTGTATGTATATTCATAGAATTTCCTCACTTGCTTACCCGCATGCTTTCGATTTGAAAAATTCGAGAGATTTTAATTACAATATCAAGCGAGCGAGCAAGGGGCTCGTGACCCCTGTCACGTACAAAATTACAAGCTGTTACGGTGAGTGGAATTCCTCAAAAGGACATGTTTATTCCCAGCTGAAATATTTACGCAAATTTCATATTCCACAAAGACAGCTATTAGATAGCCTGAATGAGCTATTGTTGGCTTTTTCTATTACAAAGTTATAGTTATATAAACAGACAGCAAATGAATTATTAGCTAAAGAGAAGTTGTCTTTAAGATATTTTCTTGCACCCTCACTCTACATACACAGTTGTATACTTGGTATATTGTGCTTTAATTTCTTTATAATTTTATATGTTTATAATTCATTTTCCTTCCTTCTTTCCACGCTTGCCATACTCCATAATTATACCAATTATGCGGCAAATGAACACCAAAAGCATTTCATTTGATTTGTACAGGAGTAAATAGGAGTGAAAGTAGACAGAGAGAGACCGAAGCCAAAGGAGTGTTATCATAGAAAGCAGTAAGCAAATTATAAAATAAAATTTTTTGCACAAATTCAACAAACAACAATAAATTACTCAAGGCACAGACACAAAGTTGCAGCAACAAAACCACTTGTACATTAATTAAGTGTTTCGGGAAAATTGAAGCAGAGAAAATATCACGCATTATTTGAGAGCACGCGGGCGTATGAGTGATGTTAATTAATTTGCTCTGAGCACAATGGTGGAGAACAAAATCTTTTGAAAATCGAATCGAAAATGCGAAAGATTTATATTCGGCAAGGAGCTGAGTAAAATATATCAAGTTGCATTTAAGAGGATATATGATATGCGAGCTAAGAGAAAAATAATATTTAAAATTTTAGCACTTAATGAAAAGGTAAGTAAATAAAGAATACGGACAAATGTGAAAATCTCAAAAAGAAGAACAAATTTCAAACCATAAGCTACCAACATTTATTGTTTTCCCTCAAGTATTCACACAACTGTTTCGCTTTTTATTTTATCTCCTCAGACCACACTTGAGTTTTTTCCATTGTACATATGTGCGATTCCCATGACTTTCGTACAGTTTTCTTCTTGTACAAGCATTTAGCTGTGAAATACTCAGCACACTGGTGCATTTATTCGCTTGTATGACCAGCCCACATGCCGTCATATATATAATCACTTAAACATTATGTGGCAGTAATGTCGAAATTATCAGACCAACATATTCATGTATGTATAGCATACAATCGTACATATAGCATAGAGGAGTGTAGAGGTGCATGAGTGCGAGAAAAACTTTAGCAAGAAGTACGCAATTGCTTTTGAAAGCACCAACAGGCATAAACACATATACGTATACACACAATGCTGCTCAGCTCTATGTTTTATGTAAATATACCCATCAGCTGTAGTAACAATGCAGTGTTGCCACTGAAATATATGTATATGCATATTTATGCATTGTAAACGAAAGCGTCTTTGCTACTGGCGACTGATGTTGTATCAGAAATATTATTTCCAAGCATGCGGTAGTAATTTTCAACATATCTGGTACATTTGTTGAAAAGCAACTGTAATAACTTAAACTTTATGTATGTGTATGAATACAAGTTGTACTTGGAGTACAATTTACACATCATAACAATAATTTCTCCATGTACCATACAATTTTGAAAAGTTTTTCGGTAAGTGTTTTAAATTCGCAACTAGTTGAAGTAGCTTGCTAGTTTGTTTTAATAGCCTTTATTAATATGCACTTCATATTCTCAATGTAGCAATATACAGATTAAAAACTTCAATATATCAAAGAAGCAATATTAAACAAAATATTTAAAGTTTAACTAATATCTATAATTTTCCTTAAAATGTGTTTTTCCGAATGACTCATATCAGCCAGAATATTGACATTCGGACCAATTCTCTTAATACCGAATATGAGGATATCGATCCTTTAACATCATTTAGTACACGAAATATCTCGAAAATGTATACGTCTCGGTGAATGAAAGAGAACACCACACTTCAAATCATCCAGTAGAACAAGACGTTATCGGAATAAATCATCGACAGTACAAAAATCTAACATCTGTAATAGTTTTGCATAATGTGATACCAGAAAAAATTTTTATTCTCAGCAGCAAATGCAGAGTAACCCAATTTGCACGATTGAGCAGAAGCACATTAATCGCCCACACCTATACTCCTATAACACATTAACATACGTACGCAAGTATATAAGGATGTTACTTTCCCTACAAAACTACTTAAACCAACATTTCGAAGCATAACAGCAGGCGCAAGAGCTCCTAAGGCGCATGTCAGGCATAGTTACAGCACGTTCCGTTTGTTGTTGCAAATCTACTGCGTAGTCTGCATGTAAAATACAACACAACTTCCACATACACAAACGAATAGGAATATGCGTTTGCGTCAGTGGCCACCGAAAGTTTTCCAATAAAATCTTCAATGCTAACACGCATTGAAGGCCAAATGTTGCCATTTGCAGCACTGTATGCGAGCGTTTAAACAACGAAAACATGCGGACCGTTTAGTTAGTGGCGAAAAGAATTTCCGACAGAACTACGACAAGTGTCAGACAGATAGACGCATAGAAATTACTCCCCTTTGTTGGATGAACGAAGACTCGCTTAATAAGGAGATAGAAACAAGTAAGGAAGGGATAATTCCGAGTGTAACCGAACATTTTATATTCTCGCATATTATTATATTAGGCATAAAGTCGACTGTAATAACAAAATCAATGTATATAGTATATGAGGGATGGGGTAATTCCTAGACCGATTTCTTTTATTTTTAACACCAAGCTACACTATATGCTCACAATATTTGGGTTTGCAGAGCCCTCTAAAGCTAACCACAATTTTTGTAGTACAATTAAGCAGGGAATACTGTGTTCATTCATCATATTTCCGCATTTACGGTTGAATAGTTAGATGAGGGCATTTCTATAGCATTTTACGACAAACCAGTTATAATTATATTCTGTTTTGAATTAATAGACATTTATTTAATAATTCAAAATAATTTTATGAAAAAGTAACTAAAAATGCGTTACAATTAAAAGCTCATTAATTTGACTGAGTAATGTTTTTGAACAATGCGGGCATATTAATCGCGATTTTCGTGTTAAAACAGGGGCAACAAGTCGGGTATGAGTCGCAAATTTTTATTGATTTTCGTTGTGCAAGCATTTTTCTGCGAAATTGTAAGTGAAAACATGTTTGTGGAATTAAATTAATATCGAATATTTAAATGTTCTCATTACTCTAAAAAAAAACAACGCCTAAAGCATGCCGCAGCTTTCTTCAAGATGACCAAAATAGAGTTTAATGTTACCGATAAAACGTTGCTACGTCTGAATGTGTGTCGCCTGAAGGCGGTGAAACGGGACGTTACTGAGGCGACAGTTCGCGTGCAACTACTAAGAAAAGTTTACAATTGCAATGTAACTAAAAATGAGTATTAATTTGACATTGTCGTATATCTTCAAAATTTATTGTATTAATATTTTCAGTTGCATATTGAACTGCTGCGCAAGTACAACTACTATCAGCCCTTCTTTATCAATAAAACTTTTGACGCTTGCGAGTTTCTGAAAACGCGTAAGAGCGCTATATATTTGGACATATTAATCAAACTGATAGAGAAGTACACGAACGCCAATCACACGTGTCCTTATGATGTCGGTTGTAACATACAATTTTTGTGGACTTAATCCTCGCTTATATATGTTGTATCTTTCAGGGCGAGTTCATAGTCGATCGCTTCAGGCCATTGCATACAAACTTGATGCTACCGCTTCCCACCGGTGATTACCTCATTAAATTTCTCTTTTACAACTCAAACGCTATGGCATTCCAGTTATTTGTATGGTTTGGCTTCAAGGAATTGGAAAAATGGGAAAATCGCACTAAAGTGGAATGGTTTCAAAAGTCGCTACATTAATAATTTCTATTTTGTTACTTTTACCGGCAATGTTTTAAAAAATAATCTCTACATCAGGAAACCTTGATGGGAATTTATTATTGTATTATTTATTTCTTTTTTTTTTTAAAAACCTGTTATATTCTAAGGCGCATTTCTCCTTATTATCCATTTTTTGTTGTGTTGTTGTGTTTATGGTTATAATTCGACTATCGAAACACACTCGACACAAAGGTCGAAGGTCGAAGAAAACGTATACGTATGCGTTTAACCGCAAAACATCAAAGCCATTGACCAGCACCACCATCACCATGGTCCAGCGGCAAGCTGTTAAGCCAACAGCGTATTCACCAAACCGTAAGCATAACCGCCAACCCAGGCAACCGCAAACTAAGTTGAGCTCACAGAGAAACCAGCAAAAAAATCCCCACACCACACTAGCGCAAAAGTGTTAGCATTATTCCTGAAAGCTCACACACACACATACGTTTGAGGTGTATAACCCAATCAATTGCTCAGGCGACCATACAGGCTTATTCTGCAGCTTAATCCATTTCATATTCGCTACTCAGTTTACTTGGTCATCAATCAGTAAAAAGTATAAATTGAATTTTTGAGCCACTTCTTCAGGGTTCTGAACAAAACTGTAAGTTTATTATTTCAAGTTATGAGAGTTGTGTGTTTGTTCTATAAGCCAGTGGAATTTATGAAATTTTCGAAAATTTAAAAGTTTTGCTCTTTTCAAAATTTTAAATACAAATTTTTGCGCATTTTTCTTAGAGTATAAACTTTATTATACCAGATTAAGTAACTTATAGCAATTCTTTTTCGATTCGCTATTATCAAATGTTTTGCTTCCTTAGACAATAAGGAATATTGAAGAACGCAACACAGTCATATAAATTTAACCCTCTAGTTTAGTTAAATGAAATAGAATTTAAATAAATATAATATTTATGTAATTTAATCGCAATACATGGCAATTGCACCGTATTGACGCTCCAAATACTTATGAACTTATTAATACCATGAGTAAATATCCAATTATCAATCATATGGTTATATTATGTGTGTGGATAATACGCAATTTATGGAAAATTCCATTGGTGACCATTTCAAATTGTTATTTTTAAACCAATGTAGAAAACGGTGAAATAAATGGCCTAAAATATGGTAACCATTTGATAATATGGTAAACCATTTCGAGTAGCAAACAAATGTTAAAAAAATATTAAAAAAAGAAAATATGGGAATAGTGGGACAAATTTATTTTACATACTGTTAATGAACTATAAATTAAAAAAAAAAGTCAAGATCTCCTAGTCATATATCGACAGGGAATTCTTTGGAACTAATTTCGTCAAATAAACGTTACCCGACAAATAGAGATTTCATATTACCTCTGAAGATCGTTATTAGAAGATGCTGAATTCCAATCATAATTTAAGTTCATATCCCAATCAGCTCTATCTAAAATAGCATAGGTGGATATTTCTCACATCTAGTTGCTTTTTTAATACTTTTTTGTTAGACAATTTTTACATTTGCTCCACCGTGCAGTCCGCATTTCACTCTAAGCACTGTCTACTTTACATATTATTATTAATTAATATTAATTTATAACGAAATTTAATCTCAATAAACTAAAAGCTAAGTGTAATTCACAGCAACTGAAATGGTTAACCGCAGTGATATTATTGACTGGATTTCGTCAGCAAATTCTAAATTTTAGTTTGAACTATTTATTGTCTAAAAATAGACAATTAAATTTTCATTTTTTTCAATTTTTGTTGATTTTATCAATATTTCCATTTTTTGCTTTTTATAAACAAATTATGAAAACTGTTATTGTACTATTAATGGCATTTTAATTGCTCCTTTTCAAAGTGTGGTTTTGTGTATTTTTACAAAGTATAAACAAATAAATACTGAGGTTTAATTGCCCATCCACCCCTCAAATAATAATAATTTCTCTCACACTCACCGTCGGTGCACTCGCAGTGCGAATCCAAGTACGCTGTGGAATGTTGGGGGCCCAGCAGACGCGCTCTTATCTGGCCCTCACAGCTGGCGGCGCGCAATATCTTCACCTTCGGGTTTATTAAATGCAATATTCGTCCAACCATCTTGGACGGCCTTCTTCATTTCAGCAGACATGTTAGTGGGTAAAACAACGGGTTTATCCATTTCACCTGGCACATCCTTGGGTGGAGATGGCTATACGAGGACGACTTTGTCTGAAAATAAAAAAAGATTGTTTAGTAAAAACTGTAGATTTTATATAAATTCATAAGGTAGATAAAAATTTCTTTCAATATTAAAGTGAAATTAAGTAATTCGATAAATTCTATAAGTATATTACATCTTTAATAATTTTAATACTTCCACAAATCTACTAATTTATAATTTCTAGTTGTGTTTTCAGACGTATAGTCAGCGTCTCAAAAATATTTTGAAACGAATGTTGCCTACAAAGAACATATGTAAGGTAAACCGCATAATTGCATCCCTGCAACACAAAAGAACGAGCGCACCAACAACCCAGGAAGAGTCGTCGGAAAAAAGACAGCGTCGCGTCAGCATCGTTCGAGACTGGTCTATTTTTATTTTTCATTTTATTTTAACTTTAAAACGAGTAATATATTTAAGCAATTGAAATATCTAATAATAAACAATATTGTATGGAATATAATCTTTTAACAATAAATAAATCGAATCCTGACAAACTCTAAAGATCTAGCATCTTTTAGTTCAGAAGTGAGATGCTTCTCATAGCCTCACATGTGTGTGTTATTGTTGTGATCGGTTTGAGCAGTCGCACATGCGAGTGGTCGTGCGTTTGAACATAGCAGAGCAAGTGTGGCAAGAACGTCATGTTGGTGACGGTTTGCGTTTGAAATCAAACAGAATTGTTGTTGCGATTAGCCTATCGAGCGTACGAATGGACGAGCGATTAGCGAAGCATAGAAACGAAACCGGCGGTTTGCATTTAAAAACGTAGACATAATTGTTTTGTAATTTGCCTGTTGCGCGTACGAATGGACGAGCAGTTGGCGAGGCATAAAAGCAAGAAAAACGAAGGTTTGCATTTGCGCATGTACAAACGGACAAGCGTTCGGTGAAACGAGAGAGAGAAATAAATAAAAAACAAGTGACGGTTTGTGTTTGAATTACATTCTCGCGTACGAATGGACGAGAGTTTGCGAAACGGATACATACAGAAAGTGTAAAAACAAAAGAAGACAAACAGTGACAATTGTGTGTTGTATTGTCTAATTGTGAAAAGTAAAATCCAATAAGAATACTTGTTAATAAAAAAAAAAAAAAAAAAAAAAAACGCAAAATGAAAGTAAAAGTAGCATCTTTGAAAGTTGACGAACTGAAGGAGCAACTACGTAATAATAATTTACTAACATCGGGTTCAAAAGCGGAATTGATAATGCGATTAAATGATTTCTTAGGTAGTGATGAAATCGAAATCGAAACAGAATCTAATTTACAAAGCCAGGTAAATGATTTGCGTGAAATGATGCAGAATATGATGACGACCATGCAAAGTTTTGCTGGTCAAATGCAGCAAAGAAATAATGATACAGTGCGAGAAAATGTAAATGAAGAACGTTTAGTTACTACACCACAGAATTCAATACGAACAGAGGGACGAAGTGCCAGTGTAAAGGAAATTGCAGAGACAATTCCTGAGTTTGACCCAACTACTGATAACTCACTAACAGTGACACAATTTGTAAATAGAGTGGACAGTTCCATAAGTGCTTACGACTGGGACGAAAAGTGTTTACTCTTAGCCGTGTATGGAAAATTAAAAGGTGTTGCGCGTATGTGGTTAGACGCAGCACCAGCATTTTATTCCAATTGGCCTGATTTGGCGAAAGCATTAAAAAGCGAATTCGGTTGTGAATTGAATGAAGCGCAAGTACATTATAAAATGGCAAGTACTACACGTATGCAAAACGAAAAGATTTTAGAGTATTGTTTTAGAATGAGCGGACTAGGCCGACGGTATGGCCTGAGTGAAAGTTCAATTATAAAATACATTCGCGACGGATTGAAACACCGTGAATTGCAGACTGCAATAGCTGCATTGAAGTTTAATTCGTTAAAGATATGCGCGAAACAATTGAAAGTTACCTTCAAAACTTAACTGTGACAAAGCAACTTAAAAATGAATATACGAGTGATCGAAGTAAAGACAGTGCAAAAGACATGCGCCGGAATACAATCGAAACAAAAGGCATAACGTGTTATAATTGTAAAGAATGTGGACATATCGCGCGGAATTGTCCAAAACCGAGGCAACCGCGTAAATGTAAAGATTGTAATAAATTCCACGGAAGTAACGAACCAGAAAATTGTGGTAAAAAAGCAGTAGCTGTGAAGAAAACACACATACATCAACCATCTAAGTTTTTCGAAAAACCAATCAGCGTAAACGGTAAGGCGTTAGTAGCTTTCGTAGATACTGGTAGTGAATGTAGTATGATACGACGATCAGCTGTAACAAATTTAAATACCAAGAAGTATCCATGCGCTGTAGAAATAATAGGCATTTGCGGTGGAAAACGTACTTCAACTGAGAGTATCAACGTGAACATGGCTGTTGATGATGTAGTTTTAATCGTCAATTTGTTTATTGTTGATGATGATATATTAACAATGGACGTGCTTTTGGGGCAAGATATTTTTAAAAACGCAGATGTTGTTGCAGAAATAAAGAACGACGACTTCGTATTTTCTACGCAGGTTACAAAGGTAGAACTTAAGCATCGAGAAACTGATTTCAGCGAAATTATTAGCAGTATTGACGATATAAATGTAAAAGCCGACTTGCAAGTGTTGTTAGCTGATAACACAGACGTTTTTGCGGAAAATCTTACTGATATTGGCTTGACTAACGCGACGGAAATGAAAATCGAATTGACAACGAATGTACCAATAGCTCAAAAACCGTACAGGGTGCCGGAGCCGAAGAAGCATTTAGTTACCGAAATGATTAGAGAACTTTTGGCATGCGATATAATTGCCACATCTAAATCCGAATACGCAAGTCCAATTATTTTAGTAAAAAAGAAAACTGGGGGTGAACGCCTTTGCGTCGACTATAGGCGACTTAATCAGCATACGATAAAAGAAGTTTATCCAACACCAAATATTGAAGAAAGGCTTAGCGAAGCCATGCGATACAAATATTTTTCAGTACTAGATTTAAACAGCGGGTACTATCAGGTACCAATAGAAGAAGGGTGTCGCAAGTATACAGCGTTTATAACAACTGAAGGTTTGTTTGAGTTTAAGAGAATGCCGTTTGGCCTCAGAAACGCGCCTGCGGTATTCCAGCGGCTAATGCAAAATATCAAAGATAGAACTCGACCTGGTGACATGATCCACTATATGGACGACATATTAGTAGGTAGCAGTAACGTCACCGAGATGTATGAAAAACTTAAACGTGTTTTTAAGGCATTGCGCGAACTTAATTTAACATTAAATATTAAAAAATGCGAGTTTATGAAGCAGACGATCGAGTTTTTAGGGCACAAACTTCATTCAGGTGGCATAAGTCCAGGTACTGTGAAAACAATTGCCGTAAATTGTTTTACAACTCCAAAATCTATAACAGATGTAAGACGTTTTCTTGGTCTTAGCGGGTATTTTCGACGCTTTGTACCAGGCTACTCGATTATAAGTGAGCCGTTACGTTTGTTGCTGCGTAGAGGTCAACAATTTCAATGGGCAGAAAAACAAGAAGAAGCATTTTTAGCATTGAAAACAGCGTTAACATCGAAGCCATTGATGACAGGATATCGTGTCGAGGCAGATCATCAGATTCATACTGATGCTAGCTCTGTTGGTATTGCGGGTGTACTTTTACAACGAGAAGGCGGCGACTGGAAACCAGTTGCATATTACAGCAGATCTACGACAGACAGCGAGCGAAACTTTCATAGCTATGAGCTGGAAGTACTGGCGGTGGTGAGCAGCCTAGAGCGTTTTAGGTATTATGTGCAAGGGAAAGAGATCGTAGTTGTGACTGACTGTAGCGCGGTTACTACAGCAATGCACAAACGTGAGTTGATACCACGAATTGCACGTTGGTGGCTACGTATTAAAGACTTTCTTGTAAAATTGGAACACCGACCAGGTAGAAGAATGGAGCATGTCGATTTTCTCAGCAGAATGCCATATGAAAAAGGTGAAGAAATCGATACAGCGTCTCTGAAGATTGCGAAAACAACTTTAGACGTAGGTGACTGGATATACAGTATGCAGCATCAAGACAAAGATATTCGAGATATTGTAGAAAAACTCGCCAGCGGTGATAAAATTACTAATGATGAATACAAAATCGAAAACGGAAGACTTTATCGAAAGCAGAAAAGTAACAAGCTATGGGTAGTACCGAAATCAATGCGATACAAAATTGTACAGAGCGTGCACGAGAAAGTTAAGCATCTTAGTACAGAAAAGACTTTAGAAGAATTAAATAAATATTTTTGGTTTCCTAGAATGCGTAATTTTGTAAAGACATTTTTGAAATCGTGCATTGAATGCGCATATAATAAACAGCGGGGTGGCAAAATAGAAGGAGCGTATCATTATGACGAGATAGAACCTGTACCATTCAAGACGGTACATATCGATCATCTAGGACCTTTTCCTCGTACCAAGAAGCAGAACGAACACGTAATAGTCCTCGTTGATTCATTCACGAAATTTACAGTATTACGAGCTGTTAGAAGCACAGCGACACGACATGTATTGACATTACTTAACGAAGTAAGCAGCTATTTCGGAGTGCCAACACGAATAGTAACCGATCGTGGAACAGCGTTTACTTCTCAGGATTTTAGACAATATTGCAACGATAATGATATTAAACAGATTTTGAATGCTGTTCGAACTCCGCGCGCAAACGGACATGCAGAGCGTACCAACCGAACTCTACTGGGTATGTTACTTCCGTCGACGGAAGACGACAAAACCTGGGATGATCAACTTAGAGGTATACAGTGGGCACTAAACACTACAAAGAACAAAACAACTCAGCGAACTCCACAAGAACTTTTATTCAATTACAAGCCTCGAGATATTCTTCAGAATAAATTAATATTAGCTTTACATGAAGATGATGTTACGAGTAATGACGAGATGAACGAAATTCAAACTGAAGCAGTAAGTCGTATTAATCAGCAGCGAGAAAAAGCTAAACAGCGTTTTAACGAAAAACATCGGAAACCTACACAATATAACGTTGGTGATTTGGTTCTCGCCGAGAATGAGCCTGTTAGTACTGGTGGTTCTCGCAAATTGGAGCCACTATACAAAGGTCCGTTCATGGTAACCAAGGTGATTGGCCACGACAGGTATCTCGTTGAAGATATACCAGGGTCGAAACGAAAACAACGACATTATACATCAATCTATGCATCTGATAAGTTGAAGCCATGGTGTAATTTGCCGAATTTCGATGGGTTTGATAATGATGTCGGAGTCGAGGTCGACTCCTGTAATCAGGATTGGCCGACTGTAAGGTAAACCGCATAATTGCATCCCTGCAACACAAAAGAACGAGCGCACCAACAACCCAGGAAGAGTCGTCGGAAAAAAAGCAGCGTCGCGTCAGCATCGTTCGAGACTGGTCTATTTTTATTTTTCATTTTATTTTAACTTTAAAAACGAGTAATATATTTAAGCAATTGAAATATCTAATAATAAACAATATTGTATGGAATATAATCTTTTAATAATAAATAAATCGAATCCTGACAAACTCTAAAAGATCTAGCATCTTTTACATATATCAGTAAACAATAATCTATAAACTTTCTGAGAAGCCTTATCCCTTAAAGTTCTTTAAAATGTGCTTAAAAGTACCGTATTAGACGCGACACCAACAAATAATACGAATACAAACAACCGCACACAAATGCAAACTTGCCGAGCGTGAGCAAAGCCCTCATGCCAGCATTAATCCCATAAACTTGAAGTGAATGTTTCTATAAATTAACGCAAGGTTAGATACTATTTTTGTTGCAACAAGAAAATTAAATTTTTATTATGTAATTGGATATATAATTAATGAAATCAAATGAATTCACTACAGTGCCACCTAGCGGATCAACTATTTTCTAAACAAATATAGCAGAAAATAAAATGAAGCATTTTTGTGGATCTTGGAAACATATTAATCAGCACTAGTCTGACTTCAATAAGTTTCGTCGGGAGTACTGTCCAAATAAAGCATGCAGTTCTCGTCTGAATAATTAAAATCTTATAATATATTTTTTTTATAAATGAGAATTCTCATTAATATATATGACTCAGACTGAACTTAAAAATCGTAAAGCATTTAGAAGGCTTTAGTACGTTTTGAATAAAATTGTCTCGAAGAAATATCACACCTAACTTCCTACTGCAACCAGCAACTCTCTGATACTGGAAACTAGCAAACCATGAAACGTAAATTGAAAAATTGCGAAACTGTTGATACTTCTTATCCAATATGTTTGTAAGGACATCCAATACAATTTGTAGATAGAAGAAAAGTAACATAGAAAGCTGCCAAAGTATTTTTGAATACATGACCAGTCCGTAAGCTTGTGTGATGAATACTTATTTGCTCTAAATTTTTCCATTTTCCATTGAGACTTTCATGGATGCTCAGCTATTTGTCAATGTCAAGTCAGCCGAGTGTTCTTTTTGCCTGGATAAAGTAAAATAAGCACAACAGATAACCATAAACGAATGTATCGGCTCTGAAGTAGCACAAAAATAATAAAAGCAAATATACTGACTGTTGCATTTGTGTCATGCTTTTATCTTTCACTTTTTACTCTCGGTTGATATTTCGGCAACTGGTGTTGACCAATTTTCATAATTGTTTGCAGATTTCGTTTACATACTTCCATTCATCACTTTTTTACACATTCTTTTTCCATTACTGTTCCGTAATTTTTACTTCCTTTTGGAATGCGATTTTCCAAAATCACTGTATTATTCATACATATCTGACTGTTTAGTTGTCCTATTGAGTGGAGATACATTATGTCTGGCGTTTTGGGGGACAATAACATATAGTTGCATATTTAGAGCATACTCTAAGGCGTCCCTGAGCTAGGATAGGAGCTCTGGCGTCCAGTTGAGTAATTTTCCCCAACGCAAATGCAAAATGATGATTGCAAATGAGATTTGTTATTTATTATATTTGTTGCATGCAATATGGTAACACATGTTTGGTAAAATTATATAAATGTGTGTATTACTAAGCGCAGAATACATGTTTCTATAATGTGCTATATTTTTGAAGGAAAATTAAAAAAATTATACATGTAAGATATTTCTTATTTTCCTCTAAAAATATTTTCCACTAAATTCGAAATTCAAAGAAAGAAAGAGAACGTGGGAAATATCAAGTTAATATATTTTATGTTGCCTAGAATTTGGCAAACAAGTGGTTCGCCGTAGTCACGACCAATACGATTTTTAACTTTTGCTATACATATTTTTAGGGGATGGGGTCATATGTAGAAGTTCACGCAAGTGAGGAAAGTTTCTGATTGCCATTCACTTGGGAGTGGCCAGGAACGATTCTTTTGCATATGACTCAAGCAGCTCACGACTTACGGTTTTAGACCAAGTATCCCCTGGGTAGCTAACAGACATCCGTTTGGAGGCGAGCTAAAGTGAGAAGGCGAAGCCCGCTTTTGCGGTTGTGCGTAGGGCTTGGGGCCCACCACATAAAAAAATCTCCCCAATGAAAACAAACACCGAGCCTCGGATGAGAAACCCCCTTTTTGATGACGACCCCTGCAAACGTACTAAGGATCATGATTTGAGGGCATGCACCTGGAATGTCCGGACTCTTAATTGGGAAGGTGCCTCTGCCCAGCTGGTTGATGTCCTCACACAACTAAAGGCTGACATCACCGCCGTCCAAGAAGTGCGATGGACGGGACAAGGGCGGAAGAAGGTGGGTCCTTGTGACATCTACTACAGCGGCCATATAAAGGAGCGCAAATTTGGTGTTGGATTTGTGGTGGGAGAGAGACTACGTCGGCGAGTCCTGGCATTCACCCCGGTGGATGAACGTCTTGCCACAATCCGCATCAAAGCGAGGTTCTTCAACATATCGCTGATTTGCGCCCACGCCCCGCCGGAAGAGAAGGACGAAGTGATCAAAGATACCTTCTATGAGCGCCTAGAACGCACCTATGAGCGCTGCCCCGCCACGATGTCAAAATCGTGCTTGGCCGTTTTAACGCCAGGGTGGGTAAAGAAGGTGTCTTTGGCACAACAGTCGGAAAATTCAGCCTCCATGACGAAACATCGCCAAACGGCCTGAGGCTGATCGACTTCGCTGGGGCCCGAAATATGGTTGTCTGTAGTACCAGATTCCAGCATAAAAAAATTCATCAAGCAACGTGGCTGTCCCCTGATCGAAACACGCGCAATCAAATCGATCACGTTGTGATAGACGGAAGACATGTCTCCAGTGTTTTAGACGTGCGTACGCTCCGAGGACCAAACATTGACTCGGACCATTATCTAGTAGCAGCAAAGATACGCACTCGCCTTTGTGCAGCAAAGAACGCCCGTCAACAAACACAAGGAAGGTTCGACGTCGAAAAGCTGCAATCATAACCGACAGCCGAACGATTTTCTACTCGACTTGCACTCCTGCTCTCTAAGAGCACTCATCAGCATCTCGATATAAGGGAGCTGTGGAACGGCATCTCAAACTCATTGCATACCGCTGCAGCCGAAACAATTGGTTTTCGGCAACGCCAAAAAACCAGTTGGTACGATGAGAATTGTCGTTCCGCAGTGGAGAGAAAACAGACTGCCTACCTCGCAACGTTGCCATCGACCACAGCACGTTCGGGGTGGGATAGATATCGAGAACTGAAGAACTGAAGAGGGAAGCGATACGCATTTGCAAACGTAAAAAGAAAGAGGCCGAAATGCGTGAGTATGAAAAGCTGACCGACATAGGTAATGCTCAAAAATTTTATGAAAAGATGAGGCGATTTACAGAAGGTTTCAAGACCGGAGCATTATCATGTAGGAACCGAGGAGGTAATCTGGTACCGACATAGGTAATGCTCAAAAATTTTATGAAAAGATGAGGCGATTTACAGAAGGTTTCAAGACCGGAGCATTATCATGTAGGGACCCAGGAGGTAATCTGGTAACCGATGTCCAGGGCATACTGGGATTATGGAGGGAACACTTCTCCGACCTGCTCAATGGCAGTGAAAGTACAACACCAGGAGATGGCGAACCCGATTCCCCAATCGATGACGATGGAATAGATGTTCCATTACCCGACCATGAAGAAATTCGAATAGCAATTACCCGCTTGAAGAACAACAAAACGGGGGGGGGGGGGCGATGGATTACCGGCCGAGCTATTCAAATACGGCGGCGAAGAACTGATAAGGTGCATTCATCAGCTTCTTTGTAGAATATGGTCGGAAGAAAGCATGCCTGACGATTGGAATCTTAGTGTGCTCTGCCCAATCCATAAGAAGGGAGACCCCACAATCTGCGCCAACTACCGTGGTATAAGTCTCCTCAATATCGCATATAAGGTTTTGTCGAGCGTATTGTGTGAAAGACTAAAGCCCACCGTCAACGAACTGATTGGACCTTATCAGTGTGGCTTTAGACCTGGAAAATCTACAATGGACCAGATATTCACCATGCGCCAAATCTTAGCACCATCCTATAGCACTGTGAAAGACTGGTACAACGAATTCAATCGTGGCCGACGCTCGCTCAAAGACGAATTCCGTGAAGGTCGTCCAACAACAGCCGTTGTGCCAGAAAACATCGATGCCATACGTGAACTGATAATGCAAGACCGTCATGTAACATACCTTCAGATAGAGGCATGCCTATGCATTTCTCCCACCAGCATACATTCGATATTGCATGAACACCTGGCCTAAAAAAGGTTTGTTCTCGTTGGATCCCGCACAATTTGACAATCGCTCAAATACAAAAGTGTATAAATCTTGATGGAGAATATTTTGAAAAACAATAAAACCATTTTCGTTGATAAATATTTCTATTTTCATTATTAGGCCAGAAATATATATAGCAGCCCTCGTATATCAACAAAGATGAAAGATCAACAAAGATCAGTGAATTAAAAATCCATGAAGAGCGAAACGATGATAGTAGAAATAGACAGGAATAAAAGAGAAAAAAAGTAGAAATGGTGAAAGGACTCGACCAAAATTGTCTGGGTGTTTACAGCAACTATCAAGAATGAAAGAAAAATATTCAAATATTTTAATTAAAATACTAAAAGAGTTTTCTTTTTAACTTCTCGAAGAACAGCTGAAAATGGTAAACGGATGTTCACCAAAACTTTTAAGGAATCTTAAATTTCACTTTCAATTAACGAACTAATCTATTATTTTACTTATTTAACCAAAAAATTATCACTTTCTAAACCAACTTATGCTCCAGTATTTATATGTATTACTAAATTTGTACAATCAACTGTATCCTTTATCACACTGAAACTATTTTATGGAAATAAAGTGCACATATTTCATTGCTAACATTTTTTTTAAGACAGATATATATTAGTCTTAACTCAAATAGTAAGTGATAAAAATTTCAAAGTCCTATGTATCCTGGTTCATTAGTTACAGGATGTTGCTTATAGGCACAAATTAGATTATTATAAAAAAACTAAACACTTTTCTCGTGAAATTTTTTTTTTAAATATCTCTCTTATCTTTACTTATTTATATAGTTCATTTTGTTTTAAAATAAAACTTTTTTTTTATGTTTTTGAGCACTTTTTGTATAAACACTTCAGTATAACTTTTTCGCGAAACCGATTTTGACAATTCCACTCTGCGGAGAAGGCCTACTGAATGAATACGTGCACAGCTCATTACAAAAAATGTAACTGTAAGCTTGCACAACACATAAGTCTACATAATTGAAAAAACCGCTGGTCAAAAATATTTAAATAACGAGAGTTAGAAGCCGGTAAGTACAATGTTGCCTATAGGCAACATTTGGCATGAAAGGGTTAAACGGCATAAGGGATTTGGCAACTGGGAAAAAGGAAGCCAGAGTGGGCAGCAGATAAGGCGTAAATTTATATTTAATAACGTTATATTATATGTATGTGGTTAGAAGCGAAAAAAAAAATAAAAACAAGTATAGTTATGAAATAAATATTATGTGATTATATTTATATTTATGAATGTGTGTATTTTCATGCTTTGAAAAAAGTAGCTTATTGCGCAGCGTAAATCCGCTAAAAAGCTTATAGGACGTTTTATGAATAGTCTGAGCTGCTATTTTATGCATGCAGTTAATTTTCTATATTTATTTTTTATGTGCTGAAAATAATAAGAAGATAATAAAAGTGGGCTCGTAGATGTACATGTTTACTCCATTTCCGGTGGAACAAAGTGTCGTGAAGGAAATACATATATTAATTTTGTATGTATGGAATGTCCATACGTATATGCACAATATGGACTAAAATTGAATTTTATGAGATGTTTGCAGCATTCTTACTGCTCTGATAAGACGAAACAGTGGAAAGGTAGGCATACACATTTAAACAGCAACAAATAACATTGCAATAAATTATAAATTCACCAGCATAAAATCAGAAAATCGAGAGAAACCAAAAAAATGAATAGAGCAGCTGTAAATTGAATGGTGTTGAAAAGTTGAATAGAGCAAAAATTTGAATGGTAATAGAATATGAAAAATCAATGAATTTATGAGGTCATTGAAATGGTTCTTTATGGAATCGTGCTTTATTTCACTTTCGTTCCAAATTCTCGGATTAGGATGGTGGGAAAAATGCTGAAATGCCTGTTTCGAGTTCATTTGCGTTATTTATGCTTTTGTTTCATGCATTTCTATAGTGTATTGTATGCTATTGTTTTTGCCATAGCACAGTTTTGTGCGTTCATAAAAGCTTTGTTTGTAATATAACACACTCGTTTAATGAATGAAGTATGTTTTTGGAGCGGCCATTGAATGTGGTTGGCAAGCAATACGCATTGAAGCGTTAATTGCGAAAGGGAATAATTTTCATATTCAGTTTCAAATAATTGCAAGCTGGAAAAAAATTAATGGAAAGTTAGCATAAAACTCCCAGAGGGATATCCGATTAGGACTAGTAGGTTATGGAAATTAATTTATGAAGCGCTAAAAGCGAACATTTTTTGATTGAAAGGAAATTTGTGGGAATTATAATATATGAAAAGACGTGCAGTGAAAACATATTTAATAAATGATATTTGTAAACTATTTTTATCATACCGTCATATTCCGCACAAGCAATCAGTGATTAAATTATGTAATTACCTTTCAACCATACAAAATTCGTTCTTAACCCGCCTCCCGTTTTAGCGAATTGTTGCTTCTGTTGGCCCTCGGCGCCAGCTAGCATGCAATCTGCATTCGCAATGCAATTTAGTACAATCAGTTATCTAGCAATTATGTGCAACGATGACTTTGCTAAATTTCAGATTTTCTGTAATTTTTGCTGCATTTTGCTTTGCTTTTTATTGCGCTTAATTTGCCACGCATCCATTCATTATTGCCGCCAATAGTAGGAAAAGTATGGAACTCTTTAAAAAAATGACAGTCTGGGCATACATACACACACACAAAGGCGGGCTTTAGTACATAAATTTTAGTACGTTTCGACATTCAATAATTCTGTTTGATATATGGCATGACACACACTTGCGAATTAGCCCGCAACGCTCGCGTACGCGTTGAATTATGAATGCTGCTGATGGCAGAAAATGCGTTTTATTGTTGCAACACGAGTTAGGGACAGCAACTAACCACAAAAAAAGAACACTGCGAACAAAAGCTCGTGCTGTGGAACTAAAGCAGCAAAATTATGTATGTATTTCACATTGTGTAAAACTCTCTTCTCTTCCTAATATTAAACTGGATAATGCGTGAGAGCTAACCAGCATTGACACTGCTTTATAGTTTTAAGTGGATCCCATAGCGTTTTATCTGTATGGACACTTTAGTTGTTGTTGACTTGGAAACACAATTAAAGTTTTAATGATGTGAGTTAATGATGTACATATATGTAATGGAACCCAAATAATGCTCAAAAGGATGACGTCTCCTGGTAAAGGCTAGGCTATTATTTGAAAAAAACATTTCTCTTAGCTCCTGTAATGTACCAGAGAGGACGTGACAAGAGTAACTGACACGGCCCTGGATATTTCACCAACCAATGACTCTAAAATCGGGAGCACTCCTCAGAGGTATTTGTTTCTGCCGATACGTTACAACATACGTTAAATATACATAAGTTCTCTTTGCTGAGACGCTTTACTGTTCTACGACCAATATTTTCTAAAACAGAAATTGCTGTTACAAATTCTTTTACACGTTGCGAAACTATTGGAACCTTACTCATTAGAGCAGACAAAAAAATAATTAACCTTATTGAGCTCAATATGTTTGCATTATTGAGCGAAAGATACTATCAAATGCACAAAAAGAGTCAGTGAGTGAAAGAAAGTATTACTAAAATATTTGCTTTCATTGTACATAGTTGAAAAAACACATATCTTCTCACTTCTCCAATTTTTTTTAGATGTTTTGACTTTGACTTTGTCTCTTCTAAAATTTATTAAAAGAAATACATTTCGTCTTGTAGCTCGTCGCCTATATTCCCTTCGTTGTACTAAAAATGCCTAAAGTGATAGCTATACGCATGCTCCCTCAATAAAATGGGGTAATTAAGGAGAAGAATGTGTAGGCAACTATTTAAAAATGGATTCTCAAAATCATTTGTCTGCGTAATTGCTTGTGCTGGCTAAAAACGAATAGTCAAATTAAAAGTTACAACTACAAATGTAAAAATAAAGAAATGTAAAAAGAAAACAAAAACAACGGCCACCCATTTGAGTATAGCCAATAAGCAACAGTTGGCAATAATAATATATTCTTGTGGTTGTATACATGCGCTTATGTATGCGTTTAGTGATTTGCAACATTACATTCATGCCAACAACAGCAATCATTTTGCACTTCACTGCCACATCATTGCCAACGAAGTGCCGCCGCGAGTACAATGTGGCATGTGGCAGCCACAGTGGCGGGCTATGGCGCGAGCAGCTACTCAAGTGCGTGGCATGGCAATTTAAGCTGAAGGCGCATTTAAATCGCGCTTTAATCGTTTACCAACAACGATAAAACTTTAAACGCCAGCCGACAGATGAATTGTGGAAGACAAGCATCGGACAAGCATTGACGGATGTAGTAAAGAACGATACGAAATTAAACATATATAAATATGTAAATATATTTACGTGGGTAAATATTTATTTGTATGTATGTATAAGTGGCGCTGTTGCAAGTAGACAAATATCTGAATATATGTTCTTTTACAACCATTGGATAACATATATATATATATAGTATACTTCATAAGAATAGTAGCGCCTTTCGAAAGTGTTCAGTGCGTCCTCTGACAATGCAGCAACTCAAATATTATTTTTTATGTGGCATGCCACATGCTGTGCTTTGCGTGTTTAACTATGTATTATGTAGCCTTGCGCTTTTGTAAATATCCAGAAGTAGATTTGTGGGCATGTACTGTTAGTAGCTGTAATTGCAGCTGTCGCAGCATTTGATTAACCTTCATTGAAGCCTTACCATTCAACGGACGAAAATAATATTTATTTTATAGCATTTTAAATCCAGAAAACAACCATTTTGATGAGGATTATGTGGAAACTTCAATGCTAAAGTCCAGATGTTGCAATACCCAGATGTTCAAACAAGCAGGCACACTTGTGGCTAAAATGTCCTCTTAATCATGCGCAATAGTGTTGCAGCATTTTCTTTGATGGAAATATACTTAAATCTGCGTAAAATATTTTGAATCTTGAATAAATGAATTTATGTTGTCCTTTCTGACAATAAATTTTCGTTTGAACCATTTTTACCATAGTGAATGGCTTAAATATGTAAAACAAAATTTGGTAGCACTAACGCAAGTGGCAACACATTTTAAAGAGATATCCGCATACTCTCTTGTACGAATTCAACTGGAAAACTTTGTTTTTGCTTTCACAAGTAAATTAAAAACAAGTAAGGAAGAGCTAAGTTCGGGTGTAACCGAACATTTTATACTCTCGCAATTTATTTATTTAACTTTATTTATATTATATAATACACAATTTGACCCACATATTCGACATATATATTGTATAAAGTCCATTGAAAGTTGGAAACCATAATATTAGGTTAGAAGCACCGAGGTCCTCGTGTTCGATATATGGGGCCTTAAAAACCTATGGTCCGATTTCGGCGATTTTTAGAATGGGGCTGCCACACTATTTACATAGTATTTGTGCAAAGTTCTGCACCGATATCTTCTCTAGTACTTACTTTATATATTGTAATGTAAACGATTCAGATCGTCTTCAAAGTTCTGGTATATAGGAAGTAGGCGTGGTTGTGAAGCGATTTGGCCTATTTTCACAACATATTATTGGGATGTAAGGAAACTATTACAAACCAAGTTTCATTGAAATCGGTCGAGTAGTTCCTGAGATATGGTTTTTGACCCATAAGTGGGCGACGCCACGCCCATTTTCCATTTTGTAAAAAAATCTGAGTGCAGCTCCCATCTGCCTTTTCTTATGTGAAATTTAGTGTTTCCGACGTTTTTCGTTAGTGAGTTAACCCACTTTTAGTAATTTTCAACCTAACTTTTGTATGGGAGGTGGGCGTGGTTATTATCCGATTTCTTTCATTTTTGGACTATATTAGGAAGTGGCTCAAAGAAACGACTGCAGAAAGTTTGGTTCATATAGCTCTATTGGTTTGCAAGATATGAACAAAAAACTTAGTAGGGGCGGGGCCACGCCCACTTCTCCACATCCAAATATGCCCCATCATAGTGCGATCCTTTGTACCAAATTTTATTTCCATAGCTTTATTTATGACTTGGTTATGGCACTTTATGTGGTGGTGTTCGCCATTTTATGGGAGTGGCAGTGGTCCGATTTTGCTCATTTTCGAAAGCAACCTTCCTATGGTGCCAAGAAATAAGTGTGCCAAGTTTCATCAAGATATCTTAATTTTTACTCAAGTTACAGCTTGCACAGACGGACGGACGGACTGACGGACGGACTGACGGACGGACAGACATACATTCGGATTTGAACTCCACTCTTCACCCTGATCACTTTGGTATATATAACCCTATATCTGACTCGTTTAGTTTTGGGTGTTACAAGCAACCGTTATGTGAACAAAACTATAATACTCTCTTTAGCAACATTTGTTGCGAGAGTATAAAAAAGGAGCAGCGCCAAATATAGCAAGCAGAGAAGTGACCAATCGAATGTAGCCAATATGGCATTACAACACCATTAATGCAATTTATTATACTCTCGCAACAAAGTTGCTACGAGAGTATTATAGTTTTGTCCACATAACGGTTGGTTGTAAGTCCTAAAACTAAACGAGTTAGATATAGGGTTATATATATCAAAGTGATCAGGGTGAAGAGTGGAGTTCAAATCCGGATGTCTGTCCGTCCGTCCGTCTGTCCGTCTGTCCGTCTGTCCGTCTGTCCGTCTGTGCAAGCTGTAACTTGAGTAAAAATTAAGATATCTTGATGAAACTTGGCACACTTATTTCTTGGCACCATAGGAAGGTTGCTTTCGAAAATGAGCAAAATCGGACCACTGCCACGCCCACAAAATGGCGAAAACCGAAAACACATAAAGTGCCATAACTAAGCCATAAATAAAGCTATGGAAATAAAATTTGGTATGAAGGATCGCACTATGAAGAGGCATATTTGGATGTAATTTTTTTGGGGAAGTGGGCGTGGCCCCGCCCCCAAACAGGTTTTTTGTATATATCTCACAAACCAATAGAGCTATATAAACCAAACTTTCTGCAGTCGTTTTTTGTAGCCATTTCCTTATACAGTCCAAAAATTACAGAAATCGGATAATAGGCTGAAAATTACTAAAAGTGGGTTAACTCACTAACCAAAAACGTCAGAAACACTAAATTTCACATAGGAAATGGCAGATAGAAGCTACACTCAGATTTTTTTTACAAAATGGAAAATGGGCGTGGCGTCGCCCACTTATGGGTCAAAAACCATATCTCAGGAACTACTCGACCGAATTCAATGAAACTTGGTTTGTAATAGTTTCCTTACATCCCAATGATATGTTGTGAAAATAGGCCAAATCGCTTCACAACCATGCCTACTTCCTATATACCAGAACTTTGAAGACAATCGGAATCGTTTACTTTACAATATATAATATTATAAAGTAAGCACTAGTGAAGATATCGATGCAGAACTTTGCACAAATACTACGTTTATAGTGTGGCAGTCCCATTCTAAAAATCACCGAAGTCGGACCATAGGTTGTCAAGGCCCCATATGGCGAACATGAGGACCTCGGTACTTCTAACCTAATATTAGGGTTTCTAACTTTCAATGGACTCTTTACAATATATATGACGAATATGTGGGTCAAATTGTGTATTATATAATATAAATAAAGTTAAATAAATAAATTGCGAGAGTATGTCCTTACTTGTTTTTTACTTAAGCTCTTTCTAAATAAATGAAGTCCCCAGATTTGTTCTTAAATATTCACAATATAATTGGTTAAATGACTGCCACTTTGCTGTAACAAAAAAATATTCCTCATAACATTGTGTTGCCACAAATTAGACATTTACATTATCAGCCTAATCGTTTTATGAACACTAACTACAACAACAAAGCACCGTGCTTCAGCAAACATCAGTTAGGATCACAAAAACGCAATCGGCAGGAATTAGCACAATGCCTAATGGCTTATAAAGTAAATAAGGTTATATATATATGTATGTTTATATACAGGAATATATGTACATTTGTATGTGTGTGAAATTAATTTGATGAACTGGCTACTTAAACAAATGCCCAGCAGGGCCATCAAATTAAGGTGCAAATGTTGCACGTTCAGCGCAAAGTATTAAAAAGTGATGCTCAGCAAAAATTAAGCGCTAACAAAGTATGAAACAAATAAATATATATATATTAACTGTATATATGTACTTTTGAATAATTATTAAAAAGCCAATGAACTCACCATCCTCTTCGGGCACCTTTTTGATGCCACTCTTGCAGGGTTTATTACCCGCAATCAATTTGCCACGATAGACGCGTTCGTTTGGTTGCGCCGCCGCATCTACCAATACGTTATTCTGAACTGATTCATTGCCCACATTTAGATCAGGCCCGAAATTGCCATCCGCCTGTTGGGCTAAATCGTCATTTGCATCCAGCTGATTGTCTTCGAGTGGTGGCACATCGCCTACACCGCGCCGCTGTTCGCGTCTACCACTTTCAACGTACGCGCCACCATCGGTCGCTGCCACACCGCCACGATCCACGCCGAAGCCGCCACCGCCCTCGTAAATACCCGGTTCAGCGTCAGGCCCGTTAGGGGCCGCACCACCACCGACGTTACCGCCACCACCAACACTTTTCAGCGCCAGCGACATGCCGTTCCATTTGCTACTGCCACCTTGTGAAGAGTCATCGTGGTATAGGAAGAACGCCACTGTGAACCAGATGGCGGTGAGCATTTTAACGATTTTCACAATGGACGCAGAGCGTCGACGCCAAATGAACGCCATTTCTTGTGCTTGTGTGTATTGTTTCTGAGTTTTTCGTTTTTGTTGTGATTGTGTTTTTGTAGTGCTGTTAGTGCTCTCTGCACCGTTGACTAGAAGTTGATGTATTTCAATGTTGTGCGCCTCGTTATTGGCAATATTTCATTTAAATGCATTGACCCTATGGCTAGCACGCGTCTGCAACTGCTCTCGTTTTCTACTTCTACAGTCAAAATGGGTTATTTCCGCCACTTTCCTTCGCGTCGCTTCACAGTCGTAGCGCGTCGTTGAAATATATTTATTATGCGCCTAAATGTATGCCTCAATTAGTTGTAATTTATGCTTTGCAGATTTCGCTGATTGCGTGGCGGCGGTATTCGTTTACCTTGCAAGTTGCTGCCTTGCGTTTACTTGTTTATATTTGTTTGTTTATTTACCAGCGCAATTAGCTAGCATAATTTTGGGCGCCTAACGTCGTTGTTTGGCTTAGAAAGTGAGTGAATGTTTGCTGTTATCGCTATTTTATAGTTGTTATTGTGTTATTAAGCGCTGATTAATGATATAAATATTTTTTAACTGAAATGCCTTTGTGTCTTTACTGGAAATTCTCACAGCGGTTTGCACCTATAGATATGCTTCAAAAATTTATTTATTTTTATTTAAATGCTATTGATATGTTTTTCTGAAGACTTTTAGTAGGAAATATACAAAAATTGTCAATAAACAAGTTTTAGCGTTTTTTTTTTTTCAATTCCAGCTTTGTTTTTGTTTGTTTAGCAGTTTTCCACGTAAATGGCATTCGCTGTATTTACCTTGTCCTGTTCGTATTCAACTATTCCTTCACACTCATATATTATTTTGTTTTCTCTTTTCTCTTGTTTTTCTTTCTAATTTGAAATCTTCTTCGTGCTTCTTTCCCAGTTGCTTTCTGACACAAACTTTGGACAAAAATCACCAACAGCAAGGAGCTTTCTGTCTCTGCTTTGCTTTTTCACATACGCTTTTTATTTGTATTTACTGCCTTTTCACCGTTATGTACTAGTTGGTATAGTTGTGTGTGCGTTTTTGCTGTTTATTCAAAATCCACTTTTATTCATTACTTTTATTGTGTTGACCTTAACCGCATTGTCGTTCTTGGTTCATTGCATCTGTCTGTGCTTGTTGTCTTCAATTTTGCCCCATAACTTTTTCACTCCGGACATTCAGACTCTGGTCTTTTGTTTACTTTTATGTCCTTTCCTTAGTACTTTTTGTGAGATTTTTCATTTCAGCGCTGCTACTTTGTTTGATTCATTTGTTGTATGCGCTGTTGTTGTTTTTATTTATCTGCAAAAGAAAAATTAAAATGAATGAGTTAAACAAAAGTGGAGAATGTTGCAATCGAGAAGAACTATTACTAATACTCAAGTAATGAAAAATATAGTTTAGGGCACGCAAAAATTACATTCTTTTTTTATTATTTCTGTATAGAAAAATCAGAATGAATTGATAAGTTCTGCTTATTTTTTAAGAATTTATTAATAACTTGTGTATGTAAATATTTGTAGATAATTATTATTTTTTTTTTTCAATGTGCCAATCAAAGAAAATAACAATTGCTTTTGCTGTTCATAAGAGGTTGGAAGTCAGCTGATTGGTAATTTATCAATAACTAATAATAACTCGATTAGTTTTCGATTAAAAATTAATGTAGCAAAATAAGGTTTCTTTTGAATGGTAAATCGATCTAAATCAGCGATTTAATTGAGCAAAGGCCGGTTAATAGATCAATTAACTTCTGTGCGAAAAGGCACAGACTAAATTAGTTCTATCAACTTAAATTGTACATATATAGGAAATGTAGGAGCTTCAGAAATAATCGACAATATTGAGAGTATCTCACTGATTAGTACTCTGCTGCGTCAAGAAATTAAATATTTGTGTAGGCTTTTTATAGCGCTCATTTCAGCGAAGGCCTTAATTTAGCCTAACTGTCTACATATATATATAGATATACATATCCAGATAAAATTTGTGTTTAATTATCCCTAAATATAAAAAAAAATACAATCCGATTTTTCATGGTGATAGGCAGCAACTTTCAAATGAAATATACCTAACAACTGTCTATTCATCTAATGTTCTGAGAACTCATGCATATCTAAACTTAAAATTAGTGCTTTCTGCTTTCGAGTGCACACCATTAAATAATTCAATATTCGTAAACGAAAAATTGCATACAAAGCTTTCGCAACCCGAAAATTCTAACTCAATTCCACACTTTGGCAAAACACCTGTAAGTAAATAGCTATTATATTTATCGGTTTTCCATTACCATTCGATTGACGTATATAAATTACAACGTGACAACTGATTGAGCAGCAATAGTGCGAAATAGAGTATATTGCATATTAATGCTTACCTTCCCATGTATTACAGTTATTTTGTTTGTCGCTTTGTTTCATGCTGTCCTATGGTATATTTAATTGCTTAGATTATTGTTAGTCTGAGATAATTGATGGCGCTCGAATTGTTATATTTAGTCATAGTTGTGTCCGAGGTGTTCGAATCGGGACCGAGAGAGTGAGTGAGAGTGCGACAATAATGACAAAGCGTTGGTGTTGTTGTAGTGATAATTAACTGGCATGAGAATGTTTTCAACTAACATATTAGTGACTAACTAAATTAGTGAACGCGTTCGATAGTTGGAACTGGGTGATAATTTTTGAGGAATGAGGAGATAGATATGGGAGTGAATGGCAAATAATGCAAAATTGCAAACAATTTTTAATAAAGATAACAATGACTATAAAATTGAAATATGGTGCTGCGGTTAATGAGGTAAAAGCGAGTATGGAAAATATTTTTAATTTTATGAAATGTATAGCTGTTTTAGAGCAGTAATATATGTTCAATCAAGTGGGAATACTCTTATAAAGTATCTTCGAAAAATGTTTCATAGATTGTTTGTTGTAGGTAGATATATACTATATCATACATTTAATTAAATATAAAATTTGAATAATATTAAGGGTTCCCACCTTTTATAAATATATTTCAACAAGTTGTGTTAAATTTAAATATTAAATTTAGTTCTTCTTCAAAAGTTATATTATTTTGTAAGAGTTCGAATACATCCACAGTCTTTGTATTTATTTATTTTTTAATATGTTTTTCGGTTTTTTTAATTTATAAAAGGTAGTATTATTTATAACTAATAATTAAATTCATTATTATTAAATAATAAAAAATAAAAATAAGAAACTAAAAATTATGAAACGTTCAACAATTCGAAGTTACTTAACCACAAAAAAATGCGAAAACTATAGACTGTAGTGCATAATTTCCATTGTCCACTATTGCAGATAAATTAAAAGTAGATGAACGTGCAAAAGCAGAATAAATAATAATTATCAGACATTAACATAGCAGCCGCGAGGTATGAATTAGATAGCGTTGGGTAAAAAGAGACTGGATAGAAGCAGCACATTCGCTGCAATGAAATTAATGGTGTTGTAGCAAGCGACGGTGGAAAGATGGAACAAGATCATATTAAAAAGATAAAGAATAAACAAATAAAGCATAAGATGGTGTAAAAATTATACGAAAAACTAACGAAAGTGAAAATGAGGAATGATTATTAAAAAAGGGGAATAGAAATGGAAATCAATTCGACTTCGAAGACTTGACTTTTCATGTTAGTAAAACAAAAAACTATAAATCTGTCACCAATTAAGCTACCGAAGCTCAATTTTGAAACAAATTGTGTTAGAGTTATTTCAGATACTGAATAAATCAAAGCAAATCTATCTCTACAAAAGTTTCACAATTCATAGAAATATTGTAATAATAATTAATGATGCTCAAGGACAATAATAGTTTTTTCACACAGCCAAATTAATTGATCAATTAAAATTTTGATTGATAAACCAGTTTTTGCACTTCATACTGCACTGCATACCTATTACTCGATAACCGATCAGTAGTAATAGATTTCATTGTTATGTTTTAGCAACGACATCTACCGTCGTGTAGCGTGAACAACAATTCACCGATAACCGGCACCGGTCTTTCTCGCAGAGTTTCATTTGTCAAGTCGATTTAAATTCAATTAAAAACATTGGAGGTTTTTATTTTTTATGGTAAATCGATCTTAATAAGCATTTTAAACAGCAGAGGCACGTTAATTGATCAATTAGCTCCTGTGTGAAAAGTCTATAAGGATATTACATCAAAAACCAATACTTTTATTTCATTCCCACACTGTTCTACTTTCTCTCATACCATATATGGTTATATTAAGAATTCTTGCGCGAAAGCCCTCTAACGTGAAATCTTTACCGCCATCATAATAACTACAACTATTTTATATTCATATGCGTCACTAGTTTTTGCCAGAAACATGTGACAAAATAAAAAGGAAGAAGTGGTTGACCTCCAACAATAACTATAGTTCTGCTGGAAATTAGATATATATGAAGAGAATAGCGAACAGTTAGTAATAAACGGGTTTGACACTGTCAGAAATAATTTATAATTAAATTGTTGACATTCTTTTAACTGTGCAATTAAGACTACACGAACATGATTTAATTAGTGTGCAATTAGTTAGTCATTCAAGGAGGACATTCATGTAAATTTAATGACAGTTAATTACTAATTGTGTAATTAGTAAATTACACCAGCGTATGATATTTGAAAATTAACTAGGGATTAATTTACAGAAACTAGCATTCCAAGTCACTTAATTTAGTCAATTATTAAGTTAAGACAATTAACAAAAATAATTTTTATATTGACTTAATTAAGAAATTTGAAATACAATTATGAAATTATCCTAAATTTCTCCATTCGTTTTAAAGGATTTTTTTTAAACAAACATCAAATTTTTAAATTAAATTTTGTAATAATACATATTAAAATTTGTTCTCAGTGTATGAAAAAATAGCACCTTTTTGTTTTACCTTTTTACAACCATTCAAATCATTGGCATATGCATTTGCGCACAATGCTTAGATACTAACAGTGAATAAGCATTTGAATTCAATGAAAAAAGTCAACAGACAAACAAACCGGTTATTGGCGGTCAACCACGGGAAGCGAAACCAACTATTTTCATATGCACTTTGGTATGTACATATCTAAACCCGCATGCATACTTAAGAGAGTAAAAAAGTACAAAGAGCTATGCTAAGAAGAATCGCAATCTGTTGATTAGTACTTGCACTTACAGACATACAGACACTTTCATATACTTATATACTTAGACATGCAGCTATAATAATTGCCATTTATTCTTCTCTACGCTTTTTTTGTTGCTATAATTCTGGGTTACGCTATGCTATGCGTAGCACAGCATACTATGCAGAACGTACTTACATAGACTTTTTGTTCGATTGGTGTGGTCAACAAACTCAATTGCAGTCAAGTGCAATGGCTAATAGCTAATGGCTAATACACATGGTTAGTTTAGTTGGTGAACAAACTGAAATTAACCGAAGCGCAACCGAGAACACGCCAAAAAAGGAAGAAAAACCAAACTGGAAAATCACTGCGACTGACAAGCGTGGTGTGGAGAGATGTTACAAAGGTGTTGCAACAAACTGCTGAAAAGGGATTTGTTTTTGCTGTTGTTGTTCAGTTTCAGTTTTTGCTAACTTCCCAGAGGTGTTGCGCGTAAATGTTTGCAGGAAGATCATGGAAGCGGCTGTCAGGTGAAACCACAAAGGCGAATTGAATGGCGAGGCTAAATGATCAACCGATAGCCGGACATAATTGTGTGAAGAGCGTCGTAGAGGTTGCTCGGTGTAGGGTGTGTTGTTGGCCTCAGAGTAGCTTAGTGCAGACCAATGCTTTTCATCTGCCGCTGGGCATATCATGTGCACTGATCGGCAAAGCGGAAAATCAGCGATATAATTGTTATTACTTAATATAGACAAGGGCTATACAGGGCAAATAAATGGAAAACAAACCAATAATAGAAATAAATAAGGACGGCCTTAATGCAATGAAACTCCATTTGTGAGGAAGGGATATGGGTGCTCGTGGAAGTTGTGGATAATAATACTTAGATATCTCCAATCTAATGTTATGTAAAAATAAGAAGAAAAACATAAAAACGGTCGAGAGAAGGAGGGAAAGTAGAAGGCTTTGTTTCATCACAAATCTGTTGTCAATACTATACTCATACAACTCATTGAGTACTTCTAATATTATAACCCAAACATTTATAAGTGCTCCAGCTCTCTGTTTCATTGGCTTTTATTTTCCCAAAAATTTGCGAATCGATAACAACCACAAAATCAGGATTAATTAGTCACACCATTAGTTTTAGTAATGGGTTCCGCTTGCGGAAGTAGTCCAAATTGGTGTGCAGATAAGCCATAAGTTCAAATTACTGCTTTTAGCGAAAACATGTTTCCATAGAGTATTATTATTTAGAAATATGACGGTGAGTCTGATAGGGGTTTTGTTCTTCGGTTTTTGTTTCTCAAATTGATTTACAATTCAACGTTTGACACGTTTGGTGATAAGCGAAGTGTTGGTATTAATTGACGAAATATATGTGTATTTTATAGATAAAGTACTGTAGTTATACCCGGTAGGAAATTTTGGGAAAAAAATACTTAATACCGTTGGAAAATATGTTGTCGTCGCTTATGAACCACTGATTTTTAATCGTTCTTTATTCAGAGAGAGGTAATTTGTTCTTAAATTGAGTCAACATACTTAGTATTCACACACAATTCAATTTTGTATAGTTCTCAAATTCTGACGTTGAAAACACCTAAGATCATGCTGCAAAATGCTATTTAGTTGAAGCAATTAAGTAAGCACTCTTAGTTTAACTACTCTGTTATATGGTATATAATTTCTGATATTATCTTAATTATTGCTTAATTAGTGGTCTGTATGAACAAGATTACCAATTTTAGTATTGCAGAATTATTATTTTTAGAAAAATTTCCGAGTTTTTCCCAAAAAGCCTGTCAATACTTCATGTGGTCTAATATAAAATATATAATATTTCCTAATGGGGACTAAAAAGTTGTTTGCGTACATATTACCATATGTTCAAATACCGGAAATTTTAAAGTTAAAAATTTAAAGACCAGAAGCAGTAATAATGTTTTTTTTTCACTTTTCAACTGAAAAACTTGAGTTAATTAGAAGTAACATTATGTAATTTATGTATGATATCTGATGATAGATTGTACAGAGATATGAGAATAGTGTGATAATTATTTCGGAAAAGGCTGGAAGAATTTAAAATAATTGACAGTTTATAAAATTAGAGAGTTAGCGAAGGCTATTATATTTCCTATGGATCAAATCATGGTTAGATTAAATTAAAATCCAAACGCGGGAATATTGTCCAGAAGAACGTTGAAAAGTTCCTAGTACCTAGATTTAGAAGCAAAGGCCAAGCTCAATTTTCACTGTACCAAAATTTGAATATCTGCTCCGACTCAAATGCTAACTGTTTTTCTGAAAATCACAGCGGAAAAGTTCAAAATATAATGAAAAATCACAGGAGAGAGCATAATATAATTAAAATTGCATTGAATCAATTAAAATTATTGAATGGTTATAAAAAAATACATTAAAACATGAAAAAGCGCTCTGATATCGTAAAACAGTTATAATTACATGATTATTATGCATGAAAATGCATTCAGTAAATGCTTATACAATAAGGTGAAAAAATATAGAAAAAATGGAAACAATCCAAATAAAAAACAATTAAACAATTATAATACCGAAGTCAAATGAATGACACAGTTTTATAAAAAAAAGCGAACTCCAACCGAAATATGATCAATTATATTGAATTTATTATCATGCAATATTAACACCGATGTTAAAGAATAAATGCGAATTATTTCCAGTAAAAAAGTTGTCTAGTTGCCGACCTTATTTAAATTATGCAACAACAGCCTTAACAGTTGTGACAAGCATTGTTAAGGATCAACTGTTATGTCGCCAGTTAAGAGTGTAATTAGTGGACTGACGGCGACAGATAAGTATAATAATACGGTTGACGTAAATGGCTGACCAGCATAATTGGAAGGTAAGTTATGTATTTAATTATTTTTTGGCATTCTGAAATGCGATGAACCGCATACAATAAAATAAATAAATTACCAGATAACCAGAAGTTGTTAATGAGAATTTTTAACTTTCAGGTACTTTCAAAATACAATGGTATTGAAACATTTTCTGATCAATAATTGATTTATAAAGTCAGAGTTTTAGCACAGATATAATATTGGGCGCTACTAGGACATCAATCAATTATGATTGATCAATTATGTGGGTATGAAGGAACACAATCCCAATGTGGAAGAAACAATACTCGGTAACTCATTAAACCATTAGATCTCTCGTAAATTGTCGTTTTGACATTTCTTTAGTTTTGATGGAATCAATGAAAAGGCTACGATGTAACTATATATATAATATATAATCATATCCTTATCCATATCCATAGCCAAAAATTCAATGAAATTTTAAAAGTAACAGATTTCTAAAATATATAAAAAAATCGAAGAGCAATATGGGGATGAAATTATATTTAATCAATTTATCCCTTCGCGAGTTGTCTCAGAAGTTCAGTTGTATGCACTTGAGTATCTTATTTGGATTAGTTACAAATTACATATTTTGGGACTATTGATCGGAGAAAGTGAGTTGATGACACAATCGAGCACTGTTTTCTGCTGGCAAATGCTTCTACGCTTTTCAATTGTATAAACATAAATTGATTTGAATTTAGATGGAAATAAGTTAAGAAAGCTGTCATGAAATTTAAATACTTCGCGGTAAAACCAATTTCGCACTAAAATATTATCGCTTGCTGCCCCTTATCAACACAGTTCTTTACTAATTCTTTTATGTTTTTTTTCCTCGATTTTTTATTTTTTCACGGTCAATGGGTAAATAAATATTTATGGATTATGGATCAACTGATGGCCATGTTGTTGAAATGTTTTGCTTAAAATTGCGATGAGCAACCCGTTGATGCTTTATGCTTTGTGGTGTTGAGCAGTCAACACATAATTAACATATTTTATTGTAATTTTTGATGCTATTGTTTTGTACTGTGCGTGTCTTTCTGGTGCTGCCGGCACATTGATTACAGACAATATTGATGATGTGCGCTGCTATGAGACAACACTAATAAACCAGGCTTGGCTGAGATACAGACATACATAAAGACAAATATATATATGTATACATTGAATTTTTCTTAATATATTTTTTATATTTACACTGTTGAGGCTGATGAATTGATTAATTATAAGCACATCGTTAATTATGCATGAATTGGTATGCACACTAGCTCCATTTTGTGTGTATGTGGATGCCCTTTGCTATGATTTTTTTAATTGTAAATACATGTAGTAATAATAGTATCAGTGACAACAACAGCAACATGTAGCATTTCCTCTGCGTAAATCACTGCTTTGCATGAAATTGTGGGGCAGCAGCAGCAGAATGGTTCGTGGCATGCTTCGATTGACACTTCTACAATCAAGTGTTAATACATTGACGTTGCTCTAAATTAAGTTCAAAAACAACAATTACAATAACAACATTGTCGCAACATTGTATACTGCGAGCTCAAGGACACACGCTTCAGTGATTAATTTGAAACGGACTGTGTATTTCCTAAGCATCGATCGATGGCACGGCCGGAAAATTAAACGAATTTATTTCATTAGAATATAATTCTTTTGTAGAAATGCTAATGAGTATTTATACAATATTTGGTAAAGATTAATTTCGCAGTTCTTTTGTAGGTAACCTGTCTGATTATGTCTGATTATGCTAACCAGGGAAGCTGATTACTGTGTCAGTAGCAAGAAAAATTGGAATTTATGTAAAGTTAACTATATGCTTTTAACTTTTCTTGAAGAAATTACCAGGCCATAAACGGAAAAAGCAAAGTCAATAAAGCAGAGGATGTTTTGGATATTATTACAAAATAAAATTAACATATATTAATAATACATAAATAAACAAACATATAAACAACTTTAAACCAATCTCACATATTGGGAAAGATCCACTCGAATCAAAAATCTGATAAGATATTATAGAATTTAAAATTAAATATGATTGGGTTACTATATTGTAAAACGGTGTTAGGAACCTGTGTTTATGGATGTTGTTGCAACATGTTAAAATTATATATTTACAATGTATTAAAGGGTACTTATGACGAGAGTGCTACGTTCCAAAATACGCGTTAAAAAGAAGACATGATATGAAAAAGAATTCAGTGAAACATTTATTTGTATTACATTATATTTTCACTCTTTTAAACGACTCGCATATCTTTCTCTCTTACATAAAAGCTATACCACATTGTTTATGAAAGCTGTTGTAAGTATTTACAAGAACCCTAGATTAGCCTTGAATGAAATTCGCACTAATTTTGTTCATTTATCTTTGATTCACCCATTATAACGTGTTAAATTGAGAAATTAAAAAAAGTATACTCTTATAAATGAAGGAGCTACTCTGACTTACTAAAAGATTGTATATCTCGTATATTATATACTTTTACCGTTTAATTGACTTAAGAATTTTTTATATATATCAAATTGGCATCTTCTCAATAACCGACGATTAAATCTTTCGAAAATGTCAACTTTACTCATATCATAATCATACTTGAGGCAATAATTTTAATTGAACGATTAATTGGCTATTGCTTATTCAATGAAATCGCAATGTGTCAGTAAATAAATTAATAAAATATAAATATCCACTAAGTAAAGTGCATAATTATTGAAGCACTTCAATACTACAATAAACCGTTATCAGGCATTTCTACATGTATGATGGATTGTGTTAGATAAAACAAGAGCACGCACAAGTTGAATTGTATTAAAATTTTATAGAAATGTAATGGAAAATAAAAGATAAAATATATATACACTGTATATGTACTATAATCAAACACTTACATAATTAAAATTAACAATTAATATTTATTTTTGTTAATTTATTTCTATTTTTCAATAAAAGAAATATATTTTAATTTATTTTACACTTCCGTTTCTGAAACTGAATTTCATACACACATATCTGGCAACTCTGAACCTCTTATTTTTTCACTTCACTTTAGCACTAATTCCGTTAGCTTTACTTTAAAACATATTATCTTTTGCACAAATTTCCACACACGACGTAATTCACGGTGTCCAGGTGTTTAGCACCTCGGCTATCCTTCCACCCACTTCAATGCGTTCAAGTCGATTCGTTTAAACTGAGTTTAATTATTTCTCTACATTTCGCGAAAGGTTTTTTTTTAATTATTTTGCCACACAAACTTCCGACGCCACCGTCTAATTACACTCAACTGCCAATTAAAAACTTTTTTCTCTACAGTCAAAACAGCAAATTTGCTTGAAGACTGACTGAAGTCTGCTGGCGTTGCAGTACAACTGATAAAAATACACACTCAAGTGTATATTCGAAATACGAACAGTTGTGAGCAATTAAAATGCAGCGACGTTCTTGAAATTCTCAAACTTCCTGATATAATTAGGTTTCTCATACAAATACGGTGAGTAAGTTTGCTCCCATCTCCGAGAGTCACTATAAACTTTTTTTCTAAAAGCTATTACTCTTGTCAGACAATCGCCAACCATTAGATATATTTCGGCGGTGAAAAAATTTCTTTCGGTTCAAGTTCGTTTGATTTCTAAATCCATGCTTTCTTCTAAACATATCTCTAAGCAAGTAGGATCTGACTAATCTTAAATTCGTTTTTAAAAAATTCTAATGGGGTTTCAAGGACATCTGAACTACCAAACCATCTTAAAAATATGTTAGGTAGTAAAAAATCATAAAAAGCATATCTACGTCTGAGTCTTTCATAATATTTACAAATTTTAGTATTATTAACTTTTATATTGAAAATATATTTGATAAGTGTTCACCGCTGAGAAATCTGCTTTACACTTCCTTCCAGTTTAATGACAAACAAAAACTGTTTCTTTAAACTAATCAATCACTCACTACAATTTTATGTAGCAGAACTGTAACTCTGTATTTACATTGTTTGTGTAAGAGTTTGATAAAACCGCCATATCAAAGCGAAATATTTTGTCGCCACTCTTTCGACATACTTACAAACACGCGAAAGTAGTTCTTGAAGACTTGGAACGACGCGAGTGGAAATATAAGAGTTTCTAATCACTACGCCCTCTTGCAGCTCTCCGCGGAATGCCGCAAATAACATGTACGCAAACTGATAAGCGAAAATTATTTATGTGCTAGCAAAAGAACTATTTTGTACGTATTAATGAGTATGTCTGCGAGTTTATCTGATAAATATGTATAAATATATGTGTGTGTATGTATTGTAAGTGGATATACTTTAATTGGAACCGGTACGGTTTTGAGTTTATTTCTTCGTTACTCTCTATATTTGCTTGCTTATTGTTTCTTGATATTTGCTTTACTTTTAAGTTGCGAATATATATGCTAAAGAGAGTATATAAGTACATATATAATCCTCTTTCACGCCTAGTTAAGAAAAAAACATTATAAACAAAATAAAATACAATAATTTTTATCTTACAAATGAAAGCCGAGGCTAGAGTGTATATTACCGAGAGTAAGCTTGTAAGAACTTAAAAACAAAAAATAAGCCCTCAGTTCATTTGCAGCCCAACAATATATACTCCCTCAGATTTGTAAAATCAATTTGTATAAGTCAACATTCGTTATTCGACGAAGTTGTGAATGGGTTTATTCATCCAGAAGATCGAAAACTGGAGCTAGGCAGGAAGTAGGGGTCGATTTCAACGACTTTTAGAAAGAAATCACACCTTGTTTCTTCAAATAATTAACTTACTTAACGTCGGACAAATATTTTTGCTTTGCTAAAGTCCGTCGGAAGTCGAGAAATCATCATGTTAAGTAAAAAGGATCTAGGGGAAGTACTGAAGACATTTTATCGATTTCCAGTTGCAGATCAAATTGTTATCAATACTGTTTTGAAATCAGAATTGACTCTTATATAAAACAATACATTTTTCTCGAGTGTCTTTCTTTATGTTTGGTTAATTCGTTGGATAAGACCCGCTTCATTAAAACTATGTAGTGTTTTAAGAACTGTGAACTCTCACGGTCTATCATAGTTATGATTCTGATTATGGTTCTAATTTGCAACTCTGCGAGTCAGAAAATAGTAGTGATATTGCAAATATAAGAAACAACTAGGAAGGATATGAGTTTTGTGAAAGTGGATCAGTTGTAATGTTGCTACCTGTCAGTAAAACAAGAAAAACCGTATCAAATATGTGGCAGTGAACCAAGATAGTTTAATCAGTCCGTTAAATTGTCCATTTATTTCATTTAAATAATTTACAAGCTTCCAAAGCCCGCTTGTATACCATTTACAAAGTGAAACGGTATTTAATTAAATACTTCTAAATTTTCACTTAGCAAAGCTTTTAGCAATTTCTTCGCTGTCAATCAACTCATAATTACCGTCAATTAAAGCAGCAACGTGGAGAGACTAAAACGCCACCACACAATTATTAGTAGCGAAGGAAAGTGCATGTATCCATTTACAACAACAAGTTGCAAAAAACAAATAACAACTATAAGTAGCTTTTAACGAACATTAAAATGCAAACATATAGACATATTTATAATTACATACATATATGACATATGGCAAGCGGCATGTTGCATGTTGAAAGTACTTTCCAGTTTGAATTTTCCAAATATAGATATTCAGAGAAGAGTAACTGGTTAAAAATAAAAAAAAAATATAAAATAGATATAAAAAGAAAATGAAGAGGAGATGAAAAATAAAAGAAATGTTGCAAGACAACTCTAACAAGTATCTGCCGCTAAAGCGTTTCTTATAAATATATGTTTATATATGAAAAGCTGGATGAAAACGTCGAAGCTGTTGGAAATTCGCAGAAAAGAAAGCATGGCACTGCTACAAATTCCTTACTTACAGTAGCTAAGTGGCAGCATTGTTGATGCTGTCTGCTAACGAATTGTTTTTGCTTCTAAAATCACTGTTGACATTTCGTTTATCGCGCTTTTATATCACCGAGGAAACTTCACACAGACACAACAGCAGCTCCTCACTTATTTTATGCAGCAAAAGCAAACAATGGATTTGGCAACAACAATAAGGCATCTATTGCAGGCAACAAACAAGAGACAGCAAACAGCGAATGGCAAGCAGCTAATGTGGCAACTTTTAACGGCAACAGCTGTCAACATGCCGCAATCAAGACTCAAAAGAACACAACAACAATTCAATCCGAATTGGCTAACAGCGGCATCCAACGAAATTGGCGAATGGATCGAAGAGCTCATACTACGTCGACTGACGACTCATCCGCAGCCACTTGCCACACTTGTTGGCGATTTTAAGAATGCTTAGTAGAAAATCATACCAGCTGCAGCAGAATTACAAATATGTACGTGGTGGCTAAGTGAACGCGGGTAGTTTAAGAGCGAATCGTAGAAATTGATTTAAAAGAAATTGGTGAAATTCATGGCTACGCCGCGGCATACTTTTCTCAGTTGCTGTAAAAGTATTTTTTCGCTTTGCCAACGGTCACTTTTGCTTGTGGAATCTTCGTCCACTTTGAACCGAAAGTCAAAGAGCGTGCAATACCAGACTGCTTTTCATACATGTAATGAAATATTTCGATATTTGCATGATGCTCTATGATTACCCAGCAGTAAAATAGTTGAGAGGACCTGAGACTAATTAAGAGAAGGACGTGAGCTTGAACCAAGAATTTTTCCATTTCTTAGTACATGTAGACAGATGATATCCACTTCAAGAATGCCTATAATATTGATGCCGCCTTTTCAATTCAGTCCATTTTCTTTATTTAAGCTTTAGGTAAGATGAATTCCGCGATGGAGACTCATAATTGTCCCTCTTGGACAATTAAAACACTGGTTCTTTGTCATGATCTATGTATGAGCCAAAAGGCCCTCATGCATACCGCAAATCTGTTCTGACGCTTCTACTATTGATCCCATGCAAATCCGTCCGGTTCACGGGTGTGTTAACATCAGTCTAGCTGCAGCTGCCGATTGAGGAGAAAGTGTTGACACGCTTTCTTTATATTTTGGGGTCCGTAAATTTTTTTTTTTTGGTTTCAAATGAACTTATATTACTTCAAGCCAGTTCTGGGATCTTAAAAATGGTGGGACAAATATTTCTGTAAATTAATGTATTATTGCAATGATCTAAAACGAACCGGTCTGAAGGTGAGTCCACATGGCTTGTAGTTCACTGCGTGGTTAACACATAAAACTCTTACTCTTATCGACACTAACACGCGTACTAACTCCAAAAAATGTAAAAAAAGAAAAACAAATTTCTGTGTGAGTGCACACATCGAAATCGAAGTGTAGAAAATTAAGTAGAATTAGTAGATAACCAATAGCGCCAAGCTGTCAGCCGCTAAAAGCTAGAAAATAATCCTAAAACGTGTCGACCGTGAAATTTTTAATCAAATGGTGAGAAGAATACATATACATACATACATATATACATATAAACGCATTCGTAAGTGGCAAAGTGTGCAATTACTGCAATAAATGGTACAGCGCATCTCCTAATAAAATGCTGTTGGGAAATTAAAAGAAAATTTGCGAAAGCGAAATGTGCACATCCCGCATAAGAGTTTGGTTGGCCTGAATAATTTTAGCGTGTGAATCCGATTGATATTAGGAAATGAGAATTGAGAATAAGATTTATGCAATAATTGGAACAACTCGATATTCAGATGAGAGTGCAAATATAAAAATGTTTTATATTTGTATATATTTATATAATGTAGTGCTCTTTATCTTAATGCAAATTTCATTCAGATGACAGCACTTCAATCAATTTTCAAAATTTTATTGTTATTGCCGTGTCTATCACGCATCGATTACAATACATCCGGCAAATGACCATTGAATGTTAAACTTGTTTAGCAAGTTGAAATGAATACAATTTAGCATTGAAGTAAGTGGTTTCACTTGCTTGCTGTGAAGAAAAAATAATAAATATTTATGGACCAACTCCAACAAACATGTTATGGCTGCTGCAGCCTGACCTCAACTCTGAAATGTCCGACTCACATCTCCATGGCAAGTCAATGGCATCTTCAGTGGAAAGATTCCCTCGAATATCGCAAACAACTCGCTAGCTGGACACAGCGCCTGTCTGCCTGCCTTGTTTGGTGGCAATAAAAAGCCGTTAACTCTGCCAATGCTTTGCTAGCGGTCAACATAACGTATAAGTAGCACTGGAAATAATTACGACGACTGCAAGTAACTGATTGCAAACGCGATGTGCAATAATATATATGTATAGACATTTTATTTATATGTGAATGGATGTAAGTATGTAAGTCTATAATTTTACGATAGAAATGAATTCACTTGGATAACTAACTGTTTAATTGTTTTAATGAATGGCTTGAGGTGAAGTTTCGTGAGAAAAAATTTTTCAACGGAAAATAATCAACTTTATAAGTATAAGTTACCACTTTGATTTTGCAAAGAAAAGTTCAAAATACAAGCAAAATCTTTTCGCAGTAGCAATTAGCAACATATGCTGCCATATGTCTGTCCACCAAATCAAGAACATCACAAAAATTACGCTTAATCTTTTGGTAATGTTCTTCGTAACCGCTTTCCGCGATATCCTGTCTCCGCACATCGGTCGTACTAACGGTTATCAGATATACCAAAAGTTGTACGATTATTTGTACATATGTGTACGCTTGTACGAATGTGTGCATGCGAGTATAACGGCACATTAGCAGCGGAAATTGCGATGATGTTGATGATGACGACGTTGATAGCCAAAAACGCCATCTGCACAAACAGCGGCAATAATAAACGTATGTGTGGATATATGTACCAAAGTACAAGTGTATGTGTATCAGCTAGCTACAATGTTAGCGTCAATCTCGGCTCAGCAACTGCCATCATTTACCGCAACATTTGTGCTCTGATTGATGTTGCAGTGAATTGTGATTACCGGTGATTAAATTTCTGTTTGTGGGGTAATTATGGTAAATGGTTAAATAGTTTTCAAACTAACTTCCTTAAAGTTATCACTCAGAATTATATTCCGTTTCCTGTGAGTTCTGTTCAAAGCTAAATGAGAAATCTCTAGATCTTTGTATTGCTGATTCACGAAGAAATTAATCACTCTCTATTATTTGCTGTTCCACATAAAAGTCAACATCGACTGTGTATATGAAGAAATCAACGCGGTTGTAGCTTTAGTCAAATATACGGTCTAATGAGCTTAAAAGCTCATATCTTTTTCCATGTAACTCTAGGTCCATATTTATACCATCATATAGTTTAAAGTCTTCCCATTTCGACAGTCCTGACTTTAGAATAATTTGGACACATCAGTCCCTACCCGACTTATATCAATTTTTTCGCACTTTGGTATTAGATTTTTTTAATTTCATAAAAATATACATTTCAATAGAAAATCAACTCTCTATTAGAAACTACCGAAGGAAAATTATGTCATAAAATTTATAATTTTATTTTCATAAATTTCTTACAGTATTTTTCAAGGAAAGCTTTTAAACTCTTCTAAAATCCACTTAAAATTCCCTTTTGTTCCAATAAAGACTAAACATTAACTCAAAATATAAGCCTTCAATTCGAAGAATAATTTCCAATTCATATTCATTTAATTGGCCAGCTAATAATAAGTGTGAAGAAACACATGTACAGAATTACCTCCAGACGACAAGTAATTTCCTCTGTATTATCGTTTGCTAACCAGCAGAAGGAAGCCGCTTTCCAATGAAAATAAGCAGACTGAGCCCTACATCCGACATTCCTTTGTGGCCGCATACTTTTTCTCAATGAACTCTCGCTGAAGCTCAGCCACATTTGAACGCCTCAGCAACCTACTGTGAGCTAAGAGGGTTAAGTGGATATGCTTACAACGCCAAGCAAAGTAGAGTGGACAAAATAATATATATATGTTCGTAGAATATACACCTAAACTATATACAAGCCACTATCAAAGCAAATGCAAAGGAATGAGAACGACGAAATGATGCCAAACGGCAGAAATAAGAATGCAGATTTGAAAATACATACACATGTGTTCATACTTATAGGGAATATATATGTACACACTTTAATTGTGGGAGTATGTTTGCAATAACAACACATACAGTAGCATACATACTCACATTAATAGCCATTTAATACGGCCCCTAGTATTATTATTAACGTCAGCGCTTGTAAGCATACACACAGAAGGAAGTCACGAATAAAAAGTAAAAATCGCTTAGAATTTGTTATAGGCAAAACGGTCGAAGTAGACCAGTTCGCAGAGAAGCATGTGAAAGAAATGCAATCAGAATAAAGAATATAAAAGAAGCAATGCACTTAACCTAATAAAAGTAAACTATGCGCAAATGTTTAGAGCGTGCCACATGCACCATGTTACTATTACAAGTACTATGTAGCATAATATAAACGTTATTGCATCATATAGTTATAAGCGCTCAACAATGCGAAAGAGCGATTAAACGCAGAAATGATCCGCTAAAATGTTTAAATGAAGGTATATGCACACACATACATACTAAGATATACCCCCTGATACATTAAGGACAGCATATTGTTAAGGTAACTGGTCGTTGCCAAATTCAAGCACAGGAATAGTGGTTGAAAAGTAGTAGTTCAATTAAAACAACTTAGGAAAATTTGTTTTCTACAATTCAGAAATACACCAAAGGTGACCAGTCTGCTACTATTACCGACTCATCAATACAACACATTTTTAATGAAATTAGTTCTTATGATATAAATCAATAGTATTATATAAAAATCAGTTTGTACTAATTCACTTCTTTCTTTTTTATATGTACACATACATACATAGTTATTGTGCTATATGTAACATATGCTAGCTCAGCAAAATTATTTTTATTGTATGCGTTATTTCTCGAATTGTTAGTGATTAAATGGTTTAAGCGAAATTCCATGGCATTAAAAAGGTTTAGTGACTATAAGACAACAATTTCTGCAAGGTGTATATAAAAGTTGGTATGCGCAAGTAGCAACAACAAATAAGCTGCAACCGCAAGGTGAAGGTTGTATAATGCAATTTCTTTGCCAACAAAACCTGATGCGTAAGCTTATGTTATGTTCAAAAAGAAGAGAGGGAGTAACTAAACCAAAGATAGAAAATATTACATTGATTGGGGTTAGAAATAGTGGAATTTAATTTCATGTAAAGCACCTTAAACAGATTAGAAAATATACAAAGTGAATGAAGTTTGTATTAGGAATTTTATATAATTCTAAAAGTTGACCATGGTATGGGTTAAAAGATGAAGAGAATTGCAAAAAATAAAAATATTATTGTATTTAATTCAATTTGATATACCTGGGATCAGCACTTGAAGAAGCACTGTTTTCATATTTCTCAAAGACTTTACTTACTTGTAAGTAAATAAATTGTAGAAATAGTTAAAAATTAACTGAATAACAAATATTGAATATAATAGGGAGAACAATAAACAATAGGGGAAATATTTTCCCAAATATCTAAAATAATAAAACAATAATATTTCATAGACTCGTTTAGTATGAAGCATATTTAAATAATTTAAAAAAATATTTAGTTAATTAAAACAAGTAAGGAAAGGCTAAGTTCGGGTGTAACCGAACATTTTATACTCTCGCAATTTATTTATTTAACTTTATTTATATTATATAATACACAATTTGACCCACCTATCCGTCATATATATTGTATAAAGTCCATTGAAAGTTGGAAACCATAATATTAGGTTAGAAGTACAGAAGTCCTCGTGTTCGATATATGGGACTTAAAAACCTATGGTCCGATTTCGGCGATTTTTAGAAAGGCTGCCACACTATAAACATAGTATTTGGTCAAAGTTCTGCACCGATATCTTCACTAGTGCTTCCTTTATATATTGTAAAGTTAACGATTCAGATCGTCGCCAAAGTTCTGGTATATAGGAAGTTGGCGTGGTTGTGAAGCGATTTGGTCTATTTTCACAACATATCATTGGGATGTAAGAAAACTATTACAAACCAAGTTTCATTGAAATCGGTTGAGTAGTTCCTGAGATATGGTTTTTGACCCATAAGTGGGAGATGCCACGCCTGTTTTCCATTTTGTAAAAAAATCTGAGTGCAGCTTCTACCTGCCATTTCTTATGTGAAATTTAGTGTTTCTGGCGTTTTTCGTTACTGAGTTAACTCACTTTTAGTAATTTTCAACCTAACCTTTGTATGGGAGGTGGGCGTGGTTATTATCCGATTTCTTTCATTTTTGGACTATATAAGGAAATGGCTAAAAGAAATGACTGCAGAAAGTTTGGCTTATATAACTTTATTGGTTTGCGAGTTATATACAAAAAATCTATTTGGGGGCGGGGTCACCCCCACTTTTCCAAAAAAATTACATCCTAATGGGATCCTATGTTCCAAATTTCATTTTCATAACTTTATTTATGGCTTAGTTGACTTAGTTGACTGTATAGGTTTTCGGTTTCCACCATTTTGTGGGCGTGGCAGTGGACCGATTTTGCCATTTTCGAAAGCAACCTCCTCAGGGTGCCAAGGAACATGTGTTCCAAGTTTCATTAAGATATCTTAATTTTTACTCAAGTTATCGCTTGCACGGACAGACGGACGGACAGACATCCGGATTTCAAATCTACTCGTCATCCTGATCATTTATGTATATATAACTGCATATCTAACTCTTATATTTCTTGGTGACACATACAACCGTTAGGTGAACAAAACTATTATACTCTGTGCAACAGGTTGCGAGAGTATAAAAACAAATTAACAACTGCAAGTCAAATAAATATTATGTTATCAAATTTGAAATATTTGGTTGTCCCGTAATTTTTAACGATTCAAAAATATTTACTTACTTTTCATTCTTATTTTGACATTCTAAGAAGTGGCTATATTTGTATTCGTTTCATTTAATGAAAAATTATTTATATGTGGTAGCCTTACTTAAAAATAGTTTAATTCGAATTCTCTTCAGCTTGATTTAGATATTTAAGAGTTTTTTATCCTACATGGACATATATTTTTCCATTTAAAAATTTCACCCTTTTTAAAAACAGTCCAAAAAATTTTGTTTATTCGGATTAATTTTCGTTATGTTATAAATTGATTGAATTTGCGTTCTGCTTCTTAAAATGGTTCTGTTGTTGAACAAAAATGCTGAATTTACATTGAATATGTACTCTTTTAATTCGTTTACCCCGAAAAATGCTTTCCAACACTAGTGGTTATTTTTTCGACAAAAAATAATGCCCAGTTGCAGCTGTTAGATTGTGTGAAGCGTCCCGCTATTTGCCTTCCAACTGCATTTGTGGCATTTAATGGCGACTAAGCCGTTGACTAACTTACTTTCGTAGATAATATACACACACACAAGAAGAGGCATACATACACACACATATTTAGAAAAACCACTTTGCACTAAATTTACCACTAATTGCCCTGTTGGAATAATTTATGAGCGTGAGTCCCCGTCCTGAAGGGTTGATTGTAACAACGTAATTCAGCGCCTCAAGGGTGTTGTAGTTAGAGCACCTGCTCGACAAGCACCCAAACACATTCCCACTAGTTTCTGTGTAGATGTGAGTGTTTGCCTTAAGTGTGTGTGAGTTCAGAACGCCAAATCGTAGTTTAGTGGCCCGAAATGTGCAAGTTTGGACATAATTCCCCAAAAAGAGTCTATTTTTTCAGCACTACACGCACCTCGTGCACAGCGATGCACATTTGTGCTTTCATTTCGTACTCTGCTTCGGTGTTTGTGGCGACGGAATTCGATTGATTTAGCAGAAAAATTTATTTTTCCGGTGATGGGGTTTTCCCAACGTGCCAAAAAGCACTTTGAACGCGGCAAATGCTTTTACTTTGTGGTTGTTTTAGTTTGCATTAAGTGCTGTTGGTGGGAAGTGGCAGACTTTGCATAAAGTCCGGTGCGTATGAGTAACTTTATAATTTACGAAGCTTTTTAATGTATGAAAGTGTAATTTTGTATAGAAGGATGCTAATATACATAAACTAGACGAGTTGTTTCACTATTTTTCCAAGTGTTTATTTAGGAGTATTTTTTTCACGGAAAAATGCGAACTTAGCATACTATTCTTAACGTCTTACCATTTTCGAGAGTATTGTTTAATTTTAATGAATTTTTTTATACAATGTATTTATACATTCAGTGTTTCATTCAATTTTCTGCCTCTCTCGTCAGGACTACACTCTAAAAGCATACTTTCAGGTATCACAAATAACAAGCATTGTCATATTAAATTCACGTCAAAAAGTTCTTTGATATAATAATTTTTTTCTTAACCCAAAACACTTTACCTAGGAGAAATTATGTCATCACTGAAGAGTTTTTCACACTTAAAAGGAAGCATGTGTTCTTACATACACACATTACGTAAAATAATTTTCATTACTGACACGTGACAATCAACAGAATGCCGCCCACGTGCTTCTACTACTTTCATTTCCTATTTGCACTTCACATGCTCTTAACTCATGTCATCCACACATTAATAAGCTCACGGCGGAGATGTGAAACAATTTAAATAAAAACGTTATTATAATTATGTAATGTGTTACATGGCAGCACAAGTGAGCTGGGGGTTCAGGTGGATTACTACAGTTTAGAACAACAGCTATAGAGAACGCGAGCTCGCAGCGTGTGGGAGCAAATCATATGTATATACCAGAGGGACGTGTTATTTTAGTAGGTTACGTATACGCCGTGTAGCCTGTTGGTGTAGTGTAAATTAGTTGCAGTTTATTGTTGGAGTTGCAAATTGTTGCAGAATTTCATAATAGTTTTAATTTGACAGATTTTTTGCTGAAATTTTACTATACTCAGCACTTACTCATTTAATTGGGTGCTTGGCACATACTAAAATTATAAATTGATTCAGCAGTTGATTGACCCAGTAGTCAGAATATAAAGTATTATATAGAGTATTAGTATATAAAGTAGTAATTTTATTATTACTACGAATAGTTAACCATTAACTAGTCCAATATTACTTGCTTTGCAACTAGTATGAATTAAATAAATTTAGAGCACGATATATTTTTGAATATATTTCTTTATGACACTTTTTGGGCGTACTTTTATCGATTGCCGATGCATTAATTATTCTACTTTATTTTATTATTTTGCTGGCAGTTAAAGTACTTTATGCAGTAATTTGCAAACTGTTTTCATTTAATTTTTACCCAAAAATAGGATTTTCATTACTCCCGCCTTTTACGGCGGAATTGGCAGTTGTTAGATGTTTGCAAACTGCATTTACTAGTATTTGCATAAGTTCTCATTTATTTACTTTAAATAAGCGCTGCAGCGCAAACCCGCCAACTGGGGGCTGGCTTTCACCTCGTCTTGTCTAAAGCATTTTTGCGTTTTTGGCCAGCGGCCAGTTCGATTGTTAGTTCAGACATTTCACAGCTGTGGCGGCTTTGCTTTGACTAGCCAACAAAAACGAATGCGCCTGTTCAAATATCCTTTAACGGTTTTAGCATACCTAAATACACACAAATGCCTCGTGCCGTTATCGATTCGGAAATGTCTGCTTGGCTCGTGAACATGCGGCTCGGGAGTTCTAAAACCTCAACGAAAGGATTGTGCATGTAGCCATTTAGTGAAATTCCAAAGCGGTTGCGTGGCAGCAGAGTCTGGCTTACATATGAACTAATATCTGTATATGTTCGTTGGACTTTTTGCATAATCGACGAGCTTAAAGGTCCTAACTCCACACACGCACTAACCCTCCACCTCACTATCTCTGTATGCAAATGAGCCATTGATTTTCACCTGAATGGCGCTTGCCAATGGATACTAATTTGTATACTCAGTGTTCGAGAAAGCTTTCATAAATATATATCCTTAAATTGCTATGTAAATAGTTCTGTTTATGAAAACCACCCGCAAAACCTATTTGTGTCTGCGCTTTCGTATGCGCCGCACGTTCGATCGCAATCATGTAAGTACAAAGGTTTAAAGCAAAATCAAAAACGAAACTTATATACTCTTGACCTTGACCGGAGAATAAAGGATGTGAAGGGCATCGAATTGTACAACACACACTTTATGACTGTATAGTCGTAGGAAAAAATATCAATATGCAGTTAGTGAACACACTTTTTGTGAGAAAGCCTTTAATTACATGGAAATCGTTAATCACTCATATAGACAATAATAAACTCAGAGATCAGGCCAACAGAGAAGAGATATAGTAGAGGAATATTTTCAATTTTTATTAATGTTTATGGTTTTATAATAGCAGATTCGTTCTCGGAGTTCTTCATTCAGTACTTCCTTATTCTGTGGCAACATCTATTGAGATTCTAAAGAATATATTTTTAAGTTGTACGAAAAGGTCGTTCTTCGCAGGTATTAAGACTCGTTTAATATCGATAAAATCAAGGAATATTTGATTAGATTCTCTACATATAAATCCATAAAATAATATTTCAGTTTAATCCGATAAGAAAATTTTTACTTTAAGCCAATCCAACCTGTGAACTCTAGTCCAGAAATTCCTTACAAAGTCTGGCCATTTGTATGAGGTCAATTTTGGAATATTTGCAATATTGAGTTACTCGCTTTTAGCGTTAACCAACAAACCGCTTAATAACCTTGTCGCAGTCTGTGAAGCGCTGCCCTGCGAAAACCAAATTTACTATCTATTGTGTCGCATTTTTAATTGCCATCGGTCTGTCCGGCATACGATTTATTCTTCGCAGCAGTTGCGTAGATAAGTGCGAGCGTCCCTGCGCATGGGGAAATAGCTTATATTTTCGATATAAATAGCCTTGGTTAAATCTTTTTTATATTTTTTCGCATACCATGTCATCAAGCAATTAAATATATCACCAACGTTTATCCATTCGCACGCCTGTCAGGGGCAGTAATATATATCTATGCAAAAGCAGCAGTAACAGCAACAACATAAGTGACAACTAAAACAATGTGTTCGGTTAGCCCTGACCGTTGGCCCGCAGTAGCCAACTGATCAAAATGTTGCTGAATAAGAGCAGCAATGTTTGTATGTATGTGTCTGTTGAAAACTACAACTTATTATTATTTACCAGACGAAGCTTAGGAAATATTTTTATTTATTTAGTTGGCATATATTTTACATACAAACAAACATAGTATGCAGATCTAATAAAATGTATATGTATAAATGTATTTTATATTTATATATGTCTCAGTATATCGAAAAGCAATCCAATACTGAGTAAGTTGCTACCAACATACTCATAAACTGTATATGCTTGAGTACCTGGCCACAGTGAAACAAAAATTGATATTAAATATTTAAAGTTATTAAAAAACAAATGCTAACTATCCTTTATTCAGATTTCCTTCAGTTTCCTACATAACTAAAATATAGTATATAACTAAGTTGTTCCCGCGTAAAAACTAGCAACACATATTTCTGGGTTCCATTATCGCGTATTTCTCTATCTGACATGCCCAGCGAATGCCGCAAAAAAAGCTGTGAGCTGCACGCCTATGGCCTACAGCCACAGTGGCTACAAGCCATTTGCCCCTAACTAACGACATTTGGAAAGGCTTCTAAGTATGTAGTATGTATGGGAGTGCATGCCACAAGTCTGTGTCCTCCTCGCAATTTGGTTTGTTAGCATTTACTATTATGTTGAGAAGTTAGAATTAAGCTCCTCCATTGGCATTATGTTGCTGTGGTTAGGCAGATCTCTAATACAGATCTCTTGTTGTTGCAAATGTGCGCGTGGCAAACTCCCAAAAATATATAAATTCGTTCGAAGATGTAAAATAATCCCTCCGCCTTTAGCGCCTAGAACGATACTTAGTTAACCGCCTAACGATATTTTGTCAGAACATATGAAAAATAGTCGTAGCTAGTAATAGCTTTTGTAGCCAAATGCCTATAGGATCATTGTGGCAATGAATGCGGTTTATCTGTTATGCAAAGAAATTGTATGACAATTTTTAGTTTACCATACACTTTTGATTTTTTACTAGTTCAATGTTATATAGAGTTCAAGGTTGTGTATTTGAATGAGAGGATTTTACAGGTTTGAAGACCGACAATATAAACATAGTATTTTTCAGTTTTAACTCTTAAATGAATTAATAAGTGAGGATAAAATTTATGAACAAAGTAAGAACAAATCAGATTTATATATTATGTAAGATTTCAATTTAAGGAGATTCATTGGTAGATAATTTCTCTCTGACTCTCAACCACGACGGATTGGTCACGTGAATAAGTTAATTGAAGTTATTATTCGTTTGTAAACTTTATTCAATTTGGTCCAAATGGTTTTTGGTTTAAACTTTTTATTAATTGGCAACCCTATTAATTTATTTTGAATAATTTCACTTAAATAATTGTATGCAATTTTCAATATTACTTTAGTAACAAATTTTTTTTTAATTTATTTATATTTTATCTACGATTTTTAACGTATTTAATTTTTTAGATAAATTTCAATGATTTTTATAAAGCAACTTCCATAGAAGAATATGTATGTGCGAGGGCTGCTATATAAAAAAGGTTTGTTCTCGTTGGATTCCGCACAATTTGACAATCGCTCAAAAAAGTGCTTCGGAAATTGGCGCAAAAGTGTATAAATCTTGATGGAGAATATTTTGAAAAACAATAAAACCATTTTCGTTGATAAATATTCCTATTTTCATTATTAGCCCTCGTAATTCAATAAGTGGGAATCCTCACGCAAATAATAATATAAAGTTTAAAGGATTGGCCGGAAAAAAATAAATGAAATACACTGACACAATGCACACAAGGAGAAAAATGCAAATGTGCGCGTGATAGTCCTAAATATTTTGGAAAATATATTTATAAATTTATGTTAAGTGTGAAGTAGTTTCTTCATAATAGTTATGTGACTAAGGAGGTAAATGGACATAAATACATTTTAAGCCAATCAGAGCGAATCAAGTTATTAATATTAATAGAAATGTTTGAGCAAACATGTAACATAGATATTAAATTCACACCCTGAAAAATCTGGAATACATATTAATAACACGAAGACTGCACCTTCGGCAATCTTTATCTAAACAGTTATCTGACAAACTAAATGAACACAAAAATCGATTGATACAAAAGTAGAGTGGAGAATAAACTAATCTAAGTAGAAAAGTCAGAAAAAATTTGTAGTTTAAAAAAGCATAATAACAAATATAGCCTGACCTAGGAACATATCAAATAGAACCGAATGAAACATTTATAACTAGTAAAGCTGTTTGAATTAAAAACTTTTATTTAAGTGCATATTTTAGGAGATTCACTGCTCCTGCTATGACAACAGATATGAAAAGCATCCTTAGTCGCTAATTTATAGGTCTTAATATTCGAATTTATATATCCAGTATTCACTGATTAAAACGATTTTTAAGATAAGGATAATGAAAAAGCATTTGGAGCTGAATGTTTTCAATCATGTACAGTAAAACTTGTATTTCATTATGCATTTCATGCTCTAAATAATTATAATTAACTATGAGTATATATCTTCAACTAGTAGTACAAAATAGAATAAAACATATTTTTGTAATTATGCAGTGCAAAGTGATTTTACGCTAAATAAATAAATTGCAACTCATGACGAACCAAAACAAATTTTAATTATAGCGAGATGAATGTGAGCTTCACAATAAAAATTACAAATACATATACATATGTATATGTATATGATATATATATATATAAATAAATGGAACTTTTTTAGATGTTGAAAATTTCATATAGGAATGGCTGTCGAATTAGTTGTCAATGAATATACATGAATTGACCCCTTTGGAACCTATTTTGCTGACGTTTAATTTAAAGAAAACTGTCTACAGACACCCTGTATTTAAATAAACCAATACAATTTGCCATTTTGCGCCCTAGTCTCATTTGCACACTTCACACATAATTTGTTGTTGTACAATAAAACCGATTTCCTTAAAATCATAGATGCACAATGATTTACGATCGATGACCATGACATAAGAAGTAACAGCACCAGCAAATAAATAAACGGATACGAGTTGGAATGTTAAGCTGACTGGCAGCAAGTATAGCTCTTATGCCTCACAAATTATTTGTAATTGTTGTTGTTTTGTTTGTTTAGTTTGTTTAGTAAAAGTATAAACTGGCAGGCAAAGAATTATAAAGGAGTAGCATTTCTGTGGCAGGTTGCGTCGGGTGTGGCAAGTAAGTTTAAAGCCGGATTGGAAAAGTGGCAGCTACCAGGCTGGCTTTGCCAATTTTTTCCAGACATGCAATGGGTGTGCACCACAGACGTACAGCTTAAACCTTTACATACGGAGGTCTCTGCCGGCATGTTGTACGCATTCTTATGTATTTATATGTATTGTACCAAGCATTGCGGGTTTTATTGCCGAATGGTTATTGCGCATACATCCATGTTATATTTGTTATTGTTTTATTTCTGGTAGTTGCTGGTGAAGCATTTTATTTATTCGGTGGCATAATTGGCAATCTGTGTAGTCAATATTTGATTTGTGGCCGTTGCGCTCATCAGTTGAGCACACATTACAGCGGTAGAAGATGGATGTTAGTTCCGAGCACAGTTCATTAACTAAGGTATTTATGCAACAAATCACAGGTAGGTTTGAACTAGAGTTTTAGTGGGGATAAACCCGGAAAGTATTTGTAGTTAAGTGCTTAACTATTATACATTTAGTCGTGGGTTCAGTCTCAGTTGTTGTTAAAACATAACATAGTTTTCGTCTAGCGATTATTATTCCTCATAAACTCTTCGATTGATTTTTCTACAGAGGCAACGAAGCTCATAGCAGGATGTAAGCTGTTCGATTTCGAAGCTTTAAACATTTTTAACAAAATAAATACATTTAAATTTAAATTAAATTTTCCTGTCATTAAATTCTGCACTCAGTAATAGACATTTAAGGTTTGAGCCAATAACGGTCATTATTATTTTCAATAGCACATTATCAACCTATGCTATTAAATATTTTAACCACTTTCACCACTTAAATAGTATTTATTCTTAAATATTTCAATTAAATTGTCTTTCACTGTGCTTTTCATTCATTTCACATAAAATAAGTTTTATCTTTACTTACCTATTTCCTCTTAGCATAAAATAGTGCGTTCGTCTGCAATCAAATGAATAACAGCACTTCGTTCGTTATCTGAAATTGAAACCAAATAACGGAAAAACACATGAGAATTTAATTAAACTCAAATTCTACGAATTTCAACTAAAACTTGATTTGTTCACTTGATTGGAAATGTTGAATATAACCAAGGCAATCGTAGCCATAAACTAGAGTAAGAGCCGAAATGCATATATCTATGTACATATGTGTGAGTGTGATCTTGTAGGTAATCAACACATAGTTAATTAAAATGAAATCTGCAGAAAACAATAACATATTTGGAGCAGGCGAAAATTAGAATGTAAAAAAGTATCAATTGAATATCTTATACATTATTTTTTATCGTCAATTATTAGCAAAAAAAGAGAGAGCACAGCAATAATATAATACTTTTTAAACCTAATTAAAGGGCACTTAATTTCATTTACAGATAAATTTAAAATTATAAATATAATATCCATCATCTTATTTCATTATCTTCTAGCATTATCAATTCAATACACGAGCAAGAAAATAATTATTTCAACATTTTCGATAACAATTTAATCTCCATTAATACAATCCCTCACGACTTTCATTAAAACAGTTAATTCTGTTTTTTTTTCTTTGATTTATTTCCCCGACCTTCCTCGCCATGTATTTATTCTTCTTCTTTACTTTTTTTCTCTCAACTACAACATATTATGAATGAGCTTAATGAAGGTTAGTTAGAGAGGAATCAAATAATAAATTTTCTATTATTTATGTATATTCGTGTCAACAATTGCATTAGCAAACGATTAACGTTAAAATATTAACTTTTTACTTGTTAATAATAAATGATGAGAGTAATAAATATGTGGACTGGCTGTTGTGAAAGAAAATTGATGTGAAGTTTTGAAAACGATATTTAATATATAAAAACTACAATTTTAATTTAAAGATTGACTTATAACTTATATGATAAATATTATTTTGAGCCGCCGAAATTTATTTTAGAATCGTAAATCATTATTTTTTAGGAAAGCTGAGCTGAATTAACTAAACTAAGGTATTAACCTTCATAGCTTCATAGCTGTCGTTACATTTCCATCATTTCAACTTTTTCTATTACTCATTACCTAATGAAAATGTATGTGAGTTTCCGTGAATTTTCGCTACATCTTCCTAACTACTACCTCTACTACAATGCTTCTATGGTTGGGCATCATCGAGTTTCTTTGCTTCTATGGCTTTGCAACTAATTTGCATTTTAACGTGTTTCGAAAAACTTGTTATGTCCATATACATATATTTTGACTTCATCTCATCATGGTCGCGTGCATGAAGATTTTTTTTTCGTTTTTTTATTGTTTTTTGTCTTCTTGCTATTTAAGTCGACATGACTGTAACTTTAATGATATAATTTGTAATAGGAAATATGCTAATTCGAACAAACTTTTTCCGCATCTTGCTTACCAGCAACTCGGAATAAAAGAAATTTATGAATTTGTAAACACTTTGTGGTAAGAAATTGCAGAAATATAATATTTAAAGTGAAGCTCTTAGTATCAGATGATAATCGAAAATTATTTATAATGTAAATTTAAGAAATAATGTCCACCGTTAATATACAACATTTTATAAATATAATAAAAACCGCCAAAAATAACTAAATTCTTGTATTTTTTAACGAAAGTTTCTATAACTCGAAGTTTTTTTGTTGATTATGGTGCTTCGAGTTAGGGAAGTTCAACTGTATTTTTAAATTTTTTCAAATGCGAAGAATTCTTAACACTTTTCGGTCGGATCATCTATCTGTTCATATTTAGCTATGAAGAGAAATCAATCAATAAAATTATTTGTCAAAACTGTGCGCTTTCAACAATGCCGCCATTTTGTCTTCACAAATTTTCTTCATTATTATCATTAAATAATAATGAACAATAAAAAATATATTACCAAATACAAAAGTGATGACAAGCAAAAATTCGTTTCGCAGAAAAGACGCGTCTCGTGCGAACATTGCAAACGCCACTCACAGGGGCTACAGCAGTCAGTCAACAAAAGCTATTAGACAAAGTTGGACAATAAAATTTAAGAGACTTAAATGAAGCAGCACTTCAAACAATCTATGTATCTATATATATATATATTATATGTAATATATTGATTTGTATATGGGTATTTATAGCATATTTGTAGTTATGTATATGACTTAATAAAAACAACAATAATAATAACAATAAATATTATGCATATCATCATTGTCCAACGCCACATCATACGCTTATGGACCAACTTAGTCATTGCTTTTGGCGTCAAAATAGCACAAACGGCGCTGCTTACTTAACTTGAGTGTGTGTATATTTGACTAGCTGAGCGGGTGCAAGCGTTTAGTAAGTATATTAAATATTATTATCAACATTATTGTAGTTCATTAAACAATTTAACACACCGTCATGGTAGGTCGGCAACGCGACAAGCCAACGGTGAGCAAGCGGCATATATGAGAGAGTGTGTGTGTAAGCATACTGGCAGGCGTATGAGCTTGCAGACAGGCTGCTTGTATGCTGCGCGGTGACCAACAATAAAATTGCGGCAAAACAGATTAAATAATGGAGCTCATCAACGTTTTTTGTTTTTGTTGTTTTTCATTTCTGCTCGCTCTTTTTCGCATATCCAACTAAGTAATTTCGTGATGTGGTGATTTTATGAACTTTGCCGCAAAGTAGGAATCTGCAGCCACACTAATATTGTTGTTGTTGCCATTTTGCTAGTCACTTTAGAGCGCATTTAACATTTAAACGCAAGTGGCGGCCCTCCTGTGTATGTGTCCAGCAACAATAATTTTTGCTTAAAGTGCAGATCATAATCGAGCCAATCCAATCACTAGGCTTCCTCATCAATCTCATCACTCGCAGCCTCGAACTGTGCTGGTGCCTCGTGCGACTCCATGAAAACTTTATTCTTTCATATTGATTTTTGTTTTTGTTGTTTTAAGTGCTTTTTCGTTTTCATTTTCGCCAACTTTAATGCTTTGCTTGGGGGCGTGTCTCCCCAGCGATTTTGTTTATAAAGTTATACTATATGGCGTTGAAAAATTGTCTGGCTTTTTGATTTATTTTCAAGTGCGTGCACTTAATGTGCGATTAATAGCTTTTGAGGTGTTGCAGCCATTGTTGTTGTTTTTTTTTTGCACAGGCTTTTGTTGTGTGCAAAATGTGTTGTAGGCGTGCAATTATTGATACGCGTTTTGGCTGTTTAATGAGCAGTGATTAGGCTTAAATAATTGTAATTATGATTATGGTTAGAAAAAGTGGGCGTTCATTGGTACAAGTCTTTAAAATTTTATATTGGTTTGCATGACGTGTGTGGTAAAAACAACAACAAAGGAAGATGATTTGGTTTAAGAATAGCGCAAAAATGTTAATGACTTAAATCAAATCTGTAGACTTTTGGGCAAAAGTGAATTTTCGTAGTTTTCCCAACCACTCACATGGACAAAATTTTGAAATGAAATATTATATGAATAAGATTTTGCAGTCTCAAATTAATTTCGAAGTTTTTTTTAACTCTTTTAACTTTTGAACTAAAATGCTTTTCGTGGATATTTTTTAAATCGACTTTCGGACTTAAAATAATGTCAGATATTGAATATACAATAATGAGAAAACTATTTTTTTTTCTTTCAACTAACTAATTTTCGGAATAAACCAAATTTTCATAATTTTGTTGCAACTTTGAAATAAAACTAAATTAAACAAGTAAGGAAAGGCTAAGTTCGGGTGCAACCGAACATTTTATACTCTCGCAATTTATTGAAGAAATTTTTTTAAGAAAACGCACAAATTTACCCAAAAATTCGGCATAAAGTTTTATAGAATAACGAAAGTCATATATAGATATGAGGGCTGAGGTAATTCCTGAACCGATTTCATTCAATTTCACCAGCAAGGTACACTATATCCAATACTATACGCTCACATAATTTTGCTAAGATATATCACATATTAACCAATACATATATGCGTAATAAAGCCCAACGAATTTTTGAAAAACCTATAATTAGGTATATGGGAGCTAGGAGATGTTGCGACCCGATTTTAATAATTTTTGGAACAGAGGCACACTATTGGAAGAAAACAATTTCCTTTGAATTACATTAAATTAGCTGAGAGATTTACCCATATTTTCGGTTAAAATTTAACCTTAGGCGCTGAGTTCAACATGTTCGATATCTGGGGCCTTGAAAAGTTATAGTCCGTTTTCGACAATTTTTTCACAAGTGATGCCACAGATCATATACTGTATTTGTGTAAAGTTTTATTTCGCTATCATCATTGGTTCCTTATGTATATATTATAAAGTGAAGGATTCAGATGGAATTCAAAATTGAGTTATAAAGAAAGTAGTCGTGGTTGTGAACCGATTTCGGCCATTTTCCACACATGTCATCAGGGTGTCAATAAAATATTACATACCGAATTTCATTGAAATCTGTCGAGTAGTTCCTGAGATATGGTTTTGACCCATAAATGGGCGATGCCACGCCCATTTTTCATTTTGTAATAAAATCTGAGTACTGTTTACTTCTTCTATATCTTCTGTAAAATTTAGTGTTTCTGAGGTTTCTCGTTAGTGAGTTAACCCACTTTTAGTCATTTTCAACCTAACCTTTGTATGGGAGGTGGGCGCGGTTATTACCCGATTTCTTTAATTTTTGGACTGTATAAGGAAACGGCTAAAAGAAACAACTGCAGAAAGTTTGGTTTATATAGCTTTATTGGTTTGCGAGTTATATACAAAAAACCTATTTGAGGGCGGGGTCACACCCACTTTTCAAAAAAAATTACATCCAAATGTGCCCCTCCCTAATATGATCCTATGTTCCAAATTTTATTTTCATAACTTTATTTATGGCTTAGTTATGACACTTTATAGGTTTTTGGTTTTCGCCATTTTGTGGGCGTGGCAATAATCCGATTTTCATTCATTTCGAATGCAACCTCCTCAGGGTGCCAAGGAATATGTGTTCCAAGTTTCGTTAAGATATCTCAATTTTTACTCAAGTTATATGTTGCACGGACAGACGGACGGACGGACGGACGGACAGACAGACATTCGGATCATTCGGTCATTTTGATATATATAACCCTATATCAAACTCGTTTAGTTTTATGACTTACAAACAACCGTTATGTGAACAAAACTATAATACTCTCTTAGCAACTTTTGTTGCGAGAGTATAAAAATAATTAATCAAATGCGAAGAAAAAATTAAGCCAATTCATGTAGTAGTGTTCTGAACAGTAAAATACTTTCGGAGTAGATTTGTACATAAATTAAAAAAGAAAACTGTTATGAGAAAAAATATCGGAAAAATTGTTTTCGGATTGTCTTAAGAAATTGAATGTATGTATTCTATTTAATCTCGCAAGATAAAATAAAAAAATTGATATAGAAGTATATATGTATATATTTTTTCTCATCATTATCGTTGTTTTTAAACACCCAAAAAAATTTCAAAAACGAAAGATAAATAAAGTGTTTGATCACAATTTTCACATTATCCGACAATTTATGCAACCATCACTTAAATTATTTTTCCACCACAGCTCAATGAAAGGCGGCCTCTAGTCCACGAGCACGCTCATTGTTATGAATGATTAATGATTTTTTCTGACGTTAAGTGCATTTTTCAAATCGAAATTCTCTGCTTGCCACAAAATAAAATAACAGATGATTGGTGGATGGTGCAACAGCCATATGATGCATGCGGCATGCCACGAAGTACCACGAAATATGTGATATAATGATGATGCAGAGGGCAGCAAAGACCTGCCGCTGAAAGACTTGCAAAATATTTTACTTTTATATATAAAAAAAGCAACACCGACAATAATTCAAAGCTGTAAAATGTTTCTCGCTAATTTTTTCTTTGGATACAAACTTCAAACTCATTCAAAACGTCGCTCCAAAAGCGCCGGTAGCCATGAAAGATGCGCTAAGCCACAACCGAAAAGTTGCATGCAATAATTCAATGTGGCAGTCGTCTTTGTCGTGCAGATTCCCTCAGCGCAGCTACCTTCCACCTTCGGCTAACAAACAAAAATACGCTCTTTCATTGTGTTGGGAAGCGCATAATTGTTGAAGATGTCTCGGCGTATATGAAGATGCTGCCGTCATCGAAAACGAAAAGTTGTGCATAAGAAGAAAGCGAAATCATGCTGCAAGCAAGCAACTCCAACTGTAGGTCATGTTGAATAACTCCAACTAAAACACTTTTTTATTGTTGCTGCAAGCGCCTATAACTCCCGCAGTTTAGATACACTGTGGTTCATTGAATCTGGGTAGGCGGACAACTGAATAAATTTATATGTGCATATATACATAGGTATCTTCAGACATAAATCCAAGTTTGACTATATATTTCAATTTATTTCACTCTGCCACATAATGCTTGCAATAACTTCATTCATTTATGAATTATAAGTTTATATTGTTTGCTATAAAAGTTGGTTATTTTTAGCCACGGTTTCCATGGCGCCAAGTCGAAGGAAGAAACCAATTTAATTCGCAATCCTGTCATAAATTTAGAATTTCCGATGGTGTGTGCAACAATGCATTGTGAATTTTAAGCAGTTTTGTAGATATTTCCTTTGCACAAGTTAGAACAAAGTGAATCCTTAATTTTGTGAGTCAACTCCTGATTATCGGAGTACATCTATTTTTGATGCTAGAGTTCCGAAATTAATTTTAAGCTTAAGACTGATGTGCTTTACTGTAACAAACATTTTCGGAGTCGCAGTTTTAGTTAAATAACTTATAATGTTTATATAAATATAATATAAGTTGGGTGTATTTTCATATTCGCATTAAAAAAGTATTCCGAAAAATTTTGGAGTAACAAATTATTTTCGGAATGAAAATTTTTCGATAAATTATATTAATATATTCAAAGTTAGTGTTACATATATTGCAAATAAACTTTACTTACTAAAATATATATATTTTTTAATTTATTTATTTTTTATACTTGGGAGAGTACTGCTAACCTGCGGTAAAATTATGTATCCAATTAGTTACGTTTACTCATTAACCTGTGTAAAATGTTTACACTTTCATGTTGCTGCTATTTTAAAATGTTCAAAAATATGCAACAACACCATTACAAAACCGAAATTTCAGAGTACCTACTCCTCACACATACATAACTGTGCGCTGCTGGAGATATAGCTATATAACGGGTGATTTTTTTGAGGTTAGGATTTTCATGCATTAGTATTTGACAGATCACGTGGGATTTCAGACATGGTGTCAAAGAGAAAGATGCTCAGTATGCTTTGACATTTCATCATGAATAGACTTACTAACGAGCAACGCTTGCAAATCATTGAATTTTATTACCAAAATCAGTGTTCGGTTCGAAATTTTTTTATCGACAAATTTTGTTCAGCGATGAGGCTCATTTCTGGTTGAATGGCTACGTAAATAAGCAAAATTGCCGCATTTGGGGTGAAGAGTAACCAGAAGCCGTTCAAGAACTGCCCATGCATCCCGAAAAATGCACTGTTTGGTGTGGTTTGTACGCTGGTGGAATCATTGGACCGTATTTTTTCAAAGATGCTGTTGGACGCAACGTTACGGTGAATGGCGATCGCTATCGTTCGATGCTAACAAACTTTTTGTTGCCAAAAATGGAAGAACTGAACTTGGTTGACATGTGGTTTCAACAAGATGGCGCTACATGCCACACAGCTCGCGATTCTATGGCCATTTTGAGGGAAAACTTCGGAGAACAATTCATCTCAAGAAATGGACCCGTAAGTTGGCCACCAAGATCATGCGATTTAACGCCTTTAGACTATTTTTTGTGGGGCTACGTCAAGTCTAAAGTCTACAGAAATAAGCCAGCAACTATTCCAGCTTTGGAAGACAACATTTCCGAAGAAATTCGGGCTATTCCGGCCGAAATGCTCGAAAAAGTTGCCCAAAATTGGACTTTCCGAATGGACCACCTAAGACGCAGCCGCGGTCAACATTTAAATGAAATTATCTTCAAAAAGTAAATGTCATGAACCAATCTAACGTTTCAAATAAAGAACCGATGAGATGCGTTTTTTTTTAAAAAAAAGTTATCAAGCTCTTAAAAAATCACCCTTTACATATACAGTAGAATCCGTTTATTATGACTCCGCCTATATTGACCAACTGGTTACTATGACGTAATTACACTACGAAGTTTGGTTTTCATATAAAATTCTTTATAAAAAAGTCGGATATAATGACTTCGCTTACAGTGACATGTCGCTTATTATGACCCATTTTTAATAAAGTATGTCCGGTTAGAATGACTGACATGATTCTTTACACCTCCGGCAATGTTCGTTGATTCCCGACGCCGTTCAGCACGTGGCTTGTTTTTGTTTTGAATTTCAGCCTGGAGTAAAATGTCACAAAGAACCATTCGTAACTGTTTCAAACATGCAGGATTTATTGAAAGCCACGACGGTTTACCTATTCAAATATCAGAACATGAATTCGATGAAGAAGATGACATTCCTTTATCTTTGTGGTCACGAAACCTAAATTCAGATTCTTTAGCAGCACCGGAAATGTGGGAAGATCACATCCGAAGAACCCACCGATGAAAATATCGTACAGAACATTAGTGCTAAGGAACAACTCGAAAGTGATGGGGAAGAGGAAGTCGAGGAAGAACCATTACCTACCGCAGAAGAGGCATTAAAAGCTGCAGAATTATTATCACGATTTGTTCACAGCAATATTGAAAATGATAATTTGACCATAGCTATGTCTTCTATACACAGTAGTATTAGAGACTGCTTTTACAATAAAATGAAAAAACAAAAGCAGACAATTATTACAGATTACTTACAGTAAAAAAATACAATTGTATGTGTTATAATGTGCTGATTACGTGCAATTTTGATTTTGATTTAATATGTATGTATACATATTTAATTACTATGTTTCTGTATTAAAATACTTAAGTACATACATATTTACATTAAAAAAATTTTTCATTTCACAAAACGCTTTGTATGACGTCCGCTTATTATGACGTGTTTGTCAATTCCTTTCGATGTCATAATAAACGGATTCTACTGTATGTGTATTTGTTGCATATGTTGCAAATGCTTTAATTACCACACTTTGCTTCAGCTTTTACAAATTTGCACCTCATCTTCGTTACGGTAACATATGTATGTGATTTGTTGTTGTTGTCACCACAGCTGTTCCCGACAATTTGCGCACGCTGCTTGGCATACCAACAACAAACAAATACAATGTTTTGCTTTCCTTCGCCACTGTCTTTGCTAAATTCCGCCAATGTGAGATGCCGATTGTGATTGTGCGCAATTGAGTGTGAGTCACGTGCCACATTTGACATTATTGCCACATGCTTTTGATGGGCCCACCATTAAAAATCTTTACGTTGCTGTTATGGTCCCCAATATTATTTTTAGTCAGTACAAGCATGAAGAGAGCAAAACTTTTGCGTAATTCCAGCAGTCGACAGTCGTGGGCCGCACGGCATTTCGTCTCATAATGTCTGTCTGTCGTTGTGTGCGATTAATATTTAGGTATATATGGAAGAAGAGAGAACAGTAAAAAGCGACACCGTATTTTCGGACTAATTGAGTGCTTATAGTATAGATTTTTAATGAGGATTTCAGTATTTCAAAAATTTTCGGGATTTTAGTAGATACTTAATCTAATTTTTTACTTAATCTGCAAACTAATTTTGTTTTAAAGTAATTATTTTTGGCTAATTCTTTCGGTTTACAAAAGATAAATTAAGCATCAATGGTGATATTGGAGTAGAACTTAGCTCAGATAGTGCTTTCAAGGTGTGTAAACTTGTCGAAATTAGACTATACTTTTTAAGACCTTATTTGAATATAGGAACCTCAATGCCTATGTCTGATTTCATACCGAAAAAGTCGGTAAATTTATGCAATCCATAACAATTAAATTTAAGTTTACTGCTGTTGATGAACATGGTGTGTTAATATTGACAAAACCGGTTCAATGCTTCCCCAAGTACCTAATAGAACTATGATAAACGTCGAGTTGATAAAAATACTAATAATAATAAAATTCCTCGGAACTATTTCTTAGAGAATATTTAACTTCTATGAAGAATAGAAACGGTCCAAATCGAAGCAAGTACCCATTATATTAATATACCATTATATTAATACCATTATATTAATATAATGATTCAATCTTCGGTTTGAAATGCAGTGAAAAAATTTAGATAAGTAAAATGAGTCATCTCGATTAATACATTTCCAACACTCATTTTTATGATTTATTTTCCTTTGGATGATTCTATATTATATTGACAACATTAAATTCACCATTTTTATAGTAAAATAATATCAAGATTCATATAACAAACCACAACAAACGATTTAATGAAAAAGAAAAATTATGCAATAGTTTTTCCAAACAAAAAAAATGTGGAAAAAGAAACCGAAATTATTAAATGAACGTTTATAAAAAAATCATACATCTGAATGAACTGAAAAGTGCGGTAATTTCGGTTGAATTGTTCAATGAAATTGCGAATACCAAATACAATTCTTTAAATGAATCAATTGAATTGAGTGCTGCTGCCACAATTATTATTGGAAAAGATTAAATAATGCATTATACTGGAAAATAATTGGTGATATTTATTATTTATTTTGTTACAAAAAGTGCAAAATAAACGTGTACGAAAAGGGTGTAAAAAAGAGCAACAAAAAAAACAATTAGTGAAAGTGATGAACGAATAACGGTATTATTTAATATAGTCATCAGCTAAGGCAGGTGCATACAAAATATGAACTGTCCAAATAGAAATGTGGCGTAAAATGAACAGAAACAGAATAAATAATTGACATAATTATTAAGAGCAAAAATACATATTAAATATATTAATAATAATATCTCACATTTAACTATGTATATAAAAGACACAAATTAATGCTATTTAAACAATAAATTGCATTTAATTGTTCAAAGTGATGGCAAAAGGAGCACTGTTGCATAAGCGAAATTAAAAACGTAATTAAAAATGGTTAATTATACAAAAAAGGAACATCACAGCAGCAAAAACACATACAATTATTAAAGATTGAAGCAGCAGCTTGTTACATGTCCACTATGAAACAAAAAATTATAATAATATTATATAAAATATAATAAAAGACACCGTTAAAAACAAAAAGCAAAAAGTTCACTCTGGTGCACAGCTGTTTGCCTACAAATTGATGGCTATTGTTGAAATCGTGGTATGTAATTAACTGTCACCTTTTGAAGTGTTCATCAAAAATAATAACAATAACATGTCTATTGCAGCTTCATTATGATTTGCTACGCTGGTGCAAGAAACAAATTGGGTTTTTTGAAGAGACAAATATCTATAATTAGCAGAAAATTATGAAATGATGAGCGGATATGCGAATGTCGAACGCGCGCATGCGCGAAGAGGTGAATTAGGCACTAAACGAGTATAGGGTTAATGTTGTCTTTGCTTCGCCAAGTATTTGAGAGTTGGGTATCAAAAAAGCAATATATAACATACATACTTTGGTATAATTAAATAGAGTTTATAAGAGCGAGTACTAAATACTACTGTCCATTGGGTGTCCATCGTACTATATATAGCCCTGTAATGGAGTTGGTGACAGTTCCGATTTATTGAGGAACTATTACATTCACTACACATATCGCTGAAAGGAAGACTTTAATATATTTTTACGCAATGTGTTATCTAACTTAATGCCATTTATTTTTCACGCATTTTGCGAAATAAGCAATTAAATTTGGCTGAAATAAAAAAGCTGACATATTTATATATTAATTTGCGAATACTGATTACATCAACATTTAATGAATCCTAAAAAAAATATCATTATGACCAAAAATATCAGTTTTCATTAATAAATATACGAGAATTTATCCATGAGCAAATTATTTGTTGCAGTATTTTCAACATAAAAATAATTTCATTATGCAATGACTTTAATCAAGCAAAAATTACAGTATGTTTTAATATTTTGCATTCAAGGGAAATAAATAAACATGTCTGTAGTAAAAACGTAGTTGTAGTTGTTGGGAACTGGTGAAGTCTACAGGTAAACCATTCGCTACATTTTGATTCCCAAATTTGATTCCAACAGGGTGATGAAACTAGCCATTCAACGCTTTGGTAATCGGATCATGTGATATACCCACATTAGGCCACTTTTAATAGTGTTAATAGTGTGTCAAGTCAATCGTACGATTTACCATTTGCAAACGATTATTCAAACCACCCATTAAGAAGTGAACAAATTACTGTATAACTATATATAAGATATACTTCTTTAATTTCCATTTAATTGATTGATCAAACTTTTATTTATTTTTGTGAACGAATTTTCATACTGGCCTACTCGTTATTAAGTAATTAAATTTTATATTCTTAACTATGGTTAACTGTTGTTGTAAAACAGTTGGATTCACACTTCAGTTAGTCACCATACATAGATATGATATCAGCTACTATAAGAAACACTTGACTATCCACCAAACGGTAACTCGAATTAAAAAAGTTCAATGAAAATGTTAATGAAACTATTTCGGTTGTTGCCCTTTACGTACAGACACACCGTATATGCGTTATTTTCAGTGATAACAAACCCACTATGTTTAATGTTCTAAGCAATGGCAATCAATTAAGCAACACCGTTAGTTCATTTAACACTAATGAGGGCAAGCGGAACCTTTACACCTGATAAAACAGCTGCAGGAAGAGAGATTGTGGTTTTGTTTCCATTGAATTCCTTAGTTAATGGTTCTTTAGATTTAATGGTGAATGTTACGGAAATAAAAATATTATAAAAATAAAAATTTCAAAGTTTCTCTAAAACTTTGAGCGACTAACTGCATGTCGCTGACCTGCAGCCATTTGCGCATTCGCGTCATCTATTAGTGACACCTAGTAAAGTGTTTATCGAGACACCGGTAAATTCACGCTTTTCAGAGCATATAGACACATATTTCTACAGACACATATACATACATGGAATCATCACAATGCAATGCTTCGCTAGTGTTTGCTTTAAATTTTCATAGTAATCAGATGCTTCATCATTCAGTCGTTTATAAATACATATGCATTTAAATATTTATATTGTATGTGTATTTTGATAGCAACAGACGCAGATAGATTCACTCTAACCAGTTTGCAAATATAGTTATACATATATTCACACATATTTACAAATATTCAAGTGTAAATATTGATTGACTGATGAATTTCTGAGTACACCGTTGCTTTATTTGCAATACCGATTTATATGATTGCTTTTGTTTACAGATATGACAGTTATGGGGTCAAACGCATAACCATACACCATATTTATAGACATAAATGACGAAATTTTCGTTTATAACAATGTGAATGAAGGAGTGACTCGCAAGTTCTTCCTAAGAAAAATCATATCATCAATGGTTATAAATGTATATTTGTTATGGTAGTATATGAATAAAGAGTAGAAAGCAAAAAAGGTAATCTAAACTGAATTGAATTAATTTTATTCCGGATAATAGTCAGACAGAAAATTTTGTTCAATCGAGGGTGAAAGAGCAACATAATGCGGTATCAAGACTTCATTAAAATATGTATAATTAACTAGGAAGCTTCAAAATATTGGAAGTTATAAGCAATACAGATTTCTATTCGAAGATTGTTTCCGATTGTATGAGTATATTATTTGCTAGTTTCTCCGAAAATATTTCTCAATTAAATGAAACAGTAAAAGAATTCTCTACTTTACTAAACATGTTTTCAACTTACCTTTAAACAATGTTTATTTTGTGTCAAATCTAATTCGAAGATCTAGTTACTCCTAGTTGGAAGTTGATATATATCTGAAAAAGAATAAATAGTCAACGATTAATTAAGATTTTTAAAATTATCGTTAAGAAAATGTTTCTAGCGAAAATCCATAAAAGCAAATAAATATAAATATTTATTTATGCAGATCCAGTCCCCGTTGTTCTCCTCGTGGCAACACAAGTTACATACAACAATTGTGAAAGTGAAGTAAAAGCGTATTCTATATATCTGGCAGTAAATTATGACTATTTTTTAAGATTTTTTATTGAAAGGGTTCACTGGTACTTCTCCGTCCAATTATAGTTTTTTGGTATATATAAAATTTCATTCATATCTCTCATGTTGAAAACATTAAAACGGTCCTCGATTTTGTACATAAGGAATGTCGATCAAAATAAAAAGTTTAAGATGATGGGAAAATGGCAGACTGAAACATTTAGAGCTGAAAGAATAAATGTATACGATACATTCAATGTGCTTCAAGCCCGTTCCCATCCAGCGACTCATTAATTTACAATTTAGACTAGTTTAGATACTCTTCTTCGCACCAAAATTTGTGAACTAATAAAAATATGTCAAATTATTAAAATTGTGTTTATCTTCTTTTTTCGCTATAGCATAACAGTTGTTGGTAAATCGCACATATGATTATCATGATAACTGTTGTTGTATTACTTTTCTGTTGGTTCGTTAACATTGCATGGCATGACGCAGCGCGGCGTGTCGCGTGGTAAGGTGTGGCTGCTATCTATATACAAGTATACATATGCCTTTGTTGACCCACATTTCATTTCAAGTGATATATTTATGCATGTTTGTATTTATAATAATTTTAGTTACACATACTGACACAAGTATAAGCATAACTTGTCACATATATGTATGCGATGCTGACTCTCTACATACATTCATATATATAAATCAGTAATATGTGGTTTAATCATTAAATTCTTGTTGGTACCGTTGAGCACATTCACATCTAAATTGTGGCTCGACATGGTGAGCGGCGGCCTGAAATGCAGGTATGTAAGCCATAAATTATCGAGCGGGAAAAGTAAATGTGTGTTTGAGTGTGTACGAATATGTCATATCAATTCACTTCTTTTTTTGTTGTTTTTGTTTTTGTCATGCATTATGCCGATTCGCGTGCACAAAGTTGATTGAACTTTTAAGTTTGCTGACAGTTTTCACACTTTGCACGCAACCGGCTTACACCGGCGCCGACTGTTGCCAGCCATTGTTGTTGGTGTTGTTATTGTGTAGGGAAAAAAATAAATTTAAATGCTACAAACGTATACAGTGCAGTGAGTGTAGATTGGTTAAAGCTGACTGATGGATTAGCTGTGGCGCACCAATTTGCTGGCGTGTACACACTTTTTTGAGTGACTGCGGCGAATGCAATCCGTTTTCAGGCAAGGCCTGCATTGAGTTCAAATTTTTTATTAATAATTAATTTAATATTTACTCAATTCATGCAGAATATTCATATGAGTCGGGACATATTTTTGATAAATGTGTAGTTTTTCTCAATGAGTTCACTTAACTGCACACCAAAGCGGATTTTCCCCGAAAATACTTAAAGCATACTTAATCACATACAATATTTTCAGTGCAGCCACGCATAATATCGTATTATTTATAATAACTTATAATCAAAAACAGGTATTCATAGCTTCGTTACTAGCATGCCATCTATTGGGATTAAATTCGGATTTGATAAAATATTAAAATCAAAATTCCTTGGTTGCATCGAACATTAACTTAACCTCATCTGTAACATCTATATGTATGTACGAGTATATTATCCGGATCTGGCTCAAATTTATTACTTTCTGCTAAGTTATATTCGATAACTTATTTCTTATTTCGGAGTTTCCAATTAAATTACCTTAATTTTATAGCAGAAAAATTCACATCATTATATCAATAATTTCAAATTTAGCTTAGTGGAAAAAATTTTCGGAATAAAATATTTTCGAAAAAAAAATCTACATAAGCCTGAATATATTCAATTTGAACTTATTTTCGGAGTAAAAGTCATTCAATCACAAAATTCAATTAATTACTGCAGTAGGTGTGAATAATAAGACAGACCTAACCACTATTTATTGTGGTAGTATTTTAGTAAATCTAACTTAAGGGGTTATATACAGTTAGACGGACGAAAAAAAGTGAATTTTCCAGAATTTTTTCTGAGAAAACTTTTTAATTTATTGATCCAAAAATTTATACACATATTATGGTATCTTTTAACTATATTTTAAGTCTTAGTACTAGTAAAAATATTTATTTGAAAAAGAGCTACAGCTGATCTCCAGGAGCTCCTCTCAAAAAAGGCGTTTTGCGGTGACCACTATATCTCGGAACTGGATCATCCGAAATTAAAAAACCAAACAGATTTCGTTAATATAATGTTAAATCTAGTAATTAATCAAAGGAATAAGCAAAATAAAATTTTTTGACAAAATGGCGGTTTCTCAAAAAAAAAATCGATTTTTCACCGAAATTTCGGCCTTAAATTGTTTATAAAAAAAAAAAATTTATCGGAGAGAAAAAATCTTCGATTAATTACTACAAAATATATTTAAGAAGGTCGTGTTAAAATTTGAGACTAATCGGTCTAGCCGTTTTCGAGTAATGTTGGTCACCGTCTTTGAAAACACCATTTTGAGAAAAACGCATTTAAAGTTTGGACCTTGTACTTCCAAGCACTCTGAAACGCCTTTTCAAATTTTTCATTTGCTTGTAACTTTGAAAATATTCACCGGAACGATATGAAATTTTCTGTGTGTATTCTTAAATATATGTACATTATGAAAATGAAATAAAAAAAAATCGATTTTTTGAAAATTCTAACTGTATATAACCCCTTAAGGTTGCCTTCGGAATGTTTTCAATTTTCGGATAAAATTTTTAATATACATTTTCGGAGTCATATTTATTGGAGAGTTTATACTCACTGACACTATGAAATTCATTAAATCTATGTTAAAACCCAAAGAAATAGATCAGAATTTAATGGAAATATATACTTACTTTTTTATAAGAGCTTTGTCAATTTTTAAGGAAGAATGCTAACATAAAGAAATTAAAGGTTTAAATTCTCAATTTAATAGTATTGAATCGTGCCGCTTGCCTCTAATATCTTTCTTGGAAAACTTAGACTGGAAACATAGCGTATATTGGTCAGATTTACATAGCAAAGAGGCTGCTGTTAAGCGTTTTTAAAGCAATTACATGATTAATAATTAGTTAAAGTTATTTCAATACAGTTTCTTCTTATTTGTCCGGGACTCTCATCATCACTGGGCACAGCACTATGTGCCCAGCCTAAGAACTTTATTCAGAACAAGTAGTTTTATTCTAGCACAGCAAGCATTTATGTAATTGAGGCGCCCACAAAAATCTACAAAGCTAAATTACCGTTAAATAAAATTTTGATTTTTCACTTCACCTCCATTTATTTAATTTTCATGAATTTCGCATAAAATGTATACTCCTACTCTGCGCAGAAGAAGTGTAATACAGCAATTCTGAATAATTACAAATCGGTAAGGCTTAATTAGAGAAAAACAATTTGCAACTGCAAAAAAGTTATGAGAAAATAAATTCTCTCAGCTTCGCATTATTTACACTTTGTGGCTCATACTTCAAGCACATTTCAACTAGCCATGCTGGTGTGCTGGTTGCTATTGTTGCAGCGTTTAGATGACAAACAAAAAGGAACAATGCTAAACGCCACAATTACGTCGTTAACAACACACTAATGGACACTTTTGCTGTAACTACATTTATGTCAAGCGCTGAGCATTAAACACGCATATACTCATACACATGCACATACATATATCTATCTTACGTTGGCCACAATTAGTTCAAGCTACCCTGACTCTTCAAACTCGCTGTGAAGCATCAAAAGCCATTCAACTTCAGTTCCAAGCGCGCATTTGGCTTTAAATGGCGTTTTGTTAAAAAAGCAAACACACCCATTTACAGACACTATCACTCTCATGCTCTCGTAGTGTAACATTAATGCTTGGTCAGCACTGTCATTCGGAGATGTGGCCACAATGATAGCACGAAATGTCACAGATAGAACGCTAGTCACAGTGTCCGAAAGCGGCAATTTAATGATATTAATAGCTTCCTCAAAGCATAGCAGTGACGATGGAATCGGATGGCAATACATACCATTTGAGTTATTTTGATTATTTTAATGGGGAATGCCTAAGTTTTCTAAGTCCGCAAATTATTTCGAAAAAGAGAATAGAAATTAAAAATTATCGCAAAAAGCTTATCACCTCGAATAACAGCATATAGTCACTGGAAAGGTTGAACTGTTCCAAAAATTTTGTTAGAAGAAGAGACAGTCTAGATAACATCAAATACGAAATGCATGGAAATACAAGTGTTTATGAGAGTGTTGAAGGGGGGCTATCATGTAGAGCAGTGTTTTTCAATCTGTGGGTCGCGACCCCTAAGGGGGTCGCGAATCCTTATTCGGGGGGTCGCCAGCTGAAAGAAAAAGTCGAAGTTCTTACACAACAAAAACACAATTTTAATGAGAAAGATGTGCTTGTTTATTTTTCATTAGTTTATCAAATTGTGGTGTTATTTTTGTAACATTAATAATTAAATCATTTTCTAATTGCAATCTATTTCGTTTTTTAGTTTTAATATCTACCATTGAAGAAAATGTCAATTCACATAAGTATGAAGTGGCGAATGGAACTAATAATTTAAAAGCTTCCCTTGCCAGCTCTGGATATTCGTGTTTTCTTTTCATCCAAAATACGTCGACACTTTGCGAATAAAATTCCATTTTAAGCATGCCATCAGTAGCTAATTCTAGAAGATATTTTTTAATTTTTGTGTTGACATCAGCCAGATCTATTGATTTGCCCAAAAAAGGGTTTAAAATCTATCTACACCCATTGTCAGCTTCAGAGTGCAAGTCTGGAAAGTATGTCAAAAGTTTCTCTTGTAAATTAAGCAAGCTTTGTATCATGCAAACATTTTGTTTTGCAGAGTGGTCGACCACAAACGAAATTTTGCGTGAAATGCTTTTACTTTATCTTTAGCTGTTAAAATATTTTCTTCTCTTCCTTGAAGGTTATTGTTCAAATTGTTAAGGTGGCTAAAAAGATCTGCCAAAAATGCTAATTTCAAGAGCCAAATAGGGTCAGAAAAACGGTAAGCATATTCTGATTTTGCATCTTGTAAGAACATTAACAATTCAGCTCTCAGTTCTAGAACTCTTGTCAATACCTTTCCTTTGGATAGCCACCTGACCTCTGTGTGATAAAGGAGATTTTGATGAAGCGATCCCATATCTTCACAAACGATTCTGAATAGCCGGGTTTGCAAAGCCTTTGATAGAATTCACAATTTTTATTACCTCCTTGAGCAGTAATTTAAATCAGAAGGTACTACCTTAGCAGCTAGAGCCTGTCGATAAAGAAAACAGTGTGTCCAGGATATGTTTGTTATTATCGATTTTAATTTTGCAATGAGTCCGCTATTTTTGCCAGTCATAGCTTTAGCGCCATCGCTACAAATAGTGATACATTTTTTTCAATCAAAACATATCGTACAAACACTGGCCAGTAGTGTTTGCAGGAAGTGATTTGCAAAATAAGATTTCTTCCGTAATACTGTCATCTGCTTCAAAGCGCACAAATACTACAAACTGTGCATAGTCGGAAACATCTGTAGATTCATCGAACTACAAAGCAAAATGTTGGCTATTCTTAAAATTCGACTACTTGTTCTTGAATATCCTTGGCCATGTCGTTTATTCTGCGTGAAATAGTATTGTCAGAAAGTGGTATTTTTCTTAATTTGTTTGCCTCCTGCTTACTGACCATAATTTCAACCATATCGAGTGCCGCTGGCAAAATAAGATGTTCGGCGCTTTTTAAGAGCTGATTTATAGTGCACCCCACGGGTTTTTCATTATTTTCTTACTTACCTGAATTATAGTATTTTGCTACTGACTAAGAGCTTTCAACTTTCGTTCAAAAAAATCCATCGGCTATCAGCTTCTTTTTGATGCTTGGTTGTGAGATGTCGCATAAGCTTTGATGGTTTCATACTCTCACGTGATAAAACATCGCCGCAAATTACACTTTGAGGTTTATTATTGATGACTGTGAACCCGTATTTCAAATAACTGTCATCGTAATGTCTATTTTTTCGGATTCGATTCACCACCACCGCTATTGATACTCGTACCAGATGGTGAAGGATGCGATCTTTTGAGAAATTTATCAATTTTATAAACGCGCAGAGCAAGCGAAAAAACAAAAGAATGACGTCTGAACACATCGGCGACTACGCTTAACTGAGTGATGAGAGTTGAAACAAAAGAACATTGCGGATGGCGCGCGCGGGGCTCTTGCTGTTACCGCACCGACAATCATGCCGTGCGGTGTGGCAACGTCGCCGACGCAGTATGACCCGCTCGAATAATAGATAAATTTGCCAAAATAGGAAAAACTTATTACCTAAAGTATGTAGTCTTTTAATTAAAATTAAATTATTTCTTTGACTTACTATGACACAAGGGGGTCGCCAGAATATTTCAACCTGTAAAGGGGTCGCGAAATCAAAAAGATTGAAAAACACTGATGTAGAGGGTCTCAGCGGTTAGAAGAGCACGTCACTGTTGACAATTACAACGTCGAGGTAGTAAAATACTTCATTTATTTAGGCTCCCTCATAAGCTCAAACAACAACGTCAGCCACGAAATCAATCGGAGGATCCGGTGGACCTAACGAAGCTTGAAATCCCCAACTGGCGCCGTCATACGCAATGCAGAGACGACTGGCGAAGGCTTATGGAAAATATTGTCAAAATTCAGACATAGGTTTGACGATTTTATACGACAGTTGGGCTGGAACATGTGCCGAGTTAAGGACTTTTACTCATGATAATCTGTTATACAGAGTACAGAAAGGTCCTGATCTCAGAGGTCAATGATTTCGTGTTGGGTCGGTTCGCGAGTTATTAATTGCATAATCGTTCTATATAGCCAATAAGTCTAGTACGGAATTTCACTTCATTATGTAGTCAAAGCCGATGATGTGTGATGTTGCGAAACCGGCACAGTGCGCTTATATCTATAGATCTTTGGAAACCGCGGCTTTAGAAGTCGCGTTGATGTGAATTTGCTCTTTTTGAATCGACAGCTGCGGAAGAAATTTTGAATAATATAGACTAGAGTACAGACAAGTGAGGGCAAAAATATTTTATTAAATATGAAATCACCCTGTATATATAAAGATTAATATTATCATTTAGTGCAAAAGTTCTGTCAAAAAAATATCAAATAACATTTTTTTATTTAATTATGGTTTTCATTCCGACATAACCAATACAAAATTGTTAACTGTCGCTTATAATTATTATTTTCCTCGCCGGCTTATCTTGTCTACTAGCAGTTTTTGTTTTTTTCCAATATCTGTTACAATTGTTACAGCAACCGCTGCTCGCTATAACTATAACTATAACATGTACCGCATTTATCATGCCTAGACGCTGCCCTCCAGCTCGAAACAGCTTTTGAAGTTCAGCCTAAAGCCATTCCATACACCTTCATTTATTTAATTCTATGCATACTGCTTATCTTACTTTGTTGTTATTATTATTGTTGTTGTTGTTTGCATTTCATTTGGCCGCCGCTGCCGCATACCAACTTTTACAACTGGTTTCTGTTTCTGCAGAAAATGAAACCAAAAGACATCACCAACAACAACAAAGCGTGCATTGTTTTTGTGCTCTTCAACTCGCGTTTGCCTTAAGCTGCGCTCTGCGCTACGCTTAGTTGACTTTAATGTTGCAGCGGTGTGCCCACTTAAAGCCGACTTGACTTAGCATTTTATTACTTTGGCTGCGGAATTTCTTAACTGTTAATCACGCTGAAGGTGCAACGAATGTCGAGAAAACAACAAAAGCAACAACGATACGTTTTTTTTTGTTTAACAAAGAATAATACTAAAGTGTGGCGCACGTTGCAGCTTTGTATGCGAGCAAGCCTGTATCAATGGTACCTTGTATATACGTGTTTATACATGTATGTGTTTATACATATACATCTTTTCATTTATATGCAGTTAAGAATCGTAATCAAAAACACTAAAAACGCTCTTCGCTTGAGTTGCGGAAATGTTGTGCGCGTTAAAAGTAACTGATGTCATTGCTAATAGCGGTTTTCCATTTAATTTGTTCTGGCTTTGCCTTTTTTGAACATTCGTTTGCATGTTGCAGCAGTTGAGACACAAAGAGAGACAAGGAAGCAAATACAACAACAAAAGCAATACCTTGTTGTTATTTGAAATGCCGAAAGCATTTAACCGTCAAATGAATTAAGATTTTTATAATACTGTGTGGCGGCTACCAGCGTTGCCGTTTAGCACTTCGTTTGGCAATTCGACGGCAACAAGCTGTAAACATATGCATAACTATGTACAAACGAAGTTAAGAAAAAGCTTGTATTCCATTGACATTTTATTTTATTTTTGGAATTGTGCTTTATTTTCGGAGTAAAACTATTTCAGGGAAATATAAAAACTTAATAATGGTCTATGTTATAAGAACATTTTTCGAATGTAAGATTTTAGGAGGTAGGAAATCTAATTTGTTTTATAGATTGTAAAAAATGTTTTTTTTTTTGGGAAACCACATAACCAAACTAAAATGGTATTAAGAAGTTAAATTGTGTGTTACTTTCGGAGTAAAACTATATTTTCGGAGTTATATATGCCAACGAAAAAATATTGATTTCGATTAATTTGTAGAAACCCCAACATCGCAAATCAAATATTTAACAGTTATTGAATTTACAGAGTAAAATTACATATTCGGATTAAATTGTATAAGAGAAAATATTTAATTTCAAATGTACATTACCATTTGTAGAATTATAGTGAATTAAATATTTTAAAGTAGGAATTACAACCGTTAACGCATTGATATATACATACATAACATATGTACACAGGTCGAACCAACACTCCTAATTCATACATAATTTGAATTTATGACTCTTATTTGAATCATAGAACCTTCGTGATTTGTCAAAATATTTCTAGACTCACCTTTGCAGTTGCTTATTTATTATTTTAAAATGATATTTCACATTTAAAATCATATCTTGCTTTTAACGCACTCTTGCTGACGCCATCAAACATTTATATTCCACATTTCAGTCTCATATGCAATGAATACTTTTGTATCTCCTTTATTGCATCGCTTTATAGCACTTTTCAATTATGGAAATATTTCGCAATAACAAATAATGGCATGCCATTAAAGAGCCACAGTGAATAGTTGCCTCGCACGTCAGGTAGCGCTTTGAAGATAAGCATAAGAATATCTACGCAAATATTTTTTAATCAACGTGTTTGTTTTGTAGTTAAGGAAAATATTAATAAACGAAAATATTTTCTTATTACTCGCCATTGACGGTAATGATGTGGCCTATGCTGAGATTGGCCAAGAGTTGCTTTGGTGACAATGTTGTCGCGACAACTCATCTGCCAGTCGCAAAGAACAACAATCGTGCGCTGTGGTCAGCTTGTCTGCTCATTAACGGCAATATGAATGTTGAAGGTCGCCGGTTGACCTACACGAATGCAACCAGTCTCTCAGTTGTTGTGAAGAGTTACTTAGATTTTAATATTTTTTACTTGAAAAATATTATTATTTGGCCTTCGAGTGCAAGCGTTTGAAAACCTGTAGCAGACGGTGTCTTGAAGTGGATTGGTTGCATTTGTGAGCTAACGATAAACTTAAGATGCTTAATAAAATAAAATTACAAAAAATATGCATAATAAAATATTACGCTCATTAATATTTTTTTTATGAAATAAAGTATTTTTAATTATCATTATTTTTGTATATTTTTACACTTTTAATAGTTTTTTTATATTTGTAGTTTAGTTATTTGTGTGTTATTTTTAGCTGTTCCTTTAGAAACAATTTTTTTTTTAAAGTAGCACATAGTTTTCTAAAAATAAATACAGGGTGCTTAAGAAAACAAATACTGGAAGTACTGATTAATATAGTAACGACATGAAACTCAAATTTTGTTGAGGTTAAATCCACATTTTCTGAGTTTAAGCTGCCAAGTTACTTCAGAATTTCATTAAAAAATGTGAACTCAACTTTTTGTCCAAAAAATAGTTATTAAAGCCTTATAACAATAGGCTTATTACTAATTTAGCGTTAGAAACACTTTCATATTTCATTAAGCTTTAAAAAAGCTCACAATCTTGTTTATGATTGAAAACCTTTTAATTCAGCTCGTAAACTCAACCTAGAAATCATATTGATTTCTTATGACAAAAAACATAAGAAATGCAAATTATTCCAAAGACCGATATCGGTTTAGGTTTTATTTAACCTTAAACATCGGTTTCGTAGAATTGTAAATACCAGAAATAGAATATTTTTCCATGTCTCTCTATAGGCTTTTGTTGTTCCCTCTAAGGGTGTCTATAAGTAAACTTCATAAACTAAAAACAAAATCAATCAATAATATTCCCACACATGAAGTAAGCAAACAAAAGGTGGAACAGACAATTTTTTTACTTTTCAAAATCCAACCCATAAATCTAAAAATGTAGATTAACAAATCAAAATCTGAAACTAAAACCAAAAACATCTTATAACTCAAATGATTACAGGTTATTCTAGCATTTTTATGTGCGAGTTCAACTCCAAAAAGGAAAGGCGTGAATTAAAAAAAAACAATTACTAAGGTAATAAATTGAAGAAGCAACACCGCCGTTAAAGCTTCGAAACACCTACTTTTCATGTGCGGCAAACGGGCTAAATTTAAACCACATGCTATATAATTAACGAATTAAAAATAATTTATAGAATAAGCGGAGTTGAAATAAAATTAAATCATTCTCTACGAATGGAAGTGAGGAAGAGCGACAGCTGGCCTTGACCCCGAATAGAGATGTATACGCGGTGAAGTCTATTAAAGATGTTGCACTAAGAAAAATATTATAGCGCAGCAAAAGTGTGAGAATAACCTAATTCAAACCAGACAGTTGATATAATTGGTTATAAAATTAGAGGAATAAGATCTTGCAAATAATTTAGTACATTCTCAAAAATAAGCTTAAATTTCCATAAACACAAATGACTAACTTTTAAAGAATCAAGATACTACTTTATGAATCTCAGTGATTATTGTAAGATACCAGATTAATTTGTTGGTGGGTTATATTATATGAAAAGCGCAAACATAACAGCCATGAGAAACGCTCAAGGGGAAGTCGACTGGTGATATAAAGAAAATTGATCTCTGTTTTTGAAAGCCCACATTTAGAATTACTAATGTTGACTTCAAGATTGAAATTATTGACTATTATTGTTGTCAATTAAAAAGGATTAGGTGGTTTAACGTTCATAAAAAGAAAAAATAAGATATCTGTTTTAGACTAATAAAAAATTCGATTCCTGATTAAATTGAAAGTAAGTATATCTTAAAAAAAAATCTGCAACTAATAATCTCCAAAAGCTTTAAGCTTCTTAAGCGCCTGCCTCCTCAAACACACCCTACTGTAATTTTTTTTTCTATTCTTAATGCCATTATCCTTTTAAAAGTAAGTAGCGGCACCTCACTCACAAACATTTATTTCATGGCGCTTGGCGCCTTCCAGCCATTGCCATTAGCACACGTCATTAACTCATTTGTGCGAATGACACAAAGTATCCAACAATGCAGCGCGTAAACTTAATTGTAAGCCACTGAGTGTGGGGCACACAGTGCAACAGTAGTCGTTCTTACAAAGAATACAGTAGCTAATGACCGTTCAGTGGATTAAGTTGGCTATTAAGTATACTATTGAAAAGAGGAAATGTGTGTGTCGGTAAGCTTTGGTGGAAAAAATGTAATGGGTGATGAAATGTGGCTTCATTTGCCACTTTAGGTGATTTAGAATGTGATTGATTTAGTATTTATATTTTTACTATTTTCACTAATAGTAGAGTGGTCGTTTTGATTTTTAAAAGGCGTTACGAGTTAAAAATTACCTTCAAGTTTGAATTCAATTTATGAAAACTATATTTTAATAATCTGAATGAGACTTATTCATATGAACTTCACTGATTGGACAAATATGTCTATAGAAGAAGGATAATTCTTATAATTCTCATGAGATTACATTAGAAATGAAAGCTTTTTAGCACTAAGTAGATATTAGAAGAGATTGTCACCACTCTATTCAAAGCCTCAGCAGCTTTGCATGTACATATATAGCTAAGAAATAATTAGATAAAAACAATTTTATTATATATAATTATATAAAAACACAGTCACAGTAAACTGACACGGCAGCGCTGCGTGCTCATCCAAAGCACCCAAGAGAACGTGAAAAATTCGTTATGCAAGCGAACACGTTTGCTGCAGTTGAGGCACACATACACATACTAAAGCCAGACTAAAGACAGCAGATCGCAACCAAACACCAACAAGCTCCGAACAACTTGGATTTTCCGCGTTTAATCTGAGCACACGGAAAAAAGAAGACGAGGAAGATAGAAAAAAACGTAAAGAATGGCGTAGTACAAAAGATGCAAGTCAGCGATTCGAGTTGTAAGCAGCTAACCACGAAGATGACGAAGAAGCTTAGAAGTATCCGATGAATGCAGCTCTATAAACCACACTCTAACGACTTGTGGCCGCAGCGACAGCGTCAGCATTAGCAATAGAAGCACTAGAAGATAAAAATGCATACAATAACAACAACTATATATATGTATATGATGATTAGATTGCGCAGAGAGTCTTCTTAGGCAATAACAACAACAGTGGTAGCTGCAGCGTCAGCAGAAATAACAAACGTTTGTTAATACTTGAATTGTTTGGAATGATGTAGATTTGAGATTTCCTGCTGTGACTTACATAAAAGAACTCGACAATTGCATTGCTTTGATGGCACAAAAGAACATGCAGCAGATAGCTACATGTGCATATGAATGTTTGTATGTATCGTAGAGTGTTTGTTCTATGGTTAACAGTAGTTGGGAACATTTATATGACCACTGCCGCATTCTTTGCGGTGATAAGTGCGCAGACATTTACCTTCGGTATATATATTAATATGCATGTCTATAGCTCTGTATGTAAGAATATATGTATATGGTGTGAATATATAAAATATATATTATGCAGAAATTAATACATATTCGTGTAGAGGAAATAAAAAACTAAAGATAGGTGCAGTTGCTGAGTAAACACAATTGATTATGGTATGCTATTCTGAAGAAAAAAATGGATAGGGAGCTAAGGTTACTAGCAACTAAACTGTGCAAAAATATTGGAATTGACAAGAATGTTTAGTGGTGTGCCGCAGCGTTTAAACTTTAATATTTAATAAAACATAGAGAATATTTTTTGTATTAGGTCTACAACTTTGAGTTTTTTTGTAAATTTAATTTTTATACTCTCGCAACAAATGTTGCTAAAGGGAGTATTATAGTTTTGTTCACATAACGGTTGTTTGTAACACCCAAAACTAAACGAGTTAGATATAGGGTTATATATACCAAAGTGATCAGGGTGAAGAGTGGAGTTCAAATCCGAATGTCTGTCTGTCCGTCCGTCCGTCCGTCCGTCTGTGCAAGCTGTAACTTGAGTAAAAATTAAGATATCTTGATGAAACTTGGCACACTTATTTCTTGGCACCATAGGAAGGTTGCTTTCGAAAATGAGCAAAATCGGACCACCGCCACGCCCACAAAATGGCGAAAACCGAAAACACATAAAGTGCCATAACTAAGCCATAAATAAAGCTATAGAAATAAAATTTGGTATGAAGGATCGCTCTAAGAAGGGGCATATTTTGATGTCATTTTTTGGGGAAATGGGCGTGGCCCCGACCCCTACTAAGTTTTTTGTACATATCTCGCAAACCAATAGAGCTATATAAACCAAACTTTCTGCAGTCGTTTTTTTTACCCACTTCCTAATACAGTCCAAAAATGAAAGAAATCGGATAATAACCACGCCCACCTCCCATACAAAAGTTAGGTTGAAAATTACTAAAAGTTGGTTAACTCAATAACGAAAAACGTCAGAAACACTAAATTTCACATAAGAATTGGCAGATGAAAGCTACACTCAGATTTTTTACAAAATGGAAAATGGGCGTGGCGTCGCCCACTTATGGGTCAAAAACTTATGGATTTCAATGAAACTTGGTTTGTAATAGTTTTTTTACATCCCAATGATATGTTGTGAAAATAGTCCAAATCGGAATACAACCACGCCTACTTCCCATATACCAGAACTCTGAAGTCGATCTGAATCGTGTACTTTACAATATATAAAGTAAGCACTAGTGAAGATATCGGTGCAGAACTTTGACCAAATACTATGTTTATAGTGTGGCAGCCCCATTATAAAAATCGCCGAAATCGGACCATAGGTTTTGAAGGCCCCATATATCGAACATGAGGACTTCTGTTCTTCTAACCTAATATTATGATTTCCAACTTTCAATGGACTTTATACAATATATATAACGAATATGTCGGTCAAATTGCGTATTATATAATATAAATAAAGTTAAATAAATAAATTGCGAGAGTATAAAATGTTCGGTTACACCCGAACTTAGCCCTTCCTTACTTGTTTTATATAAAAACGGTTACAAATGTCGATTAGCCTCAGCTGCACTTTTCTTGGAGTTAAAAGAGAAAAGCAAAATTTCCCGCGAGATTGTCGAGAATTTGGCTCAAAAAGTGACATTTTCAGTTGAGAATAAATTTGGGATGCAAACAGATCTCTACAAATATTTTGTTGGGTTAATGTTGACACAAATGTCCAAGGTCGATATAAAAAAAAAATCGATTTAATCGACCAGTGCTTGATCCTAGAGACATCTATTCGAAAAAGGAGAAAGCAAAGTTGTAGACCTAATAGTTGGCACCTGATTTTTTGTCGAAATGTGAAACAACTAGCTAAAAATTAGTAAAACAGCATTTTAAGCAACATTTTAAAAACATTTTTTTAGAGCTGCCACTTAATTAAATTTTTGTTTTTTAATAAAATAATATTAATATTTTTAATACAACGTAAGAATGAAATATTAAGTATTTGCAAATTTTTTAGTTATTCCAACGCAAAAAAAAGAAGGTTATCATCTGATTTTTATTTACAGTCGATGCAACCATTCGTGAGACCTACTGAGAACAATGAAATCATTGGTATTTACCCAAAAGAGACTTTTGTGGATGAAAATATCAAGAAAATCGACAAAATGAGTTTGGGACTAATCGAGATAGCACTTTATCAAAAAATGAGTTGAACATATCGTTCTTGAAAATTTGGGTATGCGAAAGCTCTGTGTAAAGTAGGTGCGACGCGAGCGCGAAAACTTTGCCCGGTTTTTTCGAATAATATACAGACCAATCGGTGTAGCTCTTCCGATTTATTTCATGAGGGTCATGACCATCCATCCAAGTGCCTTTAGTCCAAGTAAATATTTCATGAACTACCCTATGAATATACATTTACATATTCGCAATAATTTTACTGCTCAGAAACTTGCTGCACTCCTAAATATAGACTCCACAGTCCTCATACGGCTGTTGAGCTGTGTCATTACAACCAGGAAGAGAATATGCCGCAACCAATGATGCAATTAAGAAGAAGCACAAACAAATAAATAAGCCAAAAAGAGAAATAACCATAGAAGCATAGTCATAAGAACCTACATAAGCAACCACACATACATAAATATACGACAGCATACGGTGCGCTTCACGCCACAGTTGTTGTTGTTGCATGGAAAATGTTGCATTTGATGACTACATGCACCTTATTGAGACAGTGTAGACCTAACAGCACGACGAGGTACAAAGCAAACGGTGCAACAAGTGTACACACACATATACATAAGCGCCTTGGCAGTGACAGTGGCTGCCAAAACAACGAACCTGTTTTGGAGAATTATTTATGAGTGTGGTGACTGGCCAACAGCAACAACTCGTAGATGCAAGCAGAACGAGGAAGAAGCAGAAATAAAACAACAGCATCAACAACATCAACAGTAGCTCCAAGAATTCAATGAACTCGATGGCGTTGGCGCTGAAGACCAAATTTGTTTATGGTCTGCAAGCGCCAAAAGGGCTGGCTGCATATGAAAGCAGAAGGTGTTGCGCTCACCTTAACAAAAACTTAAAAACAATTCCAACAACAAGAAAATATTGCCTGCAAAACATTTCAAAGCATATGCAAACTTGTTTCTGCGCTTTCTTAGGCATAGTTTTGCAGCGTTCAATGAAATATGGAAATGACAGCTTACAACAAAAAGAGAAAAAAATAAACGAAAACTCAAAAACAAAAAAAGTGTCAATGTAGCGAAGATTAAAAGTGACAGCTTGCAGAAAGAATCCTATAAGTTTACGGGCAAATGCCAAAGCGTCGAGGAAATTACGCAGGCAGATAGTTGTGTGGAAAGCTGTGAAAGAATTATAAGAGTTTGAAAAAGTTTAGCTAAAATGCTGACGTTTGATAAGCCTAGGGCTGAAACATATTGCATTTTGAAGGTTATGTATAGTTTTTAATTTCCTTTCAATTCGATTGCAAAATTTCCTTCCGCATTTATAGGTTTTTGGATAAATACTATATTTAAACAAATATTTAGACGGAAGTGTTGAATTTTGGAAAACAAGGAAGTTTAATTCTCGTTGAGGAAAGTTTTGTGCACATTTATTTCCGCATCAGTCACTAAATTACCGCATTTATTTTTACTCAGAATATTATATTTGAAGTGCAAAATGTTAACAAACATATTAAATTGTTCAACACTTGAATAAATATGTTTCATGGTCGTCTAGATGCAAATACATAAAAGGAGAATAATATTTCGATAATTTTCAGCCAAAGAATTTCGACTCTAAAATAGTAGATATCATATAACTTTTCAGCTTGCTTTCAAATGTTATTGAAATGAAAACAGCTGAACACATGCTTTTATTTGCTGTATTCAAGAATAAGGAAAACGTGCTCGCCCTTTGCGTAAAGTTCATTCAAGCTTAACCCTGAACTCTTGTAAATTTCATATTTCTCTGTATAACTTGTATAACATATTTGAACAAGTTGACTTATTTCGGTACTTTTTATTCTTATAATACAAATTATACCGAAAATATGAAATTTACAAGAGTTCAGAGTTAAGCTACGAAGTAATTTGTATGAACATATTTAACATAATAAATATGTCAGCTGAATAAACAATAGGGTTTCTACAATAGTTTCTAACTGGCATACAATTCATATATTTAGAATATTTTTGCAATTCGTTACGCTTTTCATTCTTATTCTAAATTACTTATTTGAATTAAAAAAGTACTCGTATAATAAGAAAATAATAAAATATGCGCTTAGCAAAAACACTTTTAATTTCAATAGGGTGCATTTTCATTTGCAAACAGTTACACTTTTTATTTTATATATCATACTAAATGTAGGCTAAATTCTTAGTATATATGAACGAGTAAACTCCCGAAATGCGATGTTTTAATTTATATGTAAAAAAACATATTTTAGTAAAGATCTGTTAACACAGATCATACATAATAAGCTTCTTCCAAAGATATGTATGTACACTATATTTCCTTAAAATAAATTCGTTGCCTACAAATAGGCGTACTGCAATTTATTAGGAAATTTCTTTATATTAAGGGAAATTGCTTTTTTTATCAAAGTGGTTTTCATTAGAGTTATTTTTAAGCAACATTTGGGAATGCAATTCTTTATTTCATACATACCTCTTAATTCAGAGAATTATTATTTCATTTCCACCTTTACAGTTTTTCATTACTTTTATTTTATTATTTTCTATTTTTACTAGCGTCAAAAGCCCAACGGTTGCGGTGGCATGCCGCAAGTAAGCCACGCACTCGCAATCATATATGGTTAACCTTGCCAGCCGCGAGCACTAAAAGCAACTCACGTGTACCACTTTACTACTCTAGTGGTTCTTTCCTTGCGTACTTTTAATTTTTTGGCTCTCCATGTTGGCATTTACCTGGTATTCGCAGAGCACACGCTTCACGCTCGTGAAACTCCGAAGAAATTATGCAATAAAAACATATTCACTCTTAAAGTGGAAAAACGCAGAAAACTTATATAAATAAGCATGAAGATAACATATGTTTTTGGTCTTGTTTTTGCTTTTTCTATGGGATATGAGAAATGTTAAATTCTTTCCAATGACTTTCATACAACGATTATGCGTTCAGCTACCGAAAATAACGCGCTATCACATATCTCAATATATATTGTACTTAAAATTATGTTAGAAAATAAACCTCTCTTTCTGGCCACTTATTTAAATATTAATTGAGTGATTTTAATTTGAAAAAAAATAAAATAAAATAAAAACTTCAAATTTTATTAGCTCTTCTTAAAGCATGCAAAATAATATCACTACAACAACAGGGTTAAAATTACAATTGGTATCAAAAATGTCATCTAAACCGCAGCTGACGGAGTTTTTAACTTATTTCTATCTCAGATATGTATACATTTACATACGCATACATATATGTATATATACTAACAGAGCCAATATGTGCAATTGTTAATACCTTCCCGAATCAAAACCAACGAACTGCAGCCTCAGAGCAAAGCCAATGCTCTCTCACTTATTGAGCGTGCTTTGCATAGCCAATTTACCAATTGTCAATAATATCACACAACAACAACAACTATTGACGAAAATCAGCTAACAAGAAATTCTTATTACACGCACATTTTGGAGGCATTCGCTTCTGGGTTGAATCAGCAGCGCGCAAAATAAACTTAAAAACAACAATAAATAAAAATTGATTATTTATTTACGCCAATTGCATACTGATAACTAATTTACACATGAGCAAATAATTACGTATACATATATACATATGAACAGATATGTTATGTAGAGGTAAAGTAGGTGACCATATCTGTTGGTATGTAGGCAAGAGTGTACACAGTGTGGCATCAATGAATTGTTGAATTAAAATTACCGGAAAATATTTGTTTTTTAACATTTTTGGTTTTTTATTTTTTATTTTTTTATTTTTGAGTTTTTGGATCTTTTTTATACCCAATATTTATTTGGTCGAATTTGATTTTACACTTTTGTATACAAGCATATATGTATGTATTTATATATTCGTGTTTATGGGCGAACAAATAAATACTTACTTACTTACACATATGCAAACAAGAGATCATTGACTCTGAACCGAAGTGAAACAAACAGTCAGCCTTTGGTGTTTATGTGCCTTTGTAAATATGAATGTGAGTGTTTTTACTGCCACTGGCAGGTGCCGCTGTGAAAAACTTTTTCAATGACTGCACAATTTCGCAAAAGGCACATACTTACACAGGTATTCACTTGGGCTATAAAATTATCTGTCTTGTATATGTATATTTTTAGATACCACACAATATAAACACACCCAACTGACGTATTTATAAATCAAATATTTTCCCCACGGCAATTCACAAATGACCAAAACTATGAGCTCTTCAATTCAAATTTGTTTAATAAATTTAAGATTGTTTTCAATTGCACAAAAACAAAGAAAATCCCACTAGCGCTAGAAAGCGGAACGAAGTGACAAGTACCAGATTTTTGAAGAATTTATTTTGAATTCTTTCTATGACCTCAATAACACAAGTGATTTTGGAGATACTTTTTGTATGTATATATTAAACAATATATTTTATAAAAAATTAGTTTAGAATGAAAAAAAAAAATAACAGTATATCGCTCATTTAATTGAATAGTGTCACAACTCAAAAAATCGACTTTTCTGGAGAGTGTTTTAAAGTTTTAAATTTATTTAGCAAAAGTAGAAAAGTGCCTTCAGTTTATTGACAAATCTAGTGGCCTGTAATATATTAAATACAATGTTGAGCATAAATGGACCAAATAGAGTGTACTAATGCTTTTTCTTGGGCATAAATGTCACCCACTTTTAATTATGTTGTTATTTGTGAAAAATATAAATCAATTTCGCCGTCATAACTCAAATGTGTCGTTTTTGCTGAAAAAAGCAATATGAAAAATTTAATTCCCTTTTCGCAAATATCGTTCTAACACAAAATATGTCATTATTTCGTAAAAAAAATATAACTAATTCTGGCACAACTGAGAAGTGTTGTTATAGTGGTTAAAAAATAATGCAACATAACCAGTTTAAGAACGGCACATTCTTATAACACGGTTTATTTTCCTACGCATCGGAATTCAATTTTTATACAATATGGACGATGAAATTGCGCACATTTCTGCATACTTAACTCAAAAATCGTGTTTTTTGAGTTATGGCACTATTCAAGTAAATGAGCGTATGTATATGTATTTTAAAAAATAAAAAAAGTAACGAAATTAATCGAAGATCGGTCGAAGTCGATTAGAACTCAAAACATTCTAAAAACGTTTTATTTAATATATAATGTTATGTTCTAAGCCTAACCACGTTTCAGTTGTACTCGAATATGTAGATACTTCAGCTATTGTAGTTAATTTATATACTATACTCCCCTCTCCATCCAATTGCCCGTTTAGCCCGCTAGAAATCACAATGAAATGAAATCTGAGTATTCATAGCGGACGCTAAGCAACCAACACGGTTGCTGCCGACGAGCCAACGACGAGAACTTTCACCAGATTACAATTAAAATAATCTAGTTTTCGATTAGCCATGCCAAAGCACCCGAAGCGCAGCCAGAAAGTGCGCATATAAGTTACACTTAATGAACGGCAGAGCGGCCAAGCGCACCAAAGAAGAAGCGGCTTTGAGTTGAAGGTGCACAAGACCGCAGATGGTTGACCGGTTTACCAGAAGACGCCAACGAATGAAATAATAACAAATCAAAGCGCAGTCATCATATGCTGTATGATAGGAGGGGTGGACAGGCAGTGGTAACTGGTATGTACGTAGACAGAGAAGAAGAAGAGTCATATGAAATGACCAACTGCAGTAAATTATCGCGCACATCAAAGACATTAAATGACTTTCGTGGCGGTTGAGCGAGTTTTTGTTGTTGTTATTGTTTTTTTCCAACGAATTCGTTTTGCTTTTAATTTCTTAATTACAAATGTTGTGGTTGAAATATGGTGGTCGTGTTGCCAGGTTGTGGCATTTGTATTAATATAAATAACTACACAGCGCAAAGGAAACAATAATTAATTATGGCTACAGATAACAGTTAAAAATCGTGAAACCAACAACAAAATAAAAACAAATAGACAAGCATAGCAATCAACTAACTTACCGTTAAGCGCAAATTAATTTTGTATGGCTACAATTTGTTGGTAGATACGCGCTGTGTGAAGCTGCAGAGTTCACCTTCGTGCTTCCAAATAGAAATTAATTCGAAACTGTCGATCAGTCGAAAGAAAGTGAAACTTATGACGGCAATTTTTGTTGCTCTTGTTTTTGTAATTTTTGTTTCTTGCAATTTTACTTTGTTAAATCTTCTGCCACTCTTTATTTTATGTATATTCCGCTTAGTTTTGGCACCGAATCCGGTATGTTAATGAGGCTGTTGTTGTTGTGCGTCGCCGTTGGTAACCGCTTCTATGAATGACAGGTTTCCCCTTGGTGGCGTGCAACCAGCTTCGCATTGATTTTGTTGAGTTACAGCTATGTGTGTATTATGCACATATTTTACTTTGCTATTTCACTTTTACAACGATTGCTCAGTGGCAAACGCTATCACACGATATTTATTAGTCTTCTGGGATGTTGCTGGTTTTGCTTTTTCTTTTTTTTCGCAAATTATTATATTGACTGAAACGCTTTTTTATAGTGGTTTTAGTTTATGGCTGCACCGGATTATGAATCTGAAAAGAAATCGAAGTAGAAATTAATATCTGTTCAAAGCAATAGATAGTTATTTAAAAAATATATGTATAGAATATTTTTTCGAATAATATAAAAAATAGAGGAATTTAGAACTGCAATTTCGTAAGACAATTCCTAAATGGAGACTACACTTAGTAGTTGCAATACAAACAGCCAAAGATTACTTGAAATACATACAATATTACCTATAGTTAAAATTTTTTATAGTTGAACACCACATTTAGTTCGACAAGGCGATGAAAGTTTAATTTTCAACCGTGAAGTGGAATAATTCACCCTAAATGTAGGCAACACTTTGGAAAACTAGTATAATGAATGCAAATCATTGCCTACATTTAGGCACACTAACTATCAGTATATTTTATTATCCACATAATATCGGTTCTTTAAACCATTTCATAAAATAACGTCAAAATATAGCTCTGAGGAACAATGGACATCCCTGAATCGACCAAACACAAAATTAACGATTTTGGAACCCTTGGTTGATCCATAAACTGTATAAATATGAGGCATTCACTCTCTCTATTTTCGATTTACGGCCATATAATGCACTCTTGATTGAAATTTTCAGACTAAAAATTACGTTTCAAATTCATATTACCATTTAGTATCTTTAGGTTATATTGGTTGGACCTGCTTGGTCTTACTATTTCTAACTTTTAACTAACTCAGGGTAAAACCCTATTTCATTCAATTAATTTATTTTACTACTGCCTCTTTCCATCTTCTCTTAAAACCTCTGGCAAAATGATTGCTATGAGTTGAGTATGCTTCAAGGGGTTCCAAAATCTAAATTTAACTTTTTTAATTTAATTGTTAAAGGCATAACAACAAAATGTTTAATCAAAAACCAAAAATTGCTTAGTTTTCTTATAATCGCATAATCATTCTCCCCTCTTTACGAAATCATTTTAAACTCCAAACATTTAATAATAGTTACAGCATCAATTATTCACGCCTACATGTTTTCCAACTTTGAATATACAATATTCAAACATACATAATGTAATCTGTATAGCCATCATTAAATGTTTTCTCCACCCCACTTAGTGTTATGGCATTTTCTTTAGCAGAGAGAAAACAAGCAAAAAGAAAAGCGCCACAACAATCACCATTTACAAGCCGCATTTCTTCAAATGATCGGAACATAAAAACGCTTATCAATTCAGCAGCGAAAAGTGGAAAGAAACATAAGCACAACAACAAAAAAGTAATAAAAGAAAAACAAGAAACACACACACACAGCAAATAAAGTAGAGCTTGTAAGTAGTCCGAAAAGGCAAATGGTAAAATAAAACGATTTCTACTTCAACGGAAGTGCCTATTTGTAGAAATGAGTGACTTCAAATCTTCAAACATTGAATTTTGCATCCGAATTCTTCTGCTTCTTTTTATTTACTGCGCCTTTACTTTGTGATTGGGCTTTCGTGGCGCTTTATTACCCAGCTTAAGAAAAGCTGTGTAGTAAATAAACGAACAGCATATTTCGAGCACTACATAAAGAAGTACTGATAGCTTTTGAGCTTTAATTTTTATTTTCACTTGAAATGCAGATTACATTATATTCTGTAATTAAGTATATTAATTGACACAAAGGAGGGTGAATAAATAGTAAAATAGCTCATGATTCTACTCTTTATTAGTTGCCTCCGAAGGTTAAGTAAATGCTTAAAAACTCCACTAAATTCATTCCTTTATTTTCGATTGTAAGCTTACGAGATTGATATTATATCGGCAGAGCTTTTTAATATATTGAAAGGGTTTTCATAGAAGCTTTCTTGAGAAAGTGAAAGCGACAGAGTTTCATTCTATGAGAAAGCTAGATATGCATAAAAAGCTTTAGTAAGGACGTTCTATACCACTTAAAAAAGTAAAAGAGAGAGCTTTCAATAAAAGTTCTAATGCAGTTTAAGCCGATTTTGCTTTTTAATTTATGTCATAAATCATTCAGAAACTAATTATACTACTAGTTTTCAGTATAAAAGCTTTCAGTAAATTGACTTGAACTTTTATCCATATAGGTTAAATTTATCAGATTATATTGAAAATAGACTTTATAGACAACAACTATATCTTGAAGCGCTTACAAAATTTGTAAAGGAGCTTTCACTCACAAGAAAACTACCAAAGCTTTTATTGAAGTGAAAATTTGATAACAACTTGTATAAGAACCTGCAGGGTATTAGAATGTTGACCGTCACTCCCACAACACTTAAGTGTCCGCTACTTTTCGTGAATTCACCACGGCTTTGTTATTGCTAAAACTTTTATAGCTACTGTCGTTCTTAATAGTACCATTGTGTTAGCTCTTGCTGCTTGTGATTTCCTTGCGCTGCTTTATCGCCTACCATCCACAATTGCCTTTACATTTTAGGGTCCATTGTTTTGCTAGATTACTTGCGCGCAAGACTCTTAAGTAAAATTCATCATTGTTGTAGACAAACAAACATTTCGAGATAGTTGGGTGGAGGCATTGTATTGAGTGGAGTGCTGCTGTTACAGATTTATTTTTGTTTTTTGTTGTTATTTTTTTATCTTTTTTTCTTTTGGTTTGTATCGACTAGCTTCCAAAAACTTTTACTGCTGTCTTCTTCAAGCTCTAGTAGCTGTGAATTGTTTGTAGTTGCAACGCTGAGAGATTTTAATATATTCTTACATAAAGATATGTATAATATATAATGTTTTATATGTTGTGAATATTTATTGTGGCTATTCTTTGTACATTTTATTATTTATAGGCGCTAGTCTTAATGCTATCATAGTTCATTCTTCAGATTTTTTTCTTATCTTCTTTCTTATTATTCTACCGCGTGTTTGCATTTTCTTCCACACACAACCCGCCCGCACTTTGGTAGCAGATATCCAACAAGTATTACAATGACTTATATGTAGTTTATGCCCTTACATTCTTACAGTTAACATCATTGTAGATAAATATATAAAAGAAGTACTTATGTATATACAATACATGTGGAATGTAGCCGTATCGCGAGTTGTAATTTCAGTTACCTTGCAACTTCTGTTGTGGGTCTCGTCGCGACTCAAAGTCACGGAAAAGTAAAAGATTTGGATTCGAAAAAAGTAAAACAATTGTCTGGAGATAAGCAACAAAAGAAAACAATGTCGCTCGTCTGAGGTACGAGTTGGAGCAGGAAAATGGCGATACTTTAACTGACATAGTATATCTGTATGTCTATTTCTTTTCTCGCTGGAAATGCACTACGGAATTTAATTACATAGTCATTAATTTTGGAGATTTACAGTACGGACACTTCTATCAGAATGCATTTGACAACTAGCGCAATATTCTAATATAGGCCTCACTAAAGGTTTCAAAAGAGTTTTAGTAATGTAGTAAATGGATCTCTAAATTCTGTAGACTGACGTTTACCAAAGGCAAGAGTCACATTAGCTTCTAAAGCCATTGTATTAACATGAAGACTAAAATTAATTTTGAGCTCAAATCAACAAAGCTAAATAAAGCCAAAGCCAAGTTTTTTATCACATAAGGACAAGTCAAATTGTACAATTTATTAATTCATAATCGAGTAAAAAAGCTTTTGAAGTTTTAAATAAAGCTTTAATGAGCTCACACAACTTTTGTTAATTTCTAAACCCTTTTTGGGATTGGTAATCTTGCAATTTAAAGAATTTGCGGAATAAAATTATAGGTTTATCTTCCAACTAACGGCTCTTACGAAAGTCAGAAATAACGAATAAGTTCAAGTTCAGGTCAAGATGCTGAAATATACATATTACTCTGTTCTAATTCTGCACAAAATAAATAATAAATGACAATACGATATTTTGAGCGTATGGATACTTTCGTGTTTTTGTACAGCGCCGTATTTTAATTCTAAAGAAACTAGTTATTTTAAACAACGGTTCTATGCCGACACCTCTGAACAAATTCCAGATCAAAAGACTTGTTAAAATAAACTATTTATTGCTATTAAATAATGTTAGATTTCGATAAAAAAGTCAATATTCATCTTTCTGTTTGTTTAGTTCCGCAGTTATATTGAGATGTTTTCACACATAAAAGAAAACACATGCTAAATCAGTATACTCCGAAAATAGTAATAATATTTCAGTCTCTTCTATTTCAAAATACATCTGCGAACTGAAACCAGTTTAGTTAATCGCTATTCATCTCACAAAATATCCATTTCGTCTAATCGCCGTCTAATAATCTTTATACAGGTTTCCTAAAAGACTAACCCACTCACATACTTTGAATTTAATTTAATTTCGCTGCACACTTTTGGTAATAAACTCGTTCACTTCCTGTGTTCTCGCCATATACAACGAATAGCAGTCATAAAAAATACAGAGAGTCAGCAACAACAAATATAAATTGAAACTAAATCATCTGCCAATTTATGTATGGGAATCAATTTACGCAAGCGCATAAAACTCGAGATAGGTAAATGCATAACAAAATATGTTTAGAAATACACGGTCGGTCATAGTCGGTCACTTATGTACTTTATATATTATTTTCTCCCAAACTCTTATGTTCTTCATTTTACTCAATTGTACTAATTTATTTTGAGTTTACTTATTATATTTTAATATGTTTTGAAACACCTCAAAAATAACAACATTACGTAATAACCCAATTTCTGAGCTGAGTTCTAATTGGTACACTTTTATGTGATGTGCTTATGCAAGAAGGTGTCAATTAGTAGCTTTGTTTCTCTGAGTTGCAATTAGCAATATTTTGGGTTATTAGCGGCAGGCAGCTGTTTTCTTATCATGACATTTGAAAGTCATAAGAAACTTTGATCAACCAGTAAATAAACACAAAACAATGAAATGCATTTGCATATGAGAAGCTCACAGGTAATTCAAATTTAAATCTAAATTTAAAATTTAAGTCTTACGCAGATAAAGTAGAAAAAAATATGGCTAACGCTATATGGCTAAAGATAAAATACTTTATTTGACACCTTCAATTATGAAAAGTTGCGAATCGAACAAACAACTCGTATAAATCAAACATTCCACTTTAATATCTCATATACTATCTTCTATTGAATTCAAATATCTTTTGTAATTTTTTTATTTTTCACTTCAATAATGGATATTGAATTAATTAATTAATCTGGAGTTATAAAGTATTTCTGATAATTTATTTCAACGGATACTTATTCTTTTGATAACATTTTGAACCTACTCAAATTGTTGTTCGAACAGTTAACGATATACAAATGTATGTGACATTTATTACTTATCAAATCATCTTCAGAAGCGATTATTCTCTCTGAGTTCAATCACAAATTAACACTCATCCCAAATGCCACGATAATATCATTCAAACAAGGAGTGGTAGTCGCGTCTATCATCAAATGAAGCTTTAAAATGTCACCGAAGCCTACAAATTCCAGGTGTTGCTGACAATTTCACGCATTACCAAACACAATTGCAAATATTTCCAGACAATTGATTGCCGAATGGTGCTTCAGTGGAGGATATAAGTATTTACACAAAGCTTTACAAATTGTCCAAATGTATTATCGAGGACTTATTTGTATGGAGCTCTCAACAAGTCCATTGAAAAAGTATTGAGTGATTAACCTGCAGGAAAAAATGTTGAATCAGTAGCATCATATGTTATTCTAACAGTGACAGTTTTCTTCTACCAAAAATATAGCAAGCCTCGGAGGAGCGAAAATATCAAAATTCGTATTTTGCTCTGAATTTTTCAATATTCCTTCGATATTTTTGCTCTAGAAATTTTCAAGTTCTTACGATTTCTTGCTCTAGATGCAGATTCAGATATTTTTCAGGTATCATTATGAGACAATCTGCTACTCCTATAGGTTAATAAAACCTAACATTATCGAATATAATTCAATACTCATCATAGATAGCAGTGGGATCTATATTTAGACCCCGTGATGACAGCCAGTAAAATGCTCTGCTGGGTACACTGTAAACATTTGCATAAACATATGTATATAAAACATTAACATCCACATACATGCGTTTTTTCAAATGTTCACGGCAATAAACGGCTGCCAGACCACAATGACAAATGGAGATTTACCTTAGCAACCAAATTGGTTCATGCTTCAAGGAGCTCATAAGTATGCGAAAAAGGAGATATGAGATATGAGGGCAGTAAATGAGCAGAGGCAATCAGAGCTGAGCAGCGGATAAGCCAGAGCTAGGTCGAGTCACACGCATTTACGTATATGTGGATAAATTTAAAAATTAATGCGGTCTAAAAAAGGCTACAATGTTCCTAAATCGTTATTTGTAAATGTTGCAGACAATATTGTTAGAGATATGTTGCCAAACATGAGAGCAAAGGATGTTTGTAAATATTACAGAAAATACTGAAAATCAGCTGTGAGAGAGCTAAAATATACAGTTACAGAGGAAGAGAGAGCGAGTTTCAAACGCCGCCAATATCCTTCATCGATTTTTAACAGCAGCGCAGTAAGAGTCAGCAAACTCAGCCAACTTCGCCGTCTGCCATTGATTATAGGCGGAAATGAAGTAAGCAAACAATGCTAAGTACTGGATAATGAAAACCGGCGTAAAACAATATGACAGTCTCAACAGTAGCAATGTTAATAGTTATACAATGCGTGCTTACAAAAATAAAATTTATTTTTGGTAAAAGCATATTGTTGAAGACAATACAACCGAGCGAAGTCGATGAACGTACTATAAAATAAATACAACACGGAAATTAATGGATAAATAAATGCAAGAGAGCGTGAAGAGTGGGCGGAGAAGCCAAACAGGCCGCAAAGAAACAGCAGACAAATTCTGTGGCTGTCACTGAAGCGCCGCTTACAGCGCTGTTCCAAAAATGCAACAAAAACAAAATAGAGACACATTAAAGTTCTTACTACGAATGAAAAGTTAAAGACACTTGATATAATAGATACACCGACATAAGATATTGCAGCAGCTGCTGTAAGCGCCATGTAAGGTGTTAATAGAGCTGCTAACATACTATCATGATATTAATGTTACGGTGAAACAAAGCATAATTTAAAATATGATACAACTACTAGTCTGCCAGCGAAAGAAAAAAACAATAAATTAAATTAAAATAAATAATAATAAATAAATTTAAAGCAAATAAAATATTTCAAACAAATATCATTTTTATTAATGGAAAATCAAGAAATTAATAGTTAATAAAGATATCTTTTTAATTTTTAACAAAAAAATAAAAATAAAGTTAACAGAAAAACTAATGAAAGAGCTTTAAAACACCCATAAAATATCTTATAAAAGTGTAGTATGTGTAATATAAAAAGGCGGTTCTATATACAAATAATATCAAATTAAGAAAAATCAGAAAATAATTTTACTAAAAATAAGTATACTAATTCATATAAAAATACGAATTAAAAATACTAAAATAACATAACAAATATAAATATTTATACCCTGAACAGGGGTACGAAGTTTGTAACACCCAGAAGGAAGCGTTGGAGGCCCTATAAAGTATATATATAAATGATCAGTATGTTGAACTGAGTCGATTTAGCCATGTCCGTCTGTCTGTCTGTATATATACGAACTAGTCCTTCAGTTTTTAAGATATCGTTTTGAAATTTTGCAGATGTTATTTTCTCTTCTAGAACTTGCTCATTTGTCGGAACTGCCGATATCGGACCACTATATCATATCGCTGCCAAACAAACTGAACGATCGGAATCAATGTCTAGTATGGAAAACTTCCGCATTTTACTACATATCTTCACGAAATTTGGTGTGAGTTATTGCTCATAGAAATAATTTAATCTCCGAAAAAATTGTTCAGATCGGTTCACTATAGCATATAGCTGCCATACACAAAATAATAATTTGAATTAAAAAATTGAATAGTTAAACAATTAAAAAATGTAGTACAACAACATATAAATAAAAAAGATGTAAAATTAAATAAAATGGAATGAAATAACATAAAAAACAAAAAACTAACAATGAAATAATAAATTACATCATGATTTATAAACTAAATCAATCAAGAAATAGCAAAAAAGCAAACATAAATGAACACACCAATTTAAATAGAACTAAGATTTAAGGAATTTAACTAAAATAAAAATAGGCAATAATCCATCATTTGTAAAAGAAATTTTAGTTAAATTTCCTAACATTGATGACTACTTATAGAATTGTACAAAAGCAGCGAAATGCGAGAAAACACATTATGTAAACTAATGTCAGACGCCACAAAGCATAATAAAGGGCAACAAAGTACAACTACAACATCAATGTAAAGAAAATAATTTTAAATAAATACAAACTGTAAATGTATGCATCTAGTTAGTCCGTAGTAAATTATTAAATGTATTCAACGGCAGAACACTACTGGTTTTCCTATGCGCAACCGGCACCAGGAAAACAGCATAGAACGAGAAGAAGAAGCGTGCACATGCCGGCGGTTGCATGTGGCACGCGCAAACCCACAGCGCAAGTAAACACCATAAACAAACCAAAAGCGGAAACCCCACGACAATTCCGTTGTCACATTGTATTTGGATTCTTTTTGAGTGTTTTTGTTTGCCAGTTCTACACACTTTGCTTAGTCTCTCCATTTTCTTCTTTTTCCTCACTTTTTGGCCACAACGATTGTCACAAGTGCACACTCACCTGGATTAAGTAAAGTAGCGGTATGCTGGTTTTGTTGTTGACACTTGAGGTAATTTTTCTTATTTTTTCTTGGTTTGCTTGGGTGATTCCTTGACATTGTGTACATAAATTATTTGTGCGCTCAATTAGTTAATTATTGTTTTCTGAAAATCTTGGAGACATTTTTCTTCGAACTTTTTGAATTTGATTACCCAGACAGTTTAGTTGTTGAGGGATTAGTATTAAATTATTTACATTAATAGCGATGATTTTATTTTTAAGGGAATAATTAGATTTATAATAAAAGTTGGCAAAAGGTAAGTACTATTTTGGAATAATTCGATTAATTGACTATTACATAGAGGATTCTGTCTAATTCTTTATTCTGGCAAATGGACGTTTAGTTTAGAAAGTGTTTCAATCCAATACAGTTGAACTTCCATGATTCGACATCTACATATAACTCGAAATTCTTCATAACTCAAACTCTTGATATGTCAATAGAAGTAAAATTTCTAACTGGATCTTTCTAACTGGAATTATTTTTTTGGATTGTAGTGATTCGAGTTAGGGAAGTTCAACTGTATAGAAGTCCATTAGAAACCTATGAAAGCACTAAGTCCCTATTTTTAAATTGGCAGACACTTTTGATGGTAGATCATTTAGTTTCATAAGTAAGAGATTTTGATGTAGCTATTGATAATATTTTCTCAATTAGTTTATTTTCAAAAATACCAAAGGGCCATAGAAACTATTGACGTTTCTTTCGGAATACTTTACTCAAGTTTGTCAAAAAATTACGGAACATTTAATTTACCGCAGCGTAGTTGGAAGTAAATTATGGGATTATACCAAGTAATTGTTTTGCACTATTTTAAACTCTTTAAATATCAGATCATAGCTAGAACTTAAAAATCACGCAAGTTTTAAAATTTTTTTTAAGTTTTTTCATATAGCGGTTAATATTTTTTTATGTGAAAAATGTTGCCAAATTTATAGTTCTTGGTCCAATAAAAATCTACATAGGTCCGCAGAACCAATTGTTGTGAGAACGATAAAAATCCGCTTCTTAACACTTAAACATTCACCATTAATTATTAATTTAGAAGAAATAGAAACAAAGGTTTAACCAAAACTCGAATCGCATTATTCTAACATGCAATAATATTGTATTCGTATTATTTTTTATAACATGCAAAATTTGGGTTTCCACTTAAACTGGACCGTGTATCTTAATTATAGGGTTTGAGAGAATTTTATCTATCAATAGCAGACCCTCCAACTGATATTCTACCTAAACCCAGTTATAAGCAACAAATGAAACTCTCATATTATTTCCATTTGTTATCCGTAAAATGCTGTCACTTAAGTAATTTTGTAATAAATACATTTTAATTTTACTCAACAGTAGTCAATATTTTTAAACCAAAATTTTTTGACTACTTTTGATTTGATATCCATTTTTGGCCACTTTTTAATTCTTTTTTTAATACAATTTTCGTTAAAATATTGAAAGTGATAGTATTGCACACATACATATGTATATTCATCTTCAAAATTTTATCACAAAATGAAAAGCCTATCAAGCAACTTATTTAATCTCATAGAACATTCACATTGAACAAAAGCGTTAAATTTAGTTAACTAGCATATTTAGGAAAAAGAATTGTATCTCACTCCAGATCTGACTCAACAAATCGGAAAAAATCACATATAATTTTGTTTAAACAAAATGTTTATACTTGAATCAAATTTAGACAATTTATTCACATAACATTTTGTTTCGAAATTTATTAAGCAGCCACACACACCTATTAAAATAATATTATTATATATGTAAATATTAATTTCAAAATTTCAAGATTAAACACACACATATAATCTTCATAATCAAATCCGGTCCACAGCGGATGTCCATTAAATATATATTTTCTTAAACACAACACACACTCAATTTCACTACATAAATTTATGACTGTGCGAAATAACCATAGAAATTTATTCACATGCTCACTTGCATACATACTTTATTCAGCGTTTTGTTTTGAACCGCTTTTCCGCCAGCCGCTTTGCACGTTTTCTCCCACAAATTCGCGTCGCACGCAATCGGCAGGTCAGCTGCAGAACGTGCGATTGTGCTATGCTTTGCCGTAGTTTATGAAAGTAATTTCGTTATTTTCTCTTTTTCACTTTTCGCTTCTCGCTCGCCGCACACTTAACACTCGCGCTACGCTCTTCAATGGCCTATCTGATATCAACAATAAAATTCACAATTATTTATGCAAATTACTTAAGAACGAGTGATTTTTTGTTAACACTACAGCAACAACACGTTGGCTAACTGACTGACACACCGCCGACTATTTTGTTCACCGCGCCGCTTTGCATTCAACACACAGTTCACTGGCACGACGCGCACGAAAGATATTAAAAAAAATTAGGAAACACCAAAATTCTTTATAAAACTTTAAAATATGCCAAAATAATTAATCTTTAAGAATTATGTGACTTTTCAGCACTATTATTTAATTTTAAACATATTTCACCTTTTCAATATTTTATTTGTTGCTTACACACGCGCACCTGTCATCAACAGCAATGGCCACGATGTCTGTATGTGTATGTATATAAGTATGAAAACACTCACTGAATTCGAGTAGCAACGCGCTAACACGACACAACAATCTCCGCTGTATTTCGAGCAACGAACCAACGCGGATAACGGCGAAACGAAGACTGGACTGCATGCGCGCCCCCAAAGGTAACCAAACTGCAAAAGCCAAGCCAAGCCAGCCAACAAGGCAGCCAAGCAAAAGCAAAGGCAGCGGCAGAGCAAAAGCAGCAGTAGAGTAAAAGCAGCAGCAGAAGCAAAAGCAGCAGCAGAAGCAAAGGCAGGTGCCGCAGCACTGAAGCAACATTTTGTTGGGGGAGCCCAATGTTTGTTTGAGTGGTTTGAGAGGCACTGTATTGTTTATTTATTTAACTTTATTATAAATTAAAAATCCATAAACAGTTGATGGATGATGTTGGAAAATTAATTATATAGAAATAATTACAAATCTTATCATGAACTTTGATAATAAGGTAGGACATTTTTATGAAACGTTAGGAGATTGGAGGAGAGTTAGGAATCACGCCATTTGGCTCATAACTTTGCGGATACAAATCACTTACATAATTAGCTATCCACAGGGGCGAACGCAGGGGGGGGGTTTTGGGGTGTTAAAACCCGCCCCCCCCCAAAGTAATTGAATTTTTAAATAATAGAATTTAATTCTACATAGTCATTTGAAAAATTGTAATTTGTTGTTTTCAAAGCAATCTTTCTGCCGACGATGTATGAATATGTAAAATAAATTAATACATTAGTCACTAACAGCGTTGCCGTTTTGATACATTCGAATCTTTTTTGATACTTTTTTTCTAAACTTTGTGATTTGTTAATTTTTTTGTTCACAAACGGCCTTTTTTGATACTTTTCTGCTGATAGAATTAAAAAGTTGTGGGAATGTAGGCCAATTAAAAAACTCAGAAAAATATAAACTGGACAGAGACATTTTTTTAATTTGCTTCAAAGTAATGAGTTTGCCTTATAACTCTGTGGCTGCTGAACTGGATTTTTTAGATTTAAGGGGAATTGTGAGTCGAAAATGGACTTCTTTTGAAAATTAGTTCTGAACTGAAAAGTCACCAATAAGGTTTCAATTATTTTTTTTAGAGTTTATTGTTAATCATAACACAGGAAAACTAAAAACTCATTTATTATGACTTTCAGTTTTCGTTCCATTCAATTTGTAAATAAAATAATGAAACATTGTCTTTTTACCTAAACCCCCCCCCCAAATTTTTTTCCTGCGTTCGCCACTGGCTATCCAAAATAGTCGTTATCTTTAAAACGCAATGCACTATAAAAGTTTCCTAGTCGATCAAATCTTAAATAATTAATTATACCTCAGTAAGACGTAATTTGGAGCTTTTTGAAGACATACGCAATACACTGTTCGACAAGTGAATTTTAAATCTTCGATTTCTGAATGTCGGACAATTTTATTAATTTCAAGTGAGTTTGAATCTTTTTACATCCACTGTTTATAACAAATACTAAAAAGATACTGATATGTTCGCGCATACTTAAGATTATGAGGTTATTCCCTTTTGAAATCAGACAGAGTGAGGGAGATAGAGTTTTTAGAGAGTTCCATGTGACCGAAATCAATAAAATTATTTGTTTTTGATAATTGAAAGCACGTCGCACAGTACATTACCTAGTTTCAGTTTCCACATTCCCAAGCCGCTCTTTTAAAGCAGAATTCCAAATAATTCAAAAATATGTTTCCGAGGTATTAGTCATTCTTAAGCCGACAAATCGTATCCATCTTTACTGCATTTTCAATAGAATCTTTGGATATATCAAATACAATTGATTCGGGAATACCATCAGTTCTCCCAAGTCAAACAAGGGTCCCAACTTCATCTTCAGTTGTCAAGAGTCCGGGCTTATTTTTCCGTTTTGACGGCAGAAAAATCGCCTCTTTCCGGTACTGCTCGCCTAATCGGGTTCATAGAACCGGAGAAACCTTGAACTTTTATCTGATCAAGATCTCTCAGCTCAGCTCTATGTATCTCCCGAGTGGTACATACATATCCAAGCGTTTAGAGATTTAAAATAGTTCGCATATAATTTGCATATTCCACCATTGCATATAATGGCATAATAAACGAAATAAAAACAGCAATTCCATCTACAAGGTGCACGCATGCGCTGAAATAAATTTAAATTGTGATATTATGATAATGTCTGTGTACTTTGGTGCTCTTATTACATTTGTGTATTGCTCCCATTTCGGCTACCAGCAGCATTGTTCTGTTGCAATAGTCCACCATCGAAGAGATGCAATTTTTCACTTTTTATCGCAAACTTTTTTTCTTTTCTTATTCCACTTTGTTAAGGCATATGAGCGCCTTACAATGAGTCTGCACCAGTGGGGTTCCAATGCAGGCGATCACAGAAACAATTTCGGTCATTCCAGTTTATTCAGCGGGCTGTTTCGATTCGTCTGCGCATAACTATTCACATTGGAACATATATCCCATTAAGCATTCAGTTTCGGCGGCTAGTGCTAGTGGTGCGCCGCTGAGTTTTCATTGTGACTTCGATTCGATTTCCGCGGATGACCGTCGCTAATGTTGTTTCTGTTGTTGCAATTGTTGCTAGGACGTGGTGATATTTTTAGTTATTTTTATTCTTTATTACCAGTGCGGACCGTCGATTGCATTTTGAGCTCCTCGCTTGTTCTCTTTCTTGTCCTGGCGAGCTTATACCCGGGGGTCACTAGTTTGAATATATTCAACAGCAAAAGTTTGGTTAGATTAAGTGAATGATAATGTCAATTACTAAGTCAGTTTGTATTCCAGCGAAGCCCTGGTTCCAGGTGATTCCAGGTGCAAAAGTTGTAACGATGCAAGACAATTATTAGATTATGGATCCCTTGTTTCATATGTCATCCATCTCGTCAAAAGAGGGTTCTTCTACCATTAAGCAAATTTCAATAGAATTTTTCTTAAAGCAGACTTACAGAACTTTTTCTATTCGAGATTAGTAAAGTTTCTTTGAATTTGAGAGTTAGAAAACCTTTTGAGAAATTTTGGAAAACAATTTTCCGAAATATTTAAAATTGTATACAATATTTGTAAAATGAAGCATGTTGAGCAAAGAAATGTAGTTTGCGTTCGTACCACAACTTCCTTACACGCTATCAGTGTTGGGTTTTATTATCGTAGATATCCTGCTGTTTTCATTGCTATTGCAGTACTTGCGTTGAGATAACTGACCTTGTTGTTGCTGCTATTGTTATTCTGTTGCCATGCAGCTTCCGAATCAATTCAATTGTTTTCGCTAATTTTACAGTATTGAATTTCTTCTATGTCTTCGCCACAGCAGGTTGCGCCAACCAACCGATTTTCGTATCTCATTTTCTTTGCTTTTTATTATGCTCATCTATAGTGTTGTTGCTTGGACTGTTATTGGTGTTATTACTTGATGTTGTATTGTGATTGCGCTATTTGATATTCGCCTAGTTTGGCTGGAATTTACTGATATCAATTTCATAATCTGCGTGTAGGAGGCAGGCTACAAGCATTTGCAAATAATTGAAGCGTCGATGAAGGGATGTGGGAAGGAAATAATGAGAGAGAAGCGAATTATTGCCATTTGAGAGGTTCATTGGCGATAAATTAAAAATGACAGTTATTACTAAGCACCGAAGTTTGTTAATACTAAACTAAGATCTAAAGGGAAAATATAATACTTGGCAAACGTTGAAAGGGTTCTCGTAATTCAGATAGAAGATAGATATATAGCGAAAGAGAGAATGTTCTTAAACAATTACCTTTTTATACTCTCGCAACAAATGTTGCTAAAGAGAGTATTATAGTTTTGTTCACATAACGGTTGTTTGTAACACCCAAAACTAAACGAGTTAGATATAGGGTTATATAAACCAAAGTGATCAGGGTGAAGAGTGGAGTTCAAATCCGAATGTCTGTCTGTCCGTCCGTCCGTCCGTCCGTCCGTCTGTGCAAGCTGTAACTTGAGTACAAATTAAGATATCTTGATGAAACTTGGCACACTTATTTCTTGGCACCATAGGAAGGTTGCTTTCGAAAATGAGCAAAATCGGATCACTGCCACGCCCACAAAATGGCGAAAACCGAAAACAAATAAAGTGCCATCACTAAGCCATAAATAAAGCTATGGAAATAAAATTTGGTATGAAGGATCGCACTATGAAGGGGCATATTTGAATGTAATTTTTTTGGGGCAGTGGGCGTGGCCCCGCCCCCTACTAAGTTTTTTGTATATATCTCGCAAACCAATAGAGCTATATAAACCAAACTTTCTGCAATCGTTTTTTTTAGCCACTTCCTAATACAGTCCAAAAATGAAAGAAATCGGATCATAACCACGCCCACCTCCTACAAAAGTTGGGTTGAAAATTACTAAAAGTGGGTTAACTCACTAACGAAAAACGTCAGAAACACTAAATTTCACATAAGAAATGGCAGATAAAAGCTGCACTCAGATCTTTTTACAAAATGGAAAATGGGCATGGCGTCGCCCATTATGGGTCAAAAACCATATCTCAGGAACTACTGGACCGATTTCAATGAAACTTGGTTTGTAATAGTTTCCTTACATCCCAATGATATGTTGTGAAAATAGGCTAAATCGTTTCACAACCACGCCTACTTCCTATATATCAGAACTTTGAAGACAATCTGAATCATTTACTTTACAATATATAAAGTAAGCACTAGTGAAGATATCGATGCAGAACTTTGCACAAATACTATGTTAATAGTGTGGCCCACCCCCCGTTCTAAAAATCGCCGAAATCGGACCATAGGTTTTTAAGGCCCCATATATCGAACACGAGGACCTCGGTGCTTCTAACCTAATATTATGGTTTCCAACTTTCAATGCACTTTATACAATATATATGACGAATATGTGGGTCAAATTGTGTATTATATAATATAAATAAAGTTAAATAAATAAATTGCGAGAGTATAAAATGTTCGGTTACACCCGAACTTAGCCCTTGCTTACTTATTAAAATTATGAACTTGTTGAGTTTAGATAACTTAAAACAGTTGCTCAGGGTAGGAAATGTATTCAGGATTTTTAGTTCCACTCTCGGCTCGACAATAATATTCATCTACAAAAAGCAGAGGCAACATATTTCCATTGCTTCAAGGCCCAGAGTTAAGTGTACTAAGATTTACGATGTTGAAATGAGGGTGTTCTCACCATATCCTACCTAGAAATGGTATAAAATTGGTTACTTACTCTTCAGAATCAGAAACAAAATAAAATGCCTTCGGTGATCGGTTTCATATTACCCCCATAGTAATTCCCATTACTCTGTACACAAAAGTATAAGCAATACAATCAAATCAATCAAATATCCACTTGCTTAAACTAAGTTAATGGGTAAAAATATATTAGTTCTCATGGTAATAAGTAATTGAGTAAATACTGATAAGGTGGATGTGGTACTACATACGATATGTACATATATAATAGATAAGAATATTTGTGTCATTGCACTCAGTTCAACGGTAACGTTTATTTATAACTATCCACACTTTGCTACGCTCATAAATGACTTCTATTTACTTACCATTATACGTTTTCTTCGAAGTTCTGATAAGATTAGGACTATAGTAAATTTGTTTATTTGCTTTCTTATCGTAGATTCACTCTCTTTTGACTAAATTGTTGTATATGAGTATACATACATAACATATTTGTGCCATATCTAGAGAGTCATGTATTGAATGGAGATCTAATGGCATATACTTTGCGTAATATTAAATTCCTGTGCGTGGAAATGATTTTATTAAAATTTAAGTGCTGAGTTATTCAGTTTGACTTAGCAGTTCGTTGATGAAAGACGTGTGTGTCCACTGGGAACTCCAGCACTGGGGCCCTACCGGGCAGTACCAGAATATGTAATTCCTGTGGATTTTCGGGGTGAGTAGTTTTGAAGAAAAGTGTGAATAATACGGTTCTCATTTTAGAGTAGTACGAAATGTAGGAGTAGATTTTGGGTAGAAAAATGACAATATATTAGAAAATAGCACATGGTTAAAGTTCAGCATTACATTTACGAATATTAGAAAGTTATACGGAAAAATAAATGAGCAAATGTTCCGACTACGACTAAAAAGCTCAGTTATTATGTATCCAATACAACTAGCCTAAATAGACAACTATAAATGATCGGCCTTATAATCGTATCTAATCTATACCAGAAAGTTGTCAAGCTTGTAGAGGTGAAGTAGAAATTAGATCAGCAGAACCAGTTCTTGGTTAATAAGTAGTCAACTTGGCAGTTTTTACAGGATATTCCGCATTCTGACTACTGTATTGTATTTTTATTAAAGAACGCTTTGCTCGGATTACTTTCATTTATCGATTCAATTAAAATAGTAATAAGGTAGTTGTAATGATTTGAAGGAAGAAGAGCTGAGTCGATTTTTCTATTAGCTATTAACTTTATTATCTCATTTATTTCAGTGATCTACAACTTGACCCAGTAAATTTCGCAAAATCTGTGTGACACGGTTAAAATGGATTTGGCAACATCGCATCGGAACTGCAGTTTAACTCAACAAATTGCTACAAAGCTGAAATAACAGATTAAAGCGCTTGTTATTTCTTTTTCCCAAACTACGATCTCCTACATTTTTAAATAACCTTGAATTATATAATAATTCATCCCTAAAAGTTTTTAAATACGCTTGAGAGATCGAGAGTGTTTGCGCTAACAAGAGATCTACAAAAGTTTAAAATATGCTGAAAATTATTTTATTTCCTTCTTGGCATGAGTACACGTCTCTTATTGATTTTTAAAACCTTTGAAATAACACTAAATGATCTTAATTGATAAACCTTTTTAACTTTTTTGTTTTTCGAACACGATTCGGATGATTTATCGTTAAATTCTGCGTTCATAGTCGACAATTAATATATCCTTGCCGAAGAACGAAGTAAACATTTAGCAAAAATTGGGCTTCGGGCTTCGTAAATCAACTGTCAGTGGTTTAAATAATTTGAATAAATTTATCGATAGCAAACATAGTTGACAAATACTATATATGATAATATGTATGGAGTCATATGTAGAAGTTCACGCAAGTGAGGAAAGTTTCTGACTGCCATTCACTTGGGAGTGGCCAGGAACGATTCTTTTACATGTGGCTCAAGCAGCTCACGACTTCCGGTCTTAGACCAAGTATCCTCTGGGTAGCTAACAAACATCCGTTTGAAGGCGAGCTAAAGTGAGAAGGCGAAACCCGCTTATGCGGTTGTACGTAGGGTTTGGGACCCACCACATAAAAACACCCCCCAATGAAAAGAACAAAACAGCCTCGGATGAGAGACCCCAATTTTGATGACGACCACTGCAAACGTTTAAAGGACTACGAAATAAGGGCATGCACCTGGAATGTCCGGACCCTTAATTGGGAAGGTGCCTCTGCCCAGCTGGTTGATGTCCTCGTAAGAGTAAAGGCTGACATCACCGCAATCCAAGAAATGCGATGGACGGGACAAGGACGGAAGAAGGTGGGTCCTTATGACATCTACTACAGCGGCCATATAAAGGAGCGCAAATTCGGTGTGGGATTTGTGGTGGGAGAGAGACTCCGTCGTCGAGTCCTGGCATTCACTCCGGTGGATGAACGTCTAGCCACAATCCGCATCAAAGCGAGGTTCTTCAACATATCGCTGATTTGCGCCCACGCCCCGACGGAAGAGAAGGACGAAGTAATCAAAGATACCTTCTATGAGCGCCTAGAACGTACCTATGAGCGCTGCCCCCGCCACGATGTCAAAATCGTGCTTGGCGATTTCAACGCTAGGGTGGGTAAAGAAGGTGTCTTTGGCACAACAGTCGGAAAATTCAGCCTCCATGACGAAACATCATCAAACGGTCTGAGGCTGATCGACTTCGCCGGGGCCCGAAATATGGTCGTCTGTAGTACTAGATTCCAGCATAAGAAAATCCATCAAGCTACTTGGCTGTCCCCTGATCGAATTACTCGCAACCAGATCGATCATGTTGTGATAGATGGACGACATGTCTCCAGTGTTTCTGATGTGCGTACGCTTCGTGGTCCCAACATCGACTCGGACCACTATCTTGTAGCAGCTAAAATACGCACCCGCCTCTGTGTAGAAAAGCGCACACGTCAACAAACACAAGGAAGGTTCGACATCGAGAAGCTGCAATCACAACCGACAGCCGAACGATTTTCTACTCGACTTGCACTCCTGCTCTCTGAGAGCACTCATCAGGATCTCGGTATAAGGGAGCTGTGGGACGGCATATCAAACTCCTTACGTACAGCTGCAACCGAAACCATTGGTTTTCGGAAAAGCCAAAAACAGCTGGTATGACGAGGATTGTCGTCTCGCAGTGGAGAGAAAACAGACTGCCTACCTCGCAATGTTGCGATCGACCGCAACACGAGCGGGATGGGAAAGATACCGAGAGCTGAAGAGGGAAGCGAGACGCATTTGCAGACAAAAAAGAAAGAGGCCGAAATGCGTGAGTATGAAGAGCTTGACAAGCTGGCCGACAGGGGTAATGCTCGAAAATTTTACGAAAAGATCCGGCGACTAACTGAAGGTTTCAAGACCGGAGCACACTCCTGTAGGACCCCCAGAGGTGATCTAGTTATTGATGACCAGAGTATACTGAGTTTGTGGAGGGAACACTTCTCCAGCCTGCTGAATGGCAGTGAAAGTACAACAACAGGAGATGGCGAACCCGATTCCCCAATCGACGACGATGGAGCAGATGTTCCATTGCCCGACCGTGAAGAAATTCGAATAACAATTACCCGCCTAAAGAACAATAAGGCGGCGGGGGCCGATGGATTACCGGCCGAGCTATTCAAATACGGCGGCGAAGAGCTGATAAGGTGCTTGCATCAGCTTCTTTGCAGAATATGGTCGGAAGAAAGCATGCCTGACGATTGGAATCTCAGTGTACTCTGCCCAATACACAAAAAGGGAGACCCCACAATTTGCGCCAATTACCGTGGGATAAGCCTCCTCAACATCGCGTATAAGGTTCTGTCGAGCGTATTGTGTGAAAGACTAAAGCCCACCGTCAACAAACTGATTGGATCTTATCAGTGTGGCTTTAGACCTGGAAAATCAACAACAGACCAGATATTCACCATGCGCCAAATTTTGGAGAAGACCCGTGAAAATAAGATCGACACACACCATCTCTTTGTCGACTTTAAAGCTGCTTTCGACAGCACGAAAAGGAGCTGCCTTTATGCCGCGATGTCTGAATTTGGTATCCCCGCAAAACTAATACGGCTGTGTAAGCTGACGTTGAGCAACACCAAAAGCTCCGTCAGGATCGGGAAGGACCTCTCCGAGCCGTTCGATACCAGACGAGGTTTCAGACAAGGCGACTCACTCTCGTGTGATTTCTTTAACCTGATGCTGGAGAAAATAATACGAGCTGCAGAGCTAAATCGAGAAGGTACAATCTTCTATAAGAGTGTACAGCTACTGGCGTACGCCGATGATATCGATATCATCGGAAACAACACCCGCGCCGTTAGTTCTGCTTTCTCCAGACTGGATAAGGAAGCGAAGCGTATGGGTCTGGTGGTGAACGAGGACAAGACGAAATATCTCCTGTCGTCAAACAAACAGTCAGCGCATTCGCGTCTTGGCTCCCACGTCACTGTTGACAGTCATAACTTTGAAGTTGTAGATAATTTCGTCTACCTGGGAACCAGCATTAACACCAATAACAATGTCAGCCTGGAAATCCAACGCCGAATCACTCTTGCCAACAGGTGCTACTATGGACTAAGTAGGCAATTGAAAAGTAAAGTCCTCTCTCGACGAACAAAAACCAAACTCTACAAGTCTCTCATCATTCCCGTCCTACTTTACGGTGCAGAAGCGTGGACGATGTCAACATCCGATGAGACGGCACTAGGAGTTTTCGAGAGAAAGGTTTTGCGGAAGATTTATGGTCCCTTAAGAATTGGCAACGGCGAATACCGCAGACGATGGAACGATGAGCTGTATGTGTTATTCGACGACATAGACATAGTCCAGCGAATAAAAAAACAGCGGCTACGCTGGCTAGGTCATTTTGTTCGAATGGATGAAAGTGCCCCAGCTCTGAAAGTATTCGATGCAGTACCCGCTGGTGGAAGCAGAGGAAGAGGGAGACCTCCACTCCGATGGAAGGACCAGGTGGAGAGGGACCTGGCTTCGCTTGGAATAACGAATTGGCGCCAAACTGCCAGAAGGCGGGATACGTGGCGCGCTGTTTTGGACTCGACTATAACCGCGTAAGCGGTGTCTACGCCAGTCAAGAAGAAGAAGAATATGTATACTGAAAGAGCTTAACTAAGAAGTTGACGTTTATATTCCTGACATTGTCCACATATTTTTGTAACTCAAGTCTTTAAGCCTTTTCGATAAATTTATCAACAGCAAACATAGTTGACAAATACTATATACTTAAATATGTATACATATTTAAAGAGATTAGTTGAGATTAAGAGTTGACGTTTATATTCCTGCACATTGTCAAAATGATTTAAGTGGTGTACTTGAAAAACTTATAAAATCCAAAAACCTTTAATAAATTTGCAGCAGAGCCATAGTAAACTTGAAAAGCGGGTCTGTTCTGTAAAAAATTGTCAACGATCTTGCACAAATCATTCATGAAAGATATGTGAAAAGCTTTAGAACTTGCTAAAAAAATTAACTTGACAAACTCCTTGTTATTAAAAAATCCTTAAATTTTTTATGCTATGAAATGTATTTTATAACACTAAATAAATATGTTTATTAATAAAAACTGTAATTAGTATTGCAGCAAAAGCATTAGAATGCTCTTTATACTATATTTAGTGCAAAAAATATTTCACCATCCTTTGAAAGAGAAAAGCTTTAGAAAGCTGTTTACCTAATCGAATATACAATTAGAGCTTTAGAAAGCTCTAAATATAAAAAGTGTATTTAAATTTTTTTAATACTACTTTAAAATGAAAATTGTAATTATTTACGATATTTGGTAATAAAAATAAATATGTATCATATAATATATATCTTTTATTTAAACCTTTGTAATCTAAGTGGCCATCAAAATAAAAATTGACTAGAAGCCCTTATCCCACCTTTATTTTAATCTCATTTATTCTCTTCACGAAGCATCAATAGTTTGATGTTTGGAAAAAGCATTTGCCATTCAAGAATGTATTAACCTTCTCAAGATACTTAAAACAGGTGTCACTTATCACTCGTGACATCATGACTTGTGACCAAATTTAGCGTGAAAACAATGACAACACAACACCTACACCGATCTGTGGCAAAAGCAGCGACTATCCTATGGGAACTTAAAAAGTCAAGTAAGAGTAGGGTATGGAGTTGGCGGTGTTATAGAACGCAGCAGAAAATAGGTGCCCGAACAGGTAAACAAACTCGCAATAACAGCAACTTAACGCCACCAGCACTTGGACCATTTCGTGAGGAATTTAAAATGGGAAACACGTAGGAAATGTCAACACGCACGATGATGATGAATTAACTGGTTACGAGCAAGTGTCATCAATAACTAAATTGTGCGTTTACAAGCTGGCAACTGCTGGTGAAGGTAACTGTGCCACTTTTAGTGTCATAAAAATGCAGTCTCAAATTGATTAAGTTGCAATAACGCAACTGCGTCTACTTGATGCCAAACATCTGTTGTCGCCGTGGAGGCAAGGTGTTGTGGGTGCGGGTGCTGAGATTTTAGAAGCACGTGACTTAAGTGTGATCTTATTTAGGTTAAGGTGAATCATGCATTGAGTGTGACAGACGGAACATTGTATTTGGTGTATGCCATGGTCGGAATTTCCAAATCAATGGTATATTCTAAATTAAAATATTTAAAATTTATTCTATAATATATAAAAATTTTAACAGTTTAAAGACTTCAGTAAAATAACTACTGGTGCCCAGAAACTTTACACATTTTTTAACGCTTTGCCTTTCTTTTTTTTCGTATTCATGTAATATAATATATTTGTATATTCTCTTATCTTAGCTTTCTATTTTTTTCTCTTTTGCAAAGCATCCTTTCTTCACCACCCAAATTAGCGCTTGTTGCACGTTGTAATTACAAATATCGCCAACGGTTGATCTCTCATCCACCCCATCATTGACTGGTCTGCCGCCACTAGCATGTTGGTTTTGCCGGCGCAGCTGTGCTAGCCGACATGCATTTAATTAAATGTCGAAAAAATTTTGAAAAGTTGTAATGAAGAGTCTTGGACACTAACTTATAGCGGCAAAAATGTAGATTGACAATGACAGATAGTAGATGATGTGACAGTGGCACGACGATATTTAGTTTGTGGTAAAAAATGGTTTATATGTCAGCTCTATTTTATAGGTTGAACAGTTTAATTTCATAATAGTCTGTTTTGTTTTTAACTCTCAAACTTATAAAAAATAAAACTGATTCGAGAAATAATTTACGTCATTCAAATCTTTACATTGTTGAGTTATATGCCATCTCAGATGACGAACAGATTGACAAGGACGGCCCCACTTTTTGGAAGCTGTTTTATGTATGAACCAGCTCACTTCTATTAAACTATCTATACACATATATTTACCATCATAAGACACTGTGGGCCGCATCAAGGTGACAGGAATGGCCGCCAGGCTGGCAGGTGATGCAAAGTAGCAGGTAGGAACATACACTCACCTCTACATTGCGCTAGGCCTCCAACTAAGCACACAGGTGAACTTGACGCTCCGACGGTGCTGCACATGCCTTCAAGTCAAAACACTGAGCTACCTCTTGCCGCAGTGATTGTCGCGATTAACCTTTTGCATTTGCGCATCGATCGCATTTTCCTGCACACATATTTACATTTCAATAGTGTACGCATGCGTAGCTGCCCTTTGCAATGCAGGCCTTGTGCCTTCAGCTGATCGGTATCTTATAATTCATGTGCATGCCTGCGCAAATAAATAGTTATGCGCGTAAATATACGAGACTCGAGTGTGACTACTTCATGGGGAGTCACTGCGTGGCTCATCAGCTGCGCTTCACATATTTTAACTCGCAGCCGAGTTCTGACTTCGACCCGGACCTGCGTTCTCATTATTATCTCGTTGATCTTTTAATCGCTGTGACTGCAATGTGCGTTCCTGCGGTGAAGTTTTAGCACCTTCGTAATGCATTGAATACCCCGGGTCGGCTTTGAGGAGCTGTGTGCGCATGCATTCTGGTATAATATACGGTATGCAATAGTTTGTAGTTGAATTAGGTGATTGTACCTTTTGCAAGATTTAATATAATCGAGGCATATGTAAACAGACGATACATATTCATCTCTTTACTTCACTAATTAAGATTCCTTTAATTATGTATATATACCTGACAAGTCAAAAGTTGTACAAGTTTTAAGGTTTTATCACAGTAATAATACTGATATTTCTCTTTGACCTCAGACAAACTAATAGAAACAACATTTTTTGACGGTGACACCTTGTAGTCATTTTAATAAATAATAACACTGGTCGACACAAAAAAAATGAAACAAAGATCAGACAATGATATTCTTATAGGATTTTCATCGCTGAACTCGAATATGACCTCCAAAAATGCCCATCACGTCGAGATTTTGAGCAAAATGGACTCAAAGTCTCAAAAAACCCTGTCTTTGGCCTTTTTTGATTACGTGTAGAGAATTAGGCTTAAATTGAAGCTTAAACTGTCAACTATAAGAATCAAATCGAAAAAATTCTGAGTCAGTCAAAAATTTTCATATAGCACAACTTTTTCATTAATATGTAAGAGTGCCCTAGTGTACCGCTCTATGAGTGCAAGTAGAGCGCGCGCGCACATGAAAAAGTTGTGCTATATGAAATTTTTTGACTGATTCAGAATTTTTTCGATTTGATTCTTATAGTTGATGGTTTAAGCTTGCATTTAAGCCTAATTAGAGACTTCTAGCACGTCAGCATAATTCTCTACACGTAATCAAAAAAGGCCAAAGACAGGGTTTTTTGAGACTTTGAGTCCATTTTGCTCAAAATCTCGACGTGATGGGCACTTTTGGAGGTAATATTCGTGTTCAGCGATGAAAATCCTATAAGAATATCATTGTCTGATCTTTGTATCAGAGAAAAAGTTACTTTTTGTCGACCAGTGTAATGTATTCTTTTTCCCTCTCGAGACTGTATAATTCTCTCTGAAATTCTTTGCATACATACATACATTTAAATATGCATTGATTTATCTCACAACACATTGCTGCGTATGTCCTTCTGATAATTCCAATAATTGCTGGTGTTACTACTGCTGCCTGGCAGCTTGTGGCATTTTGTTTGTTGGTATGCTAGTAAAAATATAAATTCCAGAAATATTTCTACAAAATTGCTGATAACACCATGTTGACAAAGCATTTAATTTAATTTATTTCTCTTGTGCTTGTTGTTATTGGATATTCTCGCAATATTTGCGAATTTTGCCGATTGCTGTGGTAATCTGTTATTTTATAGTTTCATCATGGGCGTAGAAAATGATTCATGTCTTTGAATAAGAGATCCTCTCGAAATTTTGGAAACTTCAGATATTGTCTCTGCAGATTAATCTAATTCATCTAATTCTTTAAGTTGGGAAGATAATACGTGGAAACATGACATCATACTACCGGGAAAACAGCACGTGATACCTAAAATTGTTTTTTGAAACAGCACACAGTAATATCGTCTCTTTTTGTGAAATAAACTTTTATTCCCGCATGCTACTATTTTCGGCCATTCTAAGCTCATCATGCATTTATTGCTGGTATCCAACATTTCTCCCACATAAATGATTAATTCGGAACGGAGGATTACAAAGCAAAACCGATCCATTCCATCACAAATTAAAATTTTCTCAACCCCGTAAATTCTGCCACCCACAAGTATATTCAAGAACTCTAAGGTTTATTAAACCGTTTTCTAACATTTGGATAGCATTTGGCATTCTATCGAAGACTATTAAACTCTCCATCGAAAGTCAAATGTGTTAACTCAGGCCATTTGGAGCATTGGCGTTACTGAAGTTTAATGTGCTTCTATGCGTTATGCCACATGGTTTTACGCTCTGGCGAATAGTTTCGGGATGTAAACAGTGGTGAGATAGAAAAAGGGGAAGAAAGATATGCAACGATAGAACTATAAAGCTGACGGCATTTCGCGAAATGGTAGTGAAATTTTAAAATGTTACTTTAAAGAGAGAAGTTTATATATTATATTTTTTAAAGAAATTATTTTATCTTTTATATCTGTAAAGAATATCTAAATATATTTTGAGAAGTCGTCACGTGTATTAGAGAACTTTTAAGGTTATTTTATCTATTAGAAAAGAAACGATACCAAATCGTTGAAAAATATATTGCATCCTATCATATAAGATTTCAATAAGAAAATCCCAACTCTGTAGGTCGTCTTCACCCTTATACCAATTTATACTAGTAAAGAGGAAAATAAATTAAGAACCTTAAAATCCGCGAAGTCCCTTCGAGCCTTATGAGATTTTAAATGAATTATCACATTAACAGATGCAACTAAATTTAATTGAGTTAATAATTAAAAAGTGGAAACATAACATCCTTCCACCCAAAATGAAATGTCCGTTGTATAATTCATTATACCTGGCACACGCACTCGCAATGCACAATTATGAAAGAATTACATTTGGTACATGCTGCAAGTGAACGGAACGGTAACGCACAGTAATTCGCCACAGCCATATTTTGCTTTTAAATTAAATAAAGGCACATTACGAGCCAAACAACGGGACCTGCTTGCTCTGCAATTATTGCACTCGTGACGTTGCTCCGCTAAGTGTAAAAGTAGCAATCGAAACAAAGCGAAAAAAGAAATTAAAACAAAGAATGGTAAATGTGAGGAGCCGACAAAGGATGAAGCACCAACATTTCAATTGAACATGTTGCAAGCATACGTGCCACAATTTTGCATATAGAAAGTGTGTATTTTTAATCGCAATAACGTTAATGAGTTGTCCACACCATAAGCAGAGATAATGACAAGACCGCATACTCTTTCTATTCAAATTCAATCTATCTAACACGTCTACTGAGCACAATACCTTTATATTAGATGTTGTTGTCGCTATTTGGTTTAGTAGACAGTCTGCGATAAATTTTATTAGGGACATTTATATACAATATATGGATGACGGTGTCAATTGGTCAGCTTCTGCATGCGGTCATTAATATTCGACCACAGAAAAAATGCATGAATGCCACGAGGACTTGTGGGCGTTGTTGTGCAACCAATGTGGTTGTATAGTCACATTTTGCTTGGTGGCTGGAACCCTCGGTACCGTTAGCATAATAATGATCATGTATGCCAATAGCTGCACAATGATTGTAGTATCTACATGTAAAGGTTGGAGTATAAGTGTGACCAGGTAATACATATACATAAATAAATACAAATTTATGTTCATATTGCGTTTTGTTCATTGTCACCTCGTTATAACCGAGAGAGCGCATGTGCACCGGAGTATATTAAATTAAATTTACAACATTATTTTAAGTGAGCATGGTTGCTAAGCGACACGCTGGTTGCAGTGTAGAATGTTTAGAAATATGTATGAATGAAAGGGTGGTCCTTAAATTACAGTTAGAACCCTTACAATTAGGAAAAGATGATTCTTGCTGAGAACAAACTTAAATATTATGGATTTTATAATGGAGAATAGTACTTCAAGAAAAATTAAATCAAATATATAAAATAAAATTTAACTTCACTTCACAAGTCTCACATATATCCTAGAAGTGGCTGAGAAGCATTGAAATTCCCTTATTGATTCATCTGCTCAGAAGCGTTTGCCCATCCTCTTATACACTGCGACTCTCCTCTCTATGCCAATCAGCGCCTGTTCCACGATTTACTATCGTTGCTGAATTATTTGTTGTGAATACGAAAATTCGGTTTTAAGATTTTGACAATAAATTTGTTAAGCGATAAAAACCTAAGGTACTTCTGAATTCAGCGCACGTTTTAAGGTTTGTCTGGGGATTTTTGCTCTTATTGTTAGCTACTATGTATGTACTTACTTTTTTCGGTTGTTTTGTGCATTTTCGCTGCACACCTCTGTGCATTCTTGTGTTGTTTGTGATATCTTCAGTGACATAGTGAAAATATCATGTATTTTTGTTGCTCTTTTTGTATTGTTGTGCTATTGCCGCAATTTTGTCACTTCTTGTCACTGTGAGAGACGCCGTGGGTGTTGACGGCTGCATACCATATGGGTTCTAACTTCATATCGCTATTGTCAGAGCGTTGACATGTTTATTTCGCATGCCTGACATGTCACAACATCCAGCGAACTACAAAGTAACATAAGAGGAAGTGAAAAAATATTGATATACTGCAGAGGAGGGAAATACGAAATGTGTATGTTAGTTTTGAAGTTTTAAAATACAGAACATTGGACACTCGTAAGTGAACCATTATTACAGGTTCAAGCGCAAGGCTTTGAAGAAATCAAAACTAGGCTGACTTCCTAAACGTCCGTATGAAAAGTTTTTATGCCGAATAAATACATACTCAATACTTTGCAACGTTGCTTCTTCTAAACTTTGTATAAATGAACTTTGTAACACTGTTGCGTTTAGGCACATCTCTAATGCGCAAAAAATGGCCAAACAAAATATTTTGTTAGAAGAAATTTTTAATTGAATTGATTTTCAAGAATCAAATTCGTTATTAATATCAAAAATACTTTTACAAAAACGTAAAAAACTAGCTGCATTATTAGTGCAGAAAAATGTGCCAAGGAGAAGTATACCAAAAAAACAAAAAATTTTTGGAAACCATTATCGAGATGCCAAATGACGTGTTTTATAGTCATTTCAGAATGCAAATCTCAAATTTCGAGGTAAGAAATGTTATTGCGTTATTTGAAATATATTATTATTACTTCATTTTCTAGAAATTATATTGTATGCTCGAACCATTATGGAATAAGTTGCCTACTGGACGACCCGGAGTCCCGTTGAAGAAGATACTTTATATGACAATATGGAAGCTTTCCAGTCAGAGCAGCTTACGCGTAGTAAGCGACCGTTTTAATATTGGAGGGGGCGCTTGTTACAGAGGCTATATTCAATGCATACAACTGATATCTGCGCAGAAACAGATTATTGCATTTCCAACTACTGTGCAGAGCCAAATGAGAATTGTGGAAGCTTTTGAGTCTTGCCGATCACACCCATTCCCATATATTTTGGGATGTATTGATGGGACTCATATACAAATCTTGCAGCCGTCCAAGGATGGAATTAGTTACTACAATTGAAAAGGGACACATTCTGTTATAGTGCAAGTAAAATTTTAAATCTGAAAATAATACGTCTAAAATAACAAATACAATTATTCCAGGCTGTTGCTGATAGCAATATGCGATTTCTCGACGTTTTTGTAGGATATCCCGGTCGGTGCCACGACGCCGCAGTGGTCAGCTAGTCCATTGAAGCGAGCAATTGTAAATGGACTTATTACATTTCTTCCAGAATGCCATTTGCTTGGTGCTGCAGCGTATCCTTTAGAAACGTATTTAATGGTACCTTACAAAGAAGGTACCGTTCCTATCTGAAGCCCAAACAACATATAATAACATTTTAAGTTCGACCAGAGTCTGTGTGGAGCAAGCATTTGGCGTATTAAAAAAGAAGTTCAGAATACTAAATTGTTTAGAAATTCACGATATTAAGTTGGCAAAAAATGTTATTATGTCTTGTTTCGTACTTCATAACTTTATATTAGAACACGAAGGAATTCCTCAAGACGAGGTTATTGAAAACGTGCCTTACACCGAGGTCAACACGCTTCCAGCTGATGGAAACCAACGAGGCGAAGCAAGAGCAAAAAGGGAAAGGCTGGCTACTTTGTTATCAGCTTAGCTAAATAACTAATTTTCACTAAATTACACATGTATTATTATATTTTATTAAATGAACACATTTAATTAAATGAACAAAGCTTATTCAATACTAAATACAAATGAGATCAATATTCTGTGTTTGATGTTATTATTAAAGGCAGGTAATTACTTATTTAGTGAGAGTAGAGCTTCGCGCAGCTATTTAATTTCATCAAGTTTTTGTTTTTCGATGTTAATTTTTTCTTTCTCGCATTTAAATAGCTCGTCCAACAATTCCTTCTCATGTGTGGCTTCCTTTTCTAAGAAGTCCAACACATTTCGAGAGCGTTTTCGTGACGGATCCTCAACAATACTCGCACAGTTCATTGAACAGTCTGCTGACTCATTTGTCAAATCATTTAAAATAGATGATATTGAGGAGTCAAGATTGCATTCGGGGACGGCTATGTCGCACCGAGACCCGTAAACTTCATCAAATTGGCGCTTCGCCTGAGGTGTTGTTCTTTTTTTAATTCGTTTGTAGGATGGAGTCATATGTAGAAGTTCACGTAAGTGAGGAAAGTTTCTGATTGTCATTCACTTGGGAGTGGCCAGGAACGATTCTTTTACATGTGGCTCAAGCAGCTCACGACTTCCGGTCTTAGACCAAGTATCCTCTGGGTAGCCAACAGACATCCGTTTGGAGGCGAGCTAAAGTGAGAAGGCGAAACCCGCCTATGCGGTTGTGCGTAGGGCCTGGGACCCACCACATAAAAACACCCCCCAATGAAAAGAACAAAACAGCCTCGGATGAGAGACCCCAATTTTGATGACGACCACTGCAAACGTTTAAAAGACAACGAAATAAGGGCATGCACCTGGAATGTCCGGACCCTTAATTGGGAAGGTGCCTCTGCCCAGCTGGTTGATGTCCTCGTAAGAGTAAAGGCTGACATCACCGCAATCCAAGAAATGCGATGGACGGGACAAGGACGGAAGAAGGTGGGTCCTTGTGACATCTACTACAGCGGCCATATAAAGGAGCGCAATTTCGGTGTGGGATTCGTGGTGGGAGAGAGACTCCGTCGTCGAGTCCTGGCATTCACTCCGGTGGATGAACGTCTAGCCACAATCCGCATCAAAGCGAGGTTCTTCAACATATCGCTGATTTGCGCCCACGCACCGACGGAAGAGAAGGACGAAGTGATCAAAGATACCTTCTATGAGCGCCTAGAACGTACCTATGAGCGCTGCCCCCGCCACGATGTCAAAATCGTGCTTGGCGATTTCAACGCTAGGGTGGGTAAAGAAGGTGTCTTTGGCACAACAGTCGGAAAATTCAGCCTCCATGACGAAACATCACCAAACGGTCTGAGGCTGATCGACTTCGCCGGAGCCCGAAATATGGTCGTCTGTAGTACTAGATTCCAGCATAAGAAAATCCATCAAGCTACTTGGCTGTCCCCTGATCGAATTACTCGCAACCAGATCGATCATGTTGTGATAGATGGACGACATGTCTCCAGTGTTTCTGATGTGCGTACGCTTCGTGGTCCCAACATCGACTCGGACCACTATCTTGTAGCAGCTAAAATACGCACCCGCCTCTGTGCAGAAAAGCGCACACGTCAACAAACACAAGGAAGGTTCGACATCGAGAAGCTGCAATCACAACCGTCAGCCGAACGATTTTCTACTCGACTTGCACTCCTGCTCTCTGAGAGCACTCATCAGGATCTCGGTATAAGGGAGCTGTGGGACGGCTTATCAAACTCCTTACGTACAGCTGCAACCGAAACCATTGGTTTTCGGAAAAGCCAAAAAAACAGCTGGTATGACGAGGATTGTCGTCTCGCAGTGGAGAGAAAACAGACTGCCTACCTCGCAATGTTGCGATCGACCGCAACACGAGCGGGATGGGAAAGATACCGAGAGCTGAAGAGGGACGCATTTGCAGACAAAAAAAGAAAGAGGCCGAAATGCGTGAGTATGAAGAGCTTGACAAGCTGGCCGACAGGGGTAATGCTCGAAAATTTTACGAAAAGATCCGGCGACTAACTGAAGGTTTCAAGACCGGAGCGCACTCCTGTAGGACCCCCAGAGGTGATCTAGTTATTGATGACCAGAGTATACTGAGTTTGTGGAGGGAACACTTCTCCACCCTGCTGAATGGCAGTGAAAGTACAACACCAGGAGATGGCGAACCCGATTCCGCAATCGACGACGATGGAGCAGATGTTCCATTGCCCGACCGTGAAGAAATTCGAATAGCAATTACCCGCTTGAAGAACAATAAGGCGGCGGGTGCCGATGGATTACCGGCCGAGCTATTCAAATACGGCGGCGAAGAGCTGATAAGGTGCTTGCATCAGCTTCTTTGCAGAATATGGTCGGAAGAAAGCATGCCTGACGATTGGAATCTCAGTGTACTCTGCCCTATACACAAAAAGGGAGACCCCACAATTTGCGCCAATTACCGTGGGATAAGCCTCCTCAACATCGCGTATAAGGTTCTGTCGAGCGTATTGTGTGAAAGACTAAAGCCCACCGTCAACAAACTGATTGGACCTTATCAGTGTGGCTTTAGACCTGGAAAATCAACAACAGACCAGATATTCACCATGCGCCAAATTTTGGAGAAGACCCGTGAAAATAGGATCGACACACACCATCTCTTTGTCGACTTTAAAGCTGCTTTCGACAGCACGAAAAGGAGCTGCCTTTATGCCGCGATGTCTGAATTTGGTATCCCCGCAAAACTAATACGGCTGTGTAAGCTGACGTTGAGCAACACCAAAAGCTCCGTCAGGATCGGGAAGGACCTCTCCGAGCCGTTCGATACCAGACGAGGTTTCAGACAAGGCGACTCACTCTCGTGTGATTTCTTTAACCTGATGCTGGAGAAAATAATACGAGCTGCAGAGCTAAATCGAGAAGGTACAATCTTTTATAAGAGTGTACAGCTACTGGCGTACGCCGATGATATCGATATCATCGGAAACAACACCCGCGCCGTTAGTTCTGCTTTCTCCAGACTGGATAAGGAAGCGAAGCGTATGGGTCTGATGGTGAACGAGGACAAGACGAAATATCTCCTGTCGTCAAACAAACAGTCAGCGCATTCGCGTCTTGGCTCCCACGTCACTGTCGACAGTCATAACTTTGAAGTTGTAGATAATTTCGTCTACCTGGGAACCAGCATTAACACCAATAACAATGTCAGCCTGGAAATCCAACGCAGAATCACTCTTGCCAACAGGTGCTACTATGGACTAAGTAGGCAATTGAAAAGTAAAGTCCTCTCTCGACGAACAAAAACCAAACTCTACAAGTCTCTCATCATTCCCGTCCTACTTTACGGTGCAGAAGCGTGGACGATGTCAACATCCGATGAGACGGCACTAGGAGTTTTCGAGAGAAAGGTTTTGCGGAAGATTTATGGTCCCTTAAGAATTGGCAACGGCGAATACCGCAGACGATGGATGAGCTGTATGTGTTATTCGACGACATAGACATAGTCCAGCGAATAAAAAAACAGCGGCTACGCTGGCTAGGTCATGTTGTTCGAATGGATGAAAGTGCTCCAGCTCTGAAAGTATTCGATGCAGTACCCGCTGGTGGAAGCAGAGGAAGAGAGAGACCTCCACTCCGATGGAAGGACCAGGTGGAGAGGGACCTGGCTTCGCTTGGAATAACGAATTGGCGCCAAACTGCCAGAAGGCGGGATACATGGCGCGCTGTTTTGGACTCGGCTATAACCGCGTAAGCGGTGTCTACGCCAGTCAAGAAGAAGAAGAAGAAGCCTCCTCAACATCGCGTATAAGGTTCTGTCGAGCGTATTGTGTGAAAGACTAAAGCCCACCGTCAACAAACTGATTGGACCTTATCAGTGTGGCTTTAGACCTGGAAAATCAACAACAGACCAGATATTCACCGTGCGCCAAATTTTGGAGAAGACCCGTGAAAATAGGATCGACACACACCATCTCTTTGTCGACTTTAAAGCTGCTTTCGACAGCACGAAAAGGAGCTGCCTTTATGCCGCGATGTCTGAATTTGGTATCCCCGCAAAACTAATACGGCTGTGTAAGCTGACGTTGAGCAACACCAAAAGCTCCGTCAGGATCGGGAAGGACCTCTCCGAGCCGTTCGATACCAGACGAGGTTTCAGACAAGGTGACTCACTCTCGTGTGATTTCTTTAACCTGATGCTGGAGAAAATAATACGAGCTGCAGAGCTAAATCGAGAAGGTACAATCTTCTATAAGAGTGTACAGCTACTGGCGTACGCCGATGGTATCGATATCATCGGAAACAACACCCGCGCCGTTAGTTCTGCTTTTTCCAGACTGGATAAGGAAGCGAAGCGTATGGGTCTGGTGGTGAACGAGGACAAGACGAAATATCTCCTGTCGTCAAACAAACAGTCAGCGCATTCGCGTCTTGGCTCCCACGTCACTGTTGACAGTCATAACTTTGAAGTTGTAGATAATTTCGTCTACCTGGGAACCAGCATTAACACCAATAACAATGTCAGCCTGGAAATCCAACGCCGAATCACTCTTGCCAACAGGTGCTACTATGGACTAAGTAGGCAATTGAAAAGTAAAGTCCTCTCTCGACGAACAAAAACCAAACTCTACAAGTCTCTCATCATTCCCGTCCTACTTTACGGTGCAGAAGCGTGGACGATGTCAACATCCGATGAGACGGCACTAGGAGTTTTCGAGAGAAAGGTTTTGCGGAAGATTTACGGTCCCTTAAGAATTGGCAACGGCGCCAAACTGCCAGAAGGAGGGATGCGTGGCGCGCTGTTTTGGACTCGGCTATAACCGCGTAAGCGGTGTCTACGCCAGTCAAGAAGAAGAAGAGAACTGAAAAGTTGGATCGGTGTCTTTCACTTTTCGCAACACCGCCTGCCATAATACCAAACGCTTTATTTCTTGTTACGAAAATTTATGTTTGTTATTGTTAAAAAAAGGTTTTTCCGTTCGTGCGTCCACTTTTTGTTGCTGTAAAAAATAATATAAAACTTGTTATATTGTAAAAATAGTAAAAAAGGTAAAATTTTCTTACGTTTCTTCTTCGGTCGCCATTGTAGAATAGAATTCTAGAATAAATGTATCAACAATGTTAGTGATGCGCCGATAGCTTTTTTCTGCGCATTTATCGGGCAGGGTTGCCATTAGGAACACGATACTTTGTCAAAGTTTTAGCAACTGCGTTTGGGAGTGTAATAAATTGTTCGATTGCAAAGCAAAATACATTTAGGAAGTCAGCCTTACTCATAAAAAGTTTTCACATTCCGTTCCAAAGACACCCATACTCATCTGTAGGATAACAGATTAACTTCAGCTTCTCTGAATATCTTGATGTTCATTGTTTCATTTTTGAAAGCCCTTATGAAAGAATAAATGAAAACATAAATCTAAACACGAAATGAAAATCTTTCTCGATATGTGAAAAGTCCTTTAGAAAGTAATGAAACTAGTTCATTTTTGTAAAGGAGGAAAATTATTTCCAAGACATGATATGAGTAAAATTTTACCGATTTTTTTTTTCGATACCAACGGAGTTATACGTTTTATTTCCCTATTATTCGGAATATCCTTCTAAATATTCTAGCGGTGTTTCTGTATCCTACCAAATATCCATCCATCCATATCTTATCAAAGAATCTCTATCTGTTGGGCTCAAATTAATTAAATTACTTAAGTTATGTTATTAAATCACAACAATTTCCAAACGGATTGCAAACGATCTTTTACATTTTACAATGCATGTAGCCAACAAAAGCCATTTAAGGGTAAATGGCAAAATTATGGAAATCTTTCTATGGGAATTATGGCTTTAATGTGCAGTCTACATAAACATTCTCTTTGTTGTTATTATTCTTGTTAATGTTGCTGTTGTTATTACGTTTGTATTCGTGTTGTCGCTGGTATTTCTAGATATCCCATAAATGTCATAAATAAATTGATTTGAAGCTCTCTCGAGCGTCTTAATGTATGCTACACCAATTTGTAAGCAAAGCTGCAAAGGACGGGCAATAGAAGTGGAGTGTGTAAATATAATGTTGGCTATGTTGTGAAATTATTTTCATATATTCAATTGTGTGAGTGTATGCGTGTGGATTGAAATTTATTTATAAACTCTGGGATATGCCTCATAAAATTTGCTTGTAATAAATCCCTGAAGAAACCACTATGCCAGCAAGTCTCCTCAAATTTCAAGTGCATATATCTGCATATTTGAAGACATAAATTTAAATTTAAATATCTTTGCATCTTTTGTTGAAATCTATATGATATCCTTAGCTGCCATCCTCAGTGATGTCATATGCATCTACATTTATGCATGTATTCGTATTTATATGATGTTATTGTTGGATGTGTGAGCACGTCTGCTTCTTCTATTCATTGCACGTGACAAATGCTTCAACTGCATCAAAGTCAAAAGCCATCAGCTGTGGTTTCTATACGAGGGCTGCTATATATATTTCTGGCCTAATAATGAAAATAGGAATATTTATCAACGAAAATGGTTTTATTGTTTTTCAAAATACTCTCCATCAAGATTTATACACTTTTTCATGCGCTCAAACCAATTTTCGAAGCACTGTTTTTGAGCCTTTTTTGAGCGATTATCAAATTGTGCGGGATCCAATGAGAACAAACCTTTTTTACGGCCAGGTGTTGATGCATTATCGAATGTATGCTGCTGGGAGAAATGCATAGGCATGCCTCTATCTGAAGGTATGCATCACGTACTGCATCGATGTTTTCTGGCACAACGGCTGTTTTTGGACGACCTTCACGGAATTCGTCTTTGAGCGAGCGTCGGCCACGATTGAATTCGTTGTACCAGTTTTTCACAGTGCTATAGGATGGTGCTTCATAGCCATACAAAGATTTTAGTTCATCGATGCACTCTTGTCGCGATAATCCACGTAGAAATTTGTGAAAAATTATCGCACGAAAATGTTCACGAGTTAATTCCATTTTTTGGCCGAGATGAATTTTTTGATTCCCTGTAACATATATTGTTTTATGATATGCACTCAAACGTTCTTCATCACAGTGAAATAGCGTTCATTGAATTTCGAATCGCTTCCATTTCATCGTCCCGGATAATTCACCTCAAACTAGGACACGAATAGGCCAGCAATTGCGTTGCAATATCATAATTTAATGCAGATATGTATGGCTTGACCTCCTTCGTTAACCTAGAGCGATTTCTGGTTTAGCAGATAATCACGTTTAAACGCTTGAACCAGTAGTTTGCTGATGGCGCTGCACTAAATCATCTTCGAAACTGGCATAATTTCATATTTCTATTTACATACAAATATGTGTTCATACAAGGGTACAAGGGTAGTCTGATAAGTCTCGCAGATAGTTGAATATGAAGATGATGTTTATTAGTAAAACGGAACTCTGTTGCTCAGGTCTGTAGATAGGTAGCCCTTTATCGAAGAAATGCGGAACTAATAAGCCGCGCCTGAAAGCCTGGTTGATTTTATAAGAGGTTTAAGGAATTTCTTAAAATGTGTACGGGCCACTTCTATGAATTACTAATAACATACCTTACGGTCTGTAGTAATTTGTCTCCGAAACTCGAACCGATGATCTAGTTGTACTTGGACTAAATTTTGTAAAATCAGAACAACTTCTGATAGTCTTTATCAGTAGTCCTTTAGCAGATCTTGATGGAGTCAAGAAAAACAGTGTTGCATTTTTAGTTTCAGAAACTTAACAAACACTCCTCGTAGTAAGATGATTAAGCACGGCAGCGAATGGAACTCGGCTGAATTGAATGAACTGAAAGTCTCAGGGTTGATGATAGTACTTCAACGCTTCTAAAACATGCCACTTGCCGCATTGAAGAGCAATTTGTAGCGCAATACAATTGCATGATTATGCATTCCGATATATGTATACATAATTGTTGTACAACAACAAACACACGACTGTCAGTAAGTACGCTTGTTTATGTTCGTCGGCTTTTGCCGTTTATTTGCCAACTGATAAGCCATAATATAGCAAATAACACATACTCCGGATCCCTGCCAAACTTGCCTCGCCACTTCTTCGTTGTGTAGGCCGCCGTCAAAACGTTTGCCTGTCAATATGCCATTGCGGCGACTGTCTGGACTCGATTGCAACTAACTTGCGGCTGATTGTAAGAAGAACGCTTGGACTTTGTTACACACACTGCCACAACGCCATGAAGCGACTGGGCCTGCGCACCGGCGCGTTTGCAGGGTGTCGTGGCGGGGCTTGTGTGTACCAGGGAATAATATCTGCTGGAAACCAATTTGCATTGCACGCTTGTAAGGTCATAGACTTGCAGCACGCAGCAACATAATGTCCATTCCGACTTTTGTCCATTGTGGTAAACAACAAATAAGATCGGGTTTACTTCTTGTTGCAGACCATGGTGATAAACTGTGAAAGAACTAGTAACTAGGCACAGCACTGGAGACTTGCATGTGCAGGCTTCGGTTCTATCTTCGTTTTGTGCACGATTCACGATTGATAGAGTTAGTAAATAAGAGAAATAGTATCGTTGAGGGTGCAGCGGGGTCAGGCAAACAGTTGAAAAGTAACTATAGAAAGCTGGCGTCCAGAATGATTCCATACTAATTGCTAGCAAAAATAACCTTGGCGCCAACAGGAACGAAGCATCACTATGGTACGAGTAGAATCAGATTACTGAAAAATAGAATTCCCACCAAAATGGAACTATGGACCTTCGATTATTTGACAAAGATAATTATAGATTTTTATTTTTCAGCTTATTCGAGAAATCTCGATCCCTCTATTATCTCTACACTATATTTTGCCATCGTTTGTAGAAAACACGCAATTCTCGACGCCAAACAACAACTTGTTGCCACTGCCTGTGCATAGGATTCACTGCCCAGTCGTGTGTCTCACGATGCATGCAACATAACTTGGTGTCGGTGCACTTTGTAATGCTGTGCCGGTGCTGCTGTTGTTTGTTGCTTGCAGCAAAGGGCACTCTTTCTCATTCCTGCTTACACCTACGACTCCCTGAGGAAAATGTTAACTCACGTTTTTACTGTATGTGCATATGTTGATGCAGCAAATAAAAGCAAAACAAACAAATAAACTCGAGTGTGTATGGGTGCTGTTGTGTGTGCACCAAGTACTACAATGTTGCGATAAATAGCAACAACCGTGCTGCCACATATTGTAAACTAATTGACAGTTAACTGATATGTACGATTTGCAACATCATAGCAAGTAACAACAACAACTAACAATAATAAGTGCTTTGCTCCTGAAATAGCCAGAGTGGTGATTGTCGCTACATCTGAAGGGAGGGCTATAGAAATTTTAAAACTGAAAAATAATATTTGCGTCATACGATATTGCCGTTATTGAAGCAACATATCATTCAATAAATACAAATTGACATGTAAACGGTGAAATATGATTGGTTAAGAATTGAGAAAGTTGAAAGCATTAGAAACTATTAAACATTAGAAAGAATTAAATATAAGACGAGTTACAAGCGAACATTATTACTACCAATAGAATGTACTATTTCACAGCTGGACCAAAGTAACGGTTTTCCTGAGAAACATCGATGAATAGAGGGAAGGTAAGAAATGTAGAAGGGATAATTCTCATAATAAAGTACCACATTACTTTCTATGGTATGTTAACTAAACTTATTGATACAATGAGTTCAAAAACAGCACTCGCAGCTTTTTCGATTGTTAAACATATGAACCTTTGGTGATTTATAGATACTTGAAGATCAAATAATACAATCACCTGGTTTCATGGAAAGACGATAGACACAATCTAGACATTTCCAATTTATAAAATTGGTAATTTCTATGATACGTATCCTTTATAAGAAGTTTACAAGCTTCAAAATTGAAACTCTCTAAAAGTCTAGGTTACAAGTTACAGGTTACGAGATTATTTTCATATGTAAACATACTCTTAGGATTCAATTCAATATACGAACAATATTACACCTACTACATAATTGTACTAGAACTTTTATTTTCCTCGACCATTTTTATACTCTCGCAACCTGTTGCACAGAGTATAATAGTTTTGTTCACATAACGGTTGTTTGTGTCACCAAGAAATATAAGAGTTAGATATGGGGTTATATATACATAAATGATCAGGATGACGAGTAGATTTGAAATCCGGATGTCTGTCCGTCCGTCTGTCCGTCCGTCCGTCTGTCCGTCTGTCCGTCTGTCCGTGCAAGCGATAACTTGAGTAAAAATTAAGATATCTTAATGAAACTTGGAACACATGTTCCTTGGCACCCTGAGGAGGTTGCTTTCGAAAATGGGCAAAATCGGTCCACTGCCACGCCCACAAAATAGTGGAAACCGAAAACCTATACAGTGTCATAACTAAGCCATAAATAAAGTTATGAAAATGAAATTTGGAACATAGGATCCCATTAGGGAGGCGCACATTTGGATGTAATTTTTTTTGGAAAAGTGGGCGTGACCCCGCCCCCAAATAGGTTTTTTGTATATAACTCGCAAACCTATAAAGCTATATAAGCCAAACTTTCTGCAGTCGTTTCTTTTAGCCATTTCCTTATACAGTCCAAAAATGAAAGAAATCGGATAATAACCACGCCCACCTCCCATACAAAGGTTAGGTTGAAAATTACTAAAAGTGGGTTAACTCACTAACGAAAAACGTCAGAAACACCAAATTTTACATAAGAAATGGCAGAAGGAAGCTGCACTGAGATTTTTTTACAAAATGGAAAATGGGCGTGGCGTCGCCCACTTATGGGTCAAAAACCATATATCAAGAACTATTGGACCGATTTCAATGAAATTCGGTATATAACACTTTCTTGACACGAAATCGGTTCACAACTACGTCTACTTCCCATATAACTCAATTTTGAATTCCATCTGATTCGTTCACTTTATAATGTATTCATAAGGAACCAATGTAGCTAGCTGAATAAAACTGTACACAAATACTGTATTTGAGCTGTGACATCACTTGTGGAAAAATTGTCAAAATCGGACCATGACTTTTCAAGGCCCCTGATATCGAACATGAAGAACTCAGTGCCTAAGGTTAATTTTTCACCGAAAATATAGGTAAATCCCTCACATATTTTAATGTAATTCATTCCCTCTGAATTTTTTTCTTATAACAGTTTCTCTCTGTACCTGAAATGGTAAAATTCGGGTCATAACTTCCCCCAGATCCCATATACCTAATTATAAGTAATATTAAATTAAGTGAGCGTGTAGTCTTCGATACATTGTATCTTGGTGGTGAAAACGAGTGAAATCGGTTTAGGAATTACCCCAGTCCCCATATATAGTATTTATGATGATTTTCTATTGAACTTGATACCAAATATATGGGTCGACTTGTGTTATCTTTATAAAATTACATCAATAAATTGCGAGAGTATAAAATGTTCGGTTACACCCGCACTTAGCCCTTCCTTACTTGTTTAATATGAATATATCGTCATACGAATTTATTTCCATCTTAGCTATTTTTATTCAAATTCCTCATATTTTAACCAATTATGCCGTGAAAAAACTTATTTTCAATCAACCGAATTCCAAAAGCATCGAACATAAAACTTTCTCACACTCTTTTAAGAAGATATAAATCTGCTTCTCACTCATTGTTTTTTCATAGACATGCAATTCAATTTTCCACTTTCGTGAACTTTACATTTTCAATCAATGCGAAATATGTAAATTTAGAGCAACATATTTTTAACGCATACTGTGGTGCAGTCAACCAGTCAAATAATAAGTCAATCACGCGTGAAATAAATCTAAGGCGACAAATGAAATAAAATATTTTGAAAATAAGGATGTGAATATGCGGGGTATAATTGAGAAGTTGTCAAATTGTCTATTTTTTAATAAAATATTGAATATTTCACTTTCTTAGCTGACGCAAACAACAATACAAGGATGAAAAGGATTTTTGGCACTTTTTTATTTATTTTGCTTTTATGATTTATGTTTTGCCAAAGATGTGGATTTATATATTTAAACTAATTTGACTGTGCTTAAGTTTTTGTAATGAATCATGTATTTTGCTTAGCGATATTAACGTCTGCCATTTGTGCTGCATAAGTCCTTGACAGCTTTCTATTTCGTTTTTATTTTTTGAGTAACTTTACGAATTTAATTAAACCAATCTCGGCTGGCAATCACGTTACGTATACGCACTGTACTTTATTAATGCAGAAAGCAGTATTCGTATATTCCCTAGGCTTATGAGTGGATATTGTAGTGGTAAAAGCACTATATCTCTCAAATAGGAATGCTATCGAGTTGAAAGCCCTTGCCTGGATGTATTGATGATGTAAAAGTTGAAAACAAAAGAGTTAAGAGAATTTAGAGTTAAAAATAACTACTGCATTCTAATGAATTAAATTATTTCTCTCTCTCTCTCTTCACTTTCCACTCAGTTACCCATTTTGCGTTGCTTTTTCTTTCCACTCTTTTAATTTGCAAACTTTCCTATTTAATATGCTTTGCCCAGCACAAACTTACTGCATTTCTCTGCGATCCTTTCAAGCAGCTACTGTTTACAGCTGAGCGACATCTATTATTTTTCACTTAGTTTTAGCACTCATTCGAGTTGCTTGAGTTCCGCTTTTAATGCGGCAAAGCCAGTGTCTGTGCTGTTCATCTCCAGCGCAATAAAGCAGGCAGCAGCTGCGAATAAGTTTGAAGATTTACTTAATTTCATTTTCTTCCGCCTTGTTTTTTTTTTTGATTTTGTACTTTCCGTCGTCCTCTAAAATAAATCCTTTACTTTTTTGTTTCATTGCTAATTTCAACCGGAGAAACTTCGTCCACTGTCGCTTGAATAAAACAATGAAACTTCTTGTTTTACTTCACATCAGCCCGTTTTGGCATTCGGGAGCCCACCACATGCTCTTGTTCTGCTTAAAGTTTATTCCTGGATAGCATTGCCAAAAGTTGACAGTTACTTGTTGTTCGTTGCAGTCACAAATGTTGTTTATTTCTCTATTCTTCTTCCAGTAATGGCACTTCCGAAAGCATTTAGAAAGTTGCCGTTAACGAGGAACTGCAAAAGGGAACGAGAAAAGCTTATGTAGAGTGGAGTCGAACTCAATGTATCGATAATTGTTAGACTTAAGTAAAGAGGAAGAAGTGTCTAGGAAGAAGTGTCCAGGAAGAAGTTTCTAGTATTTTTCGAAATTTTTGTGGATGTCCTTTAAGGAAAACCTCTTCTTGCCATATCAAAATGGGTAAAATAAAGAATAACATTTCAATTTCAGTCTTGTTTCCGTATTCCAAACAATTATCCTTCGAGCAGTTCTAGATATCTTAAAACAAGGTTCGACATTTGAGTGTTTCCCAAAATTTTCTGACAGCGACAGCACGATACTTTTGAGTCAAATTTGATGTGAAAAGCTAAATTCATATTCAATTCCAAGAACAGATGTTGATCACGATAGAGAACACTCGGTTCCCACCTAAATAGATTCAATATCAGTATCTTGTAATATCTTTGATATGATATTCCTTGAGTGTTGGTCTGAGATTGTACAATGGTTACATCACCACTAGGTATATCGTTGTTAATAATTAAAACTCATCCATATGTATTAAAACTACGATATGAGATCAACGTAACCTAATAACTCCAAAACAAGAATCGAACTAACAATGGTTCCTTAGTCACTAGTACCAATCCCAGGTAAAATAATATGCCTTCTTGCTGGGTAAATCTTTCGGTTAACTCCGCACCACACATTTGTTTTGCTTTGCTAATGTTTTTGGTTTACGAGTTTCTCGGGTCTTTATTTTTAGCGATTTAGTATATGTTTTCTTTGGCTCTTATTCCTTGCCAGCTGCTTTCCGCTGCAGCTTTGAATTATTGAAGCAATTTTCTAGTTTGAGCCAAACTGTGAATTTTTGTTAATTCATGGCCTGAGCAATTGCTGCTGATCCCTTTTTTATACGCACTGCAATGCGTCTTGTAAAGTTGCCAAAAATCAATGTTGTCCACTTGTGCCATGATTTGTGAGATTGGTTACTGTTTAGAAATACTTTTTTAATAAGCTGCTAAATAAAAATTCGTTTTTGAAATGATATATTGGATAATTCAATGAAAATTAAACTCTCAGAAGCAAACTAACAACAAATGTGTGGTGCGGAGTTGACTGTATACTAGTGAGTAAACAATCCTGATTGCCTTAGTTTTATAAAATCATTAATTGTCTCCACTTCACCGTTCAGTTTTATCCTAAAAAAGTTTTTTCTCTTAAAACATTTTTTGGTTCACCATAAATAACATTATTGTTTTGAGTGAGCATAATTAGCAAATTTGTAAGCAATTAAAAAACATGTAAACTTTTTATTTTATAATATACTTACTTTTAATTCCTCACAATATATTTTATGCAAATTGTTGTTGGTAGCAGCATAAACAGGGTTGTATAAATGAACACGTTCGTCTACATAGCGACGCGTTCGTTTATGGCTACATGCTAACACGAAGTGTTGTAAAGCTCGCGTAATATCATTTGCTATATAAAATTAACCAATTTAAAACTATGAAACAAACTTTACTAAAAACTGCAAATTCAATACAAATTATTCTTCAACACTTCCCACTGCTCGCACGCATACATACACACATACAGTACATAATTGTATAATACATACATAACTTTTTCATCCCACTGGCAACACCAACAGCAATTTACTGCCTTTATATATTTTTATATATTTTTACTCAGCAAAAGAGAATATAACTAACCATAACAACAATATAGTATATATTGAGCTAATTTTATTTCTTTTGCAATTATTTACTTTTCTTTAATGCATGTCCTTCAATTTCCTAACTAGTCCAACATTATAATCTATTCTTCTAACTATGTATGCTCAATTCTCTTTAGAGACCGCACAAAACAGCTTTTACTAAACACTCATAGGTACAGCAATCGTCAAACCATAACAATCAGGAAACAGGCAGCAATTTCACTTGAATCCGTTGGGATTTGTAGGATTGCCTAGTTATAGATTGAGAAGAATTAGTAGAGTGAAAAAAGAAAAAATACACCCGCTAAAAGCTTTCGTCCACATCAAGTATGGAGTGCGATCAGTGAAGTTGAATAGCAAAATTTTGTGCACAATTACACCGATTCAGTTGCTATAAATACAAAATTAATTTACAGTGGTTTACGTAAATGCAACAGTAATCACAATGAAGCTGTTTAAAAGCTTATGCTCTTAAGCACAATTCTCCACGCAGCGTTCTACTCTGGTATAATTAAACGAATAATGGAAGACTTAAAATGAATGATGGATTTAATAAAGTCCGCCAACTCCCTGAAATATTAAAGTGCACCACACATTCATTGATTTGATCTGTGCCTGTTCATGAGTTCTTATACACGTTGGTATTTTTTATACTGATACAATTTATGTTAGTTTTTACTGTTTCTCCTTTGAGAATCTGCCTTGGACTGGGACTTAAGTTAAATTAAATTAACTAGATTTTTATCTGAACTTCTTCTCCAAGTTATGGTCTTAATGATTTTATTTCATAAAAAATATAAGACTTCATACCGTCTTTCATTTACTTGCACTCATTTGAACCACACTCTCAAGGATGAATGTCATAGAGAGGCTATTCAAAAACTTATTCGTAGACCTGTATAAACTATTTCTCAAAACTATCGACGGACTATTAAAAAGAGAGTTAGTTGACCTAGTAATAAATTCTTTCTTTTTAGGATTGCATATACCTACTTATGATCGTCAGTTGTCTTCCATAGATACAATTTTTTTAACCTTCGGCCATCCACGGAAATTAAACACTATATATAATATAATCTTATCAGCTTTGGACAATTTTTTCATGCACTTTTCTTACCCTTTTTATCCCACAAAACTATGCATCTTTGCATTTTTGCATCCGTGGGAAATTGCCTTTGAGTTATGAAAAGGGAACAAATTGCGGTTTTCTTATTATTTTCTTTACACGCTCATCTTAATAATTTTCCGATTCGTTGCGCCAGGATTAAAACTGTCAGAAATTGAAGCAGCGGCAGCTGTAAGAGTCGCAAATAATGTTGTTAAACTAGTACTTTCAACAACAACAACGATAACAGCAACAACATAGATATTAATAATGAAAGATAACCAGCCAAAGTGGAGCAAAGTCAAGCAATAAACTATATTTTAATATAAATACCAAAAAAGATAGATGGAGAATGGGTGTCTGTTTGTTTCTAATAAAATGTTTGGTGCTAACGTTCGGAATCTCGAATCATCGATGTTAGACTTTCGGGATTTCAGATCATTGCCAAATGATATATATGATATAAGCGCTTCAATCAGTATTCGACCAAGAGCAAGTAGCTCAACTAATCAAACAATAATTCTTTGTATAGAAACTTGTTTCTTGAAAGATTTTATTAACTTAAAGATCCACAGTTGAAGAAGTATCTTTTCTTTTGGGAATCCCACTAAGACCCAGCAATAAGAGTTTAGGCATATGCTAATACCCCTGGATCGCCTCTTTCGTTGATTGGGATTTGAAATACTACACGGGATTTGTGGTCTTAGTACTAATAGACGCCATTTATTAGCTCAAAAGCAGGTCACCTACCATGCGCTGAGCAGCTGCAACTTTACTCAAGCTAAAAGTACTAAGGCCAGGAACACCAAAGTATCACAGCAACAGTGCTACATAATATATAACCTGTCACTGTCAACAATTTCCGCTTGATGATGGTGATTTGAGTATGAAATCTTCATAAACGCATTAGAGACGCGTGTGAACAGGCCAAACTCAGGCCTGTAATAGAAGAAAACACGTAAAGGGAACAGGCGAAGGAAGTGTTGCGTGGAGAAAAATTGAAAAGTTGCAAGCCAATGAAGTGGATGAATGAGTTGGTGAAGAAAAAAGTAAACGCAGAAATTTGATTGAGTTGGAACATAAAACCATTTCCGTTTAACGGCTAAGCGTGCTGCAGTCGCCAACGTCGGACTATAAATTCAACTATGAAAAGGCAATAGGCAAAGCGATTTCAAGATCAAGCAATCCAATTAGGCGCCTGACCACATTGCACTGAAATGAGTCGCGTTCAATGCTGCCTCGGCTACTAGTCAGCATGACATCGTAAACTTGAAATTGCGGGATACGAAAAGTAATGCGTTTTTGTTGCAGCAACCATAACGACATGTTGCTTTCAACATTACAAACAAACTTTGACTATTGCATTTTGGCATTTTTTATGCCATTGCTGTAAGCTTCAAACTTGGTGTTGCAGCAACCAGCTTGGCAGATTTGTGGCTTTCGCCAATTAGAACCAGTTTGCAATCGATTATTTGCAATGCAATGCGCTTATTTGAGCTCCTATGTAAGCCCGTCGCTTACTTGATTTATATGCTAACACTTGTATATGTACAGTGCAAAAATGCGAAATGTAAATGAGAAAATTTATATAGCATACTCGAACTCACCTATAGATAAGAACTGTGACCATTAGAATGCGAAGAAAATGTTGAGGAATGTATAATGATTAGCCTTAATATGGACAGGTATTAGAAATTCTAGTAATCTCCGAACGTAACTAAATGGGACCAGAAGTTTCTAGTTTTTTTCACATAGCGGTTCTTTGAAAGACTATACGTAAGTATTGGTGACATATATACAGACATATTTTTCAATAATCTAAGGAGATTCAGTGAAGCCGGAGGGTATTGGGATGTCTAGAGTATTATAGGAGAAGAGTACTATATTAGAATTCAGAGTTTGGAGATGGGGGTTTGAAGGACGTGTGGGCAGCCTACGCCTCCAGATCAGCGATTGATTTTAACTTTATACTTTCTACAAATCTATTTTTGTGGTCGCAAATTCCTGCCATATATTTAAATATGCTCCAATACAGTTAGTAAAGTAACTACATAAGCTTACATTATTATCAGCTTACATTATTCCGTTTAAAATATTTTATACAACTTCGCATTCTAAACACCAACCGGTGCAAGCTTGCACAAAATTAGAGTTCACACGAAAACCGACTGAACTAAGTTGCTGTAGCGACAACAGTGGCGATTAAAAGATCACTGCGATAATAGTGAAGGTAGGTCCTGGTCGAAGTCAGAACGTGGCCGAAAGCTAAGGTATGCAATGCGCAACTGATGAACTCGGCGGTGATTAGCATTACGCACTTAACAATTTATTTGCTCAGGTATGCATATGAATTATAAGTTAAAGTTGCTAAAGAGAGTATTATAGTTTTGTTCACATAACGGTTGTTTGTAACACCCAAAACTAAACGAATTAGATATAGAGTCATATATACCAAAGTGATCAGGGTGACGAGTAGATTTGAAATCCGGATGTCTGTCCGTCCGTCTGTCCGTCTGTGCAAGCTGTAACTTGAGTAAAAATTAAGATATCTTGACGAAACTTGGCACAAATATTCCTTGACACCATAAGGAGATCAAGTTCGAAAATGGGACATAAAGTGTCATAACTAAGCCATAAATGAAGATATAAAAGTAAAATTTGGAATAAAGGATCGTACTAGGAGAGGGCATATTTGGATGTAATTTTTTTGGGGAAGTGGGCGTGGCCCCGCCCACAAATCGGTTATTTGTATTTAACTCGCAAACTAAATAATAAAGCTATATTAACCAAACTTTCTGCAGTCGGTTCTCTTACATACCCCACCACACACCATGAAAATAGTTGAAATCGGATAATAACCACGCCCACCTCCCATACAAAGGTTAGGTTGAAAATTACTAAAAGTGGGTTAACTAACTAACGACAAACGTCAGAAACACTAAATTTTGCAGAAGAAATAGCAGAAGGGAGCTGTACTCAGATTTTTTTACAAAATGGAAAATGGGCGTGGCATCGCCCACTTATGGGTCAAAAACCATATCTCAGGAACTAATCGACCGATTCGAATGAAATTCGGTATATAATATTTTCTTGACACCCTGATAACACGGACAAAACATGGGCGAAATCGGTTCACAACCACTACTACTTTCCTTATAACTCAATTTTGAATTACATCTTATTCCTTCACTTTATAATATAAACATAAGGAACCAATGAAGATAACGGAATAAAACTTTACACAATTAGTGCATATCATCTCTGGCTTCACTTGTGAAAAAATTGTCGAAACGGACCATAACTTTTCAAGGCCCCAGATATCGAACATGTTGAACTCAGCGCCTAAGGATAAATTTTAACCGAAAATATGGGTAAATCTCTCAGATATCTCAATTTAATTCAGAGGAAATTGTTTTCTTCTAATAGTGTGTCTCTGTTCCAAAAATTAAAATTATTTAAATCGGATCATAACATTTCCATATACCTTATTGTAGGTTTTTCAAAAATATGGTGAGCTTTATTCCGCATATATGTATTGGTTAAATTTCTTCAATAAATTGCGAGAGTATAAAATGTACGGTTGCACCCGAACTTAGCCTTTCCTTACTTGTTTAAAAATATGTATGTATGTCGACTTCACAGCAAAGCCTGTAGCGATGTTGTCATCCGTCAATCCAGATTGGGCGTCTGGCGATATTTGTAATTACCGAGTGCAACAAGCGCTAATTTAGCTGTTCGGGCAACAAAGTGAAGGCGAAGCAGAGTAAAAAAAGAGTAGTTAAATAATTAAAAGTGGATTTTTAGCGTGAAGTGCAAATTATTTTTGTCCGCTTGCAGTTGCAAATGAAGTAATTTTGTACGCGCTTGTATTTGATTGCCCTCTTTACATACCGCATTACTTTCAATTGAACCTAATTAAAAGCACCAAGTAGCACATTTAAGCCCAATCAGACTTTTAAAAGGCAGTAAAATTTGCTTTTAACTATTTCGACATGGCTTAAAAGCAGCGCTCGTTTGGTTGGTGCAACTTAATCACAGCTCGCGACTGGTTTTGTGCTCTTCAACTGCGGTCGCTTGCTACCCTACAATCTGCCAGCTGAAGCGCAGACAACTTGCAACTGTTAGGTATTCACTTGTTGCCACTTAATTCATCATGGTTGGTGTTGAACATTTCGTACGTGTTTTCCATTTTATCATAGCAGTTCTATGCTCATTGATATCGTTTTATTGAAATGGAGGAAATGAGGGAAACTCGAGAGCAAATATGTTGACATACTCATTTGAAGCTGGATGTTTCGTCCCTTTTTAAAGTATAGAGACAAGTTATGTATTGTGAGAATTGATTCCACCTATTTAAAGGTATACTTAAAGGATCTCAAAACTTGAACTTGTTCCATTGATTTATATGTATGTACGTACGTGTGTTAATCACTCCATTGGCGCCATTGATTTACCCTAGCTAAAGGTTATATGATGGCATTGTAATGAATGTAGCGGGTTAAATTTTGTTTAGAACAGGGAGTAAGATTGTTTTTAAATGACGTTCTTCGTAGGGCTAATGAAGTCTCATTCGGATTTGGAATAAATATCAATTCATTTGTTTTAAATCTATATATAATCTATAGTGGGATTTGGTTTTGCATTTTTATATGCAAAACATATATGAATGTGCATGGGCAAAAAGGTAATAATTATGTAAACAAATGAGCAGTTTCGGCAGCTTTAAGATATTTAGAAAATAAATATAACAAGTAAGGTAAGGCTAAGTTCGGGTGCAACCGAACATTTTATACTCTCGCATTTTATATAGAGATTTACCTATATTTTCGGTGAAAAATTACCCTTAGGCACTGAGTTCTTCATGTTTGCTATCAGGAGCTCAAATACAGTATTTATGTAAAGTTTTATTTCGCTATCTTTATCGGTTCCTTATGTATACATTATAAAGTGAACGAATCAAAAGGATTCAAAATTGAGTTATATGGGAAGTAGACTTAGTTGTGAACCGATTTTGCCCATATTCCACCAGTGTCATCATAAGAAAATATCATATACCGAACTTCATTGAAATCTGTCGAGTAGTTCTAGAGATATGGTTTTTGACCCATAAGAGGGCGACGCCACGCCCATTTTCCATTTTGTAAAAAAATCTGAGTGCAGCTTCCTTCTGCCATTTCTTATGTAAAATTTTGTGTTTCTGACGTTTCTCGTTAGTGAGTTAGCGCACTTTTAATCATTTTCAACCTAACCTTTGAATGGGAGGTGGGCGTGGTTATTATCCGATTTCTTTCATTTTTGGACTGTATAAGGAAACGGCTAAAAGAAACGACTGCAGAAAGTTTGGTTTATATAGCTTTATTGGTTTGCAAGATATATACATAAAACCTATTTGGGGGCGGGGTCACGCCCACTTTTCCAAAAAACTTACATTCAAATGTGCCCCTCCCTAATGCGATCCTATGTTCCAAATTTTATTTTCATAACTTTATTTATGGCTTAGTTATAGCTCTTTATGTGTTTTTGGTTATCGCCATTTTGTGGGCGTGCCAGTGGCCCGATTCCGCCCATCTTCGATCTTAACCTTCTTATGGTACCAAGGAACACGTATTCCAAGTTTCATTAAGATATCTCAATTTTTACTCAAGTTACAGCTTGCACGGACGGACAGACAGACATACGGATTTGAACTTTACTCGTCACCCTGATCACTTTGGTATATATAACCCTATATCTAACTCGTATAGTTTTAGGACTTACAAAACAGCGGTATGTAGACAAAACTATAATACTCTCTTAGCAACTTTTGTTGCGAGAGTATAAAAATTGTTGCTTTTCTTTGTATCACGCTTGCAACATGTTGCAGGAGGAATTTCACTATAGCCATTGTATGCCTTTCATTTATATCTGTTGTTGTGTAGTTTTTCAAATGTTTTTGCGCAAATTTTCACCCAGAAATTGTTTGTTTGCAAATAAATAAATTCACGTAATAAAATTCCTTCCTCTCACACAAGTCGGTATCCACATGATATATAAGTATGTAAACATTTCATCGGTTGCAGGCTGCCGCCGTTGCCATGTAAATTATTTTCCTCGTTGTGGTTTCTTTCTCGTAATTTGTTGTTCATGACATAACATTTTTCACTCGCTTCTGGTGGCGCTCTGTTCAAGTGGTGGCTGCACCACTATGTTTTCGTGAAATATTCTATGTGTCAAAGTTTTTAATACTATTTTCACAAATTGAATTTGACACAAACTTTCACCAGTATACGCAAGAACATTTTTTCACTGCGCGTTTTATATATTTGTATGCTCTCATAACTCTGAGACTTTATATTTAAAATTTTTGTGAATTTGTTCGTGTGTATTATTTTTAGTATTATGCATATGTTAAATGTGGAAAAAATATTATATGGAAATAAGAGATTCTTGATGATTTTGTTATGAATATAATTTGTGAAAGGTATTGGTGTTCTTAATATTTTGATGATATCTATAATTTTTGACGAGTTTGTTATGTATAGGCGTTTTATATTATATTACTAAATTTTGCCATTAAATGAAAGAGACCAATAAGTGGAAAGTGGTGTTATGAAAGGACTCTAACGGAACCAATACAAAGTAGAGATGGAACAGTTAATATAAAGGAGATGTTCTCAGGCAGATAGAACTAAATTTATCTCAATAAAGCTCGGACCATGCCCCAGACAGTCATGGTTAAGCAAATTATTTGCAAGGTATTTTGACAAGAGTTCGATCTCGATATCATCAAAACAACCTATACGAGCAAGAAACGAACGAATTTAGGGAAAACGACTTCCATCCAAAATAATATGAAGCTTTTAGCTCATGTTTTCCACAAATATGCCACAATCAATATGACTCTGTAAAATGTTTTCTATCTTTCTGTTTCTCCATTTTCGCATAATTTTCTCTTAAATCGTCAACACTTAACAGTTGACTCGCCAATAAATCAGACAGTGCAAAACGCAGCATTTTACCTTATTATGTAACCACGAAATCAAACACGTTAACCACATTTAGCACAGTCGCAGGCAACCAGTCGCAGTCATTATCGCGACACACAGATACAAACTGGTGAAGTTGCTAATGAACACAACACGTTCACACCAGCCCATAGTATATAGGGAGCTGCAGGTTAACCCGAAGATGCTGTGGTTGACAGCGTTGATTGCGCAAACGCAACAGACATACAAGCAAAACAACAACAACCATTTACCTATTTCAGTATCACAGTACATTCACTCCGCAAATGTGACGTCACCAGCGGCCATGGAGGGAGCGCATCTTCACTTGAAGTTTGTTGGGTGAGTGCTTGCCATATAACTAAGCATGCAATTTTGTTTTTGTTTTGCGAAAAAACTGGAAAATCTGTTAACACTTTTCGTGTCATTACACGGCCCAAGCCTCAGCGTTGTGGCATCTACCAGGGATTGGCGTCGGCATCAACAGCTGTTGTGTTGTGATTGCATTGGTGCCTTTGGCAGTTGACGTTAGTGTTTTCGTTATTACGGTGCATAGCAAGTCTGCAAAAAAAGAATAACCCGCTGTTTATTGTTGTCTCAAGTATTTACAACAAAAAACTTGTAGCAGAAAGTGAATCTTTTTTGACGTCTTATTTCCTCCACGCTTCCACTGTCTTCACTCAATCCCTTGGTGGTAACAATAACTTCAAAAATTACGCGAGTGCCGAAACTGTTTTACTGCTCGATTGCTGGATCACTCACATTTCACACGTCAATGGCCGCCAGCTGGTTATGGCACTGCATTTTCGGCGTTTCTTTGCCTTTGTTGTTGTTATTGCCTTTGGCTTTTCTATTATCTTTGGGCGGATGCCACAGTTTGCATAAGTCATCGCTGAAGGCGTTCGACAGTGAGAACAGCACTAGGTATGGTGGTATGGCGGTATTGATGCGCTGCAACAGGCCTCATCCTCCTCGTTTCATCACAAAGCTTCTCTTTGCCTCAGGCAATCGGTTGCAATCGGATGCAAACGTGCAAATATCTGGCAGTTATAATGTTGCAGCAGTGTAGCGCAAGTTACATACCAGTTGGCTAGAAGGCTTTGTTGTTGCCGCTGGTGTTGACAAGCGCTACGTTGGGTTATCGAATTTTTGGAAGACCCAGAGGAGCTGTTTTCGACACCTGAGAAGATCTTTTTTTTCGACGCCAGTGTATGTTATGTAATAATTTCTTACTAAGTTATAAGGTCCTTATAAAACTATTATACGATTAGCCGGATCTACGATTCCACGGTCCGGAATCATGATTCTGATACCAAATTTTTAAGAGAGTTTGATTTCAAAGGTGTGGATCTACTAATTACCGGTTTGAAATTTACCGAAAGGCGGGGAATTCAGAGAGTTAATCCGATAGGGACAATGCCAACGATTGACACATTTCTATTACACATTTTATAGTCCTCGGCAGGTATAATCCATATCTCTTTCAGCGAATTACTTTAGATCACCCCAACCAACAAACGAGTAATGAGCAGTCCGTAGAGTTTCTGGAACGAAAAAAACATCACAGGTCAGCAAATTTAGGGGAAAGCTAGATGATATACTCAGAGAAACTCGAATCTTTCCAAGGGACTACTTTTTGGATCTTGCCAATGTCATGTAGGAAAACTATTTCACATTAAATATTATTATATATTTATCTTAACCAGTTAAGTTTTAATCGCACGTGAATGCTGATGTATTATTTAAATTAATTTCATTGGACTAATGCACTTGGTCCTAACACAAATCCTCCACTGGTATTAAATTGCTGGCTTTTACTCAGCTCAGATTTCTAACACTTCCAACTGTCTCTTTTGTACTTGCAACCGCACTTTGCATATGCTACAGTCTATTTCAAATGTAAGAAATTAGACGCAACCGCACACACACTGCAAGAAAATATCAAATACCAAGCTCCCGTTTCAATTAAGTCATACAGACTACAAGCTATCTTCATCTTCTTACCATCCTCTTGTTCCTTTTCGTTATCTTCCTCTCCCAAGTAGTCCATGCAACAGGCGGTGAGATTTCTAATTAATAATGCCGCCTGTCATGCATGAGTGCCATATGTCGCTTGTGCGTCAAAGCTCGGCAATATGCACGCATAACTAACGTGCGCTATTGTGGTGCATGCTACACCAGGAATGCAAACAAATAATTTCTAGCACATTTAAGACAAAGGCACACATTAGAAGGAGGGCTCTGTAGTCCCGTAAGCGGGTAACAAATGTTTTATGAGTCGTAATGTAATATAATTCTTTTGAGTGAGTATTCACTCAGTGGACTTGAAATATCATAATTCAACAATATCAGGGTTCAAGAAAACCATGACATGCCCTGTAATTAATGCTTCGGAGTTAAGATAGCAATCTTGATTTCAGCTATAGTTTCTTGCTAAGAACACTGAAAAAGACTTAATGGACTAAGTAGTTTATTACGCGTTGACTTTGTAAAATTGAAACATTTATCTTACTGTCCTCGTAAAGTTTAATATGAAGACATCTACTTCAAGAACGGCTGCATTCCACATCACAGGCGATTTGATATTAAGTTGGCTATTCCCTTCATGCGCTTGCAGTCTAACCAACTGAATTATTTGGTGACATTCACTTCACCTTCAGTAGGAATAAAGGTGAACAGGATATATGAAATATAGAAAACTAGACTAGATCGAATACATATGAACACATCTAGGTAAACATTTTTGGAAATTGATATATTTTATATATCACCGGAAAGAGAAATTTTGTGTTTGAGAAGTATATTTTTTCGCTCTGAATGACGAAGCAACTATCTATATGATTGTCTAGATACGAAGCAAGGTTAGTTTTGTTTTTGCAGCCATTATACAAATTGGAAAGTGTGTATGATTCTTCAGACAATTTAGAATATAACTTTAATCAGTACTCTGTATCTCCATCTTAATTTTAATACTATTTTTTCTACTTTCTACAGATGAGATTTGAAACTTTGTTCTGTAGAATAGCAATTACGAACTAAGTTAATAGTAGAGGATACCTCTCGCGGAGTCTCATAGTTCGCACAAAATCGGAAACAAACGTCCGCACTAAATCGCGAGGTGTCAATTGACATCACTAAAATGTTGAATGACATAATGAATTTTTCATCTACAAACCGAGTTCCTGAAAGCCTCCAACAACTGGACGGCGAATAAGAAGAATGACATTTTGTCGAAGTTAAGAGCTGTCCTGTTCATCAGGGTCTTATTTAATGTAAAACTAATTACATTTCAAAAGCTAGTGATCGCGTTCGGTCCAGTATGAAATGTGAACAGTATGAATTTAAGACAGAACTTATAATACTACCACCATTATTTCATTCAGCAAATTGTTGACTTAGAAAACTAAACTTAAGCTAAACAATCGAACTTTATCACTCAACAAAGTAAACGAAAAGTAAACTTATGCAATACTTTTAGTTGCTGTGTGTAAATAATTAAATTCCTTAATGTAATAAGAAAATATTTAGTATTCGTTTAAGGTATAAAATACTGTGTAAGAAAGCCACAAGCTTCGCAGTAATTTCTCAAAACTAGTGGAAAACGCTCGCGACGAACAAATTTGAATTTCCTGTTTTGTACTTTTTGTTTTACTTCGCTTATACACCTAAGCATGGCTTACTGGGCGATAGCGACTCGCAAAGGGTCGCCACCGATGAAGATCACACCAGTGCTGAATCCCAATCAACGTGAATTCCTCGAAGATGAGCTGCTCTACCGCGAAAAACTGGAAATACTAGCCGAGAACAATACGATTAGCACAGATTTATTTGTGCGAAAGTTCGAGGATATCGACGACCCCGTGCTGCTGGATAAACACGATTCCTTCTACCACACCACTAAAAGTCTGTTGGTGCTTTTCCAGATAATGGGCGTTATGCCGATACATCGCAATCCCCAGAAGCCTGGTTTGCCACGTACCGGCTACTCATGGACATCGAAACAGGTGTTCTGGGCCATATGCGTTTTCTCTATGCAAACTACAATAGTGGTATTGGTATTACGTGAGCGCGTAAACACGTTTCTCAACGATTCCGATCGGCGCTTCGACGAGGCAATCTACAACGTGATCTTCATAAGTTTATTATTCACGAATTTCCTCTTGCCGGTTGCTAGTTGGCGACATGGACCGCAGGTAGCGATCTTCAAGAATATGTGGACAAATTATCAATTAAAGTTCTTGAAAGTGACCGGTTCACCGATTGTATTCCCCAATCTATATCCGCTCACCTGGAGCTTGTGTTTCTTCTCGTGGGGTGTGAGTATTGCGATCAATTTGTCGCAGTACTATTTGCAGCCCGATTTCAAGTTGTGGTACACTTTCGCCTACTATCCGATTATTGCAATGCTAAACGGTTTCTGCAGCTTGTGGTAAGTTGAGCTTGTCTTCTCCTTGAGATTAGTCATTGCATGTTCACTCGATAGGTATATCAACTGCACAGCCTTTGGAACCGCTAGCCGCGCTCTTTCCGCCTCACTGGAATTAACAATGATGGGTGATAAACCAGCGAAGGAGCTCACCGAATATCGACATCTTTGGGTGGATTTGAGTCACATGATGCAACAACTAGGTAGAGTGGACGAAGTTTTGAAACCCGTTAGAAGAATATTCTAGTCGGGTCTAATTTTTTGCAAGATCTTAATCATAAGTTGAAGTAATCGATCCGATCATCGAGCCAGCTTTTCCTATACTATTTGATCTCCCATCTTCGGTATCTCCGCTCTCTTTTTCAGGACGCGCTTACTCCAACATGTATGGCATGTACTGTCTGGTCGTATTCTTCACTACTATCATTGCTACTTATGGCTCGTTGAGTGAAATTATGGATCATGGCGCTACTTACAAGGAAGTTGGTCTCTTCGTTATTGTATTCTATTGCATGAGCCTGCTCTACATCATTTGCAATGAGGCGCATTATGCCACACAGAGTGTCGGTTTGGACTTTCAAACGAAGCTCTTGAATGTGGATCTCACCGCTGTGGATAGTGCTACACAAAAGGAGGTGGAAATGTTTCTCATGGCCATAACAAAGAATCCTCCGATAATGAATTTGGACGGTTATGCTAATATTAACAGAGAACTTATTACATCAGTACGTTAAGTATATATTTTTTCTTCTTGAAAGACAAATTTAATTGAGGAAATTTATATTTGGCAGAATATTTCATTCATGGCGACGTACTTGGTGGTGTTGTTGCAATTCAAAATTACCGAACAGCGGAATTACTCTTTGAAACAGAGCAGAATGGAGTCGCCAATGGAGGAATGAATGATTTGTAAAGCTTTTTAGTGTAAAATTATTGTTTTTAGTGATATATAATAATATATATTTCGACCTTTGCCTTTGCTCTCGGATAATTTGTGGTTCAGTTAGCTTTATTCGTCCATTGATCTTTTTTTTACTATCAGGCCCATTAATAATCAATAAAAAAGGATAATATTTAGGCAATCGGAACGGCAATCTAAGAACAAAACTTACATTTCACATACAGAGAAACTCCTCCACTTTGCGTGAGTACTAGGCACATTTACATATTATGCTACCTACTGGAATTCTCCGTAATTTGAGTTCAATTGCTCCTTTATACTCATATTTGCCATTGACAAATGCCGTAACACATCCTCGTATCAATGCACTTGGTTTGATTTTATTCAATAGCCTGTGGCATTGTGTTGCAATATGTTTACTGCACTGTTTTATGCACTCATATGAACATACATATCTGTTTGCATTTAAACTTCTGTTGTAGTTCAATGACGTTTAATCGTTTGAAAATTGATTTGAAATCGTTTACAAAGTGGTCGTTAACATTTCAAAGGAGGTTGTGTTTGTACAAGTAGGTTCATTTGTCAAACTAGGCAAATTATTGGCATTTAAATTTGTTGCACGTCACCACTTGAGAGGAACAGTGGTATAAATTTCTGCATACACTTTATTTAGCCATTTATTCATCGAAGAAATTTCGATTAAAATCTGTAATTTAATTAACTGAAATTAATTATACTCTCGCAACATGTTGCACAGAGTATAATAGTTTTGTCCACCTAACTATTGTTGTTTGAAAATCGATAAAGGGTTTAACAAAGCCACAATATATTCTATGAAACTAAAATTATACGTACAGGAGATCACAACAGGGAGGGGGATATTTGGATGTAAGTGGGTGTGACAGCTAACCACACCCAAACCTCAGAACACCTTTTAATACCACTTCAATACATGAAAAAGGACTGATCTTATAAAGTAAGATCTGTATTTTAGACCTCCAAATTTCTCAGATATGTACGTGTATATATAAACCTTCCGCCCTTACTTCAGTTCATTTCAAAAATGCGTGATACTTTCCCAGGTGGCAAAGGACAACTACAATATGGTGAACAAATGGTAACAACAATAACAGACAATGATTAACCAAGCGCAAAAAGAGCAAGTAAACTCAGAAAATTGACAACACTTCGAGGTGGCACGCACCTGCCAGAGCTACTCTTCTTAACATCTGACACCATCAATGATGCCTGTGTCATCAGCTTTAACTAAGTCTACCAGTGAGGGCTTGAGTGGCAATATTTATTTTCCGCGTTGTTGTCCATATTTTTATCCGTTATCGTTATACTTGATATATTGAATTTTCTTTTTCTTTTATATCGCTCTTCGCGTATTTGGATTTTTGCGGCAATTTTTTGCTCGTCAACACATCATACATTTAGCTGTCACCACGCCGACATGTCTGGTAGTCGATTACCGTTCTGCTGCCATGACCAGATACCACCTGCGTAGATATGAATTACCCAGCAAGCAAATTTGAGGAATTTTCGAGAAGATTTCATCACGTAATAAAAATAAAGATAATGGATGATGAGCATAGCTCAACTACTTAGAAGCAACAAAAAGGCTATGTGGAACTGAAGGAATAAAACAGCCACGGGTAGACACCAACATTTGCCCACAAGTTAAAGAATAATTCTAAAATTATCTCAAACAAAACTTGGTCCGAGTTTATGTTTTCCTAACCAAAGAAGAGTTGCCAAATTATGCAGCAGAAGAAAGAAAATTTTAATTATGTGGACTAAAGGCCTGCGACAACATACCACCAAACCAAAGTACCGCATTTATGGTCTAAATTCACAAATATATAACATTTAAGTTCGTACCTATTTATATCAGATATGAAAAATTAAATTTTCTGCAAAGTTTATACTTATACTATTTTGAATAGAAATGTCGAAATAAAACACGCCGCAATAACATCCTGACAACTTGCTTCCGTTTATCCACCGAGACAAGTCCTTTATTTTCAGCAGACACTTCAATAGATCAGCTCTACTTAAACCACTTTACCTTGCTCAATTGCTTCATCTCATTGAAGCTCTTCAATGGCTTTTGTGTATCGATTATGTGGATTCGGTGATAATTCGTGATTGTTATAGGCTTATGAAGTATGCAAATGCTGTAGCATTATGCACACATCTATACAAAAATAAATATATTGGTTTGTGCTGACAAAATATTATTTTGCCATAAATATTGCTTGGTTCTATTAGTGACAAATAATAATTAGATTAGATACTAATACAAATGTACTCATACCGTAACAAATTATATCGATCTCTCAGTAAATTTTGGGTGGCCTTGAGTGAGTCAAATGAGTGAAATTAAATTTAAGTTCTATTACAGGTTTAAAACTTATTTCATCTTTGTGGGATGTAATTATTCGCAATTAGCGCGAAAACCTCTAAAAACAGATAGGTACCTCTCGTGTGAATCGAAACAAATTCTACGAAACATTATCAAGTTTATGAACTATATTTTTGTGACAAAACTGAGCTTAAATTTGCTTTTGGCGTAACACTTCTTATCCAGTAATATTTAATATCCTCAAAGGTTAAACTAAAGTTTCCTACACTTGAGTTATTTTAAACCCTTTTAAAATTGGTAAAAACTAAAACGTTTAACTTATTGTCATGCCTTTGTGCATCGCCGGTATTTTATAGCTTGTAAAATGCACAACAAAAGATGCGTTTATAATAAATAGGAAACTAATGCCCTATTTACATAGCTATCAAGAAGCACAACAACAATAAAATGGCAAAACAGAAAGGAAGCTACGCTTAACATGTATGAGCAAATGCTTTCAAGTGCGCGTCATCTCAAATTTATAAAAGCCTTATACTAAATCTCTGTTAAGAATAGTAAGATATTCCAGACATTTAAATATGTATATTTTTTTTTACAGAAATGTAAGTGTGAAAGTGAGCACACTAGTAGCTGTAATGGAACAACATAAGGTAAGAGCTTTTGTTACATTACTCGGGTGAAAGATTTCTTATATGAGGCATTCTCTGGAAAAAAAGCCACTTGAAAAAAAAAGTTCTTTATTTTCTCTGGCAATGATATATCTTATAGTATATGTAAAACCTAAAATAAAACATATGGTGTTAGGTCTGTGTAACTCGGGGTTGCCATACTATAAGGGGTCAAAGTTTTTTGTAAAAAACATTTCGAACCGCCATAACTTTAAAACTAATGAACAGATTTTAAAACACCATTTGACTTTTTTGTACAGAATTTCTCAAACTTTAAAACTGTGTATCGTAAAATTTTTTAAAATTAATATTTCATAGCAAAAAATGAAAAAAAAAAATTTTTTGGAATTTTTAACCTTTTATGCCCCCTTCGATTTTTTTCGAATGTATCTTAAAATGTTCCTTATTTCATCACCTTTTTACCCCCCAAAGGGAATTTTGGGACAGCAATATTTGTATCAGCTACAAATAAAAAACCAACTCAGAACATGATGAAAAAACATTGATTTATGCACTATTATTATCTGCATTTAGCGTAACTCAGGATTAACGACGTGGACGTAGCAGACATTTGCGAATATTTGTACATATGTACATAAATATTTTAGTAGAGTTTTCTGTACTTAAGATAACAGTACATACAAATATATGTAGTGCATTTGCTTAACATAAATATTTCTGCATATTTTTCAAGATATAAAGATCCATCAAATCATTCATGTATTCTCCTGTGGATGTGTGTTTGCTTATTTATGTTAAAAAATTCTACATACGTATGCATATTATTTATTTATTACATTCACATTTGAATTTGCTTCCATTTATATCCTTCCTTTTCATTTCAATGTCTAGGTACACATATGCAAACGTCAACGTGCAAAAGCACATTCATTCTACATTCTTCCGCAGCAAAAACTGACTGATCTACGTGAGTATTCAAGTGTTCTGCAGTATGCGACAGACATTAGATCGAGTTTTGTTTGTTTATTTGAAGAAGCATTACAATTGAAGAAGCAGGGGGACGTTTGTTTACTAAACCTACTCGCTTACATACAAATTTACAACCGGCAACTAAATTTCAGGGGCCTTGAAACTTGTGGTCAAATTCTTATACGATGGAAAAACTAATTAACACAGATATCCAGGCATATTATTAATCTTATAATAAACTATTTTTTGGGATCTCTTTTTAGTAAAATGCTATTCATGTATGTTTTACTATATCTGAGGCTCTTTGTTCCCTGTAAAATGTCTTGAGTTAAGTAAAGTTGCATAACGATTGTAGAATGGCAAACTGTCCATCAATCAAGCTAAAGCTGAAACCAAAATAAACTGCAAATTGTTTTCTAAAAAATTTCTGAAAAATAAGTCGATGAATAAAAATAATAATTGGTTGTTAATTTACTATTTCAAACCTTATGTTTAATGATGTTTCGTGGGATGATTTAATTCTTCTTCGCTTTGAGTTTTTATTTCTAAAATAAGCAACTCATCTTCTCACATTCTTTATTAAATTTATTTTTCTTTTCATCCAGAAGCTTAAAGCTATTCAAAAAACCATGACATGACAGACTTATGACAAGAAAGACCGAGCTTTATCCAACTCTAATTTGCCTATAACTTCTTCGACACCATCTTGTATGTATATTTAATATTCCTATAAGTCAAAAGAAAATCTGGTGAAAACTTTTGCTAGTCATCCTAGAATTAGACCCACGCTGCGCTGAATTAATTCAAAGTACTTGTAATATTTCAAAAACTGCTTGGTCATTCATTATTTTGATAAAAAAAGAGAAGAGAAAGAATAGTAATTATTAATTTTCAAAAGTACTGTAAAGACAATAACAGACCCATTCATATATTATAACATAAAATGCCAAAACATGGATATGTATTAATGTGCTATTGAGTAATTGCTAATTCACTTTGTGCCATTTCGATTCTTCTTTGGTAGGCTTCTTCAGTAGTTATGGTAGTTCTGAAGCTCGTAGCTTTTGTTTTTTTTATTGTTTTGTACATCTCAAGCCACCTAAAGTGCTCGAAACAATTAAAGTGTTGGCTTTTATGCCTATGTATTTATGTTTATGCTATTTTTAGTAGTAGTAGGCAGTTTATTGTGATTTTTTAACTTCATGTTATTAGCTTCTTATTTTCTATTATTCTTACAAATTAGCTTATAGGAATTTTAATAATTAATAATTAATTTTTCAATACTGAACTGAACTGAAATTTGTTGTATTGTGCCCTCATATATGTATGACCAAATATTATGACGAATTCAAATTCGGCAAGTCATTGCTTGATGGAGAAATTACACTATGGACTCCTATGGTAGCTTATCTCAATTCTTTATAATTTTAATCATTTTATGCTCTAAAAGCAGTTTAGTGTTGTTTTCGTATTGTTCTACCATTCTATAATCTTACAAGTGCCCTCTCTATCTCTCTCTAACCAAAAGGAGAAATAAATAATGGTCGAGTTTCATGAAACCTTAAAGACTTAAGCGTCAACAATTCATAGCAATCCCTTCAACAAACGTGTTAAAAATAACCTAATGAGGAAAATCAGACCATGAAATTGGTTATTATTTGACTTACTGTTGGTCTCTCTCATATATCTTAAAATAGGACCGCTTCATCTGTCGTCACTTGCATAGTAATGTTTCCTTCAATATTATACACACTTACTTTAGTCGCAATTTAGTAAAATTACTCTACGAAAATTCACTGTCATCCTCGGAGGTCAGTCTTTACCATTTCATGCAAATAAACTCAACTCTACAACTTATTGCCATCGAGCCAGAATGTCGCAATGGCAAGCAGTCGGGATTGCTGATATATTAGAGTTAATTACTTTGTTTTTGTATTAGAGCGGCATCTTATATAAACACTCACACCCACTTCCGCTTACAATCGCCTGGGAAGATTTTAAATGAGATGAATGTTTGAAATTAAGTGCCAACTAAGTTTTGCCCTTTGAGTCAAGTTACTGCACCAACGACAAGAAGAGAGAATAATTAAGGATATTTCTGTGCATCGGCGAAATTATAACGCGCTTCCTTCGCCTTACAGGAAAACTCATATTGCACAGATTTCCCTTTCCGAAATTTGGTTATTTTGCCGGGAAAGATCGAATTTTGCAAATGATATAAAGTAGTTAAAGAATAGTGGCTTGTAGCGGGTTCCTAAGGAAAGGAAGAGAGAGGAGTGCATTAAGAGAAACTTTTAAGTGCCTTTTGATATTCAAAGCCCATGCAGTAGAAGAAACGTAGAGTATTTAACTAATGAGTTTATAATGAATGGTAGTTCAACTCTTTCATTTTAATGCAAATATTTAATTTTGTTGGCTAAGTCGATACATATGTATGTACGTACTTATACATTTTAATACTCTACATTCGCATGACCAGAAGAACCGGCCACCAGTCACAGCTGGTTGCCTTGGCCAGGCCGTTCTCGCTTCGACACACGATTTCATCGTCCGCATTTCCGCCAACAGGATTGTGTATTCGGGTTGTTGCCGTTGACGATGTCATTAACAATGTAGAAAAAATTCTGAGTCAAGAGCATTTAGTTTTTCTGGTTGACAACTTGTTTCATAAATTTTCAGCAACCCCACTTTGTTAATATATTTAAATCTGTGTCAAACTCTCTCAGAGATGAGCAATTATATGGATGACAGTTCATTCTTAATTCTTTTCTGTCAGTTACTAACGAGATGCAATTTTGATCACAGTTTTGCATAAAATATTTAATTTAATTAAAGTATTTTATCTAATTTTAGAACTCAACGATTTATAGACTCTGTCTCAAGAACTTTCGAATGGAAAACTTTTAAACTGTCTTTCTGACAAAAATTCTTTATCAAAATCTATGAACCATATCTAAATCGAGGAAAACTTAAAAACTACTGGGACAAAAGACTTTTCAAACGCAAAATAAAGATCTCATTAAAGCAAAATTGCAAAAATAATGGGAAGGAACTACAGTAACTGAATGCAGCGTTGCATACTGGCGAATAGATGTAAAAGCATAAAAGTTGCGACAGCTTGATTCACAAACTCATTTGCATCTTTCATATAAAGCTTGCATTGAATATTACAATGAGTTGCCTCTTTGCAACGTCTCACCTCCCTATCCTATTTATCCAAACCTTTTCATTTTTCTTCGTTATTTATTTTCATTTGCTCTATTTACATATTTCTCACAATGTAAGTAAAACTGAAACTATTTACCTGCTCTCTCGGATTCTCCTGCGATGCATTTTCGCTACAATGAGGTAGATTTTGAATAGCAAATGATTTTCACTTGCCATAAACTCGTATTTAATTTCCAATTGACTTTTCATTTCAATTATAATGAGATTTAACATTTTATGTTGCGCTCTACGACGTTTACATCATTAAGCTTGAAGAATAGTAAAAACACAACAAAAGTGGAGCTTGTTTATAACATGAGTCTTGCAACTAGCCGCTTATCATTAGTTTTATCAATATCAAAACTCTAATAACATTTTTTGTGAGCGCTTTTGATGTATTGCTCTACATATCTGTTTTTGTAACGATGAAATAAGATCTATGGCGATAAGCAAAGTAAACGATAAGGTGAGCCTAAAGGAGGATAAATTGAAACACGTCCGTATAGATCAATGCAAGGAAACCTGTACTCATCTCCTTTTTATTTGGTTCTAGGAAGTCCTTCGAATTTTCTTATTCTTTGTTTTCTAATAAGTAGTTAGTTGTTAGTTCATTCGGCTTGCCAAATCCTCAAACAAATATTATATGGAAGTTGCATTCCCTTCAGACTACCTGAAACCGTTTTCAGAAATCATACACCCCTAAATCTGAAGATAATTCTCATTGTGAACTCACACTAAATCTATACATATATACATCATAAATTCCCACTACGGGTATTTGCCCCACTTGTCTTTTGGTGATAGCATCAACATCAACACTCATCTCCAGCGTAAAAAGATTAAAGACCTGTTTTCCACGGAGAAAAGCCAAATCACACGAAAACAGCTTACGGACTGATAGCATAGCATAAGAGCCATAAGCACACACACATGTAATTCCGATGGCTTCAAGTGTAATGAAAACCGGACAAAGGGGCATTCACCTGGTGCATTAGAGATATTTTAGAGGCCAACGTCAAAATTGCGCCGGAGGACAAAATGCTGAAGTGCAGAAGCGCAGAAGAAAACGACCAACCACAAAATCATGATGCGCCGCTGACAACTGCGCGTACACAACTGAAAATCCACTTCGCCTGCTGGTGCATGCCACCAAAGCGATAGCAAGTAGCAGAAAATTCGGAACGCGAATCAGAGAAAAATCAATTCAATCAAAGTGGATTTCAGTCACGCGGCTGAGGTGAAGTGCTGGAGGAAATGAAAATCTGTGCACGTTCAAACTGCATGCTGCATCAAGTCATACTTGCGGCACTGGGATTCCGCTGTTTTAGTGGAATTATGAGAGATGGGCAAATTGGCGCACCAAATTGCCAACGAAATTCCTAGTTCAACCGCAGCAGGAAGAAGCTTCGTAAAGGGACTGTCAGTCGTCCCACGGCACTCAGTTTTGGCGCACAGCAAAATCTGCCTTCAAGGCAATATGCTGTCCATGGATCAGTACGGATTTATGCCGGCAGATTAAGCGTCTTATTGTTGCTGTATGATGCCTATGCGCATGTTTTCTTGATTGGTGGTTGTGTGTTTGTTTTGCACTTTGTTGCAAGCACTTTATTATTACTTTTGAAGTAGCGCAATATTTGATGTAATTGGTTGGAACCGAAAGCGAAAATTTGGCGGCAAATTAATTGTAAATTTACTTCTAATGACTTTTTTATTCCTAATTGTTGTTTGTTCCGTGAGTAACCCAAACAAGAAATAATTTATTAAGTCGATTCATACCAACTGAGTAACAAAAGTGATAGCTTTGCTGATATATATGCTATAAAATATCTTCTCACCAGCTCAAAGAAAACGAACATCAACTGTATATATTTAATAAGAATAATCCACTCGCTTATAACTTATAAAATTCATTGGCAAGATAAATTCTAAAATGGTTACAAGACCGGTAAAAAATAAGAAGGAGAATCGGAACATGTAACACTGTTAAGTTCGAAATAACTTCTCTTCATGTATTAAAATCTAAGACATGTCCCATTCGGCGGTCTGATTGATTTTCTATGGGAAAGTAATGCAAGCCATGAATTTCACTATTTAAAAAAGGTAACTAACTGCTAGTTAAATTAATGAAAATGCACCCATATTGATAGAAATTATGAATATTTAAAACAAAAAATTGCTTCATCGTTTAAACTGATTTGACAATTAAGATGTGATTTCTGCCACAGAACGTATGAACATAAATGTCAAGCGCATAGATTGACAGCTGATATGAAAAAGAGCTACCCATATTAAAGTGATGACAATTAAAGACCTTCCTCGAACCGAGTTGAAAAGCAAAAAATCTCCTACTTTGAATTTTTTTTTCAATATTGAATTGCGTAAGGATTCCTCAGTTTCCCGTACAGGCAACCAAAAAATAACTAACAGAGCCAACTGACATTGCTTGTCACCAAACTCCTTCCACAGTTATAAAATCTTTCATTCTTCACCAATTAGTTATGAATATTGACATATATACCGAGGTACTATTTTGCATGCTTTCCTTTGGGCTTTCTTTTCCTTCTTTCACACAAAATTTTTATAAGCTTTAAAATGAATGGAAGTGGAAAAATTCCTTTAGAATGACTTTTGATGTGACAAAGGAAACTTCTCAATAAAGTAGCTGTAACCGGGCGCATACCGTTTGACGGAACAACGTAAGTAGTCTACAGTTCGTTACGCTTGAAAGATATACTTGTACAAAAACACCTTTTTTTGTCAAACCAAAAAACAATTTTTGCAAAAATATTACTATCGCCGAAGAAGTTGCACAATTTATCAATCACAAGAAAGACGTTAAACTCTGCTCTTCCAACTGACAATCATTAGAGTTTTCCTGATTTTTCTAGCAGCTTAAACATGAATTATGCACCAAAGTGGACCCGCTGCCACTTTGTAATTCAATAGTTTCAAGTTTTTAATTTTATTTTGTTGTCCTGTTTTGCACAGTGCTAACTCTATTAGCCGGCAGCGATTTTCATTTCATTTTATTCCAACTTCAGCTTCGTCTTCACATTCTCCTTGACTTTCATTAGCAACCTCACAGCGAATACATTCATTCAACGCAAATTTCACTCTAAATTACTTGAGGAAACTATTGGAGTGTTTCCCTTACTCTCGCTTCGAGCAGTTTGGTGCTCGGGCTTAGCTAAGCTTCTAGAATGCCAGTTGGGTATGCCTTTGTAGTGGTTTCCTTGCTTGCTGTAGCTTCTATTGACTACTTTGATTTAAATGAGTCGAGAAATTTCGCAAGAATTTTATGCGGATTTTACGATGAAGATGTAACTACCGGGGAGAAGGGTAATCTTACAACTAATTATTCAAAGAAAATTGTTTGGAAAGAATCAAGTGAATTGAAGTTTAGCGCGTAAATTTATGATACTGTGTGGAGGCGAGCTCAATTGGAATATAAACTTAACAGAGTAGAGGCTTTGGCAGGTCCAAGGCAAATGTGATGGTAAGAAAGAGATATGAAGGCGCGGATAAGAAGTTGCCGGTTATGCCAACTCATGCAAAGTATTGCGGACAAGTTTTTCATTATAAATGAGATGAGACTATTGTAAGTCAAGTCAACTAAAGACCCGGTTAATTTTGTGCTCATATATGCATTTAGTTAGATAGGGATATTTTTTTTAGCGATTTCAGTTAGAAGAAGGGTAGCAACAGCATTGTGTGACTGCAGGCGGTAGGAAATGATGATGGATGATACGCGCGACAGTAACTAAAACTGAATGTATAAGCCAACCAATGTTTACAATTTTGTATGAAGTTGGAAGGTCTCATCTATAATAACACAAAGTTAAAAAATTTTGAGAAAACTCGAAGAATATAAGATAGATTTTTTACCAGAAACAAACTGTTTCAAGCTTTCGAAGGTTCAAATATTTGATCACAAATATATAGTTAGATATTATGAAATCTTTTAAAACAGAATCAAGTAAATATTTGGTTTTATGAAACCTCCTGTTTCTCATTTATTATACATTTTTGTATGCTTGTTTCTCATTGCAACTATTCGATGTTTGTTTTTCCTTTCAAATACAAATATTTACGAAATAATTGAAATGGCAGAAAATAATATTTTGTGCCCAAAAATTATAAAAATTACGGCATTGGTTCTAGCATTTATATTGTTAGTGAAAACATTTCTGTGTTTTCTTTTGTCATTTGTCATACTCGAAGAACCGCCTGAGGGCTGGCCACAAAGACTTAAAGGTGAGGATTTGTAATATTTATCAAAAAAATGCATGCAAATATCTTCAAAATCTCGAAAAATCTCAAAAGCTCACATAATACTGTGGATAGAACACACAAAGCCACACACGATGATGCAATTGAATTGGATGGGAACCGGTGAGTGATATTATTTGTGAATTATTCGCAGTGAATTAATACCCAGTTTTGCATATTTCAGCTTTGTCCGTCGTTTGTAGTCCATTATCCTACATTCACTACCGAAGAATTATTGCCGATGTGCGAATGCAAGAAATGGAGAAGAGCAAATCAGCAGAAAGTAAGCAGAATTAATCAATATCGAATTGTTCAAGTAAATTTTAATTAATCTAGTTTTTATATATTTTTGGAAGAAGGTTTGAGTTCTGTTATATATTTTCAAATTCTTAGGAACATGTTGGTTTGTACTGAGTTATTTGAACTATTTTCCGAGTTCTGTGGGTACTCATTGTTGTACTATTAAGAATCGGGTATTATCGCCCTATTTAAGTACCAAGTTGTGAGAACTTTTGGCACTTGGAGCAAATTAAACCAGAACTTCTGTTAAGATATACAGAAGGATACATCAAATTATTTTACTGTAAAGATATACAAATCTTCAGTTGAAAGTAGAACAAAATTTTGTCGAAGATAAAAGTTCTCAAGAAAGATTAAGCTTTTAAATAATTCTTAAGATCTTAATCACAGCAACGATGGTGCAATTTTTTATTTTTTGATCATGTGTGACACTTTTTCATTGTTTAGAAACCGAGCCTAAATTTATATATGCAGTTGTTAAAGTATGGTCATATTTATGCAAGCAATTCTTACATTTAAGTACCACCCTAATGTTCAACTCAAATCACTTTGAAATATAAAGCCCAGTAAGAATGTCAGAGTCGTTTTCAGCACGCTCTCACACAATCAAACAAAGCATTGACACAATTGACTGCAAATGCCGAAAGGATGCAGCAACTCGGCTGCCACTCACCCATACACACAGACTCACTGATATATGTATAAGAGGGAATAAAAATAGTGTCAAACGAAATCTAGTTTGAAAAACGTCCGCCGTGCAAACGAAGGAGTCAACATTGGGAATCGTGAGTAAACCCAAAAGCATAAAAGAACACACACACAAACATACAACACAATCCATTTACACGTAATGTGCAACCAAATGGGATGGAACTATTGATGCCTTCAAATAAACACGAGGTGAGAATGTAGTTGAATGCAAGTGCTTTGGTGGGAGTTACATAAGTGCATGCATGGAAGGCATTGCACACAAGGGTGGAGCGCTTTATTCGTATATATTTCCTATGTAATTTGAATGTTTGTACACCATAGTGTTTATGTTTCGTATATTTTGAAAATTTTATCTGTGAAACAGGCTGAGTTGATTCAACCTGAAACCAAAAGTAGTGAACTCTGTTTTTCTATTTGGTAGCAAACACATGTAACGGGTGATTTTTTTGAGGTTAGGATTTTCATGCATTAGTATTTGACAGATCACGTGGGATTTCAGACATGGTGTCAAAGAGAAAGATGCTCAGTATGCTTTGACATTTCATCATGAATAGACTTACTAACGAGCAACGCTTGCAAATCAATGAATTTTATTACCAAAAAAAAAAAAAAAAAATTTTTATCGACAAATTTTGTTCAGCGATGAGGCTCATTTCTGGTTGAATGGCTACGTAAATAAGCAAAATTGCCGCATTTGGGGTGAAGAGCAACCAGAAGCCGTTCAAGAACTGCCCATGCATCCCGAAAAATGCACTGTTTGGTGTGGTTTGTACGCTGGTGGAATCATTGGACCGTATTTTTTCAAAGATGCTGTTGGACGCAACGTTACGGTGAATGGCGATCGCTATCGTTCGATGCTAACAAACTTTTTGTTGCCAAAAATGGAAGAACTGAACTTGGTTGACATGTGGTTTCAACAAGATGGCGCTACATGCCACACAGCTCGCGATTCTATGGCCATTTTGAGGGAAAACTTCGGAGAACAATTCATCTCAAGAAATGGACCCGTAAGTTGGCCACCAAGATCATGCGATTTAACGCCTTTAGACTATTTTTTGTGGGGCTACGTCAAGTCTAAAGTCTACAGAAATAAGCCAGCAACTATTCCAGCTTTGGAAGACAACATTTCCGAAGAAATTCGGGCTATTCCGGCCGAAATGCTCGAAAAAGTTGCCCAAAATTGGACTTTCCGAATGGACCACCTAAGACGCAGCCGCGGTCAACATTTAAATGAAATTATCTTCAAAAAGTAAATGTCATGAACCAATCTAACGTTTCAAATTTTATGCGTTTTTTTTTTAAAAAAAGTTATCAAGCTCTTAAAAAATCACCCTTTATTTGGAATGGATATATATACTGTGAAAACAAAAAATATTAAAGTGATCGCAAATAAAAACTGTCTACGATTCCACAAAACTTTAAGTGTGGCGAATGGAACAAATAACTGGTACAAATTGGATAAACTGGCAAATTAAAATTATCAATATGTACTATCTTTTAAAATATAAAATAATTTTGAACAAGTTATCTTCAAAACTTGCCAATCGGATTTCTTGATAATACTGGTGGGTAATAATATAACTTTTTGAGGTGGCTCTGACTTAAACAATCAAGTAGTTAGTTTTTACTTGAATACTGGGCCAGCAGGTGAGAAGAAACGTCTCTGGAGATCGCTTCTTCGCTCTCACGTCAGAGAAAAAGAGTCATTATTTTGATATCAGTTAATTCTAATTTGAACTTCTTTCAAACCATCTGACGACACATTTAATGATTGCTATCCGCCATGAGTTTAGAAATATGTATATAAAATATTTAGCAGTCAGTCCTTTGCTTCATCGAAGTCACGCAATTTAGTAAAGAATATCTTAAAGCACGTTAGTATGTCAAGTGAAGCAACCGACTTCGGCAACGCAAGGGAAACCAAACACCATGCACATACAAATGCCACACAAGAACCACATTCTAAAAAAGTTGTTGAAACTTTTGTGCCGAAGGGGGGAGATTAACGACAGCTTTGCAGCTGAACGAAAGGAAAAGAAATGAAACAAAAAAAAGTTATGAGTATTCAGTTTTAGGCGCAATCGAATTGCAAAATCACTCGTACAAAGAAAAAGTTAAATGTATCAAGTGGATTAAAAAGGAACAAAATGGAGCAAATTGTGTGGCTCCTTTGTGGAGTATGAGCTTATAGTCGTGACTTCCTCGTGTCTCATTGAAGCCGCATACAGACGAAACTATACATGAGAGAAGGGTTTTGGAGGCTGTATGCTGTTCATAACAATAATGTCATAATGGAAATTCAAGTGTAAATGTAGAACTTTAGATTTATTGATGTATTTGAGAGAAAAAATATGCATTGAATGAATTTAAATAAAAGCGCACAATTTGGAGAAAAGAAATAACACACACGAGGTAGAAGTGAGCTGTGTATAAATATTAAAGTATATTTCTTTTCACTGCAACTTTTAACAGCTACTTTAAGTTGTTACTGTCGACAAAATGCCTTATTAAGAAGATAATGAAGACATTTCAAAGCATACCCCTAGGCGCTATTTCAAATTTGAATATTTTAGCGAATGTCACTTCAATAGTTAGTGAGAATTTCCAGAATATAAACGTATTTGCTAATACATCAATATACCTAATTACAGCGTTTACTTTTAGCTTCAAACGCGCTGCTCTCCATTCAGCATCCGAAAATTTTTAGTTTAACATAGTCAGTTGTGTTTGTTTCAATGTTCGGCAAGTTTTCGTTACTGAATGGTCTTCCAAAGTCATGCACTTTATTACAATAACCTCCCTCTGTTTATTCCTTTCATTTTGCATTTTATTCCGCAGTAAATTCACTGTACCCGACAACTGTACGTTTTCTTACCATACTGCTACGTGCTACCATATTCATTTCGTGCACTTTAACAGTTAAGTCACAGTTGTTGCCGTAAATTGCTTGCTTTTGAAACTTTTCACACATCAACGCCTCCAAACGAATCTTTGCCATACTAGATGCGCGGTAAAATTCAAAATTGTTTTGGAGTTTCATTTGAAACCGATATTTACATTGCGAATATTCATATAACTTTAGCATCACAATTGAAAAATACGAAAAGTTGGCACTTCAATTAGTACCGAGGGCCATAAAAGACTGTATTTGATTATGAACAGAAACTGAGAGAATAAAAAAGTTTCAAACTCACAATTCTAACACTTGACTGTGATTATTAGTTATAAATCGTAATTTGTGTTCAAGGCTATAACTGATGTTAGCTAAAAATCAATTGAGTGTGACTATAATATGGATTAAGTTGTGACTACGGTTATCAAGATTAATACGAGAAAATGATTATGGTTAAGAATTTTCAACACCTTAGAAATAGCTTTCATAACTATTTACCAACAAAACTCAATTCCTGTGCTTCTTCGAATCTTCTGCACACTTGAAAATGTTCACTTATATTTTGCATTTATTCCACTTGAATAAACATCTGCCTCCTTCACCTCTTCGTAGTACATTCGCAAATTTGCCTAGTAAAATGTAAGTTCATCAATGCTCACCAATACATTTCTTAGAATTCACAGTTCCACAGTTCTACATTTGATTTTACGGTGCATGTACCACACATGTATTGGGGGCATATCAGCCAACAGCTGCAAAATAGTCACATTTGTCCGTTTATTGCAGAAACTTGGCATCTTAACAAACTGCTGAAACTTGAAATATGGTTACAGCTCGAACGAATGGCAATCGTTTCACTAACCAACTTTGGATACCGTGTGAAAGAGACTGTTATTCTAAGGAATGAAACTCAAGAACGAAAAAAGGACGTGAGTTGAAGGGTATAGTCACTCTACAAGGACATCGCACTGCTGGATATGTAAATTTAGATGTAAATATATACATACTTAGTTACATATCTACATATATATAAGTTTCTTGCTGTCCATTTAAATGGAAAATATTACCACAGTGAAAAAAAAGTCAGAAAGAAAAATTATGTGGGGAGTTGTGTTAATGTCTTTTGAAAGAATGAGAAGAAGTAATAGAAAATTTAAATAGTTACAAAATGTGGCTCGTTGATACAGATCCTTTTTGATGGCAGAGGTTCCATCTGCTCGACTCAGAAATGTCAGATGGCTGAAAGTATATCATACTTAAAATCATCCAAGAGTATTTTGTCTGACTGATTTGTATAATTTTTCTGTGTAATACTCGTTTAGTTTAAAACAAAAAGATTAGATGCTTGCCACCTGTTTTGCAAATATTAAACTTCGAAAATATTTTTGACAAAAGCATTACTATACAAACATGAAATTAAAAGGCTCAAAGGAGGAAAATATTTTTCATTAAGAATTTATTAATTAACAATTTTGACTATATAAAATTTAGAAGATAAATGAATTATTTTAAAAGAGCAATACGATTGGATATTAATGTAAATTATTCAGTCGAAATATTTTTAAAATACCTTTAACCTGTTAAATAATTTAATCGAGAAAAATTAAAAATAAAACAAGTAAGGAAAGGCCAAGTTCGGGTGCAACCGAACATTTTATACTCTCGCAATTTATTGAAGAAATTTAACCAATATATATTTGCGGAGTAAAGCTCACCGTATTTTTGAAAAACCTACAATCAGGTATATGGAAATGTTATGACCCGATTTGAATAATTTTTGGAACAGAGACACACTATTAGAAGAAAACAATTTCCTCTGAATTAAATTGAGATATCTGGGAGATTTACCCATATTTTCGGTTAAAATTTATCCTTAGGCGCTGAGTTCAACATGTTCGATATCTGGGGCCTTGAAAAGTTATGTTACGATTTCGACAATTTTTTCACAAGTGAAGTCAGAGATGATATGCACTAATTATGTAAAGTTTTATTCCGTTATCTTCATTGGTTCCTTATGTTTACATTATAAAGTGAAGGAATAAGATGGATTTCAAAATTGAGTTATAAGGAAAGTAGTAGTGGTTGTAAACCGATTTCGCCCATTTTTTGTCCGTGTTATAAGGGTGTCAAGAAAATATTATATACCGAATTTCATTCGAATCGGTCGAGTAGTTCCTGAGATATGGTGTTTGACCCATAAGTGGGCGATGCCACGCCCATTGTCCATTTTGTAAAAAAATCTGAGTACAGCTCCCTTCTGCTATTTCTTCTGCAAAATTTAGTGTTTCTGACGTTTTTCGTTAGTTAGTTAACCCACTTTTAGTAATTTTCAACCTAACCTTTGTATGGGAGGTGGGCGTGGTTATTATCCGATTTCAACTATTTTCATGGTGTGTGGTGGGGTATGTAAGTGAATCGACTGCAAAAAGTTTGGTTTATATAGCTTTATTAGTTTGCGAGTTAAATACAAATAACCGATTTGTGGGTGGGGCCATGCCCACTTACCCAAAAAAATTACATCCAGATCTGCCCCCTCCTAGTGTGATCCTTTATTCCAAATTTTACTTTTATATCTTCATTTATGGCTTAGTTATGACACTTATATAGTTATAGCCTTGAACACAAGTGGAATATTTCATTATAGATATATAGTAGGTTAAAGAAATATTTCTCTCTTCAACCTTAAGTATAACCAAATATGTGTTACTATATACAACACAGTAAACCTCCACTCACATACTGAACTCCCTCTGGTCCCCTCGAAATCAAACCTTTGGCTTCCAGCATATCACACAAGGATTCAAAGTTTCAATGCTACTAAGCACTACCTTGGAAGCAAAATTCAAAGGCTAGTAAAAGTCCGTATAGAACGATTTCATGTTGCATTTTATGCAACTGTGTGTTTACGCTCATTGAATGAAGTTGCAGCTCAGTGATGTTTATAATGTCAATTGCCTACTGGTACAAGGCACTTTCGTTGGTAACTTCAATCAATGCCAACAACAACAGTAGTAAGATTTCCATTTCCAAATCGTATTGTTTGCAACAGGAATTAAATTCAATGAGCTGCATGTGAATGAATTTGTGCCAATGATCAGACATTAAAAGCGTAAACGCAAACTGCATTTCACTTAATTGCACTGCCAGTTATTTGAATGCATTTGGAATGAATGGCCGACTTAAATTTACGGTTTGCTTTAGTTGCAAGTTAAACCATGGATATTTCAGTTTTCGGATACTTGGAGCGGCAAGTCCATATTTCTGCAATAATGAGGATATGTTCTTTAGAGATAATAACTAGCCAGAAATTATTTCCGCTCATAGTAGTTAACCAAACAAATTTCTATCTAAAACACAAATATTTCAACTTCCAAAAATATATTTTTCGCACGCCCTAATGTGAACTCTCACATACACATATCAATAAAATAAAAAACCTTACAGAAATCTCGAAGTAACTATTAAGCACTAACCACAACCACTCGCCTCATGCTAAATTAAAAAGCCGTTCATCTCTGCATGCGCATTCAGTGTACAACAATAAAAGCCATGCAAAACAAATATAACAATAACCAGCAGTGCAGTGAAAACTTTTACCTTTCATCTTTGCAGTGAACCGCACAAAAGGGGTATGCCAACATAATCTACGAAAACCAACAAGGCACGAACAACAACAAAAGCAATATACTTTTATTACTCACATATACGCATGCGCACTGCGCAAAGTCTGTCCCTGTATGTGTGCAGCGTTTATGCTTATTTGTACGCATAAAAGCAACTCGAGCATGTATTTTTCGAATTTATGTTATCCACTAAGATTTTATTTCGCATATGCCACATATGCACACCCTGTCACACACAAGCAAATATGTTTATTTTGAATGAAAGTAGCAACCCACTCTCACAGAAGCTGCATTCACTTTTACTTATACTTTTAGGTCATGATGAGGTTTACATGTAAACAAATGGTATATTTGCACACCTATGCACACGATGTAAAATATGTAGAAAAATAAAGTGATACGCTTCGCTGCACAAGTGTTATGGATAAGTTCCAAATTAAATTATAACAAACTAGCCCGACATAGCTCTTCAATTTGCTCCGAAAATGCTTCTTAAACAACTAGGACTCTCTACTAAAGAGCGATCTCTTGCTTAAGAAGTGCCCAGAATATCACTAAAGCATGTTTTTTAGAGAGCATGATATAAATGGTAGAGAAATTAAGGCCTCACGACTGTATCCTACGCAAACCTTCTGAGCTAATTAGTAATCTGTGACACATATCCTTTCTCTACTTATGCATGTATCTCTTATGACATTTTATTAATTATGCAATGAGTTAAGTGGGTAATTGCATGTCATGCGCATAATATTCCAAAATTAGAAATGATATTCATTTTACGCCTGCACACACATACTTAGATGAAAAAGTTTTCTACATGACAGTTGAGCCAGGCTGATGACACTTTTGCGTCCTAATGCTATTGAACAAAGGCTGAGCTAACTAACGAGCAGTCAATTTGGATTTAAACTTCACAAGAGTGCATGCGTATAAACATCTTATGCACCTACCACACACCGTGGCACACACAAAAACAGATGAGCGCTCCATTAAAATTTACGGTGGCAGAGAAGAGAAGCAGCTGAAGAAGCAGCTGAATCTCACTTTATAAATATTCTGTACTCTTCGCACAGCCTGCAGTTAAGCATTTGAGTATTTTGAAGTAATTAAATATTTATGCGATAAGAGTGTGCATGTGGCACAAGGACCTCGCGAAACAAAAACTACCAGGAGCCGTGTGAAGGCGGCTGAGTGCAGAAGAGTTTCTGCTGAGCGGAGTATAAGACAGCATAGCGTTGAAAATTTACAGCGTCATCAGCAGCAGCGGTAGAAGAAACAGTTAACAATACTGACATAATGACAGCAGTAGCAACAACACATGTGTATATAACAAGGCTACAACGCCTAAAAGCAGGCAATAGCAATTAGGTGTAGCATGTGATATGTGACTTACGGGCATTGATAGCAACGAAATAAGTATCCATAGGTGTGATCATCATCAGTATGGTGCGACCTAAAATTATGTATACAATTATATAGACATTTATCTCTCTTTTTGGAAGAATAAATGTAAAAATTAAAACACAAAGCTCTAAACTATAATACAGATTTCATTACATATTAATTCTCTATTAGGTTCACTTTTTTCCTGTTTATCCATAGAATGTATTTTACCATTTTTGTGTAATAATCTACCTCGATGAAATTATGCAAGCATAGGAGACGTTAAGTATACGGAAAATATTGGGGATTACACAAACGGAATTATTTTTATTAGAAACTCTTCTGAAACAAAATGTTACCTTAAATTCGTTTTGAAAACATAAGGTGGATAATTGAAAAATAATAAACAATCACCATAGAATATATTGATAAGAGTACAATTTTTAATTCTGTGTTACTGTACTTTATATGAGAATGAATAAGTTTTAATAACCCCGCCTAAAAATTTCTAAATATGACCACAGAATATTAAATATTTTCAATTCAATTTAAATTTTTTGTGGAAAATGCCTTACTCTGCCAAATAATCTCTTATTATTCGACTGTCAAGTACACTGTGGTTAACAAATTTCGACGAGTTGCTATCAACTCTTAGTCCAGCAAAAATTCAAAGCGCTACACTTTCGCTGTTCGCTTCGTTATCCCCCGATAAAGTGTATCACAATGCTTCACCACACATTCATTTAGTTATAGATGACACAAAAAAACCAAACCAGAGGGCAACGCTTATCAGCGTGCAGCTTAAGCCATAAATTATTTACCATTCAAGCAAATCACATCGACAACGATTTCAAAAAGGACGAATAATAAATAATAAGGTCATTGCAATGTTTTTTCGACTTTATTGAGATGATAAGCAAATGGGATGTACAAGGCGTATGAGCAACTAGTCACCAAATGATAATTGTGAGGCTATGTTGGGAATTCATTCACATTCATTGATTTTTTTGTTGCCATTTTACTTGTTATCGCTCAAGGTACCGTAATGAATACTCAAAAACGTTTACAAATACGGCATGTGCAAAATATGTAAGGGGTGCTGTATGTAATGCCCATGCACAACATAAAGGGTTGGGGAATCAAAGCTTTTCGCTCAAATAAATGTGAAACATTACTATCGAAGTGAATGGTATGAAATGGAAACTGATAAAATAAAAGGAAACAATTTTTAACAATATTAATGTCCTACTACTTTTATTTTTAACTTTTTTGAAACATTTTACAATTCGCATCAATGTGATTTAAATTCGCTTCCTTAATGTCACTCTGCATTAAGTATATTGCTAATATAAAAAGTTTGTGCCATTTATTTCGCGTTTATCAAACCAGTAACCACAATCAGCTTCATTTTTTAACTGTTTTTTTTGTCGACGAAAATCGCGCTGCCGATGTACATATACACATATTGTTCGTAAAGAGTTTTTGTCAGAATAACTGTATTTTATTTTGTTTTTGTTTGAAAGCAAAAAATTACAATTTTAACAAAGTCAAGATTGATAGTTAATCGATTTGAAGTTAGTCTTGACATTTTCACTAGAGCGAATACGTTACAAATGGTAGTGTACCCAGTGGAATCGCATTAAATCCTTTACTATGTAGGATGCGGAATATAGTCTAATGTACTAGTATTTATTTCCACTTGAGACTGCGAAGAGTATTAGTACCCCGCTGACGTTCAACAATTTCTTCTTTCACTGTGTTGCACTCCCACTTTTTACACAAGCAAACATACTTCTAAGAATACAAATATTAATACCCTTTCATACTCAGTGGGGACGCTTGCTTGTGTTTTCTGCGTGTGAGCCAAATCTAATAAATAATCTGTTTATTTCTGCACTATACCACTTCAAGCTGTCTATTAAAAATTTTTTCGGGCTTTCATTAAGAAGTTTTTTTTTGTTTATTTGCTATTTTCTGTTTTCTATATTTTATTTCGCTTTGGTGACACTGATAATAGTGTGATTAACGCGGTGCACCACGTGGACCACTAAGCAGACTTTATTTGTTTTCCTTCACTCTCTTCTGTTGGTAATTTTTGATACTTTGCTTTGAAATTTACTTTCGGAATTTAATTAAAAGTTGTTGCTTCCATCGTGAATTTTTTGGAATGCAATTTTTGTCTAACGGAGTGTTAGCAGAAAGTACGGGTGTTTTTGAATGCCATAAATATGTAGACATATTTTTAGTTGTGCTTAAACGCATTTCTGAGCATTTGCGTGGCTAAAGAGTTATAGATATGGCATATTTATTGCTTTAAATACGATTTTGAATTTTTAATGATTATTAAATATGATGCGTATATTGGTAATAATAATCTAAACAAAATAAAATGCGAGCAAATATTGTTCGTATTCTATTTACAATTTCTCTATCGCTCGCTATGAGATCTGTTCTCTATTCAAAAACTTGACCAGTGAGAGAAGGTCTCATAGCCCTTAGTTTTGCTATCTGTATATACTTATGTAACTTGGGAAAGAATATGAAAATATCTAAGTTTATAAACAAATGCTGAGCAAAACTTTGAATATACATATGTACATATGTATAAATGTACCCATATTTAAATAATATAAACATGCACAATAAAACTAACACACGCAGATAGCTGTCTTGCATGAAGACAAAAACTTTGTTACTCTAAGCTGAGCATTAAAGTTTAAATGTTTTCAAATACAACGTTTAGTTTTTACATGGTATGTTTTGGACATTTTATTTACGTATGTGTGTCCCTTTTTGGAAATAAATGAACGAATGTTGAACTTGTCATAAGTTTTAATTAAATGTGTACCGTCTAATGGGTATGAATCAGTTTAAAAAACCTATTTTGATAGCAAATCATTTTTTAACTAAAAACCCTGTTAAGGCAGTAGTCTGCTTTAGAAGCCGAAAAAAAGCATTTTTTAGCAATTTTTTTGAAAGGGAAGGAAATGATTACGGTAAACGGAATTTTAAGACGATAGTGTACTATATTTAAGGCTTAAAAAACAATATTTATTATTAAAAAATATTGAAATTTTTTCAAAGTTTTAAGTATTTTTCTGGAGCGCCTGGAGTCTGCACTTGTAAATCGGTGCCGGTGATGGAGGTCGTGCGATGCATCTGAAACAGTCGAACCATTTTTTTTTTTTAATTTTATAATTTTCTTTTCTTTATGAACTAAAAACATACCGAAGAAGTTATAAAATTCCAAATTTTTTCGAAGTTTAAAAAAAAAATTCACTTTTTTAAGAAAAAAATTGGGATGTAGAGCGGATCGCCTCCTAGTTGTGCATCCTGGGTAACGTTAAATGACCTGCGGCCTCCACGGCCTTTTTGAAGCTCCTCACGGACTATGACCCTGGACCGACACGGACTACGATTTTGAAATTTCTTATGGGATTTGGTTGTTACCTGGGCTGGTGGTCTTGGTATTCCGCCACCTGAGTATGTAGGGGTGACACTCTACAGAAATGGCTGGTGGGTTAATGCCAAGGCTGCCTCCGTCCCGTTAAAACCTTGGCAGGCCTCGGAGTACGTTCCGCTGCCGTCATCATTAAGTTGATGTTGTAGGTGCAGGTTGAGAAGACTCCCTCTTTACGCTGGTCGGCTCTGAACGCATTGCCCCATAAGGACGTGCGTCAACCCTCGCCTTGGCCTCTTAACTGAGATAACCTTGGGACCATTTTAAAGATGGATAGCGGCTCTTCCGGGAGATGGATAGCGGCTCTGAGTGGGGACCCATTTGAATAATGAATAGTCTACAAACAAAAACGGAAGAGGGAGATGGAAAGTCGAAACCGACTTTTAAAATGGACAGTGTCCCGGGAGGTTCACTGCCGGCGGCGACGGAACCGTCTACCGCGAAAGGCGGTGAAAAAACAAAACCTTCGCAGGTGAGGATACCCCCCGTAATGGACAACAAGTTAGGCGCTGTCGGCGGAAGTCTGCCGAAAACAGCGGTTAGTATGGCGGGTGTGCGAGGCCAAGTCGCCAGTACAAGTAAAGGAGCCTCTGCTAAGCTCACAGGAGTTCCGGGGCCCGGATTTAGATCCTTCTACAGGTTAACCCTCGGGCGAACTTCAAAACTGGACAGGGATCATACCTTGTTTCTTCATTCTTCCTTAAGTAGACTTCAAAATCTCAAAAGCCGAAGCTACAGATACAACGATAAATCGAAATCGAACGTTTTGCGAAGATTTAACATTTTTTCCTACAGACCAGTCATGTTGGGTAACTAAATAAAAACAAGTAAGGAAAGGCTAAGTTCGGGTGTAACCGAACATTTTATACTCTCGCAATTTATTTATTTAACTTTATTTATATTAATAATACACAATTTGACCCACATATTCATCATATATATTGTATAAAGTCCATTGAAAGTTGGAAACCCTAATATTAGGTTAGAAGCACCGAGGTCCTCATGTTCGATACATGGGGCCTTGAAAACCTATGGTCCGATTTCGGCGATTTTTAGAATGGGGCTTCCACACTATAAAGGTAGTATTTGTGCAAAGTTCTGCATCGATATCTTCACTAGTGCTTCCTTTATAATTGATTTGTGATTTTTTAAGAGCTTGATAACTTTTTAAAAAAAAAAAACGCATAAAATTTGCAAAATCTCATCGGTTCTTTATTTGAAACGTTAGATTGGTTCATGACATTTACTTTTTGAAGATAATTTCATTTAAATGTTGACCGCGGCTGCGTCTTAGGTGGTCCATTCGGAAAGTCCAATTTTGGGCAACTTTTTCGAGCATTTCGGCCGGAATAGCCCGAATTTCTTCGGAAATGTTGTCTTCCAAAGCTGGAATAGTTGCTGGCTTATTTCTGTAGACTTTAGACTTGACGTAGCCCCACAAAAAATAGTCTAAAGGCGTTAAATCGCATGATCTTGGTGGCCAACTTACGGGTCCATTTCTTGAGATGAATTGTTCTCCGAAGTTTTCCCTCAAAATGGCCATAGAATCGCGAGCTGTGTGGCATGTAGCGCCATCTTGTTGAAACCACATGTCAACCAAGTTCAGTTCTTCCATTTTTGGCAACAAAAAGTTTGTTAGCATCGAACGATAGCGATCGCCATTCACCGTAACGTTGCGTCCAACAGCATCTTTGAAAAATACGGTCCAATGATTCCACCAGCGTACAAACCACACCAAACAGTGCATTTTTCGGGATGCATGGGCAGTTCTTGAACGGCTTCTGGTTGCTCTTCACCCCAAATGCGGCAATTTTGCTTATTTACGTAGCCATTCAACCAGAAATGAGCCTCATCGCTGAACAAAATTTGTCGATAAAAAATTTTCGAACCGAACACTGATTTTGGTAATAAAATTCAATGATTTGCAAGCGTTGCTCGTTAGTAAGTCTATTCATGATGAAATGTCAAAGCATACTGAGCATCTTTCTCTTTGACACCATGTCTGAAATCCCACGTGATCTGTCAAATACTAATGCATGAAAATCCTAACCTCAAAAAAATCACCCGTTATATTGTAAAGTTAACGATTCAGATCGTCTTCAAAGTTCTGGTATATAGGAAGTTGGCGTGGTTGTGAAGCGATTTGGCCTATTTTCACAACATATCATTGGGATGTAAGAAAACTATTACAAACCAAGTTTCATTGAAATCGGTCGAGTAGTTCCTGAGATATGGTTTTTGACCCATAAGTGGGCGATGCCACGCCCATTTTCCATTTTGTAAAAAAATCTGAGTGCAGCTTCTATCTGCCATTTCTTATGTGAAATTTAGTGTTTCTGGCGTTTTTCGTTACTGAGTTAACTCACTTTTAGTAATTTTCAACCTAACCTTTGTATGGGAGGTGGGCGTGGTTATTATCCGATTTCTTTCATTTTTGGACTGTATAAGGAAATGGCTAAAAGAAATGACTGCAGAAAGTTTGGTTTATATAGCTCTATTGGTTTGCGAGTTATATACAAAAAACCTATTTGGGGGCGGGGTCACGCCCACTTTTCCAAAAAAATTACATCCAAATGTGCCCCTCCCTAATGGGATCCTATGTTCCAAATTTCATTTTCATAACTTTATTTATGTCTTAGTTATGACACTGTATAGGTTTTCGGTTTCCACCATTTTGTGGGCGTGGCAGTGGACCGATTTTGCCCATTTTCGAAAGCAACCTCCTCAGGGTGCCAAGGAACATGTGTTCCAAGTTTCATTAAGATATCTTAATTTTTACTCAAGTTATCGCTTGCACGGACAGACGGACAGACGGACGGACGGACAGACGGACGGACAGACATCCGGATTTCAAATCTACTCGTCATCCTGATCATTTATGTATATATAACCCCATATCTAACTCTTATATTTCTTGGTGACACAAACAACCGTTAGGTGAACAAAACTATTATACTCTGTGCAACAGGTTGCGAGAGTATAACAAATGTATCCATGTTTACTTTAAGAGAAAATTTTATGAAAAGTCTAGAAGCTGTTAGCTTCTGTGGGCAGTAAGTTTACATTTGGGACACCTTCATTTCTTGTTGTTCATATCCGTATATACTACATTTGTAGACATACATATAACGATAAACATCAAGCAAACAGATAAGCAACGATTTATTTAGTTCGATCCGTAGCTGCTATTCGCCATGATTTTGGCAACATACGGTGAGAATGAAAACAGATTTGTTTCTCTGACTGCCAGACAGTAATGAAAGTGCTTCTTTTTCACACTCCTACCCTATAAATACATAAACTTGGTGGTGATGTGTACTTTAAATCAACTTTATAAAGTGCTAAGATAAATGGCTTGAGATTTCACTTGGGTACTTACTACTCACATTGTGCTGTTATTTATTGCTGTGTGCCTTCTACAACTTTGCATGCAATTGTCCATCTTATAACCACGTAATTTGGCTATAAAATTTTTGGACTCGTTCAAATTTTAAGTACAATTGAAATTCACAAGTTTTTGAAAGAACAGGCATGGTTGAGCAATGAACAAACGCATGGTGAGCACAAGGTTGTGAGTAATGGCGAGTTTGGAGAGTGAGAAAGAGGCTTTTGTAGTTGCTGCAAATCTTTTGTAATCTACTCAAAATAGTGAAATATGCGTTTGTTAATTAATACCTAGTTTAAATTATAATTGTCATCTTAACGTCATAAAATCTGACATTTTAAATTCGCGTATAATAGACTACTTGAGCTCAAATAGAAAACGAGGGACTTCAGAAGGTTTAAAAGTTTCAAAATCGGCGTTGTGTAAACTTACATACAATTTTATGTAACTTATTATGCTCCTCTTGATAAATGAGTATTCTTTTGCGGCCCGCTTACATGCAAACATTTTTTACGACACATTTTTCGTCAAACATGAAAAACTCTAAAAGTTCTGTGTTGCCCAGTAATGTTTCTATTTTCATGTAATTTCGTAATTTCTTATGAATGTAAAAAAATATATAAACAAAATACGAAAATGTTTAAAGGTGACAGATTTGTGGCGATTGTGATAGTATTGGTGTTTTGTGCGAAGACTTTCTTTATGTCCTTATTCTTTGCGCTTAATCAATATCCGCGTTCGTATTACCTAAAAGTGCAGATTAGTGGTGGGTGTAAAATAATGTTTGACTAAAATTCAAATAAAAACTAATGAGATGAAACAATTTTTAATCCTTCGAAAGTATTTGCTGAAAATCACTACGCGTCAGAAGAAAGAAGTGTTACTCCACATTTATATCTAATTTTGTATGTTAAAAGTAGTTTTTGTTTTATTACTATTTGCAGCTTATGCAGAACCTACGACATATTTATGGTTCACTTTCATTTCGAATTTGACCGCTTTCATGGCAGGTTTTTTCCTCTTCGCAGGACTTTATGAGGTATTATTTTACTATATACATACATATGTGATTTTCGTTTCAAAAAATTAAAAATTATCTTTTATTGTTTTTGCAGAATTTATATTCTTTCTTTTTGTCCGCTTTTGCCGTTATTGTATGCTACATTGTGGGCGATTTATTCCTTCATTGCCTTTTTGTATTCATCACTACTGAATTTCATTTGCTTATGATTGTCAATTTTTGCTGCACGAGTGAGTACTAGTTGATTTGCATAATAAAGAAAATTAAAAATGTTTTCCCATGTTGTCGTATAAACTATTTTTTTTTTCATTATATGCTAGAATTTATAGGAATGGTTAGTTTTAAACGTATTCTAATAATTTTAATTTTTTTAAACATGTTTTTAGTTAATAATAAATATACTTTAACTTTGGATTATTATCATTTCAGTTGTATTTGCTGGCTGCATGTACTTTATCCATAGATGCTCTAAAGATTTCTATCAACTCAGTCCTACTCAAGAAATGCCGCGAACTACATCTGTAAGCAGCTAAGCTGGTGCAAAGGTGGATTTTTAAAGCAAATACAGTAATTGAAAATGTGTAGAAAAACTAAAAAGTAAACATTAAAAAAATGTAAAATATGTCTAAACTCTGTTTTATATCATAAAGAATTCACAATAGATGAATTATTTAGATATAAACAGTTTATCGCTTATGGATTTGTCAATTTAATGAATTAAACAGAAAAATATGAATTTTCAGCCATAAATCTATTAATCGAACTCTTCTCCCTCTTCTAACCAACTCTCCAGTTGCTCATACGCAGCGTCTTACCCACTCTGACTTACCCAACGGAGCGCTAATCCAGCTTATTGACTTGAGCTAATAAATATAACATGGATTTATGCGTACAAAGTTTCGTGCAAAGAAAAGATTAATAAGAGTAAATGAAAAGAAAAGAGGGAAAGAAAACAAAATGTGAAAAATGCAGGCAAATGGCAGCACACTAGAGTTTAACCGTGAACAAAGAAATCATTTGCAGTTATGTGTGGTGTTAATATTCCTTTAAAATATAGTAGTGGGCACAGAAATGAATATGGCGGCTTTGATAATTTGGCTGATTTTATTAAACATAATTTTAAAGTATGTATGTGGAATGCCTTATATATTAATAAAAGATAATTATGATAATCGATTTCTGTCATTAAAAAATTTATCTAGATGACGCACCAAAACTTTATATTGGCTAGATATTTATGAAAAGTGTTTCAGTTCTCTTCCATAATTTTTCTTGAAAAATTAATAATTATTTGAGTAATAATTTGTGTACTAAGTAGCACATTGAAGACACACCGAGTACTGCTTTCAGGAAGAAGACTAGCACATTGAATAAAGAGTTGTACTATGAGTATTACTTGAATAAGGAGTAGTACTTGGAGTATTGAGTTTTTCATCAATGTTTGTATACTCTTTCATTCCCCCATTTTAACACATTTGCACTCTCCTTGTCTTCTCAAGGCAAATATTTACAACTCGTTTCCACTTTTTGTATACTACTAAAGCAATTTTATTTTTTGCGGTAAAAAAAATACTTTATTATTGTACGTCACATGTGCTGGGCACAAGTGTGCGAGTAAATGACAATTTAATTTAGCTTTGATATTTTTATAGCAGCAGCACGCAGTTTACTTCACTTTGGAACTGAAAAAACTTGCTGCTTGTGTGTGAGTGAGTAATTTGCATTCCTTTTGCACTCATCTGTCTAATAGAATGCACTTTATTTTGCAAATGCTGTTTCTAGGACGCAAAAGAATCACAAAAACTGTAGCGCATGCATTAACTTTGCAAGCCACAAGCACGTGCAATTTCACACTTTTCGGGTCCGCTTAAAACATCTAGCAAAACCCAACTCAATTTAAGACTTTGCGGTTTTACTAACACATATATCCAACTATTATAATGTCTGTTTACTTAAAACATTGTAAGTATGTAAAAGGTAATGGACTACCACACATGCCAAAGCACATGGACATCATTTTGGCTTCAATACTAGTAATTATTAAAATTAACACACTTAAAAAAATTGTTTTTAAGACACAGAAAAAATCTCGTAGACGACTATTTTCACTAAAAAATTAAAATCCATATTAATATTATAAATGCGAAAGTAACTCTGTCTGTCTGTTACTCTTTCACGCCTAAACAGCTGAACGGATTTTGATGAAATTTGGTATGGTGATAGATGATAACATAGAAATAGTCATAGGCTATAAATAATCACGCCATCGTTCTTAGGGTGTAGGCAGTAGGCAGATAACTAAATTGAGTTAGTCATTTTTTTATGGTTTTTGCTGGGAGTTTTGCTCTATCATGTTCCGGACGAAGTCGCGGGGAAAAGCTAGTAATCTATAAATCTGATTTAAATCTTCTTACATAATTTTACACACTTGAATCTAGCTGTATACTAAACACAGAGATAAATACTAAAGGCAGAACGCAACAACGATGACATAAATAACTTATGCAAATGAAATGGCGAAGCTTAAACGAACACCGAGTGAAGGCAAAAAACCCCATGTGTAAAACTGGACACTAAACTCGTGGATAAATAACTGTTTATACTAACAGGACGTCAGTTGTCACCGACATTCCACAAACCAACCGTCCTACACCCCATTTACGGAATGAAAAACGCAATGAAAAGAAGTAAAGTGAAATAAAATAATAGTAATACCATGAAATTGTTATCCTTGTAGAGAGCTTACGAACAGCTGTAAAAATAGATTTAGCGCAATGATCATTTTGTTAGAGGAAAAATAAACTCAACAAATGCAATTATTCAGGAGTACTGAAAAAGTGGGCAACAAAAGAATGGAAAACCCGTGACGAGTTTTCCACAGCATGTCGCGTAAACAAATGAGATTACCATAAGCGCGGATTAACAGAGTGAAATAAATAATTTACAATGATGAAAGAGCTTCCAAATGACGAAGAATTCATTGAACCATGGAAAAAAAGGCGACGGAATCACTAAACTTTAATGCTGAGCTCACAAGTGAACATAAATATCTTGCTGAATCACAATATTAGGGTGGACATTCATTTGAAAATTGAGTCAGCGTTGTCAAAAATTCAGGTCTGAACTCCCTTATCTGCCTCCTACTAACTCTCTATGATCTCACTGATTGTATGAAATTCCATCGAATTTTCGGGATTCATTCTAATTAAAATCTTTAAACACTTCAAAAGAAACTCTTTTAAGTCTGAACAAACTAGAATCCATGTTAGTATCCAACAATTTTTCAGCCAACCCTGCACTTAATTGGTATTCTTAATTGTTGGTTGCATAACACTTATTAACAACATTTAAGCACACTCTGGCTGTTGTTGTTGTAATTGTTGCAACATAGCTGCCTTATATTCCACTACTGCAATATTTCTCACTTTTGTTGCCTTCGCTGTTACACTTTACGATACAGGTGAATAGCCAAAGTCAACAAGGCATTGACTGAGATCTAAACAACTTAAGGCAACTTAACTCGGCGTAAAGTGTGTAACCAACAAGAAGCTGGGCACTATGCAGAGCGCCGAAGAAGTTTTATGAGTGGGCTTCTGCAGAGGATACTACTAAGATGGGCGGTCGGTTGGAATAAACGAAAGCAGTGAGAAGAACGGTTGTAATCACGTGCCTACATATTTATCGGAGAACAGGCGAATGCATGTAGATTTGTATAATATGTAAGTAGTTATAGTATTTACCAGGAAATGAAGGAAAGGCCACGGCCGGTACTGGTAAGAGAGCTACGTCTGTATCTTAGTTTATAATCGAGTACAATATATTTTATTAGTTATTTAATTTTGTTAAGAAAATTCGATTTTGTCCACTCAAACACAAGAACTCTGATCTGAAATTATCGGATAGTAATTTAAATGGTTTTTCTTGCTACAAAATCTTCCCAAACCTGGATAACTAAGTAAGTTTCACCTCGGCTACGTTCTATAAAGCGGCGTTTCAGTTGGCTTTTGTTGAATTTAATTTGTTTCATTCTCTTCAGTCTTATTTTTATCATACTTATTTTTATGGTCCATTTCGAGCTTTATCTTATTATACTTTCCAGCAGCAGCTACCAGCCATGCCTACAATTTAACTCATATGTACATCAGTTCGACGTGCTTCACTCTTGCATCTCACACTTTTTCCGGCCTCCTGTCTTCGTACTTACATTTATCTGCTTGTTACTCCGCTGCCTCGTACGCACCACTTACGATTTAATTCAACCGCTTTGGCAGATAGCACTCCTTTCTACTACTCGTATTTCACTGCTTTAACTTAATATGTGCATATTTTTCCAGCACTTTCAGGCATACTTTATGTAATTGACGTACCGTAGAAGATTTTTAGCGCATTCTCGATGAACACTTTTTGTCGCAGTGTAACAATTGCATATTGAGTAGCGCTGTGCGGGATTCCACCGTTTGCGAAAAGTGGAAAGAGCCTACTTGCAAGGTTGGGATATACATATGTATGAGGATGAAAAAAGGATGGAGAATAGGCGTAAAGAATGCTTGTCAATATCTGAAGCTGTCATAAATGTATGCGAGCAATGTTACACACTGCAATTTAAATAACTAAATATATGAGCTATTGAAAAACATCTAATTAAACGCTTGTAGAATTGAATCGCTCATTATCTGTAATGAATGCCTTAATTGTTTTTTTAGAAAGAATCAAGAGGTTTTATAGCTACAGAACAAACATACTATCCGTATGTGAATATATACACAACACTGAATACTTCTTACAGGATACCTTACCTCGCGATTCCTTTACTGCTCATGTTAAAGACTTAATTTAAAACATTTTGTTATATGCAGTTCTAATTGGCCCGCGATGACAAGGAATGCAAAAATTAAAATTATGACTGATCTCACATTGTATATTTTTATGTAAACACATTCTGGTAACTCATGTGAAAATTTGTAGGCAATGCCGAAAAAAATTGCCCTGGTCTATGCACGCCGAACTCATATACATATAGTGGAACAGAGTGAAAGAGGTGCAAGAATATAAAAATGGACTCCGACAGGACAACGTTTAGTAAAGAGACTCTGATTTCATTGTCATTGAAAGCGAAGACCATCCAATTCATATTGCCACAATTCATAGAATGTTTCACTTTCCACTTGCTTGTATAGCATTCACCAGCAGTAGTTGGAAAACTAAATGCAAATTACGTCATTAAAAACTTTATATTGCCAAGTCCAAGCTTGCGGACAAATTATACCAGCACATTCAAAGGGGGTCTTTATGCGCCCACCCCTTCGCTGTTCAGCTGATTGGTGTTGTTTAGAGGAATTACACACGAAAAAAAACCACACTCTAAATGGGTTATGGCCTGAGACCAGCTTATTTAATTATGGTATTAAAGTGGTTGACTACATATGTAGCCTGAGAGTTGGGCAGAGACGGGCTGAACTGAACAGACTTGAAAGACAAATGAAGCAACTTGAAACCCATGTTCATAAAGTTGAATGAATGGTTGGCGAGCTTTGTAAAGACAAACGGGTTCGGAGACAATAAAATAAGTGGAAAGAGCACTTGGTTAGAGTTAATGAGATCTGGTCAGAAGGCCACTACCGTCGATATCAAAGGCAAAACTAAACAAGTAAGGAAAGGCTAAGTTCGGGTGTAACCGAACATTTTATACTCTCGCAATTTATTTATTTAACTTTATTTATATTAATAATACACAATTTGACCCACATATTCATCATATATATTGTATAAAGTCCATTGAAAGTTGGAAACCCTAATATTAGGTTAGAAGCACCGAGGTCCTCATGTTCGATACATGGGGCCTTGAAAACCTATGGTCCGATTTCGGCGATTTTTAGAATGGGGCTTCCACACTATAAAGGTAGTATTTGTGCAAAGTTCTGCATCGATATCTTCACTAGTGCTTCCTTTATAATTGATTTGTGATTTTTTAAGAGCTTGATAACTTTTTAAAAAAAAAAACGCATAAAATTTGCAAAATCTCATCGGTTCTTTATTTGAAACGTTAGATTGGTTCATGACATTTACTTTTTGAAGATAATTTCATTTAAATGTTGACCGCGGCTGCGTCTTAGGTGGTCCATTCGGAAAGTCCAATTTTGGGCAACTTTTTCGAGCATTTCGGCCGGAATAGCCCGAATTTCTTCGGAAATGTTGTCTTCCAAAGCTGGAATAGTTGCTGGCTTATTTCTGTAGACTTTAGACTTGACGTAGCCCCACAAAAAATAGTCTAAAGGCGTTAAATCGCATGATCTTGGTGGCCAACTTACGGGTCCATTTCTTGAGATGAATTGTTCTCCGAAGTTTTCCCTCAAAATGGCCATAGAATCGCGAGCTGTGTGGCATGTAGCGCCATCTTGTTGAAACCACATGTCAACCAAGTTCAGTTCTTCCATTTTTGGCAACAAAAGTTTGTTAGCATCGAACGATAGCGATCGCCATTCACCGTAACGTTGCGTCCAACAGCATCTTTGAAAAAATACGGTCCAATGATTCCACCAGCGTACAAACCACACCAAACAGTGCATTTTTCGGGATGCATGGGCAGTTCTTGAACGGCTTCTGGTTGCTCTTCACCCCAAATGCGGCAATTTTGCTTATTTACGTAGCCATTCAACCAGAAATGAGCCTCATCGCTGAACAAAATTTGTCGATAAAAAATTTTCGAACCGAACACTGATTTTGGTAATAAAATTCAATGATTTGCAAGCGTTGCTCGTTAGTAAGTCTATTCATGATGAAATGTCAAAGCATACTGAGCATCTTTCTCTTTGACACCATGTCTGAAATCCCACGTGATCTGTCAAATACTAATGCATGAAAATCCTAACCTCAAAAAAATCACCCGTTATATTGTAAAGTTAACGATTCAGATCGTCTTCAAAGTTCTGGTATATAGGAAGTTGGCGTGGTTGTGAAGCGATTTGGCCTATTTTCACAACATATCATTGGGATGTAAGAAAACTATTACAAACCAAGTTTCATTGAAATCGGTCGAGTAGTTCCTGAGATATGGTTTTTGACCCATAAGTGGGCGATGCCACGCCCATTTTCCATTTTGTAAAAAAATCTGAGTGCAGCTTCTATCTGCCATTTCTTATGTGAAATTTAGTGTTTCTGGCGTTTTTCGTTACTGAGTTAACTCACTTTTAGTAATTTTCAACCTAACCTTTGTATGGGAGGTGGGCGTGGTTATTATCCGATTTCTTTCATTTTTGGACTGTATAAGGAAATGGCTAAAAGAAATGACTGCAGAAAGTTTGGTTTATATAGCTCTATTGGTTTGCGAGATATGTACAAAAAACTTAGTAGGGGGCGGGGCCACGCCCACTTTTCCAAAAAATTACATCCAAATGTGCCCCTCCCTAATGGGATCCTATGTTCCAAATTTCATTTTCATAACTTTATTTATGTCTTAGTTATGACACTGTATAGGTTTTCGGTTTCCACCATTTTGTGGGCGTGGCAGTGGACCGATTTTGCCCATTTTCGAAAGCAACCTCCTCAGGGTGCCAAGGAACATGTGTTCCAAGTTTCATTAAGATATCTTAATTTTTACTCAAGTTATCGCTTGCACGGACAGACGGACAGACGGACAGACGGACAGACGGACAGACGGACGGACGGACAGACGGACGGACAGACATCCGGATTTCAAATCTACTCGTCATCCTGATCATTTATGTATATATAACCCCATATCTAACTCTTATATTTCTTGGTGACACAAACAACCGTTAGGTGAACAAAACTATTATACTCTGTGCAACAGGTTGCGAGAGTATAAAAAATACTATTTAAGTACAACAGCAGTAATAGAAACTTGCTCCAACTTCGCCACAAGCTATACTGCCACCAAAGAAATTGTCGCTAGTGGCAAAAAATCAAGTCATCAAGCAGCCCAAATCATTATCCTACTGTGTTACGTAGTTAGTCTAAGTCGGTCAATCGACAGTTGGACCGTGCGCTGACAGCCTGCACGCCGTTCCTTGGTAGTTGCTTAGCACGTTAGATGAGGCCCACGGCGACTGCTCAGACAACGTAGGCGAGCGAATCGGGCACATAGACTTTCCAAATGAGCAATTCCAAGCTGGCTACTGTGTGGGCTGAGCTATAGTTTGCACAATTGGCGATTTCGACAGTGGGGTTCGTCAGTCATTTAATAAACGACATTCAATCAGTTGTACAGTAAAGCAAACAGCAAAGTGTCGATAACTCGTCTGGCGTTAATTGTATTTCTAGTGAGCTGTAATAAAACGAATACAAATACTCTAGCGAGCCCCTCAACCCGCAAACTTTCACTACGCAACAAGTGCCTTAGTTAAGAGTCTCTTTACAGTTCAGCTTTACCATTCCACTACTAAAACGTTCACGTTGCTGCATTCCACACAGTACCGTTGTGTGGACTTGCAGTCAGCTGGTTACACCACTCCAGTTTCTCCATTGTGACCGTCAAAAGCTCGGTCAACTGGCTAGCCATTTTAGTTAGTTGATATGTAATATCAATATCTATTAACAGATTTCGTCTAATGTTGAAAGTTTTTGTTGCTATTCGAGTCGGTATGATGTGTTGTCCGCTTTTTTGGCTTGCCACAAATTTCCAAAATCCAGTTTCGCGCACTTGTTGCGTTGTCTGTTCGTGTAGGGAGGAGGGGGGGTTTAGTTGTGGCTTCGATTGAGGCGTCAAATATAGTGTTTATTTGCGTTGCGCTTATTTCGCTCGTTTTCAAAACAATTTATTACAGTTTATTTTGTGGAAATTGATATCTGTTGCAAATTGAAATTGTTTAATTTTATTTTAGGATTTGACTTTTTGTATACCCACCGCACTGAATTATCGCGTTACGATAACAAAAGCGGAATATTTTTGTAGGCAGCGTTGCTGTTTGTTACGATTCACTGGTAAAACTCTGGCAGAAAGTAATTATTTTTTAGAGTTCCTTGTGGACTGTGAATAGAAAGATATATATTATTTTCGCAGAAAGGAAACACTAGTATGTGTCTCTGCTTCTTAACAGTCTAGAGAAGCCCTGGATTGGGATAGTGACGGTTGTCACTAACTAAATCTCTTAAAGAACCGAACCAAACTCTCTCAGTCTCTCGTGAGATGTTCCGTCATAACTGGGTGTTCATGATCTGAAAGCACCTGAATATATAACCGCCGAGGACTACCATATTTTATGAAGCTAAATCAATTCCTATGTCTGGAAAATCGGGTAATTTTTATGATCTGTCGAAGCAAAGTGATCCGAGGAATTCGAAAATTATCTTCATATTTTCATAGCGAAAAGTTAAACCTTCTCTACATTTTTTTAATTATATTGAGATCTAGCATCTTAATATTAATGTATGTATGTATGCACATAAATCTTTCAGTAAAACAAAAAAGCTAATTTCGTAATAATAAATTATCGCTCCCAAGCCGCTCAAAGACAGTGACTATGGCCTAAGCAGATTTCCGGCATGAGCTCTGCCACCCACTGTTTTGAACGGAGTCAGCAATATACGCAGAGATTGCGAAGGGAAAGCCGCAAATGCTGATACTTCATAAGACGACCAGAAAGCTATTAGACAATAGTGCCGAGAGAAATGTGGCATGAGAATACGCCTATTCTCGCTGAGGTTTCTACGTTGCGGTGATATGTAGATTCAAGTGGAGCGGCAGCAACATTCCTTCTATCTCGTACGCATGTAATATTTTACGTCTACGCTACTTAACAACTTTATGCTAGCCGCGGTAATACATCGCATTCTCTCCTTTAACTGGCCTAGACAACCGTTGCACCTGTGCCGTCTCTTCTCCTCCTTTGCCACCATACCAAGCGCTCTCTATGTGTATTATGTAAGCAATAGCTTTCGCAATGAAATATAGATTTTACACCTTATATTATAGTTGAACATTGTATTATTGTTGTAATTGTTATTGTGCGGCTTACAGGCAGAACTTGTGGCAGGTGTGAATATCATATTCATCTCATGAAATGGGCATGAATAAATTTATGAGGGCAATATGCATGGCTACACCCCCTCCGAAATGTTATCGGTTTGTCAATTGTGTGTGTAAATATAATACGCAAGGTACCCTTTTACTCATGCATTATATATACAATGTATGCAATTTAAGCGAATATTGTACGACTGCTAATTTCGCTTTTGTGTCCTCTTCATCAGCGCTTTTCAGCAGATAGACAAGGGTAGACGAAGCCATCCGAGCTTATTTGGTCATATCCTGATTTAAGTAACTTCAATAAATTCATGGAATGAAATTATACAAAATCTAGGTTAGGTTAATTTAAGTTAGGTTAGGTAACATAAATTTATTTGAGGTTATGTCATCATTTTTGTAAATCATTAAACTTAAATATAAAATTTTGCAATTACTCTGGTTGCTTTGATACACCCTGTGTTAGGGTCCTCTTCTATGTAAAGAGATCATGTTTACATACGCACTGTACGCATTTATCAATGTCAAGTGGAAAGAAAGGAAGTGAAAGCGAAGTCAAAATTAAATGGAAATTATGATAAGTACGTGTGAATAAAAAGAAAAATATCAATACGGATTTTTGCAAAATGTAGAAAGAAGTGAATTTTGAGATAAAAGTGTCAAAGGAAGGAACTACAAAATTATAAAAAAAGTACGTAAGGGGCCATCCATAAATTACGTCACACGAATTTAAGGACTTTTTAACCCCTCCCCTCCTCCTTGTCACAAGTTGTCACATTTTGAACTCAATGAGAAAAATGAGAAAAGTTAAAGTATATTTGAATAGCATTCACTAATCAAAAATAAAAAAGAAATAACAATGATGAATGCTTAACGACCTGTAGATTGTTAGTACGAGTAGTGATAGACATCCTTAGTAAACCCTTTATTTCGGTTTTTGGCAAGTTGTTCGAACTACTGAAATATAATTAACTCCAAAAGTATTGTGACTTAATGTCGACAACGACTAAGGAATTTTTGTTAGAACCCTAATCCTTTACTGCTAAGTTAAATAATCTTTGTGTTCAAGAAAATATGATTTATCTTATACTTCCTCTTCTTATTCGCATTAAGTAATTTATTCATGGAGCCACATTTGTACGGTACTCTTGTGGATATTATACTGCCGCATAAAATAAAAATATAGGGTGATTACATTGAGTTGTAGAATTTCCTAAGGAAACAGTTACCAAATTAAATATATTTTTTTGACGTTTAACACATACTAAGAAACAGCTTTTAAATTCAAATTAATTTATTTCCAAATCTCGGATTTTGTGGAAAAGTTGATTCAGCTGAGACCCAAAATTTTGTTTAAACAATAAATGACCAAGTTTTCGAGTTATAAAAGTTAAAATTTCTACTATTTCCTCTCAAAACTATAACCCTATAAATGTATATACTATTTTGCTATAGAAACATATCCAGAATATGACATATAAAAGTGGTACCACATCTAGGCATTCGTCGTGGCCTGCCACATGTATTTTTGAATTCACTCACTCACATACTCTAACGGTATTGCACATTGCTACGAATTATTTATCAGACCCTCTTCAACGATTGCTCGTGTTCAAAGCACTGCAATGGTAAGGGTACATACTGTACATATATGATATACATATATATATTTTCATACACAGGTATGCGTGTGTGGAATCCTACCAGCTAATTTAATATTTGCGCATACAAGGATTGCGTGTAATTAACAATTTAACATTTCATCAATTCAATGCAGCGGTTGATTGCGCCACAGCTGAAGGCGTTGGGGTTAGTTGCATCGTGAATGTGGGTGTTTTTTTTTCGTTTTTAACGTGCTACCGCTCCTTAATGAAAATTGCGTTGCGTTGGTTCGGATAATGGCAAAAATGATGACTCGCAAAAAACACAAAAAATAAATAAATAAACTTTTGTTCAAAAGCACCATTAAAATGCCAGCGTATGCGAATGCACATATCGCCCTAGTGCAGCGAAATAAAAAAATGAAACATTTTAAATTGAATGGCTGGCGAGTGCGTTTGGCAGCTTGCAGCTGAGGCTTACCAACTTTCAACGGCAATTAAAGTAAGCAAATATAAAATGTTAGCAAATGTTGTCTTTGTTAAAATATAGAAATATATCGCAGTGTAAGTGAATTATAAAAAATAATTACAGTGGGTGCATTTTAATTCGAATTTTTCATTATCAAAACTGTTGAAAGAAAATGTCTACTTTATTGTTTTTTTAATCATTTTAGTATGAAGAACAGTTTCAAAGGGGAAACTCGAATCAGATATATCGATTATTTAATAACATAATATACATTGTAGATAGGACGATCCACGATACACAACAGTTTTATACTCAAATGACTCAAATGTTTCTTAGAATTGTATTGTATAACGAATCTATTGGTTTTAAATCTCGTAAGATTTCATTAGATATTCATAAAGAAAACACTCCATTTTGGAAGTATTTTGATGGACATTTACTATCAAGCATTTTGTACACCATTTTCTACTCCACAAAATTAATAACTGCACCTAAAGAGTTATTGGAGAAATCAAATTACTGAAATTTCTATAGCATCGCAGATCTAAGATCTTTAGTCTAAGCCTTAAAGTCAGTGTCCTGAGATACTAAAAAGTATTGTGATGATATATTAAGTTAACATGCTCAACCGAGATTTAACGATATATATTTGGATTTATTTTGCAGAGTGTTTAAAAATTTAAATAAACTATTTCATAACAATATCAAGACTGATTTGCTAAAATTGAAAGCCCTTTCATTTATATCCTTAACTTCCTCCAGGCAAAATAGTCGCAAAATAAGTCACATACACAAAACATCTCGCTTCCACTCACATGTAATTTAACATTTATCGCTTTCGAATGAAGTACATACAAATGTAGGTTAACTGAAAAAAGGGGTGATGAAAAAAGAAAAAAATAAGAGAAGAGCGGGAATGTTTAAACAATTTGTAGCGAATTTCCGAATATATGTTTATTTCATCAAGAGGTACACAGCAGTAAAGTTACATGCGTACAAATCAAAGTGGAATAAACTGCATTTACGCGTTGAAATTTTACACAAGTGCACCCCCTTCGTCAAGTTCCCAATGTGTTTCACCTGTATATGCGTGCGTCTCTTTGAATATGCGTGCACATATGGCCCGCTTTTTTCTTGTTGGTTGATGACATTTGGTTCAATTGTTTTGTGTTTGCTCACATTCCTATTTGGGTGACTCGCAGCGTTTCACAGAGCTGACAGCACAATGACAACGTTCCGATTCGATTTTCTTTGTTTGATGTTTCAGAAAGCCAGCGAAATTTTTTCCTCGAATCCTTTTGTTGTTTCTCTGTTTTCTTTTTATACTCTCGCAACCTGTTGCACAGAGTATTATAGTTTTGTTCACATAACGGTTGTTTGTGTCACCAAGAAATAAAAGAGTTAGATATGGGGTTATATATATATAAATGATCAGGATGACGAGATGACGAGTGGATTTGAAAATTTTTGATAGCAAAGTGTATATGTGGGGGGGGGTTTTGGGGTGTTAAAACCCAAGCCATCCAAGCCAGCCAAATACGGCATAAAGCTATGGTGGGTATGTGATGCGAAATCATACTACCCTCTGACTGGTCAAATTTATACTGGTAAATCGGGCAGTGACAGAGAAAAAAACCAAGGAGAAAGAGAAACTTTTGTTTTTAAGAAATCCTCGAAAGGGTAAAATAAACCCTTTTTTTAGCACGCCTACCTGCGGAATTACCCACTTGCCACCTTTTTTACGAAAGCTTTGTTTTAACGGATCACGTCCACCAGTCAAACAAAAGCAGGTAGTTTTTTATTTGTAATTATAGTTTATATATTTGTTTCGATACCGCGGTGGTACTATTCTGGAACAAGACTTCTAGATCACGCCTTTGGTAAAATATATTATATTCATTTTAATTGACTATTGATATTATACCAGTTTAATTGTGAGAAAAAAGCAAATATTTCTGTAAGAAATCGAGATATATATTTTTTTGAAAAGAATTCAAGACATTTAGCGACAAAAAACCATAAAATTGCTGCCAAAGCACATAATAAGTCAAGTTTTAAGCAACAGTATTGAAATTGTCATTATTTCCAAACACATTTAAAAATTCAGGAATAATTTATATAACTCACACCCATTCATATATATTGTGTAACATAAAAAGTCTTAATCTAATTAATAGTAAATGTCTTCAGTCAGTCTTCATCACTGTCGCTATCCGACAGCGCCAGATCGTTGGTCAAAATATCAGGTATACTTTCGTATTTGGCGGAAGGGGTTTCTATTTGAGCTTTTGCTGCTCCATCGTCTTTTGTAGCCGGAACATCATTTGAAGTTGTAGTCGCTATCATTTCCTCATCACTGTCGTTATCCGATAGCGCCAGATCGTCGGTCAAAATATTAGAAATGCATTCGTATATTGCATCGTCCTTCGGGGTCACAATCATTTCCTCATCACTGTCGCTATCCGACAGCGCCAGATCGTCGGCCATAATATCAGGAATACAACCGTGTTTTGTGTGTGGAGTTTCTTTAGGTGTTTTTGGTGCTCCATCGTCTTTCGTAGACGGAATTCCATCACTTTTTGGGGCCGCTAATATTTCCTTATCATCCATCCTGATAATGTGCTGTTGTTCTGACTGCTGACGATATTGGTTAGCAATTGACATTGCAAAAGCCACTGCTGATTCCTCTAAACGTTTCCGGTCATAGAGCGTAATGAGCTGCTTGATGTGATCCAATTTAGCATGCAAATAGTCACAACGCTGCTTACGCTTAAGTTCGTCCTCGCTATTAATACGCTTGAATTTCTCCACAATACATTTCTGGATGCGCTCGTAGACGGTGTGATCTGCAGGTATATCAAGAATTTGCACGCCAAGTGCGCGGAAACTGCGTTTCAGTTCATCGTGTTGCTGCCAGAGTGGCATATATTCTGCGTAATATCGGTCAAATGCAGCCTTATATTGTTGACGCTGTTCCAAGTTTATGATTTCTGAGTAATCGCTAAAGTCGTAATTCAGGTGTTCGGTAGCATAATCGGTGCGTCTTTTCTTCGACGGTTGACTCTCACTCGGAGGAGCGCTTGGGCGCTTTGATGCATTATCAATTTTGAGCGGCTTATTTTCATGTTGCGGTGGATTGGTTCTAGTTGTTAATGTTGATAATGTAGAACTCGTACTCTTTACGGAGGTAACTTCTTCTGAGTTGTTTGTTGGATTTAAACCGCGTTCCTTGCGTATTTTCACTTGTTGCACCTGTTTGGCGGTGTAATAAGGCCATTCTTCGTCGACTTCTCGCCAGATGCATCGACGTAAGCTATATACGCCTTTACATATCTGGGATATATCTTTAAGCACTGTGGGGATTACTTTGCTTTCGCAATCGCGCAAACCTTCCCTTTGTAGAATTGCATACAGTTCAATTTTGGTATACGACTTCAAACCCAGCATATGAATTAGTCGTTCACGGATTTTACGTGTCGATATGTGTTGCAATTTGTCATTTCCAATGTTTGCCTTTGGAACTCCATTTTGTGGCTTTTCTCTTAGAAACAACTCACTACCACTGACTTTGTTGTTCTTAATTGGGTTCTTGTCATCTCCAGTTATAGTCTTCGAATCTATGATGCGTTGGTTGTTAACTCCGGTTTGTGGCCGTCCGCTTAAAGATAATTTACAATCTTTGTTGTTCAAAAGCCAATTTGAGTTAATGGGCTGTATCTTCCTGACGGCGTTATTTCGTTGGACGATTTTACTTTTGTTTAACGATGTCATGTTTTGTATTTATCTTGTTACTGTTGTGTGTTTATAATTTTAATGTTGCTCTAATGAACTCCGTTGTGGTTATGATATGTATTGGCACATAGGTTGTCCTTTTATAACTTGCAGGTACAAACGCACCTGTAAAGTACCGTTTGATTTTTACCTGTTCTGACCTAACTTTTGGTTTTTAAGAAATCCTCGAAAGGGTAAAATAAACCCTTTTTTTAGCACGCCTACCTGCGGAATTACCCACTTGCCACCTTTTTACGAAAGCTTTGTTTTAACGGATCACGTCCACCAGTCAAACAAAAGCAGGTAGTTTTTTATTTGTAATTATAGTTTATATATTTGTTTCGATACCGCGGAGGTACTATTCTGGAACAAGACTTCTAGATCACGCCTTTGGTAAAATATATATTATTTTCATTTTAATTGACTATTGATATTATACCAGTTTAATTGTGAGAAAAAAGCAAATATTTCTGTAAGAAATCGAGATATATATTTTGTTGAAAAGAACTCGAGACTTTTAGCGACAAAAAACCATAAAATTGCTTCCAAAGCACATAATAAGTCAAGTTTTAAGCAACAGTATTGAAATTGTCATTATTTCCAAACACATTTAAAAATTCAGGAATAATTTATATAACTCACACCCATTCATATGTTTATTAAGGTTAATTTGTGTTTAAATCAATTATAATTTTTGCGCACACAAGCGAAGAACTATAAAAAACAATTCATGTTGCGGTGGATTGGTTCTAGTTATAGTCTTCGAATCACCGATGCGTTGGTTGTTAACTCCGGTTTGTGGCCGTCCACTTAAAGATAATTTACAATCTTTGTTGTTCAAAAGCCAACAGGCCATGCAAAGTTTGTGGCCAGTGCAAAAAAACCGGTTTGCAAGTGCAAACAAAATGCAATATATGTATAAAAAACTAAATTTGCAATGTCTTATGTATTCCTTATTTTTCTTATTTATAAGCACATAATTTAATAAATAAATAAATTGTATTGTTTTAAAAACGCAAAAACAAAAAATATTTACATATGTAAATAGTGACCAAGTTAGGGTTAAATAATAGAATTTAATTCTACATAGTCATTTGAAAAGTTGTAATTTGTTGTTTTCAAAGCAATCTTTCTGCCGACGATGTATGAATATGTAAAATAAATGAATACATTAGTCACTAACAGCGTTGCCGTTTTGATACAATTGTATCTTTTTTGATACTTTTTTTTCTAAATTTTGTGATTTGATACTTTTTTGTTCACAAACGGCCTATTTTCTTTTTACTTTTCTGCTGATAGAATTTAATTTTTTAAACTATGAGAATGTTAAACTAAAAACAAACCTATTGTATCTGGATAGTATTAAAAAGTTGTGGGAATGTAGGCCAATTAAAAAACCCAGAAAAATATAAACTGGACAGAGACATTTTTTAATTTGCTTCAAAGTAATGAGTTTGCCTTATAACTCTGTGGCTGCTGAACTGGATTTTTTTAGATTTAAGGGGAATTGTGAGTCGAAAATGGACTTCTTTTGAAAATTAGTTCTGAACGGAAAAGTCACCAATAAGGTTTCTATTATTTTTTTTACAGTTTATTGTTAATCATAATACCGGAAAAATAAAAACTCATTTATTATGACTTTCAGTTTTCGTTCCATGAGCAAACTGTTGTGAAATAAATTTAAATTAAAAAAAATTAAGCTATTTGCAAAAAAATACTTGAGTGTCTTAACTAAAATGTCTATATTTTTAATAAAAACAACCAGATGGTCTGAATTAGATACACAACTTTACTTATTATTTGTTTTTCAAAATTGAACAATCGTTTAAACTAATTTTTGAATCAGTTAAAACAATAGCCGCAGAATTAGATTTAGAAATCAAAATTCCGCGTTTAGCGAAACGGCAAACTAATCGTGACAATTATGAAGGCGAACCGGAAGAATATTACCGCAGATCAATTTATATACCGTTTTTAGATCATTTTTAAAACATCGAGAGCTGCTTTGCAAAATTGAAAACATTTTGCCAAATAATTGCATAAATCTTGACGTTATTGAGAAGCAGGAGACTGTTCGTGTTTTAGAAAAGCAATGGTCCGCTGATGTAGAAGATCCCGATGATTTCGTTGCTGAATTTAGAATGTGGAAAGGGTTAAAAATCTTTTCTTCAGATTATATTTTCTAACTAAAATTTTGAATATATTTTCAGGAAATGGTTAAATCAAACAAAGAGATCCAAAACTTTTTTAGACGCGTTGAATTGTTGCGATGCAAAAATTTTCAAAACAGTGCATCGTTTTTTAAAGATTGGAGCAACAATCCCTACATCTGTCGCTTCAAGTGAACGCTCGTTTTCCTCACTGCGCAGGCTTAAAACATATTTACGAAATAAAACTGGAGAAGCACGCCTGAACGGAATGGCTCTCTTGAATATCCATAAAGATATAGACGTGACGGAGGAAGAGATTTTAAATGTTATGACCCAAATTAAAAGAAGATTAGACTTCAATTTCTGAATAAAATAATGAAACATTGTCTTTTTACCTAACCCCCCCCCCAAATTTTTTTCCTGCGTTCGCCACTGCTCCACTCATTGTCCTCCACAGCATTTTCTTTACTATCCGATTTGTTTTTTGCTTTATTTCAGTTTTGTGTTCTGCTTGTTACTTCTTGTAGTAAGTTAACCATTGACGGTGCAAATGACTTAGTTTTGCGCCTTCTTTTTTCAGCTTGTTATACTCTCGCAACAAAAGTTGCTACGAGAGTATTATAGTTTTGTTCACATAACGGTTGTTTGTAACACCTAAAACTAAAAGAATTAGATATAGAGTCATATATACCAAAGTGATCAGGGTGACGAGTAGATGAAATCCGGATGTCTGTCCGTGCGTCCGTTTGTCCGTCCGTCCGTCTGTCCGTCCGTCCGTCTGTCCGTCTGTACAAGCTGTAACTTGAGTAAAAATTAAGATATCTTGACGAAACTTGGCACAAATATTCCTTGGCACCATAAGAAGATCAAGTTCGAAAATGGGCGGTATTGGACCATTGCCACGCCCACAAAATGGCGAAAACCAAAAACACATAAAGTGTCATAACTAAGCCATAAATGAAGTTATAAAAGTGAAATTTGGAACAATGGATCGCACTATGAGGGGGCATATTTGGATGTAATTTTTTTGGGGATGTGGGCGTGGCCCCACCCACAAATCGGTTATTTATATTTAACTCGCAAACCAATAAAGCTATATAAACCAAACTTTCTGCAGTCGGTTATCTTACGTACTCCACCACACACCATGAAAATAGTTGAAATCGGATAATAACCACGCCCACCTCCCATGCAAAGGTTAGGTTGAAAATTACTAAAAGTGAGTTAACTCACTAACGAAAAACGTCAGAAACACTAAATTTCACATAAGAAATGGCAGATGGAAGCTGCACTCAGATTTTTTTACAAAATGGAAAATGGGCGTGGCATCGCCCACTTATGGGTCAAAAACCATATCTCAGGAAATAATAATAATATAATATTTGCTTGACACCCTGATAACACGGACAAAAAATGGGCGAAACCGGTTCACAACCACGACTACATTCCTTATAACTCAATTTTGAATTCCATCTTATTCCATCACTTTGTAATATATACATAAGGAGCCAATGAAGATAGCGGAATAAAACTTTACACAAATAGTGTATATCATCTCTGGCTTCACTTGTGAAAAAATTTTCGAAAACGGACTATAACTTTTCAAATATGGTAAATCTCTCAGATAATTTAATGTAATTCATAGGAAATTGTTTTTTTCTAATAGTGTTCTGTTAAAAAAATTATTAAAATTGGGTCATAACATCTCCATATACCTAATTATTGGTTTTTCAAAAATACGGTGGGCTTTATTCCGCATATATGTATTGGTTAATATTAGAATTACCTCAACCCTCATATAGTATATATTGCGATTTTCGTTATTCTATTAACCTTTATGCCGAATTTAAGGGTAAATTTTGTATGTTTGTAAGTTTCTTCAATAAATTGCGGGAGTATAAAATGTTCGGTTGCACCCGAACTTAGCCTTTCCTTACTTGTTGATATTACTTTTGTTCAACTTAATGACATCATTTGAAAGGATTATTCTTTTTTGATGATAAGAAGGCCAGCAACAAAGAAGCCTAGCATGCGGCTTCGGTGGATATTTACTACACTTAAAAATTCGAAATTAAATCCATTTACAAAAGATGGCTTGTGCATGCATTCCATCTCGATAATACTGCATAAAAATGAATAATCCCCACTTAAGGGCGATTAAATTTAACCCTAGAAGGTCATCGCTATTTTTATAACGTAGAGGTCATCCCTCGTCGATTCGACGACGGCATTACTCAAAGTCCATAATATATTATCCTACCTATCAAAACCTACTAAAATCAATATATTCACATTACCTGGTTTATATATCTTCTAAATAAAACAATATCAAACAGTTTTTCTTAAATCTTTTATTAAATAAATAAAATTTTCACAGCTCTGATTCATTCGGCTTTTGTACAAAATAAACACTCGCGTCGTCGAAACGACGAGGCATGACTTTCCAAGGTTAAATAATATTTTTTACATTTTATTCCTTTTTTTGAAACATGGTTACGTAGGATTTGTATCGCATACAAGGTGTTGAAAAAATCCGGTAAATCTTCTTGGGCTCATCGATTCATATCGTTTTTTGAATGACTATGCCACAGTTATAGTATGGTTTTATTCGATCCGCTAAGCTGTTTTCACGTCTGGTCTACGTAAGTGGAATGTCTTCCAATAACTCTGCAGTATTCCACCCTAATATTTCAGGTGTTTTTTCTTCCGCTATAAGCATATTCAAATTATCCCGAGGAATGTTTGTTAAACACTAATCATCACCTTAAATTATACTGGTGCCACAAGCCCTCCATGTCTAAGTGGTATTCTCCAGACGCTGCTGGCTTAGACTTAATCATTTCTTTCTACAGTAATTGGAACTCTCATTGATTTTTTTAGAGATTGGCTTTTGATAGAGATTGGCATTCGGGTCTACTGCTGATAATGGAATACATGTTACCCAAACAATATTGCGAAATAATTGCTTCCTACCTAAAGATAGATACTTCCGCATAAAACAAGAGGACGCATACTCAAACTTGCAACCGATAGAAGCCGGTGGTTCCCATAGAAGCGTGTTGGGATCAGTGCTTTACTTGCTTTTTAGAAGTGATATCTCCACTGACTCAAGTTATGTGACAGCGACATTTGCGGATGGCACAGTCCAAACATCAACAACAGCGACCGAAAACCTTACATTGTTTACCTTCTGGCAAACCAAAGAAAACAAAAAAGTACTTAGAACAAGTAAGGAAGGGCTAAGTTCGGGTGTAACCGAACATTTTATACTCTCGCAATTTATTTATTTAACTTTATTTATATTAATAATACACAATTTGACCCACATATTCATCATATATATTGTATAAAGTCCATTGAAAGTTGGAAACCATAATATTAGGTTAGAAGCACCGAGGTCCTCGTTTTTGATATATGGTCCGATTTCGGCGATTTTTAGAATGGGGCTGCCACACTATTAACATAGTATTTGTGCAAAGTTCTGCACCGATATCTTCACTAGTGCTTACCTTATATATTGCAATGTAAACGATTCAGATTGACTTCAAAGTTCTGGTATATAGGAAGTAGGCGTGGTTGTGAAGCGATTTGGCTTATTTTCACAACATATCATTGGGATGTAAGGAAACTATTACAAACCAAGTTTCATTGAAATCGGTCGAGTAGTTCCTGAGATATGGTTTTTGACCCATAAGTGGGCGAGGCCACGACCATTTTCCATTTTGTAAAAAAATCTGAGTGCAGCTTCCATCTGCCATTTCTTATGTGAAATTTAGTGTTTCTGACGTTTTTCGTTAGTGAGTTAACCCACTTTTAGTAATTTTCAACCTAACTTTTGTATGGGAGGTGGGCGTGGTTATTATCCGATTTTTTTCATTTTTGGACTGTATTAGAAAGTGGCTAAAAAAAACGACTGCAGGAAGTTTGGTTTATATAGCTCTATTGGTTTGCGAGATATGTACAAAAAACTTAGTAGGGGGCGGGGCCACGCCCACTTCCCAAAAAGAATTACATTCGAATATGCCCCTTCATAGTGCGATCCTTCATACCAAATTTTATTTCCATAGCTTTATTTATGGCTTAGTTATGGCACTTTATGTGTTTTCGGTTTTCGCCATTTTGTGGGCGTGGCAGTGGTCCGATTTTGCTCATTTTCGAAAGCAACCTTCCTATGGTGCCAAGAAATAAGTATGCCAAGTTTCATCAAGATATCTTAATTTTTACTCAAGTTACAGCTTGCAGAGACGGACGGACGGACGGACGGACGGACAGACAGACATTCGGATTTGAACTCCACTCTTCACCCTGATCACTTTGGTATATATAACCCTATATCTAACTGGTTTAGTTTTGGGTGTTACAAACAACCGTTATGTGAACAAAACTATAATACTCTCTTTAGCAACATTTGTTGCGAGAGTATAAAAACACAGAGAACGAGAACAAGTATTCACTTGTGTGTGTTTCAGAAAAGGTTAAAAATAAATAATTAGATTGACATGACAGCCTACAAATTTCAACGAAGCGGTAAATTATGGTGAAACCACATTAAATGATGAGTCAAATTGAGGGAAGCAGCAAAACATCTTGTATCGAAGCAAAAGCTTTTATACGTGTGTGTACCGTAGGCGAGAATTGCCCCTTTAAGGTAAAGTAGAGTGCCAATAAATTATGCAAATGACGAAAAGAGTATTCTGTGAAAACTAACAAAGGCATAATAGAATATTTATTTAGGCATTTTTGTAAACAGGGAAGCATACTTGAGGGCGTACACCGGCGAATATAAATTAAATTGTGCAGCTAATTTGCTAAACTATTCATTACCTCACCTATTCGAAAATTTATTCTGGAGCTTAATCTATCTGAACATACAAATATACATATGTGTGGATATACAACTGTTTATAAAAGAAATGTCGTTACTTGGGAATAAATTGGCAATTTAAAATGGTTTTCTAGTCAATCTTTTATTTTAATAAGTAAAATGCTGAGACATTTATGGAAATTATGGCAAACATTTATGGAAAAGGTGATACAAACAGCTTTGAATTGTGAAAATTAGATGACGTTGAGCCATCAATTCCAAGAATTATATATATACATTTTAGCAAAGAGGTATTAAAGAGGTTAGAACGTTTGTGTTTTAAGTATTTCATTAATAATTCAAAGTACATTGCTAGACATTTAAGTTCATTTGTTGTTTAAGGCAAAGGTCAAATTCAATTTAACTTCATTATCTATTTTTAATTAAGACAATTAAGCAGGCATATTTAATACGTGTTGAATACATGAATGAATATAATTTACTATATTATTTATTAGCATGTATGTACATACTCCAAGGAACAGTGAGCAACAACTACTAATATAATTCAATAATAACGGTATATTAATTACTCAAGCAAATAATATCATTTATTTCTATTTTTCGGCATATATGTACACACATTATTACAACTGCTTAGAAACAATGTTTGCTTTGTGTGTGCCAAGATTTCAGATTCATTTTTTGGGTTTCATTAAACTGACAGCTCCCATTCCCATTTTCAGGAGGAGGTTGATATCCAAAGAAAATGCCAAGAACCAACAATTTATTTATTTAATACAGTATTTTCACAGTTATAGGCACATCTTCTCATTTTATTTGTCTAGAACAGAAATTTCTATCTTTACCACATTCAATTTGCATTTTTTTATTATTTACGCTTTTTTATTTGACACCATGCGACAATGTTTGCCAATATTCCACCAAGCGCGTGTGGCATGTGTCAACAACAGCTACATCGCCGTCAATAGGCGCCAATAAAAGGGCAATCATGCTTATCAGTCGTAGGCGCAGATGGATGCGTTAATTTGACTTGAATGCCGCGACAAATGAGCACAGAAAAGAATAAGCGAAGAACCCGCCAGCAAATAAGCAACACATTGCCAATTTTAGCATTAAATTTTATTGACAATGAACGAAGCTTTTACACGCTCATCTTGCGGCGATTCGTAGGAGACTCGATAGTGCTTCTGTGCGCGCTTTAAAACTGTAATAAAAATTCGCAATGTGCCCATCATAAGTTATTGACTCCTTCACAAGCGATTGCATATTTGCCTCTAAACAAACAAAAACCTGAATAAACTCACAACACGTGGAAATATTCACATAGCTGCCTCTAGCAGTGCATGCAAGGCGGGAGAACTGCCTGTGGCCTTATGTGCAAAATGCCACCAATCAAAAACAACAGTCCCTCATCCTGCCGACGCTGCTGGTGATACTTGCGTGTTCATATTAATGTTTGGCCACTTGGGTTGCTCGTTTATCCATATTGTCAGAGTCGATTGTTGCTTGAATGAACAGATAGAAAGGGAGCGCCTGATATATTTATTTCGAATACTTTTTACTACTGCAACATCTTCCAATACAGAAGGTCTCATATTTATGCGCATCTAATTAAAAAAAGGTTTTTGTTATTCCGGGTCATTATTTTTTTGAGAGCTTATGAGCTGTTACTTTGTAATTATCTTAAAAGTACACCTATTTGTTTGAGCTCTGCACTCTTGTTCTTGTCTGTATGCGATGTTATAATTGTTTTTCCAAACCCAAAATATTGAGCTCAACAAGTAATGAAGCTTCAGAGAGTCAAGCTTATAAAATAATGGAGGAATAGAATAAAGCCTCGAAGGAAGCATACGAAACAAAATGTAAAGGGATACGAAAAGCATTGGATAACAAATGGTGAAACAGATGCATAGAATCTGATAGACTGCTAAAAATTTAATGATCGATTCCCTGTGCTGTGTTTTGAAGTCATTCAAATTTATTCCATACTTTCGATTCTCTAACGGACTCCTGAAACCAATAATATAACAACTTATGTTACTAGCCGGAAAAGTCTTTGTGACACATTCGCCAGGTTTAATCCCCATCCTTTCTCTAACAATCTCTATTTTTATAGAACTAAGAAAACTTTAATTAAGATTCGCTAAATCAAGTAATTATTATTAGTGATACCTATCGAACCTTAACATGAACTCATACTTTTGCTCCATAATACCCATTTTATTAGAACGTCCAACTTATTTAATGGTAATATTTATTTAGTTCTCACTAATCTCTCCAAATGCTTTCACTACACGTGCGAGTTTCTGCTTCGACACGTTAAAATTCCTTTCGTTTTACCTTGTAAACGCTTGTAAATTGGGTGGAAACGTGCGCCGTTCTAATGCCCCTTGAACGCGCTCTTTGCTTCAGCTTCATTAACGCAGCAATTTACAAACACATTGTTAGGAGTGTTTAACTAAAACTCTAAATGCATACACAAATGACCAGCAGGAAATGACTACTACGATTTTGCATACGAAAAATTTTGTATAGATTATGGGTGCAATGATCTGAGATGTTCATAATTTGAACGGAAAAGAATTTTTAATTCGAAGTCGTTAAATGGTTTTTTATCTTGGACTTCGAACTAAAGCATTATCATCGGCGCTTTTGCGCATCGCATCTAAGTTGAAAGATCGACACATTTTCCTAGTGGGAGGTAACGTTATAAACAAACTCATTACGCTCAGATTGGTATTAAAGCGTGGAGTGTGCATTGCAAGCGCTAAATGCGGAGAATTGTTAAAATTCTGTATGCAATCAGCGAACATACACGACTGACCGACGGACAAACAAGCAAATAAACACCAGTTACAGCAGCAACCTACTAAGCAAACAGCGAACATGCAACATACAGCAAGTAGCAAAAACTCGCAATAAGAACAACAACAACAACAACTGCTGCTGAGCATCGCAATGCGCAAACAAATCGCATAAATCGTTTCGGGATACAAATATTTGGTGATTCTCGAACTTGGAAGCGGAACTACATGGCAGATTGGCTGGCTGGATGCATCCATGGTCCTTGGCATGGTCCCATACTCATGTTGTTATGCATTAGATACACTCCAAGTCCGCTTGCACGCACTCACGCTCGCAACATATGCGATTACATGCAATCTTGTCTCGCATTTTCGTTATTTATGCGAAGTAAACGCGTTCCAGGGGGCAAGTAGTGCAGGGCATCGGCAAAAAACTCGCGAAGAGCAGCTGGAGACGTGAGTTGTAAAAACTCGATGCGCGCACATACATACTTCACATATGTAGATATAGCGAAGCAGCCGCACGCACTTCTGCTCGTGCCATTGAAATTGTGTGCCGATTGTGCCAGGAACATGGAGCACCACTTGAATTGTGGCGACAAAGACGCGCTTACCTCATGGGCTCAATGGTGATTAATCACAATTTTATGTTATCCCAATAACATAAAATTAAGAACCGACCGGATTACCATTGTCATCTTGTGACTTACTACGGGATTGCTGGATCTCGTATGAGGTTTATGACCTTAAGATTATGAGGTAAACGAATTAATTCTTTTTATATATTTTTATCCAATTAGGAGAAATTGTGACTCTAGCTAACCTCATTGGTGCTTTATCTATATATAAGTGTAAGTAAGATTAATTTTGATGAGCTTTAGGTTTAGCAAGCTCAACGTAACCTTAATAATACTAGATGATGTTTTAGTGCAAATTATAATTAAATCTTTTGAGTTAGACTCTTATCTAAGCTAAGAGGAGTTAATTTGATTTTCTAAAGCGTATACAAACAAGTTACTTTTTAACGGTTAATTGTAACAATAAGTTTCCTAAAAATTATACAATACCAAATTTATATATTGAAGTTTAATTGTTTTGTGGAATACAACTGAAGTAACTCGCCTTGGCCAACTATAAATTGTGATCACGGGGATCTGGTTGTATTATTGTATTATTGCCTTCTTTCAGTTCGTAGTAAAATGAGAGAGTGGCATTTGGTTTTATAAAAATAAATTTTAACAAAATAAAAATAATTTCCTCTATTTTACAATATTCTCTTCGGCTATCTTTTGCGCTCTATTTTTATTTTCTAAAAAAGCTAAAATAAATTCCATTCATAATGTAAAATTTTTATTACCACACGCGGCGCGTTATCACTCATGAAACTTCCATTGATAGGCCCTAACATCATTAAGCGTGACAAGTCTTCCTGTGCCATGAATTGATGCGGTTACATAAATTCTACGGGAAGTCGCTGTCATTCAGTAGCTGTTGGCACAACTTGGAGCAGTGAGGCGTGAATGTTCTTTGCAGCGGAATTGCCACCAGCGTCTATTAAATTTTTAGCAAGCATTGTTTTATACCAGAGTTTGTGTGTTTGTTTTACGACTTCAAATTTCAGTCATTATTAACAGTTTCCTCAATTTTATGGGCACTTAAAGTTGTAGGAAATGCGAAATATTTAAATATGAGGAAAATAAAAATGAAAAATTGCACAGCAGAAGGAAAGCTATGAAATGACGGTGACATACCCAGATATGTACATTAGGATGGCCCTTATTTTCCAAAGTATTCCGATTCTCGATCGCACCCCCTAGAAATATGCGAATAGCCCAAAAACTAGTATATACAAAGTTTTGGGTCAATCAAAAAAGGTTTAGAGGTTGCGCAAGGAGCTTGAAATCCTGAAAAAAAAAAGAATTTTTGCCATTTTTATGTCTCAGACTTCCATATTTCAAAGCCACACTACAGTAGAACTCCAATTATCCGAACTCCGACTATCCGAATAGCCGATTATCCGAATCACAAAAAATTGTCCAAAAAAAGTCTAAGTGCGCTATTATTCTTCCCCCCGCGAAGCCAGTGTTTGTTTGTAAAAATTCCTGGTTGTACAGAAGTAAGTGCTGAAGATGTGGGAGTGGATGGCTTGTGACACGTCTGACCCTGGTTTTCAAATTCTCAATGACGATGAAATTGTTGTAAGTGTGAGAGAAGATGTTGAAGTGGAAGTGGAAGAAAAACTTTCTGCTGATGTTGAAGTAGACGCTGGACCATCAGCTAGTGAAGCATTTGCCGGCCTCGAGACTGCTTTGAAGTGGATGGAGCGTCAGCCCGAGTGTGACCACTTGCAACTGCTCACCGTCAAGCGAATGCGTGACCTGACTGCCCGAAAACGGTTGAAGACCGCAAAACAGCTTACATTGACGGAGATGTTTAAAAAACAATGATTTTTATTTCTAAACTCGTACATAAGTACATTTTATTTATATTTAAAACATTTGAAAATTTCATGTTTCTTTCATTTAATTCAATAAAAAAAGTAGTGTAATATCAAAACGTAGCTTTTATTCTCTCCAATGGCAATTTTAAAAAAAAAAATCCGATTATCCGAATATTTGATTATCCGAATGGGTCCCGGTCCCCATTAATTCGGATAATTGGAGTTCTACTGTATCTGGTTTCCATACCGTAATAAGATCTGCATTTTATTACCTTTCCAAAATTACCACAATCTTAAAAACGGTCGATTGATGATAGAGTTACAGAAATACAAATATGAAAGTAAATTTAATGTGGTGCATTGTCAAGCGTCGCATGCTCGTGATATACCGTTATAACGGTTCTAATGTTATTCTTATTATCTTATTACGGTATGGAAAACCAGTAAGGGATAGTGTGACTTTGAAATATGGAAGTCTGAGACATAAAAATGGCAAAAATTCTTATTTTTTCAGGATTTCAAGCTCCTTGCGCAACCTCTAAACCTTTTTTGATTGACCCAAAACTTTGTATATACTAGTTTTTGGACTATTCGCATATTTCTAGGGGGTGCGATCGAGAATCCAAAAACTTTTTTTTTCCTCCATACAACTAAGGGCCACCCTAATGTACATATACATATATTATATATTGGTGGAGGAACAGTAGAGTAGCTTCATAGCCCTGTTTGTGAATAAAAATTCGCGTCCAAAATGTATGTCCCATCTGATTTTATGGAGGTCAGCGCCATATAAAACCAAAACCTTGCTATGGCACGGGAGACTAAACTTGCCACAGTCCGACAGTAAGGTTTCGGGTAATTTATGCGCATAAGTCCCTTTTAATGGAGTCACTCACACCGCTAAACTAAGTACTGACCAAATTCACACACATACAGATTGTCCTTGATCACCTGCCAAATGACCAAGGTGATGGCGGTGGTTTGTTGCGGCACCTAAAACATAAAATTGAGGCTTTAAAATAAAACTGTCATAAATGGCAGCTCCCACGTGTGTTGCTGCTTATTTCGTACATTAAAGTTTTATAAGTATGTAGTTGTGTGGTTATCATGGGTACGAAAATAATTAGGGATTATATGCTGGAATTTACATATTAAGTGGCGCGTGTTGTGTAATAATAAATAAGCTCTGGTGAAACTGGAATAAATAATAAAGATATGAAATAATTTACGAACCCTAAAAATCACACTGAAATAAAATACAAACATAAGAGAGCAAGTAACTCATATTTATTACTTACCTACTTAAATTAGGCTAGGTTTCAGAACTGCAGCTCATGATAGGTAATGAGGGTTCCAATTGGACATTAAAATGGCGGTGCTTTGTGATTTAATTGTAACAAATACTAAGAATGGAACAAAAATCATCAGGAAAAAACGCCTTGAGCATATCACAAATTCATATAGACGTCTAATATCGATACAAAGGCTAGAGTAAAAGTACCGAGTGGTTTCAATCTCTGGCTAGTGGAGCAGAAAGTATCTAGATGTATACATACAACTTATATACGAAAATACGTAAATGGACCACTTGAGTGCCACTCTATGCATGAACTATCTCGCAGCCAAGAGCATTCCACAAACCCAAACCCAGTATGACCATAAAGTACCAAACGATTTATTTTAATCAGCTCCGCCTTAATTTTGGAATGGAATATTATTATTTTCTCTATCAGAAGAACACTAACCATAGAACGGATATTCCATTTCGCCGCAAAAGTTTTGCAACCGCGATCACAGACACGGATTTCAAAGTTGCTGCATAATTCATTCGAGCATCAAAGAAGCGCTGTCATTTCTTCAACTCATATTTCGCGTAACTTGAAAAGCTTGTGGTTAAATGTTTCACATGGGCTCGTAATATCTCGCATCACTTTTAATTTCAGAAATTTAAATTTTATGCGACTATTTACAGTAATTAAGCAAAACATTTCAACAATTTCAGCATGAATTCACATTTCTTTGTTTTTAAGCGGATGTCGACTTGTCCGAAACTGTTGTTTGTGCGCAATTTCACACTCCAACTTTTGTTTTACTTCCGTCAACTATTTCCACATTCTCCTCTTTTACTTAAATGTTTTCGACTTGTGCATTGGAATACAGAAACTCCTAACTTCACAATGAAAAATGTCAACGGACCAAAACTGCGAACAGATTTGTGTGTTTTCCTGTAAAATCTGTTGCAAATCAGCAGTTGCAAATAATGGTTTTTCTTTGTTTGGGCAATATGAGTTAAAAAACATAAATTCTAAAGTTTCTATATAGCACAAATCAGATTCTTTCTATTAACTGAACAAAATAAAGAAGCTTGATATTAAAAAAGTCCCGCATTTAACAAACCGACGATCATTGGTTTGGTTACTTAAACTTTGTATTATTAAATCTTTATGCTCAGATATTTAAGTTTTAAAAATCTAACAGTTTTTTCCACAGTGTATAATGCATATAATTACTGTAATATGTTATGTATGACAAAAAAGAAACGGAAACAAAAAAGAAAGAAAAAAAGAAACTCGCAAAACTCCAAAGAGTTCCGACTAACTTCGAAATATAAGTATTTACTCGCAATTCGGCCTGTCATTGCATATGTATCCACATAGTTATCTAAATACAAGTGTGCTAGGATAGATATTTATCAATAACACATTACAGTTTGTCTTCTGTCAGATGTGGTCTCCAGTAGGGATAATAAATTTTTGTAGAGACTACAAAAATAAAAAATTACGGACAATCAGCATTGCCACTCCATCTCTCTCTTCTCCGACACTGTAGGTGGTAAGCTGCTGCTTTCTGGAGCCACTATGCGAGATTTTCTTCATTACAAATTTATATATATGTATTCACTTTTATTGCTCTTAAACTACTCCGCAAGTAAGTAAATGAGTAAAGGAAGCTTTTCAAGAATTCAATTCCAGACTTACAAAGTTAAATAAAAATTCGGTGAATTTTGTAACTAATTTAAATGAGATTTCAAAACTGAAAGCCATCTGCTGCTGAGATTAAATGTAGGTTTCTTTGAATGCCTCAAGCTCATGAATAGACTTAGTAACTTTGTGAATTATACAAATGCTTACTCTTAGTTGGATTAGAGCAGATACACTCACTATTTAAACCTTCAGACAGATTTAGAAACAAACTAGTCAATGTTATTTATGTAACTAAGGCTTTGGATAAGAAATTCTGAATATATAAAATGATTATAATACTTGAGTAAGCTCAATGTGCGACATTTAACGAGTATTTATGCAAAGTAAGGTTTACTTGTTCACTCAACCCAAATATGTGTGTATGAGCAATCATGAAATTTTCGTAAGCAACTCAAGCGCAAATATACAATATTGCCAAAGAAAAATAAATACACACGGATCCACAGACCTGCTGCCATCTAAGCGACATGTGAAGCATTATGGTCGTGTCCTTCAACTCACACGCTCTCACTTACACTTTTCACCATCACTTTGCTCCACTTATTTCCACCTCAGCCTCTTCACCTTGGCTGCCAAACCAAGCGAAAATTTTCGAAAAATTACTAATCAAGAAAAGCCAAGGAAGCCTCAAGCCAACATGTGGCAACGCGTGTGTTTATCGCCTTGCGGCTGGACCTGCCGCAAGTTATGTCACACACATATGTTGCCAATACATGCATATAACTTGACTTGTTTTTGTACACCAAACACAATTTTCTTCCTCGCAATGTTTGTTTATTTTTTTGGGATTTCAATTTCATCTCTAACTTTGCACGCAGCGAAAGGTGTTCTTCATTTGATTAACTCGAACCCATACAATCGCACACACACTCACACATAAACACGTACACGCTTAATAGTTGTTGGAATTTGTTGATATTTCGTATTTTTGCTTATTCTTGTGCTTCCTAGTCACTGATTTGTGAAATCTTACAAAAGGTTTGCCTACGGGACGAGTGAACAAATTGCTTTGATTGCAAGAGGTGGAATATTTTATGAAATAACATTGTGTACGAATTTTAAATTCTAACGCCTTATGAAGGGTGTTTTGTTAGAGCTAACGAAGTATATTTTCCAATGTAAGGTAACGGCCGATATTTTTGCAACCTCCTACGTCTTAAAAACTATCATATCATATTAATTCAAGTTTATTCAAGGTAGAGACTTCGCTACGTATGACTTCTTCATGCTTGAAAGTGATCGAATATATTTCGAGTTTACGTAACCGAATCAGACCCGAACATTTTATGATGACAAATACTTATAGCTCCCATTTAAATTATGAATTTAAGAAGAAATAAGAAAAAGTTAATATGTCAAAAATATTCCTTACCTTCCCACTTTCCTCATAATAAGATCTAGCTTCAGTCAGTATCCTTAAACTCTTCATTAAAACAGATGACCAATTTTTGACTCATTTCATAGAAAATTTCGAATACTTTCAACTCAACTCATTCAAGAATTTTCAACTAGCATCTCACCTTCAAACAAAAACTATTTACCGTAAACTCAACTATAAATAGTTAGAATTATACGAGTATATAATATTCGGTCCTATTCCCGTTGTCGTTGTCGTTTTAATAGTCGTTTCTAAGTCGTCGTCGTTCTTATCGTCGTTTCATTCCTAAATTGGTATTCTTGAAGTATATCGTAACGCCTAAGAAAAGTTATCGAAATTTTTATATATAACGGGTGATTTTTTTGAGGTTAGGATTTTCATGCATTAGTATTTGACAGATCACGTGGGATTTCAGACATGGTGTCAAAGAGAAAGATGCTCAGTATGCTTTGACATTTCATCATGAATAGACTTACTAACGAGCAACGCTTGCAAATCATTGAATTTTATTACCAAAATCAGTGTTCGGTTCGAAATTTTTTATCGACAAATTTTGTTCAGCGATGAGGCTCATTTCTGGTTGAATGGCTACGTAAATAAGCAAAATTGCCGCATTTGGGGTGAAGAGCAACCAGAAGCCGTTCAAGAACTGCCCATGCATCCCGAAAAATGCACTGTTTGGTGTGGTTTGTACGCTGGTGGAATCATTGGACCGTATTTTTCAAAGATGCTGTTGGACGCAACGTTACGGTGAATGGCGATCGCTATCGTTCGATGCTAACAAACTTTTTGTTGCCAAAAATGGAAGAACTTAACTTGGTTGACATGTGGTTTCAACAAGATGGCGCTACATGCCACACAGCTCGCGATTCTATGGCCATTTTGAGGGAAAACTTCGGAGAACAATTCATCTCAAGAAATGGACCCGTAAGTTGGCCACCAAGATCATGCGATTTAACGCCTTTAGACTATTTTTTGTGGGGCTACGTCAAGTCTAAAGTCTACAGAAATAAGCCAGCAACTATTCCAGCTTTGGAAGACAACATTTCCGAAGAAATTCGGGCTATTCCGGCCGAAATGCTCGAAAAAGTTGCCCAAAATTGGACTTTCCGAATGGACCACCTAAGACGCAGCCGCGGTCAACATTTAAATGAAATTATCTTCAAAAAGTAAATGTCATGAACCAATCTAACGTTTCAAATAAAGAACCGATGAGATTTTGCAAATTTTATGCGTTTTTTTTTTTTAAAAAAGTTATCAAGCTCTTAAAAAATCACCCTTTATTTTATATAGTATACTTTAAGGCGCTCTTTTCCCATATAAAAATTTATTTCTTATGTAACGAGACACATTTTTACAGCAGTCCTTAATGGATTTTATGCTATTCTGTATTGACTCTAAATAACGTTAACACTGTAATTATTGTACTTACGTACAACAATGTTAGTCTTCCATATTTATTTGATTTTTTAAAAGAAGTAGTGGTGACATCTGCGTCCTCCAATCTTTCTTCTAAAATATGTTATACTTCCAGCGTCTCATGCTCCTTGCTTCTGGCTAATCCGACTACTCTACCGAGTGGTCCAGCCAAAGTAGGTTTGGGTATCTGTTTATTAACTCCTCGTCTTGTTGGTGTACTATTTTTTCTCCGTTTTGAATTTTAAGACCTTTCGTATCTTAAATATACTCTTAGATATAAAAATGCAATTTCATTAATGCCAACAATTTCCGACGCGGTGGAATGGATTTAGTTTTTTTTTTAGAAAAAAAAATATCCCTCCCAAAAAATCGAAATTTAAAGGATTTATCCCTTTTCTAAAGTCCTTGGCATATGCAGGATATTTTTCCATTTCAGAAATTAAATTTTCAAACTGTTTCCGATTTGGAATTTTCATCTTCACTTTAAATATTCCTTCAAACAACCGCGTCGTTTCTATGTCGCTCACAATTATAGCAACGACAAAAAACGACTGTTTCTATGTCGTTTCAAATTGGGGAATCTCAATTTATTTTCGATAATTGTCGTTAACGCCAACAGGAATGCCAAATAGGCGTTCTTAAGTCGTTTTAAAACGATAACGACAACGGGAATAGGGGCGATTATCATTCAAACACCCTGCGACGCTGGAAAATGATAAGCAACAAACTGACGTCAAGATCTTTTTGCATAATCCACAAAGATATTTCACCAAATGACGCTTTCCTAGTATTCGCACCGCTCTCCGCTCGCACGTATAATGAAATGACAAAATTACAAAGTAGATCTTAATTTCAGCCGCAAGGATTACCTACGAAAAATAAAATGGTACAAGCCACTGAACAATGCGTGAGAGAAGGAGAGTGAAAGAGGGAGGGGAAAATGTAAAAGCAACACAACACGCTGTTGGCATTCATTCATACAGTGAAAGCGTCAAAGCGGTCGCGGTGCGAAAGGCAACCAACAGGAATTTTGCTATGGAAAAGCATAGCCAGCAACATTTTCATGCTTTTATCGCCATTTCCTTACAGTAACCGGTTAGGTAGTTGTAGTAGTTATTCTTATTTGCATGCTCATCATGACTATCGCAGCATGTAAATGCAGAGATGCGTTATTATCCTTGCGGTAACAATGACTACGACGTTGAGAACAATATTGTCCCAAATGAGCATCAAAGCGAGACAGCAGCATTCAACGACAGCTAGATGGACGGTTGTTTAGCTATATTTGAGAGCAGAGGGAACAGGAAATAGAACAAAGGGCGCGTTGATACGGGGTTCTCACGTTGGTCTTGGAATGAGCTAAATATTCATTCTGCTTCTTTAGATGACTTTGTCAAAAGAATTTAGAGCAAAAACAATAACTAGAAAGAACGCTTCTTGTAAATCTTAGAAACGTTGATTTCTTAGCATATATAGCTCTATCGGAATATCCAGACCAATTTTTTGAAACTTCTACCAAACATCGACTCACTTTAACTCAACTTAAGGTCTCTAGAAAAGTTAAATATTTCGTTTGAGTTCATTCAAGTCACAGGAGGGGGTAGTTATGGCGGTTATAACTGTGAAACCAAAATGTATAGTAATTTATTGTCGTATAACTGTTTGTTGTTAGTAGTGCCTTTTTATTTCGTGAGCCGTTTCTTCAGAGAAAGTGCTGCTATGTTTTATAGTTTATACTAAATTCATAAAATTTTGGGTGAGTTAAGCAATTGACTTACCATTTCCATCTCATTTTTGTTAATTAAAGATTGATTTTGGGTATTTTAAGATCGTTTAGTTCTTTATTTAAAGTATTTTTATTTATATTATTAATAATCTAAGCATAACAGTAATAATAATCATAATATAATAATAATAAAAAGTAATAATTTTGATACTTAAATTGCCCAAAGATAACAGCATTTTCTGCACCCATTCCTGTAATATGGTAGCACAAAATGCTATTGACAGAGTAGGGACCAATGTCGCAACCCGAATCCGCATAATTAAGTTCTAGTCAATCCTGAAAAATCAAATATTAAATACATACCTTTAAGCTTGCTTTCAAAAAAACCGTTTTCGATATAACGCTGCACTACATCCTTCTCGTGATGACCGCGATACATCGCCTTGGCAACATCATATAGAAAATTTCTCAGTTAGATGAACAGGCGTCCGATCACACGAAGCCAATGGAAATGATCGAAGATGGTATAACTACCAGTTATGTTCTCCATATTTTAATCAGGTGAATTAGAGCTAAATTTAGCCTCGTTGTGATACCTTTCGCACATTAGGTCCAAGCGTTGTCTAAGGACGGAAAAAAAAGATACCAAAAATAAGTGATTAGAGCTAAAATAGATATATATAAGAGTGAAAAGGTTGATTAGTTGTTGGAATTGAGGCGACAACAAGAGAAAAAAAATCTTTCAAATTTATATTGAAAGAACATTTAAGACCATATTGTTAATAAGTTGCCGAGGATTTCCCCAATTCATTCCCAAACTTCTGTTTCCCATACTAATATATATAGAAAAAGTGCTTTCTCAGTGAATCTGAAGCTCCTTAATAATTAATTAATAATACATACAGATTTATATCCATCACCCTTGACGTCTAAAAGCAGTCCATTATCACTAGTAAATAAATAAAAAGTAATACACACACAGATGTAAAATAAAATCAAATAAATAATTTTAATGGAACAGTTGAACAGTGCTGCCAACAAAAGTGGAAATTTGCGCTTGCCAAATAAATAGTGAAAATGTGAGAAATGCGCATCAGGTAAGTGCAAAGTGCTGGCAAGCGAAAATGTGGCGGTGTGGCAAGGCAAGCTCTAAATAGCAGACCCTCCACAAAGTGTAGAGTAGCTGAAGAGCAGCAAAATGAAAATTCCGTCACTCAGCTGGGCGCCGCACACAAGCAGCACACAAGGTGTACGATGTCAGGGTTAAATTTATCACCTGCACTAAAAGGTGAAAGAAACAACAACAAAGTGTTTTATAAATATATAATTTTATAAGCTCAAGGTATATGAATGTATATGCTTTGAAGAATATATGCAGTGCTGTATATCCAGCTTTATTTATTTATTTTTTTATTGTTCCGACCGCCATTTTTACGAGCTGCGAGATGAGACCCGCAGCTTCCCAGAATTTGCACGTTTTGGCTATTATTTTTATTATATCGGCAGAGCGCACGGACACATGATTCTAATGCAAAGCGGGTGCGGATACAACAACCTATTTCCGGTATTTCGTTTTACAACTATTGTTTGTTAGTTTTTTTTTTTTTTGATAGGATACCATTCAGACCTTTGTTCGAGTAAAAATTTATTGTGATTAAACGGTTCGCTGATGATGGTGTTATCGGCTCACCTATTTTGTGTGGATTTTTTTTAGTGGTTGCGCTTTCTCTTTTGAGGAAGGCTGCATTTGTAAACGAGATGTATACTATTAGGCAGCCTTCAATTGTGAATGGGTAGGGTATGCCTACCTAATTGGGACAGCGGAGATTATGAATGATATAGATGAAACCGCTGGGATATGATTTATTAATATATATAATGGGGAGACATATATAAACTATAAACTCCAATTTTTCGAATTAATACAGATTTAGGAAGCTTTCAAATTTGAAGGCTTTATGTTTAGATAGACGAAAAGCTTAAATTGTTTCAACTTAAATAGTACACTTAAGATAATTACAAGATAAGATCTTAAGATAATTACAATAAACTTTTGAAATATGAATATAAAAGTCCTCAAAAAGCTTTCATATATTTCAGCAGCAGATTTTTGCTTAAAATAATTTTTCACTCTATGTAAACCTCTCATGTAGATTCTCAGATTGAACTATTCAGTTTAATTAACACAAAAATAATTTGAAGAAAACTGAAAATAACAAGCACATTCTTACTCATACAGCAAATAATTAAATTTTGCTTCTATTGTGTTATATTCATAGAATTTCCTCACTTGCTCACACCCACTTGTTTTCAGTAAAAAAAATTCAAGAGATTTTAATTATAATATAAAGCGAGCGAACAAGCGGCTGGCGACCCTTGTCACTTACAAAATTACAAGCCGTTACGGTGAGTGGAATTTCTCAAAAGGACATGTTTATTCCCAGCTGAAATATTTCCGCGAATTTCACATTCCACAAAGACAGCTATTAGAATGCCTGAATGAGGTATTGTTGTCATTTTCAATAACAAAGTTATATATATAAACAGATAGCAAATAAATTATTAGCTTCAGAGAAGTTGCTTTAGAGCGACGATCTACATACATATGTAGATAGTATATATACCAAATAGGCAATGGGCGTCTTACATTTTATATTTCTTTATTTTATTTTTTTCACGCTTGCCTTACTGCCTAATTATGCCAATTATGCGGAAAATGAACACCAAAAACATTTCACTTGATTTATACAGGAGTAAATAGGAGTAAAAGTATACAGAGAGAATGAGAGAGAGAAGCCAAAGGAGTGTTATCAAAGAAAGCAGCAAACAAATTATAAATTATAATTTTTTGCACAAATTCAACAAACAGCAATAAATTACTCAAGGCTACTTCGCGCAGGCGGCAATGTTGCAGCAACAAAAGCATTTGTACATTAATTAAGTGTTTGGGAGAAATGGAAGCAGAGAAAATATCACGCATTGTTTGAGGCCACGCGGGCGTATGAGTGATGTTAATTAATTTGCTCTGAACACAATGAAGGAGAACAAAATATTTTTCGTGTGCAGTAAATTTGAAGTGTACAATTTTAAAATTCAGCAAGGAGGCGAGAAAAAAATCTTAAGGTCATTAAAAAGCAGATTATTTTACAGGGATTGAAGTGAGAAAATTCTATCAACCAATTTTTGGTAATCGTAATAAGGCATGTATAAAACACTCCATATTTTATAGTTTTTATGCAGTTTCTATATAATTACTGAAAGCTTTCATCTATTTATAGAAACTGCATCAAATCACATTATACAATTTTGAGTTAATTATTTTATCCTCATCAGTCATTTCCAAAAGATTCAATATATGACTTTGCGAAACTTTCACGATTTCACGAACGATTGCGGAAAGTTTACATTTTATAATGAAGTTTAATATTGAAATTTCTGCATTCTGCTGCGAAGTTCTCAGCCCACTGCTGCATTTATTAGCTTGTATGGCCAGCCCACATGTCGGCATTTATGCAATCACAGAAACAGTATGCGCTATGGCTGTAATGTCGATCACACCAACGTATATACATAAATATACAGTGCTGCAGAGGAATTCAAGCCGTTTAGAGCAAGTGTAGCCGTGCATGAGTACAAGGAAAACTCTAGCAAGAACGATTCAATTGCTTTTGAAAGCACAAATACCAAGAAATATACAAATTTAAATGTGAATATATATACAACAATGCAGCCTAGCTGTATGCTTCAAGTAAATATACCTATCAGCTGTAGTAACAATGCGGTGTTGCCAAATCCATTATTGAAATATATATGCACATTTATGCATATTTATGCATTATAGTATTTTAAAGCATGCGGTAGTAATTTTCAACACATCTGCTACTTTGTAGAAAAGTAACTGTAATAACTTAAATTTTATGTATATGTATTTGGAGTATAACTTACTCAACATAATAGTAATTTCACGAAGTACATTTTGAGTAATGTAAAGTTTGTCGATAATTGTTTAAACTTTGCAACTAGATGAATTAGCTAGGTAGTTTATTTTAATGACCTTTATCAATATGCACTTCATATTATCAAGGTAGCATCAATGTATAGATGCAACAAATATGCGAGAAAATAATTGAGAACATAAATGAGTCTCGACAATTAAGCTACTTATGGAATTTGATAGATGATTTGGCGAGTATATAGGATATCTTAACAAAGTTACTGAGGATGATAAGGTTCGGTTTATCTTATTAATTTATAAAACTATATAGAGATTTATGCATTATGGCAGCATTACTTCTAGACTTTTCGAACGATTTAATCCGACCTTCATTTGTACAAACGACTATGAGAGTATTTGAGAATTTCATATTTTCGTTTTTTGTTAATCTTTAAGTGTTTTTTTATATTATTCTATAATACTTTTTTCAAATATTTCTCCAATATTTTATTTTATTTTATTTATAAATTTTTCGCTTTTTTATTTTAATTAAATATTTAATTAAATTAACAGTGTGAACATATTTATTATCGTTTAAATTTTTATACTCTCGCAACAAAATTTGTTAAAGAGAGTATTATAGTTTTGTTCACATAACGGTTGTTTGTAACACCCAAAACCATATCTCAGGAACTACTCGACCGATTTCAATGAAACTTGGTTTGTAATAGTTTTCTTACATCCCAATGATATGTTGTGAAAATAGGCCAAATCGCTTCACAACCACGCCTACTTCCTATATACCAGAACTTTGAAGACAATCTGAATCGTTTACTTTACAATATATAAAGTAAGCACTAGTGAAGATATCGGTGCAAAACTTTGCACAAATACTATGTTAATAGTGTGGCAGCCCCATTCTAAAAATCGCCGAAATCGGACCATAGGTTTTTAAGGCCCCATATATCGAACACGAGGACCTTGGTGCTTCTAACTTAATATTATGGTTTCCAACTTTCAATGGACTTTATACAATATATATGACGAATATGTGGTTCAAATTGTGTATTATATAATATAAATAAAGTTAAATAAATAAATTGCGAGAGTATAAAATGTTCGGTTACACCCGAACTTAGCCCTTCCTTACTTGTTATTTTTTGTTTACACTGGGCATAGCATATAGTCAATATATTCGTATAGACGTTCATATCTGATCTGCACACCAAATGCAGAATAATCCAATTTGCACGATTGGACGGAAGCACATTAATCGCCGATAGCTGTACTCGTACAACCACAACACGTAGACAATACCTACAGGTCGATGTTACTTTCCCTACATATACAATTCTGCTTTAACCAATATGTCGAAACGGTAGGCGCAAAAACACCTAAGGCGACTAAACTGACGAACTTTGTTTGCTGCACATTAAGTTTGCCTATGTTCTTGCCAACATACTGCATACTCTGTATGCATGTATGCCAAAAACAAATACAAAACACACCACATATACTCATATGCTTCGCCATACACAAACGCACATAATAAGACACGCATTTGCGTCGGTGGGCACCAAAAGTTTTCCAATAAAATCTTCAATGCTAACACGCATTGCATTTTGGAGTAACGGTACATCGGTGAAGGGTAGATGGCGGCCAAATGTTGCCGTTGACAACACTGTTGGCGTAATTCGTACAAAATGTGAGCGTTTGAACAACGAAAACATGCGGCACGTTTAGTTGGTGGCGAAAAGCATTTTCGACACAACTACGACAAGTGTCAGATACTCGCGCACTCCTCATTGTTGAATGAGCGTAGACTTACTTAGTAACCCATTAGGAAAAGGATATACAAGTAGTTTTTAGATATGATAACAGGAAAAAGGTGCAAATGAAAATCCCAATAACTCCAATGGACATATTGAATAGAATAACAGTATCCTGTTTCTATATTGTCTCAAACACATTATTTTGAATTTGGAATTTATTTTTAAATTTTGTCGGGCGAAGGTTTTTTTTTAATCTTAAAACCAGTTGAGAATTGCAATCTCAATTTTATTTAAAGAACGAAAAATGACAAACCTAAGAACTTTTTGGTATTACTCGAGAATTTGGTGGCTTTGTTGAACATTCCTGTGCAAATTTTACTATGGTCTTGATGTGCGAACTGGTCGGCAGATGTATGTAGGGTGTACGAAAGAGTGCGGTTTGAATAAAGTATGAGCTTCGAGATTTATAGATCCAAGCGTGACATATATTTGCGCGGAGTATATTTACAATTGTATGTTTGCATGGCTCCTTTTAACTTATTCACACATATAGTAAGTATAAATCAAGTAATATTTCAACGAAAGTTATGTTACGAAATTGTTTGGTACAGTGTGTATGAAGAAAGTATAAACAAGTATTACAAGAGGAAATAATTTTTTGGAGAACTCCATACCCAAGCTTCTTTATAAAGCCCGCACTTAAAGGGTTTCGACATTAAAGATATTATTCATAATACATCGATGGGATTTGCTGTATCAGTGTGTATAAAAATTATTCTATAGACCTTTAGATGTATTATCGAAGTTATATAACCTAACTATTGAGAATCCTATATCATTTTAGTATAATACTTTAATCAATTTGATGTTAATAGTTTCGAATAAATCAAGCTGATATAATCATCAGTTTAAATAGATAATAATATCTTTGAAAATTACTATGTTTCATTAATTTTTTCCATAAATATGTACGAAACCTTTTCATGCGGCAGTTAGCAATTCATAATTCATATCTCACACATTTACACCGCCCGAGTCACGGTAGTGGAACTCCAATGTAGTATCATCAATGACATCGATGACCGGACAAACCACAGTGGTGCTATTGCGAGCAATGCGATCGAGTAGTGGCTCAAGCCAGCCTAGAGGGAGACAACAAAAAAATAGTATATTAGAAATGCGGAAAGGAAAGAAATGAAAATAGGTGTATAGTAACAACAAAAAAAAAGGCAAAAAGCCGGACGAACCGGAAGAAGTATAATATTGTTGAAAAAATATAGCATAAGCGACGTGCCTAAGTGTGTGCTGGTAGCCTTAATCTTTGCCTTAATAAAAAGTAACGGTAATTTATTGTTCAGGCAACCATGCTTCAATGATATTCTACACACGGTCACACAAAATGCTCTGGACACTGTTTGTTCACCACTATCCACTATATTTGTGCTTTCTATCAAAGCTTTATGGTCATAATCCGACTATTGAACTGAAAGCGTTGACCCAACCGCAAAAAAAAAATAATAAATTCAGGAAAATTTAGCAACCAGATGGCGGAAGGAAACGGGACGTCAAAAAAAGTACAACTCACTTAGAAATAAAATAAATAAGCATAAAATAGCAAATGCAATTACTCATCAGTGAGAAAGGTCGAGAAAATGTATATGTATGCGTTAAACATAGAAGCCATTGACCACCACCACTATTGTCATGGTCCAGCGGCAAGCAGTCAAGCAAACAGAGTATTCACCAAACCGTAATCATAACCGACAACCCAGGCAACCGCAAACTAAGTTGAGCTCAAAAGGGAAAGTGCAAAAAAATCCTTACACCACACTGGCACAAAAGGGTGAGCATCCCTCCTGAAAGCTTGCACATACACACTTACACTTTTGCGGTGTATAATCCAATCAATTGCTCAAGCAACCATACAGTCTCTAACACACCAATACACTCGCGCATATCCTGCAGTTTATCCCATTTCATATTCGCTACTGAGTTTGTTTGGTCATCAATCATTAAAAAGTAGAAATTGAATTTTAGAGCTACTTCTCTGCTCTCCATGCTCCGGAACAAAACTTTAAGTTTAATATCTCAAGTTATAAGTGTTGAGTGCATGTTCTATGTGGCAGCGGAAGTTATGAAATTTTTGTAAATTTAAAAATTCTTGTGAAGAGAAAAATATTTGCGATAACAGCTGCCATAAAAATGTTTCTTGGGCTCAACGAACACATGAAAAGTATTTTAAATATCCACACAAACTCTTGAATATGATTGATGGTTCACGCTTTCTTAAATTGAGTTCTTCGATATAGTTCTACTTGATTTGCTACGTCCCTGCTGTCTTTATTTGTGCTTTTTTGCATAAAAATATATGTGAAATCTCTGAGATCACTAGTCAGTTCACAAGATGGGATAGACCACATGAAGATAGTACAATCTTGGATTACAGCAGCTTATGCCATTTCTTACACCAAATATTGTTCGTTTCGCCAGACTCAAAACTTTTATGAAACTAAGACAGCTAATAAGCATACGAGTTTTCAACAATGACTTGATACAAATTTGTGAATTAATCGAATTTGAATGAGGTATAATAAAGAGCATACATTGTAGCAGAAAACAATTTAAAAATATTTGGTAATCGAGTAGCATAAATCAAACAAAACTCAAATATGTAGCCACAAATATTCAAAGATTTTGCAATATGTATCAATTAAATGTTGGAAAAACATAGCGAGAAACCGATCTATCAAATGACAATCTATGTTAATTCCACAAGTAAATCACAAATTAGCTTACATGATCGCTAGATTATAGCGTTTTTAGACAGCAGCTAATTGATCAATTAACTGGCGTCTGTTCGATTAAAACGCTTATTAAGATCAATTTAACATACAAAATAAAAATCGACTGTGATCTTTAATTGAATTGAAAATAAAATACAATTCTGCGATAACAATAATGTGCCGATATTTTTTTATAAAGTAAGAAATAAACATTTAAAAAGAATTGTGTGAGTTTTCAAGTTACTAGAAACTGAATAAGGAGGATGGAGCCATATGTAGAAGTTCACGTAAGTGAGGAAAGTTTCTGACTGCCATTCACTTGGGAGTGGCCAGGAACGATTCTTTTACATGTGGCTGAAGCAGCTCACAACTTCCGGTCTTAGACCAAGTATCCTCTGGGTAGCCAACAGATATCCGTCTGGAAGCGAGCTAAAGTGAGAAGGCGAATCCCGCTTATGCGGTTGTGCGTTGGGCTTGGGACCCACCACATAAAAACGAATAACCAGTGAATAAGAAACACAGGCCTCGGATGAGAAACCCCCCTTTTGATGACGACCACGGCAAACGTATAAAGGACTATGATTTAAGGGCATGCACCTGGAATGTCCGGACCCTTAATTGGGAAGGTGCCTCTGCCCAGCTGGTTGATGTCCTCGTAAGAGTAAAGGCTGACATCACCGCAATCCAAGAAATGCGATGGACGGGACAAGGACGGAAGAAGGTGGGTCCTTGTGACATCTACTACAGCGGCCATATAAAGGAGCGCAAATTCGGTGTGGGATTCGTGGTGGGAGAGAGACTCCGTCGTCGAGTCCTGGCATTCACTCCGGTGGATGAACGTCTAGCCACAATCCGCATCAAAGCGAGGTTCTTCAACATATCGCTGATTTGCGCCCACGCCCCGACGGAAGAGAAGGACGAAGTGATCAAAGATACCTTCTATGAGCGCCTAGAACGTACCTATGAGCGCTGCCCCGCCACGATGTCAAAATCGTGCTTGGCGATTTCAACGCTAGGGTGGGTAAAGAAGGTGTCTTTGGCACAACAGTCGGAAAATTCAGCCTTCATGACGAAACATCACCAAACGGTCTGAGGCTGATCGACTTCGCCGGGGCCCGAAATATGGTCATCTGTAGTACTAGATTCCAGCATAAGAAAATCCATCAAGCTACATGGCTGTCCCCGGATCGAATCACTCGCAACCAGATCGATCATGTTGTGATAGATGGACGACATGTCTCCAGTGTTTTTGATGTGCGTACGCTTCGTGGTCCCAACATCGACTCGGACCACTATCTTGTAGCAGCTAAGATACGCACCCGCCTCTGTGTAGAAAAGCGCACACGTCAACAAACACAAGGAAGGTTCGACATCGAGAAGCTGCAATCACAACCGACAGCCGAACGATTTTCTACTCGACTTGCACTCCTGCTCTCTGAGAGCACTCATCAGCATCTTGGTATAAGGGAGCTGTGGGACGGCATATCAAACTCCTTACGTACAGCTGCAACCGAAACCATTGGCTTTCGGATAAGACCATTTTTAAGCTGTTATGATGAGGATTGTCGTCTCGCAGTGGAGAGAAAACAGACTGCCTACCTCGCAATGTTGCGATCGACCGCAACACGAGCGGGATGGGAAAGATACCGAGAGCTGAAGAGGGAAGCGAGACGCATTTGCAGAAAAAGAAAGAAAGAGGCCGAAATGCGTGAGTATGACGAGCTTGATAAGCTGGCCGACAGGGGTAATGCTCGAAAATTTTACGAAAAGATCCGGCGACTAACTGAAGGTTTCAAGACCGGAGCACACTCCTGTAGGACCCCCAGCGGTGATCTAATGGTTGATGACCAGAGTATACTGTGTTTGTGGAGAGAACACTTCTCCAGCCTGCTGAATGGCAGTGAAAGTACAACACCAGGAGATGGCGAACCCGATTCCCCAATCGACGACGATGGAACAGATGTTCCATTGCCCGACCGTGAAGAAATTAGAATAGCAATTACCCGCTTGAAGAACAACAAGCCGGCGGGGGCCGATGGATTGCCGGCCGAGCTATTCAAATACGGCGGCGAAGAGCTGATAAGGTGCATGCATCAGCTTCTTTGCGAAATATGGTCGGAAGAAAGCATGCCCGACGATTGGAATCTCAGTGTACTCTGCCCAATCCACAAAAAGGTAGACCCCACAATCTGCGCCAACTATCGTGGGATAAGCCTCCTTAACATCGCTTATAAGGTTCTATCGAGCGTACTGTGTGAAAGACTAAAGCCCACCGTCAACAAACTGATTGGACCTTATCAGTGTGGTTTTAGACCTGGAAAATCAACAACTGACCAGATATTCACCATGCGCCAAATCTTGGAGAAGACCCGTGAAAAAGGATCGACACACACCATCTATTTGTCGACTTTAAAGCTGCTTTCGACAGCACGAAAAGGAGCTGCCTTTATGCCGCGATGTCTGAATTTGGTATCCCCGCAAAACTAATACGGCTGTGTAAGTTGACGTTGAGCAACACCAAAAGCTCTGTCAGGATCGGGAAGGACCTCTCCGAGCCGTTCGATACCAAACGAGGTTTCAGACAAGGTGACTCACTATCGTGCGACTTCTTTAACCTGATGCTGGAAAAAATTATAAGAGCTGCAGAGCTAAACAGAGAGGGTACCATCTTTTACAAGAGTGTACAGCTCCTGGCGTACGCCGATGATATCGATATCATTGGAAACAACACCCGCGCCGTTAGTTCTGCTTTTTCCCGCCTGGATAAGGAAGCGAAGCGAATGGGTCTGGTGGTGAACGAGGACAAGACGAAATATCTCCTGTCATCAAACAAACAGTCAGCGCATTCGCGTCTTGGCTCCCACGTCACTGTTGACAGTCATAACTTTGAAGTTGTAGATAATTTCGTATACCTAGGAACCAACATTAACACCGATAATAATGTCAGCCTTGAAATCCAACGCAGAATCACTCTTGCCAACAGGTGCTACTATGGACTGAGTAGGCAATTGAAAAGTAAAGTCCTCTCTCGACGAACAAAAACTAAACTCTACAAGTCCCTCATCATTCCCGTCCTACTTTATGGTGCAGAAGCGTGGACGATGTCAACATCCGATGAGACGGCACTAGGAGTTTTCGAGAGAAAGGTTTTGCGGAAGATTTACGGTCCCTTAAACATTGGCAACGGCGAATACCGCAGAAGATGGAATGATGAGCTGTATGTGTTGTTCGACGACATAGACATAGTCCAGCGAATAAAAAGACAGCGGCTACGCTGGCTGGGTCATGTTGTTCGAATGGATGAAAGTGCCCCAGCTCTAAAAGTTTTCGATGCAGTACCCGCTGGTGGAAGCCGAGGAAGAGGGAGACCTCCACTCCGGTGGAAGGACCAGGTGGAGAAGGACCTGTCTTCACTTGGTATTACCAATTGGCGCCAAAACGCCAAAAGGAGAGATGCGTGGCGCACTGTTGTGGACTCGGCTATAACCGCGTTAGCGGTTTCTACGCCAGTTAAGAAGAAGAAGAAACTGAATAAACCACTTTTGTTCCACTGTGCAACTAAGCACGTTAGTAGTGCAGAAGTAGTCTATTCTGCAATATTTTAATGAAATTTAATCTTAACAAATTAAAAGCTTTACCAAACACCAACAGTATGCGCCAAATGCAATTCACAGCAACAGAAATGGTTAACCGCAATGATATTATCGATTGGCTTTCGATAACAAATTCTGCCGAATGCCTACCGCGGCATCAAATGCAGCTGCGTCAAGTGGACTATGAATCTTTGAAGATTTACGGTTAAAAATAAAAAGCCTTTCAAAATTATTTGTAATTAAATTTTAGTTTTAACTATTTATTGTTTGAAAATAGCAAGGGTGTTTAATTAAATTTTCATATTTTTGGAATTCCGTTGCATTTATCAATATTTCGGATTTGTTGCTTTTTATAAACAAATTATGAAACCTTTGTTGCTTTGATAATATCAATGTAATTTTAATTACTTGGTTCATTGGTTATACAAATTAATATGAAAAGTGAGGTTTTGCGCATTTTTATTAATTATAAAAAAATAAATAGTGATATTATATTTTCCACCTGACCACATCCATAGACGGGCATTCATTAACGTAAACCGATGGAACTTCGAATATTATTAAACTGTTTTTAGATTGGTCGGCGGATCAATTTTGGTAGAGTACACGCCCAACAAAAAACCACAACTTTTGTAGTGCAATTAAGCAGGTAATACTGTACTCGTTCATCATATATCCGCATTTATGGTTGATTAATTGGCTAAGGGCATTTCTATAGTATTTTTAGACAAACTAATTATATTCTGATTTTAATTAATAGATATTTATTTAATAATTCAAAATATAATAGTTTTTAGCAAAAATAACTATTAAAAGCTCATTATTGTAATTCGGTTATGTTTTTGAACAATGCGAGCATATTAATCGCGATTTTCGTGTTAAGCTAGTAACAACAAGTCGGGTATGAGTCGCAAATTTGTATTGATTTTTGTTGTGCAAGCATTTTTCTGTGAAATTGTAAGTGAAAACATATTTGTGGAATTAAATTAATATAAAATATTTAAATGTTCTCATTACTCTAAAAAAAAACAACGCCTAAAGCATGCCGCAGCTTTCTTCAAGATGACCAAAATAGAGTGTAATGTTATCGATAAAACGTTGCTACGTCTGAATTCGTGTCGCCTGAAGGCGGTGAAACGCGACGTTACTGAGGCGACAATTCGCGTGCAGCTACTAAGAAAAGTTTACAATTGCAATGTAACTCAAAATTAGTATTAATTTGACATTATCGTATATATTCAAAATTTATTGTATTAATGTTTTCAGTTGCATGCTGAACTGCTGCGTAAGTACAACTATTATCAGCCCTTCTTTATCAATAAAACATTTGACGCTTGCGAGTTTCTGAAAACGCGTAAGAGCGCTATATATTTGGACATATTAATCAAACTGATAGAGAAGTACACGAACGCCAATCACACGTGTCCTTATGATGTCGGTTGTAACATAAAGTTTATGTGGTCTTAAGCCTCGCTTATGTATTCTATATTTTTTTTCAGGGCGAGTTCATAGTCGATCGCTTCAGGCCGTTGCATACAAACTTAATGCTACCGCTTCCCACCGGTGATTACCTCATTAAATTTCTCTTTTACAACTCAAACGCTATGGTATTCCAGTTATTTGTATGGTTTGGCTTCAAGGAATTGGAAAAATGGGAAAATCGCACAAAAGTCGAATGGTTTCAAAAGTCACTACATTAATGATTTTTGTTTTGTTGCTGTTTCCGTAAATCAATTAAAAATAATCTATAAATTAAGCAAGCTTTTTGCAAAAATCTGTCATATTCAGAGCATATTTTGATCAAATTCGGTCAACTGCGACTACCAAAGTGTTGTGTGTGTTGGAAGCTTAACCTTAATAAAAATAATGGTAATTTGTTATATGACAACTATATTCAAATTATATTCGAAATACATGCACACAAACTGCCTTGGGCACTGGTTTATTATCATTGTACATTTTTTGCTGTCTTTCTATTAAAGCTTCATGATCAGAATCCGACTATTGAACTTGAAGCATTGACGCCAAAAAATAAAAAATAATAAATTCAGGAAAACTAGGCAACCACATAGCGGAAGGCAACGGGATGTTGAAAAACAAAGAAAGCACACAACTCACTCAAAAATAAAGTAAATAAACATTAAATAACAAATGCAATTACTCAACAGTGAGAAAGGTCGAGAAAATGTATATGTATGCATTTAACCGCAAACCATTAAAGCCATTGACCAGTATCACCATCACCATGGTCCAGCGGCAAGCAGTCAAGGAAACAATGTATTCACCAAACCTAAATCATAACCGCAAACTAAGTTATGCTCACAGAAAAAGCAGCAAAACATCCCTACAATACGGCGTAAGCGGCTAAGCATCCATCCTGGAAGCTCATACACACACATACACTTTTCAAGTGTATAACCAAATCAATTGCTCAGGCGACCATACAGTTCTTGCACACCAATAAACTTGCGCATATCTTGCACTGTGTTTGTTTGGTCATCAATCATTAAAAAGTAGAAATTGAATTTTATAGCCACTTCTCTGCTTTTCAGGCTTCCGAACAAAATTGTAAGTTTATTATTTCAAGTTATGAGAGTTGAGTGCTTGTTCTATTTGGCAGAGGAAGTAATGAAAACTTAAAAAGTTTTGTGAAGCGAAAAATATTTGAAATAAAAGCTACAATAAACAATTTCTTCGGGCGCAACACAAAAGTAGAAAGTATGTATTTGAAATTCCACAAAAAAAATTTAGAATGATTGATGGTAAACTCTTTCTTAAATCGAGTTCTTGGATAAGGTCGCACTCAATTTGCTTTGCGTAATTGCATTTAGCTCTCTTTTCCTATTTTTATACCAGTTTTTATACCATTTAAGTGCTAATAATTAGATGACTTTAAAACAGTGAATTGATAAAAATTTGTGAATTAGTCGAACTAGAGTAAGGTATAATAAAGAACATAGTATGAAATTGTAAACCAAAATATAAAAATGTGGTAAAATTAATATTAAATATATTAAACTTATTATTTAAGTTATTAAACTATAATTTTTTTAAATAAAAGCAAAATCAGGCAGAAAATACGAGACTAATTTCTTTTAGATATGTGGCAAGAATGGACGACAGCAGGGCCCAGAGTGGGATTACTTTGAGATTAAGCGGTTGTGAATTTGAATGGTGAACGAATTACAGTTCCTGTAGGTGCGATACAACCCAACAACGTAGAATACTATTATCTTAAGAACTTTTAATGTTTTCGAGTACCATTTGCACCTTCAAATTAACTTCCAAAAAAATCCACTATTGAGAACGCGATCTACCAACGTGTCGATATTTTCAATAATTTTTTAACCTAATTAAATCTTAACAACTTAAAAGCTTTAACAATACACCAACCGTATGCCAATTGCCTACCACGGCTTCAAATGCTGCTGTGTCAAGTGGGCTCTAAGTGTTAGCAGATTTGCGGTTAGAAATACAAAGCTTTTCAGAATTATTTGTAATTAAATTTTAGTTTGAACTATTTTATTGTATGAAAATAGCATGATATTTTAATTAAATTTTAATTTTGTTTATTTTTATCGCTTTTATCAATTTGTTTTCATATTTTTGATAAACAAGATCTGATAAGGCGGTTGTTTATTTTAATGTCATTGACATTTTAATTGCTTGACTCACGTTTTTGTTTTGCATATTGCTATTATTAAAGTGTGGTTTTGTTATAATAATAAAAAATATATATGTTGAAGATTAACTGCCCGCTCGCCCACAAATATACATAAACCATTTCTCACACACTCACCTGTGCACTCGCAGTGCGAATCCAAGTACGTTATCACCGGAGCTTTGGCATAGCGTGCACCCAGCAGACGCGCTCGTATCAGGCCCTCACGGCTGGGGACACGCAATATCTTCACCTTCGGGTAGGCGCTGAAGTAATCTTCCAGTTGTTGTTTGGTGTGTGCTGCAACAACAAAAACAATGGCACATTAAAAAGTGGCTGAAGAAAAGTGCGCAGAAAATACGCAAGAAAAACTGCATTAAAACGCTAAAAAGCATGCATAATTAAATTGCAAATTGCTTCGAGAGCCTGTTTGGCCCGCTTGGCGGCGTGCGCTCACATAAAATGCCGCATTGAAATGCAAAGCATGTGCGCATGCGCCGCGCAACATATTACCAACAGTTTAAAAAATAATAATAAAGTGCATATTGTTACTTACGCATATCGGAGAAATCGTCGACGAGTATAATTTCGTTAATGAAATGTGGCGAGCGATCCAACACGGAGTGCACTGTACGCAACAGCACCGACCACGCCTCGTTGTGGAAACAGATGGTGACATCGGTGGCGGGCAGATTGTCCACATAACGACCTGGCTCCTTGCACCTGCGCAAATGGAAAACAATTTTTTAGTAATTTATTTATAATTAAACACAATTTTAGTTAATTTTCTTCCTAAAGAGTGAGGCAGAAATAGTGCCATTAAGCTATGCTGTATCGGTAATGGAACAAATGTTCACACTAAGCGCGTGACGTCAATGTAAATTGATTTTGAAAACTAATTGAAATGCAAAGCATGTGCGGCATGTGTGTGTCCTATATTTTTGTTTTGTTGTTGTTGTTGTGTTAAGATCCCTTTTACTCATTTTACATAAGTTCAATTTAAATAAAAAATATACTTTTTTATAACTAATAATCACAGTTGTATGACAATATCAACGATATCGATATGTAATCGATATGTAATCGATCTGTAACGATAGTCAGCTACTACAAATATGATTAACTAATACTTGACCTCTCAAAAGCCTACAACTGCAGCTCAATAGCATTATTTCTACGTAGAAGATTTTGAACTTTAACTTTCAGCGAAATAAAGTGATCTGAACCGATTATTTTTGGTCAACAACAATTTTTCCCATATTTTATTACGAAATCATTATTGTAAAAATCTGTTATCTAACATCTTCCTGCTCTATATGACATCTATTTATTCGGTACCACATTTTTTCAAATAATAGTTAAATATTTGAATTATTTTTACTTACCATGCATCTCTTGGATCCGGCAATGAGCGATGTACCGATATCATATCGGATACATATTGATTAAATGCATTATTCGTCCAACCGTCATCGACGGCCTTCTTCATTTCAGCAGTCATGTTAGTGGGTAAATCAACAGGTTTACCCATTTCACCTGGCGCATCCTTGGGTGGAGATGGCGGTACGAGGACGCCTTTGTCTAAAAATAAAAGAAGAAGAAAAGGAATTAGTATTAAGAAGCAACTTATGTTTTGTATATCTCTCAAAAGAATTGCCAATATCAAAAATAACATATAATCAGTTAACAGCAATATTCAATTATTTAAAGAAAGGATTATGCTAACAAACACCGATTATCTACACATGAATGATTGCCGCAGCAGCTTTGAAATGACGTACTGGACGTGACAATGCCGAACACATGCAGGGAACCATGTGCAAAATATTGCGAATCCAAACAACCGTGCACAAATGGCACGCTGGAGCAAATCCCACTTGACAGAATTTATCCCGAAAACTCGCAAACAAACAAAAATTGTGTTCGAGCTCAGCAAAAGCAAAAACTTGAAGGTTCAAAGCCAAGGAAGGATGTACAAAAAATTGTTGCATGTAGTGCATTTTGTAGGACAGCAACAAATCCATATAAATAGATTTCGCGAACCCTTCACAAGTTCTAAATACAAATGTATGCTGGTATGAGTGTGGCACTGTATATGTGAGGCGCAACAAGGATGCAAATATTGTCAATGGCAAGTGTCGAACAGTCGAACAAATATCAATAGAATTTCAATCCATTTAAAAGAACAACAGCGAAACACATATGGAAACACGAATGTGAAACAGCCAAGTGAGAATTCCGCATGTCTGCCATTGAAAGCACGACGTGGCAGGATATTTGAAAGGTTATTTCAATGTTTTCGTAATGCAATCAGATGCATTGGAATCGTGAGAAGAGAAAGTAAAAGTTGCGAAGTGTGTATCAAAAGGAAATTGGAATAGTAAAAGAAAGCGAAAAGTTGCAATATATTACAACAGAATTAGGTACTATTTTTGCTGGAATAAAGTCTTGAGATAATATATAATTGCATAGTGTGAAGATATGGCAATTTTGATACTGAGATGAAGAAAAATTAATGAAATCAACTCAACTAAAGCGGGTTTTTTTTAGAAATTTGTTCAAAATAAAAAAGAGCACATTTTGTGGTTTAGTTAAGGGGTTATATGCAGTTAGACGGCCGAAAAAAAGTGAATTTTCCAGAATTTTTTCTGAGAAAACTTTTTAATTTATTGATCCAAAAATTTATACACATATTATGGTATCTTTTAACTGTATTTTAAGACTTAGTACTAGTAAAAATATTTATTTGAAAAAGAGCTACAGCTGATCTCCAGGAGCTCCTCTCAAAAAAGACGTTTTGCGGTGACCACTATATCTCGGAACTTGATCATCCGAAATTAAAAAACCAAACAGATTTCGTTAAAATAATGTTAAATCTAGTAATTAATCGAAGGAATAAGCAAAATAAAATTTTTTGACAAAATGGCGGTTTCTCAAAAAAAAAAAATCGATTTTTCACCGAAATTTCGGCCTTAAATTGTTTATAAAAAAAAATATTTATCGGAGAGAAAAAATCTACGATTAATTACTAAAAAATATATTTAAGAAGGTCGTGTTAAAATTTGAGACTAATCGGTCTAGCCGTTTTCGAGTAATGTTGGTCACCGACTTTGAAAACACCATTTTGAGAAAAACGCGTTTAAAGTTTGGACCTTGTACTTCCAAGCAACTGAAACGCCTTTTCAAAATTGCTTGTAACTTTGAAAATATTCACCGGAACGATATGAAAATTTTCTGTGTGTATTCTTAAATATATGTACATTAAGAAAATTAAATAAAAAAAATCGATTTTTTGAAAATTCTAACTGTATATAACCCCTTAAGTTCCATCCATAATACTATCGAAATAAAATATGAAGTTATCGTCTAAATAATTAAGATCTTATCAGATATTTTTTATGAATATAAACGAGTTAGACTGTGAAGTTTAAAATCGTAAAGCATTTAGAAGGCTTTAGTACGTTTTGTATAATAATGTAACGATCAGACCTAAGTTCCCACTGCAACCAGCAACTCTCTGATATTGGAAAATAGCAAAACATGAAACGAAAATTGAAAAATTGCCAAACTGTTGATACTTCTTAACTAATTTGTTTGCAAGGACAACCAATACAATTTGTTGACTGGCGTCAGACATACCCAAACAAACATATATATAGAAGAAAAGTAACATAAAAGCTGCCAAAGTATTTTTGAATACATGACCAGTCCGTAAGCTTGTGTGATGAATACTTATTTGCTCTAAATTTTTCCATTTTCCATTAAGACTTTCATGGATGCTCAGCTATTTGTCAATGTCAAGTCAGCCGAGTGTGTTCTTTTTGCCTAGATAAAGTAAAAGAAGCACAACAGAAGCTCTGAAGTAGCACAAAAACAATAAAACCAAATATAGTGACTGTTGCATTTTTGTCATGCTTTTATCTGTCACTTTTTACTCTCGGTTGAGTGATTTTTCCCCCAAATGAGGTTTGATATTTACGATATTTGTTGCATGCAACATGGTAATATGGTTTAATGTGTTTATAGGAATGATACATCTGTATAAAAATGGTGCTTAAATACTGGAAATGTTATTATAATATCACAGTGCTTGTTAGGAATGAGAATTACGGTATATTTGTCCTACAAATTTAAAACTGTTTTTACTTGGATAAAGCAAAATAGGAATATAATGCAAATATGTGTTGCCTACCGTAAGGCGTAAAAGAGTATTTCCGCAAAGTCACAAGCCAACATTATTTTGAGAGTACTGAAAATTTATATGTTATTAAAATTCATAATGATTCAATCCATTTATTGTGTTTAAGCTTCCGGAAATTGTTTCTCATATAAAGGATAACGATTTTTGATGTTCTTGCTTATGGATCCACAGTGTAAATATATTGCTAAATTTATGCAATTAACTGTATACTTTATCATACTGAATAGACTCTATAGCAATAAAGTGCACATATTTCATTTAATCCCCATAAAATTGGGTGCAAACAATGAAAATCGTAAACATTATGAAAAAAAATTGACACACAAAAAAACGAAATTGTTGACAAAAGTTATGGGACGATTAAGTTTGTTGCATGTTTGTATGTAGAGCAATAAAAAAGGATTAACCAGCACAAAGGATTTGGCGGCAAGAAAAAATAATGCGAGAGTGGGCAGGAGACAAGGCGTAAATTTATATTTAATAACAGTTATATTATATGTGGTTAGAAGCGAGAGAAATATAATAAAATATCGTTATGAAAGAGTATGTTATTACATTTATTTATATTTATGTATGCGTGTGTTTATTTTCATGCCTTGAAAAAAGTAGCTTATTGCGCAACATAAATCCGCTTAAAAGCTGAAGGACATTTTATGAATAGTCTGCTGCTGCTATTTTAAGCGTGCAGTTAATTTTCTATATTTATTTTTTATATGCTGAAAATAATAAGAAGATAATAACAGTGGGCTCGTAGATGTACATGTTTACTCTATATCCGGCGGAACAAAGCATCATAATGGAAAAATATATTTAACTTTTTATGAACATATGTAATATATATATATGTATGTCTGTTGTGAACTCAAATTGAATTTCCTGAGATGTCGGCCCTGGTAATATGCAACAGTCTGTATGGTTTGTAGAAGGTAGGCCTACGCATTTAAACAACAATAAAAAATATTGCAATAAATTACAAATTCACCAGCATAAAATCAGAAAATCGAGAGAAAACAATAAAATGCATAGAGCAGCTTTATATTGAATTGTGCAGAAAAGTTGAATGGAACAAACATTTGAATGGCAATCAAATATGAAAAATCAATGAATTTATTAGGCCCTCTTACACACACACATAGCTACACAAAATTTTATAAGTAGACATATACATATACACAACCCCATTATATAATTTATGAACTCTCATTTTCTCTCTCTCATTGAAATGGTTCTTTATTGAATCGTGCTTTATTTCACTTGCGTTGCAAATTCTCGGGTTAGCATGATTGGTGGGATTGTGGAAAAATGCTGAAATGCCAATTTCGAGTTCATTTGCGTTATTTATGCTTTTGTTTCACGCATTTCTATAGTGTTTTGTTTGCTGTTGTTTTTGCCATAGCACAGTTTTGTGCGCACATAAAAGCTTTATTTGTAATGTAACGCACTCGTTTAACGAATGAAGTGTGTTTTTGGAGCGGCATTTGAATGAAAGCACTACGTACTGACCTATTAATTGTAGGTATGAATATCATAGCGGTGTACCAGTTAGTGATTGTTGAACTGTCAGGAGCATTCGAGGTGCTTTAGAGCATACACATTTGAAATAAAATTTCAAATCATTGCAAGCGGAAAATTAATTTATACGAAATCGACATAAAATTTCGAAAATAATTTTTGGGTAAAAGCTAGTATTTGTTAGAAATTTCTTAAAAAAGTAAGATCATCTTTTTAATAGGTAAAATAGGTATTTATGGAATATTATGAACTGAATCCCTAGTAATTTTTAATGCCGAAAATTTATCATAACTTAAACATTCGAGAAGACCCTGTCTATCGAAAGAGAGAAAAAGTCAAAGAGAAATTGCTTTCGTTCTTGACCCGCCACAAGTTTTAGCGAATTGTTGCTTCTGTTGGCCCTCGGCGCCAGCTAGCGATGCAATCAGCATTCGCAATGCAATTTGGTGCAATCAGTTATCTAGCAATTATGTGCAACGATGACTTTGCTAAATTTCAGATTTTCAGTCATTTTTGCTGCATTTTGCTTTGCTTTTTATTGCGCTTAATTTGCCACGCATCCATTCATTATTGCCGCCAATAGTAGGAAAAGTATGGAACTCTTTAAAAAAAATGGCAGTCGGGCATACATACACACACACAAAGGGGGGCTTTAGTACATAAATTTTAGTACGTTTCGACATTCAGTAATTCTGTTTGATATATGGCATGACACACACTTGCGAATTAGCCCGCAACGCTCGCGTACGCGTTGAATTATGAATGCTGCTGATGGCAGAAAATGCGTTTTATTGTTGCAACACGAGTTAGGGACAGCAACTAACCACAAAAAAAGAACACTGCGAACAAAAGCTCATAATGTGGAACTAAAGCACCAAAATTATGTATGTGTTTCACATTGTGTAAAACTCTCTTCTCTTCCTAATATTAAACTTGATAATGCGTGAGAGCTAACCAGCATTGACACTGCTTTATAGTTTTAAGTGGATCCCATAGGGTTTTATCTGTATGGACACTTTAGTTGTTGTTGACTTGGAAACACAATTAAAGTTTTAATGATGTGAGTTAATGGTGTACATATATGTAGTGGAACCCAAATAATGCTCAAAAGGATGACGTCTCCTGGTAAAGGCTGGGCTATTATTTGAAGCAAAATCATGCACACAACCTCTTCAATGGTCAAAACTTGCATATATCAGCATTTCTCTTAGCTTCTGTAATGTACCAGAGAGAACGTGACAAGAGTAACTCACACCGGCCCTGGATATTTCACCAACCAATGGCTCCAAAATCGGGAGCACTTCTCAGAGGTAATTGTTTCTGCCGATACGTTACAACATACGTTAAATATACATAAGTTCTCTTTGCAGAGACGCTTTACTATTCTACGACCAAAATTTTCTAAAACTGCTGTTAAAAATTCTTTTACACGTTGCGAAACTATTGGAGCAGACAAAAAAATAATTAACCGTATTGAGCTCAATATGTTTGCATTATTGAGCGAAAGATACTATCAAATGCACAAAAAGAGTCAGTGAGGGAAAGAAAGTATTACTAAAATATTTGCTTTCATTGTAGTTTTGCTAGGTTACCGTTAAAAAAAAACAAATACGATATCTGCTCACTTCTCCAATTTTTTTTAAGTTGTCTTGGCTTTGACTTTGTCTCTTCCAAAATTTATTAAAAGAAATTCCTTTCGTATTGTAGCTCGTCGCCTAGATTCCCTTCGTTGTACTAAAAATGCCTAAAGTGGTACTTATCCGCATGCTCCCTCAATAAAATGGGGTAATTAAGGAGAATAATGTGTAGGCAACTATTTAAAAATGGTTTCTCAAAACCATTTGTCTGCGTAATTACTTGTGTCGGCTGTAAACGCTCGTAAATCAGCGTCATGCGAATGCATTGACAACGCATAGACAACAACAATAACAATAAAAATGAATAGTCAAATCAAAAGTTACAACTACAAATGTAAAAATAAAGAAATGTAAAATGCTATAAAGAAAACAACAACAATCACCCATTTGAGTATAGCTAACAAGCAACAGTTGGCAATAATAATATATTATTGTGGTTGTATGTATGCGTTTAGTTATTTGCAACATTGCATTCATGCCAACAACAACAACAACAGCAATAATTTTGCACTTCACTGCCACATCATCGCCAACAAAGTGCCGCCGCGAGTACAATGTGACATGTGGCAGCCACAGTGGCTGGCTGTGGCGCGAGCAACAACTGAAGTGCGTGGCATGGCAATTTAAGCTGAAGGCGCATTTAAATCGCGCTTTAATCGTTTACCAACAACGATAGAACCTTAAACGCCAGCCGACAGATGAATTGTGGAAGACAAGCATCGGACAAACATTGACGGATGTAGTAAAGAACGATACGAAATTAAACATATATAGATAAATATGTAAATATATTTATGTGGGTAAATATTTATTTGTATGTATCTATAAGTGGTTGTGCAAATAGTGAAGACGTTGCAGCTAGCGCTGTTGCAAGTAGACAAATGTCTGAATATATGTTCTTTTACAACCATTGGATAACATATATATATAGTATACTTCATAAGATTAGTAGCGTCTTTCGAAAGTGTTCAGTGCGTCCTCTGACAATGCAGCAATTCAAATATTATTTTTTTTGTGGCGTGCCACCATCTGTGCTTTGCATAACTATGTATTCTGAAGCCTTGCGCTTTTGTAAATATCCAAAAGTAGATTTGTGGGTATGTACTGTTAGTAGCTGTAATTGCAGCTGTCGCAGCATTTGATTAACCTTCATTGAGGCCTTACCATTCAACGGACGAAAAAAATATGCATTTTCGATCTCGAAAACAATAATTTTGATGAGGATTATGTGGAAACTTCAATGCTAAACAAGCAGGCACAATTGTGGCTAAAATGTCCTCTTAAGCATGCGCAATAGTGTTGCAGCATTTTCTTTGATGGAAATATACTTAAATCTGCGTAAAATATTTTGCTTACCACTTCGCTTCTGGCTGGTACTATCCCGTACGTATTTTTAATCAATTATAATTGATTTCGAGTTAAAATTTTTAAACAAATAAATTTATGTTGTCCTTTTTAACAATACATTTTCGTTTGAACCATTTTATAGATTAATGGCTTAAATATGTAAAACAAAATTTGGTAGCACTAACGCAAGTGGCAACACACTTTTAAAGAGATATCCGCATACTCTCTTGTACGAATTCAACTGGATAACTTTGTTTTTGTTTTCACAAGTAAATTAAAAAAAGGAGCAGCGTCCAAAGATAGCAAGCAGAGAACTGAGCAATCGAATGTAGTCAATATGGCATTAAATCACACATTTTTATACTCTCGCAACAAAGTTGTTAAGACAGAATTATAGTTTTGTTCACATAACGGTTGTTTGTAACAACCAAAACTAAACGAGTTAGATATAGGGTTATATATACCAAAGTGATCAGGGTGAAGAGTGGAGTTCAAGTCTGGATTGATGAAACTTGGCACACGTGTTTCTTGGCACCTTAGGAAGGTTGCTTTCGAAGATGGGTAAATCGGACCACTGCCACGCCCACAAAATGGCGAAAACCGAAAACACATAAAGTGCCATAACTAAGCCATAAATTAAGCTATTGAAGTTAAATTTGGTATGAAGGATTGCACTATGAAGGGGCATATGTGGATGTAATTTTTTTGGAGAAGTGGCCAGCATTTTTCAGCAAAAATATTCCACACAACATTGTGTTGCCACTAATTAGACATTATCAGCCTAATCGTTTCATGACCACTAACCACAACAACAAAGCACTGTACTTTGGGAAACATCAGCAAACACCGCAAAAACGCAATCGGCAGGAATTAACACAATGCCTAATGGCTTATAAAGTAAATAATGTTATATATATATATGTATGTCTATATACTGGAATCTACATTTGTATGTGTGTGAAATTAATTTGATGAGCTGGCTACTTAAACAAAATCACAGCAGCGCCATCAAATAAATGCGCGAAAATGTTGCAGGCTCAGCGCAAAGCACAAAACAGTGAGGCACAGCAAAAATTAAGCACCAACAGAGTATAAAATAAATTTATATATATATTAACTGCATATATGCAGTTTTAAAAATGACTAAAACGTCAGTCAACTTACCATCCTCTTCGGGCACCTTTTTGATGCCACTATTGCTGGGTTTATTACCCGCAATCAATTTGCCACGATAGACGCTTTCATTTGGTTGCGCCGCCGCATCTACCAATACATTATTCTGCACTGATTCATCGCCAACATTAAGATCAGGCCCGAAATTGCCATCCGCCTGTTGGGCTAAATCGTCATTTGCATCCAGCTGATTGTGCTCGAGTGGTGGCACATCGCCTACACCGCGCCGCTGTTCGCGTCTACCGCTTTCAACGTACGCGTCACCATCGTTCGCTGCCACACCGCCACGATCCACTCCAAAACCGCCACCGCCCTCGTAAATGCCCGGCTCAGCATCGAGCGCGTTAGGGGGCGCTGCACCAGCACCGACGTTACCGCCACCACCAACACTTTTCAGCGCCAGCGACATGCCGTTCCATTTGCTGCTGCCACCTTGTGCTGAGTCATCGTGGTATAAGAAGAACGCCACTGTGAACCAGATGGCGGTGAGCATGGCAACGATTTTCACAATGGACGCAGAGCGTCGACGCCAAATGAACGCCATTTCTTGTGCTTGTGTGTATTGTGTCTAAGTTTTTCGTTTTTGTTGTGATTTTTGTAGTGCTGTTAGTGCTCTCTGCACCGTTGACTAGAAGTTGATGTATTTCAATGTTGTGCGCCTCGTTATTGGCAATATTTCATTTAAATGCATTGACCCTATGGCTAGCACGCTCTTTCGACTGCTCTCGTTTTCTACTTCTACAGTCAAAAAGGGTTATTTTTACCTCTTTCCTCCGCGTCGCTTCACAGTCGTAGCGCGGCGTTGAAATATATTTATTATGCGCCTAAATGTATGCCTCAATTAGTTGAAAATTATGCTTTGCAGATTTCGCTAATTGCGTGGCGGCGATTTTCGTTCACCTTGCAAAGTTGCTGCGTTGCGTTTACTTGTTTATATTTGTTTGTTTATTTACCTGCGCAATTAGTTAGCATAATCTTGGGCGCCTAACGTCGTTGTTTGGCTTAGCAAGTGAGTGAATGTCTGCTGTTATCGCTATTGTGCAGTTGTTATTGTTTTATTAAGTGCTGATCAATGATATATATATTCTTTAACTGAATTGCTTTTGAGCCTCTACCGGAAATTATTACAACGGTTTGCGCCTGGAGATATGCTTCAAAAATTTATTTTTTAAATTTAAATGCAATTGATATGTTTTTCTGTAGACCTTTAGTAGGAAATACACAAAAATTGTCAATGAACAAGTTTTAGTGTATTTTTTTATCAATTCCAGTTTTCTGTTTGTTTGTTTACGTTTGCAGTTTTCCACGTCAATGGCATTAGCTGTATTTGCCTTGTCCTGTTCTCATTCAACTATTCCTTCACACTCAGTTATTATTTTGTATTCTCACTCCTCGTGTATTTCTTTTAAATTTGAAATATTTTTCGTGCGTCTTTCACGGTTGCTTTCTAACTCAACATATGGACAAAAATCACAAACTGCAAGGAGCTTTCTGTCTCTGCTTTGCTTCTTCATTGACTTTTATTTATTCCTTTTCTGTTGCGCTTTTATTGTGTTGACCTTAACCGTATTATCGTTCTCGGTTCATCCCGAGTACATACATATGTATGTATATGTGCGCCTGTCGCCTTCAATTTTCCTACATCACTTCCCCGCTCTCTCCAATCAAATACATTCGGATACTCGTGCTAGTAAAAAGACTCTCGCCTTTTGTTTACTTTTATGTCTTTTACTTACTACTTTTCGTACGATTTTTCATTTCAGTACTGCTGCATCGTTTGATTCATTTGTTGTATGTACTGTTGTTGTATTTATTTATCTGCAAAAGAAAAATAAGAATGACTGAGTTAAACAAAAGTGAAGCATGTTGCAATCGATTGAGTTGAATGTTGAAACTTTTCGTGAAAATCTTAAGGTTACTATATTACTCTCAATCTCAAATTACATTAATTTTGGAGATTTATTAAATATGTTTAATATTAAGTATTTCTCTATATTTTATTTTTGACTTAAAATTTCCGTCAGATGGTATAACTATACAAACTATCCGACTTTTTACAATGATATTCTTTTAATATTATATGTTATTTAAATATAAATTGCTATGGATGTTTGAAGTGGAAAATCTGTTTTTTAAATTGATTTGTTATAAAAAAGTGGAATTCCTCATTTAACAGCACTCTGCAACAAATCTGTGTGGAACCTACATAACACTTATTCTAATGTATTTTTGGACAGACCAAAGCCTTCGAACAAAACGTCCATTGTTAGATTCTTAGCAGTGTGGCTCCCACGTGTTCTAACTAAGCATAACTAAGCAAAAAATGAGTGCTTTCCATTGTCGAGTGCAGACCATTAAATAATTCAGTACCAAAGCCAAAGCAAAAACAAATACGTCAAAGAGATTACAATGTTTTTGCCATCCATAAACCCAAACTCACATCCAATATTTGAAAAAACACCATCAAGTAAATAACTATTTATCGGTTTTCCATTACCATTCCCCTCATCAACACTTTATTCCTGCAACTTTCAAAATAACTAACAAACAACTAACAAAAAAGTGGCTTATTGACTTAAGAAAGAATTTATCCATTCATTTTAAATTATTTCTTTTTCCAAAACAAAAATGCAAAGTTTTAAATTTTATATAATATATGTAACTAATAATAATATTAAAATTTGTTTTCAGTGTAAGAAAAAATTGCACCTTTTTACAAACTTTCAAATTATTGGCATATGCGTTTGCGCACAATACTTATATATTTACAGTGAATAAGCATTTGAAGTCTATAAAAAAATGTAACAGACAAACAAACCGGTTATTGGCGGTCAACCACGGGAAGCGAAACCAACTATTTTCAAATGCACTTTGGTATGTACATATATAAACCCGCATGCATACTTAAGAGAGTAAAAAAGTACAAAGAGCTATGTTAAGAAGAATCGCAATCTGTTGATTAGTACTTGCACTTACAGTCATACAGACACTTTCATATACTTATACACTTAGACATGCAGCTATAATTTGTGCCATTTATTCTACTCTACGCCTTTTTGTTGCTATAATTCTGGGTTACGCTATGCTATGCTATGATATGTTATGTAGAACGTACTTACATAGACTTTTTGTTCGATTGGTGTGGTCAACAAACTCAATTGCAGTCAAGTGCAATGGCTAATAGCTAATGGCTAATACACATGGTTAGTTTAGTTGGTGAACAAACTGAAATTAACCGAAGCGCAACCGAGAACACGACAAACAAAAAACATGAGCTGCATTGGAAACTGGAAAATCTATGCGACTGACAAGCGTGGTGTGGAGAGATGTTACAAAGGTGTTGAAACAAACTGCTGAAAAGGGATTTGTTTTTGCTGTTGTTGTTCAGTTTCAGTTTTTGCTAACTTCCCTGAGGTGTTGCGCGTAAATGTTGGCTGGAAGATTGAAGCGGCTGTCAGGTGAAACCACAAAGGCCAATTGAATGTCGAGGCTAAATTGATCAACCGATAGCGCATCGAGGTTGCTCGATGTGCAGTGTCTTGTTGTTGGCCTCTGAGTGAATACACGAATGCTGCTGCCGCTGGGCATATCGTGTGCAGTGATCGGCAAAGCGGAAAATCAGCGATATAATGTTATTACTTAATATAGACAAAGGCTATGACAGGGCAAATAAGTGGAAAGACAACAATAATAGAAAGAAATAAGGACGGCTTTGATGAAATGAAACTCCATTTAGGGTAAGGGTAGAATCGAATATGAGTGCTCGCGAAAGTTGTGGAAATTAATACTAACATATCTTCAATCTAGCTTTATGTGAAAATAAGAAGAAGAACATAAAAACTGTCAAAAGAGAGCGAGGGCAAGAAGAATGTTTTGATTGATTAAAAAATCTATTGTCAATAATATACTCATACAACTCATTGAGTACTTCTAATATTATAACCCAAACATTTATAAGTGCTCTAGCTCTCTGTTTCATTGGCTTTTATTTTCCCAACCATAAAATCAGTATTAATTAGTCACACCTATAGTTTTAGTAATGGGTTCCGCTTACGGAAGTACTCCAAATTGGTGTGCAGATAAGCTATAAGTTCAATTTACTGCTTTTAGAGAAAACATGTTTCCATAGAATATTATTATTTAGAGATGTGACGGTGAGTCTGATAAGGTTTCTATTTTTCAGTGTTTGTTTGCCTAATTGATTTACCATTCAACGTTTGACACGTACGGTGATAAGCGAAGTGTTGGTATTAATTGACGAAATATATGTGTATTTTATAGATAAAGTACTGTATTTATACCCGGTAGGAAATTTTGGGAAAAAAATACTTAATACCGTTGGAAAATATGTTGCCGTCGCTTATGAACCATGCTATGAACCACTGATTTTTAATCGATCTCTATTCAGAGATATAAATTATTGGAGGTAATTTGTTCGTGAATTGAGTCAACATATTTAGTATTCGCACACAGTTCAATTTTGCATACTTCTCTTATTCTGAAGTTCTACACATTTATGAACATGTCGCAAAATGCTATATAGTTGAAACAATTAAGTAAGTACTCTTAGTTTAATTACTTTACTCTATTATATGGCATATAATTTCTGATATTGTGTTAATTATTGCCTAATTAGTGGTCTGTATGAACAAGATGTAAGGAATGTTTGAAAGAAATATTATTTCTATTTTTAGAAAAATTTCCGATTTTTTTTTCAAAAAATCTGTCCATACTTCACGTGGTATAATACAAAATGAATAAAATTTCCTAATGGCCTCTACAAAGTGATATACTAGAAGCAGTGATGTTGTTTTTTCACTTTTCAAGTGAAAAACATGATAACAGTTAATTAGAAAGAACATTATGTAATTTATGATGATAGATTTTACAGAGATAAGAAAAAGGTATGATAATTGTTTCAGAAAAGGCTGGATGAATTGAAAATAATTTACTGTTTATGAAATTATAGAGTTAGCGAAGGCTATTATAATTGCATGATTAATATGTATAAGAATAAAGTCAGTAAATTATTATAATAAACAATAAAGTGGAAAAAATATAGAAAAAATGAGAACAATTCAAAAAATAAAAACAATTAAAATGCCGAAATGAATTGATCAACAGAGTTTCATAAACAGTTTCGAACTCCAAGCCAAATAACGATGAATTACAGTAAATGTATTAACACACAACATTTAAGCCGATTTCACTTGCCTTACAATTTGTAAATAACCGTAAACATAATAAAGAGGAAATATGAAATATTTCTGATAAAAAAGCACCTTAATTAAATTATGCAATAACAGCCTTAAAAGCTTCGACAAACATTGTTAAAGGATCAACTGTTATGTCGCCAGTTAATAGTGTAATTAGTGGACTGACTGTGACAGGATAAGGATAATAATATGGTTGACGTAAATGGCTGAACAGCATAATTCGAAGGTAAGTTATGCATTTAATTAATGGTTGGCACTTTGTGGAATTCGCCGCAAATAATTATACAAATGAATTACCGATAACCAGAAGTTGTTAATGGGAATTTTAAATTTACGCAATACATTTAATTATTGCATATCTAGGTACCTTGGAAATGCAAAGGTGTTAAGACATTTTCTGATAAATAATTTATTTATAATGATACCTTTTTATACTCTCGCAACAAAGTTGCTACGAGAGTATTATAGTTTTGTCCACATAACGGTTCGTTGTAAGTCCTTAAACTAAACGAGTTGGATATAGGGTTATATATATCAAAATGATCAGGGTGACGAGAAAAGTTCAAATCCGGTTGTCTGTCTGTCCGTCCGTCCGTGCAAGCTGTAACTTGAGTAAAAATTGAGATATCTTTATGAAACTTGGAAGACGTATTTCTTGGCACCATAAGAAGGTTAAGTTCGAAAATGGGCGTAATCGGACCACTGCCACGCCCACAAAATGTCGAAGACCTAAAACAGATAAAGTGCTATAAATAAAGCTATGGAAGTAAAATTTGGAATGGAAAATGAATAAAGAATCGCACTATGAAGGGGCATATGTGGATGTAATTTTTTTGGGGAAGTGGGCGTGGTCCCGCCCCCTACTAAGTTTTTTGTACATATCTCGCAAACTATCAAAGCTATATCAAGGAAACTTTCTAGAGCCGTTTCTTTTAGTTACTACCGTATACAGTCCAAAAATGGAGGAAATCGGCCCACCTCCCATACAAAGGTTATGTTCAAAACTACTAAAAATGCTTTAATTCAGTAAGGAAAACCAACAGACCTTAAATTTTATTATAAAGAAGGTGCAGAAGAGGTGCACTCAAAATGGTATACAAAATTTTAAATGGGCGTTGTTCCGCCCACTTATGGGTCAAAAACCATATCTCCGAAACTACTAGACCAATTCCAATGAAATTTGGTGTGTATTATTTCCCTTGCATCCCAATGATATGTTATGAAATTATGCCAAATCGGTTAACAACCACGCCTACTTCCTATATACTAGAACTCTGAAGTCGGTCTGAATAGTTTACTTTACAATATATAAAGTTAGTACTAGTGAAGATATCGGAACAGAACTTTGCATAAAAACTGTATTTATAGTGTGGCAGCCCCTTTCTAAAAATCGCCGAAATCGGACCATAGGTTTTCAAGGCCCCTATATGTACATCGTACATGAGGACCTCGGTGCATTTAACCTAATATTAGGGTTTCCAATTTTCAAAGGACTTTATTCTATATATATGACGAATATGTGGGTCAAATTGTGTATTATATAATATTAATAAAATTAAACAAATAAATTGTGAGAGTATAAAATGTTCGTTCACAACCGAACTTAGCCTTCCTTAACTCATCGATTAACTCATCTTATTTATAAGGATAAAATTATAAGATATCTTGAGCTTATTTTAATTACAGTTTTGTTTTAATTTTTTATTTAACTTTGTTGATTCTTATGTAAAATATGGAAACCTTTTGCGAGCTGTTTCAGAAGTTCAGTTTTATGAACTTGAGTATCTTATTTGGACTAGTTAAAAATTACATCTTTTTGGACTTTTGATCGGAGAAAGTAAGTTGATGACACAATCGAGCACTGTTTTCTGCTAACAAATGCTTTCAATTTAATAAAAATTAATTTATTTAAATATAACTTGAAACGAGTGCCGAAAACTATCATGAAATATCAATACTTCGCGGTAAAACCAATTGCGCACTAAAATATTGTCGCTTGTTGTCCCTTATCAACACAGTTCTTTACTAATTCATGAAGTGCGCTGCTATAAGGCAGCAGCAATAAAGGCTTAGCTGGGAGATATACTTATGTATGTACAAACTCCCATATATGTATATAATATTTTATATTTACACTGTTGATGCTGATGACTTGATTAATTATACGCACATCGTTAATTATGCATGAATTGGCACGCACGCCAGCTCCGTTTAGTATGTATGTGGGTGTTCTTTGCTATGATTTGTACCTATTTATCTATGTAGAACCACTGTTTGGCGTCTAAATGTAAATACGTGTAATAACGATGTCGGTGGCAACAACAACATGTAACATTTCCTCTGCGTAAATCACTGCTTTGCAAGAAATTGTGCGGCTGCAACAGCAGAGGCAGAATGGTTCGTGGCATGCTTCGATTGACACTGCTACCACCAAGTGTTAATATATCGACGCTGCTCTAATTTAAGTTCAAAAACAACAGCAATAACAATAACAACATTGTCGCACATAATTAATGGACACGGGTATATTAGTATATATACAATATTTGGTGAAGATTACCTTTTTTGTAATTGAGCTGTAAGAAATATGTTTGGAAATTCGATGCTAAACTAAAATGAACCTGGCTGATTATTCTGAGCTGGGGAGCTGATTACTGTGTCTGTAGTAATAAAAATTGGAACTATATATAAAGTTAACTATAAGCTATAAATAAATAAATATAAAAACAACTTTGAACTAATCTCACATCTTTGGAAAGACCCACTCGAATCAGAAACCTGATAAGATATTACAGAATGTAAAATTTAATTTGTTTTGGTTTAGAGGGTCAGTGCACTGCACTCTTTTACTACATGGTGAAACGGTACTAGGAACTCGTGTTTATTAATGTGAATGTAGCTTGCTAAATTATATATTCACAATCTTTTCAAAGGATGCTTTTGAGGAAAGTGCTACGTTCCAAAATACGCGTTTTATTTACACCCATTCAAACAACTCTCATTTCATCCTCTCTTGCATAAATGGTTATACCAAAGTCTTTATAAAAATTGTTGCCTACATTTCGGCGCACAGTGAATATGTGGTGCTTTTGTAAGTAATTACAAGAGCCATATACGTTACTTGTTGAAGTTCGCACTAATTTTGTTCATTATTCTTAGATTCACCAATTATAACTTGCTGAATTGAATAATAAAACAAAATTCACACTCTTTTAAATCAATGAGCTACTCTGACTTAATTAAATATGTACATACTCGTATATTATATAATATGAATATATTTTTATCTTTCAATTTACTTAAGAATTTCTTGTGTGTATCAAAGTGGCATCTTCTCAATTAGCGACGATTAAATCTTTGGAAAATGTCAAATCATACGGGATTGTGTTAGATAAAACAACAGCACGCGCAAGTTGAATTGTATTAAAATTTTTTAGAAATGTAATGGAAAATACAAGATAAAATATATATACACTGTATATATGTATATTAGTATGCAGTTACTGTGCTAGAATCAAAGGCTTACACCATTAAAATTAACAACAAATATTAATTTTTGTTACTTTGATGTTATTTTTCATTAAAAGATATTAGACACATATCTGGCAACTCTAAACCATTTATTTTTTCAGTCCTCTTTAGCACTAATTCCGTTAGCTTTATTTTAACTCATATTATCGGCGTAATTCACAGTGTCCAACTTAAAAACAAACAAATAAGCCTTCAGTTCATTTGCAGCCCAACAATATATACTCCCACCATTTCTCAGAACTGTAAAATCAAATTGTATAAGTCAACATTCAATTTTATTCGATGCAGTTGTAATCCAGAAAATCGAAATCTAGGGTTTAGAAGAAAATAGGGATCGATTTCAACCCCCTTATATTATATAACAAGTCACATTTGGTTTCAACTAATTTGCTCACTTAATGTCGATCAATAGTTTTATAAATTATTTTGCATCAAGAAGTAAAAGAGAGATGTGGAAAGATATTAAAGTTCTACAGTTTAGACCAATGTCCGGATCGATTTTACTTTATAAAACTGATGTCCCTTAATATCTATAATATCATACATAATATTAAAATTACAAAGCCTGAGGATCACTTCCATGCGTCGATTGCTAATTTCGACAACTAACTACATAATAAGGTTCTGAAATTGAATTAAATAAAAATAGTCTAGAGGAAATACTGAACACATTTTATCCATTTTCAATTGCAGATCAAATAGTTGTCAGAAAATAATATCCACCTAATTTTATCAACATATTCGACAACTTAATCGATACTTTCGGTATGAAATCGAATTTTATTCCCGTGTCTTTCTTTATTTTTGGTTTATTCGTTGGATAACGACGGTGTACATCTAAATTTCATAATATCAACGCTTTTAGCAATTTCTCGGCTGTCAGTCGAGTCAGAATTACCATCAATTAAAAGCAGCAACGCGGCAAGAATAAAGAACCACCAAACATTAATTAGCAGCGAAGGAAACAAACGAGAGACAGCAAACGGCGAATGGCAAGCAGCTAATATGGCAACTTTTAACGGCAACAGCTGTCAACATGCCGCAATCAAGACTCAAAACAACACAACAACAATTTAAACCGAATTGGTCAACAGCGGCATCCTACGAAATTGGCGAAGGGATCGAAGTTCTCATATTACGTAGACTGGCGACTCATCTGCAGCACGTGTTGTTGGTGTTTCTATATTTTTACTGAGCTTGCAACAACCAGCCACTTGCCACACTTGTTGGCGATTTTAAGAAGGTTCTCCAAAGCCAGCTGAAGCACAATTACAAATATGTACAAGCATATAGACAAATGATGAAAGAGATGAAGCAGAGGCTTCTCTCTAGCCGTATGTATGTACAATGATACATATATTGTGGTGGCTTAGTAAACGCGTGAAGTTTAAGCGAGTATTGTAGAAATTTATTTCAAAGAAATTGGCGAAATTCATAGCTACGCCGCGGCATGCTGTTCTCAGTTGTTGTAAAAATATTTTCTCTCTTTGCTATCGCTCACTTTTGCTTGTGGAATCTTCGTCCACTTTGAACCGAAAGTCAAAGAGCGTGCAATACCAGACTGCTTTTCATACATGTAATGAAATATTTCGATATTTGCATGATGCTCTATGATTACCCAGCAGTAAAATAGTTGAGAGAACCTGAGACTAATTAAGAGAAGGCAAATCCGCCCTGTTCACGGGTGTTTTAACATCAGTCTAGCTGATTGAGGAGAAAGTGTCGACACGCTTTCTTTATATTTTGGAGTCCGTCAAGTTATTTATATTTTTTTTTATTAAAACGTGTCGACCGTGAAATTTTAATCTAAGTGTGAGGCATAACACTTGCCACAGTAGTAGTCACATATAATACATAAATACGAGTACATACTCGTAAGTAACACAGCATGCAATTACGGCAATAAATGCTTCAGCGTTTCTCCTAAGAAAATGATGTTGGGGAAATTAAAAGAAAATTTGCGAAAGCGAAATGTGCACAGCCCGCATGAGAGTACGGTTGGCTTGAATAATTTTAGTGTGTGAATCCAATTGGTATTAGAAAATGAGAATTGCGAATAAGATTTATGCATTAATTGGAACATTTCGATATTCAGATGAGAGTGCAAATATAAAAATGTTTTATATTTGTATATATTTATATATTGTAGTGCCCTTTATCTTAATGCAAATTTCATACAGATGACAGCACCTCAATAAATTTTCAAAATTACATTGTTATTGCCGTGTCTATCACGCATCGATTACAACATATCTGACAGGGGACCGTTGCTTGTCATACTTGTTGAGCAAGTTGAAATTAATACAAATTTAACATTGAATTAGGTGGTTTCACTTGCTTGCTGCGAAGAAAAAATATTAAATATTTATGGACCAACTCCAACAAACATGTTATGGATGCTGCAGCCCGATCAAAACGCTGAAATGTCCGGCTACCATGGCGATGGCCAGTCAGTGACGTCTTCAATTCCAAGATTCCCTCGAAAAGCGCAAACAACTCGGTAGCTGGACACAGCGCCTGTCTGCCTGCCTTGTTTGATGGCAAAAAAAAAGCCGTTAACTCTGCCAATGCTTTGCTAGCGGTCAACATAACTGTAGCGCTGGAAATAATTACGACGACTGCAAGCGACTGGTTTCAAATGCGAGGTGCAATATAAATACATATGTGTAGTCATATATATGTATTCACACTTTTATTTATATGTGAATGGATGTAAGTGTAGTAAGTCTATAATTTTACGATAGAAATGTATTCACTTGGATAACTAACTGTTTAATTGTTTTAATGAATGGGTAAAGGTGAAATTTCGTGGGAAAATTTTTTCAACGGAAAATAATTAACTTTATAAATGCAAGTTTCCACTTTGACTTTACAAAGAAATATTCAAAATACAAGAAAAATCTTTTCTCAGTGGCAATTAGCACCGTATGCTGCCTTATGGCTGTCAACCAAATCACGAACTTCGCAAAAATTACGCTTAATCTATTGGTAATGTTCTTCGTAACCGCTATCAATGATATCCTGTCTTCTCACATCGGTACTATCATGTATGCTATGGATACATGTATATTTGTATGTGTATGTGCATGCGTGTATAACGGCACATTAGCAGCGGAAATTGCGATGATGTTGATGATGACGACGTTGATAGCCAAAAACGCCATCTGCACAAATAGCGGCAATAATAAACGTATGTGTGTATGTACCAAAGTACAAGTGTATCTGTATCAGCTAGCTACAATGTTAGCGTCAATCTCTGCCATCATTTACCGCAACATTTGTGCTCTGATTGATGTTGCAGCGAATTGTGATTACCGGTGATTAAATTTCTGTTTGTGGGGTAATTATGGTAAATGGTAAAATAGTTTTCAAACTAACTTCCTTAAAATTAATTAAGTCCTAAAGTATAAATGATCACTCAAATTTATATTCTCTTTTCGATTTAAAGCTTCATGAGAAATGCCTAGAACTTTGCGTTGCGGAAGAAAGTAATCTCTCTCTATTATTTGCTGTCCCACATAAAAGTCAATATCGAAAGTGTATATAAAGAAATCCACGCGGTTGTAGCTTTAAGTCAAATATACGGTCTGGTGAGCTTAAAAGCTCTTCTCTTTTTCTATGTAACTCTAGTCCGATATTTTTACCATCATATTGTTTGAAGTCTTTCCATTTTGACAGTCCTGACCTTAGAATAATTTGGACACATCAGTCTCTTCCCGAAATGTGTCAATTTTTTCGTACTTCGGTATTTGTATTCGAATTTTATAATCTCCTAAAACCATACATTTCAATAGAAAATCAACTCTCTTTTAGAAGACTACCGATGGAAAATTATGACATAAAATTTATAATTTTACTTTAATTAATTTCTTACAGTATTTTTCCAGGAAACTCTTCTAAAACTCACTTAAAACTCACTTTTGTTCCCCTAAAGACAAACATAAACTCAAAATACAAGCCTCCAATTCGACGAATTATTTCCTATTTATATTCATTTAATTGGCCACCTAATAATAAGTGTGAACAAACACATGAACAAAATTACCTCGATACGACAAAGTTGGTTCTAGCCATTTGCTCTGTATTATCGTTTGCTAACCAGCAGTAAGAAGCCGAGTTCCAATTAAAATAAGCAGACTGAGCGCTTCATCCAACATTCCTTTGTGGCGGCATAGTTTTTCTCAATGAACTTTCGCTGAAGGTCAGCCACATTTGCATGCCTCAGCAAACTGTGAGCTAAGAGGGTTAAGTGGATAAGCTTACAAGGCCAAGCAAAGTTGAGTGGACCAAATAATATATGTATGTTTGTAGAATAAATATATGAAGTATATACATATATACAAGCCACTATCAAAACAAATGCAAAGGAATGAGAATGCCGAAATGAAGCCAAATGGCAGAAATAAAAATGCAGATTTGATAAAACATGAATACATATATACTTATAATGAATATGTGTACATGTACACACTTGACTTGTGGGAGTAGGTTTGCAATGTCAACACACACAGTATTATACATAATAGGCGCCTAATACGCCCAAGTATTATCATTAACGTAAGCACTTGTAAGTACACGAACACAAAGAATACGCTTTGGATTTGTTATACGTAGACAAATACATCGAAGTAGATCACTTCGCAGTACAGAAGCGACAGAGAAGCAAGGGAAAAAGATAAAATCAGAATAAAGAAAATAAAAGAAACAATGCTCTTAACCTAATAAAAGCTAAACTATACGCAAATGTTTAAAGCGTGCCACATGCACCATGTTGCAAATACTATGTAGCTCTAATAGTGGTCGTAATGTCAACGTTTTTGCATCATCTTGCTGTAAGGGTTCGACAATGCGAAATAGCGATTAAACGCCCAAACGCAGAAATGCTCCGCTTATAAGCTTAAATACAGACATATATATGTATGTACATTTATATAAAGATCACATCAAGGAAAACAGATTGTTAAGATAAACGGATAAATTTAACACAGAAAACAGAAGTTTTAAAAAAGTTTCAAGTGGGCCATAACTAACTAGTTACTGGTGGGTTATTTACAAAAGCTTTATAAGGTTTATAATATAAAGAAACATTTTTCACCAAATTTGTTAAATATTATAAATTATTAAGCTGTCTATCATTTTCTAAATTTCGAAGTTCCCCGAAAGTTACTAGACTGTATTTAGTTTGTTTGTACCTTTTTCCGGTTTTGTTACAAATATATAAACTTTTTTGGAAACATTTCAATGCGGTGTTCTTATTCTAAAAATGTAATATTTCGACAATTCCGAAGTACTCCGTGCGGTACTAATTTTACTGTAGTTTAATTTATATTATATATACAGTGGAACTTCCATAACCCGAACTTCTATAACTCAAGGATATCTATAACTCGAACTTTTGTATGGGCAATAACGTTTAGAAATCATACAAATTTCCGTCCATAACTCGAACTTGCTTAACTCGAAGTTCTCCATAACTCGAACTCTTGAATTGGCAATATTAGTCAAATTTCATACAAATGTCCTTCCAAAAATCGAACTCTGCGACCAGGGTATAATACACTGGAACTTCTCTAACTCGAATCAGCATAATCTACAAAAAAACTTCGAGTTAGAGAGACTTCGAGTTATAGAAATTTTTATTAAGACATAAAATTTTCAAAAAGCTGTAAAATATATTAGGTCTACAACTTTGCTTCCGCCTTTTTTTGTAAATTTAAGGCTTTTTTTCACTTAGGACAGCCTCACCGTATATATTCGAAAGCATTCGATGAGCCTAAGGCGCACTTTTCTTGGAAAAAGAAATTTCCCGCAAATGTCGAGAATTAAGTTTGGGATGCAAACAGATCACTACAAATATTTTGTTGGGTTTATGTTGACAGAAATGTACCAAGATCCAAAAAATGTGTTAAATTTATCCACAATCTAGAAAAATCGGTTCAATTTTCTTTATGGAATATATTAATTTACTGAAATATATAGAACAGTTAAATTTTGGATTTGCGTAATTAAGATGTACTTTATATTGAATTTATATTGAAGATATTTTAATTTGTTTAAACCGAAAAATGGTTTCCAGCTCTAGTGGTTAAATACAAAATAATTCTCCAGTCGCAACTGTTAGATAGTTTGAAGCATTCCGCTATTTGCCTTTTCAACTGCATTTGTGGCATTTAAAGGCTACTAAGCCGTTGACTAACTCGCTTTGGTAGATTGCATATGCACACACTTGAGCACAAACACATAGCCAATTTGCACTAAATTCACCACTAATTGCAATGTTGGAATAATTCATGAGCTTGAGCTCGCATCCCGGAGGGTTGAATATAACAATGCAATGGCCGCAGCGCCTCTAGGGTGTTGTAGTTAGAGCACTTGCTCTATAAGCACCCCGACACAATTCCACTAGTCGGCGTATGTGAGCTCGCAGCACCAAATCAGAGTTTAGTGACCCAAAATGTGCAATTTTCGACGTAATTCGCCAAAAATGGTCTATTTTTTCAGAACTGCACGCGACTCGTGCACAGCGCTGCACTTTTCAAAACATTTGTGCTTTCGTTTTTTACTCTGCTTCGGTGTTTTTGGTGGCGGAATTCGTTTGCATTAAGCAGAAAAATTTATTATTGGGGTTTCCCAACGCGCCAATAAGCACTTCGAACGCGGCATATGCTTTTGCTTTGTGGTTATTTTAGTTTGCTTTAAGCACTGGGTGTGGGAAGTGGCGGTCTTTAATTAAGCCCCAGTGCGTATGAGTAACTTTAAAATTTACAAAATTGTTTAATGTATGAGTGTTTAATTTTGAATAGAAGAAAGATGCTAATATCCATAAACTAGTCGAGTTGTTTCGCTATTTTTCCAAGTGTATATTTAGGAGTATTTTTTCACTGAAAATGGTGAACTTATCATATTATTATTAACTTCTCAGCATTTTCGAGTCCGAATCCCATATCACCTTACTTTCATTTTCTTCTTATTTTAACGAATTTTCTCATACAATGTATTTATACATTCCATGTGTCATTCAATTTCCTCCCTCTCTTATCAGAAGTACACTCTAAAAGCATACTCTCAGGCATCACAAATAATAACCACTTTATGAAGCATACCTTTAGGCTAAACTTATTAAAAATTATTGTCATATTAAATTCTCGTCAAAAAGTTCTTTCGCATCACCTGTTAACCGCATATACAAAACTCTCAACATAATTTTTCCTTAACCCACATTACTTCACTCAGGAGAAAATATGTAATCACCGAAGAGTTTTTTACACTTAAAAGAGAGCATGTGCTTATTACATAAAATAATTTTCACAGACACGTGACAATCAACAGAATGTCGCTCACGTGCTTCTACTACTTTCATTTCCTATTTGCACGTCACATGCTTTTAACTCATGTCATTTAAACATTAATAAGCTGACGGAGATGTGAAACAATTTAAATAAAAACGTTATTATAATTACGTAATGTGTTACATGGCAGCACAAGTGAGCTGGGGGTTCAGGTGTATTACTAAGGTTAGAATAGCAGCAATATAGAGCGCGACATGAGGTGTGCGTGAGGAAATCATAGTATACCAGAGGGATGCGTTATTTTAATAGGTTACGTATACGCCGTGTATCCATGTTGGTGCAATGGAAAAAGGTTGCAGTTTATTGTTGGAGTTGTAAATTGATGCAGAATTTCATAATAATTTCAGTTGGGAAACTATGTTTTTTGTTAAAATTTTACTATACTCAGCACTTACTCACTTAATTGGGTGCTTGTCACATACTAAAATTATAAGCTGGCATCAGCGGTTGATTTACCCAGTAGTCGGAATATAAAGTATTATATAGAGTATTAGTTATAGTTAACCATTAACTAGTCCAATATTAGTTGCTTTGCAACTAGTACGAATTAAGTAAATTTTAACAACTTTAGAAACTATTGCATGATATATTTGTGACTATATTTATTTATGTAGACGTAGTTCTACAGCCAATCGCTCCCATTTAAACACTTTTGAGCGCACATATTTCGATTGTCGGTATATTACTCTGCTATATTTTATTGTTGTGCTGGCAGTTAAACTACTTTATGCAAATTACTGTGCAAACTGTTTTCATTTAATTTTCACCCAAAAATAGGATTTTCATTACTCTCGCCGTAAAAGAAAGAGTTTGCAATTGGCAGTTGTTAGATGTTGCAAACTGCAGTTACTAGTGACTGCACAAGTTCTCGTTTATGTAGTTGTATTCGAGTATGCGTAAACACGCAAACTGCTGGCTGGCTTTCACCTCGTCTTGTCTAAAGCATTTTTGCGTTTTTGGTCCGCGGCCAGTTCGATTGTTAGTTCAGACATTTCACAGCTGTGGCTGCTTTGTTTTGACTAGCCAACAAAAATGAATGCGACTGTTCAAATATCCTTTAAGGGTTTTCACATACCGAAATACATACAAAACGTCTAGTGCTGTTATCGATTCGGAAATGTCTGCTTGACACGTGAATATATGGCAATAGGGGGTCGAAAACCTAAACGAAAGCATTGCAAATGCAGCCATTCCAAATTCCAAAGCGGTTGTCTGGCTTTCATATGAAATAGTGGGTTTATATGTATATTGGTATTTTTGTATGATCGAAGAGCTTAAAGCTCCTAAAGCCACATATTTTAACCCCCCCGCTCACTATATCTATGTATATGCAAATGAGTTATTGATTTTCACCTGAATGGTGCTTGTGTTTACTCAGTGTTCGAGAAAACCCTCATAATTATATACCCTCAAATTGCTATGTAAATAGTTCTGTTCAAAAAAACCGCACGCAAAACCTTTTTATGTCTGCGCTTTCGTATGTGATGCACATACACACTATATTCGGTCGCAATCAAGTAAATACAAAGGTTTGAAGCAAAATCAAAAACAAAACTTCTAGACGATAATATACTAAGGTATCTATTAATATATTTAGAATATCTGCTATCCTAGTAAAAGTCTTTCTTCGCATGTATTAATACTCGTTTAATATCGATAAAACCACGGAATATTTGATTAGATTCTCTACATATAAATCCATAAAAAACTATTTTGGCTTCTTCAGAAAAGGAAATTTTTTCTTTAGAAACCTCGTGAACTTTGATATTGAAGTTGTTCTGACACAAAGTCTGGCCATTTTGATGAGGACAATTTTGGAATATTTGCATTTTTGGGTTACTCGCTTTTAGCGTCAACCAACAAACCGCTTAATAAGTCTGTGCTGCGCTAGTGACTGCAAAAAAATTTACTATCGATTGTTCGGAATTGTGTTGCATTGTCTGTCCGGTATACGATTTATTCGCCGCAGCAGTTGCGAAGATAAGTGTGAATGTCATTGTAGATATAAATAATGCCCATAGCCTTGCTTTAATCTTTTTTAATATTTTTTCGCATACCATGTGATCAAGCAAAACAAATACATCGACAACGTTTAACCATTCACATGGCTGTCAGAGGCAATGATATATATCTATGCAAAAGTAGCAGCAACAGCAACAACGTAAGTGACAACAAAATAAATATGTTTGGTTAGCCATGACCGTTGACCCCAGCAACCAGTTGACGAAATTGTTGTCGAATAAGAGCAAGAATAATGTGTATGTGCTGCAAGTGTCCCTAAGCGACTACCTACCAGCACCCGCCAACATACATACGCACAAAAGCAGTAGTTGGCGACCATCGAGGCTGACAGCCTTGAAAGGGAGGGATGGAGTGAAGAACTTGCGATTTATTTTTATTAATTTAATCCGTATGAATTTGATATACAAATATACAGAGCCGTATGTACTTGTATGTATGCACATTTCTGCGCTCCGTTATCGATTGTGCGTCCATCTGCTACGCCCAACGAACACCACAAACAAAATGTGTGCTGCATGCTTATAACCCTCAGCTACTGCGGCTACTAACATTTGGCCTTAACACACAACATTTGCAAATGTTTCTATGTGTGTATGTAGAATGTATAGGAGTGTGTGCCATAAGTCTGTGGCCTCCTCGCAATTTGATTTTTTAGCATTTACTATTATGTTGAGGAGTTATAGTTGAGCCCATCCATTGTCATACGTGTGTCTGTGCGGTTGTGGTTAGCCAAAATGAAATTTAGCAGATACTCCAATATGCAAATACTTGCATACAATACATATCTCTTGTTGTTGCAAATGTGCGTGTGGCAAACTCTAAAGCAAAATGAATAAATTTGTTCGAACGCGTTAAATGATCCCTCTGCCAGAAAGGCTTTAACTACTTCCCTTTGACGCCTACAATAGCACTTAGTTAACCGCCTAACGGAATTTTGTTAGAACATATGAAAAATAGTCGTTCCAACGTCGTTATATGCATGTATATTAGCAAATTTCAGGCAGTAATAGCTTTTGTAGCCAGTTGCCGGCGGGATTAAGAGACATTGTGGCAAGGATTGCGGTTTTTCCTATATGCAACAAATTGTATGACAGTTTTGTGTTTACTATACACTTTTGCTCTTTTACTAGTTCAATGTTATGTATAGTTCAAGGTTGTGTATTTGAGTGAAATGATTTTATAGGTTTGAAGACCGAGAATATAAAAATAATATTTTTCAGTAATATGTGAGGATTAAATTTGTGACCAAATTAAGAACTGATCAGATTTATATAAAGGACATTGTAAGTTATCAATTTAAGTATACTTATTAGTAGATAATTTCGAAATAAAAAAGTTCACAACTATATATTGATAAAATGTCATATATCAACCTTTTTTTTTTTTTTTTTTTTTTATATTTATTTTTTAACTAAATTTCAAATGCTTTAATATGGCAACCTCTGTAGCAAAATATTTTTATAATAATTTATAGACTTTTATTATTAATCCTGCTTTCGAATTCTAGGTTAATCGACTTTTATGTAGTAATTCAATAAGTGAGAATCCTCACGCAAATTATAATACAAATCTTAAAGGATTGGCCGAAAAAAAATGAATGAAATACACTGACACAATGCACACAAGAAGAAAAAAGCAAATGTGCGCAGATAGTCCTAAATATTTTGAAAAATATATGTATATATTGTGTTAAGTGAGAGGTAGTTTCTTCATAATAGTTACGTGACTACGGAGGTAAATGAACATAAAAACATTATAAGCCAATCATAGCGAATCAAGTTAATAATAATAATATGGAGCAAATATGTAACATAGCTATTAAATTCACACCCTGAAAATTCTGGAAAACATATAATAATGCATATTAAGACTGCACCTACTCCTTTGGCTATCCGTATGGAAACAGTTATCTTACATACTAAAATGAAAAATCGATTGACACAAAAGTAGAGCAGAGAATATAGGTAGAAAACTCAGAATAATGTCATTTAGTAGTAGTTTGACTGGTTTGAAGAGGAATAATAACAAATACAAATAAAATCATGTCGAACATATCAGATAGACCCGGAAAAATACGTAAAACTGGTAAGGCTGTATGAATTATAATATTCTCTTATTCAAGAGCATATTTTCTGAATTCTTTAAATAGATGAAAATATAGTCTATCTGCCATTAAGGTTTTCATATGAGAGCAGTTTTAGTCGCAAATTGATCCGTCTTAATAATGGAATTCATATATTCCAGTATTTAGTAAAATACAATATTTTCTTCCAGAGGAGTAAGAATGCATCACTGATTGAAAAGTAGTTTTTTAAATATAAATAATGAAAAAACATTGGGATCTATATATTTTAGGCATATAGAGTAAAACACGTATTTCATTCAAGAATGCGCTGATTTATTCGACTCATACCATTATATATTAATTTAAGCACTTCAGTGTGAATTTCATGCTCTAAATAATTATAATCAACTGAGGACTGCTACTAGTTAGGCAATGCAAAGTAATTTTACGCTTATCAAAGACGCGAAATAAGGTCGGTTCTATAAATATTAATATGGTAATCAAATGAAAGAATATCTAAAATAATTTAATTATAGCGAAATGAATGGTGCCTTCTCTATAAAAAGCATAAATATTGTAAATATTATGTCTATGAAAATAAAGGGACCTGTTTTAGATGTTGAAAATTCCTAGAGGAATAGCAGTCGAACCAGATGTCAAAGCACACACATGAATGGACTCCTTTCGACTACATTCTGTTGATGTTCCAATTAAAGAAAATTTATAGAGCTCCAAAAAGCACACCCTTTATATTAAGAAACCAGTATAATACGCTATTTTACATGTTATTCTCATTTGCACACTTCACACGTGATTTGTTGTTGTACAATAAAACCGATTTGCTTAGAATCATAGATGCACAATGATTTACGATCGATGACCATGACATAAGAAGTAACAGCACCAGCAAATAAATAAACGGATACGAGTTGGAATGTTAAGCTGACTGGCAGCAAGTATAGCTCTTATGCCTCACAAATTATTTGTAATTGTTGTTGTTTTGTTTGTTTAGTAAAAGTATAAACTGGCAGACAAAGAATTATAAAGGAGTAGCATTTCTGTGGCAGGTTGCGTCGGGTGTGGCAAGTAAGTTTAAAGCCGGATTGGAAAAGTGACAGCTACCAGGCTGGCTTTGCCAATTTTTTCCAGACATGCAATGGGTGTGCACCACAGACGTACAGCTTAAACCTTTACATACGGAGGTCTCTGCCGGCATGTTGTACGCATTCTTATGTATTTATATGTATTGTACCAAGCATTGCGGGTTTTATTGCCGAATGGTCATTGCGCATACATCCATGTTATATTTGTTATTGTTTTATTTCTGGTAGTCGCTGATGAAGCATTTTATTTATTCGGTGGCTTAATTGGCAATCTGTGTAGTCAATATTTGATTTGTGGCCGTTGCGCTCATCAGTTGAGCACACATTACAGCGGTAGAAGATGGATGTTGGTTCCGAGCTCAGTTCCTTAACTAAGGGATTTATGTAACAAATCACAAGTAGGTTTGAACTAGAGTTTTAGTGGGGATAAACCCGGAAGGCATTTATAGTTAAGTGCATAACTGCTATACATTTAGACGTGGGTTAGGTCCCAGTTGTTGTAAAAACATAACGTAGTTTTCGTCTAACGATTATTATTCCTCATAAAAGTCTTCAAATGATATTTCTACAGAAACGACGAAGTTCATAGTAGGACGTAAGTTGTTCAATTTTAATGCTAATACTTTACATTCAGATGTTTTAAAAAATGTAGTAAAATAAATACTATTAAATTTAAATTAGAATACATTTATGTCAATAGCCCATTCTACCACTGCAATTAAATATTTTAACCCAATTTCACTATTTGACTAGTGCTCATTTTTAAATATTTCAATTAATTGTTCTTCTACTGTACTTTTCATTCACTTTTATCCATAAAATAAGTTTTATCTTTGCTTACCTATTTCCTCTTAGCATAAAATAGTGCGTTCGTCTGCAATCAAATGAATAATAGCACTTCGTTTGTTATCTGAAATTGAAACAAAATAACGGAAAAACACATGAGAATTTAATTAAACTCAAATTCAACGAATTTCAACAAAAACTTGATTTGTTCACTTGATTGAAAATGTTGAGTATAACCAAGGTAATCGTAACAGTAAACTAGTAATAAGAGGCGAAGTGCATAGATCTTTGTGCGTATGTGCTTTTGTAGGTAATCAACACATAGTTAATTAAAATGAAAATCTGTAGATAACAATAACATATTTGAGGCAGGCGAAAATTGGAAGGTAAAAAAGTATCAATTGAATATCTTTTTTTATGTTTGCATATAGATAGGCCAAAGTCAAGATGATATGTTGATCATATAATTACTCAAAATTAAATAGGCTGTTAAAATTTTAAAGAATTAATATAGAATAATCATTTAAGTATCCATTCACTAAATACTCGTAGCTGAATTCGATTTAGGTAATTTTTTTGTTAATTTATAGAGAAATTGTTTTAAAAGGAACCAGGATTTAACAAAGGGAGCAGAGAAGTGGCGAATTGAACATTGCTATAACAAGAAAATGTAACGGGTTTTTCATCAAACGGTTAGGTTAAGGAAGAGTTTGACACTTTGAAGTAGTTGAATTTACTATATATTTCATTCACTTACGTATTCTCTGCAATTCTTATTCGTTTTATACATTATTTTTTATCGTCACTTATTAGCAAAAAAAGAGAGAGCACAGCAATAATATAATATTTTTTATTTTAAAGGGAACTTAATTTCAGTTACAGATAAATTTAAAATTATAAAAATAATATCCATCATCTTATTTCATTATCTTCTAGCATTATCAATTCAATACATGAGCAAGAAAATAATTATTTCAACATTTTCGATAACAATTTAATCTCCATTAATTCAATATCTCACAACAGTTAATTCTGTTTTTTTTATTTGATTTATTTCCCCGACCTTCCTCGCCATATATATATTCTTCTTCTTTACTTTTTTTCTCTCAACTACAACAGATTATGAATGAGCTTAATGAAGGTTAGTTAGAGAGGAATCAAAGATTAAATTTTCTATTATTTATGTATATTCGTGTCAACATTTGCATTAGCAAACGATTAACGTTAAAATATTAACTTTATACTTGTTAATAATAAATGATGAGAGTAATAAATATGTGGACTGGCTGTTGTGAAAGAAAATTTATGTGAAGTTTTGAAAACGATATTTAATATATAAAAACTACAATTTTAATTTAAAGATTGTCTTATAACTTATATGATAAATATTATTTTGAGCCGCCGAAATTTATTTTAGAATCGTAAATCATTATTTTTTAGGAAAGCTGAGCTGAAGTAACTAAACTAAGGCATTAACCTTCATAGCTTCATAGCTGTCGTTACATTTCCATCATTTCAACATTTTCTATTACTCATTACCTAATGAAAATGTATGTGAGTTTCCGTGAATTTTTGCTACATCTTCCTAACTACTATCTCTACTACACTGCTTCTATGGTTGGGCATCATTGAGTCTCTTTGTTTCTATGACTTTGCAACTCATTTGCATTTTAATGTGTTTCCAAAAACTTGTTATGTACATATACATATATTTTGACTTCATCTCATCATGGTCGCATACACGCCGATTTTGTTTTTGGTTTTATTATTATTTTCTTGCTTTATAAGTTGACATGACTATAACTTTATGGAATTTCTAATAGGAAATATGCTAATTCGAACAAACTTAGACCGCGTCTTGCTTGATAGGCACTCGGAATAAAATAAATTTATGAATATGTAAACACTTTGTGGTAAGAAATTGCAGAAAAATAATGTTTGAAGTGAAGCTCTTTGTATCAGATGGTAATCGAAAATTAGTTATAATATAAATTTATGAAATATTATCCAGCCTCAAAATACAACATTTTATAAATATAATAAAAATCGCCAAAAATAACTCAATACTTGTATGTTTTAACGAAAATTTCTATAACTCGAAGTTTTTTGTGGATTATGGTGATTCGAGTTAGGGAAGTTTAACTGTATTTTTAATTTTTTTTCAAATGCGGGGAATTCTTAACATTTTTCGGTCGGAATATCTATCTGTTCATATTTCGTTATGGAGAAAAATCAATTAATAAAATGATTTGTCAAAACTGTGCGCTTTCAACAATGCCGCCTTTTTTTCTTCACTATTAAGTAGGCAGCAGCATTAAATAATAATGAACAATAAACAATATATTACCAAATACAATAGTAGAGACAAGCAAAAATTCGTTTCGCATAAAAAACGCGTCTTTTGCAAATATCGCAGGCGCCACCCACAGTAGGCAGTCAACAAAAGCTATCAGGCAAACTTAGACAATAAACTTTAATAGACTTAAATGAAGCAGCACTCCAAACAATCTTTATGGAAATATCTACATACATATATTTTATTAATAGTTTGTATCAGGTATATATAGCATATTTGTAGTTATGTACATATATGATAAAAACAACAATAACAATAACAATAAATATTATGCACATCACATTGCCCAACGCCGCATCATACGCTTATGAACAACTTAGTCATCGCCTTTGGCGTCAAAATAGCACAAACTTCGCTGCTTACTTAGCTTGAGTGCGTATGTATGTGTGACGGGCTGAGCGGGTACAAGCCGACTAGTTAGTATATTAAATATTATTATCAGCATTATTGTAGTTCATTAAACAATTTAACACGCCGTCATGATAGGTCGGCGTCGCGACAAGCCAACGGTGAGCAGACATCGTGTATGTAAGCATACTACCAGGCGTAGTACTACTAGATGGGATGCTGCGCGGTGACCAACAATAAAATTGCGGCAAAACAGATTAAATAATGGAGATCATCAATGTTTTGTAATTTTTGTTTTTGTTTCAGCGTTTTTCCCTTCTTCTTTCTCTTTTTCGCATAGCCAACTAAGTAATTTCGTGAGTGCGACTTTTACTTTTTTTGACTTTTTATGAACTCTGCCGCATAGTAGGCGTCTGCAGCCTCACTAATATTGTTGTTGTTGCCATTTCGCTAGTCACTTTAGAGCGCATTTAACATTTAAACGCAAGTGGCAACCCTCCTGTGTGCAACAATAATTTTTGCTTAAACTGCAGATCATAATCCAGCCAGTCCAATCACGAGGCTTCCTCATCAATCTCATCTCTCGCAGCCTCGGCCTGTGCTGATGTCTCGTGCTACACCACCCAGGCTATATTCTTACATATTTTCATATCACTTTGTTTTTGTTGCTTTAAGTGCTTTTTCGTTTTCATTTTCGCAACTTTAATGCCTAGCTTGGGGGCGTGTCTCCTCGGCGATTTTCTTTATAAAGTTGTACTCATTAATAGTGGCGTTGAAAAATTGTCTGGCTTTTTGATTTATTTTCAAGTGCGTGCACTTAATGTGCGATTAATAGCTTTTGAGGTGTTGCAGTAGTTGTTGATATTATTTTCATGTAGAAAAATTATGCGAAGCCTTCGCTGATGGACGAACAGGTTTTTGGTGTGTGCAAAATGTGTTGTAGGCGTGCAACCATTGATACGCGCTTTGGCAGTTTAATGAGCAGTGATTAGGCTTAAATAATTGTACATAATTATGTTTATGGTTAGAAAAAGTGGGCGTTCATAGGTACAAGTCTTTAAAATTTTATATTGCTTTGCTTGACGTGTGTGGTAAAGCAAGAAAAAGGAGACAAAAAGAAAGTGAGTTTGGTTTAAGAATAGCGCAAAATTGTTAATGATTCCAAAATTTTCGGAGTAGCACATTTTTCGGAGTTATTTTCAGAACCATTGAGACTTTAATTTCAAAGCTGTAGATTTTTTGACAAAAATAAATTTTCGGAATTTTCCCAACCATTCGAATGGATAAAATTTTTAAAAGAAAAATTATAGGAATAAGGGTTTTCGGACTCCAATTAATTTCGGAGTTACTTTTTGACTCTTTTAACTTTTGAACTAAAGTACTTTTCGCTGATATTTTTTAAATCGACTTTCGGACTAATATCAGATATAGAATATAAAATAATGGGAAAACTATTTTTTTTCTTTCAAATAACTAATTTTCGTAGTTAAGAAAATTTTCATAATTTTGTTGAAACTAGGTAATAGAACTAAATTAAAAAACAAGTCTGAAAACTTTATCATCAAATGCCAATTATCAAAAATTAAGCCAATTCATGTAGAAGTGTTCTGAATTCTAAAATTCTTTCGGAGTAGATTTGTACATAAATTAAAATAGAAAAATTTTATGAGAAAAAATATCGGAAAAAGTATTTTCGGATTGCCTTAAGAAATTAAATGCATCTATTCTCTTTTACAGTTCAAGATAAAATTAAAAAAAAAAAAAAACAGATATACGAGTATATATATATTTCTTTGGAACTTTTATCATCATGATCATCGCTTCTTTCTAAAACACCCAAACAACTTCAAAAAGAAAGAAAAATAAAATGTTTCATCATAATTTTCACATCATCCGACAATTTATGCAACCATCACTTCAATTAATTTTTTCACCACAGCTCAATGAAAAGCGGTCTCTTGTCCACGAGCACCGCTCATTGTTATGAATGATTAATGATTTTTCTGACGTTAAGCGCATTTTTCAAATCAAAATTCACTGCTTGCCGCAAAATAAGACAACCGATGGTCGGTGGATGATACAACAGCCATATGGTGCAAGCAGCATACAACGAAGTACCACGAAAAGTGATATAAAGGTGATGCAGAGGGCAACAAAGACCTGTCAACGGGCGTCTTGGAAAACGTTTTTTTATTTTTTATACATATAAAAAGCAACACCAACAACAACGAAAAGCTATAAAATGTTTTATCCTCACTTTTTCTTTGAATTCAAACTCCTAACTCATTCAAAACGTCGCACCAAAAGCGCCGGTAGCCATGAAAGATGCACAGCACCACAACCGAAAAGTTGCATGCAATAATGCAATGTGCAGACGTAGTTGTTGTGCAGGTTCTCTCAGCGCAGCTACCTTCCACCTTCGACTAACATGCAAAAATACGCTCTTCCATTGTGTTGGGGAGCGCATAATTGTTGAAGATGCCTCGGCGTCTATGAATATGCTGCCGCCAACGAAAACGAAAAGTTGTGCATAAGAAGAAAGCGAAATCATGCCGCAAGCAAGCAACTCCAACTGCAGGTCTTGTTGAATAACTCCAACTAAAACACTTTTTTATTGTTACTGCAGGCGCCTATAACTCCCGCAGTTTAGATGCACTGCGGTTCATTGAATCTGGGTAGGCGAACAACTGAATAAATTTATATATGTAGGTATGTTCAGACATAAATCCAATTTTGACTATGTATTTTAATTTATTTCAATCTGCCACATAATACTTTCAATAACTTCATTTATTTATGAATTATGAGCTTATATTGTTTGCTATAAAAGTTGGTTATTTTTAGCCACGGTTTGCATGGCGCCAAGTCGAAGGAAGAAACCAATTTAAATTCGTAATCCTGTCATCAATTTAGTATTTCCGATGGTGTGCGCAATAATGCATTGTGAATTTTAAGCGGTTTTGTATTATAGATATTTTTTATTTATTACAAGTCCTTGATTTTCGGAGTCAACTCCTAATTTTTGGAATACATATATTATTTAAGCTAGTGTTACGAAATTAGTTTAAAGCTTAAAACTTTTTTTATTTGATTTAATTACCTATATATTTCATATAACTGTAACATAAGTTGAGTGTATTTTCATATGCTCATTAAAAAAGTATTCCGAAAATTTTCGGAGTAACAAATTATTTTCGAAATCCATGTTTTTCGATAAATTTTATTAATACACTCAAAGTTAATGTTGCATATATTGCAAATAAACTTTACATACTAAAATATTTTTTTTAATTAAGCTACTATAAGAAGTACTGCTAACCTGTTGTAAAATTATATCTCCAGTTAGTTACGTTTACTCATTAACCTGCGCAAAATGTTTACACTTTCATGTTGCTGCTACTTTTACATGTTCAAAAATATGCAACAACAACATTACAAAACAGAAATTTCTGTGTACCTACTCCTAACACAAATATATACTACGAGGGCTGCTATATATATTTCTGGTCTAATAATGAAAATAGGAATATTTATCAACGAAAATGGTTTTATTGTTTTTCAAAATATTCTACATCAAGATTTATACACTTTTGCATGCGCTCAAACCAATTTTCGAAGCACTTTTTTTGAGCCTTTTTTTGAGCGATTGTCAAATTGTGCGGGATCCAATGAGAACAAACCTTATTTACGGCCAGGTGTTCTTGCAATATCGAATGTATGCTGGTGGGAGAAATGCATAGGCATGCCTCTATCTGAAGGTGTGTTACATGACGGTCTTGCATTATCAGTTCACGTACGGCATCGATGTTTTCTGGCACAACGGCTGGTTTTGGACGACCTTCAAGGAATTCGTCTTTGAGCGAGCGTCGGCCCCGATTGAATTAGTTGTACCAGTTTTTCACAGTGCTATAGGATGGTGCTTCATAGCCATACAAAGATTTTAGTTCATCGATGCACTCTTGTCGCGATAATCCACGTCGAAAGTTGTGAAAAATGATCGCACGAAAATGTTCACGAGTTAATTCCATTTTTTTGCCGATATGAATTTTTTAACTCCCTGTAAATAAAACAATTCACGATTAAATGACAAAACGTTCTGAGTGATGTTATGCTAAAAAATGTCAAACTTTCCAATGGAAATGTCAGATTGCACCTGGCAACACTTAGTGTTGCCTAGGCCAGAAATATATATAGCAGCCCTCGTATATATGTAAGTACATGTATGTGTATTTGTTGCAAATACTTTAATTACCACACGTTGTTTCAGTTTTTGCAAATTTGCACCTCTTCATCGTTACGGCAACATATGTATGCATGTGATTTGTTGTTGTTGTCACCACAACTGTTCCCGACAATTTGCGCACGCAGCCTGACATACCAACAACAAAAGCTTACAACTTCGTATCTTACCGTCGCCACTGTCTTTGCTAAATTCCGGCAATGTGAGCTGCTGATTGTGATTATGCGCAATTGGGTGTGAGTCACGTGCCACATTTGACATTATTGCCACTTGCTTTTGAAGGGCGCACCATTAAAAATCTTTACGTTGCCGTTATTGCTCCCAATATTATTTTTAGTCACTGCAAGTATGAAGGGAGAAAAAATATTCGCGTAATTCCAGCAGTCGACAGACTGGGACGGCACGGCATTTCGCCTCGGAATGTCTGTCTGTCGTTGTGTGCGATTAAAATTAGGTATATATGGAAGAAGAGAGAACAGTAAAAAGCGACAACGTATTTTCGGACTACATGAGTGCTTTCATTATATATTTTTTTGTGAGGATTTCAGTATTTCAGAAATTTTCGGGATTTTAGGAGTAAATTGTAGATATAATTTTCTACTTAACCTGCAAAATAATTTTGTTTAAAAGTAATTCTTTTTGTTTACAACACTTGAATTTCGAACTGAGGATCATTGTGGGAAGGCGTTTTGGTTTGAAAAAATTGGATAAGTAGAATGGGTCATCTCGTTATATACCTTTCCAACACTTGTATACCGATTTATATGATTTCCGTCCTATTGGTATTTTCTATATTATTCTCACAATATTAAATGCACAATTTTTATAGTACTATTTTTTATATAACAAATATTAATAAAAAATTTCATGAAATATAAAAATTATGCAATAATTTGTCCAACCGAAATAAATAAATGTGGAAAAAGCCGAACGAAAGTTTATAAAAAAATCATATACTTGCATTAACTGAAAAATGCGGTAATTTCGGTTGAATTGTTCAATGAAATGGCGAACACCGAATACAATTCTTTTGAATTAATCAATTGCATTGATTGCTGCTGCCACAATTATTATTGGAAAAGATTAAATAATGTATTATGTACCGGAAAATAATTGGTGATATTTATTATTTATTTTGTTACAAAAAGTGTAAAATAAACGTGTACGAAAAGGGTGTAAAAAAGAGCAACACAAAAACACAATTAGTGAAAGTGATGAACGAATGACGGTATTATTTAATATAGTCTGATGTCATCAGCTATGGCAGATGCATATAAAAAATTAACTGTCCAAATAGAAACGTGGTGTGAAATTAAAAGAAACAGAATAAATAATTGAGATAATTAAGAGCAAAAATAAATATTAAATATATTAATAATAATATCTCACATTTAACTATGTATATAAAAGACACAAATTAATGCTATTTAAACAATAAATTGCATTAAATTGTCCAAAGTGATGGCAAAAGGAGCACTGTTGCATAAGCGAAATTAAAAACGTAATTAAAAATGGTTAATTATACAAAAAAGGAACATCACAGCAGCAAAAACACATACAATTATTAGAGATTGAAGCAGCAGCTTGCTACATGTCCGCTATGAAACAAAAAAATTATAATAATATAATATAAAATATAATAAAAAAACACCGTTAAAAACAAAAGGCAAAAAGTTCACTCTGACCGCAAAGCTGTTTGCCTACAAACTGATGGCTATTGTTGAAATCGTGGTATGTAATTAACTGTCATCTTTTGAAGTGTTCATCAAAAATAATAACAATAACATGTCTATTGCAGCTTCATTATGATTTGCTACGCTGGTGCAAGAAACAAATTGGGTTTTTTTGAAGAGACAAATATAATTAGCAGAAAATTATGAAATGATGAGCAGATATGCGAATGCCGAACGCGCGCATACGCGAACAGGTGAATTAGGCACTAAACGAGTATAGAGATGATGTTGTCTTTGCTTCGCCAAGTATTTGAGGGTGGCGAATCAAACAAATATTATATGTATAACAATAACAGCGGTATATGACCTTAAGATACACTTTCTTGTAATGAATTTAACCATATAACTTAAATTTATCGTAATATGTAAATTAACATTGTATATATAATGCAGAGTACTTGAAAAACTTAAGTTATAAAATAAAAATATTATATCAACAAATATGTCATGGAAAAAATGTAAATATATATTTTTTCTGTTTAACACTTTCCAGAGACACGAGTAGAAATATAACAATAAAATTCAAACTTTTTTCGGAGTATGTTACTTACCTTAAAGCCTTATATTTTTTTCACATACTGTTTTAAATAAGCATTAAATATTTGGTTGCATTAAATAAAGTTGACAACAGCATATATGCTGATTTGAGAATAGTGATTATATCAGCATTTAATGAATGTTAAAAAAATGCATTGTGACAAAATATATCAGTTTTCATTAATAAACATTCAAAAATGCATGGAGGTGCAAATTATTTTTTGCAATATTTTCAGCAAAAACATAATTTCATAATGCAATGATTTTAATCTAGCAAAAATTACAGTCAGTTAGGATATATTTTGATGCCAAATCGAAACGAAAAAATGGAATTGTAGTTGTAGTTATAGTGAAGATAAGGTTACCGACACTGATAAACTATACAAATGAAAATGCATTCCCTAATTCATATCACAAATTCAATTCCAACCAGGTGGTGCAACTAGACATTCAACGCTTAAGAAATGAATCGTAATCGAAGGTCACTTTTTATAGGGCAATATCAAGTCAATCTTCTAATTTACCATTTAGAAACGAATATTCAGTAAAATATTTGATTTTAAAGCCGTACACCTCCGAAAAAAACCCACATCAAAAAGTGAACTAAATTTTATATATGAAATCTATCAATTTAATTTTTATTTAATTGAAGGAACGAATTTTATTTAAATATTTTTGAGAAAAAAATTTCATAATGACTTTTTCGCTATTAAGTGTTTAAACCTTATATTGTTAACTGTTTAGGGAAAACAGTTGAATTCACACTTCAGTTACTTCCCATACATATAGTACATTGATATGATGTGTATTATTTACATATATCAGCTACTATAATTTTAGGCGTCACACCTGACTATTCTTCAAACTGTAAAAATGAAATAAGGTCATGAAAATGTTAATAAAAAACAGTTCGGTTGATGCACTTTACGTACAGAGACTACGCATATGCTTTATTTTCAATGCTAACCAACCCACTATGTTTAATGTTCTATGCAATGGCAATAAATTAATCAACATCGTTAGTTCATTTAACTATAATGGGGGCAAGCGGTACCTTTACACCTGACAAAACAGCTGCAGGAAGGGAGATTGTGGCACAAAATTGTTTAGTTAAATACGCGATTTAATGGTGGAAATAAAGAAATTTAAAATTAAATTGCTGAGCTCCTCTAAAGCTTTTAGCGATTAATTGAATGTCGCTGACCTGCAACCATTTGCGCATGCGCGTCAACTATTAATTTTTGTGACACATAATAAAGGGTTTATCGAGACACCGACAAGTCACGCTTTTGAGAGCATTCACTAACAATTATTTCAATATACAAAAACATATACAAATATCAATTACATACACATGTGCACGCATAAAAACTCCCCCGGATAGTCATCGCAATGCATTGCGTCGATTGTGTTTGATTTAAAATTTTGAAAGCAAAGACATACATAAATACTTCTAATCAAACATTTCATAATTCGAAGATGATGCCAGACTCGTTTATATGTAAATGCATGTACATATAAATATTTATTTATGTGTGAGTGTGTATTTTGATGTAAACAGACGCAGACAGATATTTCGCAAATTTGTTATGCGTGTATGAATATCATATATTATTCAAATATCCATGTGTAATTATTTGTTTGACTGAGTGTACCGTTGCTTTATTTGCGATACTGATTTATTTGGTTGCTTTTATTTGACAATATGTCAGTTATGTGGACATTTGCGTGTGTGTAAATATCTCTTCTTCTTAACTGGCGTAGAAACCGCTTACGCGGTTATAGCCGAGTCCACAACAGTGCGCCACGCATCTCTCCTTTTGGCATTTTGGCGCCAATTGGTAATACCAAGTGAAGACAGGTCCTTCTCCACCTGGTCCTTCCACCGGAGTGGAGGTCTCCCTCTTCCTCGGCTTCCACCAGCGGGTACTGCATCGAAAACTTTCAGAGCTGGGGCACTTTCATCCATTCGAACAACATGACCCAGCCAGCGTAGCCGCTGTCTTTTTATTCGCTGGACTATGTCTATGTCGTCGAACAACACATACAGCTCATCATTCCATCTTCTGCGGTATTCGCCGTTGCCAATGTTTAAGGGACCGTAAATCTTCCGCAAAACCTTTCTCTCGAAAACTCCTAGTGCCGTCTCATCGGATGTTGACATCGTCCACGCTTCTGCACCATAAAGTAGGACGGGAATGATGAGGGACTTGTAGAGTTTAGTTTTTGTTCGTCGAGAGAGGACTTTACTTTTCAATTGCCTACTCAGTCCATAGTAGCACCTGTTGGCAAGAGTGATTCTGCGTTGGATTTCAAGGCTGACATTATTATCGGTGTTAATGTTGGTTCCTAGGTATACGAAATTATCTACAACTTCAAAGTTATGACTGTCAACAGTGACGTGGGAGCCAAGACGCGAATGCGCTGACTGTTTGTTTGATGACAGGAGATATTTCGTCTTGTCCTCGTTCACCACCAGACCCATTCGCTTCGCTTCCTTATCCAGGCGGGAAAAAGCAGAACTAACGGCGCGGGTGTTGTTTCCAATGATATCTATATCATCGGCGTACGCCAGGAGCTGTACACTCTTGTAAAAGATGGTACCCTCTCTGTTTAGCTCTGCAGCTCTTATAATTTTTTCCAGCATCAGGTTAAAGAAGTCGCACGATAGTGAGTCACCTTGTCTGAAACCTCGTTTGGTATCGAACGGCTCGGAGAGGTCCTTCCCGATCCTGACGGAGCTTTTGGTGTTGCTCAACGTCAACTTACACAGCCGTATTAGTTTTGCGGGGATACCAAATTCAGACATCGCGGCATAAAGGCAGCTCCTTTTCGTGCTGTCGAAAGCAGCTTTAAAGTCGACAAATAGATGGTGTGTGTCGATCCTTTTTTCACGGGTCTTCTCCAAGATTTGGCGCATGGTGAATATCTGGTCAGTTGTTGATTTTCCAGGTCTAAAACCACACTGATAAGGTCCAATCAGTTTGTTGACGGTGGGCTTTAGTCTTTCACACAGTACGCTCGATAGAACCTTATAAGCGATGTTAAGGAGGCTTATCCCACGATAGTTGGCGCAGATTGTGGGGTCTCCCTTTTTGTGGATTGGGCAGAGTACACTGAGATTCCAATCGTCGGGCATGCTTTCTTCCGACCATATTTCGCAAAGAAGCTGATGCATGCACCTTATCAGCTCTTCGCCGCCGTATTTGAATAGCTCAGCCGGCAATCCATCGGCCCCCGCCGCCTTGTTGTTCTTCAAGCGGGTAATTGCTATTCTAATTTCTTCACGGTCGGGCAATGGAACATCTGTTCCATCGTCGCCGATTGTGTAAATATACATATATATTTATTGGTAAAAATTAAAATAATTTCATTTCTATGAATGAACCAATGACTTACAGACCTCTTCGTATGAAAAAAACCACATCATTATTGATAAAGAATATAATAGAAAGACATTTAATGTTAGTCCCGCATAACGATTATAGATATAAAATGTAGAAGCAGATTTTTTCAGATAAATGCCATGAAAGGGTTCTCTGGTATCTGACCGTCATCAAGGCTATGAGTATTTTTACATATAGAAGACTAGCTTTTACCCGCGACTTCGTCCGGAACACGATAGAGCAAAACTCCCAGGAAAAAAACATAAAAAAATCACTAACTCAATTCAGTTTTCTGCCTACTTCCTACCCCCTAAGTAAGATGACGTGATCATTTTGATCTTATATCCGTTTCTAGGTAACCATCTATTACCTTACTTAATTTTATCAAAATCCGTTCAGCCTTTTAGACGTGAAAGAGCAAAAGTCCCAACGAAACGACTAAAAATCACTAACTCAAATTAGGTATCTTCATACTGCTTACCCCCTAAGAACGATGGCGTGATTATTTATAGCCTATGACCATTTCTTGGTTATCATCTATCACCATACCAAATTTCATCAAAATCCGTTCAGTCGTTTAGGCGTGAAAGAGTAACAGACAGACAGAGTTACTTTCGCATTTATAATATTAATATGGATTTCATTCATATAGCTCTTGTTGAGACAGTTAAAATGATCGTATATGTGGTACATGCGGAATGTTGATCAAAATAAAAAGTTTAGCACCAAAGCGTACTTGAAAGACCGTAAAGCGTCACTTAAGAAGATGGGAAAATTACAGACTGAAATATTTAGAGAATATAATACGGACGCTTTATTTAAGGTGCTTCAAGCCCGCGCCCATCAAGCAACTTTTCCGTTTAACTATAGTACTCTTCTTAAGGTCACAATTTGTGAACTAAAAAATTGCCAAATTATTACAATTATATTTATCTTATTTTTTCGCTAAGGATAACTGTTGTTGTTAAATCGCTCACATGATTATCATGATAACTGTTGTTGTTTTACGTTTTGTTGGCTCGTTAGTATTGCATGACGTGACGCAGCGCGGCGTGTCGCGTGGTAAGGTGGGGCTGATATCTATATACATGCTTATATGCCTTTGGTGACCCACATTTCAAGTGATATATGTATTTATGCATGTTTGTATTTGTAATACTTTTAGTTAAACATGTATATGCACTGTTTGTCATATACTTGTGATGCTGACTCTCTACATACATCATTAATATGTGGTTTAATCATTAATTTCTTGTTGGTACCGTTGAGCACATTCACATCTAAATTGTGGCGCGACACGGTGAGCGGCGACCTGAAATGCAGGTATGTAAGCCATAAATTATCAAGCTGGAAAAGTAAGTGCGTACGAGGGTTTGAGTGTATGCGAGTATGTCATATCAATTCATTTCTTTTTTGTTGTTTTTGTGTTTGTCATGCATTATGCCGATTCGCGTGCACAAAGTTGATTGAACTTTTAAGTTTGCTGACAGTTTTCACACTTTGCACGCAACCGGCTTACACCGGCGCCGACTGTGGCCCGCTATTGTTGTTGGTGTTGTTGTGTAGGCAAAAAAATTAATTTAAATGCTACAAACGTATACAGTGCAGTGAGTGTAGATTGGTTAAAACTGACTGATGGATTAGCAGTGGCGCACCAATTTGCCGGCGTGTGCACACTTTTTTGAGTGACTCCGGCGAATGCAATCCGTTTTCAGGTAAGGCTTGCTTGAGTTCAAATTTTTTATTAATAATTAATTTAATATTTACTCAATTCATGCAGAATATTCATATGAGTCGGGACATATTTTTGATAAATGTGTAGTTTTTCTCAATGAGTTCACTTAACGGCACACCAAATCGGATTTTCCCCGAAAATACTTAAATCATACTTAATCACATACAATATTTTCAGTGCAGCCACGCATAATACCGTATTAGTTATAATAACTTATAATCAAAAACAGGTATTCATAGCTTCGTTACTATCATGCCAGCTATTGGGATTAAATTCGGATTTGATAAAATATTGAAATCAAAATTCCTTGGTTGCATCGAACATTTACTTAACCTCATCTGTAACATCTATATGTATGTACGAGTATATTAATATCTCCCCCTCTAATCACTGCTCATTACAAAATATTTTAAATACGGCGGTTAATTAAATTAGTATTAACCATTTATACGTAGTTTAAAAGGGAGATTGTCCATCTAATATAGTACCGTTCGCATTTTATGCATGAATAAGCGCTATGAGCTCGAAATTATGGGCTAGTAATAATCACGGTTACTTCATATGATGGTAGAATAATATTAGGAGTAAAGAAATGACATTTTAGGAGTAAAAGTTTTGAAGTAATAATGTTTATCGAAATTGATTTTTTTTTATCTAAGGTAATTGGATAAAAGGAAAATTTCGGTGTAAAATTACCTTTTGGAATAATATATTTTATTGAATTCAAATTGATTTTCAGAATAAAGTTTACTAAATTGTAAGCAGTGTATGGACTGTTCTTTAAAAGAGTCTTCTCGGACTAGTTTCTTCTTTTTTGGATATTTTTGGGGTTAAATATGTATTTTTTATTTAAAATTATGTTTTCAAATTTATTTTCACAATAAGCTCCAATGTTATAAAAATGAAAATTGTATGTAAAAATAATGGTACTGAGCATCGAAAATCGGATCTGACTCAAATTTATTACTTTCTGCTAAGCTATATTCGATTTTATAGCAGAAAAATTCAGTTGAGGCGCCCTCAAAAATCTACAAAGCTAACTTACCGTTAAATAAAAGCTTGCCTTTTCACTTAACCTCCATTTATTCAATCTTCATGAATTTCGCATAAAATGTATACTCCTACTTTGCGCATAAGAAATGTAATAAAGCAATTTTGAATAATTACAAACCGATTTAGCTTAATTACAGAAAAACAATTTGCAAACTGCAAAAAAGTTATGAGAAAATAAATTCTCTCAGCTTCGCATTATTTACACTTGTGGCTCATACTTCAAGCACATTTCAACTAGCCATGCTGGTATGCTGGTTGCTATTGTTGCAGCGTTTAGATGACAAACAACAAGGAATAATTCTAAACGCCACAATTACGTCGTCAACAACACACTAATGGACATTTTTGCTGTAACTACAATTATGTCAAGCGCTGAGCATTATACACGCATCAACTCACACACATAAACATACATCTGTATATCGATCTTACTTTGGACACATAGTCCATGCTCCCCTGACTCTCCAACCTCGTGGTGACGCAACAAAAGCCATTCAACTTCAGCTGCAAGCGCGCATTGGGCATTAAATGGTTTTTTGTTAAAAAATCAAACACAGACACACTATAACTCTCATGCTCTCATATTGGAACATTAATGCTTGGTCAGCACTGTCATTCGGAGATGTGGCCACAATGATAGCACGAAATGTCCCAGACAGAACGCTAGTCACAGTGTCCGTTAAAGATATTAATAGCTTCCTCAAAGCATTTTAATGACAATGAAATCGGATGGTCAATCAGCATCACATACCATTTGAGTTATTTTGATAATTTTAATGGGCAATGCCAAGTTTTCTAAATCCGCCCAAATGTAAATTATTTCGAAAAACAGAATAGAAATTAAAAATGATCGCAAAGAACTTTCTCACTTCAAATAACAGCTTATAGTCACTCGAAAGAGACAGTAAAGATAGCATCATATACGAGAAAATGCATGAAAAGACAAGTTTTTATGAGTGTGTTGAAGAGAGATTAAGTTAGGTCTTAAGACGGCGATAACGTTAATCTCACGTGGACAGTTAGGTTAGGTTAAAGGGTAGATCTCTGCAGATGCAGAGGATCTCATTTAGACAGATTCGACTGTCCATTGTGACACCCGGAAAACTCTTAACGGATCACTAAGACAGTTACAACACCACGAGAAAAATATTGTCAGCATTCAGACATAGGTTGACGATTTTATACGACAGTTGGGCTGGAACATGTGTCGAGTTAGGATTTTTAGTCATAATAGTCTGTTATACAGATTACATAATAGTCCGGATCTCAGATGTCAAGGTGATGTCGGGTTAGGTCGGTTCGCGAGTTATTAATTAGATACTTTTTCGGTATACACTTACACAATAAGTCTAGTACGGAATTTTGATTCATTATGTAGCCAAAGATAATGTGTGATGTTTCGAAACCGGCACAGTGGGGCTAATATCTATAGAACTCTGGAAACCGCCTATGAAAGTCGCGTTGATGGGAATTTGTCCTTCTGAGCCGTGGTTTGACCTCCGTTGAGTTGTTAATTACAAGAACTATAAACAGCAAAGGAGATGTTTGAAAAAGGAATTATAAGGCCTACAGTACAGACAAGCGAGGACAACAATATTTTATGATTATTATTATAATTATTTTTAAATTAATTTTTAGTGAAGAAACTTAAACATTCTCCAAAAAAATGGATTCTTGTTATTTTTCAATTAAAACGTTATAACTTTATAATGTGACCACCTTGTATATGTAAATTAGTATATCATATTTTCAGTGCAAAAATTCGGTCAATAAAAATATTATAAACCATAAAATTGCAACAAAGTTAGTTGCAGTGAGTCTTTGTTATTTTTATAACTCGTAATAAAATATCAAAGAACATTGGTTTATTTAATTTTTGTTTTCATTCCGACAAAACCAACAAAAAAATGTCAACTATTTTCCTCGCAAATGTACGCCGGCTTATCTTATCTACTTGCAGTTTTTGTTGTTTTCTGATATCTGTTACAATTGTTACAGCAACCGCTGCTCGCTACTACTACAACTATAACAAGTATCGCATTTATCATGCCTAGACGCTGCCCTCCAGCTCGAAACAGCTTCCAAGCTGCCGCACTCAAAGTTCAGCTTAAAGCCATTCCATACACCTTCATTTATTTAATTCTATGCATACTGCTTATCTTACTTTGTTGTTATTATTTTTGTTGTTGGTGCATTTGCATTTCATTTGGCCGCCACTGCCGCATACCGAGACTTACAACTGGTTTCTGTTTCTGCGGAAAATGAAACCAAAAAACATCACCAACAACAACAAAGCGTGCACTGTTTTTGTGCTCTTCAACTCGCGTTTGCCTTAAGCTGCGCTCTACGCTATACTTAGTTGGCTTTAATGTTGCAGCGGTTTGCCCACTTAAAGCCGACTTGACTTGGCATTTTATTGCTTTGTTTGCAGGAATTTTTAACTGTTAATCGTGCTGGAGGTGCAACGAATGTCGAGAAAACAACAAAAGCAACAACAATACTTTTTTTTTTGTTTAACAAAGAATAATACTGAAGTGTGGCGCACGCTGCAGCTTTATATGCGAGCAAGTCTGTATCAATGGTACCTTGTATATACAGGTATATATGTGATTATACATATACATATTTTCATTTATATGCAGTTAAGAATCGTAATCAAAAACACTAAAAATGCAGCAAATGCAGAAGTCAGCACACCTTAAGCAGCCCAGCGGTATGGTGAGCAGGTGACAACGTTCTTCGCTTGAGTTGCGGAAATGTTGTGCGCGTTAAAAGTAACTGATGTCATTGCTAATAGCGGTTTTCCATTTACTTTGTTCTGGCTTTGCCTTTTTTGAACGTTCGTTTGCATGTTGTAGCAGCTGAGACACAAAGAGAAACAAAGAAGCAAATACAACAACAATAAAAGCAATATAATGTTGATATTTTAAATGCCAAAAGCATTTAGCCGTCAAATGAATTAAGATTTTTATAATACTGTGAGGCTGCTACCAGCATTGCCGTTTAGCACTTCGTTTGACAATTCGACGGCAACAAGCTTGGAGTTTTAAGTGTATTTGTAATCAAATTGAGCGATGATCTCTGCGGCCGTCTTTTGTCTTAAGCTTTAGTTTATGGTAAATTGTTTATCTCTAACGTTTAAATATGTTTGTTTTTGTTGCCAAGCAATTCAACCTTGATCGTATTTGAAAATTGTGACATCTCGAGACAAAATGTGTATATATGTACTGATATGGGTTATGTAATAACATCTACTAGTAGTTAAAGATTTAGAACTGTAAATATATGCGTATACATGCACAAGAATGTATAAAAAAGCTTGTATTGTGCTTTTTTTTTCGGAGTAAAACTATTTCAGAGAAATATAAAGATTTCATAATGGAATGCAATAATTTTAAGAAGTACTAAACCTAATTTGTTTTATAGACTGTAAAAAATGCTTTTTTGGAACTACAATTAGAGATAATGATATTACAAAAAAAGGTTGAAGGACCTCATATTATTTGGGGTAAGTAAATATTTTCGGAGTAAATTCACATTTACGAAATAAATTGACATTTTTGGAATAAATTAACATTTTTGGAGTATATTGTCATTTCCGGAATAAATACACATTTTCGGAGTAAATTGACATTGTCGGAATAAATTCACATTTTCGGGAAAAATTATATTTCCGGAGTAAATTTATATTTTCTATATTACTTCTGTCAAAGAAAAAAAAATCATTTTGACACCACAATATTATTTGTAATTTTTTTTTTAAATTTGTTTCAATATTTGCCTATTTTCGGAGTACATAATGATTTCCAAACTAAAATTATATTAAGGCGTTAAATTGTTTGCTTTCAGAGTAAAACTATATTTTCGGAGTTATATATGCCAACGAAAAAATATTTATTTCGATTAATTTGTAGGAAACCCCAACATCGCAAATCAAATAGAAACAGTTATTGAATTTTCGGAGTAAAATTACATATTCGGATTTAATTGTATAAGAGAAAATATTTAATTTCAAATTTACATTACCATTTGTAGTATTATAGTGAATTCAATATTTTAAAGTAGGAATTACAACCGTTAACGCATTGATATATACATACAAAACATATGTACACAGATCGAACCAACACTCCTAATTCTTACATAATTTCAATTTATGACTCTTATTTGAATCATAGAACCTTCGTGATTTGTCAAAATATTTCTAGCCTCACCTTTGCAGCTGCTTATTTATTATTTTAAAATGACATTTCACATTTAAAGTCATATCTTGCTTGTAACGCATTCTTGCTGACGACATCAAACATTAATATTCCACCTTTCAGTCTCATATGCAGTTAATACTTTTGTATTTCCTTTTTTGCAGCGGTTTATAGCGCTTTTCGATTATGGAAATATTTCGCAATAACAAATAATGGCATGCCATTTAAGAGACACAGTGAATAGTTGCCGCGCTACCTGATGTAACGCGCTTTGAAGATAAGCACAAGAATATCTATACAAATATTTTTTAATCAACGTGTTTGCTTTGTAGTTAAGGAAAATATTAATAAATGAAAATATTTTCTTATTACTCGCCACTGACTAATGATGTGGCCCAAACTGAGATTGGCCAAGAGTTACTTTGGTGACAATGTTGTCGCGACAACTCATCTGCTTGTCACTAACAATAATCGTGCGCTGTCGTCGGGTTGTCTGCTCATTAACGGTAACATGAATGTTGAAGGTCGCCGGTTGACCAACACGAATGCAACCAGCCTCTTAGCTGTTGCGCAGAGTTACTTAGATTTTAAGATTTTTTACTTGCAAAAATATTATTATTTAGCCTTCAAGTGCAAGCGTTTGAAAACCTGTAGCAGACGGTGTCTTAAAGTGGATTGGTTGCATTTGTGAGCAAACGATAAACTTAAGATGTTTAATAAAATTTATTATTGCAGTATTTTACAATTAATTAGGTTTTCTTTGTTATTGCTGTTGTGTCTGGTCTAGCAACTTGTTTGCAGAATCTAGTTTTACTTAGTCTTTATTAGATTTTAAAGAAGTGGCAATTAAATGCTTTGTTTACAGCCAACTAAGACGTAATAAAAAGTCGGCATAATAAAATGTTACGCTCGTTAATATATTTATAAGGAAATAATTTTTTCTTCAGTTTTTATAATTATATTTTTACACTTTTAAATTTTTGTATATATTTTAGATTTTTATTTGTTATTTTTAGCACATAGCTTTCTAAAAATAAATACAGGTTGGTTAAGAGAAGAAATACTGGTAGCACTGATCAATATAAGTAACGACATCAAACTCAAATTTTGTAAAGGTTAAATCCACATTTTTTGAGTTTAAGCTTGGAAGCTCATTTCAGAATTTAATAAAAAAATGTGAACTCAACTTTTGGTCCAATAGTTATTAAAGCCTTATAACAATAACCTTGTTTATCATTGTAAAACTTTAAATTCACCTCGTAAACTCAACCGAGAGATCACAGTGATTTTTAATGCGAAAAAACTTAAGAAATTCAAAACATTTCGAAGAGCAAAATCGGTTTAGAATTTATATAACGCTAAACATTGGTTTCATAGATCTGTAAAATCTGTAGCAGTAGAGACTTGTTTCATGTCCATCCATAGGCTTTTGTTGGTCCCACTAAAGGCGTCTATATATGATAACTACAAACACAAGAATATTCATAAACTAAAAACAAAATCAATCAGAAATATTCCCACACATGAAGTAAGCAAACAAAAGGCGAAACAGACAATTTTTAACTTTTCAAAATCCAACCCATAAATCTAAAAATGTAGATTAACAAATCAAAATCTGAAACTAAAACCAAAAGCAAGTCAAAAGTCAAATGATTGCTGGTTAGTCTAACATTTTTATGTGCGCGTTCACCTCCAAAAAGGAATGGCGTGAATTAAAAAACAGCAACAAAAACAATTACTAAGGTAATAAATTGAAGAAGCAACGCCGCCGTTAAAGCTTCGTAACACCTACTTTTCATGTGCGGTAAACGGGCTAAATTTAAACCACAAGATATATAATTAACGAATTAAAAATAATTTATATAATAGAATAAGCGGAGTCGAACTAAAATTAAATCATTCCCTACGAATGGAAGTGAGGAAGAGCGACAGCTGACCTTGACACCGAATAGAGATGTATATCGACTACAATGTGGTATGAATTCTACTAAAGGTGTTGCAACAACTCATTCAGATAAAAAGTATGTCTTATGAAAAGGGTGAGAATAACATAATTTAAGGCAGACGATTATGTAATTTGTGTGAAATAAATAAAATTTCTGGAATTCTTATAAAGACAATAAACAGTCAAAGAGTCAAGAGACTGTTTTATGAAAATTTCGAATATATCAGATAAATTAGTTATTTTAAACGAAACCCCCCAACAAATAAGACCTGAGGAACATGACGTCTGGTGGTACAATGAAAATAGATCTATGTTTTTGAAAAATTAACTTCAAGATTGAAATTATTGACTAGATAAATCGAGTGATGACTTTACACGACTACTAAAGCGTAAGAGGGTATAACGACTATAAAAATGAGAAGTAGAAAAAGTGGCCCTGATTAATGAAAAATCCAATCGGTATTTAAAATGAAATTATATTATGAAATTATTAATTATATTGTATATAATTACCAAAACTTAACTTCCCTCTAATAATGTGCAAAATCTCCTTCTTTAGCGCCTGCCACCTAAACCGCACCCTGATGTACATTTCTTCACACACCGCACACCTTCCATCAACCAGTCTATAACGCCATTATCCTTTTAAAAGTAAGTAGCGGCAGCTCACTCACAAAGCATCTATATAATGGCGCTTGGCGCCTTCCAGCTACTGCCATTAGCACACGTCATTAACTCATTTATGCGAATGCCACAAAGTATCCAACAATGCAGCGCGTAAACTTAATTGTAAGCCACTGAGTGTGGGGCACACAGTGCAACAGTAGTCGTTCTTACAAAGAATACAGTAGCTAATGACCGTTCAGTGGATTAAGTTGGCTATTAAGCATTCCATTGGCAGTATATGTATGTGAGGGTAAGCTTTGGTGGAAAAAATGTAATGGGTGTTGAAAAGTTACTTTATTTTCCACTTTAGGAAATGTGGTTGATTTAGTATTTATATTTTTACTATTTTCACTAATAGTAGAGTGGTCGTTTTGATTTTTAAAAAGCGTTACAAGTTAAAAATTACCTTCAAGTTTGAATTCAATTTATGAAAACTATATTTTAATAATCTGAATGAGACTTATTCATATAAACTTCACTGATTGGACAAATATGTCTATAGAAGAAGGATAATTCTTATAATTCTCATGAGATTACATTAGAAATGAAAGCTTTTTAGCACTAAGTAGATATTAGAAGAGATTGTCACCACTCTATTCAAAGCCTCAGCAGCTTTGCATGTACATATATAGCTAAGAAATAATTAGATAAAAACAATTTTATTATATAAAATTATATAAAAACACAGTCACAGTAAACTGACACGGCAGTGCTGCTTGTTCATCTACAGCACCCAAGAGAACGTGAAAAATTCGTTATGCAAGCGAACACGTTTGCTGCAGTTGAGGCACACATACACATACTAAAGCCAGACTAAAGCAGATCGCAACAAAACACCAACAAGCTCCGAACAACTTGGATTCCCCGCGTTTAATCTGAGCACACGGAAAAAAGAAGACGAGAAAGATAGAAAAAAGCGTAAAGAATAGCGTAGAACAAAAGATGCAAGCCAGCAATTCGAGTTGGAAGCAGCTCACCACGAAGATGACGAAGAAGCTTAGAAGTATCCGATGAATGCAGCTCTATAAACCACACTCTAACGACTTGTGGCCGCAGCGACAGCGTCAGCATTAGCAATAGAAGCACTAGAAGATAAAAAGACATACAATAACAACAACTATATATATGTATATGATGATTAGATTGCGCAGAGAGTCTTTTTAGGAGCTAGGGAATGCGTAAATGTGGCAAGAGATATTCAATATATGAGCTTAGTTGCATATAAAACAGCAACCGCAAGGAAGCTCCTGAAGTCACTATACTGTTTTTTAACTAACATTAGCAGCTATGGCAACAACAACAACAGTGGTAGCTGCAGCGTCAGCAGAAGTAACAATCGTTTGTTAATGCTAGAATTGCTTGAATTGTTTGGAATGATGCAGATTTGAGATTTCCTGCTGTGACTTACATAAAAGAACTCGGCAACTGCATTGCTTTGATGGCACAAAAGAACATGCAGCAGCCAGCTATATGTACATGTGTGTGTTTATATGTATGTTACTTTGCTTGTACCACGGTTAACAGTCACTGCGAACATTTATGGTGACCACTGCCGCATTCTTTGCGGTGATAAGTGCGCTTACATTTACCATAGGTAAGTTCATTCTGGTTTGGTTAATATCCATATTTATGTAGATGTATGTAAATATGTATTGCAAATATGTAAAATAAATTATGCAGAAATTAACATCTATTCCTGTAGAGGAATATAAAATAGAAAAGATAGGTGTAGTTGCTAAGTAAAATCAGTTAATTAAGGTATGCTGAGGAAAAATGTCGATAGGGAGCTAAGGTTACTGGCAACTAAATTGTGCAAAAAATATGAATGTGGTGTGCCGCGCAACGGGTGAAACGTTTAAACCTTGAAAATTAATAAAAAAAATTTAAATATTTTTTGTAGTTGCCACCTGTTTTTTTGTCGAAATGTGACATAACTAGCTAAAAACTCGCAAAACAGCATTTTAAGCAACGTTTTAAAAACAATATTTTTAGAGTTGCCACTTTATTTAATTTTTTATGTAGAAATAAATTAATTTTAATTAAAATTTAATGAAATATATAAAATATTTTTAGAAGTTGCCACCTGATTTGTTGCCGAAATATGAGATAACTAGCTAAAAATTAGAAAAACAGCACTTTAAGCAACATTTTAAAAACAAATTTTTTTAGAGTTGCCAGTTGTAGAGTTGTTTTTTTGTAGAAATAAATTAATTTCATTATTTCCAATACAACTTTAGGATGAACATGCAAATGTTTCGTTGCCATCTTGTGGTATAAATATTGAAATAGTTTTCAATGCAGCTTGGTTATATGTATGTATGTATTGTAATGGTTTCGTTTCTAAAATGCCCTGCCATTATAAATCAATTCTGAAATAATATTAACAAGAAATCACTAATGAAGGAAGGCAACACTAGGTATGAACCCATATGTTTTGTGGTTAACCCTGATCTTCAAAAGATAAGATGTCAGACAATATGTTAGTGAGGTTTGTCATTACGATTGATTCAGGTTTTGGTATTTTGAGTTTGGGGAAAAAATGCTGTTGATACAAAATAATGCCTTGGTGAACTGGGCTCCGCAGCAGTCGAAACAAACGTTCGTGGCAAAATATTTGAATTTCCTAGATGAGTACCTAAGACAATGAGCTCGGTGGGTGTCCAGAAGTAATTGTTGTGGATGAAAATATCAAGAAAATCCATAAATTGGTTTGGATCATAAAATGGGACTCAGCGAGGTAGCTCACACTTTATTAAATTAATGTGTTGGAAATACCGTTCATAAAAAATTGGGTATTCGAAAGCTTTGTATAAAGGTGTCACGCGAACTTGGAAACTTTACCTTGGTTTTCGAATAACATTCATACCGCCCGGTATAGCTGTTCCATTTGCTTCGTAAGGACTATGACCATGACCATCCAAGTGTCATCAGTCCAAAAGATTATTTTATAAAAAGCTTAACCGCTAATGGACTACCCTATGATGATATATTTATACGCAATAATTTTGCTGCACTACTAAATATAGACTCCACAGTCCTTCTTCGACTGTTGCGCTGTGTCATTACAACCAGGAAGAGATTGTACGCAACCAATGATGCAATTAAAAAAAAGCACAAACAAATAAAAAAAAGAAAAAGCATAAGCTAAAATGAGAAATAACCATAGAAGCATAGTCATAAGAACCTACATAAGCAACCACAAATAAATATACGAACGGCAGCATGCGGTGCGCTTCACGCCACAGTTGTTGTTGTTGCATGAAAAATGCATTTGATGACTACATGCACCTTATTGAGATAGTGCAGATCTAACAGCAAGACGAGGTACCAAGCAAACGGTGCAACAAGTGCACACATACATATGCATGCGCCTTGGCAATGACAGTGACTACCAAAACAACGAACCTGTTTTGGAGAATTATTTATGAGTGTGGTGACTGGCCAACAACAACAACGCGTAGATGCAAGCAGAACGAGGAAGAAGCAGAATTAAAGGAACAGCAACAACAACACTACCTACACGAATTCAATGAACTCGTTGGCGTTGTAGGTGACGACCGAATTTGTTTGCGGGCCGCAAGCGCCAAAGGCGAGTGAAGGTGCTACTATAGCTACTACATACACACATAACGCATATATTGGCATATCAGGTGTTGGCTCCTGTTATTTGCATGTTGATTGGCGAGGAGGCGGTAACAAGGCTGCTTGCATACAAAAAGCAAAGGTGTTGCACTCACCTTAACAAGCCTAAAAAAACGTAAAACAAAAAAAAAACAATTCAAAACAACAACAGTAACAAGAAAAGATTGCTTGCAAAGCATTTCAAAGCATATGAAAACATTTTATATTTTTCTTAGGCATAGGAATGTGGCGTTCAATGCAATATGGATATGACAGCTTCCAATAAAAAAGGGGGGAAAAAGAAACGAATGCCAAGACACAGAGAAGTTTGTAGTAGAAACAAGTAAGGAAGGGCTAAGTTCGGGTGTAACCGAACATTTTATACTCTCGCAATTTATTTATTTAACTTTATTTATATTATATAATACGCAATTTGACCCACATATTCGTTATATATATTGTATAAAGTCCATTGAAAGTTGGAAACCATAATATTAGGTTAGAAGACCAGAAGTCCTCATGTTCGATATATGGGGCATTCAAAACCTATGGTCCGATTTCGGCGATTTTTATAATGGGGCTGCCACACTATAAACATAGTATTTGGTCAAAGTTCTGCACCGATATCTTCACTAGTGCTTACTTTATATATTGTAAAGTAAACGATTCAGATCGACTTCAGAGTTCTGGAATATGGGAAGTAGGCGTGGTTGTAATCCGATTTGGACTATTTTCACAACATATCATTGGGATGTAAAGAAACTATTACAAACCAAGTTTCATTGAAATCGGTCGAGTAGTTCCTGAGATATGGTTTTTGACCCATAAGTGGGCGACGCCACGCCCATTTTCCATTTTGTAAAAAAATCTGAGTGTAGCTTTCATCTGCCATTTCTTATGTGAAATTTAGTGTTTCTGACGTTTTTCGTTATTGAGTTAACCAACTTTTAGTAATTTTCAACCTAACTTTTGTATGGGAGGTGGGCGTGGTTATTATCCGATTTCTTTCATTTTTGGACTGTATGAGGAAGTGGGTAAAAAAAACGACTGCAGAAAGTTTGGTTTATATAGCTCTATTGGTTTGCGAGATACGTACAAAAAACTTAGTAGGGGGCGGGGCCACGCCCACTTCCCCAAAAAAATGACATCCAAATATGCCCCTTCTTAGAGCGATCCTTCATACCAAATTTTATTTCCATAGCTTTATTAATGGCTTAGTTATGGCACTTTATGTGTTTTCGGTTTTCGCCATTTTGTGGGCGTGGCAGTGGTCCGATTTTGCTCATTTTCGAAAGCAACCTTCCTATGGTGCCAAGAAATAAGTGTGCCAAGTTTCATCAAGATATCTTAATTTTTACTCAAGTTACAGCTTGCACAGGCGGACGGACAGACAGACATTCGGATTTGAACTCCACTCTTCACCCTGATCACTTTGGTATATATAACCCTATATCTAACTCGTTTAGTTTTGGGTGTTACAAACAACCGTTATGTCAACAAAACTATAATACTCTCTTTAGCAACATTTGTTGCGAGAGTATAAAAATGATAGCAAATTAAATTTTCTAAAAGTTTCAAAGTAGCGAAGATGAAAGATGAAGATACAGAAAGAATCCTACAAGCTTGTGAGCTAAAATGAATGCCAAAACGTCGAGGAAATAGTGTTTGCAATTGAGTAGAAAGCTGGGAAAGAGTTAGAAGATTCCATTTTTAAGGTTATGTATAGTTTTTAATTCCCTTTGTGTTCGATTGGATAATCCCTTCCGCATTTATAGGTTCATGGTTAAATTTTATATGTTTTATAAATACTGAGTAGGAAGTGTTAAATTTTGAAAAAACAAACATTTTAATCTTCCTGTGGAAAGTTTTGTGCACATTTATTTCCGCATCAGTCCCAAAATACCGCATTTATTTTTATTCAGAATATTATATTTGAAGTGCAAAATGTTAACAAACACATTAAATTGTTCAACACTTGAATAAATATGTTTAATTGTCGCGTAGATACAAATACATAAAAGCAGAATAATATTTCGATAATATTCAGCCAAAGAATTTCGACTCTGAAAGAGTATCATATAACTTTTCAGCTTGCTTTCAAATGTTATTGAAATGAAAACAGCTGAACACATGCTTTTATTTGCTGTATTCAAGAATAAAGAAAACGTGCTCGCCCTTTGCGTAAAGTGTCATTACCCTTAACCTTGAGCTTTCGTAAATTTCATATTTCACTGAACAAGTTGACTTTTTTCGGTACTTTTATTCTATCAGTATACACATAATACAATTTAAACTGAAAATTATGTAATTTACAAGAGATCAGGGTAGAGCTATGAAGTAATTTGTATGAACATATTTAATCAGCCACGTATTTCAAGATCAATTGAAGTTATATATCCACGCGAAAACATACATTAATTCATACCACTTTTTGAAAAATATGTCAGCTGAATAAACAAGTGAGTTTCTACAATAGTTTCTAACTGGCATACAATTCATATGTTTAGAATATTTTTGGAATTCTGCACGCTTTTCATTCTCTAAATTACTTATTTGAATTAAAAAAGTACTCGTATAATAAGAAAATAATAAAATATGCGCTTAGCTAAAACACTTATAATTTTTATATCATACTAAATGTAGGCAAAGCTAAATCTTAGTATGCATCATATATGAACGAGTAAACTCCCGAAATGCGATGTTTTAATTTATATGTAAAAAAACATATTTTAGTAGAGATCTGTTAATACAGATCATACATAATAAGCTTCTTCCAAAGATGTGTATGTACACTATATTTCCTTAAAATAAATTCGTTGCCTACAAATAGGCGTACACAATTTATTAGGAAATTTATTTATATTAAGGGAAATTGCTTTTTTTATTAAAGTGGTTTTCATTAGAGTTATTTTTAAACAACATTTTGGAATGCAGTTCTTTATTTCATAGATACCTCTTAATTCAGAGAATTATTCTTTCATTTCAACATTTACACTTTTTCTTTACTTTTATTTTATTATTTTTCACTTTTATGAGCATAAAAAGCTCAACGCTTGCGGTGGCACGCAATCATATATGGTTAACCTCGTCAGTCCCGAGCATTAAAAGCAACTCACGTGTACAACTTTACTACTCTAGTGGTGCTTGCCTTGCGCACTTTTAATTTTTTGGTTCTACATGTCGGCATTTACCTGGTATTCGCAGAGCACACGCTTCACGCTCGTAAAACTTGGAAGAAATTATGCAATAAAAACATATTAACTCTTAAATTTGAAAGACGTAGAAAAGTTATATGTATAAAGAAACATGAAGGTAACATATGTACGTTTTTGGACCGGTTGTTGCTTTTTCTACACAAACGTATGGGATATGAGAAAGGTTAAATTCTTTCCAATGACTTTCAAATGACGTGTAACCATTCAGCTGCTGAGGACATCGCGTTATCATATATCAATATATATTGTACTTAAAATATTGTTAGAAAATAAACCTCTCTTTCTGGCCACTTATTTAAATATTAATTCAGTGATTTTAATTTGAAATAAATATTAAAACTTTTTTATTAGTTCTTCTAAAAGCATGTAAAATAAATATCATTTCAACAACAGGGTTAAAATTACAATTGGTGTCAAAAATGTCCCCTAAACCACAGTGGACAGAGTTTTTAACTTTATTAACAAAACAAACGAACTGCAGCCTCAGAGCAAAGCCAATGCTCTCTCACTTATTGAGCGTGCTTTGCATAGCCATTTTACCAATTGCCAATAATATCACACAACAACAACAACTATTGACGAAAATCAGCTAACAACAAATTCTTATAACACGCACATTTTGGCCGCACTCGCTTCTGGGTTGAATCAGCAGCGCGCAAAATAAACTTAAAAACAACAATAAATAAAAATTGATTATTTATTTTCGCCAATTGCATACTGATAACTCATTTACACATGAGCAAATACTTACGAATACATATATACATATGAACAGATATGTTATGCAGAGGTAAAGTAGGTGACCATCTCTGTTGGTATGTAGGCAAGAGTGTACACAGTGTGGCATCAATGAATTGTTGAATTAAAATTACCGGAAAATATTTGTTTTTTAACATTTTTGGTTTTTTATTTTTTTATTTTTGAGTTTTTGGATCTTTTTTGTACCCAATATTTATTTGGTCGAATTTGATTTTACAATTTTGTATACATTCATATATGTATGTATTTATATATTTGTGTTTATGGGCGAACAAATAAATACTTACTTACATATATGCAAACAAGAGATCATTGACTCTGAACCGAAGTGAAACAAACAGTCAGCCTTTGGTGCCTATGTGCCTTTGTAAATATGAATGTGAGTGTTTTTACTGCCACTGGCAGGTGCCGCTGTAAAAAACTTGTCAATGACTGCACAATTTCGCAAAAGGCACATACTTACACAGGCATTCACTTGGGCTATAAAATTATATGTCTTGTATATGTACATTTTTACATACCAAACAATATAAACACACCCAACTGACGTATTTATAAATCAAATATTTTCCCTACGGCAATTCACAAATGACAAAAACTATGAGCTCTTCAATTCAAATTTGTTTAATAAAATTTTTTAATAAAATTAAGATTGTTTTCAATTGCTAAAAACCAAAGAAAATCTACAACAAAGCTAGAAAGCGGAACGAAGTGACAAGTACCAGATTTTTGAAGAATTTATTTTGAATTCTTTCTATGACCTCAATAACACAAGTGATTTTGGAGATACTATTTGTATGCATATATTAAACAATTTATTTTATAATAAATTAGTTTAGAATGAAAAAAAAAAATAACAGTATATCGCTCATTTACTTGAATAGTGTCACAACTCAAAAAAAACGATTTTTCAGGAGAGCGTTTTAAAGTTTTAAATTTATTTAGCAAAAATAGAAAAGTGCCATCAGTTTATTGACAAATCTAGTGGCCTGTAATATATTAAATACAATGTTGAGCATAAATTGACCAAATAGAGTGTACTAATGGTTTTTCTTGGGAATAAATGTGACTCACTTTGAATTATGTCGTTATTTGTGAAAAATATAAATCAATTTAAGTAAAATGTGTCGTTTTTGCTGAAAAAAGCAATATGAAAAATTTAATTACTTTTTCGCCAATATCGTTGTAATACCAAATATGTCGTTATTTCGTAAAAAAAATTATAACAAATTCTTGCCGTGTTTTTTTAGTTATGGCACTATTCAAGTATATGAGAGTGTATATATATTTTAAAAATTAAAAAGTGACGAAATCAATCGCTTTACACCCAAGTGAGTTTAGTTTGATCTAAGGCATAAGCCAATCTACCGTGTTTTGAACTAGAAGATCGCTCGAGAAATCGATTAGAACTCAATCCATTCTAAAAACGTAGTTTTAATTTAATATGTTTTTCAAATGTTGTGAAAAATACTTTTTGGAGATAATTTCTTTGAACTGGTAGCAATATTGGTGTTTTTTAATTACATCGATCAGACGTAATTGATCTACTTCTTATTGTGTTTTTCGAATACTCCGTTCTAAGCCTAACCACGTTTCAGTTGTACTCGAATATGTAGATACTTCAGCTATTGTAGTTAATTTATATACTATACTCCCCTCTCCATCCAATTGCCCGTTTAGCCCGCTAGAAATCACAATGAAATGAAATCGGAGTATTCATAGCGGACGCTAAGCAACACGAAGCCAACATATGTGTTGCCGCGGTCTACGACGAGAACTTTCACCAGATTACAATTAAAATAATCTAGTTTTCGATTAGCCATGCCAAAGCACCCGAAGCGCAGCCAGAAAGTGCGCATATAAGTTACACTTAATGAACGGCAGAGCGGCCAAGCGCACCAAAGAAGAAGCGGCTTTGAATTGAAGGTGCGCAAGAGCGCAGATGGTTTACCGGTTTACCAGAAGACACCAACGACAGAAATAATAACAAATCAAAACGCAGTCAGCATATGCTGTGTGATAGGAGGGGTGGACAGGCAGCGGTAACTGGTATGTACGTAGACAGAGAAGAAGAAGAGTCATATGAAATGACCAACTGCAGTAAATTATCGCGCACATCAAAGACATTAAATGACTTTCGTGGCGGTTGAGCGAGTTTTTGTTGTTGTTATTGTTTTTTTTCCAACAAATTCGTTTTGCTTTTAATTTCTTAATTACAAATGTTGTGGTTGAAATATGGTGGTGGTGTTGCCGGGTTGTTGCATTTGTATAAATATTAACAACTGCATGGCGCAAAGGAAACAATAATTAATTATGGCTACAGATAACAGTTAAAAATCGTGAAACCACCAACAAAATAAAAACAAATAGACAAGCGTAGCAATCAACTAACTTACCGTTAAGCGCAAATTAATTTTGTATGGCTACAATATGTTGGTATATATGCGCTGCGTGAAGCGGCATCGTTCACCTTCGTGCTTCCAAATAGAAATTAATTCGATACTGTCGATCAGTCGAAAGAAAGTGAAACTTATGACGGCAATTTTTGTTGCTCTTGATTTTGTAATTTTTGTTTCTTGCAATTTTACTTTGTTAAATCTTCTGCCACTCTTTATTTTATGTATATTCCGCTTAGTTTTGGCACCGAATCCGGTATGTTAATTTTTTTTGTTGTTGTGCGTCGTCGTTGGTTACCGCGTCTATGAGTGACAGGTTTCTCCTTGGTGGCGTGCAACTTGCTTCGCATTGATTTTGTTGAGTTACAGCTATGTGTGTATAATGCGCATATTTTACTTTGCTTTTTCACTTCTACAACAATTGCTCACCGGCAAACGCTTCTTTTTGCACAATCACGATTTTTATTAGTCTTCTGGGATGTTGCTGGTTTTGCTTTTTCTTTTCTGTGGAAATCTTTTCACAATTGATTATATGAAGTGAAACGCTTTATTATAGCAATTTTAAACCGCTACACATAAGCGTAATACACTTTTTGATATTTTAGTTTATGTTTGTACCGGATTATTAAACTGAAAATAAATAAAAGTAGAAATTAATATCTGTTCCAAGCAATAGATAGATATTTAAAAAATATCTGTATAGAATATTCGCTTGAATAATATAAAAATAGAGGAATTTAGAACTGCAAATCGAAAATCAATTCTTAAACGAATCAAATTCTACACTTAGTAGTTGCAATACAAACAGCCAAAGATTACTTGAAATACATAAAATATTACTTATAGTTAAAATTTTTTTAAAGTTGAACACCACATTTAGTGCGACAAAGCGATGAAAGTTTAATTTTCAACCGTAAAGTGGAATAATTCACCCTAAATGTAGGCAACACTTTGGAGAACTAGTATAATGAATGCAAATCATTGCCTACATTAAGGCACATTAACTATCAGTAGCTTTTATTATCCACATAATATCGGTTCTTTAGACCATTTCATAAAATAATGTCAAAATATAGCTCTGAGGAACAATGGACATCCCTGAATCGACAAAACACAAAATTAACGATTTTGGAACCCTTGGTTGATCCATAAACTGAGGCATTGAGGCATTCACTCTCTCTATTTTCGATTTACGGCCATATAATGCACTCTTGATTGAAATTTTCAGACTAAAAATTACGTTTCAAATTCATATTACCATTTAGTATCTTTAGGTTATATTGGTTGGTTGGTTGGACATGCTTGGTCTTACTATTTCTAACTTTTAACTAACTCAGGGTAAAACCCAATTTCAATCAATTAATTTATTTTACTACTGCCTCTTTTCAGCTTCTCTTAAAACCTCTGGCAAAATTTTTGCTATGAGTTGAGTATGCTTCAAGGGGTTCCAAAATCTAAATTTAACTTTTTTAATTTATTTGTTAAAGGCATAACAACAAAATGTCTAATCAAAAACCAAAAATTGCTTAGTTTTCTTATAATCCCATTCATTATCCCCTCTTTACGAAATCATTTTAAACTCCACACAGATTATATTAGTTACAGCATCAATTATTCACGCCTACATGTTTTCCAACTTTTAATACACCATATTCATACATACATAATTTAATATGTATAGCCATCATTAAATGTTTTCTCCACCCCACTTAGTGTTATGTCATTTTCTTCAGCAGAGAGAAAACAAACAAAAAGAAAAACGCCACTATTTACAAGCCGGATTTCTTCAAATGCTCGGAACATAAAAACGCTTATCAATTCAGCAGCGAAAAGAGGAAGGAAACATAAGCAACAAAAAATAATAAAAGAAAAACAAGAAACACACACACACAGAAAATAAAGTAGAACTTGTAAGTAGTCCGAAAAGGCAAATGGTGAAAAAAAAACGGAAGTGCTTATTTGTAGTTACTTGCAATGAATGACTTCAAATCTTCAAACATTGAATTTTGCTTCCGAATTCATCTGCTTCTTTTTATTTACTGCGCCTTTACTTTGCGACTGGGCTTTCGTGGCGCTTTATTACCCAGCTTAGGAAGAGCTGTGTAATAAATAAACGAACAGCATGTTTCGAGCACATAAACAAGTACTGCTAGCTTTGGAGCTTTCATTTTTCATTTTCACTTGAAATGCAGATTGCATTATATTCAGTAATTAAGTATAGTAATTGACACAAAGGAGGGTGCATAAATAGTAAAATAGCTCATGATTCTACTCGTTATTAGTTGCCTCCGAAGGTTAAGTAAATGCTTAAAAACTCCACTAAATTCATTTATTTATTTTCGATTGTAAGCTTACGAAATTGATATTATATCGGCAGAGCTTTTTAATATATTGAAAGGGTTTTCATGGAAGCTTTCTTGAGAAAGTGAAAGCGACAGAGTTTCATTCTATGAGAAAGCTAGATATGCATAAAAAGCTTTAGTAAGGACGTTCTATACCACTTAAAAAAGTAAAAGAGAGAGCTTTCAATAAAATTTCTAATACAGTTTAAGCCGATTTTGCTTTTTAATTTATGTCATAAATCATTCAGAAACTAATTATACTACTAGTTTTCAGTATAAAAGCTTTCAGTAAATTGACTTGAACTTTTATCCATATAGGTTAAATTTATCAGATTATATTGAAAATGATTGAAAGGAGGATGGGACCATGTGTAGAAGTTCACGCAAGTGAGGAAAGTTTTTGATCGTCATTCACTTGGGAGTGGCCAGAAACGATTCTTCTCCACATGGTCCAAGCAGCTCACGACTTCCGGTTTTAGACCAAGTATCCTCTGGGTAGCCAACAGACATCCGTTTGAAGGCGAGCTAAAGTGAGAAGGCGAAGCCCGCTTATGCGGTTGTGCGTTGGGTTTGGGACCCACCACATAAAAACACCCCCCCAATGAAAAATCTACGAAAGCCTCGGATGAGACACCCCCCTTTTGATGACGACCCCTGCAAACGTTTTAAGGATAATGATATAAGGGCATGCACCTGGAATGTCCGGACCCTTAATTGGGAAGGTGCCTCTGCCCAGCTGGTTGATGTCCTCATACGACTCAAGGCTGACATCACCGCCATCCAAGAAGTGCGATGGACGGGACAAGGACGGAGGAAGGTGGGTCCTTGTGACATCTACTACAGCGGCCATATAAAGGAGCGCAAATTTGGTGTTGGATTTGTGGTGGGAGAGAGACTCCGTCGCAGAGTCCTGGCATTCACCCCGGTGGATGAACGTCTTGCCACAATCCGCATCAAAGCGAGGTTCTTCAACATATCGCTGATTTGCGCCCACGCCCCAACGGAAGAGAAGGACGATGTGACCAAAGATGCTTTCTATGAGCGCCTAGAACGCACCTATGAGCGCTGCCCCCGCCACCATGTAAAAGTCGTGCTTGGCGATTTTAACGCCAGGGTGGGTAAAGAAGGTGTCTTTGGCACAACAGTCGGAAAATTCAGCCTCCATGACGAAACATCGGCAAACGGCCTGAGGCTGATCGACTTCGCTGGGGCCCGAAATATGGTCGTCTGTAGTACCAGATTCCAGCATAAGAAAATACATCAAGCTACTTGGCTGTCTCCTGATCGAAACACGCGGAACCAAATCGATCACGTTGTGATAGACGGAAGACATGTCTCCTGTGTTTTAGACGTGCGTACGCTCCGAGGACCAAATATAGACTCGGACCATTATCTGGTCGCAGCTAAAATACGCACCCGCCTCTGTGCAGCAAAGAACGCCCGTCAACAAACACAAGGAAGGTTCGACGTCGAAAAGCTGCAATCGCAACAGACAGCCACGAAATACTCTACTCGACTTGCACTCCTGCTCTCTGAGAGCACTCATCAGCATCTCGGTATAAGGGAACTGTGGAACGGCATCTCAAACTCACTGCGTACCGCTGCAGCCGAAACAATTGGTTTTCGGCAACGACAAAAACAAGCTGGTACGATGAGGAGTGCCGTCTCGCAGCGGAGAGAAAACAGACTGCCTACCTCGCAACGTTGCAAACGACCACAACACGTGCGGGATGGGATAGATACCGAGAGCTGAAGAGGGAAGCGAGACGCATCTGCAGACAAAAAAGAAAGAGGCCGAAATGCGTGAGTACGAAGAGCTTGAGAAGCTGGCAGACAGAGGGAATGCTCGAAAATTTTATGAAAAAATGAAGCGACTTAACGAAGGTTTCAAGACCGGAGCATCCTCATGTAGAGACCAAGGTGGTAATCTGGTAACCGATGTCCAGGGCATACTGGGATTATGGAGGGAACACTTCTCCGACCTGCTGAATGGCAGTGAGAGTACAACACCAGGAGAAGGCGAACCCGATCCCCCAATCGATGACGATGGAACAGATGTTCCATTACCCGACCATGAAGAAATTCGAATAGCAATTACCCGCTTGAAGAACAACAAAGCAGCGGGGGCCGATAGATTTCCGGCAGAACTATTCAAATACGGCGGCGAAGAACTGATAAGGTGCATGCATCAGCTTCTTTGCAAAATATGGTCGGAAGAAAGCATGCCTGACGATTGGAATCTCAGTGTGCTCTGCCCAATCCATAAAAAGGGAGATCCCACAATCTGCGCCAATTACCGTGGGATCAGCCTCTAAATATCGCATACAAGGTTCTATCGAGCGTACTGTGTGAAAGACTAAAGCCCACCGTCAACAAACTGATTGGACCTTATCAGTGTGGCTTTAGACCTGGAAAATCAACAACTGACCAGATATTCACCATGCGCCAAATCTTGGAGAAGACCCGTGAAAAAGAGGATCGACACACACCACCTTTTTGTCGATTTTAAAGCAGCTTTCGACAGCACGAAAAGGAGCTGCCTTTATGCCGCGATGTCTGAATTTGGTATCCCCGCAAAACTAATACGGCTGTGTAAGTTGACGTTGAGCAACACCAAAAGCTCCGTCATGATTGGGAAGGACCTCTCCGAGCCGTTCGATACCAAACGAGGTTTCAGACAAGGTGACTCACTATCGTGCGACTTCTTTAACCTGATGCTGGAAAAAATTATAAGAGCTGCAGAGCTAAACAGAGAGGGTACCATCTTTTACAAGAGTGTACAGCTCCTGGCGTACGCCGATGATATTGATATCATCGGAAGCAACAACCGCGCCGTTTGTTCTGCTTTTTCCCGCATGGATAAGGAGGCGAAGCGAATGGGTCTGGAGGTGAATGAGGACAAGACGAAATATCTCCTGTCATCAAGCAAACAGTCGGCGCATTCGCGTCTTGGCTCCCACGTCACTGTTGACAGTCATAACTTCGAGGTCGTAGATAATTTCGTTTACCTGGGAACCAGCATCAACAACACGAACAATGTCAGCCTCGAAATCCAGCGCAGAATAACTCTTGCCAACAGGTGCTACTTTGGACTGAGTAGGCAATTGAACAGTAAAGTCCTCTCTCGACGAACCAAAAATCAAGCTCTACAAGTCGCTTATCATCCCCGTCCTGATCTACGGTGCAGAAGCTTGGACGATGTCAACATCAGATGAGACGACACTAGGAGTTTTCGAGAGGAAAATTTTGCGCAAGATTTATGGTCCTAAGAACATTGGCAACGGCGAATACCGCAGACGATGGAACGATGAGCTGTACGAGTTATACGACGACATTGACATAGTTCAGCGAATAAAAAGACAGCGGCTACGCTGGCTAGGTCATGTTGTCCGAATGGACGAAAACACTCCAGCCCTGAAAGTGTTCGATGCAGTACCCGCCGGAGGAAGCCGAGGAAGGGGAAGGCCTCCACTCCGTTGGAGGGACCAGGTGGAGAGCGACCTGGTTACACTTGGGATCTCCAACTGGCGCCGAACTGCGAAGGAGAGAGAGAGATGGCGCACTATCGTCGATTCGGCTATAACCGGCTAAACGGTTGCAACGCCAATCACATACATACATACTGAAAATAGACTTTATAGACAACAACTATATCTTGAAGCGCTTACAAAATTTGTAAAGGAGCTTTCACTCACAAGAAAACAACCAAAGCTTTTATTGAAGTGAAAATTTGATAACAACTTGTATAAGAACCTGCAGGGTATTAGAATGTCGCCTTTGACCGTCACTCCCACAACACTTAAGTGTCCGCTACTTTTCGTGAATTCACCACGGCTTTGTTATTGCTAAAACTTTTATAGCTACTGTCGTTCTTAATAGTACCATTGTGTTAGCTCTTGCTGCTTGTGATTTCCTTGCGCTGCTTTATCGCCTACCATCCACAATTGCCTTTACATTTTAGGGTCCATTGTTTTGCTGGATTACTTGCGCGCAAGACTCTTAAGTAAAATTCATCATTGTTGTAGACAAACAAACATTTCGAGATAGTTGGGTGGAGGCATTGTATTGAGTGGAGTACTGCTGTTACAGATTTATTTTGCGTTTTGTTGCTGTTTTTATTTATCTTTTTCTTTCTTTCGACTAGCATCCACAAACTTTTACTACTGTCTTCTTCAAGATCTAGTAGCTGTGAATTTGCTCTTATGTAGTTGCAACACTGAGTGTTTAAATATATGCTTACATAAAGATATGTATAATATATATAATTTCATATTTTCAGAATATTTTTTGTTGTTATTCTCTGTACATTTTATTATTTATAGGCGCTAGTCTTAATGCTATCATAGTTCATTCTTCAGATCTTATCTTCTTTCTTATTATTCTACCGCGTCTTTTTTTATATTCCTTCCGCTCACAACCCGCCCGCACCTTGTCTACTACATCCAACAAGTATTGCAATGACTTATCTGTAGTTTATGCCCTCACATTATTGCAGTTAACAGCATTGTAAATACATACATAGAAGAAGTACTTATATATAATATATACCAAACATGTTGAATGTAGCCGTATCGCGAGTTGTAATTTCAGTAACCTTGCAACTTCTTGGATTCGAAAAAAGTAAATGAATTGTCTGGAGATAAGCAACATTTGTGCAAAAGAAAACAATGTCGCTCGACTGAGGTACGAGTTGTAGCAGGAAAATGGGGATAGTTTAACTGACATAGTATATCTGTATGTCTATTTCTTTTCTCGTTGGAAATGCACTACGGAATTTAATTACATAGTCATTAATTTTGGAGATTTACAGTACGGACACTTCTATCAGAATGCATTTGACAACTAGCGCAATATTCTAATATAGGCCTCACTAAAGGTTTCAAAAGAGTTTAAGTAATGTAGTAAATGGATCTCTAAATTCTGTAGACTGACGTTTAACAAAGACAAGAATGACATTAGCTTCTAAAGCCATTGTATTAACATGAAGACTAAAATTAATTTTGAGCTCAAGTCAACAAAGATAAATACGTTCTCCAAATTATTATTATTATTACCACATAAGGACAAGTCAAATTGTACAATTCATTAATTCATAATCGAGTAAAAAAGCTTTTGAAGTTTTAAATAAGGCTTTAATTCTGGGCTCACACAGTTTTTGTTAAGATCTAAACCGTTTTAGGGCTTTATCCTCTAACTAACGGCTCTTTACAGAAATAATAAATAAATACAAGTTCAAAGCAACATGCTCAAATATATAAATCTGTTTTAATTATGCACAAAATTAAGATGAGATAAAAATACAATATTTTGAACGTTTGGATACTTTCGTACTTTCGTGTTTTTGTAAAGCGTCAAACTAGTAATTTAAAAAAAGTTCGATTGCTGACACCTCTGAACAAGTTCCAATTCAAAACATTTTTATAATAAACTATTTATTGCTATTGAATAATGTTTGCTTTTGTTAAAATTGTCAGTAATCATATTCCAATTTTTTTAGTTCCGCAATTATATTTAGATGTTTTCACACATTAAAGAAAACACGTGATAAATCAGTATACTCCGAAAATGGTAATAATATTTCTGTCTCTTCTCTTTCAAAATATATCCGCGAACTGAAACCAGTTTAGTTAATCGCTATTCATCTCAAAAAATATCCATTACGTCTAATCGCCGTCTAATAATCTTTATACAGGTTTCCTAAAAGACTAATCTACTCACATACTTTGAATTTAATTTAATTTCTCTGCACACTTTTGGTAATAAACTCGTTCACTTCCTGTGTTCTCGCCCTATACAACGAATAGCAGTCATAAAAAATACAGAGAGTTAGCAACAACAAACATAAATTGAAACTGAATCATCTGCCAATTTATGTATGGGAATCAATTTACGCAAGCGCATAAAAGTCGAGATAGGTAAGTGCATAACAAAATATGTTTAGAATTACACGGTCGGTCATAGTCGGTCACTTATGTACATTATATATTATTTTCTCCCAAACTCTTATGTTCTTCATTTTACTCAATTGTACAAATTTATTTTGAGTTTACTTATTATATTTTAATATGTTTTGAAACACCTCAAAAATAACAACCTTGCATAATAACCCAATTTCTGAGTTGAGTGCTAATTGGTATTTTTTTATGTGATGTGCTTAATGCGAGTAAATCAGTAGCTTTGTTTCTCTGAGTTGGGATTAGCAGTATTTTGGGTTATTAGAGGCAGGCAGCTGTTTTCTTAACATGCCATTTCAAAGTCATAAGGAACTCTGGTCAACCATTAAATAAACACAAAACAATGAAATGCATTTGCATATGAGCAGCTCACAGCTAATTCAAATTTAAATTTAAATTTAAAATTTAAGTCCTACGAAGATAAAATAGAAAAATATGGCTAACGCTATATGGCTAAAGATAAAATACAGTATTTGACACCTTCAATCATGAAAAGTTGCGAATCGAACAAACAACTCGTATAAATCAAACAAAAATAGAGAAGCTAACAGTTATACCACTTTAATATCTCATATACTATCTTCTATTGAATTCAAATATTTTTTGTAACTATTTTTATTTTTCACTTCAATATCCATTGCTAATCTGGAGTTATAAAGCATTTCTGATAATTTATTTCCACTGGTATTTATTCTTTTGATTACATCTTGAAGTTACTTAAATTGTTGTTAGAACAGTTGACGATATACAAATGTATATGACATTTATTACTTATCAAATCATCTTCAGAAGCGATTAGTCTCTCTGAGTTCAATCAAAAATTAACACTCATCCCAAATCCCACGAGAATATCATTCCAACAATGAGTGGTAGTCGCGTATGTCATCAAATGAAGCTTTAAAATGCCACCGAAGCCTACAAATTCCAGGTGTTGCTGACAATTTCACGCTTTACCAAATATAATTGCAAATATTTACAGACAATTGATTACTGAATGGTGCTTGAGTAGAGGATATATGTATTTGCATTGAGCTTTGAATATTGTCAAAATATATTATCGAATTATGTATATAACTCTCAACAGGGCTGTTGAAAAAGTATTGAGTATTTAGGTACCATGCAGGAAACATTTCTGAATCTGTAGCATCATATGTTTTCCTAACAGTGACAGTTTTCTTCTACCAAAAATATCGACTGGAAACTAATCGAATACCTCCGAGGAGTGAAATTATCAAAATTCGTTTTTGTTTTTGCTTTAAGTTTTTGTATTCTCCTTCGATATTACTCTAAAAAATTTTCAAGTTCCGATTTCTTGCTCTAGATCCAGATCCAGATTTGTTCAGATATCATTACCAGACATTCCATTACTTCTAGAGGTCAATAAAACCTAAAATTATTGAATATAATGAAATACTCATCATTGTATAGTTGTGGGATCTATATTCGGATCCTGTGATGACAGCCTGTAAAATGCTCTGCTGGGTACCTTTAAACATTTGCATAAATATATGTATATAAAACATTAACATATACATGCATAAGTATTTCCAAATGTTTACGGCAATAAGCGGCTGCCAGACCACAACGACAAATGGAGCTTTACCTCAGCAACCAAATTGTTGCATGCTTCAAGGAGCATATAAGTATGCGAAAAAGGATGAGATGTGATGGCAGTAAATGCAGAGGCAATCTGAGCTGAGCAGCGGATAAGCCAGAGCATGGTCGAGCCACACGTATTTACGTATATGTGGGTAAATTTAACAAGTAAGGAAGGGCTAAGTTCGGGTGTAACCGAACATTTTATACTCTCGCAATTTATTTATTTAACTTTATTTATATTATATAATACACAATTTGACCCACATATTCGTCATATATATTGTATAAAGTCCATTGAAAGTTGGAAACAATAATTCTAGGTTAGAAGCACCGAGGTAATCGTGTTCGATATATGGGGCCTCAAAAACCTATGGTCCGATTTCGGCGATTTTTAGAATGGGGCTGCCACACTATTAACATAGTATTTGGGCAAAGTTCTGCATCGATATCTTCACTAGTGCTTACTTTATATATTGTAAAGTAAACGATTCAGATTGTCTTCAAAGTTCTGGTATATAGGAAGTAGGCGTGGTTGTGAAGCGAGTTGGCCTATTTTAACAACATATCATTGGGATGTAAAGAAACTATTACAAACCAAGTTTCATTGAAATCGGTCGAGTAGTTCCTGAGATATGGTTTTTGACCCATAAGTGGGCGACGCCACGCCCATTTTCCATTTTGTAAAAAAACCTGAGTGCAGCTTTCATCTGCCATTTCTTATGTGAAATTTAGTGTTTCTGACGTTTTTCGTTAGTGAGTTAACCCACTTTTTGTAATTTTCAACCTAACTTTTGTATGGGAGGTGGGCGTGGTTATAATCCGATTTCTTTCATTTTTGGACTGTATTAGGAAGTGGCTAAAAAAAACGACTGCAGAAAGTTTGGTTTATATAGCTCTATTGGTTTGCGAGATATGTACAAAAAACTTAGTAGGGGGCGGGGTCACGCCCACTTCCCCAAAAAAATTACATCCAAATATGCCCCTTCATAGTACGTTCCTTCGTACCAAATTTTATTTCCATAGCTTTATTTATGGCTTAGTTATGGCACTTTATGTGTTTTCGGTTTTCGCCATTTTGTGGGCGTGGCAGTGGTCCGATTTTGCTCATTTTCGAAAGCAACCTTCCTATGGTGCCAAGAAATAAGTGTGCCAAGTTTCATCAAGATATCTTAATTTTTACTAAAGTTACAGCTTGCACAGACGGACAGACGGACAGACGGACAGACGGACGGACGGACAGACGGACAGACGGACAGACGGACGGACGGACAGACATCCGGATTTCAAATCTACTCGTCACCCTGATCACTTTGGTATATATAACCCTATATCTAACTCGTTTAGTTTTGGGTGTTACAAACAACCGTTATGTGAACAAAACTATAATACTCTCTAGCAACTTTGTTGTTGCGAGAGTATAAAAATTATTGCGATATAAAGTAGGCTCATTAGACAACAATGTTCCTAAAGCGTTATATGCAAATGTTGCAGACACTATTTTTAGAGATATGTTGGCAAATATGTGAGAGAAATATTTGTTACAATACGTTGCTCACTAACAGCTGTAAGAGAACTGAAATATACAGTAACAGAGGAAGAGAGAGCGATTTCCAACCGCCGCCAATATCCTTCATCGATTTTTAACAGCAGCGCAGTTAGAGTCAACAAATTCAGTCGACTTCGCAGCCTGCCATTGATTATAGGCGGAAATGTAGTAAGCATAACAATATCAAAGTGCTGGATAATGAATAGTGTTGTAGAACAATATGACAATCACAACAGTAGCAACGTTAATTGTTATACACTGCGTGCTTAAAAAAATAAAATATATTTTTGGTAAAAGCATATTGTTGAATACAATACTAGCGAGCGAAGTCAATGAACGTGCTATAAAATAAATACAACACGGAAATTAATGGATAAATAAATGCAAGAGAGCGTGAAGAGTGGGCGGAGAAGCCAAACAGGCCGCAAAGAAACAACAGACAAATTCTGTGGCTGTCAATGAAGCGCCTCTTACAGCGCTGTTCCAAAAATGCAACAAAAACAAATATTTGAGAGTCCTATTACAGTTCTTATTACCAATGAGAAGTGGAAGACACTTGCTATAACAGATACACCGGCATAAAATATTGCAGCAGCTGCAGTAAGCGCCATGGAAGGTGTTAACAGAGGTGCTAACATACTATCATGATTTTAATGTTTGGCGAAACAAAGCATAATTTAGAATATGATACAACTACTAGTCTGCCAGTGAAAGAAAAACAATAATTAACTTAAAATATATAATAATAGATCAATTTAAAGCAAATAAAATATTTCAAACAAATATTATTTTTATTAACAGAAATTCAAGAAATTAATAATTAATAAATACCAGTGCATAAACATTATTATTATTTTTAATTTTTAACAAAAATATAAAATATATATTTTACCAAAAATATAAAAAGGCAGTAATAATATCAAATAAGGAAAACCCAAAAAATAATTTTACTAACAACAATAAGTCTACTAATTCATATAAAAAATACGAATTACTACTGTACTAAAGTATCTAACATAACAAATATAATTTTTTTTTTCTAATATACATTATAACAACAACAAAATAAAAAGTTTAAGAAGAAATAAACAAATTTATGTGAAAATAAAATTAAGCAAACAAATTATAATTTATAGAAAAAAATGAAATACACATAACACACACACACAACACATAAATAAAAAAGATGTAAAATGAAATAAAATGGAATAAAAAACATAAACAAAACACAGAAATAACAATGAATTAATAAATTAAGATTTATAAACTAAATCAAACAAGAAAATCAAAGAAATGGCAAAACAGCAAATCTATCATGATCACACTAATTTAAATAGAACTAAAATTTAATGAATTTAACTAAAATAAAAATAAACAATAATCCGTCATTTGTAAAATAAAATTTAGTTCAATTACCTAACATGACGGCTACTTCCTTTTAACATTTGCTATATAGGTACACTCTTTCAAATAATTTGTAAATTAGGCGACAAACAAAACTACATATAATTGTACAAAAGCAGCGAAATGCGAGAAAAAAAATTAATGCAAACTAATGCCAGGCGCCACAAAGCATAAAGTGCAACAAAGTACAACTACAAGAACAATGTAAAGAAAATACTTTTAAGTAAATGCAAACTGTAAATGTATGCATCTAGTTAGTCTTTATTAAATTATATAATGTATTCAACGGCAGAACACTACTACTTTTTATATGCCCAACCGGCATACGGAAAGCAGCATAGAACGAAAAGAAGAAGCTTGCCGGCGGTTGCATGTGACACGCGCAAACCCACAGCACAAGTAAACACCATAAACATATCAAAAGCGGAAACCCCACGACAATTCCGTTGTCACATTGTATTTGGACGGTTTTGGTTTGTATTTGTTTGCCGGTTCTCTACAATTTTCTTTACTTATTCTCTCTGTTTTCTTTTTCTTCACTTTTTGGGCCACAACGAATGAGACAAGTGCAAACGCACCTGGATTAAGTAAAGTAGCGGTATGCTGGTTTTGTTGTTGACACTTAAGGTAATTTTTCTTTTTTTTTCTTGGTTTGCTTGGGTACTTCCTTGACATTGTATACATAAATTATTTGTGCACTCAATTAGTTAATTATTGTTTTGTTAAAATTTTGGAGACATTTTTTCAGACTTTCTGATTTTGATTACCTAGACAGTTTAGTTGTTTGAGGGATTAACATTAAATTAATTACATTAATTGCGATTATTTTATTTTTAAGGGAATTATTGGATTTATTATAATTTTTGACGAATGATGTGTACTATTTTTTGAATAATTCGAATAATTGGCTATTGTATAGAGGATTCTGTCTAATTCTTTATTATGTCTTATTCCAAGCGACCGAAGTATAAAAGTATAGATGTCGTAATAATTGACGTTTAGTTTAAAAAGTGTTTGAATGAAATACAGTTGAACTTCCATGATTCGACTTCTATAACTAGAAATTCTTCAAAACTCGAACTCTTGAATTGTCAATAGAAGTCAAATTTCATACAAATTACCTTGGGTAACTCGGAAATCTTTCTAACTGGAATTGTGGTGATTCCAATCAGGGAAGTTCAACTATATTTAAGTCCTTTAGAAACCTATGAAAGCTCCAAGGGCCCTATTTTTAAATTAGCAGACACTTTTGATGGTAGATCATATAGTTTCATAAGTTGGAGATTTTGATTTCATTCTTGATAATATTTTCCCAATCAGATTACTTTCAAAAATACCAAAAGACCATAGAGACTATCGACGTTTCTTTCTGAATACTTTACTCAAGTTTGTCAAAAAATTACGGAAAATTTAATTTACCGCAGCGTAGTTGGAAGTAAATTATGGGATTATACCAAGTAATTGTTTTACACTATTTTAAACTCTTTAAATATCAGATCATAGCTAGAACTTAAAAATCACGCAAGTTTTAAGATTTTTGAACTTTTTTAAGTTTTTTAATATAGCGGTAAATATTTTTTTATGTGAAAAATGTTGCCAAATTTATAGTTCTTGGTCCAATAAAAATCTATATAGGTCCGCAGAACCAATTGTTGTGAGAACGATAAAAATCCGCTTCTTAACACTTAAACATTCACCATTAATTACAAATTTAGTATAAATGGAAACAAAATTTGAAGCAAAACTCGAATCGTATTAATATAACATGCTATAATATTGTATTCATATTATTTTTTATAATACACACAATTTGAGTTTTCACTTAACCTGGACCGTGTGTCTTTATTATTGGATTTGAAAGAATTTTATGTATTAATAGCAGACTCCCCTGACGCTATTCCACCTAAACATAGTCATAAGCAATAAATGGATGACACTCTATTCAAAAATATTTTAATCTAAAATTTTTTATATCTACTTTAAGCTTGGTACTAAATTTTGTCAAGTTTTTATTTTATTTTAATACAACTTTCATTAAAATATTGAGACTAATAGCATTACACACAGATATTCGATTTTAAAATATTATTAAAATGTTTATTAAACAACTAATTGAATCTCATAGAACATTCACATTGAGCAAACGCGTTAAATTTAGTTAACTAGCATATGGTGAAAAAATAATTGCACCTCACTCCAGATTTGACTTTGAAAAAAAAAAAATTCAATCTCATATAATTTTTTAAAAACAAATACTTTTTTTTATTTTTGAATCAAATTTAGAAAATTCATGTCATTTTATTCACATACAATTTTCTTTAGAAATTTTTTTAAATTTTTTAAGCAAACACAAAACCATATTAAATAATTTTTCTTTCATAATCAGTTCCGTTCCAGTCCTATCACAGCGGATGTCCATTAACTATATATTTTCTTATACACAATACACATTCAATTTCACTACATAAATTTATGACTTTGCGAAATGACCATAGAAATTTATTCACATGCTCACTTGCATACATACATTATCCAGAGTTTTGTTTTGAACCGCTTTTCCGCCAGCCGCTTTGCATGTTTTCTCCCACAAATTCGCGTCGCACGCAATCGGCAGGTCAGCTGAAGAACGTGCGATTGTGCTATGCACTGCGGCACTTTATGAAAGTAATTACGATATTTTCTCTTTTTCACTTTTCGCTTCTTACTCGCCGCACAATGTAAACGCGCGCTACGCTCTTCAATGCCCAATTCGATATCAACAATAAAATTCACAATTTTGTATGTAAATTACTTAAGAACGAGTGATTTTTTGTTAACACTACAGCTCGCTGGCTGACTGAATGACACACCGCCGACTATTTTGTATGTCGCGCCGCTTTGCATTCAACACACAGTTCACTGGCACGACGCGCACGAAAAATATTAAAAAAATAAAATTAGAAAACAAAAAAATTCTTTATAAAATGACCAAATAAGTAATCTTTAATAATTATGTGAACTTTCAGCACTATTATTTATTTTTAAACATATTTCACCTTTTCAAAATTTTATTTGTTGCTTACACACGCGCACCTGTCATCAACAGCAACGGCCACGCTGTCAATATGTGTGTTGCGTATATGTATATAAGTATGAAAACACTCACTGAATTCGAGTAGCAACGCGCTAACACGACACAACAATCTCCGCTGTATTTCGAGCAACGAACCAACGCGGATAACGGCGAAACGAAGACTGGACTGCATGCGCGCCCCCAAAGGTAACCAAACTGCAAAAGCCAAGCCAAGCCAGCCAACAAGGCAGCCAAGCAAAAGCAAAGGCAGCGGCAGAGCAAAAGCAGCAGCAGAGTAAAAGCAGCAGCAGAAGCAAAAGCAGGCGCAGCAGCACGCAAATGTAATTCAAAAAGCACAGCGAACAACGAACGGCAGCACTACAGCGTTCATTCGACAAGCAAAGAGCTGGTGGATACACTTGCTGTTTGGATACATTGGGACTGACGTCGACGTCCATGCTGCGCTGGCGTCACAGTAGCTGTTAACATCGACCGGCTGGCCGATGTAGTTTGTTGTTCTTCGGTTCGGTTGGATCAGACGCTAGGTTGGGGCGAAATATGTTCGATTGCACTGAAGCAACATTTTGTTGGGGGAGCCCAGTGTTTGTTTGAGTGGTTTGAGAGGCACTGTATTGTTTATTTATTTAACTTTATTTTAAATTAAAAATCCATAAACAGTTGATGGATGATATTGGAAAATTAATTATATAGAAATAGTTACAAATCTTATCATGAACTTTCATAATAAGGTAGGACATTTTTATTAAACGTTAGGAGATTGTAGGAGTGTTAGAGGAATAACGTCATTTGGCTCATACCTTTGCTGATACAAACTACTTAAATAATTAGCTATCCAATGCACTATAAAAGTTTCCTAGTCGTAAAGTCGATTAAATCTTAGATAATTGAGAGTTTTATACCCCAGTAAGACGTAATTTGGAGCTTTTTGAAGACATACGCAATACACTGTTCGACAAGTGAATTTTAAATCTTCGGTTTCAGAATGTCGGACAATTTTATTAATTTCAAGTGATTTTGATTCTTTTTATATCCACTGTTTATAAGAAATACTAGAAAGATACTGATACAGATAGAGTGAGGGAGAGAGTTTTTAGTTTAGAGTTCCATGTGACCGATGTCAATAAAATTATTTGTTTTTGATAATTATAAGCAGGTCGCACAGTACATTACATAGTTTCAGTTTCCACATTCCCAAACCGCTCTTTTAAAGCAGAATTCCAAATAATTCAAAAATCTGTTTCCGAGGTATTAGTCATACTTAAGCCAACAAATCGTATCCATCTTTACTACATTTTCAATAGAATCTTTGAATATATCAAATACAATCGATTCGGAAATACCATCAGTTCTCCCAAGACAAACAAGGGTCTCAACTTCATCTTCAGTTGTCAAGAGTCCGGACTTAATTTTCCGTTTTGACGGTAGAAAAATCGCCTCCTTCCAGTACTGCTCGCCTAATCGGGTTTGTAGAACCGGAGAAACCTTGAACTTTTATCTGATCAAGATCTCTCAGCTCAGCAATAATTCCCAAAACTATTGGCAAAAGTCTTATTGCTGCACAACAACTACAATAATATGACCTATGTATCTCCCGAGTGGTACACACATATCCAAGGTTTAGAGATTTAAAATAGTTCGCATATAATTTGCATATTCCACCATTGCTTATAATGGCATACTAAACGAAATAACAACAGCAATTCCATCTACAATGTGTACGCATGCGCTGAAATAAATGTAAATTGTGATTTTATGATAATATGTGTACTTTGGTGCTCGTATTACATTTGTATATTGCTCCCATTTCTGCTACCAGCAGCATTGTTCTGTTGCAACAGTCCGCCGTCGATGAGATGCAATTTTTCACTTTTTATCGCAAACTTTTTTTCATTTCTTATTCCACTTTGTTAAGGCGTACAAGCGCGCCTGCCATGAGTCTTCACTAGTGGGGTTCCTATGGAACAGATAGGTACAAACAATTTCGGTCATTCCATTTTTTCAGCGGCCTGCTTTGCTTCCTCTGCGTGAACCACTCACATATGTAGCCATATCCCACTGAGCATTCAGTTTCGGCGGCTAGTTGGTGCGCCGTTGAGTTTTCATTGTGACTTCGATTCGATTTCCGCGGATGGCTGTCGATTTTATTGTTTCTGTTGTTTCTGTTGTTGCAATTGTTGTTAGTACGTGGTGTTGTTACTACAGTGGAACTTCCTTATAGTGAATTCGCAGGGGACCTGAAAATCGCATCACTATATGGAGACTTCATTATATAGAAATTCATTTTTTTCTTTTGTAATTTTATTTAAAATAATCAGTAAGTTTGGTTTGAATTACATTCTTCCATTTACATTCTACATTTTTCAAAATCATTTCCTTATTTTTTAGAATATATGATAAAGTGCTGGGAAGTATTTCAAACTGATTAGCAATATCTTTTTTTCGTGCCTTCCCTTCTTTAATTTTGTTAATAATTAATAACTTTTTTTCAAGTGAAATGGTGCTTCGATGCGTCATTTTTACTTCAATTTCTTAACACAACTGAACTCCTACTACAATGTACATATGTATGTATTTTCATTTTGAGATTCCCCATATTACATTTCTACATTTCGTTTATTTCGGAGAATACGCAGTTACAAATAATTGAGTGTAACCGAAAACATATTTAAAAAAATTCACTATACGGAGACAAAAACGTATGAAGCTTGATTTTCAAGCAGTAAAATTTGTTCATTATATAGAAAACTTCACTATATAGAAATTCATTATAAGGAGACAAAAATGCACCGAAAGTAGAACCAAAAAGCTGTGTCTTCAAAATGACTTCATTATAGGGAGAGCTTCATTGTAGGGAAGTTCACTATAAAGAAGTTCCACTGTAGTTATTTTTGTTCTTTATTACCAGTGTGGATGGTCGATTGCATTTTGTACTTCGCGCCTGGTCTCTTTCTTGTCCTGGCGAGCTTATATACGGTGGTCACCACTATGAATCCCTTGTTTCCCTTGGGTCATTCATATCGTCAAAAGATCGTTCTTCTACAATTACGTAAATTTCGATAGTATTCTTGTAATAACATATTTCCAGAACTTTTTCTATTCCAGATCTTCTCTATTCCAGATGTGTAAAGTTTTTTTGAATTTGAGAGTTTTTTTTGTTTTTGAAAAATTGTGGAAAACCCGTATATAGTATTTGTAAAATGATTTAGGTATAATGATAGATGATTTTCGTTGGGTAAAGAAATGTCGGTTGCGTTCGTACCTCAACTTCCTTACACACTATCAGTGTTTTGTTCTTGTTATCGTAGATATCCTGCTGTTATAGCTGCTGCTTTCATTGTTATTGCACTGACATCGTTAACCTTGTTGTTGCTGCTATTGTTATTCTGTTGCCATGCAGCTTCCGAATCAATTCAATTGTTTTCGCCAATTTTACAGTATTGAATTTCTACTCTGTCTTCGCCACAGCATGTTGCGCCAGCCAACCGATTTTCGTATTTTATTATATCAGTTTTTTTTATGATATGCATCTAGAGTGTTGTTGCTTGCATATGCTTATTGTTGTTATTACTTGATTTTGTATTGTGATTGCGCTATTTGATATTCGCCTAGTTTAGCTGAAATTTACTGGTTTCAATTTCGTAATCTGCGTGTAGGAGGCAGAATTTGCAAATAATTGAAGCGGCGGTGAAGGCATGCGGGAGGGAAGTAATGAGAGAGAACCCAATTATTGCTATTTGAGAGGTTTGTTGGCGATAAATCAAAATTGACAGTTATTATTAAGCATCGTAGCTTCTTAACACTAAACTAAGAATTAAAGGGGGAAATAGAATACTTGGTATACGATGAAAGAGTTCTCGTAGTCTGGGTATAAAGAAGTTACGGAAACAACAGAGTGGCTAAAGAAAAACCAGAACATGGATCACCAGAGGAGCCTACTCCGAATTTTTTAGCGGAGCGACTTCATATAGTACTAGTAAACTCACAAAGACAAGATACCTTCTGCCTGTGTTCATGGATATAACTTTGATGATGTAGACAATACCTTCCGTCAGGAAAACAATGTACTTATCGAAAATTCTTCCGAAAAAACGTTATGATCTATGTAGAGGATTTAGAAGATAAAATTATAGAGGAAGAGAGAGAGAGTGTGGAAGAAAAAGAGTGGGGAAATAAAAGTCTACAAAACATTCAATGCTCTTAAACCATTACCTTTTTATAATGATGAACTTCTTGAGTTTAGCGAAGTTAAAACAGTTGCCCAGGGTAGGAAATGTATTCAGGATCTTTAGTTCCGCTCTAGGTTCGACAATAATATTGATCTACAAAAAGCAGAGATAACATATTTCCATTGCTTCAAGGCCCAGAGTTATGTGTACTAAGATTTGCGATGTTGAAATGAGGATGCTCGCTCCATATTCTACCTCGAAATGGTATAGAATTGGTTATTCTTCAGAATCAGAAACAAAATAAAATGCCTTCGGTGATCGGTTTCATACTATCCCCATGGTAATTCCCATTTCTATGTACACAAAAGAAAAAAGCAAAACAATCAAATCAATCAAATATCCACTTGCTTAAACTAAGTTAATGGGTAAAAATATATTAGTTCTCATGGAAATTGAGTAAATACTGATAAGGTGGATGACATGTATATAGTAGATAAGAATATTTGTGTCATAGCACTCAGTTCAACGGTTACGTTTATTTATAACTATCCACACTTTGCTACGCTCATAATTGACTTCTATTTACTTACAATTATACGTTTTCTTCGAAGTTCTGATAAGATTAGGACTATAGTAAATTTGTTTATTTGCTTTCTTATCGTAGATTCACTCTCTTTTGACTAAATTGTTGTACATATATGAGTATACATACATAACATATTTGTGCCATATCTAGAGAGTCATATATTGAATGGACACTTTATCTAATGGCACATACTTTGCGTAATATTAAATGCCTGTGCGTGGAAATGATTTTATTAAAATTTAAGTGCTGAATTATTCAGTTTGACTTAGCAGTTCGTTGATGAAAGACGTGTGTGTCCACTGGGAACTCCAGCACTGGGGCCCTACCGGGCAGTACCAGAATATGTAATTCCTGTGGATTTTCGGGGTGAGTAGTTTTAAAGAAAAGTGTGAATAATACGGTTCTCATTTTAGAGTAGTACGAAATGTAGGAGTAGATGTTGTGTAGAAAAATGACAGAATATTAAAAAATAGCGCAGGGTTAAAGTTCAGCGTTACATTTATGAACGTTAGAGAGTTATACGGAAAAATAAATGAACAAATGTTCAGATTACGACTAAAAGGCTCAGCTATTTTACGTCCATGACAACTAGCCTAAATTGAAATAAGACTTCTGATAATGTGATTTGTGGTCAAATAAGATCCAACTATAAGCGATCGGCATAGAATCGACTCGTAGAATCTAACTTTTACTAGAAAGTTGTCAAGCTTGAAAAGGTGAAGTGGATCAGTAGAACCAGATCTTGGTTAATAAGTAATCAACTTGGCGGTTTTTACAGGATATTCCGCATTCTGACTACTGCAATATATTTTTGTAAAAGAACATATTGCACGGATTACTTTCATTTATTGATTCAATTAAAATAGTTATAAGGTAGTTATAATGATTTGGAGGAACTAGAGATGAGTCGAATTTTCTATAAGCTATTAACTTTATTATCTCATTTATTTCAGTGATCAGCAAATTGACCCAGTAAATTTCGCAACACGTGTGTGACACGGTTCAAATGGATTTGACAACATCGCATCAAAACTGCAGTTTAACTCAACAAATTGCTACAAAGCTGAAATAACAGATAAAAGCGCCTGTTATTTCTTTTTTTCAAGTTCCGATCTCCAGGACATTTTAAATAACCTTGAATTATAATTCATCCCTAAAAGTTTTTAAATACGCTTGAGAGATCGAGAGTGTTTGCGCTAACAAGAGATCTACAAAAGTTTAAAATATGCTGAAAATTATTTTATTTCCTTCATGCCATGAATACACGTTTCTTAGTGATTCTTAAAACCTTTGAAATAACACTAAATGATCTTAGTTGATAAACCTTTTTAATTTTTTTGTTCTTCGAACACGATTCGGATGATTTATCGGCAAATTCTGCGTTCATAGGCGACAATTAATATATCCTTGCCGAAGAACGAGGCAACAATTTAGCAAAAATTGGGCTTCGTAACTCAACTGCCAGTGGTTTAAATAATTTGAATAAATTTATCGATAGCAAACATAGTTTACAAATACTATATATGATAATATGTATACTGAAAGAGCTTAACTAAGAAGTTGACGTTTATATTCCTGACATTGTCAAACTATTTTTGTAACTCAAGTCTTTAAGTCTTTTCGATAAATGTATCAACAGCAAACATAGTTGACAAATACTATATACTTAAATATGTATATATATTTAAAGAGATTAGTTAAGATTAAGAGTTGACGTTTATATTTCTGCACATTGTCAAAATGTTTTAAGTGGTGTACTTGAAAAACTTATTGAATCCAAAAAGCTGCCATAATTTGGCAGCAGAGCCTTAGCAAACTTTGAAAGTGGGTCTGTTCTGTAAAAGATTGTCAACGATCTTTTTTGACATGAAATATTTTGTTTTTAATTATTAATTTAGAAAAGAGCTTTAGAGCTTCTTCAAATAATTAACTTGACAAACTCCTTAAATCCTTAAATTGTTTATGCTATGAAATATATTTTATAACACAAAATAAATATCTTTATTATTAAAAACTGTAATTAGTATTGCAGCAAAAGCTTTAGGAAGCTCTTTAAATAAATATGTTTAGTGCAAAAAATATTTCACCATCTTTTGAAACAAAAAAGCTTTAGAATGCTTTATGTTACCTAAGCGAATATGCACTTAGAGCTTTAGAAAGCTCTAAATTGAAAAAAATGTATTTTACATTTTTTTAATACTACTAAATGATGATTATAATGTTTTTTTTAAATATTTCTGAATAAAAAAATGTACCATATCCATATATATATATTTTTTTTATTTAAAATGTTGCAATATAGCAATAGTCATCAAAATAAAAGTCGAATCGAAGCCGTTTTCTCTCCACGCGACGTAGCATCAGCAGTTTGAAGTTTGGAAGAAGCGCTTGTCATCTAAGAATGTTTTAACCTTCTCAAGATACTTAACTCATGACTTGTGACCAAATTAAGCGGGAAAACAGTGACAACACAACACTTACCGATCTGTGGCAAAAGCGCCGAGTATCCCATGGGAACTTAAAAAGTCAAGTAAGAGTAGTGTGTGAAATGAGGTATCGAGTTGGCGATGTTATAGAACGCAGCAGAAAATAGGTGCCCGAACAGGTAAACAAACTTGCAATGACAGCTACTTACCGCCACCAGCACTTTGAAAATTTCGTGAGGAATTTCCATTAAAATGGGAAACACGTAGGAAATGTCAACACGCACGATGATGATGAATTAACTGGTTACGAGCAAGTGTCATCAATAACTAAATTGTGCGTTTACAAGCTGGCAACTGCTGGTGAAGGTAACTGTGCCACTTTTAGTGTCATAAAAATGGAGTCTCAAATTGATTAAGGTTAAGGTGAATCATTGAGTGTGACAGACGGAACATTGTATTTGGTGTAAGCCATGGTCGGAATTTCCAAATCAATGGTATATTCTAAATTAAAATATTTAAAATTTATTCTATAATATATAAAAATTTTAACAGTTTAAAGACTTCAGTAAAATAACTACTGGTGCCCAGAAACTTTACACATTTTTTAACGCTTTGCCTTTATTTTTTTTCTTATTCATGTAATATAATATATTTGTATATTCTCTTATCTTAGCTTTCTATTTTTTTCTCTTTTGCAAAGCATCCTTTCTGCACCACCCAAATTAGCGCTTGTTGCACGTTGTAATTACAAATATCGCCAACGGTTGATCTTTCATCCACCCCATCATTGACTGGTTTGCCGCCACTAGCATGTTGGTTTTGCCGGCGCAGTTGTGCTAGCCGACATGCATTTAATTAAATGTCGAAAAAATGTTGAAAAGTTGTAATGAAGAGTCTTGGACACTAACTTATAGCGGCCAAAATGTAGATTGACAATGACAGATAGTAGATGATGTGACAGTGGCACGACGATATTTAGTTTGTCATTCAATTCTTTACATTGTTGAGTTATATGCCATCTCAGATGCCGGACAGATTGACACCCTTGACAAAAGGACGGCCCCCAATTTTTGGAAGCTGTTTTATGTATGAACCAGCTCACTTCTATTAAACTATCTATATACATATATTTACCATCATAAGACACTGTGGGCCGCATCAAGGTGACAGGAATGGCCGCCAGGCTGGCAGATGGTGCAAAGTAGCAGAAAAGTGGCTTCTCCGAGGAATTGAGCTTCAGTTGCTGCTTAAATAAGCAAATCAATGCTCGGTGCGCGCAACTGTTTGCCTTTACTTAGGAACATACACTCACCTCTACATTGCGCTAGGTCTCCAACTAAGCACACAGGTGAACTTGTACGCTACGACGGTGCTGCACATGCCTTCAAGTCAAAACACTGCGCTGCCTCTTGCCGCAGTGATTGTCGCGATGAACCTTTTGCATTTGCGCATCTACCGCATTTTTCTGCACACATATTTACATTTTGATCGTACGCGCATGCCCTTTGCAATGCAGGCCTTGTGCCCTCAGCTGATCGGTATCTTATATTTCATGTGCATGCCTGTGCAAATAAATAGTTATGCGCGTAAATATACAAGACTCGAGTGTAACTACTTCATGGGGAGTCACTGCGTGGCTCATCAGCTGCGCTTCACATATTTTAACTCGCAGCCGAGTTCTGACTTCGACCCGGACCTGCCTTCACATTATTATCTCGTTGATCTTTTAATCGCTGTGACTGCAATGTGCGTTCCTGCGGTGAAGTTTTAGCACCTTCGTAATGCATTGAATACCCCGGGTCAGCTTTGAGGAGCTGCGTGCGCATGCATAATGGTATAATGTACGGTATGCAATAGTTTGTAGTTGGATTAGGTGATTGTACCTTTTGCAAGATTTAATATAATCGAGGCATATGTAAACCGACGAAGGTTAATACCATATTCATCTCTTTACTTCACTAATTACGGTTCCTTTAATTGTATATACCTGACAAGTCAAAAGTTGTACAAGTTTTACGATTTTATCACAGTAATAATACCGGTATTTTTCTTTGACCTCAGAGAAACTAATAGAAACAACATTTTTTGACGGTGTTCGTAAGTGCTTTCTAAAGCCAAGCTTGTCGAATACTATAGAAAAATCATTACCACCTTGTAGCTCCCATTACGATGTCTTCTAGACTGTTTTCAATGTTCGGATCTTGAATGTTTAGTACATTGTACATGAGTACATTGTACCTAGAGTTTAGTATCATGAATAGAATTAATGTTCTCTCCGCTGCGATTTATAACAGTCACCTTCAATATTACATATACTTTGAAAGTGAAATGATTATTGGATCGTTATAGTTTAGACGGTATATGAAAAAAGTTATATCTTAAATCATTCGAATAATGTGTTAAACGGCTAGCTAGTTTTGCTCCAAATATGAACAATTGTTTGCTAATGGACTAAAAACGTTTATAAGCTGAAAAACTCTTTATATATTTTTGCTTCGGGAAGGTTTTATCTTTAAAGTTGGTTTTGAGGTTCTGTAAAAAAAAGCTGAGTTTATACCCAATCCTGCACAGCAGAGTTATATTCATTTAAAGAATTCCATCATTGTAAGTCATTTTAATAAATAATAATGTATTCTTTATTCCCTCTCGAGACTGTATAATTCTCAGCAGATATTCTTTGCATACATACATACATTTAAATATGCATTGATTTATCTCACAACACATTGCTTCGTATGTCCTTCTGATAATTCCAAACCAACCAATAATTGCTGGTGTTACTACTGCTGCCTGGCAGCATGCCTTGTGACATTTTGAGCTGTGGACAGCTATGTTTGTTGGTATGCTAGTAAAAATATAAATTCCAGAAATATTTCTACAAAATTGCTGATAACACCATGTTGACAATGCATTTAATTTAATTTATTTCTCTTGTGCTTGTTGTTATTGGATATTCTCGCAATATTTGCGAATTTTACCGATTGCTGTGGTAATCTGTTATTTTATAGTTTCATCATGGGCGTAGAAAATGATTAATGTCTTTGAATGAGAGCTCCTCTCGAAATTTTGGAAACTTCAGATATTGTCTCTGCAGATTAATCTCATTAATATAATTCTTTAAGTTGGGAAGATAATACGTGGAAACATGACATCATACTAAAAACACCACGTGATAACTAAAAATGTTTTTTGAAACATTACACAGTTTGTTGCCTCGTAATATCGTCTCTTTTTGTGAAATAAACTTTTATTCCCGCATGCTACTATTTTCGGCCCCTTCTAAGCTCATCATGCATGTATCCAACATTTATCCCACAGAAATGATTAATTCGGAACGGAGGATTACAAAGCGAAACCGATCCATTCCATCATAAATTAAAATTTTGCTCAACCCCGTAAATTCTGCCACCCACAAGTATATTCAAGAACTCTAAGGTTTATTAAACCGTGTTCTAACATTTGGATAGCATTTGGCATTCTATCGAAGACTATTAAACTCTTCATCGAAAGTCAAATGTGTTAACTCAGGCCATTTGGAGCATTGGCGTTACTGAAGTTTAATGTGCTTCTATGCGTTATGCCACATGGTTTTACGCTCTGGCGAATAGTTTCGGGAAATAAACAGTGGTGAGATAGAAAAAGGGGAAGAAAGATATTCAACGATAGAACTATAAAGCTGACGGCATCTCGAGAGATGGTAGAGAAATTTTAAAATGTTACTTTAAAGAGAGAAGTTTATATATTATATTTTTTAAAACAATTATTTTATCTTTTATATCTGTAAAGAATATCTAAATATATTTTAAGAAGTCGTCACGTGTATTAGGGAACTTTTTCGGTTATCTTATCCATTAGAAAAGAAACGATACCAAATCGTTGAAAAATATATTGCATCCTATCATATAAGATTTCAATAAGAAAATCCCAACTCTGTAGGTCGTCTTCGCCCTTATACCAATTTATAGTAGTAAAGAGGAAAATAAATTAAAAACCTTGAAATCCGCCAACTCCCTTCGGGCCTTATGATATTTTAAATGAATTATCACATCAACAGATGCAACTAAATTTAATTGAAATAATAATTAAAAAGTGGAAACATAGCATCCTTCCACCCAAAAAGAAATGTCCGTCGTATAATTCATTATACCAGGCGCACGCACTCGCAATGTAATGCACAGTAATTCGCCACAGCCATATTTTGCTTTTAAATTAAATAAAGGCACACATACGAAGTGCACCATATGAGTCAGCGCCATTTACCTGCGGTTTGTTGGGCACATTACGAGCCAAACAACGGGACCTGCTTTCTTTGCAATTATTGTACTCGTTGCGTTGCTCCGCTAAGCGTAAAAGTAACAATCGAAACAAAGCGAATAAAGAAATTTAAACAGAGAATGGTAAATGTGAGGAGCCGACAAAGGATAAAACACCAACATTTCAATTGAACATGTTGCAAGCATATGTGCCACAAAGAAAGTGTGAATTTTTAATCGCAATAACGTTAATGAGTGGTCCACACCATAAGCAGGGATAATGACAAGACCGCATACTCTCTCTATTCAAATTCAATCTATCTAACACGTCTACTGGGCACAATACCTTTATATTAGAACACATAGATGTTGTTGTCGCTATTTGGTTTAGTAGACAGTCTGCGCTAAATTTTATTGGGGACACATGCTGGTAACAGTTCATTGTAGTGGTGTAGTGTAACTACACATGGGATGTGTGTATTTATATATCAGAATATATATGGATGACGGAATCAATTGGTCACCTTCTGCATGCGCTCATTAATATTCGACCACAGAAAAAATGCATGAATGCCACGAGGACTTGTGGGCGTTGTTGTGCAACCAATGTGGTTGTATAGTCACATTTTGCTTGGTGGCTAGAACCCTCGGTACCGTTAGCATAATAATGATCATGCATGCCAATAGCTGCATAATGACTGTAGTCTCTACATGTAAAGATTGGAGTATAAGTGTGACCAGGTAATACATATACATAAATAAATACAAATTTATGTTCATATTGCGTTTTGTTCATTGTCACCTCGTTATAACCGAGAGAGCGCACGTGCACCGGAGTATATTAAATTAAATTTACAACATTATTTTAAGTAAGCATGGTTGCTTAGCGACACGCTGTTTGCAGTGTAGAATGTTTAGAAATATGTATGAATGAAAGGGTGGTCCTTAAATTACAGTTAGAACCCTTACAATTAGGAAAAGATGATTCTTGCTGAGAATAAACTTAAATATTATGGATTTTATAATGGAGAATAGTACTTCAATAAAAACGAAATCAACTATATAAAATGAAATTTAACTTCACTTCACAAGTCCCACATATATCCTAGAAGTGGCTGAGAAGCATTGAAATTCTCTTATTGATTCACCTGCTCAGAAGCGTTTGCCCATCCTCTTATGTACAGCGACTCTCCTCTCTATGCCAATAAGCGCCTGTTCCACGATTTACTATCGTTGCTGAATTATTTGTTGTGAATACGAAAATTCGGTTTTAAGATTTTGACAATAAATTTGTTAAGCGATAAAAAACTGCAAGTATTTCTGAATTCAGCGCACGTTCAGGTTTGTTTGGGAATTTTTGCTCTTGTTGTTAGCTACTGTGTACTTACTTTTTCGTCTGTCTTGTGCATTTTCGCTGCACACCTCTGGTGATTCTTGTGTGGTTGGTGTTCTTTTCAGTGGTTTGGCTGCTTTGTGAAATTGTCATGTGCTGTCTTGCGTTGCTGTTATTGTTATTGTTGCTCTATTGACGTATTTTTGTTACTCACTGCGATAGTGTGAGTCTATGTGGGTGCTGCCGGCTGCATGCCATGTGCGACATAAGTTCATATCGCTGCTGTCAGAGCGTTGACATGTTTATTTCGCTTGCCTGACATGTCACAACATCCAGTGAACTACAAAATAGAACAAGAGAATGTGAAAAGATATAGATAGAATGCAGAGGAGATAAATACGAAATGCGTATGTTAGTTTTGTAGTTTTATAATAAGGAACATTGGACACTCGTAAGTGCTCCGCTAGTATATGTTAAAAGGCAAATGTTTAAATAAATCAAAATTATACAAAGTTTTCACATTCCGTTCCTAACTCGCCCAGAACTCATAAAAGACATTCATACTTAACTGTAGCATAATAGGCTCAACTTAGCTTCCCTGAATATCCTCATGTTCATTCTTTTATTTTTGAAAGCCCTTACGAAAGAATACAAGAAAACAATAATCTAAATCCAACAAATTTAACATTTGAAGACTGAATGAAAATCATTCTCGATATGAGAGAAGTCCTTTAGAAATTAATGAAACGTGTTTATTTTTACGTAAGAGGAACAAATATTTCCAATCCATGATATGAGTCATACTTTTGGCTACAAACATTGTTAGTTAAAAGTCGCCCTCGACAGTAATTCCTCAAAGGAATCTACGATAGTAAAACCTAAATAATAAGTTATGGACTTGGACTTTTAACTAAATTACGTCGATGGGAATTAACAGTTCTTCAAATCACTAACAAAAACAATGAATTAGAGGAATTAATAATAATAGTATCCTACAAAATGCGAGCAAATTTAAATTTTCAGACATTTTCCATATTGACGATTAGAATATACTTCTTGTAAATAAAATGTAAATATTTTAACACAAAACTGATACCCTCGGAGTTATACGTTTTAAAAAGTTTCTATTCCTATTGTATGAAATATCTTTTTTATATTAAGGCTGTTTTTCTATGTGTATCTGTATCATACTAAATGTTCATCCATCCATCCATGTCTTATTAAAGGCTACATATCTATGCTATTTAGCCATTGCTTGTTTTGTATTGCTAACATTCATGCTCCACTATGCAGGTTTATACGATGTTGACTTTAAACTAATTAAATTGACTTAAGTTATGTTATTAAATCACAGCAAATTCCAAAAGGATTACATACAATGCATGTAGCCAACAAAAGCCGAGCGAAGCCATTTAATGGCAAATAGCAAAATTATGCAAATCTTTCTATGGGAATTATGGCTTTACCGTTCGGTCTACGAAAACGTTCACTTTATTGTTGCTGTTATTACTACTCATAATGGTGTTGTTATAGCGTTTGTACTCGTGTAGGTTTTCTTGATATCCTATATATGTCATAAATAAATTGATTTGAAAGCTCTCTAGAGCGCCTTCATGTATGCTACACCAATTTGCAAAGTTGAAAAGGACGGGCAAGTGAAAGGGAGTGCGAAAATATAATGTTGACTAAGTTGTAAAATTATTTTCGTGTGTTCAAAAGTATGAGTGTGTGGCTGTAGATTGAAATTTATTTATTTAGTCTTGGATATGACTTACAAAATATGCTCGTAATAAATCCCAGAAGAAAACCACTAAGTTTTCTCAAACATCCAGTGTATATATCTGCATACAGATGTAAAGATATAAAACTGAATTTAAATATCTTCGCCTCTTTTGTTGAAATCTCTATCATATCCTTAGTTGCCATCGTCAGTGGTATCTTATCATATCTATCATATCATATTTATACATGTTTTCACATATGTTGGATGTGTGAGCACGTCTGCTTCTTCTATTCCTTGCACGTGACAAATGCGTCAAAGCCACAACCTATCAGCTGTGGTTTCTATAACCATCTCTAACACAAACGCATATATTTCAATTTCATCTTCGGTGGAGTGCGCTCAGCTGTTTATTGCTTTGCTACAAAATTCATATTCGTCTTGTGGTCACAATTATACAACAATTAATAGATATAATATAAGATAAATCTAAACTACGTTAAAATAATATTTTTACAGAGATAACTGCTGATAGATATATGGGTTTCGTTTAAAATAATTTCAATTGCCATAAAAATATATGCACATATCTATGATGCATATAATATATTCAGTTCTATACATATATTTTTGTATGTAGGCACTTAAATATTCCTCATCATAGCCAAATAGCGTTCATTAAATTTCGAATCGCTTCTATTTTATCGTTCCGGATTATTTCACTTCAAACTGAAACTAGAATAGGCCATCAATTCCGCCGTAATATCGTAATTTAATGCAGATATGTAGGCGTTGACCTCCTTCGGCAACCTCAAGCGATTTCTGGTTTAGAAGCTAATCACGTTTAAACGCTGCAACCAGTAGTTTGCCAATGGCGCTGCACTAAATTATCTTCGAAACTACCATAACTTCATTTACATTTACATACAAACACGTGCTCATACGAGGGGAGTTTGGTGAGTCTCGCAGATAGTTGAATATGAAAATGATGTTTTATAGCAAAACGGAGTTCTGTTGTTCAAGTCTCGAGATAAGTACCAAATTTCTCGGACAAATACATAACAAATAAACAGAGCCTGAATGCCTGGCTTATTTTATTAGAGGTCTAAGGAATTTCTTAAAATCTTAAAATCGTAAAATATACTTACTTTATCGTCTGTAGTAATTTGTGTTGGAAACTCGAACCGACGATCTTCCAAGTATAAATAAGAACCCTAACTTAACTTAGTTGCAGTGGGACTTAATATTGCGAAATCGGAAAAAGTTTTGATGGTCTTTACTAGTAGTCCTTTAACAACTCTTGATGTACTCACAAAAACAGTGTCGCATTTGCAGTTGCAGAAACTTAATAAACTCTCCTCGTGGTAACATGATTAAGCACGAATGGAACTCGGCTGAATTGAATTTAACTGAAAACGCATAGGAATTATGTTAGTACACAGCGCTCCAAAAACATGCCACTTGCCACATTGAAGAGCAATTTGTAGCGCAACACAATTGTATGGTTATGCATTCCGATGTATACATAATTGCTGTACAACAACAAACACACGACTGTCAGTAAGTACTCTTGTTTGTCGGCTTTTGCCGTTTATTTGCCAACTGATAAGCCATAATATTAGCAAATAACACGTACTACGGATCCCTGCCATACTTGGTTTGCCTGTCAATAGGACAAAGCGGCGATTGTCTGGGCTCGATTGCAACTGACTTGCGTATGATTGCAAGTAGAACGCTTGGACTTTGTTGCACAAACTGCAATGCAAACTGCTGTACGAGTAGAATGAGGAGGGCTTTATTAGTTGAGCCACATGGTACATTACACTAAACAGTTGAAAAGTTTGAACATCAAGAATATATTACAAGATATAATCTAACTTCAGTTATTTCGAAATATTGCATTAAAAAACAACAAAAAATATAAAAAAGTATATTTTCATTATCTGACCCACCGTGCGTCATGCGGACCATGTTGCATGTTCAATGGTCAAGGGCCACTAGTCGCATCGGTCGTAACCGGTTACTTTACGATGTCAAAGCCAATACACAGGGGTAGAAGGAACGTTACATTACGATTTGTTTTATTCAATTTTAGTTTTTATTTCTACTATTTGCCATCGTTTGTAGCAAACCCGCAATTTTCGACGCCGTGCAACAACTTGTTGCCACCGCCTGTGCATAGGATCACTGTTCATTGCTGATTGCAGTCGCAGTCGTGTGTCTCACGATGCATGTAACATAACTGGGTGTCGGTTCACTTTGTAATGCTGTGCCGCTGCTGCTGTTGCTTGCTACTTGCAGCCAATATCACGGTTCCTCATTCCTGCAACACCTACGGCTCCCAGAAGATAATGTTAACTAACGTTTATAAAAGCAAAACAAAGAAAAGCAAACAAATAAACTCCCGTGTGTATGTATGCTGTTGTGTGGATGTACCAAACAATACAATGTTGCGATAAATAGCAACAAACGTGCTGACAGTTAACATTCTGATATGTACGAGTTGCCACATCATGGCAAGTAACAGCAACAACATCAATAAATGTAATGTAATGTTTAACTTGCCTTACTTCTTAAATAGCCAGCGTGGCGAGCAGCTTAATGGAGAGCGATAGAACTTTTAAAACTAAAAATTTCGTTTGCGTCATGTTGCCAATATTGAAGCAACATATCTATCAAGAAATACAAATTGACATGTAAACGGTGAATCATGGTCGGTTAAGAGTTCGAAGTGAGATAGTTGAAAGTATGAGAAACTACTTAAGAAATCATTAATAACACATAGCAAATATAATATAAGATGAGGGTCAAGCGAACTTTATTATAACAAATGGAATGTACTATTTCACAGCTGGTCAAAAGTAACGGTTTTCTTGAGAAATATCGATAAATAAAGGGAAAGTATGAAATATAGAAGGGATAATACTCATCATAAAGTACCACATTACTTTCTATGAAATCTTCATTTCAACTTTTTATACTAAGAAGTAGAAGGCAGCACTTACAGCTTCTTCGATTGTTAAACATATGAACATTTAGTGATCTATGGATACTTGAGATTCAAATACAATCATCTGGTTTAATGGGAAGATTTATTGTCTGATATATTGTTGGCAGACACGAACCCGACATTCCCCATTTCTAAAATCATTTGGTAATTTCCATGATACGTATCCTAAAAGACTTTCATAAGAAGTTTACAAGTTTCAAAATTAAAGACTATAAAAATCTTGGTTAACTCCATGCCTATTCGAACAATATAACCCCTGCTACATAATCATCTGCTTCTCACTCATTGCTTTTGCATTTGCATGCAATTCAATTTTCCACTTTCGTGAACTTTACATTTTCAATCAAGGCGAAATATGTAAATTTTGAGCAACAGTTTTTTACGCATACTGTGGTGCAGTCAACCCGTCTAATATAACCCAATCATGTGTGAAATACATCTAAGGCGACAAAAGAAATAAAATATTTTGAACATAGTAATATGGATGCTCGGGGTGAAGTTGCGAAGCTGTCAAATTGAGAATTTTTTAATAAAATATTACATGTTTCGCATTCTTAGCTAACGCAAACAACAATTGAAGCATGAAAGGGGTTTTGGCACCTTTTATTTATTTTGCTTTTATGATTTAATTTTTGTCAAAATGTGGACGACGCTTTATATATTTACACTAATTTGACTGTGCTTAAGTTGTTTTTGTAATGATAGTACATGTATTTTGTTTTAGTTATATTAACGCCTCAAATTTGTGCTGCATAAATGCTTGTTAGCTTTTCTATTTTATTTTCATTTTCGAGTCCCTTTACGAATTCAATCAAACCAATCTCGGCGGGTAATCACAAATTCGATTTGGCATTTCACACAAGTAGTGTAATGAAATTTATTTCGTGTCGTGCCCATTTTTGGTTCACTGATTGTGCAAACTGGGCGATGTTGGATTGCTGCCGACTTCCTAAATAAAAAAAATCATAAAAATTATAAAATAAAAATTCAGTTCAGAATACAATGCAAAGATTTGGAAAACTATAATTCATTAGTAAAATATTGTTATTATAATTTTTTATATTTTTTCTAGCATTGAATATTTAGTAAGACAAATTCTAATGCCCGGTTTCACAGTCAGTGCTTAGGTTGTGCTTAAGATAAAACAGAAATATTGCGTTTTACAGTTCGTACTTAAGTTCTGCTTAAGTACTGAAAATGGGAGACTTAAGCAGTGCTTAAGTAACAGCTGATTTTTGTTTTCAATATTTACTTATTTGTCAAAAAAATAAAATAAAAACAAGTAAGGAAAGGCTAAGTTCGGGTGCAACCGAACATTTTATACTCTCGCAATTTATTGAAGAAATTTAACCAATACATATATGCGGAATAAAGCCCACCGTATTTTTGAAAAACCTAAAATTAGGTATATGGGAGCTAGGAGAAGATACTTTTGAAAATCCTACAATGAGGTATATGGAAATGTTATGACCCGATTTTAATAATTTTTGAAACAGAGACACACTATTAGAAGAAAACAATTTCCTCTGAATTAAATTGAGATATCTAAAAGATTTACCCATATTTTCGGTTAAAATTTATTCTTAGGCGCTGAGTTCAACATGTTCGATATCTGGGGCCTTGAAAAGTTATGGTCCGTTTTCGACAATTTGAAGCCAGAGATGATATGCAGTAATTGTGTAAAGTTATATTCCGTTATCTTCATTGGTTCCTTAAGTTTACATTATAAAGTGAAGGAATAAGATGGATTTCAAAATTGAGTTATAAGGAAAGTAGTAGTGGTTGTGAACCGATTTCGCCCATTTTTTGTCCGTGTTATCAGGGTGTCAAATATTATATACCGAATTTCATTCGAATCGGTCGAGTAGTTCCTGAGATATGGTTTTTGACCCATAAGTGGGCGATGCCACGCCCATTTTCCATTTTGTGAAAAAATCTGGATGCAGCTTCCATCTGCGATTTCTTATGTGAAATTTAGTGTTTCTGACATTTTTCGTTAGTGAGTTTACTCACTTTTAGTAATTTTCAACATAACCTTTGTATGGGAGGTGGACGTGGTTATTATCCGATTTCAACTATTTTCATGGTGTGTGGTGGGGTATGTAAGAGACCCGACTGCAGAAAGTTTGGTTTATACAGCTTTATTAGTTTGCGAGTTAAATACAAATAACCGATTTGTGGGCGGGGCCACGCCCACTTCCCCAAAAAAATTACATCCAAATATGCCCCCTCCTAGTGCAATCCTTTATTCCAAATTTTACTTTTATATCTTCATTTATGGCTTAGTTATGACACTTTATGTGTTTTTGGTTTTCGCCATTTTGTGGGCGTGGCAATGGTCCGATTCTGCCCATTTTCGAACTTGATCTTCTTATGGTGCCAAGGAATATTTGCGCCAAGTTTCGTCAAGATATCTTTATTTTTACTCAAGTTACAGCTTGCACAGACGGACAGACGGACAGACGGACGGACGGACAGACATCCGGATTTCAAATCTACTCGTCACCCTGATCACTTTGATATATATAACCCTATATCTAACTCGTTTAGTTTTAGGTGTTACAAACAACCGTTATGCGAACAAAACTATAATACTCTCGTAGCAACTTTTGTTGCGAGAGTATAAAAATTATTTGCTGAAAAAAATGTTTGGAATTTTTTGCATTCAATGACGGTTATATGCTTTCCTGCGAGTTGCAATAGGTGCCCCACTCGCTTGCGGTGAAATTCGGTGTCCTTTTATTGTTTCCATCCATTTCCCAGATTCTAAATTTATTCGTCGCAAAGTTATTTTTCATCAACAATAATTTCAATTTGTCAGATGGTATTTGTAAACAAACGTTTTTCATTGTGCTGCCATATATCATAATAGAATTTTATAGAAAATAAGCATCGACTGTGAAACGCAAATGACTACTCAGTCGACAACAATGCTTAGCTAAGATTTTATTTGGGCACAACTTAAGTACGAACTGTGAAACCGGGCATAAGCTTTTTTATTCTAAAAATTTATTCCCTTGGCTTTAATGGATTTTTCAAAGTTACGTATACGCACTGTATTTCATTATGATATTATATTATATAAACCACCATTTAAGCACAAGAATAGTTTAGTTTAAGAATTGTGAGGTAACGATCTCAATTTTGTATTTAATGCTCTCTTTTAAGGATCCTAATTGAGGGCTCTTTCAACATAAATCATCTTAACAGTTATTACACATCCGTGACAGTACTTTCATACAGAAGTTATGCTGCCAACAGAACTCAGATTCTTTCGACAACTCTCAGTTACAGTATTAGTATATTCTCTTGGCGTATGGGCGGATATTGTAGCGGTACAAAGCATTCTCAAATAGTTTTGAGGAATGCTACCAAGTTGTTAACCCTTGCCTGGACGTATTTGATGATATAAAAGTTGAAAACTACCCCTCTCTTCTTTTTCCACTCAGTTACTCATTTTGCTTTGCTTTTTCTTTCCACGCTTTTAATTTGCACACTTTCCTATTTAATATGCTTTGCCTAGCACAAACTTACAGCAACTCTGTGCGATTCTTTCAAGCAGCTACTGCCTACAGCTGAGCTACTTTAATGCGACATCTATTATTTTTCACTTAGTTTTGGCGCTCATCCGAGTTGTTTGAGTTCCGCTTTTAATGCGGCAAAGCCAGTGCCAGTGCTGTTCATCTCCAGGCGCAATAAAGTTTGCTGTGAATGAGTTTGAAGATTTATTTAATTTCACAGTGTTTTCTACTGCTTTCTTTTTATTTTTATTTCTTTTTTTGTATTTTAAGACTTTCGTCGTCGTCTAAAATAAATCCTTTACTTTTTTGTTTCATTACTAATTTACACCGGAGAAACTGTGTCCACTACCGCTTAAATAAAACAATGAAACTTACTTCACTTTAGCCATCTTCCGCCTTTCGGTTATCCACCAACAGCTCTTGTACAGCCCAAAGTTTATTTCTTGATAGCATTGCCAAAAGTTGTCAGTTGCTCATTGTTCGTTGCAGTTACAAATGTTGTTTAGTTCTTCATTTCTCCTCCAATTATGGCACTTCCGGAAGCATTTAGAATGTTTCCGTTACGAGAAGCTGCAAAAAGGAGCACGAAAAGCTTATATAGAACAAAGTCGAGCCGATGTATCGGTCATTCTTAAGCTTTAGTAAAGAATAAGAATAAGTTTCTTGGATTAGATCACCATTAAACTTCAAGAATGCCCAAATGTGCCCTCGGAAAAATTGTTTTTTTGTTATCACATAGGTGGGACACTGTTTATCTCAGTTCTGAGCATTGTTAATAGTTACAACACATCCAAATGTATTCAGATCTATGGTATTAGATCAACATAACATAAATTTCTCAAATACAAGAAACGAAACGAACCAACAATGGTCACTAGTACCAATTCTAGGTGTAAAGTAATGTGTCTTCTTACTGGGTATATCTTTCGGTTATGTAAATGGTCATTAAATACTCGTATTACTCTCTGTATTTATATATGTATACACATATTTATTTTGCTTTGCAATTGTTTTTGGTTTTCAAGCTTCTCCGGTGTTAATTTTTTGAGATTTGGTATTTGCTTTCATTGTACGGTCATTCCTTGCCAGCTGGTTTCCGCTGTAGCTCTGAATTATTGAAGCAATTTTCTAAAGTTAGTTAGTTTGAGCCAAACGGTATAGATTTTTTAATTCATCACTTCCTCACATTTAGCGCTGTTCCTTTTTATAGGCGCTGCAATGTTTCTCGTAAAATTTGTCAGTATCGATATTGTCCACTTGTGTCATGATTTGTTATTTTGGCTGCTGTTTGCTAATTTGATATATTATAGCAATATTTTATAATAAACTGCTAAATAAAAAATATTAAGAAAAATCATCGTTTGGGATACTATGTTTATGATCCAATAAAAATATAACTCATAGATCACATATCTTAACCGAAGCCAAGATCTAACAACAAATGTGTGATACTGATTTATATACAGAGTTTGAATGAGTTCGGTGTCACTCGGAGTATACTAGCGTAGTACTAATAGTCCGGAAATGCCAATGTTTATAAAAACATTTCATGTCTCGACTTCACTTCGCCTCAGTTGAGTTTTATCTTAAAAAAATTTCTCTCTTAAAAAATTATTTGGTTAACCCATAATAATAATGTTTTGAGTCTATCGAAGTGATATAACTGAGCATAATTAGCAAATTTGTAACCAATTAAAAAATGTTTAGACTTTTTATTTTATATTACTTACTTTTATTGCCTCATGATATTTTTATGCAACTTTTTGTTGGCAGCAACATAAACAGGGTTGTACATACATACATACATTCGAATACATTTTTTTAATATATAGACATTTTATTATGTTATAAATACATTTATAAACATTATATAGAGTTTTTATATGTATGCAAGTGAACATGTTGTTGCGCAAATTTTTCATCCCACTTGCAACAGCAATTTACTGCCTGCAATTGCCGGTCAACATAATTTTGTTGCTGGCAGTTAATCTCGCAGCTGTTGCATGTGGTTTCCAGACGAGCTGGGTGGCAGCTGGTGGCTGATAAGCTAAATTATATGAAGATGGCTTTAGCGCTTTGGTTTTCAGACGCTAGACGAACTAATTCAACGATTTCGACAGCCACAGGAGTGGAAATGTAGACGTGAATTTAAAATTAAAATTGTTTCATTGAGGAAACCGACGTTTATGAAACTTTTAGATATCTTTGTACTGCAAAATGGAACATAACTAACCATAATGAAATCAAGATTTTTTATTGAACTAGTTTTATTTGTTTTGCAATCATCTACTTTTCTTACGAATTTCCACTGTGATATACTAGATTAAAGGAGCGTAATACATAAGCATTGAATTATATTGCATTTTCTGAGAAGACATACCTTTTTTCGACTTTCCCATGACTTAACTAGAAAATCGATATCAGACACTCGTTTTCTTTATTTAATTTGTGATGCTTTCAACATGATTTACTACTTTTCTAACTTTTGATATCAAATTCTCTTTAGAGACCGCACAAAAGAGCTGTACACTGCTACTGCGAAAATAACAATCGTCAAACCATTACAAACAAGAGACAGTCCTATAAATCACAGCGATTTCCTTAAATCCGTTGAGAATTGTAGGCTTGTTTAGTTAGGCGAGAGTAAAAGAGATTGTATCTCTGTAGAAAGAAAATGGGAAAACAAGATATAATGCAGCCACTTAAAGCATTGAATTTCGTCCAAGTCAAAGTTACGACTTGTAGTGCGAACAAAGAAATTAAATAGCAACATTTTGTGCACAATTGCACCGAATCACCAAATATTATTTTTTGTTCGATGATACCTGGATGTTTGTCTGTGATGCGATTTTAATTGTTTGAATATATTTAGGATAAGTCTTGCGGTTCAATTTCCAAGAATTTCTTTGCAAGCCGGCTTCCACGTTTCTTTAAAATAAGAAAACTGAGTTTGAAGAAATATTAGCTTTAGACCAAGCTGAAATAAAATCTGTAAAATTGTAACCTAACTGACAAAAAGATGGATGATTATTACCAAAAATGTATATATAAATGCAAACTCTTTTATCCATCAAGTTCTCCATCTTCCTTACCTCACCAGGTCATGCAACTTTGCATCGGTGGGAAATTGCCTTTGGGTTATGAAATGCGAACAAATTGCGGTTTGCTTATTATTTTCTTTGCGCGCTCATCTTAATGATTTTCCGATTCGTTGCGCCAGGATTAAGACTGTCAGAAATTGGAACAGCAGCAGCTGCAAGAGCTGCAAATAAAGTTGTTAAGCTGATAGTTGCAATAACAACAACGATAACAGAAACAACAGTCATACATATTGACAATAAAAGCTAACCAACCACAGAAGAGCAAGTCAAGCAATAAACTATATTTTACTATAAATACCAAAGAGGATGAATGGTAGACGAGTGCTTGTTGTGATTATTAAAATGTTTAGTGCTAACGATCGGGATCTCGAGGTGTTATCGGGATTTCAGATCATTGACAAATAGATATTAGCGATTATTTCAGTATTCGACTAACAGCGAGTAGCTCAACCAATCAACCACTAATTCTTTTTATTGAAACTTGTTTCGTGAAAGATTGTATTAAAGATCCATAGTCTCTTCTTTCCGAAATGTCCACTAAGACTTCATTGTTTTATGTTCAAGCGGATTATATCCTTCGAATTGAATCCAGTTGGAAAACTTTATCAATACTATTTTTTTTTTCAAAAGTAAAAGTTTATTCATTTATGTTGCAACCCAGCAATAAGAGTTTAGGTGTATGCTACTATCCCTGGATCGCTATTTACCTTGATCGGGATTCTCAATATTACACGGGATTTGTGCTCCTAGTACTAATAGAAAAGTTTCAAACTTGTAAGCAGCGGGTTAAAAACCTTTTAGACACCATTTATTAATTTAAAAGCAGGCCATCTACCAGGCGTTGACCAGCTGCAACTTTACTTAAGCTAAAACCACTGATGCCAGGAACACCAAAGTATCACAGCAACAGCGCTACATACTTTATAACCTGTCACTGTCAGCAATTTCCGCTCGATGGCGGTGCTTTGAGAATGAAATCTTCATAAATGCATTAGAGAGGCATGTAAGCAGGCCATAAGCAGGAATTTAAAAGAGAAAACGCAATGAGAAAACGCGAGGAAGTGTTACGTGGAGAAAAATTCAAAAGTTGCTAGCCAATGAAGTGGATGAATAAGTTGGTGAAGAAAAAAGTAAACGCAGCAATTTGATTGAGTTGGAAAATAAAACCATACCCGTTTAACGGCTAAGCGTGCAGCAGTGCAACTTGCAGCTTGCAACTTTACAAGCAAAGTTTGACTCTGGATTTTTGGCATCTCTTATGCCTTTGCTTTGGGATGGGGTCATATGTAGAAGTTCACGCAAGTGAGGAAAGTTTCTGATTGCCATTCCCTTGGGAGTGGCCAGGAACGATTCTTTTGCATATGACTCAAGCAGCTCACGACTTCCGGTTTTACACCAAGTATCCCCTGGGTAGCTAACAGACATCCGTTTGGAGGCGAGCTAAAGTGAGAAGGCGAAGCCCGCTTGTGCGGTTGTGCGTAGGGCTTGGGACCCACCACATAAAAAAAAATCTCCCCAATGAAAACAAACACCGAGCTTCGGATGAGAAACCCCCCTTTTGATGACGACCCCTGCAAACGTACTAAGGATCATGATTTGAGGGCATGCACCTGGAATGTCCGGACTCTTAATTGGGAAGGTGCCTCTGCCCAGCTGGTTGATGTCCTCATACAACTAAAGGCTGACATCACCGCCGTCCAAGAAGTGCGATGGACGGGACAAGGACGGAAGAAGGTGGGTCCTTGTGACATCTACTACAGCGGCCATATAAAGGAGCGCAAATTTGGTGTTGGGAGAGAGACTACGTCGCCGAGTCCTGACATTCACCCCGGGGGAAGAACGTCTTGCCACAATCCGCATCAAAGCGAGGTTCTTCAACATATCGCTGATTTGCGCCCACGCCCCGACGGAAGAGAAGGACGAAGTGATCAAAGATACCTTCTATGAGCGCCTAGAACGCACCTATGAGCGCTGCCCCCGCCACGATGTCAAAATCGTGCTTGGCGATTTTAACGCCAGGGTGGGTAAAGAAGGTGTCTTTGGCACAACAGTCGGAAAATTCAGCCTCCATGACGAAACATCGCCAAACGGCCTGAGGCTGATCGACTTCGCTGGGGCCCGAAATATGGTTGTCTGTAGTACCAGATTCCAGCATAAAAAAATTCATCAAGCAACGTGGCTGTCCCCTGATCGAAACACGCGCAATCAAATCGATCACGTTGTGATAGACGGAAGACATGTCTCCAGTGTTTTAGACGTGCGTACGCTCCGAGGACCAAACAATGACTCGGACCATTATCTAGTAGCAGCAAAGATACGCACTCGCCTCTGTGCAGCAAAGAACGCCCGTCAACAAACACAAGGAAGGTTCGACGTCGAAAAGCTGCAATCACAACCGACAGCCGAACGATTTTCTACTCGACTTGCACTCCTGCTCTCTGAGAGCACTCATCAGCATCTCGATATAAGGGAGCTGTGGAACGGCATCTCAAACTCATTGCATACCGCTGCAGCCGAAACAATTGGTCTCCGGCAAGGCCAAAAAACCAGTTGGTACGATAAGAATTGTCGTTCCGCAGTGGAGAAAACAGACTGTCTACCTCGCAACGTTGCGATCGACCACAACACGTTCGGGGTGGGATAGATATCGAGAACTGAAGAGGGAAGCGAGACGCATTTGCAGACGTAAAAAGAAAGAGGCCGAAATGCGTGAGTATGAAAAGCTTGAAAAGCTGGCGGACATGGGTAATGCTCGAAAATTTTATGAAAAGATGAGACGATTTGCAGAAGGTTTCAAGACCGGAGCATTATCATGTAGGGACCGAGGAGGTAATCTGGTAACGGATGTCCAGAGCATACTGGGATTATGGAGGGAACACTTCTCCGACCTGCTCAATGGCAGTGAAAGTACAACACCAGGAGATGGCGAACCCGATTCCCCAATCGATGACGATGGAATAGATGTTCCATTACCCGACCATGAAGAAATTCGAATAGCAATTACCCGCTTGAAGAACAACAAAGCGGCGGGGGCCGATGGATTACCGGCCGAGCTATTCAATAAGGTGCATGCATCAGCTTCTTTGTAGAATATGGTCGGAAGAAAGCATGCCTGACGATTGGAATCTTAGTGTGCTCTGCCCAATCCATAAGAAGGGAGACCCCACAATCTGCGCCAACTACCGTGGTATAAGTCTCCTCAATATCGCATATAAGGTTTTGTCGAGCGTATTGTGTGAAAGACTAAAGCCCACCGTCAACGAACTGATTGGACCTTATCAGTGTGGCTTTAGACCTGGAAAATCTACAATGGACCAGATATTCACCATGCGCCAAATCTTGGAAAAGACCCGAGAGAGAAGAATCGATACTCACCATCTTTTTATCGATTTTAAAGCTGCCTTCGATAGCACGAAAAGGAGCTGCCTTTATGCCGCGATGTCTGAATTTGGTATACCTGCAAAATTAATACGGCTATGTAAGTTGACGTTGAGCAACACCAAAAGCCCCGTCAGGATCGGGAAGGACCTCTCCGAGCCGTTCGATACCAAACGAGGCTTCAGACAGGGTGACTCACTATCGTGCGACTTCTTCAATCTATTGCTGGAAAAAATAATACGAGCAGCAGAGCTAAATAGAGAGGGTACAATCTTTTACAAGAGTGTACAGCTCCTGGCGTATGCCGATGATATTGATATCATCGGAAGCAACACCCGCGCCGTTTGTTCTGCGTTTTCCAGACTGGATAAAGAAGCGAAGCGTATGGGTCTGGTGGTGAATGAGGACAAGACGAAATATCTCCTGTCATCAAACAAACAGTCAGCGCACTCGCGTCTTGGCTCCCACGTCACTGTTGACAGTCATAACTTTGAAGTTGTAGATAATTTCGTTTATCTGGGAACCAGCATTAACAACACCAACAATGTCAGCCTTGAAATCCAACGCAGAATCACTCTTGCCAACAGGTGCTACTTTGGACTGAGTAGGCAATTGAAAAGTAAAGTCCTCTCTCGACGAACCAAAATCAAACTCTATAAGTCGCTCATTATTCCCGTCCTGATGTATGGCGCTGAAGTGTGGACGATGACAACATCCGATGAGACGACTCTTGGGGTTTTCGAGAGAAAGGTTTTGCGCAAGATTTATGGTCCTCTGAACATTGGCAGCGGCGAGTACCGCAGACGATGGAACGATGAGCTGTACGAGTTATACGACGACATTGACATAGTTCAGCGAATAAAAAGACAGCGGCTACGCTGGCTAGGTCATGTTGTACGGATGGAAGAAAACACTCCAGCTCTGAAAGTATTCGATGCAGTACCCGCTGGAGGAAGCCGCGGAAGAGGACGACCTCCACTCCGGTGGAAAGACCAAGTGCAAAGTGACCTGGCTTCACTTGGTGTTTCCAGTTGGCGCCAAAAAGCAAAAAGGAGGAATGAGTGGCGCGCTCTGGTGGATTCGGCTATAATCGCTTAAAGCGGTTCCTACGCCAAATATATATATATATATATATATGCCTTTGCAGTAAGCTTCAAACTTGGTGTTGTAGCAACCAATTGGAACCTGTTTGCAATCGATTATTTGCAATGCAATGCGCTTATGTGCGCAGCTATGCAAGCCAGTCGTACGCTTGATTTATATGCTAATACTTGTATATGTACAGTGCAAAAATACGAAATGTAAATGAGAAGATTTATTTTGCATACTCGAACTCTTACATACATAAGAACTGTGACCATTAGAATGCAAAGAAATTGTTGAGGAATAATTATTAGCCTAAATCTGGACAGGTATTCGAAATTCTAGTTATCTCCGAGCGTAACTAGTTGGGGTCAGAAGGTTCTAGTTTTGTTCACATAGCTGTTCTTTGTGACATATGTATGTAGAGACATATTGACATAAGGACACATTTTTGAACAATCCGAAAGAATCAGCGAGCTTCTTTGATAATGGATTCTAGATCAATCCGGAGGGTGATGGAGAGTTGGCCGAAAACTAAGGCATGCAAAGCCCAACAGATGAGCGCTGCGGTGATTCTGCATGATAGTATTAGGCACATAACAATTTATTTGCGCAGGTATATAGATATATGAATTATAAGATACCAATCAGCTGGGTGCTCAAGGCAGTGTAATATAAAAAGCCGCTACGCATGCGCGTACGATCAAAATGTAAACATATGCGCAAGGGATATCAAGCTGGAAAGCAAAAGGTTAATCGCGGCAATGCAGAATTTTAAATTAATATAACAGCAGCTGGAAGCAGAAGGAGATGAAAAACTATGTGGTAGCATTAAATGTTGTGACTTGAGGGTGTGCTGCAACGTGGAAGCAGATGAGCTTACATGCGTTGGCGGCTCAGTAACGCAACGGGTGTATAAGAAATCGAATTTATCTACATAATGGTGGGTCCTTGGAAAAAAAATAAAGAAGTCGCGCATATAATGGAAATTTATTAGTTTTGTCAGTCGCATTCTACCGTCCGAGCTGTAGCTTTACCTGATCCACGGAAAGTTTTGGTGCTTGACTCATATTGGTACCGGATGATAGTAAAATGTTTTGATATTGATACCGCCAGACTCTTAACGGATGGGCCACCGTAATAATTATGTTTGACGATTCTCTGTCTAGCCATCATCGCGACAACACCGACAGCTTTTATCTGTCACCGTCAATCTTCCTACAACTTTTCGAAATTCCATTAAACATCTTTATGTCGACTACACAGCAAGGCCTGTAGTTGTGTTGTCGTCCGTCAATCCATATTAGGATGTGGATATATCAACCTCTGGCGATATTTGTAATTACCAAGTGCAACAAGCGTTTATTTGTGCGTTCGGGCAACAAAGTGAAGATGAAGCAGAGAAAAAAGAATAGTTAAATAGTTAAAAGTGGATTTCTGGAGTGAAGTGCATATTATTTTTGTCTTTTTTGTCTGCTTGCAGTTGCAAATGAAGTAATTTCATGCGCGCTTCTATTTGTTGCGCTCTTTACATGCCGCATTACATTCATTTTAAACTAATTAAAAGCACCAAGTAGCACTTTCACGTCCAGTTAGACTCTTAAATGCCAGTAAAAGTTGCTTTCAACTGTTGGTGCAACTTACTCAATGCTCGCGACTGGTTTTGTGCTCTTCAACAAAGGTCGCTTGCTGCCCTACAATCTGACAGCTGAAGCGCAGAAAACTTCACTTGCTGCCAATTAATTCATCATGGTTCGTGGACATTTCGAACGTGTTTTCCATTTTAATAGCAGTGCTGTGCTCGCTGAGCGGCTATTTTTGATCGGTAATTGTCTAAATCTATATTGTTGCTGTGAAGTAGGTCGCTAATTTTTGAGCTTACGTAACTCTGGGTCGATCTAGTTTTTTCAGTTCAGTGTTGACCAATTTTTATAGAAATCATCTTAAGTATATTGTTATTGTTGTTGTTGTTGTATTGTTCCATAGATTATTCTAGATAAAAGGGCAAATAAAAGCATTATAATGAATGTAACGGGTTAAATTTCCACGGGTAAATTCCAATACTTATTTATTTTAAATCTTTCATTGAAACATCAAACATAATACTCTGGGGATATAGTGGGATTTGGTTTGCCATTTTTACATGCAAAATATATTCAGCTTTTCGGCAGCTTTAAAATATTTATAAAATAAATATAAAAATTGTTGCTTTTATTTGGATCACGCTTGCAACATGTTACTGTAGGAATTTCACAATATCCATGGTATGCCTTTCATTTATATTTGTAGTTGTGAACTTTTAAATTGTTTTTGTGCAAATTTTCACGCAGAAATTGTTTTTTTTTTTTCAAAAAAAGTTCGCGTAATAAAATTCCTTACACACGCACACGCCTCATTCACATGCTAAGTAAGTTCATATGTATTTGTAAAATTTATAGTAAAAATTGCATCGGTGTCCTGGTTGCATGCAGCCGCCGTTGTTATGGGAAGTATTTTACTAATTTTCCTTTTTTCGTAATTTGTTGTTCATGAAATAACATTTTTTCACTCGATTTTGGTGGCGCTGTATTCAAGCGGTGGTTGTGCCACTATGGCTTGCTGCAATATTGTATATGTCAAAGTTTTTAATACTATTTTCGCAAATAGAATTTGACACAAACTTTCACTAGCGTGCGCATCCTTATTTTTCCACAGCGTTGTATACTAGTTTTTATAATTGTTTCTACTTCCGTGCCTCTTAAACTTTATATTTACAAATTTTTGTCGTTTTATTCGTGTGTATAACTTTAACCAATTTAATAATACATTTGATAAGGAAGGAAAATTAACAATAAATATTTGAATTAATATAAACGATTCTAGTCAGCCACAAATTGAAAGAGGAGGATAAATTTCAAATTTGAAAAAAAAAAATATAATAAATGTTCTTCTCTTTTGGCTTAAATACTTTTTAGTTTAGAGGACTTTATCGGTAGAAGAACTGATATTCATGCTATTTAAAATTGTAATACTTTTTATTCTATAATCTATAAAAGTACTGCATTAAGAATGATAACGTAATTGGCATTATGTTAGTAATTATAATTGTCAATTCCTTCGATAGTCAGGTCTATGTAATGATCCGGATCAAACAAACTGTATAGACGATAAAATTTCAGTAGAAAATATGTTAATCGATTTCTAAATCACCAATTCAACTTATGCAATTAAAATAGCATTTTCTTAGCACATGTTTCTTACCAAAACTCAGCAAATCAGTGAGTAAAATTACTCTGTGTAAATGTCTCTTTATTTCCCTCTCTCTGTATCTCTCCCGATTTGCAATGTTGTCACTTGAATCATCAACACCTTACAGTTGAATCGCCAATAAATCAGACAGTGCAAAGCGTAGCATTTTACCTTATTATGTAACCATGAAATCAAACACGCTAACCACATTTAGCACAGTCGCAAGCAACCAGTCGTAATTATTAACGCGACACACAGATAGAAACTTGTGAAGTTGCTAATGAACACAACACATTCACACCAGCCCATAGTATATAGGGAGCTGCAGGTCAACCCGAAGATGCTGTGGCTGACAGCGATGATTGCGCAAGCGCAACAGACCGACAAACAAGACAACAGCAACGAATGTCACAGTACATTCACTTCGCAAATGTTATGTCATCAGTGGCAATGGAGGGAGCGCATCTTTACTTGAAGTTGGTTGGGTGAGTGCTTGCCGTATAACTAAGCAAGCAATTCTGGTTTTGTTTTGCGAAAAAAACAGAAAAATCTGTTAACACTTTTCGTGTCATAGCATGCAACGCCGCGGCGCTCATGCTTCCAAAGATTGGCGGCGGCAACAACATCTGTTGTGTTGTGATTGCATTGACGCCTTTGGCAGTTGACGTTGGTGTTGCTGTTATTACAGTGCATAGCGAGTATACAAAAGAAAAGTAACCCGCTGTTTATTTCTTGTCTCAAGTATTTACAACAAAAAACTGTTAAGAGCAAGCAAATCTTTATTATGACTTGTTTCTTCCCCGCTTGCCTCTGTCTCCACTCATTCCCTTAGTTGTCAAACTGCCTTCAAAAATTAGACCAAAAAATCGCATGAGTCGTTACTTCGCTGCTCGCTTGGTTTCTAAAATGCCCATACACTTCACACGTCCAGCTGGTTATGGCACTGCATCTTCGGCGTTGCTTTGCCTTTGGCTTTTCTATTTTTCTTTTGGCGCATGCCACAGTTTGCATAAATCATCGTGGCACTAGGTATGGTGGTATGGCGCTTTTGATAGGTGCAACAGTACTCATCCTCCTCGTTCCATCACAAAGCTACTATTTGCCTGAGGCTTCCAATTATCTGGAAATTATTTCGCTGCAGCAGTGAAGCGGAAGTTACATACCAGTTGGTTAGAAGGCTTTGTTGTTGTCGATGGTGTTGACAATCGCTTCGTTGGATTATCGAACTTATGGAAGACCGAGGAGAGCTGTTTTCCTGAGAAAATAATTTTTTTCGACGCCTATGTATGTTATGTAACAGTTTCATACTAGGTCCTTGAAAACTATTATACGGGTAGTCGGATATACGCTTCTACGGTCCGGAGCCATGATTTTCAGACAAATCTTTTATTTTACATTTAATATTAACATTTAATTATCTTAACCAAGCATGTTTTTAATGCATGCTGACTTATGTAAATGCATGATTTAAATCAATTTCATTGGACTAATGCACTCGGAACTAACACAAATTCTTCACTAGTATAAAATTGCTGGTTATTTACTTAGCTCAGCTTTTTAACACTTCCAAATGTCTCGTGTGTACTTCCAACCACACACTATTTAAAATGTCAGAGATTGGACACAACCACACACACACTGCAAGAAGATATCAAATACCAAGCTCCAGTTCCAATTAAGTCATACAGACTATAAGCCTCGCCGTTATTGTTACGTTGCAAGTATTTGGCGTTAGTTCTGCGCTTGTGAGCAAGCTATCTCCATCTTCCTACCTTCCATTCGTTCCTTTTCATTTTCTTCCTCTCCCTGGTACTCCATGCAACAGGCGTAGAGATTTCTAATTAATACTGCCACCTGTCATGCATGAGTGCGATATGTCGCTTGTGCGTCAGGGCGCTGCAACATGCACCCATAAGTAACAAATAATTTCTAGAACATGGTAGACAATAAAAGGCGGGCTCTTTAGTCCCGTAAGCATGTGACAAGTGTTTTATGCGTTGGCCTCAGAAAAGCTGCAACATATTAACAACTCTTATCAAAACCTTGTCGACTTTAAACTTTGAGAACTCTCCATTTTAGAACTGACCTAAAGAAATAACCAACAATCGGGAATAAATCGGACAAATGTCCTTTAAAGTGATTGTAATACAATATGTTTGTAAACTCAGATAAGTCAGAGACTCACAACTAGTTTAACAGCTGATGGCGGGCGGGAACAATCGGGAATAAATCGGGCAAATGTCCTTTAAAGTGATTGTAATACAATATGTTTGTAAACTCAGATAAGTCGGTCCAAGGATATACTCGTAGACCGAGACTCGCAACTAGTTTAACAGCTGATGGCGGGCGATTAAATCTTCATGGGATTTAAATAAATACAGTGGCTGAAGATATACTTTTTTTGAGGAAACAGTGAACATCAAATATCCTAATTCAACAACAACAGAGTTTAGGAAAACCATACTATGTTCGGTAATAAATGCTTCGGAGTTAACATAACACGTTTCATTTTATTTTTTGGCTTCAACTATAGTTTCTTGCTAAGGATACTAAGAAAGACATAATGAACTAGATAGCATAATAGGCTTTGTGAAATTAAAATATTTATCTTACTAACCTCGTAAAGTTAAATATGACTACCTATTCTTCAAGAGCGTCAGCATTCCACATAACAGGTGATTTAATTTGAAGTTGGCGGTATTTCCCAGCATGCGGTCGTTGGTTCTAACTGATATGTTTCTCTAACCAACTGAAATATTTGATGACATTCTCTTCAGCTTCTTTAGCTTTTAATGCTGAAAATTTATATGAAATATAGAAAACTAGACTAGATCGAATACATATGAACACATCTGGGTAAACATTTTTGGAAATTGATATACTTTAAAAAGTAGTCCTCTGAGGTTTCAGAATGCGTCTAGAAATACATATACCATAAAGCAAATATTATATTTGGGAAGTATATCTGTTGGTCTGAATGACGAAGCCACAATCTACCTTAACAGAAAGTGGAAAGTGGGTAGGAATCTTAAGACAATTTAGAACAGAACTTTAATCGGCAAGCTGTAGCTCTTGTGGCAAAAATTATAGCATTATTTATTTTTTTTTACTTTCTAAAGATGTTATTTAAAATTTTAAAATTGTTATCGAATAACGATTATAAACTAAGATGGTAGTATAGGATGAGGCTAACATTAATTTAGTACTACCAGTGCAAAGTGTTGACTTGGAAAACTAAACTTAAGCAAAATATCGATCTTTGTCACTCAACAAAGTAAACGAAAAGTAAACTTATGCAATACTTGTATTTGCTATGTGTAAATAATTAAGTAACTTAAGGTAATAAGAAAATATATATTATTCGTATGGGGTATAAAATGCAGTATAAGAAAGCCACAAGCTTCGCAATAATTTCTGAATATTAGTGAAAAGCGCTCGCGTCGATAAAAATTTAAAACTTTTACTTGGTGCTTTTTGCTTCTACTTCGCTTTTATACCAAGCATGGCCTACTGGGCGATAGCGACTGGCGAAGGGTCGCCCCCGATGAAGATCACACCAGTGCTGAATCCAAATCAACGTGAATTCCTCGAGGATGAGCTGCTCTACCGCGAAAAACTGAAAATACTAGCCGAGAACAATACGATTAGCACGGATTTATTTGTGCGGAAATTCGAGGATATCGACGATCCCGTGCTGCTGGATAAACACGATTCCTTCTATCATACCACCAAAAGTTTGCTGGTGCCGTTCCAGATAATGGGTGTTATGCCGATACATCGCAATCCGCAGAAGCCGGGTATGCCACGCACCGGCTACTCATGGACATCGAAACAGGTCTTCTGGGCCATATGTGTTTTCTCGATGCAAACAACGATAGTGATATTGGTGTTGCGTGAGCGCGTGAATACATTTCTCAACGATTCCGATCGGCGCTTCGACGAGGCAATCTACAACGTGATCTTCATAAGTTTATTATTCACGAATTTCCTTTTGCCGGTTGCAAGTTGGCGACATGGACCGCAGGTAGCCATCTTCAAGAATATGTGGACGAATTATCAATTGAAGTTCTTGAAAGTGACTGGCTCACCGATTGTATTCCCCAATCTATATCCGCTCACCTGGAGTTTGTGTTTCTTCTCGTGGGGTGTGAGTATTGCGATCAATTTGTCGCAATACTATTTGCAGCCCGATTTCAAGTTGTGGTACACTTTCGCCTACTATCCGATTATTGCAATGCTAAATGGTTTCTGCAGCTTGTGGTGAGTTGAGCTTGTCATCTCCTTGAGGTTAGTCATTGCATGTTCCCTCTATAGGTATATCAACTGCACAGCCTTTGGAACCGCTAGCCGCGCTCTTTCCGCCTCACTGGAATTAACAATGATGGGTGATAAACCAGCGAAGAAGCTCACCGAATATCGAAATCTTTGGGTGGATTTGAGTCACATGATGCAACAACTAGGTAGAGTGGACGAAGTTTTGAAACCCCTTAGAAGAATATTCTAGTGAGGTCTAACTCTTTGCAAGATGTTAATCATAAAAATCGAATCAAGCGCTAAATACTTATTTGACTCATTGAAGTAAATTAGTGCCCCATTAGGTCGGTCGATCCGATCAAAACCTTTGATACTTTCAAACTAGTTGTGATCGAGAAGATTTATTTTTATTTTCTCACTGACTTGCTGAGCTCTTCACCAAGTCTGCTCCGAATAGCAGCCTTTTCATGGAGCCAGCTTTTGTTATAATATTAGATCTGCCATCTTCGGTATCTCCGCTCTCTTTTTCAGGTCGCGCCTACTCCAACATGTATGGCATGTACTGTCTGGTCGTATTCTTCACTACTATCATTGCTACTTATGGCTCATTGAGTGAAATTATGGATCATGGCGCTACTTACAAGGAAGTTGGTCTCTTCGTTATCGTATTCTATTGCATGAGCCTGCTCTATATCATTTGCAATGAAGCACATTATGCCACACAGAGTGTCGGTTTGGACTTTCAAACGAAGCTCTTGAATGTGGATCTCACAGCCGTGGATAGTGCTACACAAAAAGAGGTGGAAATGTTTCTCATGGCCACAACAAAGAATCCGCCGATTATGAATTTGGACGGTTATGCTAATAACGGTTATGTTATTAACAGAGAACTAATTACATCAGTACGTTGGGCATATATTTTTTCTTCTTGTAAGACAAAGTTATTTGAGGGAATTTATATTTAACAGAATATTTCCTTCATGGCTACTTACTTGGTGGTGTTGTTGCAATTCAAAATTACCGAACAACGGAATTACTCGCTGAAGCAGAGTAGGATGGAGTCGCTAATTGAGGAATGAATAATTTGTAAAGCTTTTTAGTATAAAATTGTATCAAAGAAATATTAGTTTCGATCTTTGCATTTGCTCTTCTCGGAAAATTTGTGGATTAGAAGTCCAGTTGGCTTTGTTCGTCCTTTGATTTTTTACTACCAAGCCCTTTAATAATTAAATAATAAATATTAAAAATTAAGTTCAGACTTTGTACGGGTAGCTTCTTTTTAATCTTCTTCTTCTTATTGAAATTAATTTTTGGTTATTCTAGCAGTAAGGTAAAAGTGAAAGTCCAAAATTGAACATTTAGCTGACGCAGTAGAGAAAAGTGGGTAGAAAATTGTTTCCTTATAAAGGTGTGTCGCAACTAAACTTTTACTACAAACGAAAATGATAATATTTAGGCAAAGAGTCAGCAAACTAAAACCAAAACTTACATTTCACATACATAGAAACTCCACCACTGCACGTGGGTATTTAGTACATATATAGTATGATACCTACTGGAATTCTCTGTAATTTGAGTTCAATTGCTCCTTTACACTCGTATTTGCCATTGACAAATGCCGTAACACATTCTCGTGTCAATGCACTTTGTTTGATTTTATTCAGTAGCTTGTGGCATTGTGTTGTAATACATATGTTTACTCGCACTCCCATGAACATACAAATGTGTTTGCATTTAAACTTTTGTTGTAGTTCAATGACGTTTAATCATTTGAAAATTGATTTGAAATCGTTTGCAAAGTGGTCGTTAACTTTTTAAAGGTTCATTTGGCAAGCTAGGTAAATTAATGGCATTTAAATTAGTTGCACGTCACTACTTGAGGAAGGAAAATATCAAGATGGCTCATTTAATGCACAATTCAATTTAAAGATCACTATTTACTTACATTTAAAACGAAGGAAAATATTGATCTTGTATCGTTTCATGTTGCTGGATATTAAAATTTCTGTCTTCCCGGCTAATATGCCACCTGTTAAGCAGCGATTACAACACACCAGCGAATTAGCTTAAAATGAGAAAAATATGTATATAAAATAAATGGTAGCAAAAATAACCGACAATCATTTACCAAAATTGCAAAAAGAATATGCAAGCCAACATACATTCATCATGTAAATTCGTTTATAGCGGAAAAAATACAATACCGTAAAATAATACTCACCCGTCAGCGCTGCTCTCGACGGGATCCGACAACATCAATGACACCTGTGGTATAAGCTTTGACACATGTCTACGTGTGAGTACTTGAGTGCTCTTGTATGTACTTGCTAATGTTTATATTTCCGCGGTGCTATCGAAGAATGTATCTGTTGTTGTTGCACTTGACATTTTGAATTTTATTTTTCCTTTTATACTTTTTATATCGCTCTTTGCATTTTTGTATATAGTATGATACCTACTGGAATTCTCTGTAATTTGAGTTCAATTGCTCCTTTACACTCGTATTTGCCATTGACAAATGCCGTAACACATTCTCGTGTCAATGCACTTTGTTTGATTTTATTCAGTAGCTTGTGGCATTGTGTTGTAATACATATGTTTACTCGCACTCCCATGAACATACAAATGTGTTTGCATTTAAACTTTTGTTGTAGTTCAATGACGTTTAGTCATTCGAAAATTGATTTGAAATCGTTTGCAAAGTGGTCGTTAATATTTCAAAGGAGGTTGTGTTTGTACAAGTCAGTTCATTTGTCAAACTAGGTAAATTAATGGCTTTTAAATTAGTTGCATGTCACTACCTGAGGAAGCAAAATATCAAAGTGACTCATTTAATCCACAACTCAATTAAAAGATCACTATTTACTTTAGAAAAATATTGATCTTGTATCTTGTTGCTGGATATTAAAATTTCCGTCTTCCCGGCTAATCTGACACATGTTAAGGAGCGACTACAACACACCAGCGAATCAGCTTAAAATGAAAAATATATATATAATATAAAAATATATGGTAGCAAAAATAACCGGCAATCATTAACCAAGTGCAAAAAGAACATGCAAGCCAACATACATTCATAATGTACTTTTGTTTATAACAGAAATTTACAATACCGTAAGATAACACGCACCCGTCAGCGCTGCTCTCGACAGGATCCGACACCATCAATGACACCTGTGACTGAGTCTACCTTTGTTTGTTTGACTTAGTCTACATGTGAGTACTTGAGTGTTCTTGTATGTACTTGCTAATGTTTATATTTCCGCGGTGCTATCGAAGAATGTATCTGTTGTTGTTGCACTTGACATTTTGAATTTTATTTTTCCTTTTATACTTTTTATATCGCTCTTTGCATTTTTGGCTTTTTGCGACAATTTTTCGCTCGTCAACGCATCATGCATTTAACTGTCACCGACGCCGACATGTCTTACAGTCGATTACCATTATATCGTCATGGCCAGGCGGCACCTGCGTAGGTATGAATTACCCAGCTAGCAAATTTAAGGAATTTTCTAGTAGATTCCATCACGTAATAAAAATAATGTTGCTGGATGGTGTGCATAGATCAACTACTTAGAGGCAACAAAAAGAAAGAAAAATTTAATTATGTTGATATAAAGGTCTGCGTAAACATATCAAAATACCGTATTTATGGTCTAAATTCAAAGATCTATAATATTTAAGTTCGTACCTATTATATCAAATTCGAAAAAGCTTTAATTTCTATCAAAATTAATTTTTTTGAAAAGTTCCTCAGAATATATAAATATAGAAATAACATTTTTGGTATATACAAGCCGCAATAACATCCTGACAACTTGCTTCCGTTTATTCGCCGAGACAAGTGCCCTTTATATCCAGCAGCCATTTCAGTATATCAGCCTACTTAAACCACTTTACCCTGATCAATTGTTTCATCAATTTGCAGCTCTTCAATGGCTTTTCAATGGCTTTTGTGTACCGATTAGGCGGATTCGGTGGAAATTTGTCACACAAGTGAGTGTTATAGGCCTACAAATGCTGTAGCATTATGCATACATCTATACAAAAATAAATATATTGGTTTGTGCTGACAAAATGTTATTTTGCCAAAAATATATCTTGGTTCTGTTAGTGACAAATAATAATCAAATCAAATACTAAACCAAATGTCCTCATACCGTCACAAATTTACCGATCTCTCAGTAAGTTTTGGGTGACCTTGAGTTAGTGAAATGAGTGAAATTAAATTTAAGTTCTATTACAGGTTTAAAACTTATTTCATCTTTGTGGGATGTAATTATTCGAAATTAGCGCGAAAACCTCTAAAAACAGATAGGTAACTCTCGTGTGAATCGAAACAAATTCTTCCTATCTTCTACTTCCTATCCAGTAATATTTAATTTCTTCGAAGTCTAGCTATGTTTCCTTTACTGGAATTATTTTTAACCCGTTTAAAATTGGTAAAAGCTAAAACGTTTAACTTATGGTCATGATTTTGTGCATCGCTGCCATTTTGATAGGTTCTAAAATGCACAACAAAAGAAGCGTTTATAATAAATAGAAAACTAACGCCACATTTACATAGCTATCAAGAAGCACAACAACAATTAAATGGCAAAAAAGAAAGGAAGCTACGCTTAATGTGTATGAGCAAATGCTTTCAAGTGCGCGTCATCTCAAATTTATACAAAGCCTTATACTAAATCTCTCAAACAAGGCGTCTTGTAGAGTTGATGTAGATACGAAATTTCACTAATGCTTTAAAAATATTGTACTCAGCGCCAATGTATCACTGCAGAAGTTCCCACTTATTAATATATTACACACTGATAAAATGATCGTTGGTATTTGACCTTTTTATACTTGCATTCGGGGAACCATGCTGAATAAAAATATTTTAGAATAATATGGATGTTAAACCAATTGATTTCTTGATCCTTACCCTATTAATTGATATATATTGATTCCATTCGAAAATATCCTTACTCGATCCTAGTACATAGTAGAGACTCTCATGGCTACCAAGACCTCAACTTACACACGTCTCATAAAGTGAAACGCAGAAAGAAATAAATAATAAGAATTCTTATATAGAATGTATCCAGAAGTTAGAACGGCTGAGCTGGATTCAGACTCGATGCACAGTACCCACATTAAATTTCCAATTGTTGCATTTCTCAATTGGGCCGTTGGGGCATATTTATGAGTTATGTGCTAGAATGCAGGAAATCGAAAACCATGGAGCAAACTCTAGCTTAAAATTTCATACGTGAGTATACAAATATGTATGTATGTGGATGAAAAAAATATGAAGTAATGCGAATATTTGTACATTTAGTAGAGTTTTCTGTACTTAAGATAACAGTACATACAAATATATGTAGTGCATTTTCTTAACATAAACATTTCTGCATATTTTTCAAGATATAAAGATCCATCAAATCATTCATGTATCCTCCTGTGGATGTGTGTTTGCTTATTTATGTTAAAAAATACTACATACATATGCATATTATTTATTTATTACATTCACATTTTAATTTGCTTCCATTTATATCCTTCCTTTTCATTTCAATGCCTAGGTACACATATGCAAACGTCAACGTGCAAAAGCACATTCATTCTACATTCTTCCGCAGCAAAAACTGACTGATCTACGTGAGTATTCAAGTGCTCTGCAGTATGCGACAGACATTAGATCGAGTTTTGTTTGTTTATTTGAAGAAGCATTACAATTGAAGAAGCAGGGGGACGTTTGTTTACTAAACCTACTCGCTTACATACAAATTTACAACCGGCATTGTGTGGGAATTGCGAATAAAAGTGTGTAAATAAAGCGAAAGAAATATGGCGGCAAATATGCTTGAAGGATGTACGAGTACCTTAGCCGAGTGGGTTGAGCGCCCGCTGCCACCTAGTCGTTGGAAGAGTAGCTTTTAGTAACAAACGGTTTGGGAATAAAAATTTCCTCCATCCAAAACTAAATTTGAGGGGCCTTGAAACTTGTGGTAAGTTCTTATACGAGAATGGAAAAACTAATTAACACAGATATCCAGGCATATTATTAATCTTATAATAAACTCTTTTTTGGGATCTGTTTTTAGTAAAATGCTATTCATGTATGTTTTACTATATCTCAGGCTCTTTGTTCCCTGTAAAATGTCTTGAGTTAAGTAAAGTTGCATAACGATTGTAGAATGGCAAAATATCAAACTGTCCATCAATCAAGCTAAAGCTGAAACCAAAATAAACTGCAAATTGTTTTCTAACAAATTTCTGAAAAATAAGTCGATGATTAAAAATAATAATTGGTTGTTAATTTACTCTTTCAAACCTTATGTTTAATGATGTTTCGTGGGATGATTTAATTCTTCTTCGCTTTGAGTTTTTATTTCTAAAATAAGCAACTCATCTTCTCACATTCTTTAATAAATTTATTTCTCTTTTCATCCAGAAGCTTAAAGCTACTCAAGAAACCATGACATGACAGGCTTATGACAAGAAAGACCGCGCTTTATTCAGCTCTAATTTGCCTATAACTTCTTCGACACCTTCTTGTATGTATATTTAATATTCCTATAAGTCAAAAGAAAATCTGGTGAAAACTTTTGCTAGTCATTCTACCATCGGAAATTCAACTCCATAAATTAATTAGACCCACGCTACGTCAAGACCATAGTGAATTAATTCAAAGTACTTGTAATATTTCAAAAACTGCTTTGTCATTCATTATTTTGATAAAAAAAGAGAAGAGAAAGAATAGTAATTATTAATTTTCAAAAGTACTGTAAAGACAATAACAGACCCATTCATATATTATAACATAAAATGCCAAAACATGGATATGTATTAATGTGCTATTAAGTAATTGCTAATTCACTTTGAGTCATTTGGATTCTTCTTTGGCAGGCTTCTTCAGTAGTTATGGTAGTTCTGAAGCTTGTAGCTGTTGTTTTTTTATTGTTTTGTACATCTCAAGCCACCTAAAGTGCTCGAAACAATTAAAGTGTTGGCTTTTATGCCTATGTATTTATGTTCATGCTATTTTTAGCGCGTAGTAGGCAGTTTATTGTGATTTTTTAGTTTCATGTTATTAGCTTCTTATTTTCTATTATTCTTACAAATTAGCTTTTAGGATTAATTTTTCAATACTGAACTTATTTTGTTGTATTGTTGTATATATGTGATGTGATGGAGGAATTACACTATGGACTACTATGGTAGCTAATCTCAATTCTTTATAATTTTAATCATTTTAAATGCTCTAAAAGCAGTTTAGTGTTGTTTTCGTATTGTCCTATCCATCCGATAACCTTACAAGTGCCTTCTCTATCTCTCTCTCTCTCTAACCAAAAGGAGAAATAAATAATTGTCGAGTTTCATGAAACCTTAAAGACTTAAGCGTCGGCAATTCATAGCAATCCCTTCAACAAACGTGTTAAAAATAACCTAACGAGGAAAATCAGACCATAAAATTGGTTATTATTCGACTTACTTACGAAAATTCACTGTCATCCTCGGAGTTTAGTCTTAGACACTTCATGCAAATAAACTTAACTCTAAAACTTATTGCTATCGATGCAGAATGTCGCAATGGCAAGGAGTCGGGATTGCTGATATATGAGAGTTAATTTCTTTGTTTTTGTATTATACTTTGTTTTCTTATATAAACACTCACACCCACTTCCGCTTACAATCGCCTGGGAAGATTTTAAATGAGATGAATGTTTGAAATTAAGTGGCAACTAAGTCAAGTTACTGCACCAACGACAAGAAGAGAGAATAATTAAGGATATTTCTGTGCATCGGCGAAATTACAACGCGCTTTCTTCGCCTTCCACAAAAATTCATATTGCACAGATTTCCCTTTCCGAAATTTGGTTATTTTGCCGGGAAATATCGAATTTTGCAAATGATATAAAGTAGTTAAATAATAGTGGCTTGTAGCGGGTTCATAATGAAAGGAAGAGAGAGGAGTGCATTAAGAGAAACTTGTAAGTGCCTTTTGATATTCAAAGTAAGATGAAAGAACGGGAAGCATTTAACTAATGAGTTTATAATGAATTGATTCAAAATTGCTCGTACTCTTTGGTGCACAATGTTCTTCAAGAGGGTGAACACTTAATACACCTATATATTACATACATATAAAGTAATGTTGTAAAAATAATTAGAAACTACTGAATGCAGCGGTACATACTGGCGAAAAGATGTAAAACCATAAAGGCAACAGCTTAATTCAAAAACTCATTTGCATCTCTAATGTAAATTTTGTATTGAATATTGCAATTAGTTGAATCTCTCTCATCTCACTGTCCTTAACCAAATCTTTTATTTTGCTTCGTTATTTATTCTCATTTGCTTTTTGTCCTTCCGTTCCATTTACATATTTCATACAAAGCTCATTAGTAAAAACTTTACCGAAAGTAAGTCAAACAGAAATTCTATACACTCTCTCTCGAAACATTCTGCTATGAGTTATTGCTATATTGCTGCAGATTTTCAATAGCAAACCCATTTCATTTGCTATAAATTCGTATTTACTTTCCAATTGACTTTTCATTTCAACCATGATGAGGTTTCACATTTTATGTCGCGCTCTACGCGTAAAAACCACGACAGTGAAGCTTGTTTATAGCTTGCATCAAGCAACTAGTTGCCTACCATAAATATTTATCAACAACAAAATCACACTTTGTATTTGAGCGCTTTTGATGTCTTGCGTCTACATATGTATCTGTTTTTGTAACCATGAAAGAAGATCTATGGCGATAAGTAAAGTAAACGATAAGGGGAGCCTAAAGTAGGATTCGAATTTTCTTATTCTTCGATTTCTAATAAGTAGTTAGTTTTTAGTTCATTCGGCTTACGAGATTTTCATGCATATTTATTATTTATTTCTTCATATCGCTCAGATCTTTCAAATTGATTTGACTATATCTTCCAGAAACGGTTTTTAGAAATCATACTCCCCTTCATTTGAAGAGAATTCTTACTGTGTAGTCACACTAAATCTATGCATACGCAAATGGCAAATTATATTCCCCTATACAAGTATTTACCCAACTTGGCCTTCGATGAAAGCATCAACATCAACACTCATTTCAAGCGTAAAAAGATTAGAGACCTGTTTTCCACCGAGAAAAGCCCAATCACACGAAAACGGCTTATGAACTGAGCATAGCATTGTATAGTAGCCACCAATACTGGGCAACGCACACACGCATGTTATCCCGATATCTTCAAGCGTATTGAAAACCGGACAAAGTTGCATTCACCTGGTGTATTAGGGGTATTTTCGAGGTCAACGTCAAATTGCGCTAGAGGAAAAAATGCTGAAGTGCAGAAGCGCAGAAGAAAACGGCCAACCATAAAATCGTGATGCGCCTCTGATGGCGCGTACACCACATGAAAATCCACTTCATCTGCTGGTGCATGCCACCAAAGCAACAGTAAGCAGCAGAAAATTCGGAGCACTAAACTGAGAAAAATAAATTAAATCTAACAGGATTTGTTCCATACGGCGGAGGAGGCGAACTGGGGGAAATGAAAATCTGTGCACGTTAAAGCTGTTTTGGTGGAATTATGACAGATGAGAAAATTGGCGCACCAAATTGCCAATGAAATTCCAAGTTCCATGTCGTCCCATGGCACCTGGTTTTGGTGCACTGAAAAATCTGGCTTCAAGGCACATGTGCTGTCTCTGTATCTGTTCGGATTTATGCCGCCTGACTAAGCGTCTGAGTGCTGCTGCTGGTTGTCCATGCGCAGGTCATCTTGATTGGCGGTTGTGTGTTTGTTTTGCACTTTGTTACAAGCTCTTTATTATTACTTTTGAAGTAGTACAATATTTGAAGTAATTAGTTGGGAAACGCAAGGTTTGTAAGTAAATTATTTGTAAATTTAGTTTTTATGATTTTATTATCCCTAATTGTTGTTTGTTCCGTGAGTAACCTAAATAAACAAATAAATAATTTATTAAGGCGATTCATTTATTAAGTCGATTCATGTCAACAGCTGATAACTTTTTTAATATTTGTTGTAACATTTTCACACCAACTCAAATATAAATAAGACCAACATGTATTACTTCCACCCGCTTGTAACTTATCGAATTCGTTGGCAATATATTATTTTAAATGGCTACAACACCAGTTAAAAATAAGAAGAAGAATCGGACACCGTTAAGTTCAAAATAATTTATCTTTGTGTATTAAAATCTAATTATGTATAGAGCGGCTCCCATTGTTAATGTTCTTTCAAGAATTAAATTAGTCACGGTTCGTTATGTGTATAACCAGGACTAAAGCACACATTATAATTTTTGTTGTTGGAGAATTTATTTAATTATATTTCCGCTGTTCATGCTTTTTAGAGTCTTTTCCTTTATTCTTATATATTTTTCTGATGCATTATAGGATCATTAACAAAAATGAAATTTTTTCTATTACGTTCTTGATTTGCTATTAACAATTGCACTTTTTGTTTTTTACTTGATATATTTTCCAATTTTTCCAATGCAGGTATTGTATTTCTTTCAATTACCAAGAAACACTGAAAAAATTATGGAGAACGCGAAAATAGTAGACATAAAATTGCTACTTAATATTAGAAGGTTCTACAGGTTTTCGGCCTCCCGTACTCTCACAAAATGGAATCAATTCAATTGACTTGAAGAGTATTTGGCTTAATATGATTGTTTGCGTTTCAAATAAGTCAGTTTTATTTAATTAAAACAAAAAAATACTTCATCGTTTAAAAAGATTTGACATAAAAATCTGATTTATGAATTAACAGTATTGACCGTATCAACATAAATGAAAACGCAAGCGCATACATTGACAGCTGGTATGAAAAATAACTATCCATGTTAAAGTGATGACAATTAAAGACATTCCCCGAACCGAGTTGAGAAACAAAAGATTTCCTTCTGTTCATCTTTTTGATTTTTCTTTGCATAAGGATTCTTCAGTTTCCCGTGAAGGCAACGAAAAATTAAATATCAGAGCCAACATCACCAAACTCCTTCCTCAGTTAAAGAATTTTTAATTCTTCACCAATTAGTTATGAATACATATACACACTATTTTGCATGATTTCACTTTCTTCTTTCACAGACAATTTTTGTACGCTACAAAATTAATGGAAGAGGAAAAATTCCTTTAGAAAGACTTTTGATGTGACAAAGGAAACTTCGAAGCAATGAAGTTGTAAGCGGGAGCCGACCGTTTGACGGAACGACGTAAGCAGCGGATACCTACAGTTAGTAGCTCTCACAAAGACACTATGTTTTACCAATAAAAAATATCAAGCACAAGAAAGACGTTAAATTCTACTATTTCAACTCGCAATCGTTGGAGTTTTTCCTGCTTTTCCAGAGGCTTTAAAAGGAATTATGCACAAAAGTGGACTCGCTGCCATTTTTTAATGTAGTAGTTTCAAGTTTTTATTTGTATTTTTCCTATATTTTTGCACAGCGCTAACTCTATTAACCGGCAGCGAATTTCATTTTATGACAACTTCATCTTAGTGTTCGTCAACTTTGTAATTTCCATCTGCACCCTCGCAGCGAATACATTCATTCAACGCGAACTTCATCCTAAATTACTTGAGAAAATTATTGGAGTATTTCCCTCGCGTGAAAAAAGCTTCGAGTAGCTTGTGGACCAGACTTAACTAAGATTCGAGAATGCCGGTTGTGTATGCCTTTGTATTGGTTTCCTTGCTTGTTGTAGCTTCTATTCACTACTTTGTTTTAAATGAGTCAAGAAATTTCGCAAGAATTTATGCCGATTTTACGAAGAAGATGTAACTTCCGGGGTGAAGGGTAATCTTACAACTAATTATACAAAGAGTGGTAAGTGAAAGATATGTAGGCGCGGATAAGAAGAATCCGGTTAAGCAAACTCATGCAAAGTTTTACAGACAAGTTTTTCATTATTAATTAAAAATGGATGAGCTTAAACTGTAGTAAATGAAGTCAATTTAAGACACTTTCATTTATTTTGTACAAAAAGTAATAGATATACATTTAGTTAGCTAGGGATAAGTTTTAAGAATGGCAGTTAGAAGAAGATGGCTAGCAACAGAATTCCGTACCAGTTTGCTGAAGTTTGAAGTGAAGCGATAGGAAATGGTGTTCGGCGAAATCTACGACAGTAACTGGTTAAAAAATGATCAGAAGACTCGAAGAAAATTGTGTAGATTTTTTACCAGAAACAAACAGTTTCAAGCTTTCGAAGGAATAAATATCGGATCAAGAATATATAGTTAGATATCAGGGAATTTTTTGATACGGAATAAATTAAAAAAATATGTATGTGAATCATCCTGTTTCTTCATTTATTATACTTTTTTGTGTGCCTTTCAAATACAAATATTTACAAAATAATTGAAATGGCAGAAAATAAAAATCTGTGCCCAAAAATCATAAAAATAACTGCATTGGTTCTAGCATTTATATTGTTAGTCAAAACATTTCTCTGTTTTCTTTTATCATTTGCCATACTCGAAGAACCGCCTGAGGACTGGCCGCAAAGGCTTAAAGGTGAGGATTTGTAGCTGTTTCATAAAAAATTACATACATGCAAATATCTTCAAAATCTTCAATTGCGTTCTTATGACTACTTTCAGATGACTGCCATCCCAAATGGTATAGTTGGTTCTCGCTAATTCTGAACGCTGTTGGTGTTGTGGTCTATTCATATATGTATTTTGGTATCCTATATGTACTGCCATACAAATATGTACTCGCTACTGCAACAATAACAATTTGATCACATTTTCCACTCTTAAACACACACATTTAACCTCTCGGTGGGACTTATTGGAGTAACTGCTCATCTTATAGTTTCCGTAACAGCTCACATAATACTGTGGATAGAACAAACAAAGCCACAGACGATGATGCAATTAAATTGGATGGGAACCGGTGAGTGATATTATTTCTGAATTATTCGCAGTGAATTAATACCCAGTTTTTCATATTTCATCTTTGTCCATCGTTTGTAGTCCATTATCCTACATTCACTACCGAAGAATTATTTCCGATGAGCGAATGCCAGAAATGGAGGAGAGCAAATCAGCAGAAAGTAAGCAGAATTGATCAATATCGAATTGTTCAAGTAAATTTAATAAACCTAGTTTTAATATATTTTTGGAAGAAGGTTTCAGTTCTGTTATATATTTTCAAATTCTTAGGAACTTGTTGGTTTGGTTTGTTAAGAAACCGAGCCTAAATTTATATATGCAGTTGTTAAAGTATGGTAATATTTAGGCAAGCAATTCTTACATTTAAGTACCACCCTAATGTTCAACTCAAATAACTTTGAAATATAAAACCCAGTAAGTATGTCAGAGTCGTTTTCAGCACGCTCGCAGACAATCAAACGAAGCATTGACACAATTGACTGCAAATGCCGAAAGGATGCAGCAAGTCGGCATCCTTCGATAGACACAGACTCACTGATATATGAATAAGAGGGAATAAAAATAGTGCCAAACGAAATCTAGTTTAAAAAACGTCCGCCGTGCAAACGAAGGAGTCAACATTGGGAAACATGAGTATACCCAGAAGCATAAAAGAACAAACATACAATACAATCCAATTACATGTAGCGTGCAACCAAATGGGATGGAACCCCTCAAATAAACACTAGGTGAGAATGTAGTTGAATGCAAGTGCTTTGTTGGGAGTTACATAAGTGCATGCATGGAAGGCATTGCACACAAGGGTGGAGCGCTTTATTCGTATATATTTCCTATGTAATATGAATGTTTGTGTACACCATAGTGCTTCTTTTGCATATATTTTGCAGATTTTATCTGTGAAACACTCTGAGTTGATTCAACCTGAAACCAAAAGTAGTGAACTCCGTTTTTCTATTTGGCAGCAAACACGTGTATTTGCACTGAATATATTACATATGATATATTACATACGGAAATAAAAACTGTCTACGATCCCACAAAACTTTAAGTGTGGCGAATCGAACAAACAAATGGTATATATATAGTATTATCTTTGAAATGGGTTTATAAAAAAATTTGAACAGGTTATCTTCAAACCTGCCAATCAGATTTCTTGTGAAGACTGGTGGGTAAATTATAACTTTTTGAGGTGTTCACGAGGCTTTGACTTAAACAATCAAGTCGTTAGTTTTTACTTGAATACTGGGCTAGCAGGTGAGAGGAAACGTCTCTGGAGATCGCTTCTTCGCTCTCACGTCAGAGAAAAAGAGTCATTATTTTGATATCAGCTAATTTTAATTTGAACTTCTATCAAACCATCTGACGACACATTTAATAATTGCAATCCGACATGAGTTTAGGAATATGTATATAGAATAGCAGTCAGCAAAAAAATTATATTCTTTTCTTCATCGAATTCTCACTATTTAATAAAGAATGTCTTACAAAAGCCAAGTGAAGCAACCGACTTTGGCAAACGGAAGGAAACCAAACACCAAACACATAGAAATGCCACACAAGAACCACATGCTAAAAAAGTTGTTGACAATTTTGTGCCGAAGGAGTGAGGTTACCTATAACTTTGCAGTTGAAAGAAAGGATAAAAATAAAAGTTATGAGATTTCAGTTTTAGGCGCAATCGAGTTACAATAACGCACGTACAAAGGAAAAGTTAAATTTATCTAGCGGATTAAAAAGGAACAAAATGCTGCAAATTGTGTGGCTCCTTTGTGGAGTGTGAGGTTATAGGCGTGACTTCCGCGTGCCGCTTAGAAACCGCTTTCAAACTCAGCTCTTCAAATACAAACCAATACTTGGAGTGATTGTGTTGGCTTTATGCTATTCATAACAATAATACCAAGATGGAAATTCAATAAGTGCAAATGAGATCCACTTAAAATTTAATGATGTATTTGAGAGAAAAAATAGGCCTAGAATGAACTTAAATAAAAGAGCGCAAGTTCGCGAAGGTAAGAAAAACTCACGAGGTCGAAGTGAGCTGTGTAAAAATATTGGAGTCTATTTCAAATTACTGTCATTTATAACAGCTAATTCGAGTTGTTACTGTCGACAAAATAGCTTATTATGAAAAAAGAAAAAAATTACATTACAATTTTACATTTTTAATTGAATCTCATTTAATAAAAAGCACGATTGTTATCATGAAAAAAAAATGCAATACCTTGGAAATTTAAATTTTCCTGCATCAATTCACCTGACTGAAGCCTTCAACTAACCCAGGCTCAAACCAACACTGGTTCTTCAGAGTTATTTGGTTTCGCTGCGTTGAATATAATAGGTACTGCTTGCATAAATTTTCGGCAAATTTTCATTGCTGCATGATCTTCCAAAGTCATGCACTTTATTACAATTCACCTCCCTCTGTTTATTCCTTTCATTTTGCATTTAATTCCGTAGAAAATTCACTGGACCCTACATCTGTAAGATTCCTTACAATAGTGCTACGTGTTGCCGTTTTCATTTCGTGCATTTTCACAGTTAAGTCACAGTTATTGCCGAGAATTGCTTGCTTTTCAAACTTCGCACACATCAACGCCTTGCCACAACCGAGTCTTTGTCTTTTTTGTAAAGATAAAGGTTACATGTGGGGTAAATTGAAATTTGTATTGGAATTTAAGTTAAGACCGATATTAAAATTGAGAATATTCATATAACTTTCGCATCGCAATTGGAAAGTGGAGTACAATTAGCACCGAGGATTATAAACGATTGTATTTGAATAGAAACTAAGATAATAAAAGTTTCAACTGGACAATTCTAAGATTTGACTTTGTTATTTGTTTCAAATCGTAATGTGTGTTTAATGCTATAACTGATGTTAGCTAAAAATCTACCGCAACCATTGTAAGTATGACTATAGTATGAATTGAGTTGCGACTACGCTTACCTAGATTAATACTAGAAGGACTATGAAAAGGATTTTGATTAAGAATTTACAACACCTTAGAAAATAGCTGTGCTTTCTCGAATCTTCTGCAACAGCTGGGAATGCTCACTTATATTTTGCATTCATTCTACTTGAATAAACATCTGCCTCCTTCAGCTCTTCGTAGTACGTTTGCAAATTTGTATAGATAACTGTAAGTTCAACAATGCTCACGAACACACCCCCAAGAATGCAAAGTCAGATTTCTACATTTCATTTTACGGTGCATGTACCCCGCATGTATTGGGGGCATATCAGCTATGCAGGTGCGAAATGATCACATTTGTCTGCTACAGTTAGGCGTTCAATGCAGAAACTTGGCAACTTAACAAATTGCTGAAACTTGAAATATGGTTACAGCTCGCACAAATGGAAATCGCTTCACTAACCAACGTTGGATACCGAGTGAAGGAGACTGCTATGGTAAGGAATTAAACTCGAGAACGAAGCAAGGACGTGACACCGGGGAGGTAAATTGTTATGAAAATATATACACACTTAGTTACATACATAGATATAAATATCTTGCTGTCCATTTAAATGGAAAATATTACAACAGTGAAGAAGAAAGATGTAACGAAAGATTAGGTGGCGAGTTGTGGTAATGACTTCTGATAGAATGAGAAGGAGTAATATAAATTTAAGGATTTAAAATTAAAGGAGTTATAAAATGTGGATCGTTGATGTATATCCTTTTAGAAGGTAGAATTTCCATGCGTTTGACTTAAAAATGTCAGAAGGTATATTATATTCAAAATCATATTCAAGAGTATTTTGAGGAGATGTTAGAGAGAAAGAGATGACTGTGATGTCTGATGTGACAAAAACTTATCAAAAAGGTAGATAATCGATTTAACATTTTGATTATTCTGTGTAATATTCAGTTAGTTTAAAACAAAAAAGTTAGAAGCTTGTTACCTTTTTGTGAATATTAAACTCCAAAAAATATTTACACAAAAATGAAACTAAAGATGCTTACGGTTGAAAATATGTTAAGAATTAAGAAAGTTAGGTTTTGAGAATATGATATACCTTTTGAAAATTAAAAAAAACAAGTAAGGAAAGGCTAAGTTCGGGTGTAACCAAACATTTTATACTCTCGCAATTTATTGAAGAAATTTTATTAAGATAACGCACAAATTTACCCATAAATTCGGCATAAAGTTTAATAGAATAACCAAAATCGTCCTATATAGTGTATGAGGGCTGAGGTAATTCCTGAACCGATTTCATTCAATTTCACCAGCAAGGTACACTATATCCAATACTATACGCTCACTTAATTTTGCTAAGATATATCACATATTAACCAATACATATATGCGTAATAAAGCCCAACGAATTTTTGAAAAACCTTTAATTAGGTATATGGGAGCTAGGGGATGATATTTTTGCAAAACCTATAATTATGTATATGGGAGCTAAGAGATGTTGTGACCCGATTTTAATAATTTTTGGAACAGAGACACACTATTGGAAGAAAACAATTTCCTCTTAATTACATTAAATTAGTTGAGAGATTTACCCATATTTTCGGTTAAAATTTAACCTTAGGCGCTGAGTTCAACATGTTCGATATCTGGGGCCTTGAAAAGTTATAGTCCGTTTTCGACAATTTTTTCACAAGTGATGCCACAGATCATATACTGTATTTGTGTAAAGTTTTATTTCGCTATCATCATTGGTTCCTAATGTATATGTTATAAAGTGAAGGATTCAGATGGAATTCAAAAGTGAGTTATAAAGAAAGTAGTCGTGGTTGTGAACCGATTTCATCCATTTTCCACACATGTCATCAGGGTGTCAATAAAATATTATATACCGAATTTCATTGAAATCTGTCGAGTAGTTCCTGAGATATGGTTTTTGACCCATAAGTGGGCGATGCCACGCCCATTTTCGATTTTGTAAAAAGATCTGAGTGCAGCTTTCTTCTGCTATCATTTCTGTGAAATTTTGTGTTTCTGACGTTTCTCGTTAGTGAGTTAACGCACTTTTAGTCATTTTCAACCTAACCTTTGTATGGGAGGTGGGCGTGGTTATTATTCGATGTCTTTCATTTTTGGACTGTATAAGGAAACGGCGAAAAGAAATGACTGCAGAAAGTTTGGTTTATATAGCTTTATTGGTTTGCAGGATATATATAAAAAACCTATTTGGGGGCGGGGTCACGCCCACTTTTCCAAAAAAATTACATTCAAATATGCCCCTCCCTAATGCGATCCTATGTTCCAAATTTTATTTTCATAACTTTATTTATGGCTTAGTTATAGCTCTTTATGTTTTTTTGGTTATCGCCATTTTGTGGGCGTGGCAGTGGTCCGATTCCGCCCATTTTCGAACTTAACCTTCTTATGGTGCCAAGGAACACGTGTTCCAAGTTTCATTAAGATATCTCAATTTTTACTCAAGTTACAGCTTGCACGGACGGACAGACGGACAGACGGACAGACGGACAGACGGACGGACGGACAGACGGACAGACGGACAGACGGACGGACGGACAGACAGACATCCGGATTTGAACTTTACTCGTCACCCTGATCACTTTGGTATATATAACCCTATATCTAACTCGTTTAGTTTTAGGACTTACAAACAACCGTTAGGTGAACAAAACTATAATACTCTCTTTAGCAACTTTTGTTGCGAGAGTATAAAAATTAAAAACGGCAAAAACAAATGGAATATTTCATTATGGGAAATAAACTGAACCGGTTAAATAAATATTTCTCTCTTGAAGCGAAAGTATAACCAAGGGTGAATACCAAAACTTTAAAAAATCATACAACCTCACCACATATAATGAAACCCCTGGACCTTGGAAGCAAAATTCAAAGGATTGTAATAGTACGAAAAGTACGATTTCATGTAATCATTTCTTGCAACTAGGTTTGTGCGCTTATTGAATGAAGTTGTTGTCAATTGCCTACGGGTGCAAGGCGCTTTCGTTAGTAACTGCAATCTATGCATACGAAGTGTATCAAGAGGACTCTAAGACCCAACAACAACAGTAATAAGAACGTAGTAATGAAATTCAATGAGTCTAGCATGTGAATTTGTGCCAATAACAGACATTAAAAGCGTAAACGCAAAATACTCTTCGGTGAATTACACTGCATTTGCCATGAAGGGCCGCCTTACATTTACGGTTTGCTTTAGTTGCAAGTTAATCCATGGATATTTCAGTTTTCGGATACTTGGAGCGGCAAGTCCATATTTCTACAATAATGAGGATAGGCTCTTTAGAGATAATAACTAGCAAGAAATTATTTCCGCTCATAGTAATTAACCAACAAGATTTCATCAGAGATAGAGCTAGAAACAAATTTCTATCTAAACCACAAATATTTTATCTTCCAAAAATATATTTTTCTCACGCCCTAATGTGAACTCTCACATACACATATCAATAAAATAAAAAACCTTAGAGAAATCTCGAAATAACTATTAAGGACTAACCACAACTCGCCTCCTGCTTTTCCTTTCATCTCTGCAGGCGCTTTTAGTGCACAACAATAAAAGCCTTGCAAAGCAACAATACCAATAACAAGCATTGCAGTGAAAACTTGTACCTTTCATCTTTGCGGTGAACCGCACGGTATGCCGACTTAATCTACGTAAACCAACAAAAACAATATACTTTTATTACTCACATATACGCATGCGCACTGTGCAAAGTCTGCCCCTGTATGTGTGCAGAGCTTATGCTTATTTGCGCGCATAAAAGCATCTCGAGCATGTATTTTTCCAGATTTTGTTATTCACTAAGATATTATATCGCATATGCCACACATGCATACTCACTCACACACACACAAATATGTTTATTTTGAATGAAAGTAACAACCCACTCTCACAAAATCTGCATTCACTTTTACTTTGGCTTTTAGGTCATGATGAAGTTTACATGTGAACAAATGATATATTTGCACACCTATGCACACGATGTGGAATATGTAGAAAAATAAAATGATACGCTTCGCTGCACAAGTGTTATGGATCAGTTCTAAATTAAATTATAACAAACAAGCCCGACATAACACTTCAATTTGATCCGAAAATGCTTCCTAAACAACTAAAACTTTCTACTAAAGAGCGATCTCTTGCTTTAGATGTCCATTATCACTAAATCATGTTTTAACAAAGATTAGAGAACATTGAATCTGTGTGGTTGAGAAATTAAGGCCACACGATTATCACCAACGCAGAAATACATGGGAGAGGCAAATTACTCGCCAATATTTTTTTCATATACCACATAAGTATGTTCTATATATTGATATTGAATATACAGTATATATCTATATGATAAGAAATGTCTGTAATCTTAAATTTAATCTGTGACACGTATCCTTTCTCTACTTATGTATGTGCCTCTTATGCGACATTTTACTAATTATTCAATTAGTTAAGTTCTAATGCTATTAATGTTATACCTCCACACATACACTCAACTGAAAAAGTTTACCACACTATAGTTGAGCCAGGCGTTGCTGATGACACTTTTGTGACCTAATGCTCTTGAACAAAAGCTGAGCTAACTAACTTGTAGGCCCACAGTCAATTTAAATTTAAATTTCACAAGAGTGCATGAGTAGAAACACACCTTATGCACCTACATATACAGCTACACACACAAACAGAGATGAGTGCTAACATACAAATTTATGTTGGCAGAGTCTTCGTCAACTGAATTTTCGCTTTATAAATATTTCGTACTCCTCACACAGCCTGCAGTTGAGTGTATAAGTATTTTGAAGTAATTAAATATTTATGCGATAACAGGATGCATGAGGCATAAGGTCAGCGCGAAAGAAAAATTGTCAACAACCGTGAGAAGAAGGCTAAGTGCAGAAGAGTTTCCGTTGAGCGGAGTATAAGACAGCATAGCATTGTCAAATTTACAGTGTCATTAGCAACAGCGATGGATGAGACAGTTAACAATGCTGATATAATGACAACAGAGCAACAATGTGTATATAACAAGGCTACAACGCCTAAAAGCAGGCAATAGCAATTAGGTGTAGCATGTGATATGTGACTTGCGGG